>JAVHNS010000015.1:0-1333970 GCA_036872755.1 Orbilia blumenaviensis
ATAAATATTTTATAGTTTATAATTTAAATTAATTTTTTTATTATACCATTTTACTATTTTAAGTTCTATAATACAAACAATTCTTTTTTTATTTTTTTTTTATATAATACTTTTATATTATATTATAAGTTTTTTTGCATAATTTAATTTTATAAATAATTTTTTTAAAAGTTTATTTTTTAATTTAATAAATAATTTAAATTAAATTTTAAAATTTTTTTTATTTTTTAAAAAGTTAATTTAAATATATTTGCTAAAATTATAAATAAAATAAATTATATATTATAAAAATTATTTAATAAATTTTTTATATAATAACAAAGTATGTTATCATTTGTTAAAACTTATATATATAAATTTAATTATATTAATAATTTGTTATATAAAAAATATTTTATTATATAATTAAATCGCTTTTACTATTAAATATATTTTATATATAATCAATAAATTACAATTTAAATTTTTGATTTTTCATAATTTGTTTAATAATTCAAAAATTCAAATAATTTAATTTACAATATTAAATAAAAAAACGAAAATTATAATCATTTTTAATTACTTACCTTCTAATAATTATAATTATAATAAGTATTATAATAAAGTTAAATTTTATATTTTTAATTTAATTTTTTATTTTTTTTATAAATTATAACTTATTTATCTTTATTTACAATTTAATTTATAAAAATTAAATTATTTTTTATTTTAAAAATATATAATATATTTTTTATAATTATATATATAAATAAAATATTTATTATTATATTTTTTTAATTTTTTAACTAATATTATAAAGTTATTTATTAATATAATACCTTTTAAGTCAAATAAATTAAATTATAATTTATAAAATTTAGATTTTTTAAAATTAATTTATTTTATAATTTTTAAATTAATATATTATAAATTATATTTTAATTTTTATAAATTATTATAATATATAATTTTATATATTTTAATATATTATATTAATATATATTTATTAACTTTTTTAAATTATATTTTAACTTTTTATTTATAAAAAAATTTTAATTATTGTTAATTTAAAATATTTTATAATTTTTTATATTATAAATATTATTATTGTAATAAATATTGTTTAAACTTTAAATTTTTTAATTTTTTTTAATTAATTACTTTATTATCTTTAATTTAATTTTTATTAAAAAATACTTATATTTTACTAATAATTAAATAATTAATTATAATTTATTTTTCATTAATAAAGATATTTTTAAATATTTAATAATAATTATTATATATATATATATATTTATTAATATTCATTATTTTAAATATATTAATAAATTACAAAATTTTTTTATTATTTATATTTTAAAATATTATAAAAATAAAATATAATAAATTTTTGTGTTTAAATAATAATAAAAAAATTATATTAATGTGTTTATTTATTAAATTTTTTATTTTATTAACATAATCAATAATTATATAATATATTAATTTCTTAATACCTAATTTTATTATTTTAAATTAAATTACCAAAAATTTTTTAATATTTTTTAAAAAAAGTAATTTTATAATTTTAATTTTTTTTTCTTTTATTATATTTTATATTATTTTTAATTACAAAAATTAATAATATTTTAATCAAATTAAAAAGTTGATAGTTATTTTGTATATATATTTTAAAACAATTTTTTATTTTTTATTTCCACACAATATAATTTATTCTATTATTTATTAGTTTAAATATTCTTAAATAAATAATTAATTTAAATTATTCTACCATCTTAAAATTATAAATAATATATTTAATAAAATTAAATAATAAATATCTAAATTATGTTTTGTTTTATTTTACAAATTAAACTTATAAATAATTTCTTTAATTCAAATAATCTACAAATATTTAAATAATTTTTATTTAATTATGTAATAAATAAGGGACTTAGTATAGCCAAATCCTACCATATGCAGACTACAGACTCTTCTCTGTGTATAACACTGTTTATTCTGTACATCTGACAATAATTATATTAATTAATATAAATATATAAATATATTAGGTTTATAATTTATTAAAATTAATATAATTAGATAAAATATATTCAATTAAATTTACTAAATTTAATAATATTTTTAGTCAAAATCTATATATACAAGTAATTTATATGTAAGATAATCTGTAAATTAATTATATAAAAAGTAATTTAAGTCTGTAAGAGGTAAAAACCATTTTAGTTGGTAAGCCATGTAAAGAATTAAAAAGTTTATATACAGAGTAACATGCCTAGTTACCCTGAACGTAGTATTCTGATATTTATTAATCGAAATAGTTTTTACTTTTTATATATTTAAATCGCTTTTTATGTAATTAGCTTATGAATTATCATATAACTTATTTATATATAAATTTTAACTAAAAATATCATTAAACTCAACAGACTTAATCTAATATACTTCACTTGATCTCATCAATTCTGGCATTTAAGTTATATCTGTAAGGTTATATATATACAAAAGTGTGCATATCACAACAGTTAAGAATATAACCTTAGTTATAATTATAAATTAAAAAATAAAAAATTATATATATAACTACTATTTATATTTTATATATTAAAAAATATATATATTACAGTATTAAATTATAATTTTTTATTATATTTAAATTAAAAAAATTAAATTAATATTGATTTAAGGATTGAAATTATTTGGGTGGGTTTTTAAATAAATTACTATGTATTTATATTATTTAAATTAAATAATTTTAATTATTATATTAATTTTATTATATTTTATATATTATTATATAAATATATAATTTAATATTATTTTTTTTTAATAATTTTTAAAATTTATTTATTAAAATTAAAATAAAATTTTATTATTATAATTTATGTTAAAATTATAATTTTAAAATTTATATTTTATAATTTATAATATAAAAATATAATTATAAATTATATAAATTTTAATTTTTAAAATTTTAAAAAAAACTAAAATTTAATATATAATACTATATTTTATGTTCTTTTATTTTTTTCTTTTTTTTTTTATTTAAAAATATTTTAATAAATAATTTTTTAAAATTAATAATTTTAAAATATTTTAAAATTTTTAAATTAATAATTTATAATTTTTTTTTCCTCATCTTACTCTATTTTATAAAATATATATTAATTTTTTTTTATTTTATTTTATTTTTTTTTATTTAAAAAAATAATTAATTAATTTAATATATATATTATCAATATTATAAAAATAATTTATATTAATTTTAATTTTTTATTGTATATTATATATAATTAATATTAAATTATAAATTTTATTTATTATTCTTTTTTTAATAATTATAATATTTATTTTTATTATTAAAAAAAGTAATTTAATATAATTTAATTTTATTAATTTGAAAATATAAATTTTATAATTATTAATTTTATTATTTAATTTATTATAATTTACAAAAATCATTTTATTTATTTAATTATTTTAATTATAAAAATTTTTATTAATATAATAATTTATTATAATTAATAAAAAATTAATTTTTTTAAAATTATCCTAATTATTATAAATATTATATTAAATTATTTTAATAATATTTTTAATTTCAATATTTTCTTATAGTAAATCACAATTTTAAAATATTTATTACTTTAAAAAAATCTTCCCATAATTCTTAAACTAAATTTTTTAATTTTATATATTATTATATTAAAAAATATATTAAATTCTTTTATTTTTTATAATTATAAAATTAAAGATTTTCTAATAATTATTAAAAATAATAAAAAAAATAATAATAAAAATAATATTATAAAAAATAATAATAAAAATAATAATAAAAAAAATAAAAATAATAAAATTTCTTTTTTTACAAATAACAATAATATAAAAAATAAAAAAAATAATAAAATTAATAAAAATAATAAAAAAAATAATAAAAATATTAATAATAATAAAAAATTTATTTTTTATTATTATAAAAAATTTATAAATTATTATAATTTTTATTAAAAATTAAAAAAGAAAAAAAATAAAAATAGAAAAATTTATAAATATAAAATTTTTAAAAAAAAAAATTATTTTATTTAATTATATTTTAAATAAATTTTTTATATATTATTATATTTATTTTTATTAATTTTTTTTTAATTTTTTATAAAAGTTTTTGTTTTTTTAAATTTATTTTATTTTTAATAATTTTATTAAATTAATTTATTATAATTTTAAAATTTTAATAATAATTTTAAATTTTTTTATAAATTATTATAATTTATAAAATTTTTTAAAATATTTTTTTAAAATTTTTAATTTTAATTTTAATATGTAATAAATATTTTTTAAATTTTTATAATATATTTATTAATAATTAATTTTTTTATTTAATTAAATAATATTTTATTTTAATATAACTCCATATACCCTTTTTAAAATTATTTTTTATTAATATTTTTTTTATTTTTTATTTTTTTTTTTTTTATTTTAATATATTATAATTTAAAAAATATTAAATAAATTTTATTTATAATATATAATTTTAAAAATAATATATAAAAAATATTATATTATCTTATTTTTTTAAATAATATTAATTTATAAATATATATTTTAATATAAACCATAATTTTATATAAATTTAAAAATTTAATTTTAAATTTTATAAAAAATTATTTAATATTTATATTTTTATTAAAAAATATAATTTTTTATTTAATTTTATATTTTAATATTTTATTTTATTTTAAATTATTATATTTAATTTAATTATTTTAAATTTATTTTATTTTTAATTTATAAATTTAATATAATAATTTTAATTTTTTAATATATTTTTTTATAATTAATATCTTATTTTTTATAAAATAATTTATTTTAAATTGTAAATAATAATTATATTTAATAAAAAATAAAATTATTTTAATTATTATTTAATAAATATTATTATATATAAATATTATAAATAAAAGTAAATTAATTTAATTATTCTATTTATAATTATAATAGTTTTTTATTAATTATTTTAAAATTTAATTGATTTTTTTTGTTTAATTATTTATTTTAAAATAAAATATAATAAATTATTTTTTTATAATATTTATTATTTTATAAAAATTTATAATAAATTTAGAAATAAAAATTTATTTTTAATTAGATATAAAATTATTTAAAAAATTATTATGAATTAAGTATTTTATATAAATTTATATTAATTTTTTTATTTATAATTTATTATAAAGTAGTATAAAATATATAAACTTAATTAATTTATTTATTATTATTTAAATTATATTAAATTCTAAATTTATATCTTTTAATATAAAATTTCATAATAAAAGTAATTTGATAATAAAATTTATAAAAATATTGTACTATAATATATTTAATATTAAAAATAATAATAATTTTCTTTTTTTTAATTTTTTAATTATTTTATTTTATTAATAAATATTATATTTTATAATATATTTATAAATAAATTTAATATATTTTAAAAAGTAATAATTTTTAAAAAACAATTTTTATATTTTATAATAATTAAAATAATTTGTTAAAGAAATATTATATATATAATATATTATATTTTTATATAATTTTAAAATATTAAATATATATAATTTATTTTTAAATTATAATATATTATTTTTTTTTAATATATAATTTATTATATATATTATATTATTTTACTATATAATATTAATAATATATTTTATTTTTTTATTTTTAAAATATATTTTCTTAATATTATTAATATTTTATAAAAATTTAATAAATATTAATATTAAAATATTAAATAGTTTATTATATATTATTATAATTAATTATTTTATTTTTAATAATAAAGGTAGTAGTAATTTATTATATTTTTTTATATATTTTATTTAATAAAATAATATATTTATTATTATATTATTTTTTCTTAAATAATATTGAATAATAAAATTATAATTTATTAATTTTTTAAATTATTTAATTTATCTTATATTAAATTATTTTAAAATTATAAAATAAATTAAATTTTAATAATTATTATAAATAATAATTTAAAATTAAATTTTTTTTAAATATATTATTTAATATTATAATATTTTAATTATTATTAATATTTTTTAATTAAATATTTTATAATTTTTTTTTATTTTTAATATTTTTTTATTTTAAAAATAAATAAAATATTAATAATTTTTTTTATTTTATTATAAAAAATAAATTTTAATTTTAAATTTTATAATTAATTTTATTATAATACTATATTTTACAAAAAATTAATAATAAAAATTTATAAAATCTAAAAAAATTATAATTATTTTATATTTTAAAAAATTTTTTATTAATATATAATTTTTATTTTATTTTTATTTATTAAAATATTATGAGTTAATATAATAAAGTTTAGAAAATTTATTTTTTTTTTATAAAATTTACATTTTTTTATTTTAATATATAATAATATTATTTTAAATTATTATAGTAATATATATATATTTTATATGAGATTTATAATTTTTAAAAAAAATTAAAATGTTATTTAAATAAATAATAATAAAAATATTTAATAAATTACAAAATAATATATTTAATAATAATTAAAAAATTATTAATATATTTATTAATTTAAATAATATTACTAAATATTTATAAAAATTATATTTTATTTTAAATATTATTTTCTATTTTTTATTTATTATAATATATACCAAATTATAAATTTTTTTTAAATTTAATTTAATAAATATTTTAATATTCTATAGTTAATTAAGGAATTTATTTATTAAAAATAATAAATATTAATTTTTTATTATTATATTATTAAATACTTAATAATTTATATAAAATTATAATAAATTATTCTTTTTTTTTATAAAAAAAATAAATATTTTTGTTAATAAAAAAAATTTATAAATAAAATTTTTTAATTTTATTTCCTTTATGTATAATTTTAATATTTTATTTTTAATTAAAAAAAGTTTATAAATTAATTTAAAAAAAAATATAATATTTTATATTAATAAAATTTTATAATTTTAAAATTAATATTTTAATAATTTATTTATTATTTTTTTTTTTTTTAAATTTACAAAATTAATATATTCTCTTAGTATGTATTATATTGATTTGCTTTAAAAAGTAATTTTTTTTAAAATTATTATTTTTATTAATATAAAATCTTTTAATAAAAAATTAAATTATTTTATTTTAACTAATTTTATAATGATAATATAAAATTTTACAATTTATTATATTAAAAAATAATTTATATTTTAATTAATATTTAAATTATTTTTATATAATTATACAAATTTTAATATAAAATTAAATAATTTAATTTTTATAATATTAAAAAAAATAAATTTTTTAAAATTATTTATTTTTATTTTTAAATTTTTTATTTTATATATAATACTATAGTTTAATAAAACATTATTTATTTTTTTAAATAGAATAATTTTATTTTTTCTTATTAAAAATATATTATATCTTATTATAAATTATATTATTATAAAATTATTAAATATATTATAATTTATTAATATTTTAATTTATATTATTTTACTATTTTATAATAATATTACTTTTATTATTAAATAATTAAAATAATTTTTTAATAATTTTATTTTATATATTATAATTAATATAATATTATATATAATATAAATATTTTTTTCTTTAAATAATAAAATTTTATTATTTTTATTATTTTTTTAATTTTTTATATTATATATTATTATAATATTATTTTATTATATAACTAAATTTTTTATATTTAAAATAAAAATTATTTATTTTATAATATTTATATTTATTAAAAAATATTTATTTTTATAAATTTTAATTAATTTAATATTAATATAATTTATTATAATATAATTTAAATTTATGAATTATAAAATAAATTATTTTGAATTTAATAATTTTTAATATATAAATTTTATAATTTTTTAATATAAATTATTAATTATATAAATTTTTATAAATTTTTAAATTTTTTTAATATATTGTTAATTATAATAAAAATAATTTTCTAAATTTTTTTTTTAAAATTTTTATAATAAAAAATATATAAAATATTTTTATATTATAAAAATAATTTAATTTATAATATATTAAAATAAATTATATAATTAATAATTTTATTTTTTTGTTATATTTTTAAAATAATAAATTTAATTATTTTTTTTTTGTTTAAATTTTTAAAATAAATTATGTGTAAGGTTATATATGCGAGAATGTGCGTATTACAACAATTAAGAATATAACCTTAGTTATAATTATAAATTAAAAAATAAAAAATTATATATATAATTGCTATTTATGTTTTATATATTAAAAAATATATATATTACAATATTAAATTGTAATTTTCTATTATTTTTAAATTAAGGAAATTAATCTAATATTAGTTTAAAAATTAAAATTATTTAAATAAATTTTTAAATAAATTATTATATATTTATATTATTTAAATTAAATAATTTTAATTATTATATTAATTTTATTATATTTTATATATTATTATATAAATATATAATTTAATATTATTTTTTTTTAATAATTTTTAAAATTTATTTATTAAAAATTAAATAAGATTTTATTATTATAATCTATATTAAAATTATAATTTTCTTATATAATTTAAAAAATATTTTAAAAAATTAATTTTAAATTTTAATTTATTAATATTATTATATTATTATAATTTTATATAAATATTTTAAAAATTTTAAATTTAATTATTAAATTTAAATATATAAAAATAATATATAATAAAAATAATATATTAATTATAAATTTAAAATAAAATTTTATATATATTAAAAATTTTATTTATATATTATAATTTTATAAAAAATTATATATTATAAAATTATATAAAAAATCTTAATTTTATTTTATAATAATTTATAATATATTATATTTTAAAAATTTTTAATATAATATAAATAATTAATTGTATAATATTAAATTTATTATATTATATATTAATTTATAAGTTTATATTATTATAAAATTTATATTTTATAAATTATAATTTTTAATAATTATATTTTATAATTTATAATTTTAAAATTTATATTTTACAGTTTGTAATATAAAAATATAATTATAAATTATATAAATTCTAATTTTTAAAATTTTAAAAAAAGTTAATATTTAATATATAATATTATATTTTATATTTTTTTTTTTTTTTTTTTTTTTTTTATTTTAAAATTTTTTAATAAATAGTTTTTTTGGATTAATAATTTTAAAATATTTTAAAATTTTTAAATTAATAATTTATAATTTTTTTTTTCTTATTTTACTTTATTTTATAAAATATATATTAATTTTTTTTTATTTTATTTTATTTTTTTTTATTTAAAAAAATAATTAATTAATTTAATATATATATTATTAATATTATAAAAATAATTTATATTAATTTTAATTTTCTATTATATATTATATATAATTAATATTAAATTATAAATTTTATTTACTATTTTTTTTTTAATAACTACAATATTTATTCTCATTATTAAAAAAAATAATTTAATATAATTTAATTTTATTAATTTAAAAATATAAATTCTATAATTGTTAATTTTATTATTTAATTTATTATAATTTATAAAAATTATTTTATTTATTTAATTATTTTAATTATAAAAATTTTTATTAATATAATAATTTATTATAATTAATAAAAAATTAATTTTTTTAAAATTATTTTAATTATTATAGATATTATATTAAATCATTTTAATAATATTTTTAATTTTAATATTTTTTTATAATAAATTATAATTTTAAAATATTTACTATTTTAAAAAAAATTTTTTATAATTTTTAAATTAAATTTTTTAATTTTATATATTATTATATTAAAAAATGTATTAAATTTTTTTATTTTTTATAATTATAAAATTAAAAATTTTTTAATAATTATTAAAAATAATAAAAAAAATGATAATAAAAATAATATTATAAAAAATAATAATAAAAATAATAATAAAAAAAATAAAAATAATAAAATTCCTCCCCCTATAAATAACAATAGTGTAAGAAATAAAGAAAATAATAAAATTAATAAAAATAATAAAAAAAATAATAAAAATATTAATAATAATAAAAAATTTATTTTTTATTATTATAAAAGATTTATAAATTATTATAATCTTTATTAAAAATTAAAAAAAAAAAAAAATAAAAATAAAAAAGTTTATAAATATAAGGTTTTTAAAAAAAAAATTTATTTTATTTAATTATATTTTAAATAAATTTTTTATATATCACTACATCTATTTTTATTAATTTTTTTTTAATTTTCTATAAGAGTTTTTATTTTTTTAGATTTATTTTATTCTTAATAATTTTACTAAATTAGTTTGTTATAATTTTAAAATTTTAATAATAATTTTAAGTTTTTTTATAAATTATTATAACTTATAAAATTTTTTAAAATATTTTTTTAAAATCTTTAATTTTAATTTTAATATATAATAAATGTTTTTTAAACTTTTATAATATATTTATTAATAATTAATTTTTTTATTTAATTAAATAGTGCTTTGTTTTAATATAATTTTATATATTTTTTTTAAAATTATTTTTTGTTAATATTTTTTTTATTTTTTATTTTTTTTTTTTTTTATTTTAATATATTGTAATTTAGGAAATGTTAAGTAGATTTTATTTATAATATATAATTTTAAAAATAATATATAAAAAATATTATATTATTTTATTTTCTTAAATAATATTAATTTATAAATATATATTTTAATATAAACTGTGATTTTATATAAATTTAAAAATTTAATTTTAAATTTTATAAAAAATTATTTAATATTTATATTTTTATTAAAAAATATAATTTTTTATTTAATCTTATATTTTAATATTTTATTTTATTTTAAATTATTATATTTAATTTAATTATTTTAAATTTATTTTATTTTTAATTTATAAATTTAATATAATAATTTTAACTTTTTAATATATTTTTTTATAATTAATATTTTATTTTTTATAAGATAGTTTATTTTAAATTATAAATAATAATTATATTTAATAAAAAATAAAATTATTTTAATTATTATTTAATAAATATTATTATATATAAATATTATAAATAGAAATAAATTAATTTAATTATTTTATTTATAATTATAATAATTTTTTATTAATTATTTTAAAATTTAATTAATTTTTTTTATTTAATTATTTATTTTAAAATAAAATATGATAAATTATTTTTTTATAATATTTATTATTTTATAAAAATTTATAATAAATTTAAAAATAAAAATTTATTTTTAATTAAATATAAAATCATTTAAAAAATTATTATAAATTAAATATTTTATATAAATTTATATTAATTTTTTTATTTGTAATTTATTATAAAATAATATAAAATATATAAATTTAATTAATTTATTTATTATTATTTAAATTATATTAAATTTTAAACTTATATTTTTTAATATAAAATTTTGTGATAAAAGTAATTTAATAATAAAATTTATAAAAATATTATATTATAATATATTTAATATTAAAAATAATAATAATTTTCTTTTTTTTAATTTTTTAATTATTTTATTTTACTAATAAATATTATATTTTATAATATATTTATAAATAAATTTAATATATTTTAAAAAATAATAATTTTTAAAAAATAATTTTTATATTTTATAATAATTAAAATAATTTATTAAAAAACATTATATATACAGTATATTATATTTTTATATAATTTTAAAATATTAAATATATATAATTTATTTTTAAATTATAACATATTATTTTTTTTTAATATATAATTTATTATATATATTATATTATTTTATTGTATAATACTAATAATATATTTTATTTTTTTATTTTTAAAATATGTTTTTTTAATATTATTAATATTTTATAAAAATTTAATAAATATTAATATTAAAATATTAAATAATTTATTATATATTATTACAACCAACTACCTTATTTTTAATAATAAAAATAATAATAATTTATTATATTTTTTTATATATTTTATTTAATAAAATAATATATTTATTATTATATTATTTTTTTTTAAATAATATTAAATTATAAAGTTATAATTTATTAATTTTTTAAATCATCTAATTTATTTTATATTAAATTATTTTAAAATTATAAAATAAATTAAATTTTAATAATTATTATAAATAATAATTTAAAATTAAGCTTTTTTTAAATACATTATTTAATATTGTAATATTTTAATTATTATTAATATTTTTTAATTAAAAATTTTATAGTTTTTTTTTATTTTTAATATTTTTTTATTTTATTATAAAAGATAAATTTTAATTTTAAATTTAAAAATATTAATTTTAATTATAGTATATTATTTTTAATTATAATATAATAATATTATTTTAATTATAAAATTTTTTTTAATATATTTAAATATAATTTATTATTTTTTACCCCATTCCCATATTTTTTTTTTTAATAAAAATTTTATAATTAATTTTGTTATAATATTATATTTTATAAAAAATTAATAATAAAAATTTATAAAATTTAAAAAAAATTATAATTATTTTATATTTTAAAAAATTTTTTATTAATATATAATTTTTATTTTACTTTTATTTATTAAAATATTATAAATTAATATAATAAAATCTAAAAAAATTTTTTTTTTTTTATAAAATTTACATTTTTTTATTTTAATATATAATAATATTATTTTAAATTATTATAATATAATATATATATATTCTATATAAAATTTATAATTTTTAAAAAAAATTAAAATATCATTTAAATAAATAATAATAAAAATATTTAATAAATTATAAAATAATATATTTAATAATAATTAAAAAATTATTAATATATTTATTAATCCAAATAATATTATTAAATATTTATAAAAACCATATTTTATTCTAAATATTATTTTTTACTTTTTTTTTATTATAATATATATTAAATTATAAATTTTTTTTAAATTTAATTTAATAAATATTTTAATATTTTACAATTAATTAAAAAATTTATTTATTAAAAATAATAAATATTAATTTTTTATTATTATATTATTAAATATTTAGTAATTTATATAAAACTATAATAAATTATTTTTTTTTTTTATAAAAAAAATAAATATCCTTATTAATAAAAAAAATTTATAAATAAAATCTTTTAATTTTATTTTCTTTATATATAATTTTAATATTTTATTTTAATTAAAAAAAACTTATAAATTAATTTAAAAAAAAAATATAATATTTTATATTAATAAAATTTTATAATTTTAAAATTAATATTTTAATAATTTATTTATTATTTTTTTTTTTTTTAGATTTATAAAATTAGTATATTTTTTTAATATATATTATATTAATTTATTTTAAAAAATAATTTTTTTTAAAATTATTATTTTTATTAATATAAAATTTTTTAATAAAAAATTAAATTATTTTATTTTAATTAATTTTATAATAATAATATAAGATTTTATAATTTATTATATTAAAAAATAATTTATATTTTAATTAATATTTAAATTATTTTTATATAATTATATAAATTTTAATATAAAATTAAATAATTTAATTTTTATAATATTAAAAAAAATAAATTTTTTAAAATTATTTATTTTTATTTTTAAATTTTTTATTTTATATATAATATTATAATTTAATAAAACACTATTCATTCTTTTAAATAAAATAATTTTATTTTTTTTTATTAAAAATATACTATATTTTATTATAAATTATATTATTATAAAATTATTAAATATATTATAATTTATTAATATTTTAATTTATACTATTTTATTATTTTATAATAATATTATTTTTATTATTAAATAATTAAAATATTTTTTTAATAATTTTATTTCACATATTATAATTAATATAATATTACATATAATATAAATATTTTTTTCTTTAAATAATAAAAATTCTATTATTTTCATTATTTTTTTAATTTTTTATATTATATACTACTATAATATTATTTTATTATATAATTAAATTTTTTATATTTAAAATAAAAATTACTTACTCTATAATATTTATATTTATTAAAAAATATTTATTTTTATAAAATTTAATTAATTTAATATTAATATAATTTACTGCAATATAACTTAAATTTATAAATTATAAAATAAATTATTTTAAATTTAATAATTTTTAATATATAAATTTTGCAGTTTTTTAATATAAATTATTAATTATATAAATTTTTATAAATTTTTAAATTTTTTTAATATATTATTAATTATAATAAAAATAATTTTTTAAATTTTTTTTTTAAAATTTTTATCATAAAAGATATATAGGATATTTTTATGTTATAAAAATAATTTAATTTGTAATATATTAAAACAAATTATATAATTAATAATTTTATTTTTTTATTATATTTTTAAAATAATAAATTTAATTATTTTTTTTTTATTTAAATTTTTAAAATAAATCATAATAATTTGTTTGAATGTTTTTTATGTTGTTAGTTTTAAAAAAATTTTGTTTATATTTATTAAAATTACTAAAGGTTTAGATTATTTAATTATAGTATTTTATAATTAATTAAAAGTAAAATTAATTTTATATTTTTTATTATTTTTAAATATTTAATAATTAAAATTAAAAAATAATTTTATTTAATAAATAAAGATTTATGTTTTATTATAATTATTTATAAATTTATTTAATTTATTAATTAATTTTATAAATTAAATAATTATAGTTAAATTGTTGTTTTTAAATTATAAAATAAGTTGTTATATTTTATTATTTTTTAAAGATCTAAAATCTAAAGATCCAAAACCCATTAAACTCTATAGAGTGTTTTGCATTAATTTATTTTCTTTAATAGACGCTACAGGTATTTACAAGATACTTATAGTAATAAGTTGAAAAATAGTTTTTTAATATATAAGATTATATATATAAAAATATATATATTATAATAATTAAAAATATGATTTTAATTATAATTATAAATTAAAAAATAAAAAATTATATATATAACTATTATTTATGTTTTATATACTAAAAAATATATATATTATAATGTTAAATTATAGCTTTTTATTATTTTTAAATTAAAAAAATTAATTTAACATTAACCCAAAAACCAAAGTTGCCTGAGTAAATCTTTAAATGGGTCACTACATGTTCGTATTACCCAGACCAAGTAACTTTAGCCATTGTGTTGACCTTGTTGTATTTTGCGCACCACCGCGTGGGTGCGCGGCCTGACATTATGATAATTTATTTAAATATTTTTTATATTATTAGTTTTGGGGGGATTTTGTTTATGTTTATTAAAATTATTAAAAGTTTAAATTATTTAATTATAATATTTTATAATTAATTAAAAATAAAATTAATTTTATATTTTTTGTTATTTTTAAATATTTAATAATTAAAATTAAAAAATAATTTTATTTGATGAATAAAAATTTATATTTTGTTATAATCATTTATAAATTTATTTAATTTATTAACCAATTTTGCAAATTAGATAATTATAATTAAATTATTGTTTTTAAATTATAAAATAGATTATTATGTTTTAATGTTTTTTGAGGGTTTAAAATCTAAGGGTTTAGAATCTATTAGATTCTGTAGAGTGTTTTATATTAACTTGTTTTTTTTAGTGGATGTTGTAAGTAATTATGAGGTGTTTATAGTGATAGGTTAAAAGATGGTCTTTTAATATATAAGATTATATATATGTAAGAATGTATATGTTATAATAATTAAGAATATGATTTTAATTATGGTTATAGATTAAAAGATAAAGAGTTATATATATGATTATTATTTATGTTTTATATATTGAAGGATATATGTATTATAGTATTAGGTTATAGCTTTTTATTGTGTTTGGATTAAGGAAATTGAACTAACATTGACTTGAGGACTGAAGTTATTTGGGTGGGTCTCTGGGTGAGTCGTTGCATATTTGTGTTGCCTGGATTGGATAGCTTTAGCCGTTGTGTTAACCTTGTTGTATTTTGCACACCACCGCGTGGGTGCGCGGCCTGACAATATCATTCTGTTTTTAATTAAAAATAGATTCGTTTTTAAATTCAAAGTTTTGTATTATTTTTTTCTATTTAATAAAATAAAAAATAAAGGTTTAATTATTTTATATTTAAATTTAAGTATAATCAATAGTGATATTGTAAATTTTAATTTTATAAAATATTCATTTTTAGTTATTTTATTATTTATTTTATAAACAATTTTGAATTCTTTTTATTTTATACAAATATTATTTAATTTCTAATCATATTAATACAAATATATAATCATGTTAAAGAAAATTTATAAAATTCAAGTTTAATGATATTTTTAAATAAAATCTATATATAAAAATTATATAAAAAATAACTTAGATATATAAAAAATAACTTGAAGAAACTAATAAACCATATAAGAAATAAAAGAGGTTACAAAGTGACATGCCTGGTTACCCTGAACGTAGTATTCTGATATAAAGTTTTTAGTATGATAAGTATAAACTATTATTTTGGTTTTTTCTTTAAAAAAACATATATGACTGATAAGTCGGGTTCTAAGTAATTTTTGGTGCCCCTACACCCAAAAAATGCTGGTGCAGGTCCAAAAAATGAGTTGTTTCTTGGCGTTCTTGGCAAAGTTTATGTGCCCAGTCGGGTTTAAGTACGGTGAAGCCGTCTCCAGTACTACAATTTTATTCGATATTCTACTATATAATATATAAAAAGCAATCAATTATTACAAATATGATACATTAATATATAAAAAGTGTTAACCCAAATTAGTCTGTCAAGTAGATCTGTAATTTATCATTGTACTTCGCGTTTATGTTCAAGTTTGCCAACTCGTCAGTTTTTGAAGGCATTTAGTGGCCCAGAATGATTGAAACCTCTAGAATTGGAATGTGTTGGGCTATCAGAAGCGGGATAGCTCGAATCAATAAATTTCGTTTCATCACTATTGCATTACTATTACCCCATTTGAATGCTAAATATTATGTCATGGCCCCGCACCTATATAGACCGGTGGGGACTATGATGTAATTATTCGCCCAGTTATGTATATATTGCGGCCCCACTTATTTATTGTATCGTCGTTTAACACACGGCGAATACCTCATTAACATTTTGACTTTCCATCCAAGACCAGACGCAGCGAAAAACACTTCTTCAAATTACACTCAAGCAGGTCACCATAAATTTGATCAAAGCGGTCCGCTTACTTTATAATGGCTGGGCTTGTTGATAAATTAACCGCCTCCGGGGGTACCGAATCTGTCGACTTCCTCAACGACATCGTGGAACAGCTATGGCCTAACATTAATGCTGCTGGCTGCCAAATGGTGAAGGACATCGTAGAGCCCATGTTTGCTTCAATGCTCCCGGGCCCCTTGGCTACACTTAGATTCGCTAAACTCGACCTTGGTCCCATCCCAATGAAGTTATCTGAGGTGGATGTTCACAAAACTGATCATGGCGGCATAAAACTCGACATGGACGTAACATGGGAAGGGAGAAGCGATATTGAAATGGATGGAAATATGGTTCCTAAATTTGTACGTTTGCACTGATGAAACCGCAATGTCGTCTATACGTGCGGGACTAACACTACACGTGAAAAGGGAATCGAACATATCCACTTGAAGGGCAGGCTTTCGATCTTACTCGCTCCGTTGACTAACATAATCCCTCTGGTATACCGCCCCCACCCACCCTAAATTTTTGGTTAAACATTAGACTTACAGGTGCAAGATCGGAGCTGCGCAAGTTGCCTTTATCAACCCCCCCGAGCTCAAGCTGGATTTTACCAATGCAGCAAACATAGCAGATTGTTTCTTGGTGGACAAGGCTGTCCGCAAAGTTATTCTCAGTGTCATCTCTTCAATGGCAGTTCTCCCCAACAGATATCTCGTCAAGCTTGACAGCAAAAATGACTATTTCAAGACTTATCTACCACATGTGGGTGCCCTGCGTCTAACTATAGGCCGGGCGGTCAATATAAATGGCCCGAAGAAGAGTGGAGCCAAGGGACTTTTAGCCAAGATTGTTAAGGATGTCCCTGATTGCTATTGCAAAGTCAACATCGGGGCCGGGGAAGAGTGGCGCACCTCTACGAAGAAGAACGATCATAATCCGGAATGGAATGAGACGCATGACTTCCTTGTTGCAGACTACGATCAGCAGGTCCTTATTGATATCCAAGACGATGACTTTGCTGGCGATGATGATATTGGGATCGCCACTACTACCGTAAAGGACATCATGCTAAACGGCGGTTCGAAGGAGCTGGAGCTTTTCCACAAGGATTCTCTCACTGATGCAAAGATCACCGTGCACGCTAAATTCTTTAATTTTGTCGACGATGCCGGTATCCTAACATCTAACCAGAACGAAGGCGGTGAGGGACAGATCGTCGGTCTTGCTACCATTCTCATCGCAAGCGCCCTCGGGCTTCAGGGACAGCGTGATGAGCTAAACCCCAGTATAAAGGTCGCGTGGGGCGGCAAGGAGTATCGCACTGCTGCTAAGTCTTATAGCCCTGGAACAGATATCTTCAACCCATCTTTTGACCAGGCTTTCCAGGTCCCAGTAACAGCGGACCTGCTGGCGAGCCCGTCGAATTTCAAGATCGCGCTATTGAACGGGAAATCTGAAACTGGATCCGTCGAAATACCATTTTCGGATGTGCTGAATGCCCCTGGCCTGATCAAGGAAGGGGGTTTCGAAGTTGGGAATGGAGCAATAGTGCGTGCCTCGGTCTCGCTACGCGGTTTGCGATTAGCCCATTAAATTCATCTCCCTACGGGACTCTGGGATGAAAATTTTTTATCATTCTGTTCTGCTTCGTTATGTTTCATTCTGCGTTGATAAACAGGAATATCTGGGCGAGGGAGTTATTGGTGGTTGTGGCAGTGAGGTACCGAAGAAAGACAACCGCGGAGAATCATCTCCTTGACGCCTTAGATTGATAACCGATATTGGGAGCTGTCTATTAATTCCTTTATATACGCCAAGACCCCAAATGATTGCTATTGGGCCGGCGGCCCCTCATACTGGGTCCTCATGATAAGATATCATCACACATACGAGGGATGATACAAACTCAATGGCCATCCGGGTCAGCAAATTCGGCATATATCTCCTAGGCGAGATAGGTTTTATCTTAGCGGGGGCGTTATTTAACCAAGTACCCAGTACATATGTTTCTCTTTTTGCTAGTTGATCTTTTGTATATGGTTGTATACTAAAGGGTATATCATATGTGCCTTGCCACTTGGAGGTTTTGGCACAGTAGTGGATACCGGATAACATTGGCCTACCTGGGTACATTACTATCGCTTTACAGTATTCCAGCAGTCAGTGCAACAGGTCGAGTTAAGGAAATTTGAAATATACCGTACAGTCTTTTTTTTTTTCAAACTAGGAAGCTAACTTGAAATTATAGTATCTTGACATTGTCTATGATAAACCTGAACTGCAGAAACCTCCTATCAGACCTACCATTACTCTTCTATGGCACTACTTAATAGTTTTCATAGTAAAATGGCGTCGAGCCCTGAAATAAATACCCGAATAGCATAGAGTTAAAAACCGTGTCTTGCAACCTCGAGCAATATATACATATATATACATATGTGTATGCCCGGCAGGGGATTGGCTCAGGGGAACTGTACGCAATAAAGTTCTAGAAAACAGAATTTCAATTGGTTCGAGGCACATGCATCCCGGGTACGAAACAGCATACGCTAAGGCCTCCAACCAGAAAGCAGTATCCTGCAGTAAAATCCCAATTATAGGCTTCCTGCAAGACATTGTCACCTACGGCGGTGACCGAGTCTTGATGAATAGGCATAAATCCCGGAAATAGCCAAATAATAACCTGTACTTCGATCCGGAGGCGATCAGGAGTTGAAGATATCACATTTGTTAGGTCGATGAAATATGGGCTTCTGCCCGAAGATCTTTGGAATTAGTATAAGCTGGCACCAAGCTCTAGATTTTTCAGAAAGTAAAAGTCGGCGATGACATGTCCAAAATTGCTTTCGTAAAGCGTGTAAAAGGGCTCACCCCCTAATATCGAATCAATGGCGCTGTTGCCTGTCTGGATAGCCATGTCGATCCACCAAAGCGACGTGCGGTCCGCAGCATCGATAACCCAAATGAGGTTTCTCTTACGCATTGTTCTTTCGGAGAACACGGTATCTGAATTGATTTGACAAAACCCGAGGTTGAAGGGGAAGGTATCATCATTCTGAGCCGGGTATTCTTTTGAGTGAAACACGACGCCAACTGCCTTTGTGATAGGGTTCGCGAAAAGATGTCCATGGAAAAGGTCGAACCGAGACAGTGAGATCTCATTGTTTGTCCACGCCGGGATCATGTGGAATATATTCTCAAAATATGCCCCAAGAGCGTTGGATGTGTAGAAGGGCACTACTCTATCGGTATCCTTTCCGAGCTGACATCGTTTACGTTCAAATACTGGATATAAAAACCCGCGAGAGTTATCCAGGAAATCGGTCAGATGGGATTTATTCAAAGTGAGTGTGGCAGTACGGAATAGTGAGAGGTTCTTCTGGGTTTCCGCAGAAACCCCTGAGAGAGGGATGCTTGTGGCAAACGACGGGACATGGTTTCCGATAAGGGTGCTGATGAAGCTGTCACCCGGAAACAATCGAGTACCTGTGGGAGTGCCGTTTTGAGCTGAGGTCAGGGGGACCGATGATGCTGGTGATATCAGCTGTAGCGCGAATATATATAAAAAATATTTGGGGCGCATTTCAAGTGGTGGGGGGAAGAACTTTTTAGTTGCGCCGTGCAATGTACAGTCAGATTTTAGTTCTTGGGAACGGCTAGATATTTAAGGAACTAACCCCCCCCCCCCCCTAATTGTGACCAACCATCAAATATATCCCTGGCCCCCATTGTGTCTTAGAAATTTAAATTACTTCCCTCGGGCCCTGGCTTCTACATGTCTTTGTCGTCTTTCCTGTTTTGTCAGGTGATACAGGAATTAGTTTCCGTGCTATGCTGGCTTAAACCATGCGTATAACATTTGTAGGAATCTATCCACAAAATCCGAACCAAGGTCTCAGATCGAAAATATCGACTTGTGGATTCTTCAAAGTCGAGCATCCTGACTCCATTTCTAGACTCGGCTGTACTGTGTGGTGTTTTGTATCTGATATCATAACATCAGCGGCGCTTGGTGCTTGTTTTGTGATGTTGTGTTGTGTTGTGCTGTGTTGGATATTTTGTGTTGGGGACCTTTTGATTTTGTGTTACACCGGTGTTAATCTACGGTAGTCGGTGTTATCGGAGATTTTGATGGTGATAGCGTGAGTTCGCGCTCTCACGTGTTTGCAATGCCTTAATTTGATCCACTTAATACGGCGTTGCTTCGAATATCTTGGCATGTCAGGGACTCACCAGTTATTCTCCCCACCACACCTATTCATAGAAACTGTAGAACACCCGTCCGTTACCTCAATACGAATATCGAACTCAGCAAAGCAATATGGGCCAAACAGATCGAGATCTTCTCATCGAGATGGGGTAAATTATTTTTGCCCCTCTACACTCTATGTCTCTTCGCTAATGTCGCTATGACGTAGATTCGATCCCAGGCGAGTGGATATGGCTTTGAGAAGCTCCGGCGGACGTATGAACCAACCCCAGAAAATGAAGGTAGACGGATCCCGTTGCTAAAATTTCGTTTCCTCGAAGTGCAGGATGCGATCACATGGCTCGGGTCCCACGAAGACATTCAATTTGAAGATCTTGAGAAGAACGCCAGTGCAGAGGCCTCAGCAGCTTCAAACCCGGCCGAAGCTGACACAGGAGAAACAAAACCTGCTGCCAATGCTGAGGCCAAAAGCTACAAATGTAACGACTGCGGGAAGTTATTACGAAATTGGGATGCTGTGCAATTCCACGCTGAACGGACGTAAGGCCTGGAATATAAATCCGACCGATCGACCAACCAATCCTTCTAACTTCGCGGCTCAAATAGTGAACATCAAAATTTCGATGAAAGCGTAGAAGAGGTCAAACCTCTCACAGAAGAGGAAAAAAAAGCGAAGCTCGAGGAGCTGAAGGAAAGACTTGCGGAGAAAAAGAAACAACAAACTCTTGAAAGTATAGCGGAGGCTAAGCGGAATGAAGTGAGACGCTCTAAATCCAGTCCTCGTAGCCGTCGCTTGAAATAAACCTGACATCAAATGGTAGGCTATCAGGAGGAAAAAGGACCAAGATTCCGAGAAGATCAAGGAGGAACTTCGTAAGAAGGAACAACTACGAGATATCGAGAGACGGAAGCAAGAGAAGATTGACGATGCGAAAGCAAAAGCTAAAATCAAAGCCGAAATTGCCGCGACACAGCAAGCCCGTCGCGAGGCCGCCGCCAAAGCAAAAGCGGAGCGCGAGGGTGCTATAATGCCTGAGGCCAGTGTCACACAATCTACCAGCGGTTCCTCAACAAACAAAGCCGCCCATACCGAAGCCCGCTTGCGCTTCCAGGTTTCTGGGAGACCCCCCATTACAAAAACGTTCCCCGCGGAAACTTCGCTGTTCGAGGTTGCTTCAGCGCTGGCTCAAGAAACCGGGATAGCTATTAGCACTTTTACTACAACATTTCCCCCGAGGAAGACATATAAATTGGAGGAACCACTGGATTCTGGCTTAACCTTGAAGGAAGCTAATTTGACACCATCGGCCTCACTTTTGGTCGGTTAAGGGCTAAAGAGGGACTTTTAGCAAGTGGTGACTTTACGCATGCATGCTCCGCGCAAAAATTATAGTGTGAGGCTGCTGCGCATGTGCATTATATTTTATTTTCCTTCGCTTACATTTGATCTCATGTCTATAGGCGTCGGTTGTTTGCCTTGTATGTACCACTACAAACATGAATGGAACTACTTAGGTTTTAACGGGAGACGATGGATAAATTTGGTCGTAAGTAAGCTATAAAGCAAAACTCGAGAACTCCATGGTATTGGTATTAAGCGAAACAGAAAGGTATATGATTATCTACTAAAACCCTCAAAGAAATCGAAGAAAGAAAAAAAAAAATGAAAAAAACATATCTACTCTGGCCAACAGGCCCCTTGAGAGCTTTCTTTATCTTCTGTAGTATCCACCGGCAGCAGTTGTGACGGCAGCGGCAGCGGCAGCACTAGAGCTTGTGGCCCAGGGGGCAGGCAAAGCGCCGGGCATACCACCAAAGTTGTTGACGCCATATCCAGATGGGTAAGCAGCCACGCCGCAGAAACATTGGCACTGGCAAGAACCACCGTTGCCACTACCATTACCGTCAACCATGGTAGCAACACCGGATGGGGCAGATTGGGTTTCACTGGGGCTTCCAGCTACCAAGGTAACCGTGCTGCTAACAACAGCAGGGGCTTCGGTTGGGGCGGCTGGGGGAGTTGTGGCGACAGTCCCGTTTTGGGCGATAGCCATAGATTTGAATTTTTCAAAGGTCTTTTCAGCTGTAGGGTTGATAGCAAAAGTCATACCCTTTCCGCAGTGCGTGCCAGTCCTCTGTTTACAATACCACCCTACACGCCAAAAAAATTAGCCTAGGCCAGGTTTGGAAGGAATGGAAGATAACTTACAAGTAGCTTCTGTGGTATCGACGGTATACTTGAACACCGGAGCTGGGACGACGGTATTGTTGGGATTGGGTAGCAAACCCGAGTCGATGCCATCGGGTTTTCGGACACAGGGCAGAGCGAATGTGGATTGGGTGATGGAGTGATTTTGCTTCATGAAATGAAACTCGACAATATCGCCCACGGCGGCATGAATAAATTCGGGTGTATAAACCAAACCAGCATCACCTCCAACGATGACCTTGTGGACCGCTGGCGAGGCTCCTTCGTGAACAGGGGCAGGTGGGGCCATATGGACTGGGGCAGGGGTTTGGATAGTTCCAGCATTTTTCGTGCAGGTCGTCGAGACTGGAGCGGCAACATCTGAGTATGCTGCATCGGGATATCCATGCTGGGTGCCAAACACGCCAGCGACAAGAATGGAAGCGGTGAGGATTGACTTGAACATTTTAAATGGATATACGTGGGTACCTCTAGGTATGTAGGTTTGTATGTATCTAGGTAGGTATGTCTTTGGCTGATGCAGGGATGGTAGTTGTATACTCTTTTCAAGGTCCGCTCAACGGATGACGGTCTGGCCGTGTGTATATTGAGGAGGGTGATGGTGATTACTATTACTCAATTGACGAGTCCGGGCTCGGGACAATAGGAAACAGCGTAGTCTACTTATATAAAAGCAGGTTGTTCGTTATATATAAGTATTTAAGGACTATTCGACGCACCAGCGACGAGATGAATTGAAGATGTATGAAAAGAATATGGAAAGAAGAAAGATGGTAGAAAGAATGGAAGAGGGTATCTTGACCCGAAGATGATGGCAAATATGGCTGTTTGGTGAGGACACGAGGAGGAGAAGAAGAGGAAAGGGACGATGGAGGATGGGATGGCAGCATATTTATGTGCGAGGGCCGATTGGCGATTAACACTTCCTACTAAGTCCTAAGTACCTATCTAGTATATGCCGGCTGTCATGAAGGAGGACCATAGGCGATATGATAAGGGTATAGTATGGTATAGTATAGGAGTGGAGTGGAGATGCTGGGACAAAAAAAGAGGCGTGTCGAAACAACTGACGTTACGTTTTCGAACATGAGACCTCCCGAGCTTCATCGGGCCTTCACCAGAACAGGGCTAGAGCTTGTCCGCTTGCGCTGTGTTGCCAGCAACGGGCATCAGTGCATGCGCCCACCCTTTTCGGACACCTTTTGAAGCTTGGCGTCGCAAATCAGACGGCGGTCGGTGTCGCCAGTGTCGCCAGGCTGCAGGCTGCTGAGCCTTTGACCCTGTTCCCAAGAGTGTATAATAGAGTACTTTAAGCATTTCAGTACGGAGGATCCTAGGTAGGCACTCGGTAACCAGATACGCTATTAGCTGGGCTGAGTCCCCCCCCTATTGTCGAAACAACCATCCGTGACTTGCTGCAGCTTTTGTTTCGTTTGGGCCGCCAATTTGGGCAAAAAGGGGGCTGTGCAGAAACACATTTTGTTTCTGCTCACCGCTTGATCCCGCCTCGCCTGTGGCGTTTTGTTTATATGTGGCTGGTGGGCCTTGGCTGCACAGAAACAACAAACAGAAATCAAAAAAATTTCTTATCTTTCTCGACCACTATCCTTCTCTTTCTCTCCCTCTCTCACCTCCATCATCCCCCTACAACAAACAACAACTAACGATGACGATAATAACATCGGCACTAGCAACAGTAGCACTATCACTAACGGCTTGAAACCACAGCAGCAACAACAACAATAACAACAACAACAACTACAAGAAACATCGCCCTCCTTGTGTGTTAATTTACTTTCATGTCTATAGCATACCCAGACTCGTTCTCACCAATTCAATTAATCAGTCAATCAGTCAAACAGTCAAACAGTCAGTCAATCAATCAGTAAATGCCGGGTGATATTATGTTCTCGCCCTCCCTGTGCTCTTCTTTTGCCTGACACTACCTCGTCTCGCTCTGGCACTTTCGAAGCCTCGTCGGTCGTCTCGTCCCCATGCTCGCTCGAGGTCAAAAAGTTTTTGTCATTACCTAAATGATGGCATGCCGAAATCAAACCATTTACCGGAACGCCTAAGTCTCATTTGAATTATCAAATACCTGATGGATATTGCTCTCGCTCTTCGTGTTCGATTGACGCAAAATGAATTCAGATAAACAGACCTAAGGATACATCTTCTTCCACACCCCATTACCGCCCCTCCTACGAGTGACCATTACACGAGAAGTACTCAATAAAATAGCGTATCATCAACCAGGCTCTTTCGAGCCACTGCATTCCATTATCAAAGCTAGGCTCGATAAGCTTCTATTCCATTAACACTAATGGCCTCATCAGCCAGTTATCTATGGTTACACACCTCCATATATTCCTACAGAGGCAAAACATAATAATAACAGAACAACAATGATGCACATATTCTTTTGTAATATATATGTAAACGGAATATCCAGAATGACCACCTATCCAGCGCAACCCCCGAGCGGGATCGCAAGCCTCCCACCCCACCTTTTGGACCGATCTGGAACCTTGACGGACTCTGGTTGACGGGCTCCTGTCCTTGCTGTGTCGCGATAGTAGTATGTCGGGATAGAATATGTGCTGGGTTCAATTTCGACATCTGCTCGCCCGTTTTGAATACGCTCTGCAAATTCTGACTCATTATTGCCCGGATTGGACCTCTCTTGTGATGGCTGGTGCTCAAGGTCATGCATAGATGACATTCGCTGAAACTTCTGGTTTTCAGGGTGGCTGTTGGTTCTTGAGAGGTCGAAGTTCATCCTTGCGAGATATAAGCCCTTTCTTCGGATATCCTTGATTGGGATATCACGGTATTTTTGGCGGAGGGCGATGCTCTAACTACTTCATTAGTAAACCACAGCAATGAAAAAGATATAAAGGAGAAAAGAAAAAAAGACCCCAGGCAAGCTTAGAGCGTAGCATTGATCTTAATTACTGACCGTCAGGATGTTTGCAGAGCCTATTATTGTGGCAGTGATGGCAGCCGCGAGGTCGAAAGCGTTGAATTTTATGCCTACGATAGACTTGGACATCGGTCCGCTAAGGGCTCCGAAGATCTGGAACGCAATGGCAAGCTGGCAGACACCAGAAGTTACTAGAGAGGCCTGGGGACCAAAACATGGCCATCTCTTTCTCCAGTATGACCGGAACAGTTCAATTTCGACGATGACAAGGAACAGGGACATCAGCCATAGAACAAGAATATTCGCCGTGACAAAGAAGGACAGCTGATATGTAGCAGCACTTAGTAGTTTCTTCATCGGAGGAAAGTGAAGTATGGTATGAACCCTCTTACCCGACCGTTGCGAAGCCCAATCACGACACAAGAGAGAAGGCCAGCAGCGCAGCAAACCAGGGATAGAAGAGTAGTAACCCTCAAGGCATTGAGGAGATAGAACAATGGGCACGTTATCATCTTGGTTAAAAGAGGCGGTGTTGATGTAGATATTTATACTTATAATTAGGTGGTAGCGGGGTGGGGGTCAGTTGGTGTGTGTTCTCTATATTGCAGATTTTGGACTTAGTTTTTTTTTTTTCAGAGAAGCAAGAAGGGGGAAGAAAAGAAAAGAGAAAGAAAAAAAGGACATTTGTACACAAAAGAAAGTCTGGTTACCGATCACAGCGAGATAGATACTTTTTGCTTAGGTCTAGTAGGCTGTAGGTTGTTGGTGGAGGTTCATGTGTTGAAAGGTTGCTGGGGGCGTGGACTTGAATTTTGCGTTGCTGTTGTGGTAAAAACAAAAAAACAATTTAATCACGTGACCCATATAATATCTGGGTTCGATTTTGTGTTGTTTCTGCCAACAAAAAAAAAAAAATGGTTGGTTACTGCACAATAGTGGGTATGGTCTCCAGATATTGTTCAACAGCATCTGGGCCGGCCATACCTTGCCCAAAATATTGAAATTCGGTATCAATGAGCACCCTATACCTTGATTATACCTAGGTATGTATACAACGGATCTCTAAAACCTTACTGGTCCTGATAATAATCAAATTTATAATGTTTTGTAACAAGATCGGGGCTTGTTGAATGATCTTAGGTGGAAACTGGATACAATAATATGAATTACAGCAAGAATCTTGATTAAATTTTGGTATCTGGGGTTCGAAGTAGATAAACAGCGCTAATATGCAGGACAGACAGAAGGCACAATGCTAAGATATTTCAGGGTACAGGTTGTGTGAAGGGAAAAAGGAGGCGACGCCGGCTGGTACAAAATGGAGCCAAGATGATACAAGAAGATTTCGCAATTGCAAAAGGATTCGGAAAAGGGATAAGATAAGTTGGTCTATTGGGAACTGAATGCTCATGGAAAGGATTATTTACCGCAGCAGGTGGAGGGATGCAAATGTATGAGAAAATAAAAGGACGAAAACCAAAATAAAAGGAGACCAAGGTTCGCCTCTAGTGAGGGAGAGAGATATGCGTACATGCCGAGCGAAAAGAAGAATGCGGTGTCGGAGTCGCGCGAGGTTTTATAAAAGACCCTTTCGTTCTAAATGTGGAAAGGAGACGTCGGATAAATTATGTGTTAGCTTCTTCTTGCTTAGTGTAACGGCGTCAGAAGCATCAGATGATGTGCTTTCGGGTTGATCAGCAGATAATGCAATATCGCCCTTGTGTCCCGAGATGGGTGTATTCGCGGCTGATATATAGAGTCGTTCGAAAACTCGCCAGTGTAGATTTAAGATTTTAGCGAGTCTTTGTGGGATTGATGCAAAATCCGCGGGAAGTCCCATAACAGTGTCAGGAACCTGTTCAAAATTGGGGGCTTTGTGGTGGGCCCAGGCTTTCAGTATCACTCGTGTCTTCAAAGCTATCGCTTCGGTGACCTTTTGCTCAAAGGACTGGTAAAGGGCAGACTGGGGTCGTAGGTGTTGCCCCAGCCAATTTTCAGCGAACTTGACAACCTTCGCATCGGGAAAGGATTTTGAACTCGGCTTCCCGGCCGCAAATGCGGTCGCTGACTGTGCAATTTGTAGGGCCAGGGCAGAAGAGTTTCGCTGCCAGCGTT
This sequence comes from Orbilia blumenaviensis, assembly GCA_036872755.1. NCBI lineage: Eukaryota > Fungi > Ascomycota > Orbiliomycetes > Orbiliales > Orbiliaceae > Orbilia > Orbilia blumenaviensis. The sequence goes on from JAVHNS010000015.1 coordinate 28,649, forward strand.
CAGAAACCTCTTCGTCGCCGTTGATGGCCTGTATTGCTGTTGTAAGCGCCACGTAGGCGTCTTTATCAACCTCCAAACATTTGTTTAAACCAGAGACCAAGCTGCGGAACAGTAAAAGGCAAGTCTTCATGTTCACATCCTCTCTTATGTCGAACCTAATCGCTTCCAGTCTTTCGAGGTCGAATGTAAAGGTAGCAGGTGGTTTAATATGTGGTTTTGAAGGGCTGAGTCGCTCAAGCACACCACTTGTGAGTATTGAGAGGTAATCTGGTGTTTCATTGGAGACTTTGTGTTTCGTAGCAAGCTGATGGTACCAGTCCTGGGTTTCCGAAATGGACAATGTTCCCTTCTGTATTCTTTTTTGGAAGTGTTCTCTCTCGAATTCAGCAGCAGTGCTGACAAGGTATGGTCTGAGTGTTCGGATCTGATGATTGGCAACGTCCTATGATGAAAGTTAGAAATCTCTAAGCTCAATTCTAGGGGGCTGGGTGTTGAGGCTGCCTTACAAGTTTCATGGCCTCGAGTATTCCGAAAACTGATCGAAGGCCATCAACTAGTAATCGTGGGCTGTCACGGGTGACGCCGTCCTTTATTTTACTAACCATATCGTCTACCCAGGCATCTCTCATGGGGGCACAATGGGCTTTGAGAAGACCTGCAAGCCATGTTGCCAGGTTTTCGAAATTTAGAAGCCCGTATTCAAGCTGCTGAATCATTAATTGCTGATCGAAGACCTGTTCTACAGTTTCTTGATCGCGGGACGGAACAAGACTCAACAGAATCTCGCGCATCGTGTCAAGAAGCAACATTAGTCTCTTAGGTTGCAGTCGGTGCGTGATACCTCTTTGTAGACCAATTTGGTTCCTCCTCACGTTTTCACACTCGCGCACAATGCTTTCCCAGTAGCTATCTGCTTGTGCTTTCTTTTTTTGGCCTCGTTGGCCATCCAGGTTTGGTCGGAAATGGAGTGCAGCGTCGAAGTATATGTCATGTCGGAGGCGGGGATTATTGAGGATTTCTTTCAGGTCCAGCTCTTTTAATGTAACCAAATTGACAGGGGGCTCATTGAGCGCCTTTTTGGACTTGCTGGAGGTGTTTTTTCGACAGCAGACAGTAGTCGGTATCTGATGACCAACAGCCGGGGCAGACATTGAACGGGCCCTCATTGTCTTTGATGTGGTCGGAGCTGTCGTTTCCGCGTCCGAGCTACATGGTTGAGCAGGGGATTCATGCGTGGCTGGGCTGGGAACGACAGGGGCCGACGATGTCGGTGTCGTGCTTGTCGGCTGTGATTTGGTGTTTTCAGTGCCGTCGAGCTTGAACTCTTCCATTTCCAATGATTTCTTAACACGCTTGACCCTTTTCGATTGGTCGCAATCTTCGAGTTGAATGAGAGGTCTCTTGATGTTTTGTGGTTTTGCGCTTACCGCAGCCGACGAAGATCTTCTGATGGCACTGGATGTACCACTTTCCGTGTTCGCCGATGATGAGGAAGGAAGTTGATGAACAGGTGTAGAATTTGCGTGGTGCTGTTCCATCAAAGGGATAACGGAAATCTAAGGAGCCAAATTGTGAATACCAGGTAACCAACAAAGGAGAACTGCAGTCGCTGTTGGATTATGCTTTGAGCCGACTCCTTTCCGTTGGTGTATATATTGGCCAGATGCTGTTAGGGAGAGAGCGATAGCACTTCGTCTTCCTATTCTTATCCTCCTTCTTCCTCTTCTTCTTATTATAATTATTTATTTATATTTAAAAGAGAGGCGGGGAGAGGGAGGAAGTGAAGAAAGAAAGAGAGAAGGAAGAAGAAAAAAAAAAAAGAAAAAAAAATGAAGGAAGGAAAAAAGAAAGGAAGAAGAAAATAACAAAAGAGAAAGTACAGAAACGAAAAATGTATATATATAGGTAGGTATATATGAATGAAAATGAAATAAGAGATATCGATATAGATGTGGGAAAAGAGATTTTATAATCAATTACAAACCGAACCCATCCAGAGCAGGTAAGAGCGAATGTGTGAGTGTGAACTCGAGTGGATTATTCAACCTATTGATGTGATTATAATGTTGGCATTGGGGCACAACGAATTCGATGTCGAGGATTATATTTTTTGAATGCTTTGGTGGTGATGGATTATGATTTTGCAGTGATAGTAAGTGGTCGTTTTGAAGGGAAAGGTTGTTGGGTTGACGGCTCAGGGGGCGAAGCTGAGTTTTGTATGTACGGCAGAAGGAATGGCGAGTTCTCGAACGGGGCAAAGGCAAGAATGACGAGCAAATTGGAGATTGTCGAAGCAGGCTAGATACCAACGAGGCCAAGATGAGAAGGCGAGTATGGGTAAGGGAAAAAAAATGCAGAGGGAATGTCTGTGGATGCGGTTATATGTCAGGGGAGGAAGGGGTCGTGTGTGTCGATTGAATCCAGCAGGAGGCCGATGTGGACGAAAAAGAAACGCGATGAAATGGCGAGGTGCCCGGAGCCGAACAAAGATGGGCGAGAAGACAGATGAAATGGAGAGAATCAGGAATCAGAAAATGTGTGTGCGTGAAAAAGGAAAGAAAGACAGGAAATTTGGGGATTGTCAAGAAGAATAGAACTTTCAGATGGAATTGAAGGGGGAGTTTTTTTTTTTTTCCTTTCTTTCTAGATACCAGGACTGGAGGAGGAAGAGGAGGAGTGGTTAAAGGGGCCTTTGAAATAAGAAGTAGGTAATATAATCGGTAAGTCTAAGTAACTAAATTTTTTTATATTTTTTTTTTTGCCTTTGGGCTCTTTTGGCTTTTTTTTGGCTTTGGTTTTTTCCGTCGTCCCAGCGCCGCCTCGTCCCTTTTTTTTTTTTTTTTTTTTTTTTTTGGTTCCTTTCTGTCTCCTTCGTCTTCCCTGGCTGGATTTACTTTTTCCTCCAGGTCTTTCCATGTCTCTAGTCTCTCTGCTTTGTGCTTGGTTGACTGAGACCGGGGCAGGCTTGGGTGGACGCCCTCGAACAGGTGTCTCAAATTTAGTCTCCCAAGACCACAGTGCTTGCATACAATGCCTCTGACAACCAATCGCCAGGGAAAAATCAATTCTCACAGAACAGAAAAGGAAGAGATATCAGCTGGCAGGACCTACCTAGTCGCTGGTGCCCGTTGGCTTCATACAAGCCCGTTCGTCAGGCCTGATGCATGCATGCACTCCCAACCGCAAGTATGTATGTAAGTCTGTCCGTACATACATGTACATGTACCGATCTGTGCACACACACACGCACACGCACACACACACATGTATGTGCTTTTCACCGGAGATGTGGCCCATCATGTGAACCTAGGGCCGGTCCAGTCCACAGTCCAGTCCCTATCTCCCGGAATTCTCGGACACAGGAATCTGAATTTGGTACGTGCTTGCTGAGGCAAGCCAATATTTGCCATTTGCATTGGTGAGATTATGCGCATAGCTGAAACAGCCGTCTGGAGCGAAGGCATCCCACGAATTTGATGGAGCCGGCCAATTTTTTTCAATGTTCCTGGGGATTAACCTCAAACACCGACTGCAAAAACCATGCACGCCTTTTTATTTTTGTTTCTTCTCTTGTCGAGTCCGGCATTCTCGAAGATTTCCCGAAACGACAACTTTCCTTCTCCACTCAGCCACAAGGGTTCCCCCTTCCCCCCTTCTGCCTTTTCCCTTTGAAGAACTTGGCGATAAAGCAGCAGCTAAACGATCCCATTGGTAACGGACAGCTGGACAAGGCCCAATGACGTCGTTCCGGTGTCGCATGCGTATCCATAACTCACGGAGGGGGAGGCCGTGGAGAGATACGGTCGGTAAGTGAGCAAGTAATGACTGGGTTAGTCGAGCGATTGGTTAGATCTGAAGCTCCTGGGTTCGTCGGGTCGGGATGAAGAAGTCAGGGAAGTTGGGATGGTATCGGACGAATGTCAGGGGGGAGACCGCCCCTCCTCGTCCCCCCGTCCCATGGATGTGTGCATCCTGGGATATGTTACCGTTCGTGCAGACTTACCCGACCTTACCTAGGTACCTACTTAAAGTACTCCAGGGCTCACCCACTTAGGTATCCCTTCTACCTTTTGTGGGTGACTAGAGTGGTACAGTCCTTAAGTAGGCACTGCTTGAGCACAGGAGCTGCAGAAGTCAGTCAGCAAGCAAGCAAGCAAGCAAGCAAGCAAGCAAGCAAGTAGGTACTCTAGTAAGTATATATGTAAGAGGTATGTAAGTACTTACATACTTAAGGACCTGGATACCTATGGATTTGTAGTGTAGCATAGTAAGATTTTCGGTAGTACTTACCTACTACCTACTTGCCTACCATCACCACTACTAGGTAGCATTCTATAGGTACTCCATCTAAGTACTTAGGTAATTATAGGCCGCTGCACTGGCATGCAATCAATGCATATGCTCTCCTTCCCATCCTAGCTATAGTCTGCACCCAATTTGCAATATTTGAAGGGGAAGAGGGAAAAAAAAAAAAAAAAACTCACTGGGGAATTCGAAGCTTAGTGAGCTTAATGGCTAAGTAAGTAAGTAAGTAAGTAAGTAAGTAAGTAAGCAAGTAAGTAAGCACTTGGTAGTCAGTGAGAATGGATGGACTGGTAGAACTGACACCCATGTTAGTTAATGAGAATTACGGTACCCAGGTAAGGACCTACTTGCCTTCGGTACCCAACCCAACCTAGGTACCTACCCAAGTGCTTGCCATTGCTATTATCAATGGTGGAGGTGGATGTGGAGATGTCGATATAAAAACCGAAGAATATAAGATAAAATAAAATAAAACAAAGAATAGAACAGAACAGAACAGAACAGAACAGAACAGAATAGAATATACCAAGCCCCCTCTCTCAGTCCAACCAAGTTCTTGCTTGAAGTAGCGCTCGCTAATCGGCCAGTAACCAAAGAGAGAGAGAGAGAGAAAGAGAGAAAGAGAGAGGACTCTGCATGCCGGTCAGGGCTTGAATCGGGATCTCGATCCTGATCCTGATCCCAATCTTGAGATCTTGGTCCGATACGGGTTGTGTTTGATAAGTAGGTAGGTAGGTACCTACCTACCTACCTACTCACGGATACTTACTCGGTGTATCCATATATCCTTTCCCTTGTCCCCGATCCGAGTATCTTCTCTTTTCCAGGTACGTCGGCAATGCAATGCAACGGCTTCACCTTCACCCTTCACCCTTAGTGGAATCCAGTTCAGGTATATATATATATATATATATCGATACTCTATATGAAGCATAATGTATCTCCAATTGAATTCTGCAAATGCACCATACGGTGTGCGAGTTACGCGCACCGTGGTGTTTACTGTACCCGCAACCCGTGCCCCAGGCCTCGAGCAGTCCTCTATTGCTCCCACAGTTTTTTATATGATCAATTCACCGTACCCTGACTTTTATTTGTATAACTGTATACTATACCTTTACCTACCTTGTATATAGGATGTAGGTAGGTAGGTAGGTAGGTATGTAGTAGGTATTCAGTTGAAGTTGATGGGTTTTGTTATACCATCCTCTTCCTCTTTCTATCCCCAATCCACCCCCATCCACTCTTCCTCTTGCTTCACACCCCCTCCTCCCCCCCCTCCTCAGCCTCCTCCTCATCCTCATCACACACACTCTCTCACACACACTCTCACTCTCACATATACACACTCACACTCACTCTCACCTCGTCCTCTTCGTCTCCTCAACTCCAAAAACTATTCCTATTCCTATTCCAATTCCTATTTTTATTTTTATATACTTAAAGTACTGGTATATAAGTATTTATATTCAAATCCTTCCTTCCTTTCATTCCTTTTTTTTTTTTTTTGTTTCCGTTTCGTTTTATTGCTATCTTAATACCTAGGTACACTATCTTTTTTTGTATTTTATTTCATATTTTTATTTTATTATTTAACAAACCCATCGCCCTCTCCCCCCCCCCTACAATATCAATGAGCACTCACACCCTTTCTAGATCACCTGCCAATGTGATCGTTTCATATTGGTAGAGATCTCTTAAAAAAGGATACCTTCGCGAGACCTCGCCCCCTAGTCTCTATCAATGCACTGAAAACCGAAGTCAACCCAAACTCCCCGTCGAATTCTCTCCAGGCTCACCACGCCGCCTCACCGTCGAAACCCACTCCCCCCCCCCTCCATTCACCATGGCTTCCAGCGACGCGACTTCCGCGCCATTGGCTGAATATTTCTGGATCGCTGGAATGGATACCAACTCCTATTGGACTTCCCAACCCCCAAAAACCATACAAACAACGCAACCTCCAGTTCGAGGCAGTCTTATCGCTGAAGACCTATCCGAAGCTGGAGAACCGGATGATCAAGTGTACCCGGCTCGGGACGATTCGTTGGGCTTTCGCCCACAGGTGGATAAGAGAAGCTCCGATAAGATAGATCATGCTTCTCTTTCTGCCTCTTCAGGGGCGCAACCGGGCGGCCTTCTGGACAGCAACAGAACATCTACTATTGCTGAAGCTACCATCGGCGACAGTCTGGGCTCGAGAATGTCAACGCTTTCTACGATTTCCACCAGTCCCAGTTTCGCAGATACAAAACGATCAAGCCAAAGCAGCAATGCAACTATCATTGCCAGCTCGAACGGCCAACCCAGACAGACGAACAGCAGCCATGGCGATACCTTCGGCCATCTTCCCCATTTGGGCATTGGCGATTTCGATTTCGATACCGCTCTTCGGAAATTCGCAACTGAACGAGAAAACTTTCTGGAGGATCTATCCTTTTCGGCAGGCGCCGTTCAACATCAGCCTAAGAAACCACCTCCAGTAAACCCACGGATTCAGAAAGTCATGGACGGGAACAGTGGTTCTTCTGGCATAACAAAAAGTGGATCTTTACGGCGGCGCATCTCCTTACGTGACCTTAATTCCATGCGGAGGGCACCATCAGTCGTAAATCGAGCGGGTGAGTTGCAGTTTGAAAGCTTAGGTCGGGCAAACTGGTCTCTCTCATACAGTCTGCTAATTCAAATCAGCATCCATAAGAACATCGAAACGATTGTCGAACTATAATTCCGTAATCCAAGTGCCGGAGCCTCTTTCCATGGATCCGAAAATGCACCCGCTCAAACGGAAGTTCGAACCGGTCCTTCTAGATAGATACCCTCCAAGATCCAACGAGTCAACAGAACACCGTATTTCGTTCCCTGATTTCGTTCCAATGCAAGTACCGAATCATACACATACACATACATACATACACACACACACACATACACACACATACACAAGCATATGAAAGGCGGAATCTAACTCAGGTATCCAGGTTTGCATTTCCCAATGATATCAATATAGTGTCGGCTGACGAGCGGCCTCGGTCCACATGGCACGGCTTTGTAATTATACTATTTCCTTCCAACGTTTATACCCGAACACCAGGTTAATCATTAGCTACTTAGTGTATGACTGGCGGAGACAATTCAAGACTCTACGGGATTTGCATATTGGTATGGATCCCCCTAAACCAGAAGGCGGCTGAAGATGTTGAGCGTCAATGTGAAGAGTGGCGACGTGACAACATGAGCCCCGAGGAAAGAGAGCTGGCTAGCAGTCTGGGAGAGAGGTCAGTCATCTGTGAATAATGTTACTGTAACTTCAGGTGTGGCTTACAGATGAAATCATCTCCAGGCTTGCTAGCGAAAGAGCAAAACTTTCGAGGCTTTTGGCCCAGTTACCCTCGGTGGTGTCTGATCCAAAGGCTCGAGAGTTACTCGATGACGAGATTAATGCAACCGAGGAAAAGATTGGCCTGATGGCGGACCTTCTTCGTCCTGTTCGACATGGCGCCGCTTCTAAGATCGAAGGGCTGACCGATGGAGAAAGTGGGCTGTGGATACCTCGAGCTTACGGAGTGCTTGGAAAGGACCCTGCATTGACATCGTTTTACAAAGAATGGCTCAAAGCCGTAATTGTGCCCATGGTCGATGGCTGGGTTACTCAGATCCCTCCACCTTCGTCAAAAGTGGGAATGTGGCAGCCCCTAGAAAGGTATTTTCTGGGTATCATCTATCATTGTTGCAATCAGACTAACCCAAGGCCCAAGATACGTTGTTAATCTATGTGAAGAGGCAATGATGCCAGTCACTTCTAAAACACAAATCGAGCTTGCAATTCGGGAATTGCACCTATACGCGCGGAAGGAGGCGTTGAATGAAGTGCCAGGGTCTCGTAATGTCGATCTCTACCCATTGTTTAGATCATTGACCCTGGAGAATATCATCACACTCTTCGAAGTAAGTTCCCGATTGGAAGCGGCGTTTTCAATATAGCTAACCTCAGAAATAGTATTGCCTAGCAGAAGCTAGAATAATCCTGCTGTCATCAAGTACAACCATGCTGACGCTGGCGTCCAGTACCTTGCTGCACCTGCTCTACCCATTCACATGGGCGGGAATTTACATACCGATTCTACCTGCAAGATTGTTATCAGCTATCGAGGTTCGTTTTAAATCTATCTACCTTCAGTGTATAAATCGATTCTGATTAGAAGGGGAAACAGGCACCTTGCCCATACATTGTTGGTGTAGAAAAGCGCTACGAAAAACTTGAATTCCCAGAAGACGGGTGTGTCGTTTGTGACCTGGATGACAACTCCATTCTCTCCTACGCGGAACCAACGAGGCTTCCCAAACAGCAGCGTAGGAAGCTCATGTCTCTACTACAGCTTGCAGCCCCCCATCATAATCGTTTTGGGGTTGAAGTTGGCCCCCCGGTCTACGCAGCAGAAACATTCCCTTACAACTCTTTCGCTGCGGAGAATGCGAGCATATTCTCATCAAATCCTTCCCCGTCTAGCCTTGCCAAACTAGTGTCATTGCCCTCGAATTCTTTTGGTGACGCAGCAGCAGTACCTGGGGGCTATAGACGCCCAGTCTTCAACGTTTTTATCCAAGCTAGGACACTGGGCCGCCCACAGGAGCTCCGCCCTACCACCAGCGGGACCATCAAAGGTGGCAACCCTCCTTCTCCGAATTCTCCGAGGTCAGGCTTAGGGTCGTCGTCATCCCGTGCTGAAACCGGGAACACTCTAACTGCTACTCTGCGCGGAAAGCGCTCCGGAAACTTTGAGACACTGGCGCAACGAAGAAGTTCTTCGTTTGGGGTAGATAGGCAAGTACCAAATCTGCGCCGCCCGAGCGTACCGTTTACAAATCATTCGCCGTCCCCATCAACATCATCGTTAGTGGAAACTGGATCTACGTACAACCAATACCCGCCTTCGGTGTATACTCCATCAACTCTGGCGGCCTCAACTATCATACCCCAAATGCTTGTTCAGCCCGTTCGTGATACAGCTACTACGAAATGGGTAGAAGGACATTGTCTGCATTGGCAACCTGTGGATTTCGATTCCACCTGCTCTATATGCGAAGAAAGGTCGGATGAGGGTCTGTATCACTGCACAGGTATGTTTTTAGTATTCCGGGTCTCAAAAAAAAAAAAAAAAAAAAAAAAACCACTAATGAATTTATTAGCTTGCAATGTCATCGCTCACAATCGGTGCTCTGGCTCGCTGTTTCTCCCCTGCCCAGCCGCCTTCCACCCAGAGCAAGTGCGAGCTGCATTCCTTCGTTGCTTTGCTAGCTTGTTATACACATATCGCAGGTTTATGCAACCTTCTTCTGGAGATCCGAAGAAGGGAGGCAAACTATATAAGTTTAATATGGATGGTTTCATTCGCAGCTTGCCTGGGGATGCCGGCGAATACGTAAACTTTCTTAACGAAACCCAGGCTTTCAACGAATTTATTGAAGAAAGGGAGAGCCTACGTGCGGATGACCCCAAAATAATGCTGTTTGAACAGGTTATTATGTCTAAAAAGAACCGTGGTCGGACAAATTTCTTTGGCAAGACAAGTATGAACCCCATTTTTGTCGTTTACAATATACAAACACTAACATAAACAAACAGAGGACGTATCTTACCTCAGCGATTCCTCTGAGCATTTATGGAGGACCTGTAGTGTAGCGGTCCCACTTTCCTCGAGAACCCTTGGGGAAACAAAGGTTATGCTGAACCGTACTCCAGCAAAACTCGACCCGAGTCTGATGAAAGAACCTCGTATTCAACATGGTGCCCCCAAAGTCAAACCGGGGAAGCCCAGCAGGAAACCTATCCCTCATGGGCCAAGAATGGCAGAGACTCACCTGTCAGATATTCGATGAAGAGTCCATGCGCATGTGTTCTATGGCCAACCGGGATGGGATTCAAGGCCTTCTGGTTCTATGTTGTTTATATTCTGAGATTTCGGCCCACCGGAGCAAGTTGCGCTTGGGTATGATCTCTCCACCATATCTATGCATTCATACCCACCCGGAGATCTTCCCAGACCCAAATAAGTTGCATTTATTTCAAATCATTTCATTTTCTATACAGCTTGGTATACCACGGAGAAGATAGGAGTTATGGTGCCGTCGTTTTTCCCTTCGTTAGCTCGGATATTTACAGCATCCCATCCAAATTTCTTCCTCCAAATTTTGGCAAGTATATTAAAGCTATGTTAATGCTTGAATGAATTGCGCCTACATGCGCGATATCCTCATCCCATCGAATATGGCTACTTAATTGAATAATACTAGATTACCAACTTCGGAGCACTGTTTTATTTTATGGGGATTGGGGTCTTGGTATTCCCATATTTGTATGCCTATAACCCCATATACATTGCTAACTACCAAATTAATACCACACACGGATCACTATAGACGGAAGCTGTATCTGAGACACCATTGACGGGTAGTATTGATGAGCTAGAAATATATATAAATAGTAACTGAACAGAGAAAGACATGACAAGAACAATCAAACGTAGCATTCGGGTATCCTTGAAGGGGTACGGGAACAGTTCGAAGTGCCTCAAAATAAGGGAGTAGAGTCCAGTGCGGGCTCGGATAAGTGCTAGTCCAAAGGAGAGTGGTAGAACGATTAGGATTGCAGCAATTCTTCACTGGCGGTATAAATAAGAATGTATGTACGAAAAGGTTTCCTGCACGAACGATAATATGCGAGTCATTTATCACAAGGGTTGCTCTGACAGGACTTTGAAGGGACACAGGGGTAATATTGGTGACGAAATCTAAGCTTTAACGCGGCCTCCACCACAACTATTTCTTTTCTGTTCCTTCTGATGATTTCGAGGCAGTCTCATTCGTGCTCGTGGTAGGTTTGGAAGGGCCAGATTTCCCACTACTATCGCTTCCGGAGAGAATTTCAGTGTTCTGGTCGTCTTTCAGTGTAGCATCTTTGTCTAAAGCTTCCATATCTTTCTCTTCGTCGTAGTCGAACATCTCTGTATCATTAGAATCAGTAAGAACTTCGGAGCCATCGCCAAGCATGATTATCCTGCCCCCTTCGCGGGTTGTGTTAATTGTGATGCCGTATGTTTTAATTGACCCATCTTCCTCCTCTTCGAAATTGGCATAATAGCCTTGGGGACGAAATCCGTGGGTTTTAGGTTGAGCTATATATTGTGGCCGGTGACTGGTTAGCAGGTTCGTGTCGATTGAGGAAATAACACCGCGAACGCAGTTTTACACAAAGAGGGACTTGCCATACTCTGGCGGCGCACAGGGCCCGTCTCCGTCGGCTACTCTCTTTGCAACCATTTCGTACCATTCCTCCTTCGTTTTACCCCTTAGGAATGCAACTATGGCCATTGTCATGTTATCACAGCCAACACCGCCATTCTCACTCGAGGGAGCTAGGCAGTTATCCATCATGTTTTCACAGATCTTCTGGAGCTCCTGTTTCTCCACAATCCCTCGTCGCACAAACTCGACAACGGCTTGTGAGGATTGGCAATCCCAGATGCCTATTAAAATTGAGTGATCAGTCGGGATTTGTTTTATCCTTTGTCCCAGATGATATCGACTTACCGTCGCAAGCAATGACCATAAATTCATCATCATCCGAAAAATCATGAATCACAACATCTGGGTATGAAGTAACGATCTGTTGCTCGGGAGGCAGGTCGGCACTCTTCTTGAATTCGAAGTCTCCAATAGCTCTCGATAACGCTAAATTGCCATTGACTCGACCAAAATCGACGAACCCCCCTGCAGCTGTGATGCGAGCTTTCTCGCCTATTTTGTTGATGATTTATAGACCTTGGTTAGTGAATGCTCTCTGTATTCCATCATGGCCAGTCTGACTGATAAATGAAGAAGAAAAAGAGTGGACCGCAAGCACATTGTCTAACCTTCATTTTGAGGCTTATGATCGAAGGAGAGGGGTTTAGCTCTCCCCTTGACGCCTAAAACTGTACGAGAGTCACCCGCATTGGCCTGGAGAGGAGTTCAAGGTAAGTCCACCTTCTTTTAATGGGAGCATTTGTGAGCTTGAAAACTCACCACAAAAATTTTATCGCCAGTAACTATGGCCGTGGAAGCAGTACAGCCCGAGATCTCATCGGTGTATTTTGGATCTGTAGACCAAGACCGACAGTGTTAGATAGCCAAGCGCTCGCGAGAAGAGTGGGCCCAGCCAACTTGCCTTGCAATATAGCCCTATCGCATGCAAGAAACCCATCCTTCATTGCCTTCTCGAAGTTACCGGCCGTGAAGTCGGTCTGCTTGGCTATTATTTTATGGACATTCAAACCACTGAACAAGGCTACGCCATCGCCACCGTGACCGTCGTAAACTCCGAAGAAGCTCACACGATTCTGTAAGTCTGTTTTTTCGTTTTTGTCGTCGGGTTGGAGGTCAAGGACCGCAGCATGTGCATCCTCCATACTTACACGCCATCCTTGCATCGAGGAAAGCCCGAAGTAGAGTCTGTCGTCTTCCCCACTTTCCGAGAGCTACGCGATAAATTGTTTTTGTTAGATTGCAGTAGACCGGGTGGCAAGGATGTAGTGTGGGTACCGTACCTTCTCGACAACCGGCTCTGATAAAGTCTGGCCCATGGTGGCTATTCGGGTATGAAAGGAGGATAGTTTTCGGCGGAAGCGGCAGTGTCAGGTAAATAAAATCGAAGGGTGGGGTAACCCGGTGTAACGAAGACTTGATATTCTGAGGTCTGTTACTCGAAAACCGTGAATCAGGCCGAGTTGAAGTTAGGTTTAAAGCAGAACTCCGTCAACCCGTCTCTCCCTTGTTATCTTTCGGATTCTTAGTCTTTTCAGCCTTTCCTTCTTTCTTTCTTTCTTTCTTTTTTTTTCTTTCTCTTTCTTTTTTTCCCTCTCCTCCTCGAGATTTCCAGGCTTTATACTAAACACAAAGATGGTGGATAGTTTTGTAAACGAGAGGGCTAAGGGAAAAATGATAAATATGAGGGAGAAAGGTGAAGTAGCGAGCTGTATGCAGAGTCGCCAGAGGATCCTCTTTGTTAATGGCTACTGCTTCCCTTTTGGCTATCCCTGGTTCTAGCTACCTGTAGTTGACAAGAATATGGAGGAAGGATTCGGAAGTTTTGACAGAGGACGTTACGGATGATAGATAGATAGTGATAAGCGGGGTTGGGCCGGAGAGCAGCGAGCACGTAGGCTGGTGGGCCGCGTTCAAATTTAGGGTTTTCGGTGATGTAGCCTGGCGGTTAGTGTTTCTTCTCACTTTTTCACGAGCTGCTTTCCTGTCCCTGGACGAAATTCTGACAGGAGCTGCTGGTCGTGTGAGGTGGGGGAAAGCGGGAGGAGCGGTTGATGTAGAGGTTGTGGTGGTTGTAGTGGTGGTAAGTGGTGGTGGGTGGTGGTTTGGTGGCGGGGGTTAATGATAGCGTGCGCCTGCGATTGTTGCCAATGCAGAGTTTTAATTAGGTTGGGTTGACACACATCGGCGGAAGGACTAGCTAAGGACGAAGTATATAGGTACTACTGGCAGTATACTCCTGACTTTCTTAGGTCTGTCTGTGGTGGCGGCACACAAGTACTTACATACTACTTTAGGTACATGCTTAGGACTGGTTTTACTTAGCTAAGGAAGTACTTAGGTAAGTAAGTCAGTAAGTAAGTAAGTAAGTAAGTAAGTAAGGGCAATATGATACTATAAGCTAAACCAAAGCTGAATGCTTTGCTTAGCTGGCGATATATACCACCCGTGCTCGGGGACGCCTTGGTTGGTTGGTTGGTTGGTTGGTTGGCAATTGGTTTGGCCAGTTGCATATGCACGAATGGTATCTGACAGCTCTCCCTTTCTCTCCCTTTCTCTCTCCCTTTCTCTCTCCCTTTCTCTCTCCCTCTCTCTCTATCTCTATAGCCACTGTCTAGGTAGGTACCTGGTAGGTAAGTACTCAATCAAATAGGTAGGTAAAACAGGTATAGTAACTCTACAAATACATAAATACTACTTGTAATATAGTAGCTCAAAGCAAATACTTTTTTTTATATATATCCCATTGGGTCCCATATGAACCCGAGCACTCCCAACCCCCCCTCCCCTTTCCCTCCCCTTCCAATTGCAATATAGCCAAGATATTGCTATGATTGATCACCATCATGCAGCATGCATATGCATGCGTAATTATCACCATTCACACGTTATTGCCTTGTCATTCCCTTCGACTATCTTGACAACGGCCTGGACCAAGCTAATCAGTAAAACCGATGACCCGAACCCGACGCATCCCCACGCCAAGCCAGTTCTCCAGCTACGGGTCGAGAGCTTGATGTAGCAAAGCGGCGGGAGAATATATGCCAACGCACAAGCGGATGTCGCTCCGATAAGCTCGAAGACTGCGCCCAGATCACAGGTGAAAAGGGAAATTAGCAATGACGAAAGAATCAGGCCCCTAAACAACTGTGTTAAAATTTTATGTGCCCGGAATAACGTGCCTGGCTATCTGGTAATTTATACTCACGTTGTGAATATTATATGGCGCTTCATATCGAATGGCGCACCTGGATACCAATAGTTGACCATCACCTGGCGAAGGCATTAGCATAGCACATGGGGTTATCTTGTTCCTTTTTTTTTTTTTTCTCCTTTCCTTTCTGTTCTATTCCTTTCTTTTTTGGAATACATCTGATAAAAGACGATAATAAAATAGATCCTGGTTAGGTACTTACTTCTCTACAAACAAATGCCTCGAGGGGCAAGGTGGTCAACATGTTCAAACCGAAGCAACTGTCAAAAAAACGGGAGTGTAAGAATATTGCATGGCTAAGGAAGATTGATGGTTCGGAACTTACAATCGGGCGATATTGACCATCAAGTTGGAGTTTGGGAAATTGTTAAGAACATTTCCCATAGTTTTATCTCCAAATGTTAAAAACCCAGCAAATGCCATCCCCATGCAAGCGACCATGGATATACCAGTCGAGTAGTGTGTCACTCGGGCAAAGCGATCGAGGGTTGGTTTTCGTAGTGAGCCGTATATCAAAAGGGAGTTGTGATCTGGATAGTCCGTTAGTCTAAATCGCAAAAGGGATGGGCGGTGTAACTCACGGCAGACGAAGGCTGCAATAGCGACATACATCATATATCTTGTTAGCATGACTATCAAAGTCTACAACTGAACCAGCCGGTATGAAGCCGAGGTCAGGACTTTAACTATCCATAACAAAGACATTTTGGATTCCTACCGAAACTGATGACACCAATAGCTTGGAATACCCCAGAGTTCAGAGTAAGCAGAGGCCCTGAAAGGGTCCCCTTTAGTTCGGCCGCGACGAAGAATCCTTGCGTAATGACTGTCACGACTATAACCATCATGCTCAGGAGGGCCAAAGCCGATGCTTTTGCAAGCTATATGAAAGAAGAATAATTCGCATTAGAAAAAGTTTCGGGGTATTCAGTGAGAAACCCTGCATCCGGCCTCACCTTCGCGATGTCACGGTACAAACTTAAAGGGAACGATATTCCGACGACACATATAATAATCACCGCCCTTCTATTTGTAAGAAGCCACAGAACGGACATCTCTTTAAGGCTTGGGAAAATTGCCGCCATGACATGGGGTATAGTATCTCCAATGATGATACAAAAGGCGATCATTCCGCCGAAGGCGCTGTTGGCCCCAAGATCAGTTGATATCCTTTAAGTGGTGGCTCTCCGGAACTTACAAGGCCCATTGTGCTAGCTGCGGCAGGGAATTAGCGGAAAGGAAGGATACGATAATGAGATCGTAGATGGTGCTTACAGATATAGATATCAACCCCCATTTCCCAAAACATGCGCTCACTGTAGACTGGAATGAATTTGCTCCAGAGAGTTTGGAGTTTATAACAATCAAATTGATAGTCCAATCGACCTTTAATGGTAGTGGAAAGAGAATGGTTAGAGAAGGGAAATACCACGTCTTTACCAAGTAGATAGGCACGTACTAGAAAGGTCAAAACTACTAAGAGGATCACACCCGTGGCAAGGCCTGCTTGTTTAAACGCATATGGTTGACCTAAAGTTGAAGTGTATGAGAACAATGCCACTCCCCCCGAATCCTGGAACGCAAGCAATAACGCATACCGATGATACCCGCCCCTCTGTTAATTCTATTAGTATGTATTCACATTATCTGGACTGCAATGGTTGTTTATCCTGGGCTCACA
The DNA here is from genome assembly GCA_036872755.1 of Orbilia blumenaviensis. Lineage (NCBI taxonomy): Eukaryota > Fungi > Ascomycota > Orbiliomycetes > Orbiliales > Orbiliaceae > Orbilia > Orbilia blumenaviensis. The sequence goes on from JAVHNS010000015.1 coordinate 45,151, forward strand.
TGATCGAGTTCGCCATGTTCATAAAGGCCATTTTCATCCCACTTCTCGAGGCAGGGTCCTCGAGACCATCCATATCAATACCAGCAAACACTACTGATGGGGCAGCGATATTGGTCAGGAGAGGGGCCGTTCCTCCCTCGACTGCATGGGCGAAATCGTCATCGTCGGACGAATTCAGGAAGTCTTCGTCGTATGTCCAACGTTCATCATTGTCCCGGGCGGCAAGACTGACGGAATCCGCAAGTTCGTCGTCAACGTCAAACCGGACGAACCTCTTAGGCTGGGGGGCAGAAGTTTCCAACGGTTGCGGCGAGGGAGCGGGTGGTGGAGAGTAAAAGGACTCCCCGGCTAGGTCAGTCGACAGCCGTTGGCTGCCGGGGGGCGACGGCGAGGAAACAAGGAGACGGTCTTCATTCTGTCGACTGCTTTTCATCTCATTACGGGCGGAGGCTTAATTGGCACAGCTGTCGTCCGTAGCGGCAACGACTTTTGTTGTGGCCAAGTTAGCATTGGAAACTGAATCGAATGAACCGGCGTGAGGATACGAAGGGGATAGGGCGGGATGGGATCCGGCCTGCTCGGTTGGTGGATATAAAATCTCAGTTGGATGGAGCCAACTCCCTTGCGTATGCACCAGCGCCTGCCCTACCCTGCCCTGCTACTGAAGCTAGGTACCTACTAAGTACTTAGTAAATAGATACCAGGTAATCACATACCTGCTCGGTGAGTTTCGAAAGAGTTGGGTGTCTTGATCGCGCGAGATGAGGAGCCTGGACTCTTGGATGGGTGCAATCGAAGGACACACGACAACAGCGAAATATATATAACGTAACTTTGGTTTCTTCCTGTTAGGTATACTGGTAATATCTGGAAAGTCAGTGTTTAAGGAAGTCCTTCTATATAAATTTAAAATACCGGCCTCGAAGTAAGATCTAGAAAGTCGGTGTACGTAAGTAAGTAATTAAGTAAGAGGTGTATTCAATTGTCGGTGTAGCGTAAGGGACCTCTCGCCTTTTATTGGCTGTTGCTGCGGGTAGGAGGTACTTACCTAGGTCGGTACTGAGCAAAGCGCGTGTCGCTTTGCATCGCAACTTGCACTTTCCACTTTGCGTGACTGCGACGACCAACCTCTCCACCACCACCTTCCAGGATCCATCCATCCATCCTTCTGATTCATCCTCACCACCACCGCCACCCACAAACCACGATTCGATCTCAGGCACGATAGCTTTCTTTCCCTCCTCCTCCACCTTCCGCCCACCAGTCTATCCCCGCTACTTCTCCAATTCCACATCGTAATCACTGCGTCCACCGTCGCCACAGTGCTTCTCAAATCCCTTCACAAACGGAGTTCTGCCGGGTCCGACATGGCCAGCATATTTGGGAATACGGCAACGACCACTGCTGCCGCTGCTGCACCGGCCAGCAGTACGCAGGGCGACTTGAAAGGAGACCTGGAACTCACATCTCCTCCCGATGACAGCATCCAAGAAATCTCGTTTTCACCAAATGCCGACATGCTGGCAGTCGCGTCGTGGAACAAAAAAGTCCAGATCTACGAAATACAACAAAACGGTACTTCGGCAGGGAAGGCAATGTACGAACACGAAGGACCCGTCTTGTCAGTTTGTTGGTCGAAGGTAGGTCACTCCCACTCCAGAGTCTGGACTTTCCCTAGTGAAGTCCTGCCCTTCAGACCCTACGGGTAGTTTCTAACTCTCTTTGCGAAAACATACAGGACGGATCCAAGATATTCTCTGGCGGTTCCGACAAAGCCGGCAGAATGTTTGATGCCTCGACAGGCCAGAGTACACAGGTCGCTGCCCACGATGCCCCGGTCAGATGTGTCAAGGTCGTCGATATTCCCGGTACTGCTGGCCCTATACTCGTGACTGGGTCGTGGGATAAAACCATCAAATATTGGGACTTGCGTGCACAGGCACCGGTAGTCACCGTAAACCTTCAGGACCGTTGTTATACGTTGGACACCGCACTCAATCTGATGGTTGTCGGGACTGCGGATCGCTATATCGACATCTTCAACCTCTCAAACCCAGGAACCATTTACAAGACTCTCCAAAGTCCTTTAAAATGGCAAACAAGAGTCGTATCTTGTTTTCCCAACTCCAGCGGCTTCGCTATCGGAAGTATCGAGGGTAGATGTGCAATTCAATATGTTGAAGAGAAGGACAATAGTTTGAATTTCTCGTTCAAATGCCACCGAGAGAATCCGCCAAATCAACGAGACATAACAAACGTGTATTCTGTCAATGCAATTTCCTTCCACCCAACACATGGTACATTTTCCACTGCAGGTTCCGATGGCACTTTTCATTTCTGGGACAAAGATGCAAAGCATCGACTCAAGGGGTAAGTCTACAATATCATGTGTTCGTGTGTGCGTGTGTGCGTATTCGGCGTGTCAAATGTTAACCCTCTTCAAAATAGGTACCCCGCCGTGGGAGGCACTATATCCTCAACCGCGTTCAATCACAATGGAAGGATATTTGCCTACGCTGTCAGCTACGATTGGTCGAAGGGCTATCAGGGCAATACTCAAAATTATCCTAATAAGGTTATGCTTCATCCGGTTAAGGACGAAGAGGCCAAACCTCGGCCGCCACAAGGAGGCAAGAAGAGATGATCACCCGCAGTATTAGTATCCGGTATACCATCTACCAACGGCGGCAGCGCCCCTGGTAATATGTCAGCGAGGCTGTTGGTGCTTGGTTTTATCGTTCGTTTTATACACTCCTCTGCGGATATCATTGATTGTTAAAACGCATGCGGCGGATCCATATAGCTTTAAGGATTTATATTAGAACCAGTCTTCTTTCCTATCCTCCTTCCCTTCCCTTTCTTTTTTTTGCCTTCCCTGCCCTTAAGTATTCGTCAATCGACCCGGGAATTTGTCTTGTCTTTCCAGCATTTTTTAGGCTTGCGGTCTTCTCTGATACTATAGTCCCCCCCATGTATTTCTAGTCGAGGAATGAATGAATGAACGAAATCTAATAACCTATCTACCTCAGCACTGGGATTCCACCTGACCGGCCTGGACCAATTAATTCCAATTTTTTTTTTCCAGTCAGTTCTTAGGGGTATAAGGTACTTCGTTAGGTACTTATATATAATATACGTGGGTCGTGGATGCAGCCCACCCGCAGACCGAATGGGGTTAGTACCCCGGTTCATTTAACGAGGATACGCAAGCTAAGCTGCATTGACCGCATCAACCAGCAAATGTGTTCAAATCCGACTTTCTCCTGGAACCCACGGAGGTCTCGAGTCCACGGCGCCCCATTTCCGTTATTTATGGCCGGGATCACCATCTCCAGGAGATTTTAATATTCACGAAGCATCATCCGAACCGACCTCCCTTTTAGTTTTTCAAAAAAGGCGATCTGTCTGTCCCTTACGTCTAAGGTCTCGTGTGTCTTGTGTTGGCGTAAGCTCACGGGACTTGCAAAGCGAAGACGCACATCTTCATCCATCCATCCCTTCATCCCACACCCTCAGGCTCGCGCTGTCGCTTTAACGTACCTCATCTGGGTACCCATAAACACCAATCATGCCTCGACTATCTTCCTACCGGAGGTCCATCCTCAAGGTTACCGGCCTATTGCTGCTCCTTGCACCGGCCTCGGTCTCAGCGCAGAAGGCCGCCAAGGACTATTTCGTCAGGTCTTTGCCAGGCGAGCCTGAAGACACCATGATAAGAATGCATGCTGGGTATGCTTCCCCTGCTGGATTGCTAGATTTTAGTAATCAACATTTAGTTCACGGGCGCAAGCTAAACCTCCGAATTATAGGCACATAGAAGTTGATGAGGCTACTAATGGTAATCTTTTCTTCTGGCATGTTACAAACCGGCACATCGAGGCGAGGCAACGAACTGTAATATGGCTCAATGGCGGACCTGGCTGTTCTTCAATGGACGGTGCTCTCATGGAAGTCGGGCCGTATAGGGTGAAGGATGGGAAACTTTCTTATAATGAAGGCAGTTGGCACGAATTCGCGAATCTCCTTTTCGTCGATAACCCCGTCGGAACAGGTTTTAGTTACGTCAACGGCAACGGCTTTCTGCACGAGCTCCCCGAAATGGCAAAACATTTCGTTACATTTATGGAAAAGTTCTTCGAGATCTTCCCTCATTACGAGAAGGACGAGGTATAGATCGTTCCTTCTTTCAAGCCTATTCTTGGGAGTTGCCTCCATCTCTAATACTGTCTATTTAGATCTGGTTCGCCGGAGAATCTTACGCTGGCCAATATATTCCCTATATCGCGAAGGCCATAGTCGAGAGAAATAGGGTCAGCCCTCAGAAATGGAACCTTGCTGGCTTGCTTATCGGAAATGGTTGGATCGACCCTAAGTCGCAATACCCCGCATATCTGGAATACGCATACTCTGCTGGTCTTGTAAAGCGTGGATCCGATGTCGCATCGAGGCTTGAAGGGCAGCAGGCATCCTGCCTGGCTCATTTACAACAATTTGGAAATCAGATCGAAGACACTTCGTGCGAAGAAATTCTCCAGCTGATTCTCAGATTGAGTATCGACGATGAGAATGAGGGCAGGAAGCAATGCTACAACATGTACGACGTTAGGCTTAAGGATGCTTATCCCTCATGCGGTATGTCCTGGCCCCCGGACTTAAAATGGGTGACGCCATACCTACGACAGCCGGACGTTGTTAAAGCCCTAAATGTTAATCCCGACAAAATGTCTGGATGGGAGGAGTGTTCCGGCGCCGTCAGCGGGTCGTTTAGAGCCCGAAACTCCAAGTCGTCAGTCGAACTTCTGCCGGACCTTCTTAAGGATATGAAAATCATGCTGTTTAGCGGGGACCAAGATTTAATCTGTAACCATATCGGAACTGAAAATTTGATAAAAAATATGACATGGAATGGGGCTACCGGGTTCGAAACCAGCCCAGGTGTTTGGGCGCCGCGGTCCGAGTGGGTCTATGAAGGTAACCCGGCCGGATATTATCAGACTGCCCGAAATCTGACCTACGTTCTTGTTTACAATTCGTCCCACATGGTCCCTTTCGACGTCCCTATGCAATCACTCGATATGCTCGATCGTTTTATCGGCGTTAGCAAGGACGGACTTGGCCATATCCCCATGAAGCCGAGCGGCAAGCAGAGCAGTAGTGCTGGCTCTGGTTCCATACCCGCAAATGCTACCCTGTCCGACGAAGAAGAAAAGGCCGAGCAAGAAAAACTTGAAAAGGAGCGCTGGAAAGCTTACTATCGGTCGGGCGAGATAGTCCTAGTCATTGTGATCGTTGCGGCTGGGGTGTGGGGATATTGGGTATGGAGGCAAAGGAGGGGGATGGCTGATGGTCATACTAATGGTATTGCTTACACGGGCCTCAGCCAAGGGAAACGCTCCCGGAGGGCAGCTGATATCGAAGATGGTGATTTTGAGGAGAGCGAGTTGGACGACCTCCATGTAGCTTCTCCCGTTTTTGACAGGGAGACTGCCGGGGAAGGACAGTACAGCATTGGTGGTGACTCCGACGATAGCGACGGCGAAACACGCAAACGATATGAGAAATGACCGTAGGTATTTTCAAGACTGCATAGTAGTGACTGGCCTTTGGCGCGTTAGCTCTTCCCTTGTCGTTCTATCGGGCTTTCATTTTTCTCTCGTACGTATGCATACTACTCGTTTTGTTCAGGCTTTTGACCTTTCTGGCGTTTGGGTAGACTATGAGTTTTGTAGTTGTAGGTTTTACCTATGGAATCGCCGAACCCTCATCAAAGAGTCCCGCTTTCGAGGTGATACCAAAGGACCCGCTTTTCACATCACTTTGTTTTATTATTTTACCTCCATTTCTATTTCATCTATTATTATTTATTTTTTTCTATTTTTTTGGATGTGGTTTTCGTGTTTTTTGGCAGCTATTCCTCATATTTTCTCGCCCTCGGTAAGGATCAATGTATATACAAAAAATTTCAAGTGTATTGTATGCAAACCATCGAAATCAATGCCTCGGATCGTTGTTTTTTGTATCCCAGTTAGGGCATATGCGAGGCCGGCGGCTCTCTGCTATGTAGTAGAGCACACTATTTTATCGAACCCGAGTATCGAGACTCAACCGGTCACCAGGCTCCAGTTCAATCACACCTTTTAGTTCAGCTCTTAGTGTCTTTAGCTCCTCGACTCCCTTGTTCATGGTCTCCTGTTCATTGGCGCTCGGGACCTTGATTGATGCTTGAAGTAGGAACGAGTCCGCAGGATCTAGTTTACGGAGAGAGCTTGTGGGAAACGGCGTAAATGATTGCGACGGTAGCAATATCCTTGTTAAAGTGATGTATATATTGTGATAAACAAAATAATCACCGGATAAGACGTATTCGGAAATAGGCCTGTACACAATCAGCGATTTGAAACTGTTAGCAGCCTTCTTATTCATGCGTTAAGGGAGCCTGCAAATGAACGTACATGTAACCCAGGCTGTCGACGAACGAGAGCGCATCGCCCTCGTGAACGGCCGCATTGTGGACCATACGTGATGTTACCGGTCGTTTCCCACTTACTTCTGGGAGATCCGAGAAGCGTATTGTCCATTTCTGTTTGCGAATTTCGTACGGAGTCACTTTGTCTTCCTCAGCAGTTACTTGTACCGAGTCTACCTCCATAGCATCGCCGCCTTGAGGGTCAGGCATAGTAGCGCTTGCTGGTTGTCCTGCGATACCAGGGTCGCTTTTCTGGCTTTCATTCTTCTTCAGAATGTCGGCAACGAGTTGGAGATAATAAAAGTCACCGGCAGCTCCCGTGTTTGCAGGGCCGGCGCTGTTGCTCCCGCTGGCGGTACCTCCAATTGTTTGTCGGTTCCGTTTAGGCTTGTAAATTAGGTGATGCTCAAGTAGCGGGACGCCAGACATGCCGGTAACAGTCTTCAATGCGCGTTCAACGTGGGCAGCCCTTGAGTTTGGGACGTGAGCGAAGAGAGATAGTTCGTGCATGGTGATTTGAGGTTCCAGCATGGGCTGGAGACCTGTTGATGCTGTGTCGCTCAGCTATCGGTGGCGCTGTGAATCCATGGGCTGTTTAAGAGGTCAAGATGTCAAGAGGTGGTGATGAGTACCTAGAAAGAGCCTCCTAACACTAGGTAATCAATCCTACACAACGAATGCTGAGAACAGATGGCTAATCTACTTTTCCACTTTTTTCCTTGAAGACTAACAGTTATTTTATTTATTTTTTTTATTTTATTTTTTTTATGGTTTTTTTCCCTGGCTAAAAGATAAACCAGTAACCAATGGGTTTTTATGGCCGCATGGAGGTAAAGTACGGCGAATTGTTCAACATCAATTGCGAGTGTGTGTGTGTGTGTGTGAAAGCAGGGCAATTGATCAAAACGACATCAAGCTTAATACATCTGCAATACATATTCCATAAAATAAATCAAGATGGGAGTATATATAAGTATATTGCTGAAAACCACATAGCTAAATATTCATGGATGAGAGAGGTAAACTAGAAAAGAAGAAGAAAACACCAAAGTAACCAATCTGCACTACCCGAAACATAGACTCGAAACCTGTCTCGTGGACGCACCCGACTAGTGAGCGGATACTTACCTCCAGAACGAAATGATATACTACTAGGTATGGCAGAGCCATGAAGGACCGGTATGATCAGACCTCTCGTAAAACGATCGATAACAAATTTTACCGACCTGAGGGGAGCTTCGAGCTGGTTGAGCGTACCCAAGGACGAGCGAACGATTGTATGGTGGAATTTGAAAGTATACCAAGGCGAATTTGTAGCAGAGATAAATAAAACAGGCTTAGGACAGATCAACAAGGCTTGGAAATAGATACAAAAACAGCAGTTGACAGCGACTCGATGTGACGCATGTACCAGATAAGCTAGAAGCTTTTCGTTAGTTGAGGATTTTGGTGTCTCTTGGAGACAGAGGGCTTATTGGTCGTCTGTTAGGTATATAGATGTGCTTTCGTAGCAGATGTTTTTTTGTGTCGGATAATTGATAGATAGAAGAGTAACGGGGGTTACGATTGGTAATGATATGATGAAGATGATTGAGTCCGTAAGAAATGCAAATTTGATAGAGGTTCTAGCTCTGTGAACGCCATTTTAGTGGGATCTTGCTATCCTTAGGGTCTTCTGGCTCCTTTGGCTCCGCAGTAGGATTCTCGCCATCTTCTTCAGGATCCTGAACCGCCACTCCGCCTTCTGGTTCCGGGCTCGTCGACTTCTTCTGAAGAAGACCCTCCTTAACTGGCGCTCCGGAGCTCCCACTGCTCATAGAACCTGAGGGTGTGACTGTGGTCGAACCTGTTGTGGTGGTATGTGCATGTGGGATATTCTCGGGGAGAGGGTGCTTTGATCCAATCTGAGTGACACCTACGTCGGATGCTCGACCGGCCTTCGAGAGAGCGTAATCACCTGAATCGAAGTATTTACGTTCCTAAATGCGGTCGAATTAGCGATGGTGCTAATATTTAGAGCATACCTTCAGATGGATGCGTATAATACCTTGAGTCTGTTGCTTAGTACATCCTTCTTGGATGGGAGTTTGCCGTAGAGGCGAAAAAGCTTTTGCTCTTCCTCGGAGAGGGACTGAATCGCAGGGTCATGCGGGTGGCTAGTTAGTATGAAGTCATAAGGTTTCCGATATTCTGTGTAAGCAGGGTCGGGGAGATGAGGTCTAGCTCAAGGCCATGGGATATATATAGATATGGATATGAACGTACGCTGATGTCAACCTTGTTCCTCTGTGCAGGAAGCATTGGATTTATAGCTGCCGTCGGCAGTGTAGTATATATAAACTAAGGTGTTGTATATAGGAATTATGTTCGGAAGGGGGGGGGGACGGGAGGGGGGAGATAGATAGAAAAAAGTGAACAGAAGAGGATATGCGTGCAGTTGCAGTTGCAGTTGCAGTTCCTTGTTACTTTTGCTGTTGTGTCGACACTCCCGTGGAGAAAGCGCGGGGTAGTAGCTGGCGGGGATGGCAAGTCACGTTTGTGGAGGACCAGACCAACCCAGTTCGACCGGATAAGTCGGGGGATTTGGAGACAGAATGACGGCGATATCTACGTTGAAGGATGCCGGGGAGGAAGACAGGCACATATATAATCTACGGGATTTGGTGGGAACCGACAGGGTTGGTTATAATAGGTAGCGTTGGTGGTGGGTAGATGGAATTTGGATTGGATGTTTTGGGGGTGACTAGCTTTGGCTTGGATCACCCGCATTGGCTCCCATTGCAATTGGATCGAACGATGACCGGCTGGCCAGGCCCATCCCGCCTGCCGGGAAATACCTCGTTCCCAGGCGGGTATCATTATCCTCGATCGTTTACTTGAGGTGGTATAAGTACTTAGGTACTTGAAGTTGTACAGATACATATGATATGATGTAGGTAGGTAGGTAGGTGTGCATGTGTGCCTTAACCCCCCGGCCCGGATAAACCATATGTGGAGCCCTTCAAAGGTTGAACAGGGCAGGACAGGGCAGAGAATAATTGTCCATGGAAGGATCAAATAATTTTGAATTCTTCTATCTTAGCCAGGCGGGACACGAGACCCGGCCGATCTTGGGCAGCTTTCTGGGAAAAGGGGGGGGGGGGGGGGGTTAGGTATCGAGGCTTCATGAGCTTCAAGCACTACGCAAAAATATATCTACAATTTGCAATACTGTCGCTTCCGACAATACTCCCCAGTTCTTGGGCAGTGGTTACTTTAAGTACTTAATCAAGTACTCAAGTAAACAGTAAGTAACTGGGATGGTTTTAGTTAAGTAGCCACGCCTCGAACTCATCTGCATCAAAAAATCTCGCCTCGATAGTATTCCCGTTGAACATTCGTCCTTCCAAGGCGTTTACAGCCTAGTCAATCACAAATTAGGTTTAGCACCAACCCACTCTTTTCCGGGGAAGACCCTTGGAAGTAGCAGCGAAGTAAACTTACTCTGAGAGCCGATAACTGGCTTGTAAATTGCACAAACACCTTAGAAGGTGTGTCATCGGACTGCTTGTGAACAATATGAACCCTCTCAATTCGCCCATACTAAGTGCCCATACATGTCAGCCAAACAAGTCTTTTTTTTTTTGAAAAAATATATATAAAAATAAAATATAAAAAAACCATTGTACAATGGCGTGGTTACCTTTTCGGAGCATTCATCTCCTATCTCTTGCATGAGAACGGCTGGATCTTCACTTTCAAGTCCGTCCACCATCTTATGCAAGACCACAACCTCGCTCATCTTACCAAGTTTGCCCCCATCATCGCCTCGTTTCTTGTTCTTGTCCAAGATTTTACCAACACCTTTGGCATCTTTGCCCTTGTTAGCCTTCACCTGAAGGGCATGGACCATCCCGGATGAATTGGCCCCGAGGCCAGTACCCTTTGTCCATCCATATTTCGACATTAGCCTTTCCGCGAAACCCTTCTGACCTGGCCTATTGGACCTGGCCGCACCAGACTCTTGTCCCAATTCAGAAGGCATATCCTCGTCGTCCTCTTCAATTCCCTCGGGTTGATCGTAATCGCTATCCTGCCCAAGGTCTGGCGGTGCCGGTGGCAGACTGTAGATGACTGGTGCCCGAGATATTGTGGCATTATGTGGATTTGGAGGTCCGGTAGCGGTAGTCGACAATGGCCGGTCACCAGCTTCTTCAGGAGGAGGAGGCGGTGGCGGCGGAGAGTCGCGATCTTGTAAGGCGAATGAAGTGGGACCGGTTGGCCCAGACACTGCCTGAGTCATCCTCGCCCTCATCATCCAAATCTCGTCGCCAGTAGCGGCATCCAGCATGGGAGCCGGTTCGCCCTGGGGCTCCGGCGCAGACGACTGATCCAAGTTGGGAGGAGGGGCGAACCCGAAACTTGGTGGGGGCGCAAAACCTGAAGACGCATTAATGTTAGTATTAGTATCAGTATTAGAGAGAGAGAGAGAGAAAAGGGCCCATAGAGCAGTGGAGAGAAAGGCGGTATGTACCTTTGCCGGAAAACCGGACTTGCTCGTCTTCAGATTCATCAGAGCTAAAAGCCTGCCGTCTCCCATAGAGTCTATCACGCCAGTCCCTCATTTCCTGGTCCTTCTCCTCGCTATCTTTGTATTCCTCATACTGATTGGGCCTCGAGGGGTCGTATATATCATCCCAACTTTGTGCCGTTTTCTCAGTGTCTTTCTCCTTGTTCTTTTTCCTTCTCTTCCTACCACCCCTTTGCCGCGAAGTGTAGAACCCATTGACATCGTCGTCATCGTTTGTAGCCCAGTCTTCAAGGGTGCTTTTAACCACGGGTGCACGTGTAGCCACTGCCGTTGTACTCGAGGTTGGGGCTGATTCTTGATTGATGTCGTTCGGCGCGTCGGATTTCGATTGCTTCGCGAATGTGTTTATTCCAGCTCTTTTGGTAGTCTTCTGCTGGTTTGGCTGAGGCCTACGTGGTATTGGCTGGAATCTTAAAGCTATTGCTCAGGAGCCTCACGGAGAAGAAGGTGGTGACAAAAATGTTTTAGCCATTGATCGCATCGAGGGTAAAGAAACGGACCAAGAGGCAGCCTTTTTTTTTTTAACCTTCCCATAAGTCTCGTGCCCATCAGTGATGAGCTATACGTCACAAGACGGGGGAAGGAGGTGTGCCTGTGTATTGAAATCAAGTGAACGGATGTTACGTATGAATACCAGCTGAAGATACCTGCTTCTTCGCAGATGCAAGTTGGTCGTTGCCGCTCGCTGTATCATTGGGAGATGAGCCAGGAGCGAATATCATGGGTGATTTGGAGATAGTGGATTGTTGATCAGGTTTCGCGGATTTCGGTTCTAGGAGGTCCGCGTAGAGGGAGGCCATCCCCCTACCGGTATTCGAAGCCATGGTTGCTCGAAGTGTAATATTCAAAGTCGGGATCGATTCGGCCGGTCTCCTGTTGTAGTATGTATGTAAAGGTTTCCAGAAGACTGTCGCGGCGCGTGCCAAGCGATGGTGTTGAAGATGTGGAGCTGCAGGTCGCTTACGTGGGAGGCAAGGCCAACCAACCACGCCCACAGTCCACAGCTTTCCTGGAGCCGGCCTGACAATTACATATATCACATTTGAGGCCAGAGAAAATCAGTTTTATTCACGACTGTTAACTAATAGTATCCAAAAATGCCAAATGCCCGCTTAAACAAATTTTAACGAGAAAAAGAAGTAACAGCAGGAGAGATAAAGCTAGGGAGATACAAAAGAGGTATCAACATCTACTTGTATATATGTACAACTGTACAATGAATCGTGCGAGTCCCTCAAAAGGGAAAGGGGAAGAGGAAGGGGGGAGGAAGAAAAGGAGTGAAAAGGAAACAGAAAACCTAGGTGACATTTCAATACCAGGCTCATATTCATGATTCATCATCACTCTGCCGACTACCCCTTCCCGACCCGAATCCCATTTCCTTCACCATGAACTCGTAGGTAAGCAGGGTCATAGCGGAAGCTGGGACAGCTCGAACCATGTTGGTACCCATGCCTGCATAGAAGGCTCTCCACCCTTCTTCCCTATAGACCGTTTTAACCGCATGTATAACTCCTTGGTATCGCGGGATAAATGGTTCCTTAGACAATTTACCCTCGCCGTTAACACGACGCTGAGTTTGCATGCGGGTCCGGATCACTTCGTGGGGGTAGGTGGCAGAACTTGCACATATTTTGCTGAGAATGCTAGCAGCAAGGATTCCAGTGAGATTATAAAATTCTCCCTTCTCGCTGTTCCAAGTCTCTGACTCTCGGAACATTCTTTTGAATTCTTCGTATAGAGGGAACTGGACGGCGACGTGGCTTAATCCAAGGAGAGCCGGCGCTAATCCGGAATAAAATGCCCTGAGGCCTTCAACTCGGTACATAGTCTTCGCGGCATCCAAGGTGGATTTATAGTGCCATGGTGCCTGGTGTGTCGTAGTATTGTGATGAGCCTGGGACATGAGGCGGGTCTTGATAACCCAGATCGGGTTTGTGCAAATGGTAGAGCACCCTCCAGCAATCATTGCAGAAACTATGTGCGTGAGCCAGGGGCTCCTACTCTCTGTGAGATTGTTAGAATATTCACAGACTTCTAATGATTATACATCGTTCGATTGTTGAGAAATACCTTCAGCTTTTAAGACCTTCTTCGCTTTTTCGTAAACAGTAAAGTAAACAGCCCAGGTTGGGAGGTACCCCAGGATTATGGGGCCTAAGCCTCTATAAAACCCAATAAACCCATCTTCCCTCCAGATAATCCTTGCGGTTCCAAACAATCCTTTATAGTTGGCGGAAGGTGTCGTGTGGAGGTTTAGAACGCCTGCCGCTCGACCGCCCGCAGGAGCAGGGACCGGTGCAAACCCTCCCTGTGCCTGAAGTTTGGTCTTGATGACGTCAAGAGGACACGTTACGATCCCAGAGGCGAATCCTGCTGTTGCACCGGAAAAGGCGTGGATAAAGGCAGGCGTAAGATGAAAATTCGGAGGGCCTTTTGGAAGAACAGGTCCCGGGACATTCTCGTCCTCACGGTGGTTGGTCGACTGGGACCAGTACTTTCCAGATTCCGGCCCGCTATTTGTTTGATCACGGGACAGCACGGGACTATGTCCTTCAGGAAACGGCAGACATGTGTCCGTTGAACGTTCCATTCTGACGGACGGACAGATCACTTGGTCAGTCAAATTACCACAGGGCGGATGGGATCACCCTCGGGGTTTTTGACTGTACATACATTCAGTCACAATTGTGTCGACAGGGCCGGTTGAGTAGTTCCGGAAGGGTTCGGGCAGTGTACTCTGCGGGTCAGATGTACGACGGCATACAAGCCGCCCGAAAATAGGCGTTAAGTACAGCAATGAGTAAAGTTTTATTAAAAGTGGTGTATCAAGGTGCAATCTTAGATAGTCGGGACCGAGATGGGCAGTTTAGAAGCCGTCCGATAGAAAATGGCGACGAAGTATGTCGTCTCGTTCTGACCCTTGAAGGATGGATAGTTTCTGCTTGAGGGTAGGTTCGAGAAGTCTTTGGGCGCCGTCTTGTTTGCATCGCTCTATGCTGTTGTATTCGCTGCAGATACCAGGAGGTACTAAGATATAGAATTGACAGTGGTATATGGACTGATAGTAGTAGTAAGAAATTATAGAGTCGTCTGAAAGTATTTTGTATAGTGCAAGTGCAGGTGGAAGTGGAAGTGGAAGTGGAAGTGGAAGTGGAAGTGGATCGTATTATATTGGAGATGACGATGATGTATTATATTATATTGGCGGTCGTATGGGCAACGAGATGCGAAGTGCGACGGCTACCGCGCGGGGCAGTCGCCGCAACAGTGGAAAGGCTGCAGTTGCCAGAGGAAGTTGGAGGAGGGGCTTTGAGGCGGTTGCAGGCAGGGCCAAAGGCGTGGGAGACGCCGAGGCAAAACCGAGCTGGGGAACAAGTCCGGGGAAGAAGAGCTGGGTTGATACCTGGTCCTTTAAGTACTTACTCAAGTACTGAATTAGTGCTGCTACTTAGGTAAGTAGGTACCTGGTAGGAGCAGTGGCCGGGTGAGTACTAAGTAGCGTACCTGCTGCCTTTGGTACTGGATGAGAAGTATGCGTGTCAGTAAACGCTCCCTTACTTAGGTAGCTTGAGCACTTGGTAATTAAGTAAATACTTGAGTAAGTGCTCAAAGTATGATACAAGGTATAGATGTGGTGTCGTGTGAGGGAAGTGTGATATAAACAGGTAACGGCACTGTGCAGTACTGCAACTTTCAACCATCAATCAATTCAAGCTGAGCCTATGCAATGCAACCTGTCAAGGTCCGGTTGTCTCTTAAAGCCGTATCATGCCATGTCATACCGTGCGTAGAAGAAGAAGGACAGGAACAAGAAGATCGAACAAGAAGAAAGTGGACCGTCGCGAAGTTTCCATGTTGCATGTTTGTGTTTGCATGCTGGCTGTTGAGAAAACAAAGGGTAAATTTCAAGCGCAGGCGTTCACTCACCAAATCACCTTGGCTGGCACTTTACGTGCCTGTGATATATACACAAAGCAAAGTACTTAGCTTGGGTAAGCACTATGCTCTATGAGCAGTACATAATACTCAGGACTTACCGGAGTAAGTACCTGTGTTTTTTCAAAGTCCCTTTAAGAACTTAGGTTGAAGCCCAACCCGGTCAATGATTTCTATAATTTGACGTTTTGTTTGTCAATGGGGAGTATATCGGAAAACGAGAATGCAATGGCGGGCTGTGATTACATAATCGCGAAGATTCCCGTACCAATCAGATGACGTCTAATTTCTGCGTGCATTTTGGCACCAGACGCAGAAACCTCTAACGAAACCTCAGACGCCCCGTTCACCCGCCGCAGACTACCACCACCACTCTTCGATCCCCCCTCTCCCCTCTTCGCAGACGACAGTCCGGCTCGTGCGAGCTCACCGTTACAATGGCGGCCGTAAAGAAGATTGCCAACTATATCATTGCCCGTCCGAAGCTTTTCAACTTCATCAAGCCAATTGCCGACCGGTACTGCGACCTTGCCGGTTATCGGAAAGTTGGGCTCCTGTATGGAACAACCAATATATTGATACGGGAGGTTCGAACCTTACAACTAATGATATATAAATCTAGGTACGAGGACCTCCTGCGTGAGGAATCACATACCGTTCAGTTGGCATTGAAGCGATTGCCTCCAAGGCTTGCCTACGACCGTGCTTTCAGAATACGGCGAGCCCTCCAGGTAAGATATGATACCCGTCTAAAGCACTATTTGCCATATGCAATCAGTCACTCACATTTGTCGTCACATATAGTGCTCCGTTACCCATACCCTACTGCCTAAAGAAGAATGGATCAAGGCCGAAGAAGTACATTCCCCGTACACTATCCTCCCTCAGAATAGACCTTATACTGACCATTGTGAAGGATGTCCCGTACCTATCTCCATATATTGAAGAAATCGAGAAGGAAGAAGCCGAGCGTGCCATGTTTGATGCCTTGACAAGGAAGTAAGTGGAGCGTTGGCTCTACTGTCATACCACTTTGTATAAAACCAACCCTCCATTCGATATTTGTACAGTTCATCGATAAAGCAGTTTGTTCCCATAAATGAAAAAAAAATACATCGGCATCCTTGTTAGCTGGCAGCACCTAAAGGTATACACCTCGGCTCTGTTACGGATTATATTCCCGGCATAGGGACTATAGGTTGATCTATACCATCTATTAATGTCCCTCTGGTATTTGAATTGCGGTGCTGTTACATATATCAAAAGCCTGACCATTTTTAAATACACCTTCTATGAATCAATTACTCCACTCCTTTCTCCGACGAATTGGCATTACCCCTCGCCCCTTATATACGATTTCCGGTCAACATCGTAGATAACATTTCCCTTGATTGGGCAGAATATTGGAAACTAAAAGGAAGAAGATGGGGATGAGGGTGAAGCAAGGTACTCACTTAAAGATTCACGCTCCATTTGGGCATTCCGTCTTGCCATCCGGATAGAGCTGCGTGTGTACACAAATAGTAATCCCGCCATCGTGAACGCCGCCAATGGCATGGTAAATGCCTATTTCGTGAGAACCATGTTCAGCTACACGCGGACCACGTGTAAGGCCTGGTTCCTAACTTACCCTAGGTGAAAATCGATTATGCGACGACATTTTTCTTAAATAGAGAGTGTCCCTTGTGATTGAGACGCAAGCATCAATGTTTTGAATTTCGAACTACCCCCGAATATAAAATTTAAATTAACCCAGAGATTAGGCCCTCTGAATCCGGCGTTGAAACTACCTCGGGTGCTATGGCTTCTCGGTATACAATCGTCTAGACTTGGCGATCTTGTCTGACGTTTCCATGCCTTTGATTTGGGTTCGATGCTTCTTGGGACCAGCTCCGTTGAATCTGGCTGTTGAGTGTTCGAACCAGGTGTTAATGTTTTCGCAGACGTCGGGGTTATGACTGAACGTTGCCTGTCGGGTCTGAGTTTGGCCGGGTCTCGCTAGTATTTGTCAGTTTGCGAGATAGCCTTAAACCACAACGCGGAAAGTTCAACGCACTTGTTGCATTCTGACCAGCCCCAACACCCATGAACTTGCGCTTGCATTTCAGCTTGAGCTCAGGCCATTATATATCGATACTTATCGTGATGATGCGATTGTATGCAAGCTGAGGTATCGTATTGGTTTCTTAGAAAGAGAAAAGAAAAAAAAGGAAGAAAAAGGGGGAGGGCAGAAGGGCGGAAAGAAAGAGGTCGGTCTAATTCCCTGCCGCCTATAGCTATATGGTTATAGTCAGACTTGCGAACTGTTTATACCAGCTGAAGTCCACTATGCTAACCCCGTAGTATACGCAGTAAGAGACCAACCAGCTTCATATTGTGTATCTATGCCCAAAACTATTCAATCGGAATCACCGAAGTAGAGTATAAACTTTACTGTTCACATCCGTGTACAATACAATCGGCGTGATAGATTATCCCAAACCGTCGGATATCCCACAGCCCAAGACCAAACAATAATATAATCAAGCCGTATTCATTTCAGCTGCTGTCCCTTTGTGGCCAAAAAACCCTATTCTTGTGTCAGCCGTTAGGGGGCATTGAGGCCTATACACCCAGCCACACATCAAATATAGCACCGGTGACACGCCCCCATATGCATGCATATCCACAAAAGGTCGTCTTATCTCCGGCCTTCAAACGAAACCAAAATCCGTGGGTAAAGGCACACTGCAAAGCTTAATTTGCATAGTCGTCACCTTAACGGGCAATTAAAAAAGAAATCTTTGACTGAGGGGCATCGGTATCGTTTCTGATATCTGATCATGAGCCGTCGTTACACGGGGGGTAGGTATGTGTGTTCAAGAAACATTTATTATTTGCAAGTCATTTCCGCAACCTGGAAACCAGGGCCGCTGCTTCATCCGCCTGGTCACACAAGATTTGCAAGAGGGGGCGTTTATCTAGATTCTGTTAGTACGGTTTTGCACGGCTGCCATTTTGCCTCAATCTCTACTTTTAATGCCAAATATACATGTGATCGAAGGCTTATACCCGTAGTGAGACTTACATGAGCTGAACCCTCTATGTTCGAGCTATTGGTATAATGTATGACTTTCTTCTTTAGAGCGAACCAATTACGTTCCAAATCTCCTTCCTAACATATATCATATTCAATCATCTACTCCGTAACAGTTAATCGAATGTATATATACACCCCGGTCCCTGCCATCGCCATATAACCCCTCCCCTTCCACCCTTGAGGCGAGTGTAACATCACTGTGACGGGCACGAGGACCGATCTCGCAAACTTGCCTCCATTGCCCTCGGCCAACGGGATGGTACAAACTTCGAAGCATGACATTTGCAGCCATGCATGAATGATCATCCTGCACTTGGGAATGCTCCTAGCAGGAATCTAGACCCTCTTTTCTTTCTCCCCACTCCCTGCCCTATCCTGGTTTTTTCGCCAATTCCCGCATCCCGAGTGCGAGAAGAAGTGGCCATTCTTGACGGGATAGAGAGAAACCTTGCATGATTGTAAGTAAGGCCTGTCTCTTCTTTGACTAGGAAAAAGCGTCGACGTGGTCACAGCGTAGTATCATAGTATATACGTATCGCAATCACTTATAGAAAACTAGCAAGAAGCTTAAGTAGATTGACTTCAATTACAACATGCATGTATGTATGCACTGACAAGAGACGAAGTGCACATATTGCTTCTGTACAGACGATCAAATAGAACTCTATCTAGAAAAAAAAAAAAGTGGATATATGTGTACAGATTTAAGGAAGGCCTGGAAGAAGAGTAGGTGCACGGAGAAAGGGCGGAAGAATGCCTACGTAGCTAGCTCACAGGTTAACTTGGCCAGTGAATATAACAAAAACATCTAGCTCCCACAAGAACTCCGGGTCTTATGGCCACTGCATTTCCCGGAAAGGAACTGAGGGGTACCGTTATCCCGCAGATCGTGACTTATCTTGTCGAAAACCGGGCATCCTAATACCATTTATTGGGGTCTTACAAAATGGAGTTGAATGGAGGAGGGTTCGTGATTTTTGTATATCATATCAACTCCCAAAATGGATGAATGGTCTCCATTCAGAAGGCAAGAGGAACAGGAACAGGAACAAGAAGCCGTTACTAAATGACTAACTCCTTGGTTGTAAATGCTCTAAGAAACAAACCTTCTCTGAGTACCTAAATGGGGCGTGCAGTTAATGGGATGGATGGGGTGACTAGGCTACACCCCCAACCCCTCACCACTAGGCTTTGTCAAAAGAATTTCAATCATCGCCCTGTAAGGGCTTTGCTTACCAAGTGATTAGCCTTCCCGCAGACCTGAACCAACGAGCTTACATAGATAACACATCGATACGTATGGAATCAAGGAAGCCGCTGAAGAATGTGGTCGAATGGCGAGCAAGAAAGGAAAAAAGTACCACGTCATTCACGTGGACAGTGTGGAGGAGAGGGAGGGGAGCAAAAAAGACACAACGAAGGATTTTGCACACGCAAGACATGACACACAGAATTAGGAAATACGGATGGATGCCTAGAGTGCCTCTCCTGTTTTTCTCACTGGGTAAACTTAGGAATGCGGGTGGGTAAGTAATTTTTCTTCTTGTCTCTTATTATTGCCGGCTCTAAGAGAAGGTGTGGCTACTGCACATACATGGCACGAGTGACTGACTCAAGACATCAAGGGAAACCGACTCTTTCCCTGCAATCGTGCAGACAAGTTAGGTTATTGAAGTATAATTCATATTTTTTTTGATTTCCTACCAGTAATTGGTAAACACTATGAAAATAAAGTGAGGGGGGTTCAGCGCAAAAATTTCGGCTTTCCTGAAACAAAGAAAAATGCTAGGTCGTGCGAATGTGGTGATGAAAGAATATAGACAGGCATTACAATGCATACTGGATATAAAAATCGCAGAGAAATGAAACAGACTGTCAACAAGCATCTGTGAAGCAGATATTAAAAAGAACATAGGTAGAAACATGCAGAGAAACAAGTATTCCCGACGCCGCCAACACCAAGTAAGTTGGACAATTTTAAGGACAACCAATATGACACCAATGTAATGATTTCCACCAAGTAGAAAGTAGACAAATGAAACAATGTGGCCAAAAAATGCCAATGAATGTGAGAATATAGTTTGATGAGTATCTTCGAAAGAAAGAAAGAAGGAAAGAAGGAAATAGCAGTGCGTCCAGCGCCAGTTTAAAATTACCTCCAATGTGCTGGGACAGGATTAGGATGGCCCAGGCGCCTGCGTAGCTCTGCGATTTCTCGATCTTTATTCATGTTCAACTGCTTTAGTCCTTGGATTTCGGTTCGAAGATGGTATATGTACTCGTAGGCGTGCTTCAAAATTGCCGCCTTCGAAATCCCTTTGGTGTCGCGGCTTTCTTGACATGCTGGTACAACTTGAACGAGTCTGTCCATGCCGTCTTTGATATGTTCCCGTCGTCGTTGTTCTGACTGTAAATGTGCCTTTCTTCGGCGGGCTGCCTTTGCCAGTTCGGCGGACTGTCGGCTGCCTTTCATGTTTTCCTGGGTTTGCTGGTATCTTTGGACAAGAGAAGAGTCGAACATCATAGTCTCCTCTTTGATGGTGTGTGTCTCGTCCGAGTGCTGTGTAAGAGGTGTGAGAGGTGTAGATACAATGTCCTCCTCACTAAAGACGAATCCGTTCCGACCAAAAGATGATGAAGAATCCGAGGCAGCAAATGAACTCTTCCTCGTATTTGGGGGCGAACGGGGAGCACCCGTCACAATTCTTTGATCGAAAGATGTCTTAAGTGCCGGCAGTGGTAAACCACCATGGCTAACCGGGTACGCACAGTTGTCTTTCTTGTATGGATGGTACTGGGCAGCAGAACAATCCCTTCTTTTTTGCACGAATCTTGAGAAGCCTGATATCTTTGGCGATACCATTGATACAGGTGAGCTTGACGAGTTACTGATGCTCTGTGCATAAGAGGACTGTGGTCTTGAGTATTCCCCACGGGACTGCTCCTGGTTCGTCATAGCTCTGTAAGATTGATTAGGACTACTCTCAGCAGAGACAGAGATAGAATCCTTTTGTTCTTGGCCATTAAAGATATCGCATAGGCTACCAGCCGCTGCTTCTCTGATAATGTCCTTGCAAGGCCTACAACACCAATAGTTACATATTAACAAACCGAGATAAGAAAGATTAAGGACCTTAATAGTCTAGAGGATGGAAATGTAATATAACTTACGGAAGCATGAAGCTTGCGTTGGGCTCTTGTTGGAATGTCATGATGATAAGTCTAGGGTTTGGTGTAAATTGATAACTCGACCGGCGAATTCTTCGTTTAGAAGTGTCAATGTTGAGATAAAGAGGAATGAGTGGGTCTGATTGCCAACAAGAAAATGTGCCGGCAAGTATATTTTATATTGTTTTCTTCGTATGTATACACTAGATACCCAAAAAGGTAAACCACGTATGTATGTATGTACCGCCCGTCCTTTTGGGGGGGGTCTGATCAGGTGGTGGGTAGGAAGGGTATCTTGCTCGCCTGAGGTGGCTAAAGAATGGTATGTGCGAAAATATGTCCAGGTAAAACAAGCCGCCAGGCGGATTAACGGAATAACTGAACAAGAACAATAAAAAATAAAAAAAATAAAAAAAAGTTTCAAGAGGGGAGAAGGTAGTAGAATGCCCCGATTGCTTGTGGATCTAGAAGGGGCCTGCCGGCGACGATGCAGACCGCCATCACTTTATCACCTTGGGGTGACAGCGGGTGAATCAGGCACCAGCACCCTGTTTTGATATCACCAAAAAAGTAATATCCATACAGGTAAAAAAACAGCCCTTCTAGACAGCTCTCATTAGAAGCCTTCCCGCATTTTCCATTGCGCAAAGGCCGGAGATGGAGAAGAAGGAGAGGGGCGAATAATGAGAGTTAAACAATAACGCCTGATGGAAAAAGAAATCAAGATGGATCCGGTGAGAGGGCAGCAATAGAGTTCCTGCAGGAGTGCCGCTTGGAGGCCGCGAGTTAAGTTAACAGCTGCGATCTTCGGGACCCAGGGAGCACAGATGAGGGCTCAACCAAGTGCAACCAACCTGATAGATTTGCCCAGGGAAATGTAAGATTGACGAGCAGCGGCACCATGAGCCTGCTGAGGTTGCTGGTAGCGGAAGTATCCACCGACGGTGCACCTCCTTGCTTCCTGAGCAGAAGCTCTCATGCAAGGTGCCTCTGCATAGCAGACCAGACAAACTCGATGTCGACAAGGGCGTGAATTGGCGTAGACCGCCCCTTCATGCCTAAGAAGTAATATAGCTGCCCGGATTCGCATAGATTGCAAAAACTTGAGACGTGCAGTATACCAAGTAGGCAATCTAAGCTCATATCTGGTGGTTGGCAGTCTCCCTTAGATGCAAGTCATATTGGTGAATGATATTGCAGAACCGCGACTGTACCTAAACCGAATAGACACACCATAGCCGCTATCCAGACACGTCAAAATGCAAATTGACATGCTCCATCCCTCCCCGCTCTGAGATCGATACAATGATATTACATGTTTTTGATGGCCGCATGAGTTTTTTTTTTTTTTCGGGTAGCACCATCATCAAATTGTGCGGTGGCGCGGGCGTGTTGCATTCGAATGAATGTCCTTTTATTCCCCTTCCCACGGCCAGCTCGCTTTTCAGCATATGCTCCGATTCTGGTGTGACACCAGATCGTGCGTCCCATCTGTAGATGTGTCAGATCCCGTGTGTGCGTCGATGTCACGCTGGCTTTGAATTTTTTTGAATTTGGGTTTTTCTGTCTGGTCTCGTCATAACATTCAGGGCCCGTCGAAGCTGGCAGGATGTGTTGGAAATGGTGTTGTCTAGACCAGGTCAACCTCCAACCTCTTCAAAGTTTCGTGCCTGAGAATTCAGTTTCAAAGGTATCGATCGGTACATGTCCATGTACATGCGTACATTTGGGGGGAGTGTCCGGCTGCCTGGTCATCCCGCGATATTGCCCCAACAGCTTCACCCGCTCGGACGAACGAACAAAAAGCAACCGTATTGGAAATAAAGCGGCGTAGGGAAAGAGATCCGACTGCATATTTTCACTCTCATCAGAGGAGATGTTGTCGGCCTAGCGTTTTTGATATTGATAGGCGCTTGGCAAAGGCCAGACCAAGGATCGAAGTATTCGAGTCGTGAAATCCGAAGCGTTACGAAACATAAGGCTCAGGTGAACAGCTCCCCCTCTGGAATTTAGGACACTGTCCCGCGTGGGCGAGTATCCTTCGCCGCCATCCCGTATGCTTCAAAGTGCATCAGTAAAAGTTGCCATCATTGCGCAATCATGAGTGTTTAATAGGGAATGTGATAGTACTTTTAAGAGTGCGTTGGATTGATGGCTCTTTGCCGCACATGTGCCAGGAAACCATTAATTTTGCGTTCCTCTGGTATTACTCTGATACACTTGTTTCGGACGACTCGCACCATGATCGATCATGATCATTACCTGACGGCTCTCGGAACATCGTATTATCTTACCTAAGTATATATCTGGCGACATATGCACATGAGTGGCAGGAGAGAGCATCATTTTTCTTTCTGTCTTTGGGTGGCCCAGATTGGTAATCACAATGCCTCCGATCTATCAGGTCGCACGAGCACTGTTGAAGGCACCCATAGTTCATCCGTGGCAGTAGCGAATGGGTTTACGCATATACCTAGGTCCGAGCGAGTGGTAGGAAAATTTACTTGATTAAATAAGATTTACTCGAAGAGTATAAGGTCAAAATATTAACTAAGGAAGTAGAAAAGAGAAGAAAAACTGACATGGCAGCCTTTAAGAAAAACAACAAACCATCTGATGTACTGAAGAAGCCCCGAAGAGCAGAAACATGAAAGGAAACAAAATGTACATAAACCATAAGGAATAAAACTAAGCAAGGCTAGGAACGACGACGGTGGAGCCAGGGTTTCATTATGTGCTGCTGTAGAGGTTAAAGGGTCATTTGTATGCAAAACAAAAAAACGATGCATACATGTAAGCTTTTGAAGTTAGAACGGGAATTCGCGAGTATTATACTATCGAGGGGAGCAAATCGCAGTCCGGATTTGGAAAAACCAACAGCCATTATTCAAAGGATTCTATCTGTCATGGAAGTATTTAAGGAAAGAGAAGGGTGCACAATAGACCACGCAGGTACCTGCAACCTTCGACCGTAATAACAAGGACAACGAGATAATCCCGTAATCCCAAATAAAAACACATGGCATAGGGAGGAAAAAAAACAATGCGACTGTGTTGTATTTACAGGACGAAGGCGGCAAAGAGGGCAAGGGCTGGAAGAGCTGCGAAAGACTTGTTGACAGTAAACTTGCCAGCAGAGTTCTTCTTGTTTCCGCTACCGCTTCCTCCGTTTGTGGTTGGGTCGGTACCCTCGGTACCAGGGTTGGTGACGACACCCTCGCAGACGTACTTTCCTTTAACGATGCCACCCTCGAATCTGTCGAATTCCTCGGCACAGTCGAACTCAGCAGTGGTCTGCAAGTTGAATCCGCCACGAATATCCCTGATCGATGGGAAAGTAGCACTATATATCGTGTTAGTAAGTTGGCACTATGTAAATTTATACACTCTGGACTGATTTCTTACTTCTCGAAGTCACCGCTGATATCGATGGAGCCATGGACAACCGACAGCTTAGGGAAACCAGTAATTTCCTTAACGTTGGAGTCGTTGACAAATTGAAGAGTGCCGAAAATTGTCTGCAACTGTGGCATGCTGACATTGGTAAGAGCATCATTATTGGCGAATGTTATATCACCACCTTCCGTGCCAGTGCCGACAGCAGTCAACTTAGGCGCTGAGAAGGTTTCAAATGTGTTCTCGAAGAATCCCAGGGAACCATTGACAGTAGCGAGAGAAGGAAGCTGGACGCTACCGCAAGATCGGAAGGTGGCGTTGTTGGCCCATGTGAGGTTAGGGAAGCTGGCAGCGACGGAAGGGCTGTTGAATTCGATCGCCAAACTATCTGTGATGTTGGCAAGCTGAACTTTGACCTCCTTAAGGTACCTGTTGTTGTTGATGTTGAATCGCTGCGTAGTGACGAGATTAATGCCCTGAAGGGATTCAAGGATGGTATCGGTGATGGTGACTCTAGCAGCCTGGGTGATTTGAGCAGCCAAGCCCAAGTTGCTGAGAGCTGGGAGGGTCTGCCAGTAGATCTCTCCAACACTGCGGAGGTAGTTGAAGTTGAGCTGGTTGAGAACAGTCAACGAGGTCATGTTCCACTTGCCCTCGATGGATGATAGTTCGGTGGCAGTGAGCTGCTGGAGGTCGACGCAGTTGGCGGCAATCAAGTCACCCCTGATAGTTCTAATACCATTGATGACGGCAGTGACAAGGTTTTGTCCGAGGACCAAATCACCTGCAAGGGTTGTACAGGACTGGAGAGCATCAAGGTCGGCTTGAGACTCGACCGTTGTGGATGTAGCACTGCAAGGATTGCTACGCTGGGCTATTCACCGTCAATGTTAGTGCATGTTCAGTTGTCGCAAAATGGCTGCATGTTAAACTTACCATTGACAGCGCCAACAACGGCGAGTGAGGTAATAATAAGTCTTCCCAACATTTTCGATATTACTATTTAATCTAATAGAACGAGATTATTGTTAGCTAGATTGTTCGATATTAATAGTCGCTGATGATCGAAATTAAAGTAGCTGCAGGCCTAGGACTAACACCGACTGTTCAACAGTGTGATGGTTCCAAGGGTGACGGGTGACTTGGCGAGAAGGGAGAGAGTGGTTGAGGGTCAAGAAGAGGAAAAGGAAGAAGAGGTTGTGATGGCAATGATATAGCGCGTGTAGAGCAGGAATGGAACCAATAAAGGCTCGAATATAAAGCGTTGAAATAACATTGGTCACCGACGACAGGCGTACCAGCGTCGTGGATCTACCAAAACGTTAGGTTGCGCGTGTTGTGGCGATCGCAGGGCGTCAACACGAAAGCGGCCCTCCATCATGCCTCATAGCATTCCCCCAGACACAATACACCACAAGCATTCGGAACGAAGACATGACAAGAAACGACAAGACACGGGGATGTGTGAGCCAAAATAGCAAATCCGCTTTGACGAGGTTGAAGCTCGCGTTTCGGAACCATGGTCGGTCTCTCCCGCTATTCCCATCGCATGTCGTCAGGTAGGTTTGTCGATTCCTTTTAGTTCCCCCTGAACGCCTCCTGCCGGCCTTTGAAGGTTGGCGCGCCAACAGTACCCGTCCAATGCCGAAGAACCATTGAATCTGTCGACTGAGAGACTGAAGGAATAGAAGGAATCGGATGGGATTGTGCAGAGGCGTGTAAAATGGGCGTGTTCTTTTTTTTCTTTTCTTTTTGCTGAACAGTAGGAGAAAGAGTGTGAACTAAATTTGATTTTTGCTGACTTACACTAGAAGAATAATTCCGTAGGGAGAGATATGATAAATGATCTGGATTGTTGGAAGTAGTCGGTGTTCTGATTAAACAAAGGATACTAACGAAGGACGAAGAAGTCGGAAAGAAGGTCAAGGAACGAGGGTCGAAGAAAAGAGGCAAGGAGAACAACCTCAGAACTACAAATACAAATAGATGGGTGAAAGAAGAGGAAGAGAACGGAATTTCTGTAACGCTCGGGGGGTTAAAAAGGATTTGAGCGAGCGAAGGTGGAAGCACTGCTGCCCAGAAATGAAACCAAATCGGTTTGGTTAGGGGAGGCAAGAGCGAATATCCACAGGCAAGATTGGGGCAGATTGGGCCTCTATTGGCCGATACCCATTGGAAAGCAGGTACAGGACTGTGTCGGCCAAGACTGAGAAATTTGGCTAATGCCGGGGTCGAAGGGGGCGGCCACAGGGGGGGCAGTATACTATGTGCTGTGTACATGGCTGCTGGTATTGACGTTTATTCCATGTACGGACCACATGTGCATGTGCCGTGCATGCGGTCTCAGGAAATCTCCATTTTTGTGCTCCGAGAATGACATTCTAGGGAATATCAGGGGGTGGGATCCGGGATGGGCTTTCGCGTCGAACGATGTCGACGTCAGTTCAAAACACCGACCGATGCATTTGCATTTGCATTGCGCAGCACTTGCATTTGCTAACAAATGCTAAACGAAACATGCAAGAGAGAGAGAAAAAAGGTATTTCGGATCTGGGTATATATCTCTGCGCCTACTTGACTACCTAAATACAGGCAAGTTGGGTAGGCCGCCGTCTACAACCGCCCGATCAGATCTCTCACTTTATCTCATTCTCTATTATTTCTTTATTTCCGTCTCTAACCAAGTAAAGCACTAACTAACCACTGTTCTAGCACTTCGAACACTCAATCGCTTATTGCCTTGGATCACGGAGAGTTAGGATACCGAGAAAGAAAGATTACACCAATTTCGTGGACTCCTTGTCCAATCAAACCCTAGTGTGGCTGCAGCACTGACCAAACGACCTTTTTTCCCACCTTCACAGCAGAACAGCAGAGGAACGAAAGGAGAGAACGAGAAAGAAAAGAAAGAAAAATGACTAACAGAAGTAGCACAAAATTCTGTTTGTCTACCTACTTTGTGAACGAGTATACAAAAACTCTAGTTACCCGGAACGGCATGGACATTTGCATCGCTGATTCAATTCTTCAGATGAGGTGCGTGCTTGTCCCTTTACATGCCTGTTGTGTATCGAAATTTGCGCAACACTCGACAATCACCCGTTACTATGAAAGGCAGGAGGAGGATTTTTTTGTTCGGAGGGAAAAAGAAACGACCGTTGAACTTTAAGCTCCGGTTTATTGATCTCTCGATCCGCCGAGGAAGCTGGTTGGAAAGAAAAGAAGAAAAGTCTAACAGGTTGGCAATGCAGTCGAAGTTATCAAATAAGTAATTACAGATAACGGACAGATCCCGACATGACAGGGTATTATTAGGATGTATCGACCTCTGTGTGTGTGTGTCTCTTTCTCTCTAGCTCTAAGTGTGAGTGTGAGCGTGAGTGTGAGTGGTGTGGTGCACTATAAAAATGCTAAATGCCTACCAGGAAGCAGGTAAGTAGCAACAGGCTTCGGGTAGGATATGACGACACTGCACCGCGCCCAGGCCACTGACGACTTGGTAAAAATATGGATACATCAAAATATTAGATAAATGCCAACGGTTGGTCCTCCAAACAGCGCGTAATAGTTTTCGGACGTGTAGATAGCCACCCCCAACCAACCAACCTTTAGAATCCCTATTTATATACAGCGGAAGAAGTGCCAGGTAAGTACTTTAGCAAGTACTCCATAGTACCTAGCTTCCAATAAGAATGGCCTGTTTTGTGACATCGTTTTGTGATTCACGCGACAGGTATATTATATTATCTCAAACTCCGATAACTACCCAACGGTACATGTATGTATATGCGCATGTACCCACCGCCCCTATATATGCGGAGACAGTATACATTTTCTTACTTTCTATTATGTAGATATGCATGGGGATCTCGTAACGGTCACTAACATCTACAGCTTCGTGTGTATTATTGGTCATTGGTCATTGATATTGGAACTCGGGCTCGAGCTCCGAAGAAAAAATAGTTCACTTGCATACGTAAGCGCACGCATTCCAGATGTGGAGTTATTGCCTATAATGGAATCTACAGTCTTTCGGCTCATAAGTACCGATCGAGTTTTCCCAAAGACAAGCCAAAGCCAAGCTGCAAGCTGCAAGCTCCCCACTATTATAGACCTGTATGCTTTAAGTACTTTAAGTATATGTGCAGCGAACCAAACTGGCATGAGCCTAGACGCTTGTGTGTACGTACGATTGTGTAATATTTTGCTTCCAACAAGATATCAAATACATGTCGGCCCTCCAGTGGGGCAGCCGACTCCCCGGAATCAACACCGGGGGTGGGAAAGGAAGGGTGTACTTCATACAAGGTACTCACCCGGATGATATCAGACTGTCAGACCGGACCGTCAGCCTGTCAGCGAGTAAGTAAGTAACCAAGCAGTTAGTATATTCGCTCATTGCCATGCCTCGAATCAGATCTTGATACCGCGACGCCGAAGGAAACAGACGGTGATATATAAATATTAATAGTAACATCCAAGCCCAAGCCAGCACATATCCTATACACCCATTGTATAAAAGAAGCCGCAAGTTAACCACATGTAGCACGCGCCCAGTATACTGTTCCCTGACGCTCTTCGAGAATTAATACTCGGCCAGCTCAGTCCGCGGTCCCCTTTTTTCTCTTTCTTTTTTTTCCTTTTCCTTTTCCTTTTTTTCTCCCAGCGAATGGCGGAGGATTCAACCTCAAGCACAGCCCTGTTTGCCTTGTATTTGGCCAGTTCCAGAGCTGCTGCAGAGAACCAGTTTAAGTCCGGGGATGACAAAGCCTAGATCACGTTATCATTGTGAGCCAGCCCATTCAGCGCAATGCGGTCGCAGTTACGGTGCAGTGCGCCCACGCGCACATTTGCATTCCCATCCAGCGGCCGCCCCAGACATCTGCATCCCAACTTACATCCAGAGATACTTCACACGCATACTTAAGTACTTATCTTAGTGGGCATGCATACTGTCGACCAGGGAGGTTGGTTTGATTCACATCAGCTGCCGATATGTATTATAGATCTGGTCCACAATAGCTATAACCCAAGCCATTCAAGTCTGCTCGCCGCGCCGGCAAGGGATCCGAACCCTCTTAGTGATTCTTTCTTCAACCTGCACCATAGCTACTTAAGTACTTACTTAAGAAGTATGCATAGCACTGAAGCTATCCCCAAAAGTGAACGCGTATCGATAACCCCCTCCCAGAAAGAAAGAAAAACACCAATCGGTTCTGCATGTCTGTGCAGACCGAGGCAGACCAGGTGGGGCTGAAAAGCTAGAAAAGCATGCCTCTCGACCGCGGAGAGGCAAAGAAAAGCTTGATTCCTTTGCGGTGGGACGAATGGGAAGGCCGATACCTTGGACGGAATAGGATGCAGGATGCAGGCTGAGCTCATCGAATTTGGCCGCGCTAAATCGCACCAGCGTTTTTTGTGCTATCCCGCTCACGATTACGTTGACCCTTCATGTTTTTCGGGATACCTACCTGCTTGAAGTATATAATGAGGGCCTGCCCGACAGGCATCGCCATGCCGTCTAAGCTCATACGATCCATCCAGCTGGTCTTTGGGCCACAGTCTTCTAGATCTAGCTTCTGTGCTTACAGTTCACTTCAGTTGGTCCGTCGCCATCGCCTGTCGCCTGTCGCTGTTGTAACGTTACCAAATATATACACTACTTTTCGCCGACAACGTCCAACTTTCGAAGTTGACTTCCACTCCCACACAGGGCGAGAAACTCGACGAACACAACCGAGCCGGCCAATCTTTTAAAATTCCACAAGTTGTCGATATATACAGGCCCGATCCCTCGTCGCTGTTCGGCACTCTAAATATACGTAGATGAAAAAACTTCAGCGAGTCATCTTCGAGACGTCGTTGTCAAGATGTCTACCATTCAGGCGGCAAGATCACCTGTCGAACCATCAGTCCCCGTCCTTCCTGACGGGCTTGCCTTGAAGTATGTCGCTGAAGGTGCAGCTAATGTGAGTTTTGACGATATAAATGGGATCCTTCCAAGGATTTAGGTCCAGCGTTGCTAACCCTGTGGAGAAAGGTCATCTGGCGTATCTCATTACCCGATGAGCAGCTAACCCCACCTCCAACTGTTATCGAGGAATATTCCGAGTCTACCCCTCCACCATCGGAGGTTGATATCGACATCGACATCGGCAAGGAGAACGGCGCCTCTAAGGCGAACGGTGCCAATGCCCCGGTCATTACGGACTATAGTCGCCTTCTTCTCCGGTTGCGGAAATGCCTTCCTTCCTCGGAATCAAACTTGCTGGCATATGAATACCTTTCTACAGTGATTATGCCATTGTTTCCCCCAGGGGTGATGGTTGGCCAGGAATTGGTTAAGCTGCCTCCAGCATTAGTCGCCCGTGCAAACGATACTCTACACCATCTCGAGAAGGCCGGAGTCCGTCCGTCCCACCGTCAATATCTGTATTTGGCTGGGGATCCACGGCCAACGGAGCAGGGAATGGAGGAAGGGTATGCCTTTCTGCTGGAGGATATGACACCAGACACTTCTCTCGGCGAATTCCTCTTGGAATTCAAGGCGAAATGGTTGGTGCAATCTCCAAACGCTCCAGCGGACTGGAAACGGTGCAGAACTTGCGCATTACGTTTAAGAAAATATACCAGAGCTACAAAGAAGGGCAAGCATACCGAGTGGCGTGGTCTCTGCCCCTTTGATCTTGTCTCCAACGACCCAAAGAGGGCTAAGAATGCTATTAGGCGGATTCTCCACCACCCGAGGTGCGAGGATGAGAAGCTGGTGGAGAGAGTCACGGCAGCGCTGATAGGTTGCCCACAGCTTTCCATTTTGAAGGAGCTCCAGGCATCTCTCGACCCAAAGGGCATTTTGAATGCAGACCACAAGTCAAAGGAGTTCTTAACTGCAATGACTTTGCGGGACTGCACATTTTATGTCAAAGTAAGCACTAAATTTTTTGATATATCGGCGTGGTGGCCGGAATGCTAATGTCTATCGCTGCTTTTAGGTATCACCAACTGAAGTGCAGGCCCGACTTGGTGATTTTGATGTCAAGAGCGGGGAAGCAGGGAAGAGCGAGTACTGGATCAAAAATGAGCGGGAGCTGATTGAGGAAGGGTGGTACAATGGGACTGAGGAGGGTGACCATCCGTGGAAAGCCGAAGGGCTTGAAGTCATCTGCCGAGCTTGAAACGTTGCGAGAGAGGGATTGTTCTGAATAAACCTGCTACGATTTCAATTTTTGTCCGGTTACTCTTGTTCAACAACATTCTTCGCACACGCTGCACTTGTTCGTTGTTTAACTAGACTCGTCTGTCTTTTGAGTATACAAGCTGCTCACGTGAGCTTTTTCTCTTTTTGACCATATGGTTAGGTGTCCGAGCTGTGGCACCGAGTTCGTCTATGTTTCCTTAAAAACGTAGGGTCCGGATCGCTCTGCAACCTCTACATCTATTTTACCTTCATCGATCTCAACTCCGTCGATTCTGATACCAGCCTTCATGTTCTCACCCACTTTGACTGAACCAACGCCTTTTGGGGTTCCTAGAGGCCTATTAGAATGACGAGTTACATTTAAGCCCTGACGACCGACTTACCCGTCAAAACAACATCACCCTGCTCGATAGTCATGATTTGTGAGAGATGGGCTAGGATCCTTGGGATCCTAAAAAGCATCAAATTGGTCGAGTCCTGTTGCCTAATAGCATCGTTGATTGAAAGATACAATTCGGCTTCATGTGGGTCCGGAATCTTAGACCTATTCCTCTCCTTTAGAAAAAAAGAAGAAGAAGAAGATAATAGCGTTAAGATAGCAGAAAGAGATGAGTTTCCTTACCTTGGGATAAACCCACTCAGGACTGTAAACGTGTCGAACCCCTTCGCTGTTGACCATGGCAACCCCTTCTTCTTGGCCTCATCTTGCACATTCCTGGCCGTCATATCAATACCAACCACGTACCCCTCAATAGCATCAATAGCACCTTGGACATCGTGTTCATCGAAGTCCCTGAGCTTCTTCCCCATCACAAGCCCCAATTCGACTTCATAATGAAGATTGACACCCTTCGGGCAGAGGACGGGTCCACCGCGGGGCTCCAAGATCGAAGATGGAGGCTTTAGGAAGAAGAAAGGTTGCTTTGGGCGGGCATTGTTGAGTTCGGCGATATGATCGCTATTTCATCCGATAATACATATATATTCTTAGCATGTCAACAGGAGAGAGGATGTAAGGGGGTAGACATGCGCGTAGTTTCGGCCAATTGCCAGGACTTTGGAACAGCGGGACTATGGCCGTTCGTTAGCATACAGTCAATGCAATCAATTAGTATATTAAGGCTGGCGATAGCGTTACCCTTAAGCTAGCAGCCATTGTGATGCGCGGATGCCAATATCTAAGTACTAAGCAGCTACTCGGGGAAAAGAAAACCAAAAAAGTCTAAATACTCTAAGAAAATCAAAGGAGGGGTCTTTCGGAAGGGGGACGAAACTTCAAAATCCCACCTTCAAAGGCTTCCCGCTCGCCCTTTGCTAGCCGATAACAGCCTGTGGAAAATGCAACACAAATGGCTGCAGCCTATCTACCCCGCCATCTGGTTGAAGTTTCCAATCAAAGCCTAGATCTTTTGAGATCCGATGCTGCAGTTACATGCAATGGACATGGGTGGGGGTGGGGGCGCGCCACACTCGTGACAGTTTCTTCTATTCGAATCCTACATTTTGGCTTATACAATTTTTTGTTTATTTTTTGGTGCGATATCTAGTTGGTATTGTACATGTATAAATCCTTGCAATTGCGCCGCCGCGGTCTACATCGGTTTCTTATGCTCGTCTTTCTCAGGTTCTGATGGTTGTGCATCTTTCCTTGGAAGTATTCTTACGGCGTCTTTAGTGTAGACGTATGATAATCCGCTCCATACTGTCGTTGTGCCTACGGTATATCTGCATCATCATCATTAGCTAGCACGATATGATGCATACTTATCGTAGTTTTCTCAGTATACTCACTCAAGGGCTGCCATAGCGGTAGATATATCCATTGCGACCAGTGGCTCAGCAGTCGCGGCCATCAGTAGAAGCAATTGTAATGCGGTATTGTACTATTGAGTTTTGTCAGTATACAGACCTAGGCTTCCAGTTGAAAATTATAGATACCTTGCTGATAGTAGTTGGCTTGACCTCAGCACTTGGTAGTGAGAAGTCCCAGTATCTCCAGAATGTCTTCGGTGGGGGGAGCGATATCCATCGATAATATATCGCTGCGACTCCCAGTCCAGCATCCTTTCCCAGAATCAACCCCGCGATCCATACTATTTAGTCCGGTTTTCTATTAGCATCTAACCCGAAATCCAAGCTTGTGTAGGGTCGGCTAACTCGGCAGGGCACCCTTCACGGCTAGGCAGACCGTTAGGATGGTCATCAGCAGTTTATCAGCCAATGGATCCAGAACAGTCCCGATGACAGTCTGTAAATTCCATTTCCTGGCAACATATCCGTCAACGAGATCTGTTAAACTGGCGTACGCTAACAGTCCCAAGGCCCAAGCACTTTGGTCATGAAGGATGAGGTATCCTATGGCCGGAGCAGCAACCAGTCGAGTAACCGTAAGGATGTTTGGGAGGTTGGTGATATTCTCTCGCTCTGAAATTACTGGCAGAATACGACGACGCTTTTTAACGGGTGCATCTGAGGACAGTGTCGGTTTTTTAGGATCGGTTTGCGAAGCCTTTAAGCATCTACGTGGGGAAATCGATGATGTGAGTGAGAATTGTTCGATTAAGTTTATTGTGATTCCGTATTATAGGGTATCCACATACGTACTATGGAATGAAGCAACCTGGAAGTGAATCTGGAACGAAGGCCCGATGCTCTTTTTTAATAGCAATTTGCTTGATATTCGATTTTGAGTCCTCGATCCGTTGGTTGTGATGCCGCGCCGCACGCTCTTGAGAGCCAATACGTCATATATCTCCACCCGGGCATTGGCGGCGGATACTGCTCGTAGCGGGACCGGAAAACAGACAGGTCTATGCTGCAGAATCTGCAGAAGAGGTCTCTGCCTCAGCATGCTGCATTCGCAAGAGCGATAAAGGGCGTCCAATTGCTGCTGCTAGTGGCAGGGTGTGGGAAATTCGAACAGTCTGCAAAAAAAAGTGGGATGCTCGACTTTTGACTTGGCTCGCGTGATGGAGTTTTGAAGAAAATCGGCCAAGCAAAGAAAAAACAAGGCCGAGGCACACGAGCCCTGTTGATTACTCTCTACGTTCCAGTCTAATTCTGTCCAGGCTAGCTACATACTATAACCCTGTCCTGGTCTACCTATTCTGTTCCACAGCATCTCGAAATTCAGTTTTACAACATATGCATGGGTCGTGAAAGTTCTCCATTTGCATTCCATAGCTAAGCTTATAGCCAGATCGACCAAGCGGCTTCGGATTGTCCGCGAACGGGACCAGAAAGTTATATATCCCCCTCCTGGTGCGAAGTCCCATGCGAAGAGCATATTGAATAAGACCCTACATCCGAAGCCTGGGTCCCAAGGAACCACCAGCTGTGGCGGATAACGAATCAAGGCCCGCTAATTACTCAGACCCTTGCTCGCCGGTTGTTGGATTTCGGCCAAAATGCCGTTATCGGCTGGCCTACTGGTCCATTCTGAGCTCGTCGTCGAGACATTTTGTCAACTTTCCCTGAGCCCGGAAGGGAGAGAAAAAAAAAAAAAAAAAATTAAATAAAAACGAATAAAAGAACCCCCAGTCTTTGTTCTTTTCAAACTTCGTGGTTTGGAGATATGTTCAATTGGTCCCGCTCAGTTTGCATTTTCTTTTCGACTATAGCTTTCATGCGATAGGATAGGACACTTTAATTAACATTTTGCAACATCTGGCCGGCTGGGGAGGACAACAATTACATTGCATTGCTGGATACACCATTGAACCCGACATTTCAAGATGTCGTCTGCCCTGCGAATCGCCAGACTGTCGTCACGACTTCATCGCTCTGGACGTCCTACCCACCAAGTAAGCACGCTCTCACTAGTGATTTTAATTGCGAATCGGGACTGTGTAGCTAAATTAATGTATGCAGTCAAGGTCACTCGCAACCGCATCCGCC
This sequence comes from Orbilia blumenaviensis, assembly GCA_036872755.1. Lineage (NCBI taxonomy): Eukaryota > Fungi > Ascomycota > Orbiliomycetes > Orbiliales > Orbiliaceae > Orbilia > Orbilia blumenaviensis. The sequence goes on from JAVHNS010000015.1 coordinate 80,864, forward strand.
ATCCCCAAAGTCCACCCAAACTGCGATGCCCGCACCCCTCCATATGACAAACTCCGAAGAAATTACGAGACAGTCCGCCGAGTTCTCGGTTCAAACCAGCACCTAACACTCGCCGAAAAGATTTTATATTCCCATTTGGAAAAGCCGGAGGAAACGCTGTCAGGACAGAGCACGAGCTCGATCCGTGGGAATGCATACCTCAAGCTTAAGGTTGATAGAGTTGCCATGCAGGATGCCAGTGCGCAGATGGCGTTATTACAATTCATGAGCTGTGGTCTTCCAACCACTGCTGTCCCTGCTTCGATACATTGCGATCATATGATTGTTGGCGAGAGAGGTGCGGATGTGGATCTTCCAGAGAGTATCAAGGGAAACAAAGAAGTCTTTGACTTCCTAGAATCTGCTGCTAAGAAATACGGTATTGAATTCTGGGCGCCTGGCTCTGGTATCATCCATCAGATTGTTCTCGAAAACTACTCGGCACCCGGTCTTATGATGCTTGGAACGGATTCGCATACTCCAAATGGAGGTGGTTTGGGAGCAATTTGCATCGGAGTCGGTGGCGCAGACGCCGTAGACGCACTTGTGGATGCACCCTGGGAGCTCAAAGCGCCGAAGGTCCTGGGGGTTAGACTGGAGGGAAAGCTTGATGGCTGGGCAAGCCCAAAGGATGTCATCCTGAATCTTGCCGGACAGCTCACAGTTCGAGTATGTTGTATTTTCAACAACAAAGTATCAAGCACTTGCTAACAATACATCACTAGGGCGGCACTGGCTTCATTGTCGAATATCACGGAGAGGGTGTTCAATCATTAAGTTGCACCGGAATGGCTACCATATGCAACATGGGCGCTGAGATTGGTGCCACAACATCGCTATTCCCATTCACACCGAGCATGTCCAGATATCTCCAAGCGACTGGTAGAGGGCCTATCGCAGAGAAGGCAACAGCAATGGGCGAGTTCCTATCAGCAGATTCCAAGGCGGAGTATGACAAGGTCATTACCATTGATTTATCAAAGCTTGAGCCTCATATCAACGGCCCCTTCACACCCGATCTGTCGACACCATTATCGAAGTTCAAGGACGCAATTCAGGAAAAATCTTGGCCACTAGACCTCAGCGCAGGTCTTATCGGATCGTGTACGAACTCGAGTTATCAGGATATGACCCGTGTGGAAAGCATTGTAAACCAGGCGAAGGAAGCTGGATTGAAGCCCAAGGTTGATTTCTTTGTCACTCCAGGGTCGGAGCAGATCAGAGCCACCCTCGAACGGGATCAAACGCTGAACGCCCTGGAAAGTGCAGGTGGTGTTATATTGGCGAATGCATGCGGGCCTTGTATCGGACAGTGGAAGCGTACAGACGGTGTGAAGAAAGGCGACACGAACGCTATTCTGACGTCGTTTAATCGAAACTTCAGAGCTAGGAATGACGGAAATCCAGATACTCTCAATTTCCTTGCATCGCCTGAGATCGTTACTGCCATGGTCTACTCGGGGAGAATGGATTTCAACCCAACGTCTGACTCGATTGAAACCCCATCGGGATCGACGTTTAAATTTTCACCTCCCCAGGGCGAGGAGCTTCCTAAGAACGGCTTCGAGGCTGGAAGGGAAGACTTCTTCCCTGTCAAGGCTGTTCCAGACCCAACAACGGAAGTCGTTGTTTCTCCCACCTCCACTCGCCTGGCTCTTCTCGACCCGTTCCCGCCATTCCCAGAATCCGAACTCGAAGACCTAAGCGTTCTAGTGAAGGTTAAGGGTAAATGTACAACAGACCACATTTCGGCCGCCGGGAAGTGGCTAGCCTATAAGGGCCACTTGGAGAACATCTCAAATAACACCCTAATCGGCGCCTTAAACGCGGAAACAGACGCCGTAAACACCGTAGTCGACTTCGACGGCTCTGAGACCTCAATTCCAGATCTTGCTAGACGCTGGAAAGAAAAGGGTAAGGGATGGCTAATTGTAGCTGAATGGAACTATGGCGAAGGATCGGCTCGTGAACATGCCGCCCTGCAGCCACGATACCTCGGAGGCTCGATCGTTCTTACCAAATCATTCGCACGTATCCACGAGACCAACTTGAAGAAACAAGGATTGATCCCCCTAACGTTTGTAAATGAGACGGATTACGATCTGATATCTCCGCGGGATAAAGTTACCACGGTTGGTTTGCTAGACATGCTTAAGAATGGGGGTGCGGGGACGGTTAAGCTTGAGGTTGTGAAGGAAAAAACGGGGGAGAAGATCATAATTGAGACCGCGCATACATTCTCGAAGGACCAGGCTGACTGGGTACTCGCGGGGTCCGCTTTAAACCTTCTCGGAAAGATGGCGAAGGCTTCTTTGTAGTGGATCCCTCTTCCCTTTCTAGATCTTTTTCTTTCTTTCTTTCTTTCTTATGAATGATTTGGGGGGCTATTATATGTACGATATATATGGAATTTGATGACACAGTTTTCATTATTCATACTTTCGTAAACCCCGAAGAGACTCACGGGATGCTCATGAGCAGATGGGATGAAAACAGAAATGGCGAAATCGATAATCGAGAGCGCTCATTGGTTCCTTGATTTTTCCTTATTGGGACATCTTGGGGGCTTCATGGAAAATCCTTTTTGTTTTTTTACTAATTATAGCGCGGATTTGTACCTTTTCACAGTAGATGATTAACAGATTTAGATTTATGGCTTTAGATCTATGGTTTTTAGAGATCTACGGCTCTATGAGATTTACGATTCAAAGTATTGAGGGGGGAGTAAAATGCCATTTCTGGCAGTATATTTCATCAACGGGTGGACGGATATCGAAGTCGATAATCCCTGACTTGATAAACGCTACGTCCCACCAGAGTAATATAGGGCTAGGGGAGAAATACAGGAAAAGGAAGCAGTAGATAGAACAGGAAAAGGCCCGGGATATCAAAAAAAAAAAAAAGGGTGGCAACGGTTTATACATCAATTGTATCGCCCCAAAAGGCATAGGATAGTAAAAAAAAAAAAAAAAACACAAGTAACCACACCACTAAAACAACATTTATTCGCCAAAAAACGCCTCCAGAGACAAAGTAAAGAACACTTGTCCTAAGGTCAAGATCGTCGCGGAAAAGAGTCGACGACGAGGCTGTGACGACGAGACTGCTGAGGAAAACAAGAAACTTTTGAGACGAATCTCTGAGCCCTTAGATGGTAATTATACAGCAACTATAAATAAATATATTGCGTGACATCTTTCAGGAGGAAAAACCCGTCTATTCATCATCCTCATCATCGTCATCCTCCTCTTCTGCTTCAGCCTCAGCTGCTGCCTTTGCTAAGGACGACAGAGGGAATGGGGCAGACTTGATAAGTCTGATGAAGTCCTCGTTAGAGCCATGCTTCTCCATGAGCAGGTCCTTCAACCACTTATTCTCATTCTCGAGGGTGGTTACTTTGCCCTGAAGTTCTTGAACCTTGGTCTCAAGATCCTTGGCATGAGTCTCAAGGGCCTGTTCCCTTTGCTTCTTCTTGACTCGGAACCTGGCGGATGCGGCGGTATTCCTCCGTCGCTTATCTTCTTCGGCTGCTACCCTCGAAGCATCTTCGAAGGAGCGAGGCGAAGAGTCCAGGCCAAGGGTGGACGACTTCCTCTTCAGAGGATTCGGATTGATTATTGAGGTCGCAGGTGAGATTGGAGAGGTGTAACTGGATGAAGAGCCATTTGGAGCGAGAGCATGTGTGGCATGCGAAGGCTGGGGAAGGATGGCAAGGTTACGAGGCCTCTGGTGACCGTGCGAGGGTTGCGAAGGAGCGGCAGCAGCAATATGAGAGTTCTGCTGAGGTGGAGGAGGAGGAGGGAAGTCGCTCATCATGAACGAAGAGAGTTGGGAGAAGTCAACGGAATTCATGTAGCCTATTGTGATAGAAACGAGAGGATGTCAGTGTCAGCCAACAGGAACTAGCAATCGCCTGCAGCATGATTATTTTTCTCTTATTAGGGGAAACGGAAAGAAGAGGAGTCGTGGTGTGCGGTGGGGGGGAGAGAATAGTGTAGCGATCTGGGGTATGTGTTGAGGTGTTGCAGAATGGTTAGGGGTGTTTGACACGATGTTTGACGGTCAACTTCCGAAGCGAGACTAGCCTCAATTGCGTGATTGACTGAATGACAACGAGAGAGAAAAAAAGATGGAATGGGAACCCGGTCGGCTGCCCAGCGGATGGATGGGGGTCCACAGCAGGTGCAGATGATGGGGGGGCGACGGAAGAAGGGTTATTTTGCAGAATTTGATACCCGGTGAAGAAAAAAAATTTGTAGACTGGGGAGGAGGTTGGGAAGGAAAAAAAAAAGGATAATGAGATGAGGTTTGAATATTAGATGCAGTATATTGATATATTCATAGTAGAATTGAAGCTTGTACCATGAATTTATAATATCAAAAAATCAAAATGCATGCGGATATCAAGAGTAAAAGCAAAATGATGATGGTGCATTAACGACACGCGCAAATGAGCGAGCGGCGGGCGGCTGGCCGTATCAAGTTTGCATCCCCACGGACTTCGCTGTGGGTCATGGGTGCAAATGGATATGTGCATGCAGGAGGAGGGTGTACCCCGGTGTGTAATAGAGTGTAATATGTGTGTCTGTCTAGTCCGTAGGGACCTTTCTGGAGACAGACCACCAGCAGTTTGGGGGAATTATCATTATGGACTTACTCTCAAGACTGGCGTCCCCGCTGAAGACGTCAAGTGAAGCGGTGGTGGCCGTAGATGTTTCCATTTTCTTGTCGACATCTCTGTCCGTCTCATTCGCACCACCGATGGCAGTATGTATTGACTGACCCATGTCCCAGTCGAAGAAGTCTGCATTTGCAAAAAGGTCGAGGTTGCTCTGGTCGAACGCATCTTCGATAGGTTCTGCTGTCCCATACATGGGATTGATGATATTAAGATTGGCCGAGAATTGTGACATTGTTGGTTCTGTCGGAAGGATAGATGGACTTCGTAGAAAAAAAGGCGATCTGTCGTATGATATCCCAAGGTCTTTGATCCCGATTGTTCGGAACGGTGACCCGGGAATAAATTATGAACTGTGGATGGTTGGTAGATGTTGTGGCAGCAGAAGAAGCAGCAGTTCGAGGGAAGTTGTCGTTGTTGTTGTGGAACAAAAGGAAATGTGTGTACAACGGCGGGATTTAATGCTCCAAGCTGGACCAAACCAGGACGGAAGTCAAAGTCGGAGGACGGTGAATCGATCGTGGTCGTGCCGTCACGATGCTGTCGTATGATCAAGTAAATTTTTTAAGATTCCAGTTCAGATCGGAAAGGGAAAAAAAAAGATAGAGAAGGGCGGCAGCATGAAATTCTTCAGAAGATCAGATACGATGAAGGGTACCAGAATAGAAGAACGGGAAAGCAACGAGGTTTGGGAAGGGTCCCAAAGCGGCCAATAGCCAATAGCAGCGGACAGCGATGCGGGCAAAAAAGCAGGAGCAGCAGCAGCAGCAGCAGCAGCTTCTTTTTCTTTCCTTTCCTTCTTGCCTGCCCTGGAACAAGGAACTGGAACTGGAACTGGAATTGGCACTAGAAACTGGCACTTGCACTTGTCACTGGTTCGAAAGCCTGTCTGTCTGACTGTCTGTCTGTCTCTGTCTGTCGGGGTTGCCCTTTCGCAGCAGAAGGGGGATTCCTTTTCTGTGGTCGCCAATGGCCGGGAATTTGGGGGTTTCTATTAGTCACAGTCCGGCCGGAGAGCTACTGACGGTTAAATATGCGCTCAACCTCACCTGTCTCCGAACCAAGTATTCTGCTCTGCTCGACTACGACAGCTGATTTTGATCTGCTAGCTAAATAACCGCCGCAGCTAGCTTCCAGGCTACAGGTTTGAGAAAATAAAATTTTTAAAAAGAGGATGATGCTACCACTAAGTAGTATTTAGTCTGTTCGTAGGAAAAAGGACAATGGTCATTCGTTTTGTTTCTTTGTCCAACAAGCACTGGCACTGGCACCGGTTTTGGCTTTAGAATCCAACAGTCAATAGTCGAGTCAACAGTCAACAGTGGATGAGTTTAAAATCTGGATCTTCTCCGCAGGCGGAACTCTTCTACCAGGGCGGCTGATTTATAATCCTTCTCCTCCTCCCAGCTTACTTTTTTTTTTTTTTTTTTTTTTTTTTTCCTTGTCCCCTCCCATTGCCCTTCGCTTAAAGCTTAACCATAGCATACCTACCCTTTGCTACCGAGCTGAGGAAGAGAGAAAAGCTGACGGTATTAGCAGCAGGCCTGGCAGGAGGAGGAGGTATGTACGAGTACGTATAAGGTAGGGCCACCTTGACAATTCAATGCAATAGTGTCGTCGTCGTCGGCACCGACGGCTATGTTATCCAACTTTCTTTTTGCCGAAATGTCACCTACGCTGGTTTTAATACCCTCGATTTGATACTACTTGGGCCGCATCGGGATCTCCAGTTGCCTATTTTGCCCTTTCCCTTTTAAACCCTGAGCTTTTTGTGGCGGATGCGTAGTTAGTATGTTACCTGCAACCTAGGGCGATGGTCTTCTGGAAGAAAGCTTCGAAAGAGAAGAAAAAAAAAAAAAAAGGGTTTCCGATCGGGCTGGATTTGTAAGCTAAGCTGGCTATTGACCGGTTATCCCAGCGGATGGCCCATCTAGGTCCCGGGTGTCTACATCATCATACCATCATGCCCCAGCAGCCAGCCAGTAGTTTTTGTCAGACGTGCTACAACTGTTCAAGCGTGGTTTCATTTTCGTTGCAGTTATCGTCGACTGTTAATTTTTTCTTCTCTTCCCTTTGAGCCTGCATGCTGCATGTGATGATGATAATGATGATGATATACCTCGCCGTAATAGTGCTAGTTATCCCTCTCGACTAACGCGGCCGAATCTGGCGTTAATTATCCAAGATTAGATAAGATTCCTTGACCCGATCTTCAGATCCAATTCCAGGTTAGTGGGTCTAGACGCAGTTAGCCGTATTTCGATGCAGCGCAAACCGCCAATCCAAATTGGGCCTCTGCACGTGGCCTGGCTTTATGTCGTACATGGTCTGGACTGCAGACTTCAAGTGCAAGCTCCCCTCGCGCCTCGACCTGGCTTGAACATTGCAAAAAAAACGCATCAATTGATATCGACGCAGAAGAATCATGCAGAGAATACCCATCCACAAGACCCTTCGCAATGTTGCAGCACTCCGGAAACTCAATTGCAGGGCATCGCCTTTCCTTCGTAGTCATGTGGATCGTTCGCGGATTCACACTGCAAAGAGATATATCTCAGCTCCCGCTCAGCCGACCCTACTTTCTCCGAAGTTTACCGTCCCATGGCTCAAGGCGCTGGCGCTGAGGGACCATCCATCCGAAGCTCCTCCTTCTCCTGTGGCAAAGGAGGTGAAAGAGAAGTCGTTGCTGACCCCGAAACGAATGACGGACAGCTATTCGAGTTATGTATGTTAGCCATACTCTGTTGTTCCTCGTTCTAATTCGGGGAACACGTACCGGATTGTCACAACTCTTGCATCTGAGAAAGGAATGCTGATGCTGCTGATATATTTAGACTCTCGAGTTTGGAAAGGATGAATGGCTAGTTGATGTAGGTTGTTGGAATGTTTTAGGTAACTGAATAGAAAGATAATACTGACAGGTCAATGGAAAATAGTCATATGTAAACTCTACTGGCCAGCTAAGGTAGGGAGAGAAGTGAGGGACATCTCGTCTTGCACAAATGGTATCTAATGGACATCCCTTGCAGGCTTGGGACCATATTCATGGATCTCGATGCTCTGGCCGGTATGTTTGCTTGCCCTAGCCATCTTCCCCAAACCCCTTTAAATCTAACACCTTCATAAAAAATCTAACCAGGAGTCATTGCATACAAACATGCCGGTGGGTTTCACAATTGTTCGGCTCGGAGAGTCGGCATAGGGCTTTCTCAACGCCTCAACAAGCTAACCTAGGGTCTTGACTTTTAAGGCGAGGGGCCGACAATTGTCACTGCCGCAGTTGACAGAATATCCCTCCTGCATCCGCCAACGTCTTTTTGTGATATGGAACTCCGAGGCATGGTCACCTGGACTTCAGGCAGAAGCAGCATGGAGATATCGCTTGAAGTCGTGGCGGTGGAGGAGAACAAAACGGTGCTGACCTGCCAATTTACAATGGTGGCGCTCGACCCAGTCACAAAGAAGTCTGTGCAGGCTTGGACCGATCTCTCAGGCTTCCTAGATCGATCAATACTACTATTTTTACTTAGCGGGTTCTAACGACTTAGGCAGGGCCACGACCATAAATCCATTGATAGTAGAGACAGCAGAAGAGAAGCGAATCTTTGCCAGAGGCGAAGGTAATTTCCACCATTTGATTGCCACGAGGCATCAGGGATGGGCCCGCTGACAGATAATTTTGGAATCGAAAAATACCAGAGCGCAATCAGTTCAAGAGGGCCCTGGCTTCGACGTCTCTCGAAAAGCAAGCACCTAACGAAGAGGAGAGTAATCTGATCCATGGGATGTGGCGAGAATACCAACGCTACAAAGGAAAGTACCACATGTACCACCCCATGTGAGGGAGCCCCTTGCATAAGTCTTTCGCCTAACATTTTCGTTACAAGCAGATCCTGGGTCTGGCGTCGAGATGCCTCCGAATATCATCTATAGTTAGTGAGCTCCGATTGGAGCCGTTTGCCATTCGTCCGTGCAAAGCACTAACAGCTGGACCTCTAATTTGGTAGTGGCTGATACTCAGATTCAGACAACGCAGATTATGCAACCTCAGGTATGAGAGCCATGACCAGCATTATTTGTGAACAGAGGTCTAACCACGCCGGATTTGTCCATGGGCCGGTAATAGTATCGTAACCGTCACGTATGTAGAAACAACACACTTACGCACTATTCATTGGCAAAAGGGATTTCCAAGCTAACTCAGTTGTTCTAATATGACTCGGTCATTCCGGCGGCAAGTCTTATATGGTATGTCGAATGGGTCTTTTCAATATTTGATTGAACCAAGGCTGCGCTATTTTTTACTCTCTACCTTTACTCTTTTATCTCCGGGTCTCTAATCAAGCATCATCCATGTACTAGATTTTCGGGGGTCTTCTTTTACGAAACTCTATCGAACTTGCCTTTTGCTGTGCTGCAGCAGCATCCCATTCACGGCCAAGGTTCTTATCGATGTCTCCTTCCGTGTTTCGCGAGTCCGTTCCCGTTGGTGGGATATTGTATTTGACCGCTACAGTTGTGTATACTGAGCCCGCTCCCACGGGAGGAAGCCGGGTACAGGTCCGGGTTGATTCGAAGGTTCGAGACGTTCATCACAGCTCACTTCGGAACACCGGCACATTTACGTACACCTTTGATACAGAAGAGGAGTTTGAAGTCTTACCCAAGACCTATGGGGAGTTTATTTCCTACATTGACGCGAGGAGGAAAGCAGAGGCCGAGCAGTCCTGGGCGGACACGAGGGATGATGTTCCTGACAACTTGGAAGCCAGCGTCGTGGAATAATTTTAATAGGGGCAGGTACAATGTTGGTGGAGCATACGCTAAATTAGTCGTCGATATAGTTTATACTAAGTATTATCTTTTAAGTCCGTATACTTTTAAAAACCCCAAGTAGAAATTTTTATCGAAGATATCGCGTGGGATTGCCCGAAACTTTGTTGAAAATTTGATAGTCAAGTAGCAGGCTCGTTTCGAGACCTGGATGTTCAATTGCTATAATCCATGACTAGCCTTGTGCACGGACAGGGTCAAGAGCTTGGTTGTACTCGTTCATGGGTTAGACCCAATTGGTTAACGAGATTCACGCACTAGTCCCGAAGCCGCTATATTTTTGTCAATCTGCCGCTGGTGGGGCTAGTGTTTTTTTTCACAATTGCGCCTGCACTGTCGTTTTATGCCACTTGGTATGCGCTAGACGACTAATATTATTGATAATCCGGACGCTCGAGCTTTTTATGTGATAGCTAGTGGAAGTTTCCCAGCTTTCCATGTTGCAATGGAAGACTTTTAACCCGTGGCTTTGGATATTGACTTTTTTCGTGGGCACTCCTCAGACAAAACCTACACAGCAGACGTCACGCTTTGACCCGGTCTATCTACTAGCTGACAGTAGTGTCGATAGTTAGTTCGACGTCAAGGGTGACACGTGCGTTAGCGAGTATGTGTGTGGGCGTGTGAGTGTGAGTGTGAGTGTAGTCGGAAAATTCCAGTCGTCAAACCCCGAGGCTGGAAACTTTCGTCGACTGGAAGTACCGTGTTCACCCAGAGGACCGGTGCCCATGGCCACGGCACAAGCCTGTTGGATTGTTGTATGTGTGGGATTGATTGATTGATTGATTGATTATGAAGTGCATTCATGCATATTCTCACTGGGATATCCGCTGATCGAGAACCAACTCTTCATGTACCTGAGATTTGTATGCATGCATATGCGGATGGTCTTTCGGCAGATGCTGCGGCCACAGCCTACCGAATGCAGCTGTCTATCTCCGCTTCAGCCGTACCTCTCTATATCAGGCCACAATATAATAGATTCGAATCGTGAAGGCCCCATGCATCTCGCATCCAACAAAGTGGAAAGCGGGAAAATCTCGATTTAATCGATACCATCTCCACAATTAATTCCACTTCACAAGGCCAGTCGCATTGATGCCGACTCGCTTCCAGGGCGCTATTAGGTCCCTCTCTCCGTACAGTCGCGGCTGAAGACTACTTTTTTGGATTTCACGGTGCGGATGCAATTTTAAACGGTAAATGGCCAAGCTCGTTGGCGAAGTGGGAAGAAATGCTAGGGCCGGCCGGTATCAACGGTGAGTGTGGAGTTGTGCTAGTTGATGAGAATTTTTCCGAGCTCGTTCTCTAGAAAGTGGCCGAGTAAGGGCTAGACCATCTTGTGGTCTTTGAGTCCCTCTTTCCCCGTGGCTTTTTTTAACTAGCGTCCACAAGGGTCCAGAATAATAGTAATTGTTTGGGGATGTCTTTTGACTTTTAACCTGATCAGATAACGCCCACGGGCGTTTTATTTCCCCAAAAGCTTCATGATATCATTCGTGCGCCCTTTCGCAGAGCTCTCCTTATGGTTCAGGATAGTTTGTTTATGATGTTCCTTACGGGCTTAACCTTTTAAATCTTTTGGTTCGGACGAATAAGTCAATTCCGTAGCCATACGGACCGAGAGCTAGCTAGAAGATAGACAGACCCGAGGGAAAGGAAAATATCCGAACGATGGGTTCCAAGTGTCGTAATGGCTTAGATGATGCACGGTGGGTGTTGCAAGTCCCAGTTATTAAACCGAGTCTTGGAAGGTTATATCGAAACGAGTGAAATTATAATGCCCCCAAATCGGTGGGTCGTCACAGGCTTGGTTTAGCGAGATCGAATCTCATAGATTCAGGGCCGTTATTGGCTGGCTATATCTCGATCGATCGCACTACCACTTATCCAGCCTGGCGCGGAAAAACACAATACAGAGCATGCACCTGCGGCTGGTGGACATGGTTCGGTGCATTGTGGAGGGCTTCCACCGAGGTTCCCTCCCCGGTTTGAAACCCCTTCCCTTCCCTTGTCTCGCTCGAGTTTTTTCGCCACCAAAATTTTTCTTCATATCATAGCTAGTAGATCATATCAGCCATACCATGGTTTCTTCGCAATAATGCACGTTCACGAATCAATCGAGTCAGGTTGATGCCGGGGGTGCCGGTCAAGCCACTCAATTGCTGAGCACAATTCAGTACGTCGAGATTCCAAGTTCACATGCATGGCATATGCTGCTCGCTGCGTGCCTGAGCCTATCACCTGTCACCACCCTCGTTTGCAAGCCCTAATGAATGGCTTTGAGAGGTACGAGGCGTTCATCCGTTACGTTTGAAAGCTTGCAGGTTGCATTTAGGCTCGCAATATCTGGCTGCCCCTTCTTCCAATCGACTATGTGTGTATGTACTATTCCCAGTGGGTGAGCGGGTCTCGAATCTCAAGGACCATGGACCCCTGGGCTAACTCTCCTTGTGAAAATGTGCACGCATTTCCGAAAAGAAAAGAAAAGAAAAGAAAACAATCTGTTAGTTCTTCTTCTTCTTTTTTTTTTTTGCACTCTCGCGTGGAAATGAGATCTTGACAGCCATCGGTGCATCTACGATAGCCTTTCCTCGCTTGGCCTAAGCCATAGAGGGGGCTTCCGAAAGGCTACCGCAAGGGACTTTTACGCAAGGGCAATGTGCGGCCCATGAATCGTGGCGGCTAGACACAGGATCCCTATGTATCCAACCTGCCCAGGATGCACCGTCCTGTTCAGCTCGACCCGAATCTTGGTATCAGGTTTTTTTTCTTCTTCTTCTTCCAGTCCTATTCCTGCGTTAAGGTTGGCTATGCCATACCCGGGCCAACAGTGTGTGCGTGCGTGCATGTGTGTTTGTGTGTGTGTCTGTGTGAGAATATAACCGGTTCGTACCCCGATAGTGAATTTACCATTTCCCCTTCTACTATCAGGTTCTTTCTCTCGTTACGCTTTGTACCTGTTATACCCATCGTTTTATAGGTTGTGTGGAGGTAGTTGCATCTTAAAAAAAAAAGCCTTTCCAACGAAGTTAAGCGTCGTTGGAGTACTATCAAAAGGTTTGAATCCATATTGTTGGAAAAATACTCGATATGACGGAACGACAGAGGTTATTGCCTGGTGAGGTCGCTCACCAGGATTTTGAGGCCGGATACATTGCCTTGTCCTACGCCGTTTCATATATTGGATCTGTCACCACATTAGAGCTTCTGAATAGAAGAACTGGTAATCGAGGATGGTACAATTGGTATGTACATGTTCTATGTTGGATAGCTACGTAGATGGGGAAGAGATCGACGTCCAGACCTGTTCCTAATATACATGCATGATTCTATAGGAGTCTGTTGGTTGCTTCAGCCATATCCATGGGATCGGTAAGACATCATCCGATGATAGACAACAAACGTCCGAGACATTGACTTACATTCGCTGGACAGATTGCCATATGGGGAATGCACTTCATCGGTAACAGGGCTATAATCCTCGACTATGGAGTTGAGAGCCATCAACTTATATACAACTCGAGCTTCACCGCTCTATCCTTCTTCCTGCCCATCGTCGTCCTTCTCACGGCCTATATGTTCATCGGAACGAGTGAAGATGTCAGCATTGTCCGTGTGTCTGTTGGTGGGACTACGGCTGGCTTAGCTATCGTTCTGATGCACTACCTTGGCCAATTCGGTATCACCAACTATACGTCTGTCTACAAAATACCGTTCGTCGTTGGTAGCGTTATCATTGCCATCCTCGCCAGCAATGTTGCCCTCTTGATCTTCTTTGTGTCTCGATCACGATGGGCTGGTACTTGGTGGAAGCGTATTGGATGCAGCTTTGTTCTTGCCGGGGTAAGGTTTTGGTTATAGATTTGTTGTATGATGTCATGGTTACTAACTCTATGTATATGCAGGCTGTCTCTGGTATGCATTGGCTCGCCACCGTCGGAACGAATTACAGACTGCGTAATGCGGCTCTACCAAAGAGCACACTTGATAGGAAGCAAACCGTCATTGTTGTTGGAACTCTTGTAAGAAACTGTCTATCGATCATCTGTTGTATCTTGCAACGACTGACATGACGCTAGTGCGTTTTCACCTGTACTTGCTTGTTAGCTTATGCTATCATTGCGGGAACGAGGGCCCGACAGATGGTGACTAAAGTCCGTAAGGTAACCCTGTCTGCGGTGATGTTCGATCCAGATGGGCGTCTTATGGTTTCCACCAGTGGTACCTTGCCAACTGAAGTCATCACTGATACCCTGAACTCTCTTCTCGACCAAGAGTTTTCCAAAGAGCACCCAGTGTTCCTATGGTTCTATCGAGTATCTCGATCTTGGACCGGTGTTAAGGATATCGTGTCGGGTATGCAGAAGCATCTTCGTCACATCGATCTCAAGAAGATCGGGACCGAAGAGCAGTCTGAATTGAACATCGTTTTCCGTGAACTGCTCTGTGTCGCTGCTAAGAAGCTTTCGGAGCAGCTGAGGCTGCCGATGGAAAATCTCGGTGCTCTCCATGATGATATCCTACACACAAGCTCTAATTCTAGGAGCAGGGTCAATACTCCGGTAGGCCCGAGCGATATCGAGAGACTTCGCAAAATCTCCAGCAGCGGTAGGGGTCAGACACTGTTCGTTTATAGGGAGGTCACCAGAGATGAGGCCGCAAGACTCCAGTCTCATGGTTACCGATTTGCGAGTGTCAAGGTTGCCACCGACGTTGTTGCACGTTCTCTCCAGGTCCCGCGCGATGTGTTAACTGAGCACTTCAAGGATATGCGAGATGCATCTCAAATTGAGAGTATCTTGGAGCCTGGTGTTCATATCGGATGCTTCGCCTGTCGTGCTAACATCGATGGTGGGTTCGACGTTCTTGTCCAAAAGTTGCAACCAAACCTCGTCCCATCTGTTCAACTGCCCGTGTCCACTCTTACAGACGAACTCAAGCAAATAATCCAATCATTACATGGAATGACCCTCAGGAGCGTTTCAAGAACATTGGAAATGAAGCAAAACTCGGCGTCGGGTTTTGAGCGTTCTTGCATTGGGGAGATAAGGTCTGCCGTCCGCGCTCTTACAAAGGCGTATCCAGATACCTTCTGGCAAGATGCCGTCTTCTCTTCAATCCCAGTCTCTATGCCCTGTCGATCGGGAAACGAAGAAGTCGAGCACGCCACTGCTCAAATGTTCGTCTTCCGCACCATCGTTCCGATCCACCAAAGAGAACTGAGCGACGGTATCAGAATTGCACCGTTTGATTTCTTCACCACCCAACAGCGCACGTTCTCCACAAGTCGGGACCATGAGGTTTTCGCCAGGCAGATCCATACCGAATTCTCTGGGCTTTCAGAAAGATACACTCTTCCGCCTAGCTCCTCAGGAATCCCTGCGAGGCTCCGTGCTTTGTTTGGGATGTCGGGACGCCCTAGTACGGCTGAGAAGACGCTTGTGGAGAACCCGTTTGCAAATATCATGATATCTCAGGCTGTAGATGTCCACTCGGCTAAGACTTCAATGGAGATCCATGAATTGGATACGCTAAGAACAACAGGTGCAGCTGTGGTCGTCCGAGAGGTTGAGGAACCAACCTGGGCTGAAGAATACTTCCACCTGCTTATGAGCAAGCCACGCTCGCCATAAGTTTTCTTTTTTCTTTTCTTCTCCTTTCCTTTGTCTACTTCATTTTATGTTACGGGTTTATGGATGATTTGCTACGATACCCCAAAGGTTTTTACACAGGATCAAAGCATTGGATATATATTGGGTTTATTTCTCTTCTATTTCATTTGTATTATTTTTCGACCCTGCTTCTCAAAAGAACAAGTACATCCTTTTTTTTCTTTTTTTTCTACTCTTGCTCGATTCAGCGCCACAATGTACACTACACATAAAAACTTGTAATGTTACGAAACCGTTATTCTTCTTTTTTAAAAAATCAAAGGAACAGAGGAGCAGGCTGGGGGCGTCATGTATATATAGTAGTAGTTCGCCACTATCATAAACCAGGGTTCAAGACACAAAAAGAACGAAAGAACATATAATAATAATTCCTTGTATTAACTATTAACAAACCTCGTTATATAATTCCGCGATAAGGAAAACAGATTGGAAATGCATACATACGGAAACCGGAAGTGAAGGGGGGGGGGGGGGGCAATGACGAAAAAAGGGAGCCACCTGTTGTCAACTGTCATTTTTCTTTTTTGAGGTTCAAGCTTGGGTGGATTGTGCCGAATATCGGCTGGAAGCGATCGGTTTCGTTGTATTTTTCAATGGGGGACTTCGTTTCGCACCTGCTTACGAAATCACGAGAATGGGCGGTATTGCACAACTGTGGAGTACATTCCATACTCTTTTTGACAGTTCTGTTCTGCATGTGAAAAAAGTTGTCTAACGGGTACACATGTGCAGAAAGCGAACGAGAAGCCAAGTAATATGGTATTAGAGGAAGAAGGATAAAAAGGGCAGCATAAGCATGTTTCGTTTCATGGTTTAGAAAAACCACGCATTTTCGGGGTGGTCAACCGTGGATGAATTGACTTGCTGGATACAAAACGTTTGTGAACTAGCTGCAAGTATCACCAAAAGCTCGGAAGATTTCGGAGGCACCAAACCACCCCTTCCCTTTCCATTTGGGGAAAACACCCTTTTTAGGCATGTGTACACAGTACGCAGGTAATTGAGTATGTGGAAGTAGCATGGTACTTACACTTACAACTTACATTACATAGTGTCGGGTCTTTGGGTTCAGGATTTCGATTGGGGATGTGGGGAATCCTGGAAGGAGGGATGAATGGATGATGGATGGGCGGCAGGACCTATTAGTGGGTTGACTTGAAACTCTTTTTCTTTTCCTTTCGAGATGGTTCCCCTAGACTGGTTAAGTGGTCGACGCCTTCACAGTCGGGATCTTCTTTTAACCCACATTTTGGATTGAGGTTCCATGCGAAACGATTCAGGGAAGGACAAGACCGGATGAATTAGGATTCATCTTCTAAAATTCCATAAGCGACTTCGGAGTTAGGTTTATTCGTTCAGATCAATTATACCAACCTGGTAAATATCTATGGTAGTTGGTAGGAACTGTTGGGCAAATTGGCAAATGGGAATTGCAAACAAAAATCTCTTTAACGGCGAAATGCAAAACACCACAGTAGCAAAGAGTGTGTATGTAGGGTGCGGAGGGGTCTGCAGGAGAAACGAGGTAGAAAAAAAGAAATAACAAGCAGATCCCGGCTGTCCGTGCATGCGGCAAGCAAGGCAAGGCAAAGGTTCGAACTTGTCATCCCACGTCTCCGCAAGATTTCCTTTCCAGTGGTTGACAACTCCACACGAGCGGTTGCTACTTTCGCCGCGACGAGTGTTCTTTTTCACATGTGCTGTTGGAAGTGTGCAAGTGAGGTACTTACTATGTAGTGGGTAGTTCTGGATAACTGGATGTACCCAAAGGGAAAAAAACATGGTGTGATTATCGTCTTGCATTATCGGCGTGCATGGTCGTTGCTTAGTTCGTTAGCCTCCACAGTCTAAACCCCCCGCCTCGCTCACGAACCAAGAGACCCCAAGAGGTTCGCCGAACTGTCGGAGCAATTGAGCAACACGCACACACACACACACACACACACACACACACACACACACACACACACACACACACACACACACACACACACACAGCCAAAGAAAATGTCGGCGTATGTAAGAAAAGTAGATTGATGGCTGTGTCAGACGGCGTTCGTATCGGGGCTGTTGAATATAGCAAGCAGTAGTATCAAGAAAAGAAGACGGGACCCCAGATCGGGGACTTTTATGAACGAACGGAAGCTAAAATACCCAGAAAGTACTGAGTACCTCAGTCAGTACTTGGTTATCAAGTATTGATGTTTTGATTGAATTCTCGGATCCGAGGAAGCTCTGGAGTTATATATAGAGAGGCAAGACTCCCTTCTTCTTCTTCTCTCAGAGCATTCTTAATCGTGAATCGAAAGAGTCGATTGTATCAGACAGACAGACAGACAGTAAAACCCCGTATTTCGGAACTTCAGCTGCCGTAAAAACAATTAATTGAGCGGTCATCGGCACCACTACAACTGCAACTGCAACTGCAAGTTAAACTGCACCAAAAAGCCTGGACCGGATAGCCAGTCATCGCTAGACCCAAATCCTGACGCCTTCTTGCGTGCGCATTAGCCGGATCGCAACTGTGTGTGTGTGTGCAGGGCGCACATCCATACATACATACCTGGCAGATATCATTAGCATAGACTCACTCCATCTGCGTTTTCGCCTCCCAAGTAATACGACAACAGAAGATACAAATACGCCGTCGTATCTTCTCTCATCTATCTCTTCTTCTTCCTACCCTTCTCTCCTGCTACTTACTCCATTACAATCACCAAGTTTGATTCAGTCGCAATTCCTTCCTTCCTTCCTCTAGCTGTTGAGCTCCCTGTTGGTTTTCTGTGTCAGTAGTAGACTATCGACTTGGGTGTGTGGTCCGTCTGAAACCTTCGAAAATTTCCCGGAACAAACGCAACAGCGCCAACACTTTTCACGGGACGCTTTCCTGTCTCTGCTCTACTCCACCACCACATTCCGCTTCCGTGTGCTGCTACTCATTTTTTTATTTAATATATCGGCTCCCCCCCAACGTCTTCCATCCTCATCCCTCCTCAACCACCAACAACCACTACTACTCCCACTTCTATTCACTACTACTACGACTTCATCCTACTTCTCTCCCTATACACCAAAACATAAAACAATAACCTTCCCGGTTTATAATAACACACATCCGCCACAATGAACCCAACCAGAGTCCTCGCCCGCCGCACCCCACTCATCCACTTCATCGGCAAACGCTCCATCCCAGAGGCCATCGACCACACCCCTCGTGTCCACCCAGCCTCTCCTTCCTCCTCCCTACCAACCTCCTTCAAGCAGTACCGCGAGGCCATTGCCAATCAGCACGGTCCACTAGCCACCCGATCAGCTTCCTCAAAGTCCTACTTCTCGCCTGCCCCACCAAAGGGACAGTACTTCGACCGCAGCGAGCTTCCAGCTAGATTTGGACGCCTCAGGTGGTCTGCTGATGAGATTGCAGCTGTTGAGAGCGGTGGTGCCAGCCTTGCCTAAACAATGACTTACTAAAAGTCAAGTCACAATGGCCCATTATGTAACAGGTGGACTCAGTGGTTCAGGATTACGACCTGGAGGTGGTTGTAGATGTTCAATCATTTACATAACTACAACCCCTCCAACCTTTCATTGAAGCTTTTGATGGGCCTTTGGGAGAGGTCCACGGATGTCCCAGCTGGTCAGTAGTAGTAATCGGCTCGTCAATAGCCGGGGAGAAGTCATACCGTTGAAGATATCACACCATAATTCTTCACTCGCTTTTTTTTCTACACATACAAGATGGACGGGCCGGCACAATATTTTTCCAACAACCCCCGCCTTTCTTCATACATCTCTTTTGTCATCCATTTTCCTTTTTCATTATGTTGATACCCTGAAAAGAGTCTCCTTGCCCCTTTCCAATCCTTCGTCTATATTGATCGGTCTGGTTTGAGCCTTTTCCCGCTTTTCTTTTTATATTTTATCATATTTTGATTTTTTTGAACATAGTATTGTTGGCTGGCACGAATTTTATTTTTCCCCATATTCACTTTTTTATGGAATTGTCATATTTTCTCTTTTCTACGCTTATGCTCATTTTGGAAGGCGAGAAGCCTTTCCTTTACATGTCTATGTTTTTGACATATGATAAACGGTGGTCGATATAGTCAGACCACTTCCCTCTTCATCGTCCTCATCCTAACCATCCTCGTCCTCATCCTGTCCTTTTTACACCTTTTCACGTTCTGGTTTCTTTTGTATGTATTTCCTGTACATAGCAAAAAAAGATGCTCATAGAATGATAAAAAGGAATAAAGATAAATGACAATAAATCCAATTCCAATTCCAATTCCAAATAAAAGAATATTCCAAAATCAATGCTACGTCTACGACCAAAAAGAGACAAATTACCTACCTAAAAGCACAAAACAGACCAAATGACAACCGTTTTGGAAAACCACCAATCCCCACTGCAGCAGTAGTAATCACACACGTACGCCCGTATCGATGGAAACATCGTCATCAAAGACCAAGCAACTTCCACACCCCCTAGCTTCTCTTTCTTCCACCCCCGCAGTTCCAGTTCCGTTCCTCCGTTCCCCCGCATCTAACCAGATCGAGAAGTAGCACCCCCCAGCCTCAGATTCCGATCCTAGGTTTTTTCCTTTTTTCCCTAACAGTAAAAAATAACACAACCTCGCTCGTCCACCCGTTCATCCGTATTTCCTTTTTCCGTTAAGCTTGTTCTCCACACAATAGTGAATCAGTTCTAAGAACAGTTAACCGCCCGTTCCCATAAAAACATGGAACAGGGAACATGGAATGGATTAAAATGGGATGATGATGATGATGATGATGATAACCGGGAAAGTCTAGTCTACTGCCTCCAAGGGGAGACATCAGACTCCGCAATAGCGATCATTAGGTCCCGATAGCTGCCCCTAACCTCCTTTCGAATCCTGCTCACCAGGTCCTGCCTGTGCAGCTCGTTGTACCGCTTTTTTACCTCGGCAAGGTACGCTTTGTCCCAGTGGATCCTGATCAGCCGCGAGATCAGCAGGTGATTCCTGGTTCCGGCCCCCACCATCGCGTCCTCCAGCAGCTTTGCATCCTATTTCCTCCGATAGAGCAGAAGTCCCGTACGTTAGCACGTGCTTTTTTGAGGGATAATACCCCCAATACTATCAAGTATTATGTATAATCTTGGGTCTTGCTGTTTTGGGGAGGTTTGGCGAGGAAGGTTTATCTCGTTTAATAGTGCTTACCCGTTCAGCCTTGTCTACCGCTCCGTCCAGAATATACAACAGCGCATCCTTCGTATGTCCGAAGAACGCTCT
Source organism: Orbilia blumenaviensis (assembly GCA_036872755.1). NCBI lineage: Eukaryota > Fungi > Ascomycota > Orbiliomycetes > Orbiliales > Orbiliaceae > Orbilia > Orbilia blumenaviensis. Next base: position 101,365 of record JAVHNS010000015.1, read on the forward strand.
GCTAACCAGATCTCTCAAACTCTTCCCCGTTTCCATTCTATACGCATTCACCAAAGCAAATATATACACAGGCGTATTCTGCGCCAATATCCGGCTTAATATCGCTGGATTCTTCGAGAACAGGTTAACCGTCGGCGTCGATGATATGATTCTTCGGACATCAGTTTGTATCCTGGATTGATCGGGCTGGAGGTATAGTTGGCTCGGTTCCTTGGACGGACCACGTTCCATTCCCATGTCGAAGAGGGCTTTGGTACCCATACTCACATCGGACCGGACGTATTCTTCCATGGGTTTGTAGTAGTTGCTCCGAACGTATGACTCCATAGCTACGAGTTCTGGGTTCGTACGACCGAATATTGCTTCTGTTAGAAGAGCCTCATTGGTCCCACTTCCCTTCACAGCTTTAACGACCCAGTAGCCTTCGGACTTCACGGGACCCAATAGTATGGCTGTAGCGGCGGTGTTGAAGTGCTTGCTGTTGCTGTCGATGAGGTGATTGAGTTTGTTGGCGCGCGAGGAGTCCTTAAGCGTCGCGAGTAGATCATGGCCGGTAAGGCTTTTATAGCTGATAAGCAGATCCTCCAGGTGTGCTGGCGTTCGGTTCGCTATGATGTTTATGACGGGTGTATGGTAAAGACCGCCGACTTCAAATTTTATGCCATGACAGAGAGAGCAAAGGGTGACGGGGAGTTAGAAAGGGTTTTTTTTATATAAAAAAGAAGAAGAAGAAAGACACCACTGATAAAGTGGGAAACGGTAATGATAGTAATACCTCCGAATGCATCCCTGATATTCTCCGCATCTTTTAACGCTAGGTCGTTGTTCGGCCTGTGTGGTTGATTAGACGGGATGTTTGGAAGCCCGAGTGGACCGGATATCGAGTGGTGATGGCTGTGGCTGTGGTGGCTGGGCCAACCCGTCGTGGATGGTGTCGTTGTCAAAGTTACTATCGTTGGTTGTTGTTGTTGTTGCGCCGGTGGTATGGGGAACGAGGAGGAGGTGTAGTAGTTCTGGTAGTCCTGGGGACTGGATGGCCAGCTCATAGGTCGCTGGGCGGGGTCATAAGCTGGGGGTGGCTGGAGCGCACGTGACTCGACTGTCGGTTGATATGGCGCCGCCGTCGGGTCAGAATATGGGGAGGGGTTGCTGTCCCATGCCGACGTCTGTATAGAAGGGAGCGACGAATATGGATCCGATGGTTGTGGATTAGGATTATAAGGGGGGTATGCTTGAGACTGGGAAGGGTCCTGCCAGGGCTGCTGCTGCTGCTGCTGCTGCTGCTGCTGCTGCTGTTGATACTGCAGATTAGGATCCGGGTATTGGTAGTAATATGCGGCTGCTGAGTTTGAGTGCTGCTGTTGCTGCTGCTGTTGTTCCCAAGGAGGAGGCTGCTGTTGTTGATACACCGGGTCGGGATTATTGGGATCCTGGTAGTAGTTCGGCTGGTGGTGGTACATCTTGGAATATATTAAATATATATTACCAGTACCAGTATACTAACTACCTAGGTACCTACCAAATACCGATACTACTAATGCTTATTATATTGCCTCTTGGAAAGGAAGCCGTCGAGACAGACCGAATTGATAGAAAGACTGGACAAACAGATAGGCAGGCCAGGCAATCAAACCGCGCGGGAAACCAGGCCGAGTAGGCGATCAATATATACAGATCCTACTAAATAAGCAGTAGAAAAGAGGGAGGAGGAAGAAGGAAAAATGCCAATGTAAAAGGCCAAGAAGAGAGACGAACGGGGTCAGGGCGGCTGGCGGAGGATTGCAGAGGTCATTTTAACGACCAGTGCCACCGAGGCTGCTACAGCTGATGGTAGTACTAGTCCTGACGCTGGGGTAAAGGCTGGCATGATTGCGGCGATGATGAAGTGGAGAGAGAGCAAAAAGTGTGAGAGTGGGTATATTGGATGAGGTGCATTGAAAGGCGCACACCGCAGGAGAAAGGGAAAAAGACTTCCAAGAGTTGTACCTCCTGGTATCTTCAAGGGGGGACTAATAAAACGCAACAACGCAGGTTTTATGTGTAAGCTGCATCAACTGCGCCTGCGCGAGATGCAATACAATCATCTCGTCGACCGAGAGCCACTGTTATCCGAAACTATCCACATGACTGATATAAGATCCCTATTCAGTGCTAGCTAAGCGCTTATGAACCCCTCCGATAGATACAAATACTATATAGAAAACAGACAGATTTGCTGGTTGTTTCGAGGATTCGGACCTATATATAGTATTTCTTGGTCAGTGCTAGCATTATTGATCTTGCCTGGAGGCATCCAAGCCGCCTCCTACGTTGAGATGATCAAAAACCTGTGCGGGATATGTTAATATATTATATACTCAAAATGGATCTGGTGTTTGAGGTTAGTCAGAAAGGCTATTCACCTTGTGCGGCGTTGTCCTGGTAGATTGTATAGCCACTGAAGTATATAGTGTGCATACGATAGACTGCCGTAGATCCATGGATTTCCAAACACGCAGGAGCGAAGGTTCAAGGAACAGTAGTATATTGAGAAAGGACCAGGTCCCAACTATCGACAAAAAGATAAGTTTGTGGACTGCACATTCGATATTTATTCTGTAGGACGTATAAAGATTAGCCTCAAAACTAGGTGCTGGGAGCTTAGGCAAAGGTATAAAGGGTGTTTTCGGATAATAATCTAGCAAGGTAATTTAGCAAACCACAGCCCGTCTTGGGTGTGAACTACTAGCATCAAAATTCACCTCGACATCTAGAGTATCGAAATAACGAGTGTAAGTGCCTGTCGTGAGGCCGTAGCATTCGTTTTGGAGATATAGCACAAAAATAGTATATTAGCTATCCAGCACTCTAGCTAATCTAAGATATCTACACTACAAACGATTGGTGATCAGTGAAGTGATGAACTGCCCTGGTTCCGAGACTGGGATCAGTGTTGCAACAATTCTAGCCTGCCTGCGGCAACCCCTAAAGTTGATATCATATTCACACTCCGATAACCCCTAAAGTCGTCGAGTAAAGTCGCAGCACTCCCATATCAAGAAAACCCCAGAGTTTTATGCTAGATATTAGTAACTAATTCCACAAACCCACCTAGCCGACACCCTCAACGGTTATCTACAGAAGTATAAGTCGTCGAATTTTCATACATTGTAGTCACCCTTCAGCTCATAGGAGGCTTGCCGATGTCTGGTCTCAATTATAGACGCCCTCAAATAAATTTGTCTAAATAAATCAAAATTTGGGAAGTTATTTCTAAAGTTATACATGATTGATTGGAGTTTGGTTACAGTCTTGTTTATAAGCAATTGGCACCTCTAAAACAAACAAAAAAAGAAAAGAACTGAAAAAAAAAAGTAGTGAAGGTCGTATATCGAAGTATAAATCGACATTGAATCCTCCTGTATTAAAGTTATCCGGATAGGCTTGCTCAGATAGATCGGGGTTTATGAAGTCATTTTCAAAGTCATACGTGACTTGCTAGGGTTCGGATATAGTCTGATTCGTGGGTAACTGGTACTCCTGACAAAGCGGTGAAGGCGGCGTATAGGGGCGTAAGTTTTCGGTTTCTCCTACATCGTAGTCATCCTCCAAATCGTAGTCATCCTCCAAGTCGTAGAAGGCTTGCTGGTGTCTGGTCTCAGCCTTGGGCGTCCCTAAATAGGGTTGTTCAAATATATCGAAATTTGGGGAGTTATTTCCAAAGCTGTGCGTAAGTTGCCAGGGGTCTGTTGTCATCTCATTCATAGATAATCGGTATTCTTGATCAACTTTTGAAGGCTGCACAGAAGAGTGTAAATCGTCGAATTCTCTTTTATCGTAGTTATTTTCCGGATAGTAGGAGGGTTGTTTGTGTCTGGTTTTAGCCCTCCGGTAAATTCGTTCAGATGAATCAGAGTCTGAGAAGTCATTTTCAAAGTGGTCTACGGATCTCCAGCCCTTGGTTATAGTTTGATACGTGGATAACTCGCACATGCACTCCCTACAAAGTAGTGGAGGCCGCATGTAGAAGTTTAAATTATTGGGCTCTCCCGCATCGTAATCGTCCTCCGAGTCGTCTGGAGTTTCCCGACCTAAACTGTCCCATTAAGTATCCCCATTAGTTCCACAATGCTATGCAGTGACTTTTTAGAATTGTTAATTGATGGGCCATGGAATGGCTTACCTCCGCTTCTCCAGTGTTCTTTCTCGCTCATCATTTTAAATTCGTCAGGAAGGTCACCCTTAACCCCCAAATGTTCCGCATAACGTAAGAAACGATCCCAAAAGGCCTTGACATTTGATGCCTTGCCATTTCTTACGGTCTGATGATTAGTCTGACTATAGAGACGATCCTAAGTATAGTAGAACCAATATCGTTAGGGGTTAAACCATCCTTTGAGAATATATTGCGAAAAGTCAGCATTCCAATAAATACCTCTTCCAAAGCCATTTTGATGAAGACTACTACGAATGTTATCCAGGAAATGGTCCTATTTGGCCCTCGCATGTGTCTCCCTCCTCGAAATTCAATAGTGCGGGATTTTCCTTCTAGTAAAGGCTTAAAGTTCCATAAGACGTACTTCGTATTGCCTTGCATGAATTCGATCAAGGCTTTTTTTGATGATTTCGCGTCAATCGCTCCTGCAATTGCGTTCATGTCCCTAGCTTCAAATAAGGGAGATATTCCGGAGGATTCTGTACTATTCCGTTGGCAGTAGTAATGGTCGCGCCGTTCTTTTGGTAGCAATGATACTATATATGGTTCGTAGTAGCAGCATGCGAAGGCGATAGTTTTGGCTTCTCTCAGATTGAACGTCCTCCCCCAAGGTGCAACATGAATATGTGCCCCGCAGCTATTGTTTTTCTGCACCTCGTACATTCTCTTCGTGATTTCCCAGAATTCACGTATCTCCGCTCTCCAAGTTGTCCCATCATAATGCCGAACAGGGGAGACAGCCTCCATGGGAACTATGTTGAAAAGGTCAGCGTAAATAACAGTAGTACCATCATGTATGGTAGTTTGGAGTTTTTAGGTTTGTGGGTGGGTAGGCTCAGGATAAAAGGTATATCACATACAGCAACCCGTAGAAGGTTTTATTGAACCATCGCTTGTAATCCACCATTTACTGTAATCAGGTGGATATGAAGAACTACTGGATGCCAATGCTGGTATACTATTTCTGCGCAGCTGTGCTGCGAAGTAAGAATATTGGCGGTATCTATCATTGGCATCTCCTTGCGAGTAAGATCCCCTCGGCCGTAGATCCATTTCAATTTCGACCCCGAAACCTAGCCTAACGGTATTATTTGCCGCAGCCATAAGTGCGAGTTGCTCTGGTATATAGCTAAGCACAAAGGGACAAAAGGATTCTGATAAAATATGTCTAAGAAGAAATGGGATAGTTCAGATCTAGATCTTTTTAGAAAAAATAGTTTTGTAAATATCAGGAGGCACAAGTAGTTGATTGACGGTTTTTAGTCCCGAGTAAGCAGGAGAAGAATGGCTTTGAACCGAGACTTGCAAGGCGTATAAATATATACCCCTTGGCAGTAGTAGGCAATACAGCATCTAGCTCCGAGACCAAGATCTATTGATCAAGCATGCACGACCCTAGTCCTGATACTACATCGCACTAGAACGTGCATAGAAGGACCACGGAAGAAAATACCCTATTCGGATCCGCAGATTACTGCCCTGCTCTCGCTCGTTCATAGGGTTGACTGCTTACGCATAACTCGTTAAACTTTTGTATTGGCCGGTGGGTACCTGGAAGGGCGGGATGCACACTTACATGCACAAGTTGTCAGGGATTCGCAGGTATCTGCTCCGGGAAATTGTTGAAGTTTCAGGAACTTTGGCTGTAGCTTTTCATCTCGCATGCATGCAAGATGGGGGCTCGCGAAGTGTGTACATTACAACAGTGACGTGTATGTGCATACATGCGGCAAAAGAAAAACGGCATCAGTTTTTAACTCTGGCTTCCTTGAAACTTCGTTTTTTTTGTTATTCTTCTATGAATTTAATTAACATTTGCCGTGTATGAAGCACGGGCATTGTAGCAGTCTAGTCCCAGCACCATATCCCTCTGTCGGGATCCAGAGGTCAAGGACGGAGTCATATATCACGAGTCTTACAAGATAACCTAAATTTAAAGATATTAAGACCCCCGGGAAACGGTTCACTCTCAGTGGAAATGTTGCGGAACAACTTAAGACGGGGCCTGCACACCGGTCTCATCCTTCGACCCACCTATGATAGGTTGTGATCTCAGACATAGATTTCTTTTTATTACAAACCGTGACGAGATATTTGAACATCTAGGTAGCATATTCGTAAATTAATCGATCAGGGGCCATGTGCATAATGCGCATGTATATGTATGTATGTATGCGCACAAATACCAAATGTGCATATATGCACAGGCACATGAAGGTGACTGTGTAACATTGCTACCTATCTGGGAGGTAGTGAGTTAGGTATAGCCTGCAGCTAACCGCCAGGCTGGGCTGATTGGATCTGGTCTATACAAGGCTTGCAATCTTAATCACACCCCTAAGAAAATTTTCATTTTTAAACGTTTCGAACGTCCCCGTGCCTCCAATGAATTCAATCTACAACAACCCTACGGTACGATGCATGCGGGCTTTTATGGGTATGTTTTAACTAAAAATTCAAGTGGCGCCACTCGTCGACGAATGGGTACAAACATGCATGACGGACACAGAGCTTTCTAAGCACTACCGCCTAACCTTCACAGCCTTGGTGGCTATGCCCGGAAACCCGAATTCGTCTTCGTAGTCAGCTCCGCGCATACACATCCAGTCACGTATGAGTTCCTGGGCAATATGAGAATCATTTTAGCAATTTTATTACTTTTACAAGAAAAGAATACACTTTGTACCATCTAAATAGTGTAACGCCTACGCACATTTCCCACTGGATTTCTATTTACCCTGGATGTCGGGGCTTGCCGGCGCCGTCTGAGCTCTCGATTACGCATACCTCTTTCAGGCGCTCCAAATTCTTCAGGTCTCCTTGGCCCGTATTCCTGCTCCGGTCCTCCCCATGACTCTACCTCCCTGCGCGGGTTTCCGGCCGTAGGGGGAACTGGACGCGCTCTCCTATTTTGAACCCTATCGAGTCTATTCCCCCTCCCAGGCTTTAACAAAGGCAGTATCTCTTCCTCAAGATAGTCAGACGAAACTCCTAACTGCATTGCCTGGTGTACCCCTTGTTCCATGCGTATGACATACTCGTCCCATGGACGGCCAGGTGTAACATGTTGGGTGCTCAAGTAAACCATCGCCAAGACTGCCTCGCCATCCTTATCCTGATTTTCTAAACCGGTTGGAGGGGGAGGAGGGTATCGAACCAGATCTGCCACGGTTCTTCCTAAAAGTGCGGCTTGTGCTGGGAAAAACTCAACAAATATCTCTTCTTTTGTATAGGCAGTAGGGACACCCTCGGCACGATCTAGACGATCTTCATCCTCAGGATGAAGACGGTAGCAGATACCTTCGACAAACGATTGAGATCGCCGATGCTTTGCGCTGACCACATTGGCATAACCGCGCTCGTTGATCTGGAACTCGTATCCATGAAGTCGAGCACGGCCGATATAGCGGCTTTGTGAGCAACGCCTGGCCATCTGCTCGAAGGAGAGATTGCTTCCATATGCGAAGTATAGTGTCTCTCCCGTCGTGCGGGTTTGTCGTGCGGAAGTATTAGAGCGGGGAGGGGAAAGAAGTTGAGGTCTACGCCTGTTCATTTTGGCTCTTCTTCTCTTTCTCTTTCTTCCCCTTCTTTTTTTTTGTTTTGTGAAAGTTGGTACGAAAAGCTAAAGGGCCGAATCGATGGTTGATGTAATTTATCGGAGATGGTCAAGCTGGTCGGCAGAATCGATGGTTGTGAATTAGTATAGTGATGAATCCCCCTTCCAAGGATTTTACTTACTGAACCAGTAGCCGGCGGCAAATACTGACTTTAAATACTCAAGTACTTGGGTAAGCTCAAGTGTAATACAGACGATGAGTTGGCTATGCAATAATACGCAATGTTGGGTGTGACTGAAATTATGCAGCCTTGTGTGTTGTCCCGTGTCGTAAAAACCCAGGCTGCCCCCCCCCCTGCTAGTCTCAAGACTTGATATGTAAGCTACCTAGGCTAGGTAGTTACTTCCATAAAAATGTATAATACCGTATTGATTCAAAAGTAAGAAACGTTTCTTATGCAAAAACGACCTTCGCCAACCTGATTCAAATAGGGGTTTGTAATAAAAACGTTTCTTATAATAATATGTTACATGACCCTGTTTAGCTGCCTAATTAGTACTATTAATGTAGCTTTCCGGCTTTCTACAGCATATTTTAAGTGGTGAACAGGTGTAAACAGGACGTTTATAATCGATGCGAAATATTCCTTTTTTTTTTGTGTGTGTGTGAAAAGCGTTTCTTATAATAAAGCGTTTCTTATATTCGGGACGTTTCTTAATTTCGAATCAATACGGTATTGACTTCTTGCCTCTGTTAATACCTAGGTAGGGACCCATAAAGAAGAATTTTGGTTATTATGGAGAGACAGAAGGCCTCCATGGATAAGCAAAAACTACCCTAGGTAGCCACCCTAACTTTAGCTAAGAGTCTTTTTTTTTTTTTTTCCTAATTGTCACCACACTGTGATTTTTACTCACATTGGCACCGATGTATCGTATATTAAGACCACTGTGTTGGAAAAGTATGCCCTTTGAATACCGTTGTAATCATGACCCGAAATATATAGAAGCTTTTTGGCGTAATACTATATCAATACTATTTTGATCCTAGTATAAAATATATGTCTTGTCATCAGTCCTAGGTCAGTGATTATGTTACGTACTTATCTTAAATGCTGCAAAAACACACATTCTTCCAACATGTATCAGAGGGTTTCCGTGTAATATAATATATCAACATATCAGTACAATATTTTAATCTGTGGTCCAAAGTATAGTACTACATATAGCTACATTAGGGCCTCGTTGATATCAATTAATTCAGTTCTGTATCAATTCGATGTAGCTTTCGAAACTTTCTGGCACAGGATATGTATAAGCTATACGAGGTGTGCACATATATATACTAGTAGATATGTATTTAAAATACTAGAAAATTATTAAAATGAAATAAGATAATATTGAACGGGCCTACTTCCTAGTAACTAGCTCGCAGCCTGAGCGCTCAAGCGAGCATATTTTGTATACGTAAGACCGCAAGACTATAGCTACTTTAGGGATGTAGGTAAGCTAGTGCCCGGATTAGGTAAGTAAGGACTTCCTTGGTGACACAAGATGCTAAGACTATTAATACTTACTTAAGCACTCACTATAGCTTACTTACTAGAAGCTAAGTTGGTTAAGGGTGCATTTTACATGAGTACCTGCTTAAGTACTGAGGTAATTACTTACACAGGTTATATAAGTAAGTACTTACTCAGGAAGATGAGAATAAATCCATATTATCGAACGTGCTAGCTGATATTTAAGGGCTCAACCATAGGGTAATGTTACATAGTACGACATTGAGTTCGTCAAAATGCTTTAGCTTAACCGGGGCTTAGGAAGTTCAGCATCAGCGCGCTATATTATCTATATACTTGATTACGTATATATGGCAGCCACCTTTTCAAATACTACTGGACCAAACCGGTATTCAAAACCCCTCATTGTTCCGGTGCGGTGCTAAGTTAGGGGAGGTAGCTGCAACGTCGTGCGCGTTGGAGGGGGGAGGCTTTCTTAGCGTGCCCGATTTAATGTGAATCTGCGGTAGCAGCAGAGGAGGGGGAAGTACCCGGTAAGGACAAAAGGCTTGTGTGGTCTTGGCCCTTTCTAATTAAAGCAGTGGTTCCTTAATAAGCAAGGTTACATGCACGCGCTGCGAACGAAACGAGCGAGCCGAAAAAAGCATGGTATGGCCATGGCCGAATTGAATTGTTGATGAAGCTAATACACTAGTACACTTTGAACCAAAGTACGTATATACTTTTTTCTCTCTCTCTCTCCTGAGCTGAACTGAAAAGAGGTAAAATAAAGTAAATTTGAATCGATTGATCGAATGAAATGAATGGGAAGTTCATACGGAGAGGTTCCTGCCAAGATTGCCTTTCCTGAAAGAATCCCAATTCCAATTCCTGCTCTGTCAATCCCCTGTTCCGTATACTACTCTATACCGCTCGCTCTCTACTTTCGACCTTCCACTTACCTACCTACCTTCTACCCGCTCCCCTCCTATTCTACCCATCCATCTCGTGTCATAGACACCGACACGGATTCCTCCTCCTGCTTTCTTATCTCCGCTCCCTACTACCTCCCTTTCCTTTCTCTCTCTCTCTCTCTCTACGTTACCTACTTATTAATTAATTAAATATAGTATCCTGTGAATTCCCTATTCCTTTTTTTTTTTTTTTTTTTTTGGTTTGCAATTGGATTTCTCTATCTCCTTCCTTATCGCCAGGGGGTTTATATACTACCATCGATTCGACTCCAAACAACCCCGTCCAGGCTGGTTTTTCGCCCTTCTCGTCCAGGAAATACTCCCAATCCAACATCCAACATCCAACATCGAATACTACCAATAGTTTGGTCCGTCGTCTCGTCCCGTTTTATCCTCAAACGATCCTCGGCACCGGGCCGTAGACAAGGGGGGAACCGGTCCCAATTCCTCACAGCTTAGCCGTCGGCAGAATTCAAATTCGATTTTTCAATTCATCTATGGAGAAGATAAATCTCAAACCGCTGGCTCAACTGGCACAGCATGTCCCTCCTCCGAGGGCTCTCGTTCACATCTTCGCCCGAACGCGCTTCCTCGTTGTCGCCGTCATAGTCACCATCATCGTCTTCACCTGGAGTCGAGTCTCATCTTCAGCTTCCTCCCTCGAGTACGTTTTCGCCCTTATTACTCATTGTTTTTATTATTTTTACTATTACTATTTTATTAAATTTCCCTCCAACTGCTTTATTTCGCTCTTCTGTTATTGGTTCCCTTCCAAATCTCAAATAATTCTACGCGAAGACCAAAAAAAAAAAAAAAAAAAAAAAAAAAACCATCCGTACCTGTTGTACTGTTTGTTCGTTCGTAACTAAGAAAAAAAGGGAGATTTCTGGAACAAACTATTCCTACTGCTACTAAGTACTGGTAGTTCGTAGAGGTACTGGGGTAATAGAATTGGCTGACCTTTTGATCTCTTCGTATCCGCAACATAGATGGGCATGCTATGGACCTGGTCTTTCGCCCTTGGAGATATCTCCCAGTGAATTTGCTGCATGGCATCAGCACCGAAATACCCCCATCCTTGCCAACAAACACGACCCAATCGATGTCAACTCAAAGTCCATTGGTAGCTACAACCTCAACAGGATCACAACCGGCAAAGATGCCCTCAGAAACAAAGAAAGAGTCCTACTTCTTACCCCGCTACGGGATGCCGCCCTATTCCTCCCTCAATACTTCGAAATTATCTCCAGGATAAGCTACCCCCACGATCTGATCGACCTGGGTTTCCTTGTCTCCGACTCCACCGATGACACTTTAGCCATCTTGGCAATGGAGCTTGATACCCTCCAATCCAACTCCGACCCCAAAATCCCCTTCCACAGCGCCGTTATTATAGAAAAGGACTTTGGCACCCAATTTTCGCAAAGCATCGAGGACAGGCACTCCTTCAAGGCCCAGGGCCCCAGGAGGATGGGAATGGGCAAGGCCAGGAACTTTTTGCTCTACAGCACCCTGCGACCGGAACATTCCTGGGTCATGTGGAGAGACGTGGATATCACAGAATCGCCCGAAAACATCATCCAGGACTTTATCGCTCACGACAAGGACATCATCGTTCCTAGTACGTTTCTCTTTTTCTTCCTTTTTTTTTTTTTTTTGGTGCGATGCTCTTCTAGTTGTGGAATTGCTTATAATAACTAATTTGCTTTTGGTGTTATGTAGATGTCTGGTTCCATCGACTTGACGAACAAGGAGAGGATATCGAAGGAAGATGTGAGTCTCAACTGCTCTATACCAGCTCCAATTGGATAATTCGATAGCTAATGATTGGCGTTATTTAGTCGACTACAACTCCTGGATTGAATCCAAAGAGGGCCGAGCGCTCCGAAAGACACTTCCAGTCGACACTGTTCTTGCCGAAGGATACAAGGAGTTTAACACCAGCCGGACATACCTGGCATTGATGGGCGACTGGCGAAAGGATAAGGATGTCGAAGTTGAGCTTGACGGAATCGGTGGTGTCACAATCCTCGTTAAAGCGGACGTCCACCGTGCTGGTATGCATTTTAAACCTTGTGAGACTATATAAACCAGAAATAATACTAATATGGGTTTTCCCTAGGTATCAACTTCCCATCCTACGCCTTCGAGAACCAAGCCGAGACCGAGGGATTTGCTCGCATGGCGAAGCGTGCTGGTTACCAGGTTATCGGACTGCCAAACTACGTTGTCTGGCACATCGACACCGCCGAGAAGGAGAAGATCAAGCAGCACGCCGTTTACAACCAATCCCCGTGATGATGACGATACAATTTTCTATTCAACAATGCAAGGCATTCACATTTGGTGGTATATGATATGATATATGCTTGACGAATTTTTAATCAATTATCCGAATCTCTCCAGACTTCAGCAGCTGGCGGGCATTACGGTTTCACCCCTTTGCATTCCTGTACAAAAGTTTCCCTGCGTTTCTGCAAAGGCATTTGTCTCTGTTTTCTTCTTACTGGTGGGTGATATTTTGGGGGATGCGTTTATTCTTCGGCAGTGTATTAATCTCGGGAGGACGGGGAGGAGTTTGAAATCCGTGCATTATATTTCCTACCATATTTTTTTCCCTGTTGACTTTTCCTCTCCCCGTCCTCCTTATTTCCTTGAGCGCCCTGGCCTGCTTACGTCGACAAAAACCATGATTAAGGTCAATTTTGGACCATATGGCCTACTTGGAGCTGTATTTTTTTTTTTTTTTTTTTTTTTTCCCTTCAATTCTCTAATGCCATAGACTAGGGGGTGTTCCCGTCCTTTTTTTTTCTTTTCTTGTCGGGTTAGGGTAGCATGGCGCACATAACAATAACAGTATATACACTCAGGATCCAATTCCTCAACTTGATATTATTTTCCCTGATGCTACCTACCTAGCTAGCCTGCTTAGCCAGTCGTCGACACGACCCTATAATACTCAATGCACTAAGAAGCCTGAGCTAGCTTTGCAGCCAAGCCGTATTGCGACACTTGATCCCTGGCCTCCTCCCCCATCCGTATACATGTAAGTACCTATATACTAGTAGGTATATAACGTTATTTATCACAGATCCTTCCCGCGAGCGTACGCCCTTGCGTTTTCCCTTTCAATTAATAAGGCGGCATCCTGTTTGCTCCGGACATACACACACATGCACACCTCTTTCTTCACTCTCACCTCCGTGTCATTGCTCAACGAACGAACGAACAAACGGACTGTGCGGCAAACCCAACGCGAAACATCCAACAACCTGTCTACGCAGTGCTTGTAGCTAGTGCAGTGGTTTCGTTCCCCAACAATGTCGACGTCCTCAACGGTCCCACTTCTTAAGGAGCAACAGCAGCAGCAGCAAAAGGAGATCCCAGCGCTCCGCGGAGACGGGAATGGAGTGTATAGGATCCATGTTATCGGGAATAGCGGTATGTTCCGTTATGATATAACATTGATTTTAATAAAAAAGAATTTCGTAGATGGATGTTGATATTTGTGAAGGCACTGGCAAGGTATTCCCGATCAATCCATATCGATACCCACCCCTCCATATATCTACTATAGTAATGAATAATAAATATATAATAATATCTTAATAAAAAGTCAACCCTCTCCCGCCACCTCTCCCAAGTCCTAAAAATACCATATATTCCCCTCGACGAAATATTCTGGAGTCCAAACTGGTCCTCCCCTTCAAACGAAGAATTTCAATCACGAATCACCCACGTATTGGAAGAACATAGGAGTAAAAATACGGGATGGGTAATCGATGGGAATTACTCACGTAGAATGGGTGGTTTGGTTGCTGGCGAGAGGACGGATTGTATTTGTATTTACCCTTCTCTCCCCCCTTCCCTTTCCCTCCCCTACTACTTACTCTATATACTAGAGAGAGAGAGAGTGTGTGTGTGTGTTTTTTTTAATAAAGATATTCTTTGGGGCATATGAATAGGGCTAGACCCCCCACTCCTCCTCTACCTCCCCCGCCTGATCCTCCGCACTTTCTACCGTCTAATAGGTACAGAACCAAACTGTGCCCCCGGCTGCGAGGAGAACTGGAGGGATGTATTGAGTCCCAACGATAAGAGTATTATATGGTGGTGTGTGACGCATCATGGGTATTGTAGGGAGTGGGGGGAGAGTGTTATTGTGGAACAGGGGAGGGTGGAGGATGGTGGGATTGTTAGGAGGATTGGAGGGTGGGGTGGGGAGTTGAGGTGGTGGGTTGGGGAGGTGGAGAGGTTGGCTGGGGAGAAATACGATGCTGGTGATGATTCTATCTAGTGGAGATTATGTTTTAAACCAAGTGCTGGTGGGGTTTAGAATTTAAAAATTTATAGAATAGGTATAGAGTTATAAAGATGGTTTTACAGTCTGAGAAAGGAGAGTAAGAGATATATAGGAAAGAATGGAAAGAGAAGAAAAGAAAGTAGTAAGAGTAATAGTAGTTAATAGGATGGTGTATCTATTCTGAGTCTGCTTCGCCAAAACAAAGAAGAAGAAGAAGAAGATGAAAGAAACAAACGAAGTGGATATCACTGACAGAAAGACGCCATAGGAAGAAGATCAAAAGACAAAGCAAAGGGGTGGAGGGCCAGTGTGATGTCGCCGAGTGTGTCTGGGAATGGGGGCTTTAATGTACAGCTGTTGATGACCGGGAAGTGAATGAAAGAATATAAAAGGTCTTTACACGAATAAAAGAAGAAGAAAAAAAAGTGCAATGTAGTGTGCATGCATGCTAAGTCAAGAAAAATATAATCTGTCGTTAGTACCTGAGGCTATGGAAAGCTACTGCTGCTCCTGTTGTTGTTTACTCTTTGCCGTTGCCTCTTCGTTAACAACGACATTACCGGATTTGTCGCCTTCTCCGAAAAAGATAACTTCAACAGTGAGATCGTCTCTGTGGCATTGTTAGTATTCGTTCATAAAACACGGGAGTGTATGGATGTGTGCTTACCTATATCGGCGCGAATATGGTGACTGGAGCGTTAGTAGGGCACATAGCATATCGCTATCCTTTCCGCCCAGAGCATTCCTGACTAAATGGGTGGCACAGTTCTGATCCTTAATAACAAATCGGTCCTCTGGCGCACTAATACCCCATTGTCTCTGGCGGATTGGGACCCGCTGGCCAGCATCGTCTTGGTTACCATCATGGTTTGTAGCTACGGGGAGTGACTTTTTATCGTTTGCGCCCCAGCCGAAGAGGCTCGAAAACCAGGACTCTCCTGCTGCGTTCCCTTTAATTTTCTTCTGGTCCTCGAGCCACTTCCCGACAAGGCCGACGACCTCCTCGTTGCTTAACATCTCCCACAGTCCGTCGGTAGCTAAAACTAAGAAGTCTCCCTTTTCAGGCCGGATCTGGGTTGTTGTGACGACGGGCTCAGCGGTGACGTATGGTGGAGTCTTCAGCCTTTGGCTTGGGGTTCTGCCGAAGAACTTGCTCTTGATCATGGTCTGGGTTTCAAGGCTCCATTTATAGATAGAATCACCGAAAGCTCGAGTTGGTTCCAACCCGCCCAATACACGACCGTTTGAGACAGCAAACTCCTCTCCTGGATGCTCACTCCGAATACGATTTGCTTCTTCTTTATTCGAGCCAGTTTGGTCCGTTGATAGGGCGGTTGCGGCCCATTTCCCGTTATCTTGAAGTCTTCCGAGAACAGCCCTCGAGTCGCCGGTGCATGCAACCCTCAAAAGGTTGGTTTGGCTATCATAGAAAGCTAGAAGGGCACAGGAACCGGAGAAAGCAGGTGCCAACAGCTCAGCGGCAGCAGCCCTTGATGGGGCCTTGGTTGCCTTTTCAACAGATTCATGAATGATTTCATTGTCGAGGCGGAGGAAACCCTTCTTGATGGCAGCGTCGATGGACTCTGGGCTGGGAAGTTTATGTTCGATACTAGTGCTTGAAGCCTTGTAAGTAGCATTGAGCTCACGGGCAACGAATCCGATCAAGAGTTGTCGTAGCTTAGCAGAAGTATACCATCCACTATAAAAATCAAACATTAGTGCCACTCTACATCTTATATAATAGGCAGGGTGCATACCTATGTCCGTCAAAAACACCCCAGAACATCCAATCCGTGCTAGCCTTGGCGTCATCGACCGTCCCATCAGCAGATGGAACCTCGATAATGCGCTCAGCATGGTCATCCTCGATCGGGTCATTGCTAGGAAGCTGAACGACATCATATCGGTAAACACCCCTGTCTCGTCCGACCAAATACGACTCTTGGTTTTGTCGGAGCTTCATGGAGGCTTCATCGGGCGTGAGCATTTCCAACACCTTCCTTCCGCCGCGACCATCTTCTTTAGTCAACGGTCCATCTCCCGTAATCGTACCCGTATAGAGGGATTCATGATCGACAGCAACGATCTTTCTGATCCTCACATCTTCCTTTGCTCCAGCAGCAAAGGCATCCTTATCGCCAGGGTTAGACAGCAAAGAAACCTTCGCAAGGAACGGGTTGGATCCTTTCGATGCGATATAGGCAGACCCGAGAACCAGTGAAGAAACGATGGCGAGCGTGAATTTCCTTACGTAGGAGTTTGACCCTGCCCCGCCTCCGCTGCCTCCGAGGGAGCTGGTGGTCAGAGCTCTAGTGGCACTGATATTTTGCGGGGGCCGGTTTTTGAGCAAGAAGCCAGGAGCCCTACGGGCGGAGGCGACTGCCGCTCTTACTGCCGCTCGTTGCATGAGAGCGGCGATAACGACGATAGCTATCGATGTGAGTACAGTTGTTGGAACGATAAGATCTTTGTATTGTTCGGATTGAAGGGTATCGATGAGTTCCGATACCCAGGGAGGGAAGGAAGGTGGAGGTGGGGACTGTTTGGAATCCAAGGTGAAGGTTGTTGTGAAGAATCGAAGCTAGAAGCCTTGTGGGGTATTCGGACTAGGGTTCGACGTCGAAAGGTAGCTGATGTACAGGAGCGGGAGCAGCAGTACTTTTTTCGGGCGGGGGGAATCAACGGCTGGCCGCTGCTGTTTTTTTTTTTTTTTTTTTCTTCTCTTTCTTCCTCAGATCAAGAACATGGAAGCGAAGCCGGGGATTCGTTTAACTCCTGGACTTTAGACTACGCTGTTCAAAAGGGGGAAGTCGACAGCGGCCAGCAGCTAGTTCAGCAGCAGCGGACTGTGATAAATCTAGGACCTTCCCGGCAGGTGTAGATAAATTAAAATCAAAAAAAGCGGCTTCTATCACGATAGTCAAGGGAGAATCTCGGTCCCGACGGCTTGCTTTGGGTGTGCGGAATGGATGATGTCGGACGGGTGATGATGTATGTCTGATTGGTTAGGTGGAAATTGTTCGCGGAGGCCTGTCAAGTGGTGGTGTTGTGTGAAGCCAAGGGCCCGCCTGCTGACCTAAATTGCCATCAACCGGACTCGGAGGTCGAGCACGTGAGTTGGATCTACTGCCCGCAGATCTCTTCGTTGCGACTGACGTTGAATTCTTGCAGATCGGAAACTCCACGTTGCACAGGCACGGATCCCGTTATAATTCTTAGAAAGCTGGATGATGTCTGAGGTCCCTTTGGTTGATGATTGATGGTTGATGTTCACGATTTCATGTGAAGGTACCGGGCCCTTCAAAGCTACCTGCAACAAGGTCACAAGACAAGGCACGAACCAAAAACTACCAAGCCAAGTACCTACTTCCTGATACTGCCGAGTTCTAGGAAACACCCTTTATCGTTATTATTATTATTAATTAAAACCCTAGATCGTAGATAAGTACTATCGATGGTCTTCGGAATCCGAAAAACCATGGATCGATGGCTATAGCTCAACCCATGCCATGGTCAACAAGAACCAGCTGGGATCAGGCATATGTGTTCTCAACAAACAATAAACTCGAAGCAAACGTAACACTTTCTGCTATCAATTCACACCGCGCCCCTACGCAACTTTGGAGTTGAATGACCATCAACAGGGCCTACTGGCTTTATCACTTTTGTAAATTTATATAGAGTAGGAAGTAATTTTAATGGGAAAGGCGGCCCGTGTTCAATAGTATGAGGAATGTAGGGCCTTTATTAGCGATAGAATGTCTAAAAGTGTTGGTAAGTCTGTATTGGGGTCTATGATGCATAACTATGCTAAATTAACTAAGTTATGCTAGCGAAAAAGCTCAAAAATTGTGTGTGATATAACTGAAGGCCTTTTTGATGCGATTTACACAGGAGAGCCGGCCCGCAGGTGTGTTCACAAAAATATATAGTTATTCATTCATATAAAAAAAAAAGGGCACGCAGTTTCTACAATATTGCATTTCCAATTCCTAGTATTCAGATCTATTGTTGACGAGACCAGATCTATTCGAATTCAAAATATAAAAAATCCTCTAAAATGACAATCTTACGAAGCCCACAAGCAAGATGATTCTAAGAGTCACAACTAAGGCGCCCAATGCCTCTTCCAAACATCGAATTCAGCGTCTGTTCCGCGAAACTCAAAATCTACGACAGTAATATCCTTGAATCCCTCACCGAGATCAGGCTCCTGGAACTTGGACTTGAACGTCTTGAAGGCCATACTGCCTACTGATGTTCGCTTTTCTGGGTTTAAAGAACTGATCCCAGAATAGGCTCTAACGCCATCGTTGTGGTAGCAGACAACTTCTGAGGTAGTTAGGTATATGCATCGGAAAGTAACACCTTTGACTTTGTCGGCCAGAGCTTTCCAGACTGCTCGGACATCTTTCGCCGAATTCGTGGCATCTATTGATGGTTAGACTAGAAATTTGTAGGGTATCGGTTGCGCTATAACCTACCAATTACGACGCTCTGTCCCTCCTTCAGGTGCCCTTCTGCGGCCTTGACACACTTGTCCCGTGTCTTGAGAATATCTTGGTTAATCCGTTCGTAACCAAGAGGCTCAAGATATTTGGTCGTAAGTGTAGACTTGCCAGCGCCTGGCCGGCCGCACAGCACTACCAATTCCAGAGGGTATTTCTTTTCAAAATCTACTAAAGATTAGATGACTATAGATTGATATATCAGGGAATGGTGATTACCTGGTCCCAGAGCCGACCTCGGGAAGCTAACGGGGTCAAGATCAAACTCATATGGCATTGGCTTTTCGTCGAGAAATAGCTCTTCGGGTGTCAGAAATTTGATCCCAAGATTCTCGGCGAATTTTCTTCGGGCCGTTAGAATATATCACTACTAGAGGCATGATTATGGGGAGCAGCATACCGGTCACCAGCAGAAAAGTCCCCTTTCCTGCCAGCAGCATCACCGACGAAAACCGAACTGTCCATATCAATGAAGGCCGCATCTTCACCAAGCTCAGAGAGATAGTGCTCGAACATTCCTGTGCGAGGTTTTCGGTATATGTCTGTTTCAGTTGCTGCGTAGACATGTATGGGTAGGCTAAGAGCTGTGACGATATAGTTGATCTTCTTTTTCCATTCTTTGAGCTTTTCATCAGCCTTTGAGCCACTCGCTTTCAAGCCATTCTGGTTTGTGAAGATCACTAGTCGATATCTATGAGGTCTTATATTAGAACGAGGGTAGATTTGGAGAGTATTGAAGTATGATGTCGTACCCATCGTCGAACATTTGTCGAAGCTTCGATGGCACGGTTGGATGCCACCACTTCCAATCTTCGCCGTCTTTGCCAAATTTATTCCCACTCTTGGTAGATATCAGATTGGAGTCCTAAGCACCGATGTATTAGCTTTAGTACTAGGTATAACTTTGGATTTCTTTCCTACCAGATCGAACCCCGCAAATTTGACCTTGCCATCTTTCATAGGCTCGCTAGGTCCAGTTGAAGTCTCAGTTGTCACTATAGACGAGGCCGTCGTCTTAGACCCACTTGCCGTAACTGACTTATGTATATGGGTTGCGGTTGTGGTCTTGGAAGATACCCCTGGTTCCCATGACGCAGCAAGTAGAGACCCATGCTTCACAAACTCAATGGGAGGGGCTTTCTGTGAGAGTGGAGTAAAGAAGCTAGCTGCAGCAGAGCTAGAGGATGGGCCTGAGGCTAGAGGGGAGCTTAGTTTTTATATTTATCTGAATAGGGTTTTAAGGTGTATAAATTACCAGCATTGGACCGCTTCACTGGAGGTGGAGAAACTCTGCCATCGTCTCTATCTGGAGTCTCTTGTCGCGCCTTTCTTTTCCCTTTTGGTGGCATGTTTCGTGATGTCTGGTGAGAGAATTCACGATATCGATAGGGGAACTCGAGTTTATATACCAGGCGTACGTCGACGCGTTTTGTGAGGTGTTGAGACACGATTACAGCGTCGACAACACGAAACCACGAGAATACGTGCCGCATTCCATCACAATCGCAGTCGGATATATTGAGTATCAGTCATCGCCGCAGAGTCACAGCTTCAATTGTGCCGACGTATCCCTAGGATGGAAGCTGGTAGAATTTGGGTAGATTCAAAGACTCATCCAATATTTCCACATTCGGCATTAAGCGAGGCTTTCGACAACCTCAACAGCTGCATATAGCTGTAGTGCCAGCCTGTGGTGTATATCCATACCTAGGCTGCTGAGAAAACCCAAACCCGTGACATGTTTCGACACACAATCAGCTTTGAAATGAAATGAAATGACCAAAAGTTTGTCTCTTAGTCACCCCAGCCCTGCAGAATATTTGGTCTGCGGATGCGCTGTCCGGTTGGAATCACCGCCATGAAATTCCAACACTTCCAACACACACACGCACAGGTAATTACCTACTTCACAGGACTAACAAACATCAAAGGATAAGAATTACACTTAGGGCACTAGGTTCCAACACCCATCTTTCCGGTTATCCAGGGGCACTGCGGTTAATTAATAAACCGGCAAACCAATTGGTCGGGTCGGGAGAACTCGGATAGTTAAGAGAACCGGCATCGGAAGCCGAGCGTGCTAGCAACTTCTCGAGCTCCGAGTCTATGGCCGAATGGAAGAGTCTCGAATTCGACTCTGGGCCGCCGAATTGACCTCGCGCAGTTAACAGAGAAGCATTGGCCACTTGATTCTGTGTCGCAGATTGGCTTATCGATATGCTCAGCAGATGGTTGCATGTACCTGCATATTTCGTAATAGACTTTATATGGGGACCCATGCAAAAGAATTTTTCGGCCTATCAACAACAGCCCTAAACCGTTGAAGTTGGCGCCTGAGAAATGCGATGTCGAATCGTCTTGATCCTTTGCCCCAAAACTTCTCCTCGTCGGTGTTGGGGGTTTGGAATGCATGGTGACTTGTTTAACAGGTTTACTTCATAGCACGGGATTCTTGCGACGGCCGACCTAATCGTGACCCAGGATATCACCTGTCAAAATCTCTGTCGGTGCAGAAGACCCCCTCTGCGATTCATACCCAGGTCCGGGATTCGGGACGTGCAGATTTTTAATTTTATGCGCATGCGATATGAGGTGTTTCAATGATCATTGGAGGCTGCGGCCCGCGATGGAGCCATCTCCAAAGCAGAGTTTTCCAATTGAACTAACAACCCGATAGTTATACGAGAATGTGTGTATTCTTGAGGTAGGGAGACTTTGCACAGACACAAACAGATCTCGAAGATCATTTACAGACGCGTATTTAAAATTGGCCTAAGGACTGGTGGGGTCATTGCGGATCGCTGGAACAAAAGTGAAGGTCCAGACACAGCATCGGCACATCGCAGGTCGGTTTGGGCCGCAAATTGCAAACCCGGCCCTACGAGCTCAAAACTTCCCGCACTTGCATAATCGCTGCATAGGCGACCTGGTGTCGTCTTACTCGATGGCGAAAATCGAAGAAAACGTTAGCACTAGGCAGGGTGGGGCGAGAAGGTTTTTTCGACCTGGTCCCCTAGACCTGCCGACTTCCATGTTCGGGGCGGGCTGAGAAATTCTTTTGGCAGAATCGATCATGGAATTTCGCCGCGCAGGTTAGACATCATTCGTCAAAGGAAAGAGGAATGAGACTCAACGGAGCGCGCGTTGTTTTCCGGGTTAAAATTTTTCCCAACCCCATGTCTCTGTTGCTATTTTTTGTCGTCAATGCCAACGGAATATTCCACGACACCCCATGGTTGCAAATGGATCGATGAATTTGCAGCAATCTCGACCGAGAGGGGAGGAAGAAGAAGAAGGAAGAAGAACAGGAAAAATGGATATCAATTGGCAGGCCGGGAGAACCTCCGGGTACGGATCAAATGCGGAACCTGCTCTGTGGCATCTCTGCATTTTTTTGCATTGCCAGGTCTCTCCTTACTACGACTGCCGCCGAATCACGAGCTGCAAGATCTGTTGGCTAACTTTCTGTGCAACGTGAGCTGACATGTGCCTTCGTGTGTGAGGCTTAGGAGTCCAATGCAGGCAGCATGGATGCAGGAACAGGCCGAGTTCAAACTTGTATTTCCACGTCACCGCTTGGTTTCTTTACAACAGGAGGGTAAATGCCATGGCCAAATGCATACATGCAGAGAACACTTGCGCCCACCGGTTGAAGGCCACTTACTGGCCCAATCCATGCCTCGGGGACCCAGAAACTTTATTAAAAAACTGAGTTATTTTTTCGCTAACATGTGCAGTTGTAGCGTACATAGGCGAGAATCAATGATTTGATCTTGATGGGCAAGTCGTGTGGACTGCATTTACTGTCGATGCTCATTAGCTAGAAGCTGCCCTTCCTAGGTTGGGGATATCTACTGATTCTGATGCTTGCTGGCCAGCAGGACTCTAGCTTTGGTTGGTGAGGCTTTGGGGTGATAATATCATGGACCCACTTTTGCTCCCACACCTTCTGCATGTATCCCTGCCGACAGAAAGAACACAAGAAAGAAGCTCTATAATCCCTGCACATCGGGCTCCAGATTCTGGGTAGCGGGGATGGATTGAGTGCAGCCGATGGGGAGCGGAAGCTGCGTCGAGTGCGAAGAAAAAAAACTGTGGGCGAGGTTTTCTGAAACAAGGCCGTTAGTTTTGGTTGGGAGAATGCGCTCACCGTTCCTAGAGAGAAGGACAAAAAAGGTGCGCCACGTTGTAAAACGTTTTTCTCGTCTCTTTTCCCGGCATCATAGGCTAATTTCATAGCAGAAATCAACGTGATATCACGACGAGAGTTCACAGTTATGAGGTTCTACTTAAGTATGCATTGGAGAATGGGGACGTTGGAGAGGGATCTAGCCCCCCACTGAAAAGAAAGGAGAACTGATGGTATTCACCGTCATTGCAAGCGGCTGGAGAAGACGTTTGAACCAGGTTGAAAAGGCAAGGGTTCAAAATTCTTCTATCACAGCTTAGCCCGAACCAAGACCTGTAGGGTCGAGGGAAAGGCAGCGCTGCCCATGCTGTGTGAGTCGTGACCTTGTTTTGGCACAAACCGACCGACAGACGGGCAGATAGCCCTCCCTGGCCCGCCCAAATTCCGCTAGCTAGTTAGGCCCATCTTTTATTATTGCTGACGGTTCCCAGTTCCCGTGATTTCCAGCTCCCATCCTTCTTCCGCCGTCAGACTTTCGACGTCAGCGACAT
The DNA here is from genome assembly GCA_036872755.1 of Orbilia blumenaviensis. Classification (NCBI taxonomy): domain Eukaryota; kingdom Fungi; phylum Ascomycota; class Orbiliomycetes; order Orbiliales; family Orbiliaceae; genus Orbilia; species Orbilia blumenaviensis. Next base: position 125,083 of record JAVHNS010000015.1, read on the forward strand.
ACAATAGCCGCCTTCGCTGTCGACTACCTACATAGCCTTCTGTCATCTCCAATCCATCAACGGGTGATATTTCCATATACACAAGGCGGGAACGGATCCAATTGAGTTCTTTGCACCACGACCGAAAAGTTTGGTTTTGTACCACGGGGAAACTTGGGACCCAACCTCTGTGTTGTGCTCCCCAAGTTTTGGTTTGTTCGCCCATACAATTAACACACCATTTCGCCAGTGAATTCCAATCAGGACGCCGGTAGTAGGCGTCCGCGGTTGTGCGGAGTTCCTCGAAGAAGAGAGAAAGAATCGAAGAAATAAAGAATCGAAGCAGAATATGTGCTAGACCAACGGCTACGAAAAAATAAAAATAAAGATAATCAAAAATAAAAAAAAGACTAGTTCTTTGTTGGAAACATTTTGGGGGGCAGCCTTTGTTTACGGGAACGAATCATAAAGAATACAAAAAAGAAGCGACGGATTCTAGGAGGTAAAAAACGTTGGCAGCTTGCTATTCGACAGATACTGCAGGCTGACATCAGCGTTTTCTCACCAGATTGGTGGCCGAGAACCACGCCAACTCCCTAGGTTTTACGGACTCTGGCCGTCTAACCTATTGCTGCCTCCACACCCGCGACTGAACTGAGGAGAAGGATATTATACACGGCTTTGATCTTCAAAGACGGTAGCGAGCATCCCGCTCTCGCACAAAAACCAACCACAGGACGACCGCCTGATACAAGGTTTCTGCAGTCAGCTATAGTAAAGCTACAACAACACTGCAGTACCTATAGTGGGGAAAGGGACGACAGTCCGAAACCGGTACGATTTGATATTGGGTATCCCACTGGCCGTCGGCGAGTTTGGTTAAGCTACAGGAGTAGAGTTCTGCAGCTTTAACTCGACGTTCTACAATCTAAACTCGACAGGACGATAGTCACGTTTTCGCCGTGGGCGTGTCGTGTTGTATTGTCCGCCACAGACCTAGGCGCAAACTGCGACTTACGAACCAGGAACCGCGCACGAAAGCGGTCTTGATGTCCAGCAGAACTAACCAGTCTTCTTCTTCTTCTCCACTTGCATAAAGTCTGCGTGAGGCATCTTCCCGTGCTTCTCCACGCTTTGTGCCGTGGGGGCCGACCTGGCTGGCACCATTCAACCACGTTTCCCCCGCCATCTTTGAGGTTCGATTCGACTGAGAGGCATATTTGATATTGGACGATAGTTCCTCTCGCTATACGCCCCGTCGTTTATCAACCAACTTCGTAACTGTTTGTCTCATTTTAAACTTCTGTCAGAGTTTCTGCCGGGTCGCGACACACCCAGATCTAACAGAAAAAATACTTGGGTGCTACCTACGACCTAGACAATGAAATAGAAAGGGAAAAAATAAAAAAATAAAAATACACTACAATACACTACAGGATTTGTTCTTTCCGGTTTCTGTCGATTGGCCTATACAGCGGCGGGAGAGACATACATACTCTCACACGCATACTTTAAGGAAAACCTATCAATTCTGCAGGGACCTTTTCATTTCCGCCTTGTTTTCTTTTTCAATTCTTCCAGAGGCTCCCAGAATTCGGAAGGGCTTCGTTCAGGCAAAGACATAAGTACAACATCAAGACCAGGAACCATTTGGCAAACGGAACCTGGGTATTACAAACCACGATAATTCCAGACATCGGGACTGTGTTGGTCGGGTTTTCAGAATAGAAAAAGCGAAAGGTGTACAACGTCTGCTACACACCTGGCTTTGTATCAAACAGTCACGATAAAAAAAAGCCCGGCTCTTACAACATATTTCGTTTTTGGCCTTTTGGAAAAAAAATAAAATAAAAGATAAAAAGGCCCCCTGGAACGGAAATTCTTTATTGAACACGGCAACAATCAATCATTATAGGTCCCAGCTGCTTGTTTCAGTGCGGGGCTAGGACACTGTCCACTATCAATCAACGCCTTTCAAGACAGTATCCTCTCAGGTTCGAATTGCAACAATTTCGGTGTCTCGGTCTGTGACACGATAGCACAAGACGGAGAAGGAAACAAAACCCAAGAGGTACCTCTAACAGGTATAGCGCTATACATAAGAGGCTGCGGGAGGGTCGTCTCCCTCACAACCGCTTTCTGGTTTCTTTAAAATAGGAAACGGTTGGGCGTGCTAGTCGGTTAGAAAGCAACAATAGCAACAAACTACACCATGGAATCCGTGTCAATGTCAACGTCAGGCCTGGGTCGTCTATCAGAAAGACGGGGTATCCACAAACTGGCCCATATCGAACCGCCAGTGGTGGCCAATACAGTTTTTCGACCATTCCACAAATCATCTTTATCTCAAGTCATGGATGCCGACCCAATCCTTTCTACATCCAATTCTTCTTCGTCGTTGGCATCTTCTATCAGTAAAGCTTCAATATCAGCCCCAAGGTTACAGAGCTCTTCGTCGTCAGTAGCAACCACCCCACTGGAACCTCTCTTGACAAACTTCGAGGTTTCACCTTCGTTGCCTATGACACCTGAGATCGGCGAATTTCAGGGGAATTGGCGACAACTGGACGACGAAGTGGTAGCGACATTTAGTGGACTCGGCCTTGACTGTGAAATATTAGAGGACATGAGGCGGAAAACAAGATCAAAGAGCTTGTCAGAGCGGGTCTATCCTGGTGTTAAGTCTAGGACCCCTTCTACGTCTACAATTGCTGAGCTCGCGGAAATGGAACTGTGTGCGCAAGCTCAAGGGATCGATTTAGATGGTATGGTGTCGTTGGGTCCTTCATTAGGTAAATCGCATCCATAAAACATTTCTTAAGGGTTACCCATGCTAAAATTGAATTCATTTAAGTACAACCAGAACTATCAGCCAGGTCTTCACCTACGACAATGCAACCCGGTAATGAAGAGCTCTACGACCCCGATACCCTTTCAGACCCATCTGCGCCAACCTCACCAGTGCCCGATTATATGGGGAGGACTAGTAGAAGGGCAACCGTGCTTCAGCGTATGTTGCCACCAAAGCTCAGAGCGACAATGCGTAGGAGATCATCCAGCGCGCACTCGTCGCACACTGCTCCTCCAATACCCCCACTTTCTACTATGCCGACATTCTATCGTCAGACACCGGAGACGCCAGATGAAGACTTCGACTCTTATTTCGCTGAGAAGCTCCCTCTCCCAGACAATGATTCTTTCTCCTCAATTGAGGAAATGATTCATACCTGTGCCCCAACTCCTCCGCTCCCGCCCTTTGTTATGCCTGACTACTTTACCAAGACCATCCCTCTTCAGTCAACGTTATGTTCTGCAACAACATCGCCCACCTCGAACCTACCACCACTAGCTGAAAACTTTCCTGAAATACTCCCACTAAATGTGGGTGATTCGGTCAAGTCCCCATTGCCACAGCCTCCCATCTCACCCCTTGGCTCGCCTGGCTTGCCGCCGGTGCGGGGCACGGTGCTGAATATGATCAACCCAATGTCTCTGGCTGGCTACCAACACCAACAAGTGGTGCCAGATGTCGTTCAATACGACTCTCCTGCCATATTGTCCCCAAAACACCGCCGCCAGGTCTCTGGCGAAGGCCCTGTCACCGCCAACTCACTTGCTGATATGATAGAACAAATGAATCGGGAGGATGATGCTTTTAAGGTAACAGAAAAGCATCTTTCCGAGAGCGGTTGGACTACTCCGCAAGAAGTTCAAGCCATTCGAGAACAGCGAGAAGAGACCAATGCAGAGTGGCGAAAACGAATTGAAGAATCCAAAAGGATTCTTATCGATATCCGCAAACAAGAGGTGCAGGCAACCATTCGTGCCGAAAATATTCCAAAGAGTGCTCAGTGAGCCCCTATTTGCAAAGTGCTGGAATGAAACAGAGTTTTAACACTTTGCAAACACCCAACTTCCTTCCCTGACAGCAGCGTTTATTTATGATATCTACGACGTGTTTCCTTCCTTACATAATACCCACAGCGCAGGATGCTTACAGTTCGCCTGTCTATATTCTTAGTTTGACATAGACCAGATTTTGTCGGATACAAAAGATCTGGTATTGTTCTATTCTTCTCTAACACTTATTTTTGTTGTTGTTTGATATCGCCCACTAAAAGGGCAAAAGGCGTTTTATGGTTTCTTCTCAGGTGGTACCACTGTCTACAAATCCCACCCCAAAAATTCTTTCCAATGAGTTAACAGGACGGAAAAGTATTCTTAAAAAACAGTAAAGAATTGTGGGACCTTTCTTTGTTTTATATTGTTGGGGGTGGCATGGCGTATCTTATCTTTTGGCGGATTTTAATGTCTCTCCTTTACCACGATTTTGCCTTTTTTTTTTCTTCTCCTTCCTTATTTCCTTGTTGACCATAAAAGAAAATCTTCCAATGTCGGAATCTTGATGATGACCGGTGCCGTCGACACCGAGTTGGGTCGCAGTATACAGGTTTATGTCGATGTCATCTCTATTCCACTTTGTATAACGAATTTCCTTTACACATATCTTTCTGTTGTACCACTATTTGAACAGCAAGACGAAAAAAAAAACATGAAATGTATAATAAAAATTTCTTTTGATTCATACTACTTTCATTACCCCTTTAAAAATTCTGTTTGACAGAATTGACATAACACTTAACAGCTCGCCTCTTGAGACAGACAAGAGAGGTTGATGTGGGCGTACAAGAACCCCGTGCCGTGTTGCAAATTGTTGGATGTTGGAGTCATGTGGGATACAGTTCCCTGAAATAGCGGATATACAATGGGGCTAAAATCAAGACCTCGGTTTTACCTGGTAGATACGAGGTGGAGACATGTCCAAATAGTAATGATTTTCTTAACCTAGTGCGAGTGTGCCTGGCGATCTATGAGAAGCGAGCTCGGATGCGAGATGGAAGATCGCTATCACTAGCTACTGCATATGCACATGCATCATACAAGGGGATGAATGTGAACAGCGTGTACTAACCCATTGGGATCTTCATCCGATGGGATCTTTGGGGTATACTGGGGTACCGAAACGGCGGGTACACGAACGTTTGAAGGGGGTCGAGACTACATCATGAAACATATACCAAATCCGAATCTGCATTTCTCTATGGCTGTCATATGCATCATCTCGATCAGGCTAGGGCTTTGCATGCAATAATATGCATCACGGCTGCACCCTCCACCATCATAGGACCCCCTTTACTTCTTCCTCATAGAATACCTAAACCTATGGATTAGACCATCCCATAGATGGAAATTTCAGTAGAGAGGACTTACAAGAAAATGCTCTCCCTTTTGTATCCTTCAAAACCTTCGTCCTGTATCTCTGTCATGATGAAGTGTTTTCGTACAGATTTGATAAACCTCATGTCGGCCTAGAGGTAGAAATACTCATAAGTTCAACGGTGCTTCAGAGATCTACATGTACTTGGTCATACTTTTCTACGTTTCTTGAAACAGAATATAAGCTCTGTATTAGGACCAACAATGTCACATCTAACCCAAAGGCGAATAAGGTCAACAACAGGTACTGCGGCCGTGATATTGAGAGGGAAGGCTTACAAAGTCTTCTCGAGCAGGGGAAATGCCGGCTCAAAGTACACGCAGTCAGCTGCAAGCACAATGTCCACCGGGGCCTTCGTTACGAACTCAGGTAACGGATCGGCCCTATTTGCCCAGGTATCAGCCCAAAGAAACCAATCGCACTCGCGAAGTATCATCATGTGTGTGTTTCCACCAACCAATCGAGTAATCCGCATTCAACCTTGCCCTCAAGCCCGTTGAAAGCCACATTCTTCTGCATTAACTCCATCATGGCTTGCATGTCTGTCATCCAGAACTCGCATCCGCCTTTTTCGACATCGCCACCAATCTGGTCAAGCTCTAGCCCAATCGCTAGCCCTGTAACTCCGCCCCCGCTCCCGAGCTCGATGACCCGTTTTCCAGCTAGGTCATCTGTACCTCGGTACCTACTGATGAAGTACTTTGCCAGTCGGACACCAGCAGGCCATAGCTGCCCTCCACAACCGTTTGTGAGATCCTCAATCAGCTGGAGGGGTGTCTTGGTCAATGTGCCATCGAGAGTCGTAGTCGTTACCCGGCCAGGCTCGAGGTTCTCACGGGGTGCAACAAGGTCCCTTGGGAACTTGAAGTCAGAGGCGTCGATGCTGGAGAGCGAGGAAGACCTGGATCGAGGCTCAGTCATCGAGGTTGTTTGAAGCTTTTTCTTGTGGTTTTTTGGGGCACAGTCCAAAGTCTCTTTTCTTGGACCATTCCCAATCTGTAGTGATACATTTTGGGATATGCAACAATATCAACACTATTCGATGGTCCTGGCAGTCCTGTCCAATGCAGCTGTCAGAGCATAGCTATGGTATTATCTAGGGAATGCAAGAATTTGCTCTCGTCAATGAGGGGCCTGAAAGTTCTATCATAGGAAATATTCCTCAAAGGTTTTCGGAAATTGAGTCGTTCGATACACATGGGATTTGACTTAGAGCCACATAAGAAACATCGTCTTGAGCAATCCCTGCCTGGTTGACGAATTATCGGGTATTCTTCGATAATGAGACTATAAGTGAAGTTAAGTTTGGCTCTAATTTCTGGCCAAGCATGGGATTGGATTGCTACCTACTTAAGAAAGGTCCACCGGCTGTGGCACGTGGGGTTAGTGAAAATACTTTGTAAGACATGGTACCGGCGTCCTCGTTTTCCTGCTTAGGAACAGGGAACAGGAATAGCGATGTTTTATTTATAGCTTCGTGGCCTAACTAGCCAGGAACACTACTCGGAGAAGGGGAGTATGTTGACAAACTGAGATTGATATATAGATTTCTGCTGGATGTTTGGAGTCGCTCGATCACTGTGCACATAAGGCGAATGATATGTACGAGACATCCTTACCCCCTCCATTTATTGACAATATATACGTGTATAACAAAGCATATGCACATCACTATAACTGCAGTAGGCTAGTTTTTTTTATTAATCTGAGTAGGTTTGCCTCATCATCTTATAAGTCGACCGTCGTACGTACGACGAAACATCAATCTCCGACGTCCCTAAAACAAACAGTGAATATAAATACCCCCTCCCATGTAATTCTTCTCTGCTCTTCTCTTCTCTTCCTTCTTTCATCCCTTAGCTTTTTAACTTATCATCAATCTTCTCTATCAAGTTGACACGAGGATGTCAACTTCATAGGATAATTTTATTTACCAACTACTCAACCCCACACGGCTCTTTACCGATCGAATCAGCCGCGATGTCATCTATACTACCCAGTTTCATCAAAAATATTTTCCAGCCTAGGTAAGTTGTGTACTGGTAGGGGACGATGAAAATTTTGATGCTTATATCTAATCCATTTTAACTCCAAACTTTGGTAAACCTTAGCCTCAATGGAGTATTTCTTCAAATATCATCTTTCACCTACCGATTTCTGTTTTCGGCGATGAAGACCTGGGTACTTCGGAAAAGGGTTTCACGCCCCATAATAAAGCCAAAGCGGCAAGCCCCAGACCCACCTGGTAAAATCACAGGTTATTTCGTGCAAGGGCGAACATCACGATATTTGGTGTTTTTCGAATGTGACAACGAATTATACCACATCTGCCCACGTTCACGATAGATCCTTGCTATTCTCCAGGATGATGAAGATCATGGGCCACAGAGTGGAATCTATTGGGTTTCGAGGCATTGGATTTGTCCTATTACTTGCTTTGTGGAACCTGACACTGGCATATACCCTTCGCCATTAAACACATATTCGACTTTAATTCAAGGGGTACCCATGAATCTGTTTCGTGGATTCAAACTATCATTTGACGTACTCGGTACTAGAGTTTCCTACGAGCTCTACCGCCCCAACAGTTGCTAGGGCCTAGGTTGAGGCTCCTCTAGCACAAGAGACGCAATCAAAGCAAACCAATTACTCCTTAGCACGTCCTCTGTGCTTTCCTAAGCTCAAAGCCGGGAGCTCGGGAGACCTAAAGCCTTTTTCAGAGCCAAATCCGGCGTATCAAAAAGTTGCAATTCAGGAATCTTCTTGAGGGACCTACTCTCCCCGCCAAAACAAAACACCTTCTCACTTTCATCTCACTCATCTCACCTCGATCACCTAAACATCACCTTCACCTTCACCTCACACCCTTCTCTGATATCATTTCCCCTATTATCTGATCCATTCATCCCAGTCTATCATTATCAAGCAAAACTTACACCGAAGCTACGGTATACTAGCTCGTGAATCGACATGTCAGCCTCTGAAGAAGAAATCGCGAGGATGATCAGGCAGCAGGCCGTAAGTTCCCTAACAATCTTCTATCATTTTCAAATATGGTGCTAATGGGCAAATTCGTTTCTTTCTTAGGAGGATCTTGGCAATCACCGCCTTACGGCGCTTCCTTTAAGTGACCGACAACCTGGTCGCCGTGGTGCACCTCCACGTCCGGCTCGATTGCTTCAAGGGGCTGGAGATGCTCGTTTTCTCCTTGGACCTCGTCCCGGAGGGGCGAATCAAGATACCGGTCCTAGCAGGCAAAGAGCAGTTCCAGTAGAGGAAAGATGGTTAGGTAGGTCCTTGGTTCTTTCGCTCTTATAGTACTTGGCCTTACCTCATTGCTCTCAATAGCCGTTTTTGACGACAGTATTGTTGTGGAGAGAGGCGACGGCCTTGGTGGAGGAGAACTTCACAGGTATGGAAGCATCTTCAATCTTAGCATTTTATACGGATTAAATGGCTGTATCGCTAACCTGGACTGCAATTCTAGATCTGGAGAAAACTTTCGACCTCGACGAAGGAGTTTTTCCGAATCCAACTCCCTCAGGGCACGAGCTGACCTCACTAATGAAACCAGAAATATGGCTTCAAGAAACCCCGTTGGCCCTTCTAGTTTTCGTGGAAGGTCTGGTGGACCTCACCCTCCTTTTGCCTCCGGCGAACGCTTTCGAGGGAGATCCATTCCAGCTCGCCAGTTCAGGAGCCCAGCAGCGCCGGCACAAGCTCAAGCTCATCCACCAGGGCGAGGACCATTTCCACAACCAAGGCCCCCTCGTCCAGACATTCCTGGACATGGAAGGTATATACTCCGAATATTTTCTTGTATTTTTGCCTCTATTGACGGTTTGTTAGGACTGGGAACTGGGGTGCACCAGGGCTTATGCACGACGAAGGTACCTTTTTCAGTAAGATGACAAGGAATACTGGCCTTCGCTGTCCTCCTATGGTGATGGCTCACCAGGCCCAAAGAGGCTTAAATAATCTTGCCAGACCAATGGCTTCTGCAAAGGATCCCATTCCACAGGCTACCGGTCCTCATGCGAGACCCAATCAACCCTTGGAGCAACCTAAGCCACCAGTTAAGCCATCAGAGCAGCCCGTCGAGCAACCGAAGCAACATTTAGAGCAGCCGAAGCAACATTTAGAGCAGCCGAAGCAACCTTTAGAGCAGCCGAAGCAACCTTTAGAGCAGCCGAAGCAACCTTTAGAGCAGCCAAGACCACAGCTACATACTTCCGGCTTTGTCCCGCCACATCTCCGCCACACTCTTCGAAAGCAGGAACCTACTGAACCAAAAGTCGAAAATAAATCAATTGCAACTACTCAGCCGAAGGTTGAAAGTACGCCAGTTGGGCCAAAAGTCAACGAACTGCCTCGAATTCCAGTTACGGTGCCAGTTACTACTCATTCTCCCGTTTCGGCCCAGGCTTCAGCTGGGAAGCGACCACCTTCACAAACCCTTAAAAAAGAAAATTCGCCAACTGCTGAAGGGGCCACCAAGTTCGTTCCCAGGGCACCAACTATTCCTCTAGGACCGCTTCCAAGTGAACGGTTTCCTTCGCCGACTCTTCAAAACTCAAAGGATCTTTTGGCAGCAGTTCCGAAGCTTATTGGAGATACACTGGCTACATTTACTGACCTCAGTGAGTTCCTCACTCTCGCGGAGTTTGCAAACCCATCCGAATTTGCTGTCCAATTTTGGAATTTTATTGCAAAACCCTTGTGGGGACATCTACTCTGGGACTATGAGGACGTTCAACAGCAACTTATCTTCTTAACGTGGTTTTATGCCAAAAGTCTCAAGAGCTGGAAGGATGTTGTGTCAGGTGGACCCCCTACTCGTGAATTTATTGTAAGTTTTAAGCTACCATCCAAGTGTCTAAGATAGTCCAATTCCTAATTATCAACTGATAGATACAAATCACACAAGAATTCATGGACGAGGAAGACAAAGCCAAACTAGCTGAGCGAACAGCCGTGGAGAATAAATTCAAAGAGATGATCAGCCCAAAGCTGGGGACTACTCCCGAGCCGCCCCAGAGCTGGTGGAAAATGGAAGAACCGGATGCCAACACTATCTCTGATTGGGCCTCGGGTGTACAACAGTCTCACCGCAATATTTTGATGGAATCCATCAAGACACGCCTTTCAGAAGAGACTGATCCCGTCCAGACACAAATACTCTATGCTAGGTTGGGACAGCTTATGCATCAGAGTGGCTGGGGACCTGGTAGTACAGGGTCTGCTCCACGAGCTCAAAAGCCAGACGAACCTATGAAGTCAAAAGAGAGCACGAAGGCAAATAATGAAAAAGATAGTGACGTTCCTGTGCTTGTCCTCGAAAAGAAAAGCACAGGGAAAGACAAAATCTCGTCTGCCAAACCGATTCGGGAAGACAATCTAGATCCTGAAGACTCCCTTTCTTCTCTCAGGCGAACGTTTTCCGACTCTACCCACCTTTCCCGCCCCCATACCCCTGTCGAACCTCCCCGCGCGCTAATTTCTGCCAAACCCATTTCACCCTTTAAGGGAAAACCAATCCCTCTTATTCCCCTTCACCCCCCAAAATCCCCAAATCCACCAAATCGACATGGACACGCCGAGCGTGCCGCTGCTTCCGAGGCACCAACCAGCTTCCGTCGTAGCCCACACGCCCCCAGAAATCAAACTAACGCCCAGAATGTTCCACCAACGCCTCAAAATATTAGATCCACCTATCGTGATCCTTCCGAGGAACGTCGCGAGCGAGAGAAGCAAGAACGCATGGAAGCGATCAACGCGCAATTTGCTGCCTTGAAAGCAGGTAAACCTCGAGGGACTGATGGAAGCCGTGAATCACCCCCGTCACTTCCAAAAATTCCTGATTACCTTTTGAATTTTGGTCCAGACGCTGTATATCAAATTGCTTCTAAAGAAATGGTCGATGACATAGAGGAACAAGCTTTAGGAGAAAGGGAAAGCCTCGAGAAGGGCCCGCCACAGGGGCAAGAGGATTCTTTATTTGATGCTGAGAACCCCACAGAGGAGTTCGTGGCTGTTGAAGATATCCTCGATACACAAGCTGGTATTTCGGATGAGGAGGTCCACAAAATCCGTGAGATGAACCGAGATTCGGTTTCTGGATTAGCCATTACTTGTCCATGGAAGATGGGAATGCGATTTGCAAGCCCTACCGTTCCAGGAGAATCCTTTATCGTTGAGCTTGACTGTACCTCCAAGATGCCTGAGGAATTTCTTAAGCAGCTTCGTGATCAAGTCAATCCTGAGGACTGGGAGCCGGTTTCTTCCCACCCTGGATTCCAAGATATTGTTGCGCAAGCTACGAAGCAGTTCGTTATTAAGATGGCTAACAAATGGGGTGCACAGTTTATTCATGGTATCGCGGACTAACTGTCGCTCCATTATATCTGAGCTTCTTTGTGCTCTTTTGCTAGTCTCGCCCTCTTTTGCCAATTTTCCTTCTGATATCTCGGGTGTTTATTCTCTGCACAAAAGCGAAAACTCTCACAAAGATGAGGCTAGCAGAGATAAAACACCACCCTGTTAACTTGAAATATCCATATGCTCCGTACTAACCCCTTCTACTGATATGATATACAGCTTAGCGATTGCATTTGAATCGTGTACTCTTAATCAAGAAGCATCATTCATCGTTACTGCTATAGCTTAAGCTTGTCAATAAAACAACAAATTTCCCCCAAAACGCAAAGTTCCGGATACTAGTATAATAACTAAGTTCAGTTTATGTGTTGTTCATGTTGTAAAAAGGCATCGAGACGGGGTCAGCAACCAAAACGGGCAAACACCTGGAATGGGCGATAGCAGGTCGGTGACGGCATATTCCAGCAAGGGGACAATCAAGACCAGCTGCCCCAGCCGGGTTACCCACCCAAGTTACTAATCACTTGTAGGACTAGGCATATCCGAAGAAAATGTGATGCAAATTTTTTTTAATTTTATTTTTTTACGAGCTGAAGAAACGTATTCCCGCTTGGTTGGAACTAACGGTTTGGTACACGTACGGATTCGAAGAGGAGGCAGAGGAGAAGGAGGCTTGTTCCAGCTACTGGTAGACCGCACGCATAAATTATTTGATTACTGCCAATGAGAGAACGGGAGCGTATCTCGTTTTCACATGCCCGATTAGAAAGCTCGCGCAATCAGCCACTAAGTATGATCTGATACGGTGCTAAGTATGCTAACGTTGAAGGGGAAGGGAACGGTAACGTTTAGGTGTGAGCTATCAAAAGGATGTATCCTGCATCGAATGGACCCTTAAGCCGTTAAGGCTAAGCTAAGGTCGGTACAGCTTCCGATGCACAGGAGAGAAGCCGATCTACTTTTTAAGCGCTAGATATAATATTCGGTGGGTATCGGTTTTTTTGGGGGGCCAAATGCAGATGAATGGGGCGTGCGTGTGAGAACAAACCAAGGACGAATGAAGTGTATCTTCACAGCAGGCGGGGCTGGACAGTATACTCGACTGATCATGACTGACTCGACTCGACTCGGCTCGAACATGGATCATGACATACGCTGTGAACCAACCCATCACAGTCACAAAAAATGTACACCGCACAGCTACATACACATTTTTTAATGCAATACGTGCCGCCGCCTCCGTTCTCTCTCCCGTGTCACAAATTTGACGGAGTGTACGCACCGCCCGGCCGGCAAGCCCATCGGGAAACAGGTCATCTGGGTTGGATTCTAGGCCTCGATGTCCGAATGCGTCCCCACCAGTAAGCTCCGACAAATGTAAGACGCAACTCAAAAAATACTGAGCGGACAGAACGAACAAAAAAAAAAAAAGTGAGCTCTCTCCAGAACGTCTTAAACAAGCTGGGCTAGCCGTCTTCGAAAGACCCCGTTTTTCATTTTTCTTTGGATTGATTGATAAGAGCCTTGCATCTTTTATTTAAAGATCCAAAGAAGTAAAAAAAAAAATAAAATAGAAATTTAAATAGAAATAGAAGAGAAAAAAAGAATACACGCCAATTATTTTGCTTGCCGCTGGTATATATCCCGCTGGCCCTCCTCCCACCCCGTCGTCAAAGCTTTGACTACCGCCTCCTGCTGCTACGTAATCCGTATAAGATATGCAAAAATGCTGTCCAACCGCGACCGCGACCCTTTCATGCCTTCGGTAACACAGTATTACCACCAACAGCACCATCAAAATCACTCGCTGGCCCTGGACGCGATCTTGAGCCCTTCTAATCCTTCCAGCGCCTCGTCTCCCGCTCGGACGCCCAGTCGCCCGCGATCGCTTGCATCTCCGGATTCGATACCGTCCACACCGGTCTTGAAAGCGTGGAATCCAGCATCATCCGCGGCCACAGCTTCAGCTTCGACGACACCGCAGGAGGAGAAAGGCAATGTCGGACGTACGATCTTTATCAACGGCTATCCGGGGACCGGCAAGCTGACGGTAGCTAAGGAGTTGCAGTAAGTGTGAAACTATCATCATGCCATTGTGGTGTTTTTCCTCCCTCTTTTGTCTTTTTTCTCCTCCTTTTTTTTTTGCTTCCCTTTTTTTTCAATCACATTGCTGGTTTCCCAGGACGAACGGACCGGGATGAAACTTGGTTCTGGTTTTTTTTGTCTGGATGAAGCTTCTAAAAATTGACCACAGCTCGAACCAGCTTTGCTGCGTGCGGGTTGCAGGAAAGCTGGTTGTCCTTGCTTGCCTGCATGGAAATTGGATTTTTTGCCTGGCGAGAACCATGTTATGCACCAGCCCTTGTCTATGCATTCGTTAGCCTTGCGTCTTTTCTGGTGTCCTCCTTCTCTTCTCTTCTCTTTTCTTTCTCGTTGGGGGTCACATAGCTATGTGGAGCTAGCTTACCTGCTAGTCACTGCTAGTTACTCAGCTAGCTCCTTCGGAAAAATATTGATCCCATCGATTGAGCTGGTTTTGGCGTGGGGGTGCACACCGCACGGAACCCGAATTGTTGGAATTTGACAAAAAGACGTCAATTCAACGCAATTCCTTTCCCCTTCTTAAATTGCCGTTATGATATGGATCCTGTGCATGTCTGTCTGTGCATGTGTGCGTGTGTGTAGTTTTTTTTTTTTTCTCGCTTTGACGCGGGAAGAGGAAAAAAGAGAGACTAATGCAATCCGGATTTGATGTAGGAAGATAATGCCAAATTCACGGGTGTTCGATCATCATCTCCTTATCGACGCGGCACGTGCTACTTTCAACCAGTCGGACCCGGAGTACCAGATCCTTAGGAAGGCTTTCGTATGTTTTCCATCCATCCATTCACCCGTCCACCCGTCCTCCTCTTTTTTTTTTTTTTTTTTTTTTTTTTTGTCTTTGTGTCTTACCCGAGCATTTGGTAACTTTTAACTAATCATGACTTGGCCACACACACACACACATAACAGAGAACCACACTTTTAGACTCAATCAACACTGCCTCAACCGATCACTCCCCAACCACATGGATATTTACCGAATGCCAATCAAACTCCCACATCGGCACCTCTATCTCTCATGAATACCTTGCCGCCGCCAAACGACGCTCCTCACCATTCGTATCAATAATCCTCACCTGTTCACTAGAAGAGAACCTAAAGCGTCTATCACATCCAAGTCGAAAAACCACTCCAAGGCGGAAACTGACGAATCGAGAGGTGCTAAAAGCGATAAGAGACGAAGAAGTGATCCACAGATTTGGAGATTGGATAGGTGTACGAGAACTTGTGGTTGATAATTCGAAATTGGAACCCGAGGAGGCTGCGGTGGTTATCAAAACTTTCTTGGAGAAGATTGCGTTGGAGCAGGCTATGATGGGGTGTATTCCCGAGTCTAGCTGTCTGAGTAACTCTGCCGGTGGGAGTGGGAATGTGGGAAAAAGAAGCGGGAAGAGGAGTAGAATGGGGAGTGCGAATGGTAGTAGGGAAGATGTGCACATGGCGGGCATGACGACGCCCACGAGCTCGGCCACACCCATACCGCTACCATTACCGCCGCCGCCGCCACAGCCTCAGCCTTTGAGTAGTTCGCTCGGGAGGACTAGCATTGCAGCGCTGATGAGCCCGACTACACCGACTGGGTAACATATTTCACGATTCTTCCTTTTTTTTTTATTTCATTTCATTCTTTAGTTCTACTTTTATTTTTATTTTTATTTTGGTTGTATAATTTCTTTTTGTTTTCTTTTTCCATTTGTTCTTCTAGATGGTGGGTTTTTTTTAAACTAGATGGTTTAGATAGGTGGGACTTCGCTTGAATAGAACACTGGAGCATAGTTAGATGGGTTTGGGGTGTTTTTTTTTTTTACTTTATTTTTTTATCAAGATTATATCTTCCGGGTGTTGGTTTCTTTTCTTCTTATCCTTCTCCTCCACTCTTTTTTTTTTTTGGCTTTCCGGCTTTCTTCACGCTTTGGTTTTCTTTTGACGAAGACAACAAAAAAAGTGGCATCTCTCTCCTCAGCTGTTATTGTGTGTGTGTATCTAGGTGTGTATCTGTCTGGCGGGGTGCGAGTGTAAGAATTTAGCAATTAATTTAATTTTTGTCTTTTTTCGTCTCCCTCTATTTAGGGATGTGGGTTAGTCGCATGTCTATGTTATATAATACACACGATATTCGCCTGTCATCGACGAAGAGGGGATAAAAAGAAAAAAAAAGACAAAGGGGAGCAGGAAAAGATTTAAAAAAAGCCGGAAGAGGGGGGGGAAGTGACTATGTAATCGCCCTTAGAGGAAATTCCAACCCTCCAAACGCCCGAGTAACCGTTGAAAGCGGAGTAGGTAAGTTAAAACCAGTGCCGAACGCTGTCGCCAGGATTCCCGAGATTTTGGCGGGAGGATTGTTGAGAAAGTAACCGTGCTTGTGAAGCTAGAACAACATCATGAGACTTTCTTCGTTTTCCCAGAATGGTTGTTGAATATGCTGTGGGTTTATGATTGGAGGTGGGGGATCGTTTTCAATCGGGATGGAGGAAGAGGATGAGAATAAGATGGGGGTAGGTGGTGCTTCGATGTCGGTGAAATGGTCGTATTCTTCGTCATTGTTGTTGTTTGTGAGTTGGAGGCCAAGTTGAGGGGTGTGGTACTGTTGAGATGGGGCGGTAATATAGCTGTCTTCGAGCATTGTGAACCCGAAATCTGAGCATTCGGACGCCATATCACATTCGTTCTGAGTCCCAGTAGGTTGGATTTGAGGTGTAGGAGCCGGCGTAGGCGAGTCTGGAACCATATCATTATTGATTTCTTGGCGAATCGCATTGGTCTCCTCTAGTAAATCTTCGAAATCGGAATAATTGTCCTCTTCTTCGAATAAATCTTCGAATTCACTCCGCTCTCCTTCATTATCCTGCATCCCTTCGCCGTCGAACTTTCTACCCTCGTCATCATCGTCATTGTCGTCTTGGGAGAGCATGTTGCGAGTCCCGTCGAAAAGATCTTGGAACCTTTCTAGGGGTTGGGACAGCAGCTCATTCTCCGCACGACTGCTGCTTCTGTAACGTATCTTCTTTCTTAGACGGGTGCCCTGCAATGCCTTCAGGACTTGATGGTAGATCTGACATCTAAGCGCCTTTTGGAGATCCATTGCCTGTTCAGCGATCGGACTGGCGGATTCGATTTTGTCTTTCTGTTTATAATTCACTTAGTTAGTATCTGGCAAAAGCGATATTCTAGATCGGAGATGCTACTTACAATATGTCTGATCCTGCTCTTAAATGAAGTGTAGTCGTCACACTGTGATGCGTATCTCGCCAGGGTGGAAGTGATGGATTCAACAGCTGCCATCGAACTCCGTATTTGCTATTGATATAATTAGTATACATTTAGGTATCTATTTTATGCCATCGAGGCGGTTTGTAGGTCATCAAAGGAGAACGGGAAGAAGAAAAAAAGAGGGTAGAGAATACGCGCCTGAAAGGACCCCGGTATAAGCAGCCCACCGGTAACACCAACAGCTCCCACCTTGTTATTCAAGAACGAATCGACACACTCGTCGAACAGCGGGAGGATATGATCGAGCTGGAGACCAGCAGATTTCGGACGGGTACAGTATGGAGTGAAGTTAAAGCACCACTGGATGGATTGGACGGATGATGTGGGGAGGTGTAGGGTTGATGGGAGGGCAGTGTAGTGTGAAGAGGTGAGTGTGATGTGTATGGTACCGTGGGAGGGGATTTCAAGGGAGGTGGAGAGGCCTAACTGTTGCCAGAGCTGGAGGGGGGTTCATTATATGTTAGCGTATATACCCTAATACCTACCTAATGCCGGCAGTGTACCTATAATCTAGGCAAAAAAAAGGGGAGGGGCGGAGACAGAGCGGAAGTCCCATGCTAGAGAAGCAGATAATTTAAGTAGATGAGCCATACGCACCGGAGATCTGGAGAGAGCCTGCCCTAGCGATTCAGAAAGGTGGCTCCATTCCTCTGGGAGTGTATTCTGCTTCCATAGAAGCTTCACATCAAGCTGCGTAAATCAAATACCATCGATTGTAGGCATATGTTAGTATAGTTGAGAAGGTATAGGAGGTAGTTAGTGGGAAGGACCACTCACAAGGATATTCTGAGAGCTCTCTACAGCCAGTGACCGCCAGAGTTTCTTCTTTGATAACTTCCCTGCTCCTTCTTCTCCTGCTACCGCCGTTGCTTCCGTCCAGACCGGGTGCGGGACCCTGACCAAAACGGTGGCCTTGAAGTTGACATGCAGCTTCTTTTCAGAACTTCGAAGCTGGATGGAGTCGGTCAGATGGCGGACCGTGAAGCTGTGGTCCTTCCCGGTGGTATCGGTATCTGCCATAGCAGGGAAGCCATGCCGAGTTTGTGTGTTATCGGAGAGGGTGGCGATACCTCTTACTATTCCATGTCCCAACTATAATTATATTGGGTTGAAGCCATAGTATCTTGTATAATACAGCAGTAATATGGGGCCTTAGAATGTGTTGAAGGCAACAGACTCCAACAGTGTCATGTAGCTAGCCAGTCAGCCAGGGAACGCTGAATATTAGTTGTCGACAATCCAATGCACTGATTAGGAAGTACTTAATAAATCTTCCAGATTGCCAGAAGACACTGCCCTAAATACAGTCCTGTTATATATAAAACAAAAAATATATCATGCTTCTATTTGCCGGATATGAAATAAGCGCCTCGCTATCAGCCTAATTGTTTAAAATTATTTTGATATCCTCATATTTACAGCGACTATTACTACTCAAGTACTGGTGGAGTCTTCGCCCTGGGCCTTCTCCCAACTCGTAAGCAGTGCATACTCGTACCACTGTATGAGTTTACCAATATTTCCCCCATTCTTAAAGACCGAAGCAATATTATTAATTGTAGTAAAAGTTGCTGCATAGTTTTCGCCCAAGGCTTGTTCCTTGCTCGCAAGCGCATATTCATACCACTGAATAACCCTATCATATTTCTTCTGGGTTTTGAACATCAAAGCAATGTCTTTGATCATGGCCAATATAGACGCATGATCTTCTCCTAAGACGGCTTTGCTGTTGGTTAAGGCCTGTTTATACCACTCTATGGCATCGTCGTCTTTGCCCTGGTTAATGGATATTAAAGCAATACTGTGGATTGTGGTGAGGGTTGATGGATGGTCTTCGCCTAAAGCTTTGAAGCCGGCAAGTGCTCGTTGGTACCACTGCATGGCTTCATAATATTTGCATTGCTTAAGAAAGACTCCGGCAATGTTATTGACTGTGGCAAGCGTTGAAGGGTGGTCTTTGCCTAAACCTGGGGCCCTCTCTTTCCCGGCAAGTGCACGTTCGTACCATTGCATGGCTTCGTCATATTTGCCTTGTTCAAATAAGAGTCCGGCAATGTTGTTGACTGTAACGAGTGTTGACGGGTGGTCTTCGCCCAGGCCTGGGCTATCCTCTTGACCAGAAAGTGCTCGTTCGTACCATCGCATAGCTTCGTCGTATTTTCCCTGGGTTTTAAAGACGCCGGCGATATTACTGATCGTGGTGAGCGTGGTCGGGTGGTCTTCGCCTAAGGCCTCGCAACCGGCAAGGGCTCGTTTGTACCAGTCCACCGCGTCGTCGTATTTGTCTTGCTTTCTGAGAACAAAGGCGATGTTGTTCATCATTGTGACTGTTGAAAGATGATCTTCGCCCAGAGTTGCTTTAGTGCCAGAATACGCTCGCTCGTACCATTCCATAGCTTCGTCGTATTTGCCTTGCTTAAAGAACACTCCGGCGATGTTATTAACAGTGGTAAGAGTTGATAAATGATCTTCGCCCAAAGTCCTCTCTTTTCCAATAAGTGCTCTTTGATACCATTCTACAGCCTTGTCGTATTTGCCTTGGTTTTCGAATGCGGCTGCGATGTTATTAACCATTATAAGTGTATCCGGGTGGTCTCTGCCTAAGGCCTTTTCTTTCCCTGCAAATGCTCGCTCGTACCACTGCACGGCTTTGTCGTATTGGCCTTGGTTACTAAATACTAATGCGATGTTGTTGATTGTGCTAAGTGTGGATGAGTGGTCTTCACCAAGGACCTTTTCTCTGCCTGCAAGTGCTTGTTCGTATAATTCCACGGCTTCATTATATTTACCTTGGTTATCAAAGACTCCTGCCATATTGTTTATTGTGGTAAGAGTATCTGTGTGGTTTTCTCCTAAAGTTTCCTTTCTACCGGCAAGTGCACGTTCGTACCACTGGACGGCTTCAGTGAATTTACCCTGGTTGTCAAAGACTCCGGCGATATTGTTGATTGTAGAGAGTGTGTCTGGGTGGTTTTCGCCAAGGGTCTTCTCGCAACCGACAAGTGCACGTTCGTACCATTGCATTGCCTCCCCGTATCTGTTCTGGTTATTGAAAACTAAAGCAATGCTGTGAATATGATGATATAAAACCCGATTTTCAAAGCCCTGTTCTTCCTGGAGGAATATAGGAAATATAGGCGTTGTGTATTGGTTTAGGTATTGTAAGTGGGCGGCAATTCTTCTTTCTTCTCGAGCGTCCCATTTATTACTTCCTCGGGAGACATTTTCGTGCTTGCTAGCTTTTCCGAGAATGGTTATGGCGGAGTTTATAGTTTTGAAGGGACCTGTTGGGTTTGGACGCTCTCGCGCCCAGGTGTGGACGACGGGATGGACTGAGAAAACTCCAAAACGCATTATACTGAGCAGAGAATACGACCCGAGGAGGAGGATTTTATTCTTGACTTAATTCTATCGTTAGTCTTTTTTTGGGGAGTACGTGGCACGGGGATGAATCCGAAGATGGAAACTAATTAACATACTTTCGAATTTGTCAATCATTTCGTCCTCCCACAAAGTTTCAAAAATTTCCTCGGGGTTGAGATATGAGCATACCAGTAATAGTGACGCCGCCTCTTTGTCTTGCTCCTCGACTCTTGAATAGGATATTTCCCATGTTGTCGCGGCTGTGTCGTTTCGATAGTTCCAGCCAAATTTTGGCTTTTTGGATTGGACGGTCATGAAGGCTTTGTCGTAATAGGATAAGTATTCTTCCAGCGGAACTTTGGTTGCGTTTATATAGCAGCCTGCATGATTGATCGCAAGAGGCATGAAGCCCAATTTTTTGACCAGCGTGAGTGCCTCAGCTTCAGTGGTTTCACTCTGGCTATCTCCCGGGGTAACTGTCAAGTGCGCTAGGTTCAATAGAAGAGTAACAGCACTCTTACTATCCAACCCATCCAAACTGACTTGTTTTGCGCCCTGTGAAAACTCCGGTCTACGGCTTGTGATAAATATTGCTCCGTTACCCTGGTTCGGAAGGTATTCTTCTATATTGAAGGTTTCCAGATCATCCACGTTGTCGAAAATTAGCAACCATCTATTTTTACCTGGAAGCTGTAGCCAATTGAATAAAGCGGATCGTATTTCATCAACTGCTTCTAAGTCGGCACTAACTCTGCCTTTGCTGTCGATTAGTCCTGGTATACCTAGTTTTGAAGCTATAGCTTGATAATCTGGAGGAGATTCTGGCCATGATATTCTAGCCTGCTCTTTAACTATCCTCTGTATTATATCGATAAAAGAAGTACAGATTCCGTGTTCGCTTGCCGCAGATACCCAGAAGATGGATGTGTAATCGCGACGGTGTCGATAGGCGTATTCAAGAGCGACCTGTGTTTTACCGATCCCGCCGGTGCCGACTAGGGCGAAGAGACGGGGGGCTTCTGTGATGTTTGATTCTGAGAAGAATTCGTAGGCTTGACGTAGCTCTTGTGCTCTGCCTACGAAAGTGCTGTTTCGAGGGAATGGAAGGCGGAACGGGATTACGAGGTTGATGTTTCTAATTTTCTCTCGTTCTGCATAAATATTTTTTTGAATTTGTTAGTTTTGATATATTCAGAAGTCATAGTATTAGTGATCAAGAGGTATTGAAGGGGGGGTTCGTACTTGCATCGGGATCTCTGGTTTCGTCTCTGCTGACTATAAATAATAATAACAATCATAAACTTGTTTAGCGCCCCATGTCAACTTTCACTACCGATGGTGATATAAAAACCCTACCTGCTGGTATCTGAAGAAGTAGCTCTTTTGCATAAGCGGCTGCTACTAGCGCAGCATACGGTTGCCAGCGTTTGTTCTTATGCCCGTCTGAGTAATCACACACCCCTCGAACGACTATACACGGGAAATCATCCATCAAACCTGCCGCTTCCATTTCGAAACACAGAGCACCTGTTTGTGCGGTTATTTTATCTCTTTTGATTCCATCTTTCATAACCTGGTTTGCTGATGCTATGATACCATAATGAAGGTATGGGTGATCATGTTCCCGGTCCGGGCGAGGGACGACTTTGGATGGATCGCAGGATTTACATGTATCGCTCTGACGGCCAGTGCCAGTGACATGGTTGTAGTCAGCGCGGAACAATCTATCGGTATCCTGGCCGGGGTACTGGAACCTCGGGTCCTTTTCTTCAATCATCTCCGCTGCGTTTGATATCTTCCTGCCCAATTCCGCCTGGCTCTCGGCTTTGATAGATGCCACCGCCTTCAACAGAATAGACGGCGGCGCATTCAGCGAACCGGCCAGCAAGAACTCTCCATTCTCCATCGCTTTCCCAAAATCATACTGCACCACACCTCCAGACACCCCCGTCGGCTGACTGATCACAATATCACCGAGACG
Source organism: Orbilia blumenaviensis (assembly GCA_036872755.1). Classification (NCBI taxonomy): domain Eukaryota; kingdom Fungi; phylum Ascomycota; class Orbiliomycetes; order Orbiliales; family Orbiliaceae; genus Orbilia; species Orbilia blumenaviensis. The sequence goes on from JAVHNS010000015.1 coordinate 147,435, forward strand.
AATATCATTACTCTCGCTGGGAGCCCCGCCGCCCACACCAACCATAAGACCAAACCTCAGCCTTTGAAAAGTCGAACGCATATGGGCGGCGACGATACCGGCTCGGGTTATACCGTACCGTCCCTCGGGAAGCCATGATATTACAACGTTATGTCTGCCTATTCTGCCGAATTTGTAGACATTTGTGTCGCCGTCGGTGACTTCGAGCTGTGGGTGGGTTTCGTCGAGGATTGAGAGGGCGGCGGCTAGTTCTATTGGGATGGCGCATATCCAGCCGACGGAGTAGTCGCTTGTTCTTAGTTCGGTTGCCATGATTATAATAATGATATATATGTATTTCGCATAAGGCTGGGGGGGAAGGAGGAGGGTTTTGGAAAGATTTCTAGAATATATATATATAATCTAGACAATTTTACTTGGTCCTTCTATTATATAGAGGGGGTAATTTACAGCCCACCCCCGCTCGAGCTTAAAGATGAGGGGGAAAGTTTTGGATCGAATCCTGATTAAGGTGGTTGACATCTCAGCCACTCCTCGCGGGAAGGATACATCAGATGCAATAGCTACGCATATGCATGGTTTGCTTTCCAGCAGGGCACTGCACTACAGGGGCAGCCGTCCGAAATCCTCTGGTGTGGTTGATTAAGCAAGTCGAAGTACAGTTTTTGGGTTTTGGATACCGCGTGCCTAGAGCTGTGCCTCATATCTGCATAACTACATCCATATCCATAGGTACCTACTTATATATATGACTATTAAGTCTAAGATATCGATCGATGTATTCCTGATGGATGATCAGACTAATACAGTATATGAGCATGACATACGCTAGGATCGTTTCCCTGTCGCAGACGTGGTGCTCTGTCTGTCTGGCTGGCTCTCTGTTCGTCTGTCTGTTCGGTACTATCTGGGAGCTACCTACCTAGGTACTTATGTTACAAGCAAGCTATAACCATCTGATGTTAATGAATTACATAAACACCATCACGTGACATACTTCTTAACCAAAAGGCTCAAAGCTCAACAGAAATAAATATGTGCCTACCTGGGTACCTGTCTATCTTCGATAACTACCTACTTCCTACCTAACCATGATACCTGTTACTTCACAGGCTGGGCTTCTTTATCTCGACGATACCATTCGCGAACGACGCAGCCAGCCGACATTTTAGGCATTACTTAACAATCGGACAAGGTAGTTAACTAACTACCTGGTACCTACCTAGTAGTTACCTATATACCTGTCAATGGTACTGGCGGCGGTTACTTACCTACCTACTTAGCCTGGATGGTCGTCTCGTCTAACTTAACAGACAGCACTGACCACATATTCAATTACCTACCCTACCTACTTACTCAGCTCTCCCATAGATTATCCATTCATTTCGTCTCGTTTCGGGTTTTTTTCTTCTCTTTCCCATCCTCAAATCAGAATCAACGAAAACCCTCGCCAGACGGACAGGACAACAACAACAAACCTTTTCGACCTTCCCTGTCCTCTCTTGTGTCTGTGTCTGTGTCTGTGTCTAGTTCTGTGTCTCTCTGCCTGTGTCTCTCTGCCCTGCCGAGGTCCTCCTTCCCGTCTTCAACATCCACCACCGGCTCTCTCTCAGTCCCACTCCCCGAATTCCATCCTCCGGCCGTCTACTAACGACCGTTACTACCGCAATCGACATCCATACCGTCCCTCGAACCTCCTTTTCCCTCCCATTCCGACTCCCGAGCGAACCAGGAAAAGAGAATTAAGTAAAAAAAAACACAGTCGCTCACTCGCCCAACCTCACACTCCCTTCACCGCCACAGAAGGAACAAGGGCAACAACAACAACAAAAAAAAAAAATAAAAAAATAAAAAATAAGGATGTCTGCGAAAGCCTCGGGTGCAGACACATCGTCTGCCGGATCAGCAAGGAACCGTGAACACCAACAGGGGAAGCAGGATCGGGAATACACATCTACCCAGAAAGCCGCTGTCGACCGGGTGCGAAAATGCAAACCGACAGCTTACTACGAAATCCTCAACATCAAGGTCGAAGCCGACGATGGCGAGATCAAGAAGGCATACAAGAAGCTCGCTTTGGTCATGCACCCTGATAAAAACGGTGCTCCCGGTGCAGATGAGGCCTTTAAGTGTATGCATGCACCCTTCCTTTTTTTTTTTTTTCCTTCTCTGTTCTCTCTCGTCTTTCTTTTTGGTCTCTTATGTAACCTATGCGACACGGTGGTTTTATTTTTTTTGTCTTCATTCCCATTTTGAGGTGTGTGGGTGGGTTCGCTGACCAGCTCGTGTGCCACAGTAATCGCGAAAGCATTCCAGGTCTTATCCGACCCGCAGAAACGTGCCATTTTCGACAAAACCGGCGGTGATCCCGAATCTAGGGGCTTCGGAGGCTCATCTGCTGCTGGTGGCGGTAATCCATTCGCCGGCTTCCAGGCCCGGCCTGGGAGACAACAGTTTACGGACGAGATATCGCCGGAGGAGCTATTTAACATGTTCTTCGGCGGCGGTGGGGGCGCATTCGGTATGCTCAATCCGACCACAACACTATATAAATACAAACACACACACTCTCTCTCTATGACCAACCAATTCTAACAGCGAAACCCTTTTTCATATAGGTGGCGGAGGAACTTTCTTCGATCTTGGAGGCGGCGGTCCGGGTATTAGAATACATCGTTTTGGAGGACAGGACCCTCGGCGGCGACCCAATGCAAATGCCGACGCTGGTCCCGACGTCGATAATTCGATAGGATCTACCTTTATCCGCTTATTACCGTTGATTTTAATATTCGCCTTCTCATTATTATCCTCTATTTTCTCCGGTTTTGGCACCACAGGCACTTCTGCAAGTAATTACCGAGGACCGGGATTTGCGTGGAAGGAAACACCGGTGTATACTCAAAGACGACACCTGCCGAAATATAAGGCACCGTTTTATGTTAATCCGATTGAACTCGGCAAGATACCCGCGGAGAAGCTGCCTGCGGCGGTGAAGCAGATGGAACAATACGCAGAGATAGTGTATATTAAGGGACTGCGGACAAAGTGCGACAAGGAGTGGGAGAGAAGAACGGCAAAGATCCAGGAGAGCCAAGGATGGTTTTTTGTGGACCAGAAAAAGCTCGACGAGGCATTGGCGGAACCAATGAGGAGTTGTCAGAAACTAAACAGCTTTGGGTTGGCACATAGGTAGCCTACTTTGGGCCGGAGGGGGGGGGGCGCATCAGTTTGGAGCTCGGAAGGGTTAATGTAATTTTTTTTTCCTTTTTTGGAGGACCGTCAACATTGGTAGATTTCAAGCAAGCAAGAAGAGGCAGGGAAGAAGCATACCAAAAAGTCGATTTTTACAATCCTAACAAAAAAGGGAGCATTACCTGCGGGTTTATTATTGTTTTATTTTGTCAGTTTTTTCTTCTTATTACTTCTCTTTTCTTTATGAGCAGCTAGCATATGGATTCCTACCGCACGCAGAGGGATGGGTTTTTTTTCTTTCTTCTTAACGAAACGTCTGATGATTGTCCTTTTTTTTTTTTCTTTCAAAAGAGTTCCCCCTCTTATTAACATTTTATTCCTTCTTATATCTTTTTTTCTTCCTCTTCTTAAAGCATAGTTTGGTATCATTGGGTTTTTGAAGATGTGATGGACCATTCATTGCATTTAATTGTGTATATTCTTCTTTTTCCTTTCCCCAGATTCACCACCTTATAGCGTCTCTTTTTTTCTTTTTTCTTTACTTCTATTGTTTCATTATGAATAATTTATACGTGGGGTGTATTATGATCGGTGGTCTATTTCAATTTTTCTTTTAAAATTCCTTCTCCTCATCGATGCATAAGCCTGGTTCGACATTCTGTTGATACAGTTCGTAAATAAAAACTTCGATAAATTCTTAGCAAGAAGAATGTTATAAAGAAAAAAAAAAAAAGCATTCTTGAAGATAGCTATTACATCCCAAATAAAAAAAAAACTCCTATATCCCCGCTTGTAATAACACCATTTTCAGCTAAACCAAGCAAATTATATGTAAAACCGACAATCAAACGTGAATCGAAAAGAAAAGAAAAGAAAAGAAAAAAAAAGGGAAAAAAAAAAGGCTTAAGACTTTATTTCAACGGGTACATATCGAACACCGCTACTGATGAACTCGTTCTTTCTTGGGATTACCCGCGCCTCAGCCGCAGGATTTCCAGCAGCAGCAGCAGCAGGCGAAGCGCCGTCTTTCTGTGCCGTTCTCTTCTTCTTCTTCTTCTTCTTCTTATCCTCCTCTTTCTGCTGCCCCTGTTCTTGCTCCTGCTGCTGCTGTGCCCTCTTCCTTGTCTCAGCCAGCGCTTTCTTTTTAAGCATGGAGATGTGTTCGCCCTGTATTATATACCCTACGCATTAGAGATGTCTCCTAACCTAACACCAAAAAAAAAAAAAAAAAAAAAAAAAGACGTATAGACATAAGGAAAGAGAGGAAAGAAAGAAAAAGGAAGGAAAAAACTCACGAATTTAGTCAACGACAAAAACTGCGGATCACAATCCGCTTCCGTGGGGTCGTAGCAGATGTTTCCGCATAGTCTTTGTTCTTGAACGCAGGCTGGGTATGAAGATGTTATTGTGGACAGCGGGGTTGTTGGGGGTTGGTATTTTATTTCTGGTTTATATTTATATTTATATATTAGCTTTTGTGTGTGTGTAGAGATAGTAGATTTTGGAGGGGGGTTCTAGTGACTTACGGGGGTTGGAGGGTAGAGCTGATGCGAATTGTAGGGGGTTGAGGAGGATGAGGAGGAGGAAGCTTAGAGGGGGGAGTGATAACATTATTGCTGGTTGCTGTGGATCAAGAAGATTTAGGAGCTCTTTGGGGTTTGTTGATCTTTGGTGGGTGGACTCTGGTATAATATCGTAAATGGTGCTGGATAACAGCCCGCCCGGTACTGGAGATGTAGGGGATGGTAATGATGATGGCGGTAAGTAGGTAGATAGGTATACAAAATCAATTTAGAGGTCTGCTAAGCCAAATAACTGATAGATGAAAAGAAGAGCTCCGAGTCGAATCTGGCGGCCACGGAAGCGGGGGGCGGATAATATAGCGGATCCTCTAATGTTGCTGTGTATAACGATGATCTTGCTCTCTTTTTTTTTTTAAAAAAAAAAAAAAATGAGACTGGAGATCAGACGGCGTGGTAACTTCGTGGTAGGGTGTGTGTGGCTTTGGCTTTGGAGTCTGGGGGTATATTTCCGACTGCGAGGGTTACTGCTGCTACAGATCAATTATAATTATATATATATATTTTAGGTAGTCCGCGCCACGTTGGTGCATATGCCCTTGGTGTGATTTTTGTGCTAATTTGGTGTTGTAGATGTTGTATTGCGCGCTTGTTTTAGGCTATGTTGCGGTTCTATGCGTCTTTGGGGGGCAGGTTGGTTTATGCGAAAAATAATAATGACAAAATAACTAATTTAAAAGTGAAACGTCGATTATGGCGATGACGGTGGAGGGAGGCAAAGGTGATATCAAGCAAAAAAGGGAGGGAGGAATAGATTCTTTAAACAAAGATGATCCTTAAAGGAGCTGTTTTATAACTGGCAACGGTTGACTGCGGGTATCGATTATTGAATATTCGTATAACATAAAAAAAAAAATCCAGAGAGGAGCTCGAGCTCGGAACGGCTGATCGGAATTCTTAATCTTTGTAACAGGTGGATTGTAAACGCCTATCTACTCGATTGTTTTTTTTCTTCTTGCTTTTAGAGAGAGAGTAAACGATTAATTGGCTTGGCTGGCTGGCTGGCTGGTGTGTATGCATATGTCGACGTAGGCCTAGGTCGTGTGTGCAACGCCGGGATCGAAAGGTCTTTTTGATGGCTGCAACTGCGGTCCGTATGTATGCACGTCTGTGCCACTTGATAGTCGATACGAGCTGTCCTTAACAATTGGTTTTTTTTTCTTCTTCAAATTGGTATTATTGTGGCTGGAGGGAGTGTCTGTATTTGGGTTTGTATGTGCAGCTGTTTTATATATTCGGAACGTATATGGTAAGGTTGCTTATCGTATAGGTATCGGGAAGGGGCAGCTGGAGGCGATGTTCAGGAATTTAATGCCAATTGAAAAGACAGGAAAAAGTGGCAACAGTAGAAACTTTATATAGACAGGAATCAATCCTATGCCTTTTCTTTTTTATTGCGTATATCTCGGAAATAAATAAATAAAGTATCCTAATATATTTTTGCCCTTGCCTTGCTTGCCTGCTTGCTTCCAAAATTCTGAAACAGCGCTGTGTACGATTCTCAATTAATCTTCTCATGGCCTGTTTTTTTTGTGATAGCTAGTTGTTATTGTGGCTTGAAATTTTTCCAGGGGATTGCGTAGCCTGTTCTCCACCGGCTCGGCTATACTTTAATTCGACATTTGCATTGATTCGAAGTTTAGACTTTTTTTTTTTTTTTGTGTCGGATGAAGATCGGTTTTAATCTATCTGAGGATGTTGACTTGAGAAAATTTGAAGGAAAAGAGGGAATAGGTAGGTAGTCAGGTGTGCAGTTGCATGTTGCATGTTGCATGGTACCTGGGAAAATATGGTCGATCATCTCAAGCCTTCGGGACGGGGGAAAGCTTCCAGAATAAAATTATATATTTATATTACTACCACTATATTCGAATTCTTTATATTATCCGACTGTGATGTCCCCATGCATGGTAATGGTACCTGGTTCCTCAGGTGGCCTTTTTTGCCGAGTCGTACTAGCTGAGAAGCTGGGAGTTTTGTGAGGGTAGTAATAGAAGGTACTGTAGCAAGGGGGTGCGATATGCATTTGAATGTTGGGGTTTGGTAAACTGTAACTGAAGTGATCTGCTGTTGGATCGGGTTGACGGGCCTAGGAATGGGATGATGTGAAACGTGCTCGTTGGTACGTTCACACGTTTTTCTGATTTGATCCGATCTGGTCGAGGTAACGCTGAGGGACATACGATGCATCTAGGTACTTCAAAAACCCAGGTATAAATTTCTGGATGATTGGTATTTCATCATGTTATATTTTTGCTGCCGAAATCAGCTTCCGAATTGTTCTTTCCCTCCCTCTTTTGTCATTTTTTTGGTTGTGGTTGCGCGTGCTGAAGGAGGAGGGGCGGACAAGCTTTTGCCAAGATCATCGAGGACATGTATCGAGCGAGCCGGGCTTACGTACGTCTTTTCTCTCTCTCTCTCTCTCTTCTGTTCCCCGCCTTTTGAAAGGCTTGATTTTTTTTTAAAGTAATATTTGGACGGGTGAGATTATATTAGCAATTTTCTGAGCATGTGAAGTCTGGGATCTGTCTTTGGAGGCGGGTCATATTTAATCAAGAATATACATGCATATATTTCACACATAGTGCTATAGCGGGTACTGGGTGTGCTCAGATCTGATACAGAATCACATATCTGGTTACTGGACGGCGGCCAAACTACGTATGTATGTATGTGTGTATATACTGCACCGGGCCCGTGTCTTTCGCCCGACGTCCGATGGTATACTACCATACTATACTATGCTACGAAGTAGGTGTGTAGCTTGTAGGACGGATCCGAGGTCTGAGACCACTGACTTGGCTTAGTAGACGACTGGGGGGAAAGAAAGAAAGAAGGTTGACCAATTCCGGTGGATCGATTTTTTTGGTCTTAATCAACCAGGGGAGTGGTTCGACAGACCTGTCGGGTCTAACGGCGGACCGACGTTTAGATGCGTACATACGTGCGACTATATGCCGACTTTGCTATGACATCAAAGTCCGGATCCGATCGTCGATTATATAGCAGGTAGCTAGCTAGGGGAATCGGGGATACCTTGTGTTTAACCTATATCTGTGTGCTTTTAGTAATACTAGTAATTAGAGTAGCTGACCTACTCTAATGATGTTTTTTTCTTTCCTTTCCTTTCTGGCTATGATGGTGATAGGCGGGGGAATAGCGCCGATTGCCACTTGAGCTTACGACGAGAGGGGAGACGTAGAGCTGTGGCTGGTGGAGAGAGGGTTGGTTAAAGACGTTGATCTACGTAATTGCGGCCGGGATTGCGATCGCAAACCTCGAACATCATCAACACTTAAAAGTACTTTTCACATTTTTAGAAAATTAAAAATTAAAAATTAAAAACGGAGATATGTCTTGCGACCGAGTCAATTTGCACCGAACGTCAGTCAATTTCAGGGTCCAGGTTGCCCCGTATGGAATTCCGTCTTCTTCCGATGCGTATTTTTTTTTCTTTCTTCTCTCTTTGCGAGTTGCAAGAAAGTGGAACGGACGGAGCACAGCCTGGCCATTCGGTAACCTTTTCCATTTGCATCTTGCATGATATACCCCCCCTTCTATTCTACATACATCCATTACTTCTTGCGCTATTCAGGCCCGCCCCGCCCCAGAAACCTGCCTGGTTTGCGAGAAGCGATTGATTCGATTAAATTCGATTTTGCCAAACCTGCAAGAACGCAAAGAATTTTTTTTTTTAAAATCCCAGAAAGGCCCCAAAAAGCATAATAGAAAGGCTACTAAGGGCTAAGAAGAAAAAAAAGAAGAAGAACAAGAAGAAGAACAAGACGACGAAGCTAGAAAATTTTCACGAAAATCTAGAAAAGCTTGGTCGCGGCTGTTCCGATTTCCGTTATATAAAACGAAAAAAGAATCGCCCACCTCTACGCTCCCCCGTCTCTTCTTTGATTGATCGAATCAAATCAGATCAGATCAGATCAGGTCAATTCGGATCGAATCTCCTGCCCCCTTCGAAGGCTTCACAAACCGGCGGCAGTGGAATCGGAACCCTGGGAAATACCTAGGTAACTTCCAGACAGACAGACAAAGAGAGAGAAACCAGACGAGACACCCGAGTTTGACGGCGGTTTAACAATATTCCTTTTTTGTGGAGCCCTGGGGTTTGCACAACCAAACGCAAAAGAAAAGTAAAAAACAAAAAAAAAAAAGAGAGGCTGCCAGATGACCCGAATCAAGCAGTAATAAACCCCCACTCTCTTTGCAATTGGGTTTCTCACTTCTGGTCTCCTGTTATTTCTGTTTGGCCTCTCTCTCTACTTCGTACGGTACATACATACATTACATTACATACGGAGTACATTACATACGAACAGCGGCAGACCCGGCTCTTTCTCTCACTTGCCCTTTCCAATTGCATCTCTCAATTTAAACCTCCTCCCTCCAAATGCAACCGCTGCAGATGCAAATGCACCGACACTAACGTGCCCTGTCATCTGATTCCAATTGCAAAACTTGTTTGCTCTCTCTCACACACTCAAAAAGTTCTTTGCTGGTCTTTTTTTATTTTATTTTTTATTTTTATACCCCCTTCAGAGTGTAGGGTATACAGAGAGATACATACTCATAGGACCTACATTGCTTGCGAGTCAGCACAGACCTCGATTGGCCATTATTGACACTCACATCCCCATCCCCTCCCCGGTTCCATCTTCAGCCATACCCCATACTTTTTTTTTTACTTATTCTTCTTTTCATCTGCACCTCATCTTACCAGAAGCCTGCAGGATAAACTGTATGGCCCTGGGGCCTGTCTATTTGCTCCATACCTTACATACATACTTACCGACATACATATATACATAATAACGAAGTAAGTAAGAGTAAGTCAAAGTACATTTTGAAGCGGCCGCAGCATCAGCACAGCGCCTCCATACCGGATCATCGAGTTAGTAATACGGTCTTCCCCTCTGCTCGATCCATTCCACCGCCATCTAGCCAGCTGGCCAGCTGGATCGGACCCCCCTCCGACGAGAGCCGTATTATATTCTCGTTCCAGCAACTCTGTTCCATAGTCGTTTGTCATGAATGTTGGAGAGGACTGGACGAACCTCCCACGCTACTCCTGAAGCCGTTAGCAGGGCCAGCCCACGTTAGTTTCTGAACAGGCAAAGGCATTTGGGGTAACACCACTTGCTGCACAGCGCGGACGAAAAGAAAAGAAGAAAAAAAAGGAAAGAAAACGCCGAAAGAGAGAAGAAAGAGGGCCTCTGTTCGGTGCAAGTGCAGCACAAGCAGAAGCAGCAGCATCACGCCCACTCTTGGTCCGGTCCCCTCGTCCCAGGAGCATCCCTTCCCTTCCAGTTCCACACCCAGTTCCACTTCCATTTCCTCCTTTCTTTGCTTCTTTTCATTTTTCTTCTCCTCGTTGATTTGCATACTACTACCATTACTACTACACATCCACACACGACGACGACAACCCGTTAGTTACTTTGTTGGTTGATTTGACGTCCAGCTTCGAGGCTTGCCTTTCTTCTTCTTCTTCTTCTTTTTTTTTTCCTCACCCACACACACGTGTTTAATCAGATCTGAAAGTAGTCGGACGACCACCTTCCTCTCGCCTCGATTCTTGAACCTGGCCATATTAATCACCCCCCATCCCCCACTCCTCATCGACCTCTTCTTTTTTAATTCTTCTTCTTCTTCTTCTTCTCGAATCCTCCCTCTCTTCTCTTACTCACCCAGTCCTACCAAACCATGTGCCATACAGCAATCAATCTTCTTTAACTGGTCACGTTCACGTCTTAAGAGCAATCCTCCTTACCCTTGCCCGTCAGACAATTCGACAACAGAAAAATAAAAAATAATTTATTAGTCGTCGTGGTCGTCGTCGTACATAAACCTACTAGTTTCTTATATCTCATCTGGACCTATTCTCTTTTTTCTTCTTTTTTTCCCTGGCCCTTTTAAACAACAGACTATCGACTAGCTGCTACCGTAGAATTTTATATTTTTCTATATCATCTACAGGACCTTCCTACCTCCTTTTTTTTCTCTTTATTATTTTTATATTTTTTTTTTTTTATTATTTCGAGTCAAACGAGGTTCCCCGGTTTTTTCTTGTTTAGCCGTTTGGTTATATTATAAGCTCTCCGGAACCTCTCAACTCCCCTGGTCCGCCCTGTAAACGAGCTGAACCGGCCCTTTCGTCGCCTCAGTTTCAGATCAACCTCCAGCTCATTACCATTTTTGGTCACGCGATGATTGCCATCTCAACACCCCGAAGAGAAGACACCTTCCAAACTAGTTTGGTTGCTCTTCCAAGATCTACGTCCGACCTCAATGCCAATGTCCACGATCTAACATCACCCATCCCATTGTCGGCCTTCGGTCCTCCATCATCATTCACCCCAAGATCCTTCTCCTCTGGTCGCAGCAATAAAAGAGCAAGGTTAACCAGGTCCATGAGCTTGGAGCAAGAAACATCCTTTTCAATCTATAACATGAAATTCCTTGGAGGGATGGATGAGTTGGATGGTACGTGGAGCTCTTCTCAAGCCAACATTGCCGAGGTTACACGAATCTCTGGGGGAATACAAGCTCACCAGACTAACTCGGCAACAGAGGTTACCGTTCCAGAGGACTCCGGAGATGATACCACGGGTACCAGCGGTGCCAGCATTCTATCGAGAACAAACACAACTTCTACTGGCAGTTTGTGCTTCCAGATTCCCGAGGAATCGAACGCTCTGTCACATCACGCGACATCTCATACAACCCTGTCCACATATACTTTGAGCTCGAAAAGCATCCTGGAGGAATACGATGTTCCTAAGAATTTCTCTATGGTCTGGCCGGGTGTCTATCGAAGCTCCTTCCCAGCAGAGTCCAACTTTTCCTACCTAAAAATGCTAAAGCTGAAAACTGTTCTGTACGTTTTTTTTCCCCTCCCCCATTCCGATATATGCACTGCCAGCGAGAAAGGAGGGGAAGAAAATAAGGCTAATCTGAGACATTTAGGACCTTGATCCCTGAGAAGTACCCTCAGACAAATGTCGAATTCATGCAGCAGAATGGTATCCAGCACATTCAAATTGGAATTCGAGCCAACAAGGAGCCGTTTGTTGAAGGTGGGTCAAAATAACCAATGCATCTATCTACTCGGCTATATGCGAACTATGCAGCTAACTTGAGTCGATACTATTTGTAGTTCCACTTGATAAGATCACCAAGGCTGTGAGTGTCATATTGGATAAACGAAACCATCCGATTTTGATCCACTGCAACAAGGGAAAGGTAGGAGCATAATTGTGCCCAATGATGACACCTCTCGACCACACCTGCTGACCATGTCCTCTTCTTCTTTCGTCTAGCATCGAACTGGCTGTATCGTTGGCTGTCTTCGCAAGATCCAAAAATGGACCCTATGCAACGTCTTCGACGAGTACCGACGCTTCTCTCACCCCAAGGAACGAGTCCTAGACGAACAGGTTATCGAGCTTTGGGAGGAAGCCCAACTCTTTGCTGTAGCGAAAGAAAACGGATGGGTTAGATAATGAGGCACGGATATTCGGAATGCGTGGGGTACCCCGACGCCTCCCATACGGTTTTTGCTCGACATTCCTTTCGAACCGACCAACTTTGGAACCCGTGACTCAGATAACACACCACACAGACACACACTACACTCACACGGGATATGAATCAAAAAGCAATGGGGCTTGCAGATCTCCGCTGTTGTCTTCCCAAGCCTTCGGATCTTCCGACTTTTACTAAGGATGTTTGGTTTTCTTTTTGGGTTTTCTTAGCATCAAATAGTTTTTGTTTTGTTTTACACATCTTCTTTTCCTTTTCCTTCTGCGTTTTAGTTCCGCTGGATAGTGCATCCAGGACACCGCTGCTTTTGCTTTTCTCTGTGTTTCGAAATTCGGCTCGGCTTTGAGATATGGGACTCTGCTTTTTTTTTTTTTTTTTTTTTTTTTACTTTTTACTTTCTGCATTACATGGATAAGGGGATTACACTGAACCAACGGGGAAGACCTAATGGTCTACTTATTTGCATAAGCAACTTGAATATATTACTACTACCGATGAAGACATAAGGGGGAGTTGTCGTTACCGAGCTATTATGTGCTCGTCTTTTTCCTTTCTCACTCTTGACTAATAAAGACCAATCAGAGATATATACTTTTAATCAGTGGTTTTGTTTGCACATCAAAAATGCATGGGATGGCGTTTTTTCTGTCTGTTGAAACTGGGTCGTGTGTGCTTTTCTGGAGGATACCTGGCTGCGTTATTTGTTGAATGCGTGTGGATTCTGTAATATTGTTAGAGTGGTTGCTTCTTTCTCTCGATTCTTTTTTTCTTTTCTTTTCTTTTTCACTTCACTTCACTTATCAACCTTTGGCTTTTTAGCTTTGATTCGCATCGTGATATCATATCACCATTCGATCCAATTTAATCAGTACTTGGTCACAAGGATCAATGCTGTTCATTCATTCATTCCACTGCTGTTTCTTACAGATCCTTGAAATAGGTTCTTTCTTTCTTTAGTTTTTTCAGTGCGTGATAGTCCATTGGCTGGAGTCCTTTCACCGGCGCTTTCTCGACAAAGGAATGCAAGCCATGCTGTTGCTTTTCTCTTGGGTGCATAAAAAAAGGACCGGGTTTAGTATTGTCCGTTGTAACCCGTTCGTACGTATTCTATGATACTCGATTACTGGACGAAGCTCAAGAGGCTTAATTACCCACATCCCATGACAAAGCTTCTAGTTGTCTTCTAACCAAAAAAAACACCCCCGCATGTGGTCCGCCCTCTTCTTCATAAATAGTTACGTCTCGGGCGATGAAACGGGGATCTTTAAAGGGTGGTGGGTGTGTGTAGTGTGGGATTTCAACCGATCATCTCTGCTGCACGTCCCGGGTGGAGGGGGACTCCCTGTTCGAATTTGGAGTGTGGGGTTGATAAATACAGATACGATGCAGCAGAGAGGTACATAGTACAGCTGGTTCGGGATGTGTGATTGTTTTTTTTAACGAATGAGAGGTTGGGATTAGGTGAGCATGCGACAGGATACCCACTTCAGAACCTCTCTCTCTGTTATTTTTCCCTTGAAGGCTGAAGTGTTCGACCGTTTCTTTCGGCTGTGGGGCCTTTTTCTGTTGTTCGTTATTGCTTGCACATATACTGCGAGGTAGGTGTATATGTAGTCCCTGTTTTTCTTTTGTAAATGCATGACGATGCATGTTCGAAAGGGTCTTTCTTTCCTTCTACTCAATACATACATATGTATGTACATCCACTTAGACGTACATGCGAGTAAAATGGAGTGCTATAGGCTGAACGGCCGGCTGGGGGATGGGATGGCTTTTTTGTCTTTTTGGTGTGTGTGACCTTGGCGGGTCTAGTGGGGATTTTAGCCCATTTGGAACCTCAGGTCTTCAGAATGATGTTTAGCTAGTAACGAGCTAGCTAGTTTATGCGATCTATCGACCCCTCCAGAGCAAGTATGAATGATAAGTTTTCTAGAACGAATTTCTTATGCCACTGGTGATACTATTTGGTATTTTTTTAGGATCTGATCTCAGGAAGAATCATGGATTTAGGTCATTTCCCTAGCTTACCGTCTGAGCTGTGTCATATTCTTTTTTCTTTTCTTTTCTTTTCGTCGGAATAAGAAGGGTAAGCTAGCTAAGCTTGCTGGATGGATAGACGGTGGGGCTAAATGAGGGCTGCTGCTCACACATCTCTGGCTCGAGGATATGGTATTCAGATGACATGGCAGTACAGGAACAGCATGTGGCAGTATGATCAACGATTGTTTTATGAAATCGACCCTTGAATGCCCGATTTTTTGTACGCTAGGGGCTCTGCTACGTACGTATGTATCAACCGATATGATCGAAGTAGACACCCGCTTATGATTCGAAGCCATTCGTCGAGAGCAAAAGACTAGGGCACCATGCTACCCTTAGGTTCCTTTTTTTTTGAGGAGTATATCCTGCGCCGATGTGTAAATATACATACACGCACGGGAATGCTAGCTGGGGGGGTTTTTATGTATGTTTAAGCTATGAACTATTGAGGTTTTTGATCACGCTGGTTGCCAAGGTTATGTCGAATACTCAAGATCATGCATTTACTGTCTGTCTTTTGCTTTTCGACGGGGTTTTTTTTCTGTTGATTTGTTTTTTTTCTTTTCTTTTCTTTCTCTTTTCCGGTATGCTCACACGAGCAAGTTTAGGATATGCAATATAACACTTCTTTTTTGCCTGTGTATGTGTCTTTCTCAGATAATTCGCTCGATCAAATAAAATGAATGCATTTTCATCTCCATCGTGTAAGTCCCCTGGTTCAGAAAAGTAAAAAAAAGTGATAGCGATATCGGAGGAGATAATGTAAGCAAGCAGGAGATTTCGACTTGATATGACGAATATTACCTTCTGGTCGGGATCAGGAGATCCGCTTTTTTTGTTTTTTGGGCTGAGCGTGAGTATGAGCATGATAGCGATACGAGAAGGGGGTGGGATATGAAGGAAGGAAGGAACGAAGGCATGGTTGAAGCGATGATGCATGACGGAAGTTAAGACGAAGCTAGGTAGGCAGGCGGTGGTATGCTTCGTCCGAGCTTATACAACCATTTTATTCTCTTTTCTTTCTGAAACCCACATCTGAAATTCGGTGCCTAGTATCAAAGTTTTTTCTTACTTACTTACTTTTCTTTCTGCTTTTTTTTCGAAATGTTCTCGGGTTTCGAAATGGTACACCATATGCGAGCGAAGGGGGAAGAGAACGGAAGAGAAAAGAGTGCCGAAGGGCCCTCTTAGATCCCGGCCCTTTGGTGGGTATTGCCGCTGCTTCTTTACAAAGGTATCCACCTTTTCCCTTGAAGGCAGAAGGCGGAAGACTTTTTCTCTCTCTTCTCGAATCGAAAAGTAACAATGACCCCCAACTTTTTTTTCTTCTCCCACTCTTACCTCGGGGTGTCTCTGATTCTTCAAGCTCGGGAAACGCTCGAGCTTGTTTTTTTTTTGGGCTACCTCTTTCCCTTTTTTCACATTCCCTAGGGCCTTCTCGCTCCAGTAATCTGGGTAATGGATTTCCCACAAACGGATAACCCCATGAAAACCATCACTAATACCCCGTCGCATTTTCCCGCTCTCGCACCCGTCGTGCGACAGTGAGCTGCGGTCCATACTTGAATTGGTTAAGAGAGAGGGGGGGGTTGGATGTATATCCAAAGACAACTATAACTTACTAGTCAATCCTTATCTTCCCTTTCTTCCCATTCCTGCACGCCGCCCCGCCTTTTTTTTTTTCCTTTCTTTTCTTTTCTTTTGAAAGTCTCAATGAGCTAAACCGCGTGTGCTCGATTTCCGTTTTGGAAGATTAAATTGAAGGGTGGATCCCATTGACTTTGCCGAAGGATGTCGGTATATGTATGTGAGTTATGTATGTATGTGTATGTATGGGATGGGATGGGATTGTGTAGCGGCCGGGCGTAGATCTGTGAACGATTTCCTGGCGTATCGATTATCGATCGCCTGCTCCGATGGCTTACTTGCTTGCCTGCTTTACTTTACTTTTTTTTATGATGTCTCAAATGTTCGAGAAGTATCCCTTTCCCCCCTCCCCGTCCACCAGACTTTGAGGCGGTCTAGTTTTCGTCTATATCCCGTATGACTGTAGACTGGAGATCATAAAACGCCATATGTCAAAAGCATGAGAGAAAGAAAACGAACGAAAGAAAAATACCTCCTTTCCCCCCTTCTCCCCCAAAAAGGAACTGAAACAAAAATCAATTACTACCACAGAACCTGATCAAAAGATCAAGTGTAACAAAAAAAAGAAGTGGGCGCGGGGGGGGTTAAGAATGGCTAAGGATATTAAATCTAAATGTAATAGTTCAGAAAAAAGGCTCGCCTGCGCCACCACGTGCACCGTATCCTGAACGCTGACTCGTTGTTCTGTTGCATTTTGCTCGCCTGTGCACCGCCATAGTTAACGCCGTTTTTGGTTTAGTTTAAAAAGAACAAGGACTCTTTCTGCTGTTATATATTAGGCCACCGTCGCGCGCCCGCGCCGCAAGGCCAGCCCACATGTTCATGCACACGACTGTTATCCACAAATGAATGATCTGTAGAGGTAAGCAGGGAAAAAAAGGGTTACTTACTTAACTTAACTTCCTTTTTTTTTGATGTTTTGTTTTTGTTTTTCTTTTCTATTCGGACCGAACTGTCTGATACGGAGTTTCCTCAACTAAAAGCGTCAACTAAAGATTTACGTAAAGAAACTTTGCGTGGGCATGTTTTTTTTTATGGATGGAAAAGTAAAGTATATATATAAAATTTCATTTATTTTTTGTATGTACTTTCGGTAACCTTGCCCCGGACCAGCGTGTATTCCTGCCTGCCCCTCGGGTGACGGAGATCTGTAGACCTTTTTCTTTTTTAGATAGCAAGTTCCTTCTTTTCTTCTTCTTGTCTTTCTTTTCTTTCCGTTGGCTGACTTTGATAGCTTTGTGGGATGACCAGATGGTATGATAGTCATATAGGTTCACAGTTGGTAATACGGAGGAACGGTATAATGACCAGTTTGTTAGATGACTTATGGTGAATAAATTTTTTGATAAATATATAGTAATAGAGTAATAATATACAGAGAGGATGTAGGACGTAGAACCCCATAGAGGAAGTAAAGGGAAGGAAACCGTCCGAAACCAAAAAAAACAATGCTAGCCAACGATGCAATATGCAAGGGTATTCAAATGCATGTAAAATCCGTAAACGACAGACCAAAAAAAGTTACAACAAGAAGACTCGTTAGGAAAAGAAAAAGAAGGATTCGGAGATATACTCGTACATTAGTTAGTATTGTTCAGTAGGAAAGAGACGCTAAAGAAAGGTATGCAAAATAGAATCATTATAGTTTTAAGATGTAAGTGAATGGATGTGGTGTAGATGGGTATGTGTGTGTGTACCCCCCCGCGCACTGGGTATCTTGTAAACTTTTTGGTGTTAGTAAGGTAAGTATGTCTGAGGTGAGGTGTCGTTGTTTTGTGCTGTGGCACAGATGTCATGAGATCGATAAGTGGATATAGACGTTTATGCAAGGAGCGATTATATTTGGGTTTTGTGTTCATTTGTGATTTCCAGAAGACTAAACCCCCCCAAGTCCTTTTTTTTTTTGTTTAAAATCACCTGACGACACTGGCAGTCCCCCACATGAGGTTGAAGTTCTTGACAGTCATCTGCTGATTCGCCTCGACGACCTTTCCTAGGTCACCAAGGTTGAGGCGTTCGCTCATGTCCGCCATGGAGCGGTACACCAGCTCGGCAAGCACGTAACGGGCATGCGGGTCGGTGTACTTGAGGTGCAGGACTTCGGCGGTAGACTCGGGACCCGTGAAGGATTCCGGCTGGCCTTTGAAGTAGAAGAGGACGATGTTCTCGTAGTCACACAGGGCACCGGCTCGGCAGCCGAGGTTTTTGGCAGTGGTTGCGACCTATTTTGGTATTATGTGTTAGTAATTGGTAATGGAGATGGGGATGGATGCATGAAAAAAAATTTTAAATTTTTTTTTTTGTAGGAACTTGGAAAAAATCGGGTTTTATATAAAGGGAAGGTAGAGAGCTTACCTGACGAGTAGCAGTGTAATAGGAGCTTGCAAGACGGTTTTCCATATCCTGAGCGACGGATTCCGCTCTTCCTTCTTCCCACATCCTTCCACCGGCATCAGTCAAAACACCAGGAGAAACGAAATCCATGAAGAAAACGACCTCTTTCTTAGCGGCACCGACAGAACCTTGAACTGGAGGATACAAAGTAAACTGCTTGGTGAAATGCAACATGGCAGGATCAAGATCTCGGTTTTCAGCAATACCATCGACACTGGCGCTGGTGGTAGTGACGAGTCTAGAAGCGTTTCCCTTGTTATACTCGCCGTTATACCTCGACGAATCGATAGCCTGGAGCCAAGCGCAGGTTGCGGTGTGAACGGGCTTGAGCCAGAAATCATCCGCCAAGGCTGCAACATCTTCCTCACCACGGATCAAACGACCAAGGGTCTGGATTGGATACGGGGTGATTCGACGACCGTTCCAGGTCAACAACTTTCCAAAGGTTTCTTCGGCAGGACGGGTCCACGACTGCTTTCGCATGAGTGGGTATGAGCTGCCGACGATGGAGTCTTGGTCCGGATGCTGGAATTCAGAAACTGCGGCTTCGCTACGGTCAATTGCTGGGATATGACGGGTGATGTCCTCTGGGCCGGTGATGGTGAGGTAGTCGGTGAGGTTCATTGGCTTAAGAACTGTGAAGACTTCATCACGCTCCGCGGCTCTTGAGTCCAAATTACGTGGGATGAACTTATTCGCCGGTTCATTTGGCAAGTTCTGCATCTGGAGCTCTGGGAGCTGGTAGAGCTTTGTGGAACCCTTGCTGATGCTGTTCATACGTTGCATTGGGAGTTGAGATGGGAAGCTAGCAGGTGGGGATGGTCTATCTGTTTGGATAGAATATCTACGTGCAGCTGGAGACTGCTCACGAGGCGAAGACCTCGCTTGATGCTGAACCTGGGCGAGAGATGGAAGAGCAGGTTGCATTTGCTGCTGTTGCTGTTGCTGCTGTTGCGAGTAATGCATACCAACCTGAGGAACCTGTTGGACCGGGAAGCTATTGCTATACATATGCGGCTGACCGGGGACATAAGAATGTCTTCGGGCATGTTGCTGCTGCGCATGCATCTGCTGCTGTTGCTGTTGAGAAAACGGAACTACGTATACATCTTGAACACCAGGAGATGTCAAGCTATTACTGCAGACCATGCTGTATTGTCCCTGAGCCTGGGCCTGAGCCTGAGCTTGTGTTGGATGCTGAGAAGGCATCATAGGAGCTACATTGGTATCAATGCTTGGACGGGAAGCCGGCTGGGTTACTGGTGGTGGAGTGCTGTTTGGGGTCGGAATTCCGCTGTTGCCACCGCTGCCTGGTCTTTGCATGTATGTCTGCCCTGGGCTGCCAGATGGTACGGTGTATGGCGCTGGTTGGGAGAATTGTTGCTTAAGGACAGGGTTTGAGGCGATATAGGCGGATGCATCGAACTGTTGGAGCTGGGGTGGGATCTGGTGGACCGGACGGGGTTCCTGCCTGATGGTGCTGGACTTGACTCTGTCGAACAAACCCATTTTGAGTGATGTTGATGTTATTATATGTAGAGAATGTGTCGAAGTTGATGTAGTATGGTAAGTTACGGCCGTAGGCAGCGTAATCTATGAATATCGTCTAATATAATATGTGTATATATAATAAAAAAAGTAGTAGTGGTAAAAAAGAAGGACAATCTTCCAGAGACTGGCGACTTATGATATATGTATGCCGGGGTTTCAAACGGGAATTCTAGTCAACCGACTTGAAGAAAAGGCGGTATATCGAATAAGGAAATAAGATAGAGTGTATAATTAAAAAGAGTGGTAGTCGTAGTAGAGTATGTGGGGTATCCGAGTATTATAGTGCGAGTATAGTATATATGGGTGTATGGAACGACCAACCGGTGGAAGCCAATAAATAAAATATATGGTTGAAAAATGCTTGGAAAGAAAGGTTATGTATGCGCTAACGATGCAACAAACCAACAAACACGAAATGGGATATAACAAAAAGATATATTAAAGCAAACAATGTGAATATCGGCGGGGACGATGGGGGACGAAGAGAAGAAAGATTGGAGATCTGAGAGCGGACCCAACAGTTGGGGAAGTGGTATATAAGCAGAAGTTCTTGCGCAATCCATCCACCTTGCCAATTGCCTCCCCGGGCTTTGTTTTTTTTTCTTGGTGATCCATTCAAAGCTGTTCCCAGCGCTTGATTGCCTGTTAGTGCCGGTGTTGTTGTGGGGGAACTAACCTAAACTCCACCGGCTAACTGGAACTCGAAGGTTGGAATTTCGCAGGCGGCGGATGTAAAAATAGCAATCCCGATCGTTCACTCGACTGGATATTCTGCCAATTCTGCATCTCATTTTCGGCCCTGGTTGACTCCACAGCAGGGGAGAGTTCGCGAAGCCAGAAGAACAGGTTGAAGGACAATCTAATTTGCGGTGGCGTTGTATGCAGGTCGAAAGAACGAGATCTCTGGGCGCTACGGGAGATGTCCTCTGGCCTGGGCCAGCTGGGGAGCTGGCAGCTTCATGTCCGCTGCAGCCAATCAGCGGCCGGAAGCCCGCAAGGGAAGGGCCTTCGCGCCCGGCAGCGGTGTGATTGGTGCAGGGCTGGTCGAAGGGCCCGGCCTGTACCCATTTTTGGGCCGGCGCTTACAAAAAGTACAACATGAGAAACACCAAAAAAGCTAAACCCATAAGGATAGATAACACTGACCACTATGGTATAGTACTTAGCTTATTCTCTCGCGATGCACTGTGCGTATGTATAACCCGGAGACAGGCAGTTTTCTGACAATGCTGGTCACATTGACGTGTGTGGTATGTTGCAAGGCATAAACCAACTTCATGCTTCACACTCTCAGTTCAACTCCAACACACTAATGTTGAGAAAAAGAACCCTGTTAAAACTATTGTTGTTTTTCCAGTTCTCTTCAGCCAGGGTGTTTTGGAATAACGTCCATGTCGATATACTTGCAGACGGGCCGGGCGGTTTTTCTAATCACAGACCACTCGGCTTGCTGCACTTATATTTAGAGGTTGATATAATTCAACCAAAAAAAATTCGTCCTGCATTTGGAATCCGAGAAGAATTATGCACCGCGAAATGAAGGAGCGTTGCACCGCGCCAACTTCTTCTGCATTTTCTTTGGAAAAAGAGAGCGAGATAGCGAGAGAGGAGGCTGGACAACATCCCCAAAAGGAAGATACTCGTGGTTCTTTCAGGTACCTTTTTTGACATAAAGATCCCGTCGAATGAGCCCTGCTCTACCGAGTTGAGTTTCAAGATATAGCCGCTGTGGATATCTGTACACTACACAATCAGAAACTTGCCTCCACAGTGACTTACCTTTCCCAACATACCTAAGACCCTCCTATCGACTGCTTCGGTCATGCTTTCCCCCCCTCTTTAGGAAAAAGAGCTGCTCGACCTACCCCGCTTCTACAAAGCTGGCTCGAGCTCGCCCAGAAACCAACGGCGATGTTGTTACTATCCTGCAATACTGTATGCAGGTGAAACGCCAACCTCCTCGCATTCAGTGCACGCACACACACATATATATCCTAGATATGCGTCTCGTCAGTGTTGGACTGGAGTTTTGCATTCGGTAAAACCATAGTTTAAACTGTTTTGATTGGTGGTTGGGTATTGCGAATGCATATCACCGACCATATGCCATTTCCTAGATACTTTCTATCTCTTTTTCAGCATCGTCTTGAATTCGACGATGTTGTTGCGTGTAATCTTCTGATTTGAACGGTTAAAAGGGTTTAACCTTGCAGAACCCAGCGGCTTCGGTACTCATTGGTAGCGAGCCCCGAACTTACCAGTTTTTTTTGCGGGAACAAGTTTAACAATGCAAGAATGTGGCTCAGGATTTTTTCTAGAAGAGAGGCGGGCTGAATTCATGCATCTTTCACACTTAAATTGAGCGGTTCCGGTTATTGGATCCTTGTGCGAGTGCGTATGCTGCTGCAATTGATACTCCCGGGAGGCAATGCGTGATTCCGAAAGGGCTCCGAGTGGTCGATAAGGCAAGGTGTGCTGATGCATGAAGATGCAGTGCACCCGGTCACGGGACCAGAGACCTCAACAGCGTCGACAACACAAAATGTCCTTCAAAATGCCACACCTCGACTCTTCCTTGGCCTTGACTGTATACAGCTTGTACGTGAATACATCCACCTAGTGCACCTCTACAAAGGCTTCCTCGGCAGAAAAATTCCTAATTATCACAAATAAGACCAGATATCGCGAAAATGTCACAAATCTCGGCCCTTCCCGAGGAATATGCAACACCGCTCGCTCCCTACTTACCTCTTCTAGGCCCTCATGAACTCCCCCACTTAACACTCACCTACGCCACGTCCCTTGACTCCGCCATCTCCCTCTCCCCAGGTACACAGACTCATCTCTCCGGCCCAATTTCAAAGGCTATGACGCATCACCTCCGCTCCTTCCACGATGCAATCCTGGTTGGTGTCTCCACAGCTGTAGCGGATGACCCGGGACTCAATTGCCGTATTGAGGGTGCCCAAAGCCAACCGATTCCCGTAATCCTGGACCCGAGCGGTCGTTGGGAAATCACCGAATCTGCTAGAGTGATTGAAACTGCAAAAGTGGGGAATGGGCGTGCACCACTTATAATTATCGATTCTAAATACCTAGATAACGACAATGTCGTGCAGAGGAATAAAATGCTGCAGAAGTACGGTGGTAAATATATAGGTCTCGATCTTGATGAAAAGGGAAGGTTTGATTGGCGGTCGATATTGTTGGCGCTGAAGTCACTGGGAGTTGAAAGTCTCATGGTTGAGGGTGGCGCGACTGTGATTAATACTTTGCTAGGAACGGACGAAACAAGGCAATTGATTGGTAGTGTGATCGTTACTTTCGCTCCGACATGGCTGGGACAAGGCGGTGTGATTGTATCGCCGAAGAGAGAGTTTGATGATGAGGGAAAATATGAACCGCCGAGGCTAAAAGAGGTGAAGTGGATACCCATGGATCAGGATGTCGTGCTCTGCGGGAGGGTTACGAGGAAATAATACAATCTTCGATGCATATTATATTTTTTACAATTATGTACGAGAACCATGTAGATATGTCATGCATGATCCGTAGTTATATATATACAAGAGCTGTGTGGATAAGCATTTACATCTTATCCGCTTGCTCTAGGATCTCCATTGCCTTTCGCTCGATCTCCAATTGCTCCCTCTCCTCTCTCTCAGCTTCAGTTTCGACTCTTGCTGTCTCAACGGTGGTATCGCTGGCCGTAGCGGCAGGAGCAGAAGCAGTGACAGTTTTAACCTTCCCACCCCTCTCTTCCCTCTTTTTCCTTCTAATCTCAGCTCTGGTCTTCCTCAAATCGGGGGGCACTTCAATCCCCAACCGATCCCTCATCTCCTGCACATCAGTCTCCAGAACCTCCTCCCAATAAACATTCAACAAACTCTCCGCTTTCCAACCATTCCTTATCGCCCATGGGAAATAAACGCTTAGCAATCTATCTCTTTCCTCCTTCTTCACAGTAAACGTACTAAACGCCGATAGCCCCGTCATTGGAAGTCCCGTATTCGCGTATTCAAACACTTTTAGCGCAATCTCTCCTTCTCTTACAATGGGTAGACCCGTGATTGCGTGGTAGAAGTCATGGCATTCCCTATACCGCTGCATCACGTACGCACACTCCGCGTCGTCAATGTAACGGACTTCAGAGCGAGTGTCGGGACTGACACCCTCACGATCTAGCCAGGATACGTAGGTGGCGCCAATGGTATTCGACGGTAGGGATCTCAGATATGGGAGTGAAAGGCTTTGGGATGTAATCCTTGGTCTATCACGCAGGATTCTACGACCAGTCGGGTGTTTTAACATGGTATCGCGAAGACGGTATATGAAGTATGGTTGTGCAGTTGTTTCACCGAGCAGAGCGATTAGATCGCCGCGCCTAGGGTCGAGGAAGGACATTATGGCGGACCCCGCCGCGAGGAAAAGACGCTCGGGAAGCTTGAGCGGAACATGGCCGGGGTAGTTTGGTGGAGGACGGTGGAGGACGGAGAATGTGCGATTGTTAGAGATTGAAGGGAGGTGTTGTGACGATTGGCGGGATAATTGGGGGGCTCGAGAGCGGAGACAGTGGGTGCAGGCACGGGCGAGGGAGGTTGAAGTTGGCGCCGCCATTTTGAACCGCTTGGCTTTGGAGGATCGTGAATGAGGGTTGGAGAGAGGTTGGAGGTTTTTACAACGGGGTCAACGCAAATTACGGGGTTTCGGGATGTAAGTTAAAAGTCACGCCACTCTTGCTGAATGTGAAGATAACATTTATCGCAACTTGAAAACAGTATTGCAGGATTAAAATACATAGAAATCAAAATTAGTGATAGAATCGAACTTCATAGCAGAAGAAAGAGTGAAAGAACTTCAGGGCAGACATGCAAACCGTCTACCGCTTCATCCCCTCTAGCACCCCCCTTGCATTCGCAAACCCAAACTCCGTCATTGTCTCTCCCCATAGCTTATCCATTGTATCCCTACCTTCCTGCGTATACAGAAAAGGCGGAAACCTGATATTTTAACATCCATGTTAGCGCCTAACCAGCTAATTGACCTTATATAGCTCAGGGTATAACTTACGGCCTAACCTCCCAATCCGCCAAATAGCACCCATGCGCCTCACTCCCCTTCACCACAGTTGCATCTATAACTGTTGTACCCGCGTCTACAACTGGTCTGGCCGTCAGCGCCTGAAATAGCTTTAACCCAATAGCCAACCCTCCCTTTACATCCCTATTAAACTCCGTCCCCTTGAGAAACCCAGGTTCGATGAGATTCATGACTACATCCTCACTTTTAACATACTCTAAATCCATCAATTTCCATAGAAAAAGATGCCCTAGTAGTTTTGAATTCCCATACGCTGCCTGTCCGAATTTCTTCTGGTCGTCTAACGCGGTTAACATGGCGGTTGAGCTGTGGTCTGGCAGAACAGCAATATTGGCTAACGCCGAGCTAATGACAGTTAAGCGTCCCGGAGACCCAGGCGGGGATTTATTCTTAAGCGAGGGGAGAAGTAAGACCGCTAGTAAGAAAGTAGAGAGGTAGTTAATCTGCACTGTCTCCTCGTGGTGTGTGGTTTCATTAACCTTAAACGCCAGTCTATTAACCCCGGCGTTTAAAACGGCGATATCAAGCCTTCCCAAGTCTTTCTCTACTTTCGCTACAAACGCTTGTATTGAAGCATAAGAACTCATATCGAGCAACCACACATCAACTACAGCATTTGGAAACGACGCTCTTAGTTTCCCTGCAGCCTCCTCACCTCTTTCTACCGACCTAACCGCCATTATTAGCCGTGAGAGACCGAGTGTGAGGAACTGTCTCGAGGATTCGAAACCAAGGCCGGTGTTTGAACCAGTGACTATGGCGACTTGGCCGA
Source organism: Orbilia blumenaviensis (assembly GCA_036872755.1). Classification (NCBI taxonomy): domain Eukaryota; kingdom Fungi; phylum Ascomycota; class Orbiliomycetes; order Orbiliales; family Orbiliaceae; genus Orbilia; species Orbilia blumenaviensis. Next base: position 173,265 of record JAVHNS010000015.1, read on the forward strand.
CTAAGTCTATACCCTTTGGAAAAGGTGGGGGCTTGGTATGTTGGGATCGCCAGAAGCGGCGCCAGTAGTTTGAAGTAAGGGGTGGGAGGTCGCGGGAAGACATGGTGCAGGAATAATAATTAGTCCGCCTTCTGTCTTTCTTGTCTTCTCAGGTGGTACGGAGTCGCTGGCCTATAGAATGGCGATTAGATAGAGCAGATGTGAAAATATCGGGATGTCAAATTAAAGGGCTCGGAAACTGGTAAGCAGAGTGCATGCATATGGACAGCTAACCAAGGAAATCTTGAAAACCCAAGAGATAAACGGAGCATTGGCAGAGGCATCGCCCATTTATACGCGTACTACAGTCAGCAATCGCTTACGACGCTGCAAGCATCATCGGCCAACGGAGACTCTGGAGATCATACTTCTCCACCCTCCAGATCAATAACTTGACTTGACTCGCTATCGCAAATCGGTATCTGATATCATAGCACATTGAGTTGGGTGTGGTAAAGTTGGAAGCTAAACCCGAATAGGAAAACAATATCATGTTCTTGGCGTTTATAGCCCCCTGCACTTCCCGAGCTTCATATCCCTGCTTACGACGAAAGCTTGCGCTTCCCCCAAAGGGCTCTGCGCCGCTTTGGGAATACAATATTAATATTAAAAGCCCTCGCGGTTCTTCCGGGTGAAGCTTTTCGAGTATGCATCTTTCTCTTTCCCCATCCCGCTTCATTCCATTGATTCTCTCCCCCCCCCCTCTTTGTTGCAGCAGACTTGCATACCCGCGTAGAAAACTATATTTTCCGAAAGTTAGTCTTGCTGGTCGGTCGTAAAGTGTCTCCCGACGCCTCCGTTTGGTGCTAGTTCATTTTACACCTGCAGGTTGCATACGCCCTGAGCAACCCGGATTTCTATTTTATACAGAACTAGTGGCTTTATCATATTCTGTATACCCGTATTGATTACTTAAACATGCCATCACCCGTGCGTCCAAAGAATAAACCTGGTAAGCTAGCCTCGTTAGGAATACAGTCTCGATCGATAAGGTTCTTAAAATGCATATAAAATATTAAACCCATGGTTATCGATAGTCCAGGTCCACTTCATCGTCTCCACAGATACGGCAAAAGCGGACGCCGATACTCGAAAGTTCATCCGTAGTCATGTCATGCTCGGGAAGAACCTAGGCCGTCCGAGGCCCGATAGGAGGAGAAAAAAGGCCCAGCAGGACCCAAAACAGCCATCTAAGGATGGTTCGGCCCCGAATCTTAGCACAAGGGAGGAAGAGGAATTAGAGGAAATTAATAGTTGGATACCTCTCAAGGGTTCTATCGTGGCATATCGTGGACAAAGCCTACCGCCTAGAATAGGCGGCGACTTCACGACGCTCGAGTTTGCCGCACCCACGACCCCGGCTATAATTTGCGAAATTATAAAATGTAACCCCCTCCCCTTTTTATATAGATTTCGTTTAACTTGTTAGTTGACCTACTAAATAAACTATAATATCGTAGTTGCAAAATCATCAAAACAAATACTCTTCCCACTTGAGCCCGTTATTGAGTTTAACCACAAAGATCGACAATGGTGGGACGCATTAACCGTCGACCCAGCCTACCTCAACACTACTGCCTTCATGGCGTACGCATACGTCGACCTCATGAAGGGAAATCGATATGCGCCCATGATTCCTCAGGCCGCATTTCATTTCGTCCAAGCAGTACGAATGCTCCGCGAACGGCTGATAACGGCTGATAAGGGACTTTTGTTCTCGGATTCGACCATATTTTTGGTCTTATCACTGGCACTGTATGCGCATATGACAGGCGATGGACCGACTGCAAGGAATCATTTGGTCGGTCTTCGTAAGATCGTGAACATGCGCGGCGGCATCCGGAGTTTCCGACACAATGAAAAACTTCTCATGGAGATTCTAAGGTAAATATATGATAGCCTCTCTTTCCCAAACCCCTTTCCGGAGCTATATTCTGATGCATAAACTGTTAGATGCGACCTAGGGATCTCTCTTCATAACGGCACAATCCCCGTCTTCTTCCTCGACCAACCATTTCTCGAACCCCTCTTCCCATACCCGGACCACACACCATATATCACCATTCCCAAAGCCACAAATCCGGAGTCAGAGAAGTTCCTCGAAAACATCGCACCAGCCTTGGCCGAAGCCTGGAAGTTCCTAAAAGGTTACTGCTACCTCATGAATTCCACTGCGGAATCCCGCCGGCGACTTCCACAATCAACACTCATGAATGCAATGACATCAATAATGTACCGGCTACTTTCAATGTCGTTCAAGCAAGCATCGATCGACGAAGCGATCCGCCTCGGTCTACTTTCGTTTTCATCTTACATCTTCCTCCGCTGGCAGAGTGTAACACTAGCATATATACACTTACCGACAGTGTACAAATCATCATTGATGAATCTGAATCTGTCGAAGGAGTTCCCACCTGAGGTGATGCTGTGGCTGTTGATGATTGGGGCGATTTCAGTATTTGGAGAGGAAGATGATGTATGGCTAAAGCCGTGGTTGAGGGTTAACTTTGAGTTATGTGGGGTGAAAAGGTGGGCGGATGTGAAGGGGGTATTAAAAGAGTTGATGTGGATGGGGATTGTATTAGATAAGGACGGGGAGCGGGTGTATGAGAGTTGTGCGGGCGAGGAGGAGGAGAGCCGAGTCACTGCAGTACTATAATGCAGTCCCCTCTTTATCTCTTCGTCATTTATTTGTATCGAGCAAATCTTTGTAATTGGATTTTAGGGCCTATGTCGGCGACAACGGATATAGTATGGAGTTTAATAGTCTAAAGTGCGTTGGGCCTGTTGGATTGTGCAGCATAGCAACCCTTTGTTTGTTGGTAGGGTGATTTGTCAGCAGAAGAGTGTTCGCCCGGTCACATGACAACGCCATATCCCATTTCCGCGACTCGACGTTCCCCTCGTTCATTCGATTCCTCCCTTTTTAACTTCACCATTTTGTCTACTGCTATTAAGCATCTTCTTGATCTCTTGTACTTTGTTATTTACTTCCTTTCTCCCGAGCTGAAAGGTTATCTGTGTTATTGAAGACTAGCAATTATATCACAGCATCTCAATTGTTCTTGCATAACGTCACTGTGCATGTATGTATCCCAGTCTCATCGTTTACAGCAACACCAAATCCTCCCTGTTGCATTTTCGACTCACAACAATTACTCCGACAGTCCTCACGATGGTTTCTCGGAACCACACCAAAAAGTCATCTGTAGAGGCGACGACGAGGACTTCTGCGCGGATTTCAATGCGGTTGAAGTCTTCGAAGTCTGGAGCGTCGGCTGGTAAAGTTACGAAAGTGACCACTTCTAAGAAGATTACGACTACGACTGCGACTGTCGCCGCCGCTGCCGTTGCCACATCTGATGGGGTTGTTACTGCTTCTAAGAAGACGACAACCGCAAAAAAGGCCACTAAGAAGACGGCTACCAAAGCAAAAGCATCTTCCACGAAAGCTAAGAAAAATGTTTCGCCTGCATCAGAAGAATCATCTGAATTATCACCTTCACCTTCGCCTTCACCAAAAGAGAAACTACCAAAGTACGACCCATCACCGGTAGAAACCACAATCATCACCCTCCCAACGATCGTAACGGAGGGAGAAGGCGGCAAGGAAGAAGTTCACCCGGGTATAACCCACCTCTTGACCACAAACCCTTCATTATCTACCATCATAACCCGCCACCCTTGTACCCTCTTCTCCCCCTCCGGGCTCCTTGAACCCGTCAACCCTTTCCACTCCCTTTGCTCTGGCATAATCTCTCAACAAGTCTCCTCAGCTGCCGCAACATCCATAAAAGCCCGGTTCATCACCCTCTTCAACGACTCAAGTATCTTCCCAACACCAGCTGAAATCCTAACAAAGGATATACCAACCCTAAGAACCGCTGGCCTCTCCCAGCGGAAAGCGGAGTATATAACCGGTTTAGCCGAGTTATTCGTCTCCGGTGACCTCACAAACGAGCTTCTACTGGAGTCATCAGACGAAGTCGTCACTGAGAAACTAATAAAAGTCAGAGGTCTGGGTTTGTGGTCTATTCAGATGTTCCTATTATTCGCGCTGAAACGCACAGATGTATTCGCCACTGGAGATCTGGGAATACAACGTGGAATGGCGATTCTGGCGGGGAGGGATGTTAATAAGTTGAAGTTTTCTAAGCCGGGGAAGGCTGGGAAGTGGAAGTATATGGCTGAGGAGGAGATGCTGAGGTTGGCGGAGGCTTATAGTCCTTATAGAAGCTTGTTGAGTTGGTATTTGTGGCGCTTGGCGGATACGGATGTCGAGGTTTTGAAGGGTGTTGATAAGAAGAAGACTGAGGTAGAATAGAATCGGGTAGAGTAAAAGTGGAATAGAGTAGATGATGGGATCATGAGGCGTTCGGGGTGTGATATATTTGTATAGCATGAACGATTGATCTGTTTAATAGTAATACTATTTATGTATTTCATATAATCTTTCCTTCCGAGCCGCTGTTCGTTTAAAGTTGTAGTATCATACAAAGAAAGCAGGGGAGATATGTAAAAAAAAACAGACCGTGAACGCCATTGCCATTCAACGCCTTCAGCTAAAAAAAAAAACGTCGAGACGACTGATGTACAGAAGGACACGCCCACATACACACCATCTATACCACCTATTGCTCCTTCTTCTCTTTTCCTTTCCAAAGGGTATGTGAGAGGGAAGGAGGAACCTAGACAGTAGCCTCCGCCTCAGGCATCGCCATCCTCCACCCTCCACCACCCCTCCCATGACCCCACCCAAATAAGAAAACCCCAGTCCCGGCAATAGCATTCCATGCCATAACCCCCACCGCCGCAACCCTCATCCCACCACCCGGTCTCCCAACCGCCATCGTCCCATTCTTTGAATTCTTTCCTCTCACATTCATCAGTAGATATACCATACTCCAGGCGCTCAGCACACCGGCGCTGTCACGCCCGTACCCGGCATATGACATGTATGAGCTGAACGCGAAAATGGCGGAGAAGATGGGCAGCGGGAATGGGCGCGGGTATACGGGTGGTGTTTCGAGACGGGTTAGTCGTGCGAACGGGTAGAGATAAGTCGTTGTCGCTGCCGTTACAGCGCCAGCTACTGGTGTTCCTGTAGAGTTTGATCGCCAGAGTCAGGATTTGTGTTTTGCTATTTCCATTGGGTTTATTCTGGATGGCATATTTTTCGGGAAAAGGAAAAGAGAAAACCGGGAAAGGAGTAACTAGGGATTATTAATAAAATAGAGAATGAAATAACGTACTACACCAGAGCGAAGAGTATGTCTTCAGCTTCCCGTATAACGAAGTATCATTTGGAGCATTTGGAGGAGGCGGCGGGGGCGGGGTGAGTGGCATGGTGCCGGCAACACCCTTCAAGTGCGATGTTAACCGCGGCGGAAGAAGGATATCGAGGATTGAAGAGGTGGATTTAGGAGAGAGGAAGCGGGAGAAATCTGAATGACGAAGGTGAGGGCGAAGAGTGTGGTAGGGATGGGGATGATGGTGGTAATGACGATGCAGGATGGACTGCATGGCGGGGTGAGACAGGTTTTGGTTTTGGTTTGGTTCAATCGAATCGATTGATTGAGCTAGTTTCGGTTGGGTTGGTGTGGTTGGATATGGCGAGCGTGATTGGTTGGTTAGTGGTTTGTGGTTGTGTCTGTGGCTAGTTAAGCAGGTACTCCGTCATAGGTAAGATAGACATGCAATATGCAACAGTATCTGGGTCTGAAGGGACCTCACCAACTTCAACCCGTCTGAAGTCTGAAGTCTGAAGTCTTTAGGAAAACATCACTGCTGGAAAATGATCATGCAGCCGGTGCGATATTGAGCAGAAGAAGGAGGGTATAAAAGAAATATCATTCGCCAGTCTAGGAAAATGACGGAACAGGACGCCATCGTCATTATAAGGGTAGTATTATTTTACATAGAAATGAACACCGGTTTTCGGAAATGCAAAAAAAAAACTAACTTGAAACGCCAAACGCTCTCTTGTGATGCAAAACAGTAAAGGAGGACCTGGCTATGATATGAGGGCTTTAAAAAGCAGTCTGAGGAAAGTGGAATAAAGGGTAGAAGAACTGTGAAGAATCCGTCATAAGAAGGTAATCGTAAAAGAAACCCGAATGTGAAAAAGAAAAGAAAAGAAAAGAAAACCGTGACATCTTTAAGTGTAATAGCATAAGGAAATCCGATGGAGGTCATCGCCAGCTTCGACCGTCCCTTGGCTGCTGAAACGGGGTCTGAGAAAAGTCTGCCTGGTTCCACGGGTTAGGGGCAGTATCCATACCCGGAGGCGGCAGCTTCATCGACCTCGTTGTCGTCGCCCCGAATCGCTGCGGTGTCGGTCGCTGGATCCCAACATCAGGTTCGCGTTTCCCCCATGACGAGAAATTGCTTCGGTGAGTTAAAGTGCTCCCGGTAGACCCGCCAAGCGACAGCCCGCCGAAGCCGGTTGTCGCTGGTGGCGGAGGGGGCGGAGGGGGTGTCTGAACGGGAACTGTGGGAGTCATGACTCTGTTCAGAGGCCCGCCAAAGTTGTTTATAGGCTTGTTCAAAATGAATTCCCTTGAATCCCTGCGTTTGAGGACTGGTCCGACCTCCGGCAGCGGTTCTTCAGCAGCAGGGTCAATAGGAACATGCGTTCCCTTGTAGGCGAACATCCGGGCAAAGTCCCACGTCTGGTGGGCAGCTATAGAGAAAAACAGTATTCTTATGATGAGCTGCACCATCTGAGTCTGGGGTTCGTGAACCGGATAATTTCCCTCCGCCGCTGGAAGCTCTAGTGAGACCCCGAGTGAGACGCCAGGAGTAAACGGGACCGCAATGTCTGTCGGCGTCGTATCGATTGGCAGCAGCGGCTGGGGTGAGCCCACAGACCCAATGCTGGTGTGACGGGGGAGTATTCGGAAACCGAGTAGTTCTCCCGCCACTACGGCACCCGCGCATGTTTCGAGGAGGCACATTAAAATCACCATGTTTCGTTTCCACATATCTCCGAGGCCCTGGATTTTGCTACTGGTTCCGAAGGCCGCTCTGACGAACCTCCAGCCGGTCCCGAACGCTAGCGCCAGAATTAAACCGGCGCAGGCTATCGTATCTTCAGAAGACACAAGTATAAACAGGCCGGAACATACAGCCAACAGCCGGGCGGCCTCTTGACCTACCCGATGGGCGCGTTTTTTAAGAATGCCTGGCTGGTTGAGTGGTTTTGCTTCGTCTAGTTTGGCCGCCACTTCAAATAGACTCTCTAGCCCGGTTTGCTTCTCAAGCAACCCGTCAACCATCAGAGTCTTTCCTCTCATCGGCCTTCTAATTGGCTTGGCAGGAGAGTCCATGATTTCTGTTTTAGCATCCTCATCATCGGTATCGTCAAACTTGTCAAAGAAGCCAAGAGGCGAGCTTGGCCTATGCTCGGAAAATGACCCCATAGGGTTAAATTGAGGGTCGGTTTCATTAAAGCTTGGATTCCAGTCCATGGCATCGGGGTCTGGCTGTCCTGGTGTTGTATGTGTGGAAGCGGGAAGCGGAGCAGGTGCGGGGGTTGCGTATCTAGATTGGAACGGCATGGGCGGTTGATAGGGCTCTATTGTATATTTCGGGGTGGCCTGATGTCGCTTCGCAGAGTTGATATATGGCTGCCTGGATCTGGCCGATGGTGGTGTTTGTGGGGCATTCAAATGTTCATTGATGGATGGCCCAGTGGGCCGGAACGTCATTCCACCTGAGTTTGAGAGGGATGATGAAGACTTCACCAGCAAGGGAGGTAGATGACTAGCAGTTCCGGGCGATCGAGGAGCGCGCAGAGATATCGTATGGACAGGCCGGGTGACCTTGAGAGAAGTAAAAGCTATCCACAGGACGAGTGCTTCTATGAGAAGGGATGCGTGACTAAGGACCATGATTTTCTTTTCTTCTTTAAGCGTGCCGCCAGGTCCTAGATACCACCAGCTGAGGCCAATGAACACTGAGACGACTGCTTGGCAAGCTAGATATGGAATCCTGTCCTCGACATAGGAGCCAGGTCGACGGCGAACCTCCAGCCATTTGTAATCGTAGAAGGAAAGAAGCAGAGCCCAGGGAAATATTATGTTGACCCATTTTGAACTGACATCGTAACAGCTGCTGCTGAGGTTTCCCTTTTGCCAAGACCTAGCTAAACAGGATCCCCAACTAACAGTACCGGATTGTTCCTTTGAGGTATGGAGGGCGAAGATGGAGATGGTGAACTGCCAGAACATGAGCAGGGCGATGGAAGCCCAGTATGCAGCACCCCATGCAAACCAACCAAGTACCATAAAGTTCCCGAGCATTATCCGGGAAAACGTTCTCGGTGGGGCAATCTGGTTTGAATGAATACGCTTTTCAGTGTTGACTAGCACCCTGGCCATGCCTTTCGAAATAACGCTATATCTAATGCCCTTGATAACACTGTTGACCTTGGGAGCACAGTTGTCGCAGACAGGAGGGTATTTCTCCTCGAGCTGACGTCGGAAGTCGGTGATATGTTCAGCAAGGTACTCGTAGTTTGGATCGGTTTCTTCGGGAAGGTAGTTGGCTAGCTGCTCCACGATTATAGAGTGGTTGTTCTCGCAAGATCTGCAGAGGACAGAGGTATGTCGGTGAGCTTTGCTTTTAGGAGAAGCATTATCACGGGCGAATTTGACGAAGGGCTGTTCGACATCCGGATGGTAGTCGATGATCTGGCCGTTCTCGTCGAATTTATTGGTGGAATAGCAACGAGGGCAGTCGAATTCACGAGGAGTGCCATTGCCGGTCCTAGGAATGTAGGAGGACTGATTGCAGTAGAAGCAGGTTATCTTGACCTTTGAACTTCGCAACATTGTGAATAGGAAGCATCGAGTAAGAAGGCCTTTGTGCCAGGTGGGTCGTGTATCGGCCGAAGCAACGCGACAGGCAGGAGTTGAAGCTAAGGACACAAGCTGGACAGACCTGGATTAATTAGCACATGGGAATGAGAGCCTAGGCAAACTGGAAAGGAGGAAGGGAGTGATATACCGAAGTACCTAAGAGGCATACAGAGGAGAGTGGAGGTGAGATGGTGATAGTGATAGGTCAGTTGGGGTTAGGATGGTTGTTTATGTCCTGCAGAGAGAAGAGCCAAAAGAAGAGATGTCGCGCAGGATTGGACGTCTGAATAAGGAATGACGTTGAGAACGGACGAATGAGAACGAGCCTCAGCCAGGGACTTGTAGCATGTACTCCGTAGCCCAGCAACACATGTCAAACATTTTGGACCATGAGCGATTATCTGATCAGATAAGATCTTAATTTGATGTGTTGTCCGGAAAGCACCTCGGAACATCCCTGACGGAACCAAGGTCCTGTGCTAGTGGAAGCACAGGTGCAGGCAGGCGTGATATCTTGAATCTGCACATGCACACTTTGCTTTCACAATTTTTTTTTTTTTTTTTTTTAGCATTAGCGCCATGAGGCCCCTCCAATAGATTTTGATGTTATCTGAAAGACCAGACGATGGGTGCATACTTCGGGTATACCGTATGTCATAACTTGAAGTACCACTTATTCCAGTTACTTGCTCCGTGGTACCTGCTAGTTTATTGAAGTATATAAGAATATGAGCATGTGAAGAAAAGGCTTGTTGTATGTGCCAAAGAAGAGTATTTTCTTGGCGCAGTGCCGTCATCCAAAAACATCGACGACGGCCGGACAACATCCCATCGACTTGGTTCCCTTGGTGCCTGCCTGTCCATCCCATCTTGAAATTTAACCTCACCTCAACACCACCCTTCAACACCATCACATTAACATCCTTCGTCATCGTCATCGCCACGACCCACCCCATGCTGTTGATATACTTATACTACTATCCCCTGCATTCCGACTCCCCTTCTTCTTCTCACCACGATCCGCTCCTCCTCCCATAGCCATTCTATCAAACTACTCGCTCAAGGTACTATTAATATAACTGGTAGTTCTACCAACAGGACAAACATCCAACAGCCTAGGTTAAATCCCAGGTCCATCCTTCCTACCATCACCATCGATCAAGACGTTCACGTGCGAACTTCTCGGAACGGCTTGAGCAGTCACCACCAACTACCACCTTACCGAAAGCCTCTGCCACCTCATCCGACGCCCTTGTCTGTCTCGAGAGCCCCTCTTTCGCGTCCCTCCGCAACTTCCTTATCCTTGCCCGTCAACCCTGCACACTATCCCGTCGCCCGATATATACTCAACCTCCAGGTTTCCCTCCAAACGCTACATCCCGAACTGGTAGCTCACACTACCATCTACCGGGGGTTACCCTCACCTTCTACCCCGGACTAACGTCCTTTTCTATCGACCTCTTCGTCCGATTTGATTTTTCTCTCTCGAAATTTATAAAATATTTTTTTTCCCTTGTTAATTAACTTCAAAGTGTTCCTCAACGTTCACATATCTTTTATCAAAACAAGAATAAAGAATCATGTTTGCCGCTGTGAAGCTCATTTCTCGATTGGTATCGAGTATTGGCTTCATCCTACTGATCATAGTATCAGTTCCTCTCGCCTTCGATGTCGGTGGTAGGGATTGCGGTCTCGCTTTCTCTCTCGCCATATCGACCTTCTATTGGTTGCTGTCTATCCTACGCCTCGCTATAAATCGAAAACGACATCTCTGGCCCCTCCTATACCTCCTAGGCGCTTTACAATACCTCATAGTACCCGCCTTGTTGATTTTCAACCTCGACAGATTCCAAACCGACCCTCCTCCCTTTGACAGTACTGCTAGGAAAGTCAGAAGAGTTATTGGTTTTACTGCAGACGAACCAGAGCCCGTCGGTGGCGAGGATCCGATACTATGGGATAGACTGACCATCGTCCCATGGAACGCCTTCCTTACGATATTCACTCCTATATTTCAACTAGTTGAGGGATTCTGCACCCTTCTCGTTATCCAGTCCGTTGGTCAGATCGGGCGTTGGCTCGTCCACCGCAAGAAATCCGACACTTGGAATGTATGTTGCCCTATACTATTGATGTTTGCTTAAATAATGATTATAGCTAATTTCTCGATTCAGATTGCCCTGCTGGTGGCCTCTGGTTCGATCATCACATCTGCTTTCTACTTTATTTACCGCATATATACCTTCCCAGATATCACTGCTATTGATGCCACCCTCATAGGTGTAGCAGTCACGAGCTCCCTCTTTCTCTGCGGTTATGGCATAGCTAGCGGTAGAGGGAGCTCAATTGAAAGCTCTCTCCTGGTATGTCATCATGTGTACTAGACCGTTATCTCTAAATACTAACGATGTCCTAGTTTTCGTACGTAGTCTTGTGTATGTATCAGATCTTCACAGACTACAAGCCAAACAACCCTCCAGAAGTCTCAGAGAAGCCTGACTTTCCTCCCCTCCCACCTTTTATCATATCCTCTGTCTCCAACATATCAGAATCCCTCCTTCAGGTCCTGCCTCTTGCGATCACCTCCGCCTTTATTTTCATCCGTTCCGCTCTGGACACAATCCCTCCGTCAGTGCTAGTTTCTCTAGCATATAGACTTTTTGTTCTTAATGCGAGCACAAAGATCATACCTGCCGTCCGGGAAGGCAAAAGTCTGAGCATCCAAGACGAAAATGAAGACGACCCAGGATCAGGCGGTACTACCCGCTTTCTGGCTTTCATCAGAAGCTTCAGCCCTGTCGCTATGATCACAGTATATACGAACCTGTTGATGATGCACTTCGAAGCGATGCGAGGCGGAGAACTCGGGGTAGCCGTCGGGAAGATGGGATGGATCAATATGTTGATCTGGACTCCATTAGGGGCTGAGATATGGCGATGGGTAAACGTCCTAGCTACACGTAAGTTTCTCTGACAATAGTAAAATATATTTCTGTGGCACAAGGTTTCTAACACGTAATTATAGTCGCCTTATATTCCTTCGAGCTCTGTCAGGCACAGGCAGACGACGAGGACGGTACTACATTGACAAGTCATTGGAAGACGGATTAAAGCTTTACCAGTGAACTTATGGCACTTTCAACGCTTTCCCTACTTTTTCATGCTACATCCCCCCCTTTTTTTCTCTCCCTCTTTTGAATGATCTGTGATCATAAGACCCCCAATACACACGGGCTCGACGGAATACTACACAATACGTCGAGCGCCCTTATCACTAAAGACTTGGTTTCTCTGTATTTATATTTCCCGCCCCACCTAAAACACACAATTTTTTTTCATCCGTGGTTTATGGGCAGATGTATCATTCCCCCCTTTTTATCGTTATAATGCTTTATTCGGGTTCTATATTCGGTGTTCCTCTTTTCTTTTTCCCTTTTCCCTTTATTTGCTACAAGATACATGTATGATACCCCTGGATGTTTACTTTGAGATGACGACGCGATGATGATACAGAAGAGGAATGGAACACGACGAGATAAGTCAGGAGGAAATAATGACAGAAAACGATAATGAATTTGTCATGGACGATACAAAAGTTTTTCTTGATTGTAGACTACCCTTTTAGATACATAATACTTTCCTTCCGCTTATATGAATAACAACTTCGAAGATGAAACGTATCAGCCTATCCTGTTGCCTTTTACTCTTTCCCTTCCTCACTACCAGAAGCGGTAGCTGCACCACCTCCCAAACTCAACTCCTTCACATTTGATACCCCAGCTTTGAACCTAATTATTCTCGCATTCTCCCAATCCCACACCCCACCAGTCGAATAAGGATCAGTCCTCAACCACTCCCTAACCGCCTCTTCACCACTACCCGCCGGAAGTTCCAGAGCCAAGGATGAGCCTGCGAATGGCCATGTATCTGGTGATGCTGAAGTAGATGGTTGGGAAGAAAGATAGGCACCGCCAAAAAGGGTCCGAGGAAGGGAGGTGGGTGATTCTTGAGAGATTTTTGTAAAGTGTTTGGGACGGACGGCAAGGCGGGGGGCGGATGGGTGGTCCGGAACTATGATGAAGCTGTTTACATTTTTGATCAGGAAAGTTCAGCAACTCCTAGACGATATGGATATTTTTCCAGGAAAGTATCTTGAAAATTAAATGCCCTCGTGGCTCATAGTTCCAATATAGTTTTAGACAGCTTGTGATCTCAGGGATCTGACGGTGCTGAGCAAACAATCGTAAGATATTCCAGCAACAAGATCGAAGACAGTCCAAAATACAACAAAGAACTAAAATACTATGCATCATAGTAATGACAGATAGACAAGTGGTACCACTAACTGTTGAACAAAAATAAACGTAGTTTAGGTTCGTGTCCCTTTACAGATTGCGGCAGTTTAGTCTAGATGCAACACAGACTTCGCCATTCATACCATACGCCATGTATCATGATGGGATACATATTAAACACTTGCGATAAAGGAATATCGAAAAACATTAGATATACTTTGTCCCTTGATTACTGTTCTTCTTTCTATGGAATTCTCCATCCTCGACGAAATAATGAAACGTGGACTTACTACTGTTCAGTCGCCATAGTTAATTGATATAAAAAATGTGATCTAGTGGGAAATGTGTGAAGGATCTGAATAGCGAGATGTAGAAGAGAGTGGTATTTTTGGGAGCGTTTTAAATACAAACATAGCAGCATTAAAGTTACGGCCACCAGGGCTCAGTTTCTCCGCCGGCCTAAGTGCCACTGACCTATGCTGGTTCGGTGTCCTGTGTTGGAATTTAGACTGTCGATCAGGGAAATCCAACGTCCTGACAACACAGTTACACTGGCCTCGGTGTCCCGTTGGGCTGATTCAACCTTGTGGATGACTTCTTGTATAAGCGGCGATGCCACGACTTCAGAAAACCCGACAATTAATTAATAGTCATCTTGAACTGCAAATACGGAAACACTCGGCGTTTAATTCTCTCAGGATATAGAAACTGTATCTTTCTTCTATTCACGTAGATATGTCTTTCAATACTTCCTACTTGTACTTTCCACATCAGTTGGACACTACGCATGAGTTAGAGCCCGATGGCTTACACCTAGCTATAGCCTGTATACTAACAACAGTCATATGCAAGGGACACACTGGCTGATGATCATGAATATCGAATTCTCTGATCAGTCTCCATCGCAGTATGTGTCAGTTTTCTAGCATCTTCGCTATCTTTTGTACTTTAAGAAACAGCACTTGGAGGGAATTCCGGAATAGTTCTCGAGGTCTCCTACCTAAGTATCTACAAATCTCACCTTACATTTTCGGCACTAGTATACGGCTATTCACAGTAAAAAGCACATAAATTGACCACAATGCTTTTACTTCTTCCTGGACTTCTCGTCTTAGGGCTGTCAGGTCCAGTGGCCTCTAAAAGGGCGGTAGATGAAGAGGCCACCACTATCACAAGCACTAAATACGAAACTGTTACCCCGACTTTCACAGAAACATTGGGTGAACGACAACAGGAGGGGTTCTGCTTTGGGCAAGGGGGGCTGGAACTATGCTCAGATATCCGGGCTGAATGGGCTTCTAACCAATTCGAATCTATGAATGGCACCTCTGGCGGGAACCCTAGCGGCACTTCCACCTCTACCTCACCGAGTGCAAGCGCAAGTGCCGAATACCAGCAGATTATTTCTGGTAGTGCTTTCCAGCTTTTTGTTACAACAGACGACGGTACGATTTCATATGTTTCAATAAATTCGGATGGGTTTGCCTATCTCATTGGCTCGCGGAATGGGCAGTTATTCCAATGGACACAATCCTCCCTCAAAACATATGAAACAGAACCACGAGACTTCCTGGCGTTGCCTGACAGCGAAGCTTCCAGCCGCCGTAATATGAGAATCGCCGGTCGACAAATTTTGACAAACTCTACGAACCGGGGTACTATCAAAGCAGACAACATCATACCCACTGGTGCCTCGACAAACTTCACATTCATCCTGCACGAGATAGACACTGAACTTGTGTTGACTTATCAACAGAGGCAGGCTTTATTTGGATCGGGATCCGGCTGTACAACGAATACGGCGGCACCGGACTCGGTCTTAGCCTTTGGTATTGCGGACGATTATGCTTCCTTAGAGGGCTGTTCCGTGGTATCTCTCACTGCTCGGGTAGCAGCTGGAGTGTCCTCGCTGAGCACGAATACGAACACTGGCACTGGTAGTGGTAGTGGTAGTGGAAGTGGAAGTGGTAGTGGAAGTGGAAGTGGTAGCGGCTCTGGAGGTTCTAGCGGGACCAGCGCTTCCAATGGCTCCAATGGTGGCGCTGGTGGGGGCTCCAATAGTTCCAATAACGGCTCCGGAGACGATTCCAATACTAGCTCCAACGGTAACTCCGATAATGGTTCTATAACTTCTTTATCTTCCTCCGGTTCCAACTTGCCGAGTTCTACGGACTCTGGTCCGATAACTTCAAATTCTTCGCCGTCAAGTACTCCAGCAAGCCCTGGATCAAGCGGGCCGTCTTCACCAAGCGACACAGGCTCACCATCATCTTGTTCTGGGAGCAACTGTTCCGCATCTTGCACAGGCTCGGAGTGTAGTGCCGCTGGTAGCTCAAGCAGTTCTTCCAGCTCCTCCAGCTCCGATTCTGGCAACGGCAATTGCGCTACAAAAGTCGTCATTCCTTTTAGTCTCTCTTGTCCTTCCAACGTAGCCGGAGACTACTACACTATGGGGAAAAGTGTTTGGAGTTTATGTACAGGCTGGACACTCACTGGAGGCTCGGTAGTTCAGACAGATGACAACGCTGCTGGAACCCTTTCATTCCTTCCTTGTATGAAATCGTGTTCAGAGGCGGGCTGTACAGGTATAGTATTCAAAGCAGGAACAGAGACAATAGAAGGCGGTGCTGTCAGTCCGGCATCATGGGGATGCTACTATGATACTGCGGTCCAACAGCAATATTTGTCGAATGAATTCACCCCCCTCCACTTTTTCAGCTTGACAGCAGCAGTCTTCATCTGCACCAATGATTATGTTTTCACTGGTGCGACCCCAGACCCAACTCGCGACACGCCAACGACCACGGGTACTGTTCCTTGTTATATTCCTACGGCAGACAACATACCAGGGGATGTGAAATGTCCCTATAATGCCGGCGGCCTTTACCAATTTTTCGCCACTTCGCTTTACCAGGTTGGGGTGTTTGCCGGGAAAACTACAGCTGTCGTTATTTCAAGCTGTCCTGGGGGCGAGTTTCTTACCACAGGGGATGTCATACCTTGGACCGCTATTACTGCGCTTCCAACATTGGATATTAGCGCGTGTTACAATTCGTGCTCCTCTATAGCTTCTGCGGCGGGTGGCACCTGCAAAGGCGCCGCCATAGTCATCACATCACATAGTCATACCAATGGGTATAGTATGAAATGCGTCAGCGCGATGGGTGCTGATGTAACTATGACTACATCCAACGCTGCTGCTGGTGAGAGCTGGTATCAAGCGGTCAAGCAAATATGCACTAACTCGTTCACTGTTATCACTGGTTGTGTACCGACAGGGACACCACAAGCTGCTTCGTGCTGTGGTAGTGCGATTAATCCCTTCAGATACACATATGATACAAGCATTTTCACCGTCTGCCCAGGATGTGGATGGCAAAACTCAATCGCATCAGGGGCTGCGGCCACCGGGACCATTAATGCTATATATTTTGACAAATGTCTATCAAGTTACTGTATTGATGCCGATTGTGCGGGGTTAGCTTTGGGCATCAAAACTTCAATGCCCGCTGGTGCTGCTGGTGGTACCCCTACTTACCAATGCATGGGCCCAGCTAACACCGCAGCTAACCAAATCAATGGGATGGATCTGGCGGACGGAGTTTACGGCACAATCTTCGCGTTTATCTGTACGCAGAAAATGTACCCTGCCTTTCCTTCGCCAACGACTACTTCGCTACTAGCGCCTCCCTTCCTATTGTGCAATCCATCTTTCGAGACTTTCGACGAGGCTGCTCAAGCAATGAAAACATGGACCAGCATTTTCGGGACCACCAGCGCACTATACAATCTACCAGGAGTGGAGATAACGATACCATTACGGCCGACAGGCTGTTTCTGGGGTTGTAGGGATTTTGATGGTAGTAGGCAGCCGGAAACAAATATGGCAAGTCTCTGCGCGAAAAGTATTACGGGGGCTGTCGCCCAGGGTGTAACTTTCTTCGAGGTTGTCCGGAAGAACGAAAACCAGGGCAATTGTTATTGTCGATATACGCAATTTGCAACCAAACCTGACGTCTCGTCCTATACTCCTGCGGCCGACATTATCGAAGTTTATGGCTACGAGCTTCAAGTTTGATCTAGGGCTAAGGTTACACATTTATGTTTCTTTGGGATTATCTTGCAAGGTCGACTTAACTTTGAGTTTACTTGTTCACATGTCCCTATATATGAAGTACTATCTTACTAGTTTACTTGTTCTATATTTATGGCAGATGTACTAGCTTGGTTGGTTATACTCCTGTGGGAAGCTTACACTTATAATAATAATAAAATTAATGCATTTTATTCTTGTTCTTGCATTTATTGACTAGAACTAGGAGTAGAAAGCGTTTTTGGCTACAAAGCCTTTCGTAGAGCGGTTTTGAACTGGGCCAGTATACACATTAGGCCCCTGGCACCACTTTATAGACTGTGACAGACTTAAACTTACCGGAAGAATTTCCACCTGTAATTTACAACATCATTAGCTCAGAACCTAGCGGCTATAGTCTTGTTTAATGTTTCTGTTTACCTTTTCCAAATCCCAGACGTCGTTCTCGACGTATTTGTCTCCCTTAATGATCTCCAGGACCTCTTCCTTGGTCTCAACGGAGATTAACATGACCGATCCCTTGAACTTTGGAGTTTCCCCTTCTTTGATGTGCTCATGTAACATCACACCTCCGAAGTTGATAATGCCATTGGCTGCGCGCTCATTTGCGACTTTGAGGTGGTCACTGTACATCCCTCACGACGAAGAGAAGAAAACATTGCCGGAAGTTATATCGAGTATCCTTCAACATATAGCTGTGAATATGAGAAGAGAGTATGGATAACTTACGCGCGAACGGCGAGCCTGCGCTCAACGGCACCCGGCTTGTCGGGAAGAATGACGAGCCATTCGTTTTGGGATGGTGACGACGAGGATGCCATTGTACGCCAATTGTAAGTACTGCTGGAAGGTAGAAGAATACTCCGGTTGTTTAGCAAAGACGGTAAGACTAGACGATTTGAGTAGTGAATAGACGATGTCGTCGATAATGCGCAGAGACGGCGAGATGCAGCTTGCATGTTCCTCTATAACTTAAAAATCCCCGGATCGGAACCCGGAAGAAATTGTGGTAAAATGAAACGGACGGCGGGGTGAATAATGTGTTGTATTTTTTTACTCAATCTTCGGAAGAGGGGACGTTGGGTGGACGGGCCAGGCAATGGAAGTTTAACCGCTGTTTCCTGCTATTGGTGGAACCCGACAGGGTATATTCCTATTTGGGACCATGTCGGACTTGGCGTCTTCTGTCAACCGGTTTCTATTCATATCCGTATGCTTTATGCATATAATCGGTTCGACTCAGTCATGCGACATAAAAACCATACCCCGTCCAGGCGTTACGATTAGACCGGTACACTGATAAATGTGCTTTAACGTTAAGGTGAGCAGATGGGAAAACTAAAAATTCAGTTTGCAACCAGGTTTCTGGCACTTCCCCCGCCACGTCTATCTCAAGAAGCGCTCAAACACCTTTCGGCAGTCCGGTTTGGTTCGCATTCGGGCGGGGTGTCAGCTTACTGGCGAGCTCTAGCGCTCTTTTTTTTTTTTTTTTTGATCTTTCTTTGTTCTACATAATGTACATGACACTAATCGGAGTTTATTTCTACGATCTCAAATCGAGATGATGGATGATGGGGCACGACCAAGCCTAGTGGGACGCCTCTTTCTCCTCCTCTAAGCTAAGAGCTCTCGCTCTCGTATTCCGTACATACCTACATGTACTTACTCACCTTACTTACTTGAACCTACCAAGGGCTTCTGATATCTTGGGCACATATCAAACGAAGGCCCAAAGTGGAAATACAAGGCGAGAATGCGCATGTGCCCGCTGCATGCCATTTCTGCCCACCATGCCCCCTACCCTACCCCCGGGTGACATGTAGCTTAGATCCCTCAAGCTCCAGCCTTGCAGGGTTCGAGCCCATCTGAGCACCAGTGATCCACCTAAAAAGAACGCCATTATAACTTTTTCTTCTTCATAAAAACAAGCCGAAAGTCCGGAAGTTGAAAGGGTTTTTTTAGGGAGCTAAACGGAACTGATATGAGACATTCTAGTTTAGGGTAGTCTGGTGGGATTACAAGAAAGTTCGGACGCCACTCTTAAGGCAACGATTTTTATAGGGCTGCTAGGTGGGAAGTTAAACACAAGAGAGAACGGATAACTATCGCCCGGCAAATTCATTGCCGTGCTGGCCTTGCCCAATACAGCAAGTATTTCCCTAAGCTGGAAGAGAAGAAAAAGGGAAGCAGAGAGCACATGTATGTCAGGTCACTTTGCTCACCTGTGGTGGTTTTTTTCTGTCTGGGCAGACGAGGTCTGGTTTTTGTAACACTGGCCGCGCCGTCATTGGTTGAGGCCGTACCGCACGCCCCCGAATAAGCTTCCCCACTCGCTAATTTCAGCCTCACGGGGAGATAGACCCAACGAGATCCCATCTTTTCTTCACACTCCCTTTCTTGACTCAAAGCCCACGGATCCAATTTCGCAAAACTCCATAAGCTTCCTGATCGCGAAAACAGAAAGGCTGGGTCTTACGGTGGCAAAATCAGACGGTGGATCGCAGTCGGATTTTAAATTGCGAGAAAGAAAGAATAAAAAATAAAGGATAATCAGGTAAATCCGCCCCGGTGCATGAAGCTTGCAGGAAGGATAGAAGGGAAGGGAGGATGGCGCTATCGTTCCAAAACGTGTACATCCATCGAAAGGTTGCAGAGGCGTCGTCCAAACCTTGCATGATATGCTTCAGGCCGTCAACTTCAGTGCTCATCACATCATGTCAGAAGGTAAGAACCATATTTTACCAATATCCCAAGAAACACACGCAGGCCAGCATTCCCAAGCCCACTTCTAGACCCTTTGTGTCTCCATCCCCCCACCCCTTACTGTTTTTCTTTCCTTTTTTGTTTTTTCTTTTCTTTTTGATTACCCGTTTGCCGTTTGGTTCTGTTTTCAGCCTTTCGCACATAAATTATGCTCTCAGCCCTATTTTCTGATTGTGATACCGTTAATATCCCCATGTCGCCAAGCCTATAGTCGAACATAGCTCATCCCTCAATGCGAGAGAGTTTGGCTCTTTCGATGGCCGTTTCGATTCGGATACCCCTAGGTTGGTTATTCCTTGACTGATGGATTACCCACCCTGGTGTTTTAGGACTTCTTTTACATCTGCCCAAGCCACCTGAACGACCGAGGGTTCGCAACCGCTGTAATCGATGAAGCAGCCGAAGCCGAGAAGAGGAAGAATGAGGAGATGGCTAAAGAGCTTGAGAAGCTAAAGCAAGAATTTGAGGAGAAGCAAAAGCGGAAAGAAGAAAAGAAGAAGGATAAAGACAAGGATAAGGATAAGAAAGGGAAGGAAAAGGATAAGGTCAAAGAGGAAGAGGAAGCGGAGAAGGTTAAGATTGAGGCCGAGAAGGCGAAAGCCGAGAAAGCTGTTGAAGCACCCTCGTTCAGCGAGTATAATTTGCACCGGTACGTCGAGGACCTATTGTTCCCCATTCTCCCTCTCCTTCTTTCCAGTTTTCGCAGTTTGACCAAAGGCCGGGCTGGTCAGCTGCACATTTGAACATATTCACAATGCATAAAAAATATCATGGGTTTAGCCATATCCACTCAGCGAGGTGGGGAAAACCTTGGCCATATTCCTTATATTCCCGGTCTTTTTTTTTTTTTTTAATCTTTTTATTCTGCTATTCCAATTGGAAGGAATATGCAGAATAAGGAAGTTTTGAGGTAGAAAAGGAGAAGGTACTGTCGACTGACTGACGTGGTTGATTCCTCTTCCCCCTCCATCCTTGCAGCAACTTTTTCAACGGCCGCCAGCAAAAGTACCGCGAGAAGCAGATTGCCAAAAGAAATATGGAACGGCTGAAAGATCCCATGTCATTCCCGGCTGTCCCGAGGGGTGATCCTGTGTGAATGGAGGTCCTCTTTTTTGTTGGTTTTGTTTTTTTTCGTAGGGCCGGCCATGTTTTTTCCCTTTCTTCTGCGTTTTCCATTTTAGCGTGGGACCTTAATAGATAGAGATGCAGATTGCAGTTCAGTGTACTTCACTATTAAGCGATGGGCAATCGATTGAGTAATTTGTGTTCTGCATTTAGCGGTTTCGACGACCAATGGTTCGATTATGTATAGCTCGGGGCGTGGATGTCTTGGAAAACAATAAGTCGCACATACACCCCAAAATCTTTTCGAGTATTCCCGGAATTGATTCCCAAAACGGTCATGTTATCCCACTCTGTCTTTGATTTGATAAGATTCCGAATTGAACTCCCACTGGAGCTCTTGAGCGCACAACAGCGTGCATCTGAGACCCCATCAGGGTATGAAACGGGCGGCCTTCCGTGGCTCGGGGAGAAGGGAAAGGTAAATAAAAAAAGAAGGTTGCAGTGGTTGTTATGTCTCGGAATGTTGAATTTTCGTAATTCGTATCCGAAACGAACCAAAAAAGGTGAGGTTCCAACTTGTTTTTGTTAATAAATGTTGGATATTTGGCAGCTGTGTTGTTGGATATCACACCTTTTGGGTGATAAAACATCCTAAGATGGGAAATCCCGTTACCATTTTATTGACTTGGCTTTTTCAAGGATGAGGGGGTGATTTTTGTGATCTATGTTGGAAAGAGTCGGTGCTAACCATATATTGGCGCGGGAAGGGGGGTCCACTGGCCAGGGTTGTTTCTCTTTTCTTTTGAAGTGAATTAAGCTTGAATTCGCAAGCGGAGTTACGGAGGAAGCTACTGCGCTAGGTGAAAGTGAAATTGTTGGATGGTCCGAGCGATGGTTCTGCAGTAGCAGTGAATAATCTTCTGGAAGAAGAAGAACGGCTCGTTCCTTAGTGCTATATGCTGTCGGGGTACATGTCCGGACGGCTTGCTAGCGGTGTAAGTATACTAGGGTCAGTTGTTAGTAGTTAGCTAAGTTAGTATTATATTGCATACTGCAGTTTTAAACCCTCCTGAGGCAGCCAGTCGATACAACAGAGCTAAACTAAAGTTTAGCCTTAGGTGAGAAGAAGAGACACTAGTCGAGGTTTCGTGTAAGCTCTACCGTCGATAACCACGTTCGATATTATATGGCCTTTAAGATTTTATATTAAAGCAGATTGGTCAAAAGTTTTCCCAAAACACTGAATAATCCCTGGAAAATAAACCCGGCCCGCAAGAACGGGTTTTAAGACACACAGGATACTTTCGTGCTGTCGAGTAAACATAATGGCCAGGCACCGAAAATCCTAAACATTCCCGGTCCAAAAGGCCTCTTCGAGAAATCAGTGACGAAAAGAAGGCTGGTCGGTATTCTCCGGTCCAAATTTGCGAGCCGTCGTAACAAAGGCCGTGCAGGGTGAGAGTTGCATGATGCAGATGACTGCGGACGCGACCGATATGATGCTGGTAGATAATCGAGGAGCTCAATCGGTGTCGGTGTCAGTCGTGGCGAGGCTATGTTTTTTATTCTGTGTTACACGTCGAAAAGCTTATTCCCAAACGGCAGGTCGAGTCTTCTGTCATTCTTATTCTTATTCGTAAATCTTGTGTCGATAGCACGGAAATAGGGATATGTGAAGGAAAAGATTTTACGCCAAAAAGTCATGAAAGAGGCTCGAAAGGGGGTTGCCGGATGGGCACTAAAGAAATATATAATACTGCAACACGCGTCTAAGGAGAAATCGCCTGCCTCCGTTACTCCTGTCAGCTGGGAAATTGCCTTCCAGGAGAGCCTTACATAGCTATTGTATGGGAAAGGGCTGAAATTTACTCGGTGGCTGACTGGGCCTGGCGAGGATGGTCGTGAGATTAAGGAGCCTCGATTGGAAAACAATTCAGTCAGCTACTAAAACTGAACTACGATCCAGCATTTAGAGCGTCTACAGTTTCGAAAGAAGACAACGGCTGAACGGATTTACAAATCACTGTATTTGGATGAATTCTAGTCCGGACAACTGATTGGCGAGGATGTGTGGGTCTTCGAACCCCGTCTACGGGGCTCCGGTCCTAAGCGCAGTATATCATGGAATTGGTGTATCTGGGGGCATTGACACACCGACAATTCTGTTCATATGATCTCATACGAACTACGCGTTCGAGAAAAAAATCGACGTTGATAGACACAGGTACAACCGAGGTCATTAGACTACTCAAATTTCTTACGACATGATGATAAACCTGCACTCTGCCCTCGAGTTCATCAGGCCAGCCTCTTGTTATTGCGGAAAATTCTTCATCACAGCTGTCTCCAGTTGGGCTTGCACTTCGTACAACGTAAATCTGGCTGTTCTGTCAGAATGATTGGCTCTGGCACCCTGCCACCACGTCCTGGGCCAATTTCCAAAAGGCTGCATGCCTGCTCGTGGGCAAAAAAAGGTTGGTGCGGCGCCAGCTTCGGCTAGGCCACCCTCTCCACGAAGATGACAAGGAAGGAAACTCTCAAAAAGCCTTGTAAGGCATGAGCTAGTCAGGTTTTTGAACGCCGCAGACATCATAGATAACGGGCGTTAATATCAAAAGTGATATAAGCTCAGCCAATCACACGGAGATATTACGAAATAGTGGAGACGTCGATGAGGGGAAGTGTGTCTCGTATTCATGACTTCCAAGAACTTGAATAACAATTTCCTTGATTTTACGGCACACATTTTTCTTTTCGGGGCAATGTTGCATTGCGTCGGTTACTTTGACCAACTCGCAAATCGATGCATAAAAGAAATAGTAATTGACAGGTGCATACCTTCTGTGATACAATCAATCAAACTTCTGTATCTGTTAATCAAGGCTTCGCTGGCGCAATTGTGTCTCCATTGGAACACCACTATCTATGATTTCGGGGTAGCTGTGGGACAAGCTTGGAGAAACGAGGAGTTTGCTAAAACGTGCGATTTTGTAGGATGCACTTCTGACAGGATTAAATTAGGTGATGTTGAGTGCATAATACCCTTGGTCAGCTTCCTTGCTGCCCAAGGTCTGAGCGGATCTAAGATCGGAAATCTATTTCTCAAGCCTTGTTATATTATAGCTCGTTATATAGAGGTTATAAATTCTATTACGATATTGATTCTGTCCTCGGGGTGATAATAAGACGGCATTAAATACGGAGTAATATTCTTTGTATACCTTAATGTCCGTTAGCTACAGACCTATTGGAACCCATGCTAACTTAAACTTAATGGTAGAGAACTACCCCTCTTTTCGAACACCGCGAATACTATAGTAGGTTTATGGTAAAGCAGGGGGAATAAACTTTTGACTAATGGAAATACGGTATGTATCCTGAGTACGCAGCCCCGGCCGAATACAGAACGCACCTCGCACTCGGCTAACGGTCAAAACCCAGAAAACCGATTTTGTTTTCCTATTCCTGTGTGCGAAGGCAATCCACAGGGCCGTTTTAGCGTAATTGTGGTTACAGAATATAGTTGCACAGGTTATTATACCAGAAACTCTAGTAAATTGCAAGGCTGGAGTGCAGGGAAAAGGGAAAGTATCACAATTAATTTGCTGACTTTGATTCTCGAGAAGAGCGAGGGAATCTACCAAATAGGGTGTTGGATAAGTACGGGGAGGCTAGGATTAAGTTGTGTCACATTGCACGTTCCTGTCGTACAGACGGCATCACATGTGTACCCACATTGGAGCACCGAACTCTCCAATTTGAACGGTTGTCTGTGGTTGGCTAGCGCAAGGAGCAGATTGCAAGGTCCTTCCATGGTCGGAGGACGTCTCTCGGCTCAAGCCCAAACTCTTGTTTTTAGCCCTACGCAACTTCCAACTCTCAGCCCAATGGGGCGGAGAGGATTCGTCTGGCCACTTTCCCACTTGCTCATCATGTCCCGTCCTCTCCATGTTTCACAAGGCGAGAGGTAAGAAATCCTGTTCGCGATCCCACTCCCTTTGGGCTTTTGCCGTTGATCCCACATGTTGAGTGAATATCGAGATCTTGGCGAGCTTTCTTGAACATCAAATATTCGAACTTATCTGCTAAAAATAGCGAGCTGAAGTATAGGTTTCCCAAAAAAGTTACAATAGCGCAAAAACCGCATCGTCTTGGGATTACAACCAGGCAAGACTCCTATTTCACGATCTTGCTTCGGCTTCTTGATGAGCGCTTCGAGATGCATATTCAAGGATTTAACCGAACCCCGAAAGGAAAAAAAGCTAAAAGAAAAGAAAGGCTAAAAAACTATGTTTTTTTGATGATTTGGGGAATTCGTTAGGCAATAGCATCACGCTCGAGTCAAGGCCACGACAATGAAAATTTGTCTCGTTTTCGCCGTTTCCTAGCCAAGTTAGTGGTCCCGACTGCGAGAGGCTGAGGGGGGAAAGGTGTGAGGCTTACATATTCGCGCATGAATAAGTACGGTCAGCGAAAACTTATCCTTTATCACCACACACCCCATGGCCCAGGTCGAACATACGTATACCAGCACTGCTCAGCGGGGTTAATAAAGTAAGATGTTTCTTTTAGCGCTAGATGAAAGTGGAGATGCCTGAGTCGCATGGGCATTTCGAAGATTTGAAAATATTATTTGGTTCACCTTATAAGGATTGCGTCGCAGTTCGCACGTCGGATTATCAGTCTTGGAAATCCAGATGGCTGTGCTGACCCTCGTTAGGCCTCTCCCTCTCCAGAACTATGGCCACGGGTTCCCAGGAAAAAAAAAAAAAAAAAAAAAAAAAAAAAAAAAAAAAAAAAAAAAAACCACCTCCCCGACGGTTGAATTGCATAGATTTGAGGCAAATTGTAGCAGGCCCCAGAAAGGAACATGCCGCTTCTCGTAAGAACCGCTTAACAGGTTCCATAGGCTTTTCGACCCATTTATCCCATGACCAAGGGAAACCCACCCTAAGCTCTTGGCGATGTGGATTTTCTTATCGAGATTCAAGCTCAGGGACCTTGATGGAGAAGACCCCGAGAAAGGATCCATTCGGATGCTAGACTACTGGATCAGAGCTAAGAAAAATCTTATTTGAGGTGATGTGAAGCACAAATATTCAGTTTTAGGACATGAAGGGGGAAAATTTTCGAGAGCTGGACTGGTGACGATACAGCAGTATTTGTATACCGTCGCCGGCTGACATTGAGACATTCCATGAATTCATATCGGCACTCGTATCCTCTCTGGGCTATCGATTTGCAGATGCCCGAGCGGTTCTGCGCAAGACATTGCTGCAGGTAACCAGTCAGATTCTCGCGTTCGCAACCCACCCTCTCGCCGGTACGGTCCAGCCCAGTGGGGTTGGGCAGCCCATGGCTGCAGGGATGGTGTGCATCTACTTGATTGGATGACATCTGGCTGCGTTCTTTCCTCTCGAGGCTGACGCTCCGAAGACTAAGACTAAGAACCTCCCTTGAACCCTTAGCCCCAAAGCATGACCCTTTTGTACCTTTGCTACCTCTGCCTGTAGAAACCGTCCCCGCCTCTCTGTCTTGGTTTAAGGATGTTGAGAAACAAACTGTGCATTCGATTAGTCTCCAGGACTGAGGGATCGCTGAGTGCCATAATGCAGGGTGGAGTTGAGGCGGCCATCGACAGAGATTGAGCTCGCCTTCAGAGCCAGTCCTATGCAGGCTTCCTCAACTTCCCAGGTTGAGGCTAGTTATACCCAAAGCATGGGAAGAGATTTTGGCACCTGAGATGGTGCTTTGGCTTTCGATAGCATCATAATCCTCGTAGGTTTTATGGAGTCGCAGGACCAGGATATCAGCGCTGGGTGAATGAAAGAAACTGGATCGAAGACATCGAACCCAGTTTGGGGTTTCCCCTCAATTGCTTAATACCAATTATTAATCGGGCTTCTCCTGCCTCAAGGTTAATGGAATGGTATGGTATAGTATGTATGTCTATGACCCCGGCTGTATCGCCCGATGGTTGGTATTAGTCTATCGTTGGTTCCCGCAGCTCGACATCATATGGAGCAATTTTTAGAGCTAGCAAGATTGGGCCCATTCTCTTTCCCTTTTAAATGTGTGCTGCTGCCCACCCACTCCAGTCAGCCCAGCCCTAGCAGAACATCCGAACCCGACACCGTTTGATTGAGCATCGAACTAATTTAATGACGATTGAGGTTTCTGGCAAGACTAAAAAACGACAATAGGATTCTTCTTCAGCCAAATCATCGAGCGGGCCAATAAACCGAACACGACGGAGGCGTCCAAGCTACTACATACTTAGTACCTACTTAGTACTATTAAATTCACGGGTAAAGGTACGTATCTTTTATTATTACGCAGTTCGGCTCGACTCCTCCAAACGATCACGATGTCCCAATATTTCTTTTTCATGAAAGGGTTCTCCACGTTCAGTTGCAACAAGGCCATGTCTTCGCAATACGGCCCTGTGGAGTCCACATCTTAGGCAGGAATCAAAAGAAAAGAAGCTTCCCAGTCAGAATCCAAGGAAGAAGAAAATAACCTTTGATGAAATTGTAATGGGGCCTTTTTTTTTCCATCCCACTTTTTTTTTTTTCCTTCCCTGGCTGCAGCTGGCACACAAGGCCATACAGAGGGCAGTATGTAAGGCATAATAAAGGCCCTTCGCATACCTTCAGTCAATCGCTGCATATGCCTTCACACATTTTCTTATTTTCTCTCGTCCACACCGATTGTAAAGAGGGAGGAAAGAAACGAGAGAAAAAAAAAAAAAAAAAAAAAACAAAAAAACAAGAAGCACCCTTCAGTGATCCGGATATCGTTTACCCTTTGAACGGGCTTGTTCCCAGTGCATACAACCCCTGCCCGCCCTGTGTTTTGCTTCTATCATTACCGCAGCTCGCGTATGGCCTGTATTCGACAGGTAAAAGGTAAGAGAGACAGCAGCTAAAAATCCCAAGACAAGACGGTTGTTCATGCAGAGTCGAATGAATTTTTATTTTATTCTTTTCCAATTCGCATTCTCATCTGCAAATTTACATATGGCTCTCTCTTCCTTTGCAGTATATACGAGTCCTCAGGAAGATATTGTTAGTGATATTATACCGATCACAATTTTTTCTGGTTCGAGTTTACGTTCCCCATCGTCATCATCGTCATTATCGTCGTCTATTATCATCAGAGTCGGGTTAACCACCCCAGCGCTGATAATACTGTCCTCCCCACCCCCAAAGTTGATCAGAGCCCCAACCTCACTCGAGCTCGAGTACTCCCCATAATCATAATCACATCGAACAGCTGTCATTCTCCACTTTTTATTTCCTGCCCTACTGCGATTTCTTTCTTCGGATGGCAATCACCTGAGCTTTCTCTTTCGTCTGATTATCTGTCCAAAAGAAAGCAGTTCAAAAATCAGGAATCCCTTTTGCATTTTTATTCCCGGCCGTCTGGGATGGTTTTGCGAATTTTATCGCCGAACAACTATTTCTTTCCCCCAAAACAATAATAGAACTGGTGCTATAGACTGCATTTCCTTTCATTCGCTCGGTCTTCTTCTGGTTTTGTCGTGCTCGCTTCCCGGCTGGTGCTTCCCCTGCACAAGGCCTGCTGCTGCGTTTTACATGCCGCAATCAGAATAGACGACGTTACTCGTTAGTTAAGCTCGGTCGAGTCAACCTGAGTGCCCGGGCAAGGGGTCTTCTCAGCCTGACCCCATCTGGCTCTGGCTTGCATTTATCATTAGTACCCTGCTAGCTGCTATTTCTTCGAGTCGAACGCCCTTCTTGCTCTGCTATTGTGATCCAAAGGTCGAATCCGTCCCAGCAATCAATCAATCCTTTGATTCTGACTATAAGCGACTACTGCCTAGAAATCTCGACTCCTTCAAACTCCCGGAACTCTCACAGCACGTTCGACAGTCTGAGTGAGACAGTAACGTCCCCCAGACGACTCTTTCCCTCGCATTCCAATTCCAAAAAAAAATAAAAATTGTCTGGCCTTTTGGGGGTTTTGTCATTCGCGTCCTTTTTCGCACTCTGACCGGGTAGTTTGAGCATCTTGCCGAGTTCAAAAGTTTTGCTGCTTCGCTGCCACTTTTTTTCAGCTCCACCAAAACAACATCGCACGACACTCCCCCAAAACAACAGCTCCCTTATCCGCGGCACCCGATTACCGATACTCCTCACATAATATTAATTCCAAGCGCAGTTTCTAGAATTCCAGAGCTATTCATATTCTGCTTTTTTTTAGCATTTGGCATACCCGGCGCATAGATTTTGTTATAATAATTCGGCCTCATCTGTCTGGATATCGCGCAATCTCGATCATCCCGCCTCTATATTCAAGCATTCTCTGTACACATTTTCTGGCTCAACATCCGTTCCAAAGCGACTTCGATACCCTCAATTAGCGAGATTTCAAGATACAGCTCGGTCGTTTCGGACACTTGTCCACCCTTTTTATTCATTTTGTTATTTTATTTTACCTCTTTGATTTTTAATTTTTGAAACCTGCCCTTCTTTATCGGATCAACCATTATCCTTCTCTGTTTATCCTGCGACCTTGGTTCCTCGGATTCCTTACTTGCCGTCGCCCCTCAACGAAACGACCCGTTTTATTCTTATTTATTTTTTGTTCAGCCCGACCAGAAGAGCATTTTTTCTCTTGGATCTCGAAAAAGAATTGCTTTTCCTCAGATACTCGAGCTTCCATTTTGTTCCCTGCGCGGTGGGACTAAGCGTACCAGATGCAGAAGGACCAAATTAGCATTCTTGGTTGACGTAGAAACATATCTTCGTTTCTACTTAGGACAGGAAGATTGATCCACTTCAGGACAGCGTCATTGCACGAAACCGCCAGTTTTTTTTTTTTTTTGTTTTTCGTTTCCACGGATTTTTGATTGCAGCTGCTCTGTCAGCACACACCGACATTCGGAGCGCGAGGAGGACTTGACTCGTGTTTGGGAGGAATTGGACGGGAGGGAAACTATTGCCTAAGGGAGGTTGGAGGAGAAATCCAAGTCAGAAAAGAAAAGCAAGATTTATACGACTAGGCTGAGAACAGCGGGAACCAAAAGGGAACTTTTTGTAAGTGACAGCAATCCTCAGGTCTTGGGCAATTAGCTTAGCCCGTTTGCCTCCGCTCCATTCCACACACACACACCCCAACTTCGAGCCTTACGCCTTATCGTAAGGCTGAAGCTGAAGAACGTCCCTTTTAGCGTCATCAAAGTCCAGGTTGCGCTCGCCGTGATCTTGTCTTTGCTCTGAATCCGCTTCCCGTTGCCTCGCCATGCTGATCGCAACACCCCAACGCAATTCCCTGCCTGTCATCTGCTTGTTCAGGTGAACTTCAGCCGTTCTAACATCGGCGGATGACTCTCTCCCACCCAGGCCTCTGAGCTTAGCAATATAGCAGTCTGTTCCCAAGTACCATTGAGTGCGACGTATGAAATTAACACTGTTTCGTAGCCTTCTTTTGCTTGTTTGCTAACTTCTCGATCTTTTTCATTCAGTCCGAGTCTGGCCGTCGAACGATAATACTACCCGAAGATCATTTCCCTTCTCACTTTCTGGTTCGAGTTCGAGTTTGAGTCCAAGTGCGAGTGCGGGTTTGAACATGAATATTCAACACAGAATGGCTTCTCCCCAGCCCATGGGGGTCCCTGATATCAGGGTACAGGATCACTACCAATCAACCTTTGGAAGCGACTCCCGATCGAGGACGCTGCCTCGAGCAATTCCAAATTCCAACGATGCCCCACCACCTGGTATCCCATCAATGGAGGCTCCAGCCTTCATTTTTGGGGACTATAGACATAGATTACCTTCCCTTCCATCGGTAGACCTTCCTTCTAGTACACCAACAGATTCTCGAAAAGGTGGTATCTCGAGTTTAAGGGAACGGATGCATGCGTTTGATTCCATGCAAGTCGATAGCCCCCCAACAGACCACTCACGATTACCCCACGCTACCCCATCTTTCGAGCCGCGTGGCGGTTTTCCTGGCGGACTCGGCCGTGTCGAGGAGTACCGACCACGACTTAGCAATAGCGTAGCATCCACGAATGAGTGAGCCGCCAATCCCTGTCATAGAATTTTTCTAGAAACCAACTAACATCTTAGCAGCAGTTTGAAGAGCTCGCTAAGCGAAGCTATGAGGAAAACTTTTGATGCTTATGACAAAGGACTAGTACAGAAGCTGAATTCCCCAGTTTCTTCAATTGCTTCAAATGGGGCGAATTCTACAAGTCATTGGGGTAACCCGCCATCGTTTCTGCACCGCGAGGAGAGAAACAGCTCTATCAGTTCGCAGTCCAGTCTAGCACCGGGGTACAACAAGGACCGTTCACCAAAACTGCCCAGTGTTTCTGATCTGACATCATTCCCCTCGTCGCCTGCAATCCCCGAGGCGGCTTCACAATGGCCAAATACTACATCAAGCCCCTTTGAGACTGGATCTCGGTCTGGTTTTTCATCTTATAATGATAGGGGCGACCGAAGTCCCGGCCAGTCGCTCTTGGCCGAAGGTTACGAAAAGGACCGGAGGACAAACAGTTTTAGCTACATGTCCGCCCCGGACCGAGTGAAAACTGAGCGCCTAAGTCCGGAAGGCCGATATGGCGATGAGGATATTTCAATGGACGATGCGCCCCCGCGGCCCAGCGGATTTGAATATCGCAAATCCCCAGTGTCCCATCCAAGCCCAAGCACAAGATATGCCAAATTCAGGTCTGGGCCTTATTCGCCAAGAGAGGACAGATTCAGCTCGGGCAACCTGGAATCCCGAAACCGATTCTATAATAACGATAGCTCGGATCTCAACCGTGTTACAATGAGCGGTGGCCTTAATTTTACCAGCCAGAGTGGACCTGCTGGGACTAGGTAAGCTGACACCAATATTACATCCTATAGTACAATCACTAATTTCGTAGTGGTTCAACAAGAGCAACATATGGAAGTAATGGTAGCGCTCATCCTCCTAAGTCGCCAAGTGCTTTCTCCCGTGGCCACCAGCGGACTATCTCCGAAGCTGTTGAACGTCAACAAGCAAGTGAGGCTGCTGTAGGGCCAAAACATCATTCGGCACCTAAGTTACTGGGTGTTTTGATGTGCGAGTGTTGTCCCAAAAAGCCAAAGAAGTTCGACAACCAACTCGATCTGAAGTAAGTTAATGGAATCTTTTTGCTTACGAATCAGCGGCTAACCTCCTTAGGATGCACGAGCTGGAGAAACAATATGGGTGCAAGTACTGCACTCACCGTTTCAAGAACAAGAATGAAGCGGAACGACACCAAAACTCACTTCACCTCCGAAAACACTCCTGGTGCTGCTCTGCAATCGCAAGCACGCCAGAAGCAGCGTTCCATCCAAACACAGCCAAACACAGTTGCGTCGATGTCTGCGGATACTGTGGAGACGAGTTCCCCAATCCACCGGACTGGCAGGCACGGCACGATCACTTGAGCGAAGTGCACAAGTTCGGTGAATGCAACCAGAATAAAAAGTTCTTCAGGGCCGATCACTTCCGGCAGCACCTGAAGCATACACACGCTGGAACTAGCGGGAAGTGGGCCAATGTTCTGGAAAATGCCTGCAAGAGGGAGGTACCAGAACATGAGCAACACCCGGACCCAGTCATGCATGGAAACATGATGTCAGAAATTATGGATTAGGGAATTCATTCACTCGGTACATATTATTTGGTTGTTTCAATACAACAGATACCCGAATATAATTTTCGAATTTAGCGGGTGGTCAGAACTTATTTGCGACATACCCTCGTGTTTTAAATCTACAATGGCTTCAGTACCCGCCTTGCCTTTCAACATCTAATTTGGGCCGCGTAACGACTTAACGACTTCATTCTAATTTTTAACCCAACAAACTAGTACGTTCAGACAATCAACGCAGTTTTCCGGGTTTTATCAAACGTTTTCGAATTTCTCGCCTCTACTACTTGTTACATCATTCGGCGAACCTTTTCGAGTCGCTCCTCGGTATTTTCTGGGAGCTAAGTTTATTGTTGAAGTTAAATTTTTTTTACTTTTTTTTAGATTTTATCTATATACCAATGATATCCAAAGGTCCAGGGAAAGAATTACCGCCATGAATGCGGTTCACTCGCTGTTTTATCGATACGATACTGGCTTTGTTTACAGCGCACTCGTTTATCTCTCATTACAGAGATCTATCACACTGTTCATATATAGCAAACCACCTACAGAAGAAGGAGAAGAAGAAAAAAAAATCTGCCCATGGCCCCGTCATGTCATCCGCCGGTGTTGAGGTGTTTTGCTTATCGTTACTTTCGAACCGGCAATTTTGTGGAAGGCCGGTGCACGGGTGGTATCGGCGAGCGGTCGATACAGACCTTGTTTCCTCATATTTTCATATTTCATTACTATCTAGCATTTCACGACCCAACAAAAAATCTTGATGCCACAGTGTATTTTCCTTTCTTTATAATATATTTCATTTATACTATCCAAGCGATATCTTTTTCTTCTTCTTTCCCTTTTATAAGTACTTCTATGCTCCCTTCTCCCCGATCGACCCAAGTATTTACAAAATTTCCTACCGCAACCCTTTTTCGGAACTTGCATCCGGACCTCCAAAAAAGACTTTTCTTAAACTTTTCCACGCTTTTATTCGTTTCATTTCTTTTCTTTTCGATTCTTCGAAGCCTCAGACCTGTACCATGATTCTGCGCATCTTCTCACCCCAATACTCTTTTCTATTTTCATCTTTTCCTCCGATGTATAATAATTTTCTATTTTTTGTGTGTTTGAGTATTAATTATGCCTAAATCTTATGACTGTCGACTTTTAGCGTTCATGCTTCCTGATATGTCCCATTCCTTGCTGTAGATGGTGGGAAAGAACTAGTCATCGCTACGTATACCTAAGCATAGTCTCGCGGTCACAAGCAAATTATCATACAGTCTGGTTTGAGTCATATAATTATTGTATTGTGTTACGGTGCTATCCCATTTCTCAAAAAACTGGCACTCCCATCTAAGCCAAGGTAACAGCCCTTGAACATAGCAGAGAGTATTATTTCCAGCGTCTATTGAACCCAGACGCTTTTATTCCACACACACACAGAAGTCTAATAAAAGCGCTCCCTGTACCCCTGTATAATACCAAAACCTGTAGTCTAAAATAGTGGATACGCTACACAATGCCCATAAGGTCTAAAGAAACCCATACGTTATGCTTCGTTTCTTCATAAAAGAAGTGTGGGTTTGGATCAAGCGGTTTCCTCTGGAGGGCCGTTTTCTTTCCATTTTTGCTGCAGGGCAGCGGCTTCATCAAATCTAAACATTGTCATGGAGTTTTCCCATGATCTGCTCGTGGATTAGTATGCTTGTTCATCTGAAAGCAGAGGCGGGAGAATGAATAATATGAAAGCTTACCGCTCGCAAACCTCCTCGAACTCGACACCTTTGACTTGGGCAATAACCCACGCAACACCAGCGATAGCACATGGCTCATTACGGCCCTTGACTCTCAACCCGCTCTGCCATTTCTCCTTCTTAACATCCTTTGGAATTCCAGTGGCCAAGTGCTCCGGCATTGTTTTCAAATACTTTGCGCTCGCATGAGTATTTCTGATCTCACACCATGGCCCATCAGTTTCGATCTGCAGTCGCTCCAATGGAACTTCTTTAACGACTGCCAAGTTTTCTTCCGTTTTTAGAGAACACCCATTAATCCCAATATCATACCCATGCTCAACAAGAATCTTCATCTCTTCAAGCGTCCCCGTAAAAGAATGCACCAACCCCTTCCTTGGCAAATTAGCTTCGAACAACAATCTATTAAAATCCTCCTCCGCGGCTCTCGAATGCAAGAAAAGTGGTAAATCAACACGTTCAGCCATACGAAGTTGTTCTTCAAAGACTCGGAGTTGTGAATCTTGGTCTGAGAGGAAGAATCGGTCGTAATCTAGGCCTATTTCTCCGAAGGCGGTCACGGTACCTTGTTGTTTTCCTTTCAGGGCGAGCTGTTCGACGGGTTGGAGGAGGGTGCGTAGAGATTTGGAGGGGTTGATTGATTTTGTGACTTCGCTGGCGCAACAGGGGTGGACACCGACTGTGGCGAATATTGTGCCAGCTGTATTTTTGATATGTATATAATTAATAAACTTCGTCCTTTTTTCACCCAATTCTGGTGAAACAGCAGATACATACGGTATTTCTCAGCAAGCTCGATAGCTTGGATGGAATGCTTGTAATCGGAGCCTGTGACCATTAGTTTCTTACAACCAATGGCCTGGCCACGGGCGATGACTGATTCGAGGTCGGTTTCGTGGACTTTTCGACCATGGTAGAATCCTTGATATGTCATATCTGTGAGGTTGATGCCGACCTTTTAATTACCCCCCGATGCATATATTAGATATGGGTATATCCCTTTGTACTGTATTATATTACCTTCAGAGGTTAGGAAGGGCATAGCATACATCAATGTATCGAGGTTCGTAGCGAGATTCTGATTCTTTATCGTTTTCTGTGGATGGCCCGGCCGGGCTGGAGACTGGTAGGGATGCCATTGTGGGTGTAGAACTGTCTCCGACCATAGCCTTGGAGACAAAACTGCGAATAGGGAGTGAAAATGAAGATGGGTGCGTATATGAAAACGAGGATTGAGATGAGAGAGGAGAAGTTGTTATGTTATGGTGATGATAGACTGATCTTTTTGAAAAAGATGAAAAAGATAATATAAATTGAGGTCGGGTGAGCTTCGCTAGAGAATGCTTATATGCATGAATTGCGATCATGAGATTTCTACGCCTTCAAAAGGGGGCGGATAGGAAGTGGTATTTATAGACTTTCCCCCCAGAGTCTATAGTTGTAGATGCTTGAAGTTGCTTAGAGGCGCAATCTAAAAAACTTTTTTTTTCGGAGTATGACTCAAAAGTGCGATACTTCATATGCAAAAACGGTCCTGCATGCAGAGAGACCTGGGCTTGATCTTACGCCGTCTTGTAGAGAATGGCAGCAGTGCGACAGTAACTGTAATCAAGGGCCTGTCAGTATATTCTATCTTCAGATCGATCGAGTGCAGGGGTTTTCATACCGTAGAGCGCCTGGATCTCGAGGCTTGAGGAGTGGGCAGAGATGTTGGATTTTTATGGTGTTTTGGAATTTGAAGGGCTGAGGTTGGGGCTTCCCGAGCATCTGTCGTTTAGCTTCCCGAGCATATTTATAGATCGGGAAGGGCTCCCGAGACAGCTTCCCGAATTTATTTATGCCTCCCCGGGGCAATCTGTCGCCAAATTATATTACTCGGAAAAACGTCAATTGAACAATTCGTTGATATTTTGAAAACGTGTCGTTGGCCTACTTCTGCTTCCTATCAACAAGGGACGCCGTCGAAAAGTCTCGTCGCGGCTTCACCAACAATGTCGTTCTTAATAGCTCTTTTTCTTTCACTCCTTCTAATCCTTATCTTTGTCTCTGTAAGTCTTTCTCCTTTCCCAGCTTTTGAAGCTCAGGATGTCACATACTAATGAAACAGTAGCTCCGAATCTACTCCATCCTCCCGACCCGTCCCTCAACCACTCCACAAATCTCCATCCTCCAATCCTCCCGAATAGTAGAATTAACGCCACCCGACAATTCACATGCTCTGATAATCCTCGGCTCCGGTGGTCACACCGCCGAAATGTTCTCCTTACTCTCTTCCATCTCCCCGGATATCCTCACCCACAGAACCTACATCTTCAGTAGCGGAGACATCCATTCTGCCAAGTCTGCTCAGGCTTTTGAAACCTCCTTGCTAGGAAAATATACAAAAAAAGCGAATGAGAAGGTTGGGTATCGACTTCTGGAGATTCCTAGGGCGAGGAAGGTGCGTCAGTCGTGGGTCACTACGCCTTGGAGCTGTTTGATGTGTTTGGTCGGGTGTATGGATGTATTAAGAGGGAGGGATTTGGCAGGTATGAGTGTTCAGATGAGGCAGTGTTGGGATAAGAGGCGGTTCCCTGATGTGGTCGTTTGTAATGGGCCGGCGACGGCGGTGATGATGGTGCTTGCTTGTTATATCTATAAGGTGCGTCCACTCCCTTCATTGTGTTATCGTTAATAAGTTTATAAAATTGGAGGTTGTGCTAATGGGTTCCTAGTTTTTCGGGAGGTGTTCGACGAGGATAATATACGTAGAGTCATTCGCACGGGTGACAACCATGTCCCTATCAGGGAAACTTTTGCTACCACTGGCGCATAGGTTTCTGGTCCAGTGGCCGCAGTTGGCGGAAAAGTACCCAGGTGCTGAGCATCTAGGCTTCTTAGTTTCCTAGTTGACGCATTCTACCTCAGTAATTACTACCTTTAAGATGATAGATGCTTTTCACTTTTTGCTTTTCGAGCCCTTTGTATGCAAACGAATGATACCCAAATGTCCAGTTATTATGTACATTAGCGTTACAAATAAACTACGTTAAAATAGTAAATACTTATATATACAATCCTCAATCCCTTCACTCCGACATGAAATAACCCCGAACCAGACGTTTATGGTGCCATTCAGCTTGGTGGTGATGCACTAGGGGTTTCTAAGTTCCTCGATGGCAGCTGTCCAAGCGACGGCCTGAACCCAAACCCAGCTCCTTCTTGCCGTTCGATATCCTCCAAAATCTTCGACCTCTTCGACCGCTCCCTTAGTAAGGGAGTAGCACTCTGCGCCATCGTCCGACCGAGTTGCTCCAGGATATCGCTCGTCAGCTTCTGTGTCTTGCCCTTCTCGATCTTATCCCTTCTAATCTTTCTGTTGATATCCATCAATGGTGTCACAACTCGTGCCTTCTTCCTTGCCTTTTCTTCCTCATCTTCTCTTATCTTCTGCTCGATGTATTCTCGGTCATGCCTGTCCCTAAATTTGCTGAACTTTCCACGTAACTCATCCACAACCCCTTCAGGAATCGGCGGCTTAAGTAAAGTAGGCACATAAGTCCTCTCCTCGGCGTCCATGCGTTTAGTATCGCACTGCTGGTCTTCATACTCCGGTTCCTGCTTTTTCGGCCAGGGAATTTCGGTGCCGGTGAAAGCGACCAAACGGGTCCATGTTCTTTTACCCTGAAGGTCTTTCCTTATATCGGTGATTTTTACTTTTTTAACAATAGCGTCACGAAGGGTGCCTGTTTTAGGATCCTCAATCGGGTGGACGAGACGGACGTCGGTGTAGGCTATGCTGCATTCTTGGTCCATGCCTGGTGCATCACCACCGTCGAGGCCTTCGAAGTACTCGGGTGTTCGGATTGGGTACTATATCATTACCATCATTAGTCAATCTTCAGCATCTTTACCAAACGGTTACGCGGAATACGAGCATAAGAACATACCACATTCAATCCCTGCACCTTCACACTGTCTGTATCCGGCTCCACCTCCTTCACCACGCCCACCTTATTCCTATCCTTCCCAGCAAGGATAACAACCCTATCCCCCACCGCAATATTAAAAAACTTCCTCGGCTCAGGCACCTCCGGCAGCCTCATGGCATCAGCGGTCGGTAAATCTCTTGCAATTCTGTCTTTCGCATCCCTTCCTCTTATAGGAGCCAACGGACCCATTTTTACATCCTCGACAAGTTCATCACGGATCTTTGCGACGTATCTATGGTGGTCTCGGAGCATAGCATCGTATTGGGCGCGTTTCATACGCTTATAGGCGGCCTTCATCTGGGCTTCTTTGGCGTACCGTCTTGCGGCAGAGGCCTTGGCCAGGAGCGTCCGGCGGATTATTCGTTCCATGTTTATTTCTCCCTCTATCTATCTCCTCTTTTTAATTTTTATAGATTATATTCCCAGCTATCGGCTTCTTTGATATAGAGGTGTGGTGGGGCTGTTCGAAGGTGGGATGTTGTAGATATTGTTCTACCGTATCGACGAGACCATTGCTTGGTTATATCGGAGTGTACGAGGGGGTATAGAAGGAGGTTGCTAATAGAAACGGTGAACTTTCCCCTCCCAACGGTCGGCCGGTCAATTGGGAGTTTTTTTTTGAGATAGAGGGTCTGTCGTTAGGTCGTCGTCGCTTGGAAGGGTTCTTCTTGCTAGAACTAGAAGAAACCTTCAAATTTTCGCTTATAGCACGTGATCATGGATAGTAACATTTGCCAAGACTTTTGGAGAGTACCTTCAATGGTGAAGTTTTTTAAGGTCTTAGGAGGCCAATTGCTTGGTAGTCTGGGGATTGTAGTGATTTGATAGAGGTAAGATAGGTATGGGGACTTTTGAGGAGAAATTAGGGGGTTAGGAGTGGGATAAGTGGGAGGAATTGATGTCCTTGTATGCGCCTCAGTGTCAACGCATTTTGGGAAACAATATACCACACAGCCTGGAGCAAGCGAAGCTTCATATCAGATACAGAGTTTATAAGCTGGTAGGTTATAATACCCTTAATTACCCTTGGATTCTACTAACTTCAAATAAAGCAAAACACCATAATTAAAGCACACTAGCGACTCCTTTAACTCCACCACTACCACCTGCCCCCTCCACTATCCTCCACTTCCCATCCTCGCTGACAGCCCGCCCGTCCTTCTCCAATTTCGCCAGTATCAAAAGCACCCCTCTACCCGCCGCCTCCCACAGATTCTCGGGATAGTCTTTATAAATAACCTTAACGATATCTATAACCTCCATTGCAGTGCCTCTGTGTTCTTTTAGTACATTGATGACTTGAGCCTCACGTTCCTGTCGGTGGGTTATGTATTCTTGGATCTTGGCTTTTGCGTCAGGGATTAGTGGGCCATGGGCTGGGTATGCCCTGTCCGGACCCAAGGAAAGCATTTTGGCAAGGGAGGACATGTAGGTTGATAGGTCTTCGAAGACAGTTGTTCCCTGTATACATATACATTGTTAGAAACACAATTCTCTAAAAGAACCCTATTTTTGGGAAGCGGGAAGAGGGAAAATGAATGAATATCATACCTGTCCCAAAACATTATCACCAGTAAACAACGCCTCCTCTTCCTCCAACCACAGGCACAAATGATCACTCGTATGCCCTGGCGTCCACAAACATTTCACCGTCGCCCCTTCCACCCCTACAACCTCTCCATCATCAATTCTTCCATCTTCATTAACATCCAAAAACCCCCACTTATTAGCCTCCGGATCCTTCGGATCAAGCTTGAATTTTAGAACTTTTACGTCAGGGCAGAGGGAGCGGAGGTCCGGGACGCCGGCGATATGATCGCCGTGCCAGTGTGTTATTATTGCGGTGGAGACAGTGGCGCGCTCGGAGGTTAGAACTGAGGAGAGGGAGGTTTTCCAGGCGGGTTTGCCTTCGCCGGCATCGATTAGAAGACGCTTGGGACCGGTGCCTAGGAGGTAGGTGTTTGTGCCTGTGGCATATGTTAATATATCGATATTCCAGCGCTACTAGTGTTCGTTATGGGTTATTGCAGTACCTTGCAGGGTGAACTAGTGGATATCTGTTAGTATATATTTTGTTTTGAAGTTTATAAATATATTAGTATAGGGTGTAAGGAAGGTACCTTGCCCGGATTCCCGCCCAGAATACGGATAACCCTGGAGCTTAAGCGCTCAATCTCGGGGAGTGGGACGAGGTTTGCCATTCTGAGCATCTACCAGGTACCAAAACCACCTCTTAGCGAAACCGTTATACAAAAAAGAAAAAAGAAAAAGAAAACAAGAAAATAAGAAAAACGAACAAAAAAAATATATCTAAAAAGAAGACACTCCGAGGTATAGACTGATACAAAAACAAAGAGGGACGAGTACTAGTAGACACTCAGATATGAAACGGTTGGGCAAGTTAAAGGAGAGGGTTCAAGTTTTTTGGAATATATATGCGGCGCCGAGGTTGGTATTTATATTGGCGGGGAGGACCCACCTGTACAGTAACTAGGAGGTTTAGATAATCGAGATCCTTTTCGGCTTGTGAACTATCGGTGGCAGGGATTGGTTTAAATGCAAGGCTATTGGGTACATCAATTAGCCCTGTGTAGTAGTACTTAATATAATATGGGATAAGAACTGGGGCAGAACGGCGCAGCCGTCGGACGAATGATGTGATGGGGGAGGGATTGCCTCGGCCTAATTGTGCATAGAATGCTACTTAAATGTGTTGTGTGTGGTCGAAAAATGTGTGTGGGGAATATTACAACATGGTCAACGCACTTTCTCCACGTCGATGCTTGTGCGTTGGGGATATCGAGATATAGAGGAGACTCGGTCATGTGACCATTTTGGGCTTCAAAAGGCCAATGAGATGCAAATGACCTGCGTTTCCAGGGAAACTAGCTACTAGGAGGCTAGATGGGTCTCTACAGGTAGGTATGGGATACCATCCACCAGTCGCAGTCTCGGCAGCTCTTCTTATGCCACCTATCCGGGATTTGCTTTCTAGGAGCTGGTTACCATTAATATTGTACCGGGGCCGAAACTATATTGTACCTAGGAGTATGACCCGCATCCGAGCTAGAAAATGGCCTGACTACAAGACTAGCTTGAGTTATGGCACTAGGCCTAGAGGAATAAACTACACCTCCTTATGTCGACCAATTGTGTCACATGACCTACTAAGATAAGAAAGAAGGCTCCTTGCCATCTAGTTTTGCTGTCTACTTTGCCGTAATCAAACCTTGGGTGTCGAAAACGGTGTGCAAAATAGTAGTGCAAAATGGTGTGTCAAAAATGGTGGGCATTTGACGTCCAAAATGGTCACATGACTAGTCAGTCGTATGGGTGAAAGGCAACAGTGCAAATGCTGCTTGCCATGTCATATAAAGCCATATTCAATGTTAAAAGGTATCACATGACTCAAAGGCCAGGAAAGTCACCTGATTATTTTGACGTTCAAAAGCCGTCCTGCGAAAGAACTGTCTGTGAAAACGTCTGTGGGGACGTCTATGGGGACATCTGTGAAAACGTCTGTGGAGACGTCTGTAGACTTAAGACTGTCCGTGGCCAATCGACAGAACGCGGACGTCTGCAGGCCCAGGACGGCTTGACACTCAAGACATCCCCATATGTAAGACGTCCGTGTAACGAGAGACGTCTTGGGCTAGAAGGCGCTCAGATCTTACCGCGACCATTTAGAAGCCCAATATTGTCACATGACCCTGACTACGGATCTAATTATGTCCTAGTGTTGTCTAGTGAACAAAGTCGTCCTGCCAACTAAATTCC
This sequence comes from Orbilia blumenaviensis, assembly GCA_036872755.1. Classification (NCBI taxonomy): domain Eukaryota; kingdom Fungi; phylum Ascomycota; class Orbiliomycetes; order Orbiliales; family Orbiliaceae; genus Orbilia; species Orbilia blumenaviensis. The sequence continues at coordinate 215,521 of JAVHNS010000015.1, forward strand.
CTAGACCTCGATATTAAGAGTGTGTATCGAGGAGTATCTCCTTCGCAAAGACTAAGAATTTTTTTTGAAACACCTAGACTAAATATGTATCGAGGGTTCTCAAACCCATATCGAGGCATTGGCCATCTCAATGAACGCCAAGTACCTAGCATCTGCCTTCGCAATGCCGAAATCATATGCGCTGTCTATATCAAGTGGAATCGGTAAAATGATATGGGATATTTCACCCGGAATGTTGCTGAAGGAGCTCGAGGGCCATGAAAATAATATCATTTCTCTTGCCTTCTCGGATTCTGGTGAAGAACTAGCATCTGGATCTAGTGACTATTGAATATATATTGGGGACGTCATTTCAGGAAGAAATACACAACCATTCCTCGCAAATCCTTCCCCAAAACTCCAACTACCCCTAAAAATGACACTGTAATACGGAACTTTGCGAATATCCTTCTGTGAAGACCCTTTGTTTCCGACTTAAAGGCAAGGTTGCGGAGTACGGGTCTTGGGATGGGGCGGTTCGAATCTGGAATACAGGCAATGGAGAGTTGTTACGTAGCTTCTGTGGATCCTCCCAGGAAATAACGTGTATAGGAGCTTCACGAAGCGGCTGCCAGTTAGCCTTGTTACTAGCTTACGATTCTCAAGTGATGGCTCGAAGTTAGTATCGGTTTCTGAAGAAAATGCTATACATCTATGGGATATTTTCACCGGGACCCTGCTCCAGACGTTTGTTGACGAAGAAGCTATGCACCGGGCTACATATACGGATGCCTACATTAGGAGATGTGGGGATCTGGTACCTACTGCATTCTGGGAAATGTTTATCTGGAATGGCTTTTCTAAGGCAAAAGTCGACTTATTCCCCGGTATAGATGCTTATAACTTTGTCCGTATAGACTGCGGACCTCTACTGGCAACTTCTTCCGTAATAATTGACACGAAACTCAATGACTTTAACGATGGTTTGAGAGTGGTCTTGTATTTTGGCTGGGCGAGCACAGGTGTCTTATGAAACTTGAATATATTTAACTTTCTCGTAGATAGATCTCACAATTATCACTGTTTATCAATTTTTTTTAATTCTAGGAGCCCTGGCAATTTGCATTAATAAATATGGTTTCTTTGTATAAATAATCGTAATTTAAGTTGGGGAGTCAGCTCATGCTGCTTGTCCAACTGTCTTGAACCGTATTCCCACTCTACCTAGCCGACATACCCCGATCAAACATAACTAAACCATTAATTCGTCCCCGGATCAATTATACTGGAGGAGATTTGTATGAAAACGGCCCTAGTTCCGAAGAGAAGAAGGAAGAGGAAAACAAAGAGTTTGTTACCGTTTTCGGTCTTAGACTAGTACGATATCTCAGAGGATTTTGTCAGGTCCCAAGAGGTAAAGAGTACTAGAGTGTTGATTGTGTTAGATTTCGCCGGCCTTTCATAAAGCGCCTGCAGTTTTGCCAACGCCTATGCACTGTGCCAGAACAATAGGACTTTTGGGTACCATTCTAGTTCAGTCATATGAAAATATTGTGATTATAATGCCCGTATACGTAGTAATCCCAGGGCATTTCTGATACAGTAGTCTAGCGCCGGGACTGGGCTACTCCAGCTGATCACATGATGAGAATGGGATGAATAACTGCCACCCTAATCTATCTCATGTTTTAACCTAAATGCCACCCTAAATCCCCTCTTCTTCCTTCAGCTAGTTTAACCTAACTTTTAACCTAACTGTGTTTTGCCATCGAAAAGTGTCATGTGATCTGAGCAGCTTTGTGTAAGTCAGCTGACCATGCTCGCAAAATCCGTGTTGTGATGATGGTTGTTTTGGTCGCGTCAACCCCAGTTCAATATCCTGTCCACCCCACAGCAGCGGCCTTCGCACCCCCATCGCCTCCATTCTCTCCTCTAGCCAGCCAGCCAACCAACCACAAAATGGCACGTCGACAGCCCACAAAGCTCACCTCGCGCTATAGACTCCCTCCTTCACCTCAACTAACTCGCTACCTCCTACGACTCTCGAAACCATCTCTCGAAAAACTAGTCTTCGACTGGCTCAAGACGCCGATTTGTGCGCCCGACCTATCCCCGACTGAAGACGACCTGCTGGATGCTGGGTATGATGAGGAGCCTCAAGATACAACGTTGGAAGAAGCCAAAGAGGCATACACAAATCTGGCCTCGAGGAAGGATGTTGTAACAAGGGTCTTTGAACGAGAGTGGGTGTGTATTACTTCACGATCAAGCCTTGAATGGTTGATGGGTTGCTGATTAGAATAGAGGGACGGCCTGACGATGCATCAGATCGCTCAAGTAGACATGCAATGTATGTATCTTCTACATGATGGCAGTGGGCGCAGCTAATGATTGGCAGATCTACTAGACCACCCATCGTCGCTAAAGTGGACGGCCTCCGAGCTGGTTCTCGAGGAAGGCAAGAAGCCGATTGGCGATAGTATGCTTATACCTACCGATCAACATTAATCTCTGATGTCGCTAACATAGCTTATAGAACTTCCTAAATTCCAGCCTGTTGTGTTTTGCAAATCTCTGCTTGAGATCATGGATCCAATGGCGCAATGTGTATGTCACCAGAATTCTTACGAAACGAATGAGCAAGCTAATCGGGTATAGCATCCATACTATGTTACTCACCCAACCCTCCCATTGACAATTGTACGCCTGTCGCTACATAATCCGTTTCCTCTACCTACTCTCCCACCACCAGCGAACCAGATCTTCTACGTTGCCATCCCGACGTCCTCACCACACCTATTCTTCACGCCTCAGCGGTCAAAACTAGCAGATATTTGTCGAAAATCTCTACCGATTGCGCTGTCGTCACAGCACAGACGGTATGACATTGTTTCCACAGCTCTATCAGCAAAAACTTTAGAAGCATTAGTTGCGAGGAAAGGATGTGAGAGGGGGAATCTGGGTGCTGGTGGTGGTTGGAGTGTGTTTGCTGTTGAAGGCGAAGGGGCAGTTGAAGGTGATCCGTTGGAGGTTACACGACCACGTAAGAGACGGTCTATGGACGCCGAAACGGATAATAATGACGGTGAAGGGAAGAAGAGGAAACGAATAGCCGAGGAGCGGTTTGGGAAGTCGGCGACTGCAGGGGATGGGAGTGGGTTGGAAAGAGTTGAAGTTAAACTAAGAGAGGTCTGGCCGAAGGGAAAGGAAGTACCTGGGATCCTTGGGGTTGTGGATGGGAATGCAGGTAAAGGGAAGAAGGGCCGGCCAAAGAAAGGTGCTTCGAGAGTGGATGACGAGGATGATTCGCCTTTGGTGGACGTACGGACACCTTGGAAAGGGAAGAGCTGGATGCCGAATGTTGACGTGGTATTAGAGGGTACTCACGTGTTCGCTGGGGTTAGGAGACTGGTTGAGGAAGGTGTGCTCGATGGGGAAAAGATACCGACGTGGATGACTGGGGAGGAGGGCAAGAGTGTGGGGATGGTCAGAGGAGGTACTATCCTCAAAAGTGCAATAACAGCGGGAATATATGATGCTGCTGCTGCCGCTGCCGCTACTGCTGCTGGCGGGAGGAGGGGTGGGAGGAAGACCAATTAATACATCCTTGACCGCCACCATCCAGCCATCCCTTATCTTTCCACTATCTTTGCTAGTTATGAGCGTGCGTGCCTTAAGATATCATCATGATTGTAATTGTAGTTTACACAGCGTCGTCGGCGTTCATGGTTTACTGTGATAATACAGAGCATTACTAGTATTACTCGTTCCGGACACTTAAATATTATGGTACTTCATGATAGTGGAATGGTCGGCCGAGCGGTCTCGCAGGCAGCAAAGCACGTCATGGCGGCGGAGTGGAGCCGGGTGGACCTCCTGAACTTCAAAACCGACTTCGAACCGTCAAATCCCGGCTCAAACCAGGCCTCAAATAAAATGGCTGGCTTCCGCATTCCTTGACCTGCCTCAGTCCTCCGAATACAAATATTCCACCCTCGTCACATCTACTTCACCTCATCTCATCTTAAGAATCCATCTCCATCGCACACAGTCAGTAGATTACCTAGTGTTTAAGCTTTAATAGTGGATGAAGTAGAACCAATCGCAATGGCAACTCTCCCCGCCGCCTTCTCACCAACTCCCTCGGCACCTGCCGTCATCATCCCCTCCACCGCCCGAACATACACGTATGCTCAACTCTCCTCCCAAATCCACACCTTCCAGACCTTTCTTGCTTCCGTCGGCATTACCAATGGCTCTGCAGTCTCGATCTCCCTTGTAAACGGTCTCGACTTCATTGTTTCCTTTCTTGCCGCGACCCACCAACGCGCTATCGCCGCGCCATTGAACCCAGCATACAAACAAGCTGAGTTCGAGTTTTATATCGATGATATAAAATCCGCGCTTTTAGTCGTCCCGCAAGGCTCCGTCGCTTCAAACTCCGAAGCAGTCCGTGCTGCTAGGAAATACAATGCCGGAATCGCAGAGGTGCACGTGGACAGTAACGGCGATGTGCAGGTCTCCCTTGTCGAACGAGGACGTCTGGGAAACTCCGTACCTTTGGCTACCGCCCAACCTTCCGATGTAGCATTGGTGCTGCATACTTCCGGTACGACCGGCCGACCAAAGGCCGTTCCTTTGACCCATAAGAACCTCACGACTACAATGCGTAATATCAAAGCTACATATGCTCTATCGCCGGCAGACAGGACATACCTTGTCATGCCGCTCTTCCACGTCCACGGTCTGCTAGCCGGATTCCTAGCACCTCTGCACTCCGGCGGGTCGGTCGTCGTCCCACCAAAGTTTTCCGCTACGACATTCTGGAGCGAGTTTGTGAGGTTTAAGGCGAATTGGTACACTGCCGTTCCTTCCATGAATTCGATTCTACTGAAGTCCCCACCGCCAAACCCATTACCCCATATCAGATTTATCAGAAGCTGTTCCTCGCCATTGGCTCCTGCTACGTTCCATCAAATTGAAAGCACGTTCGGTGCACCAGTATTAGAAGCGTATGCTATGACTGAAGCAGCACATCAGATGACCTCAAATCCCTTACCACCTGCGAAGCGAAAGCCTGGATCAGTAGGGTTGGGACAAGGTGTTGATATCAGGATTTTGGATGATAACGGCGACGAGCTTCCTCAGGGCAAGGAAGGAGAAATATGTATTAAGGGAGAGAACGTGACGAAGGGGTACTTAAACAATGAAGCTGCCAACGCTAGTAGTTTCACAAAAACAGGATATTTCAGAACAGGCGACCAGGGCAAGAAAGATGAGGATGGGTATATTATCATCACGGGCCGTATAAAAGAACTGATCAACCGTGGAGGAGAAAAGATATCACCAATTGAGATCGATAGCGCATTGCTATCCCACGAGACAGTTCAAGAAGCTGTAAGCTTTGCGATTGAGCACGAGATATTGGGGCAGGTTCCCGGTGCTGCAGTGGTGTTCAAGGAAGGGAAAGAGGTTGGAGTTGAGGAACTAAAGAGGTTTTTGGGTGAAAGGCTGGCAGCGTTCAAGATCCCGACGAAGATCTATGTTACAAAGCATATGCCTAAGACAGCGACAGGGAAGATTCAGAGAAGGATAGTGGCAGAGGAGATGAAGCGAGAGGAGGCAGTAGCTGGGAAAGCGAAGTTGTAGGCTGTTATAATTCATATATTCACTGGGTAAGCGTGTAGGACACGAGTAAGACGTAAAGCTCTTAGACAGCTATATGATCTTCAAGTATGAGCCAGGAAAGCACTCCATAGACATAGCAACGAATTCCGAAGCCTCTATCAAAATATTTGTTTCTACTTGTAACATGCACCTTTGAGAACGTAATCAAACCTGAACCCGAAATACACATAGGTGCACCGCAATTCTAGGGTTGTATGAATGAGTGCCCTGAGTGAACCCAAGTACACATCAAGCTCGCAGTTGCACCAGGGAAGTTGGTACCCTACGATCTTTTAGAGCAATTAGACTATGTGGTCAGATAAGCCTGTAATGGTAGACTTGTGCTATGGTACAAAACGACAGGTCTTATGACAAGCAAAACCCACGCAAAAAGCTGCAGCTGAATCTTCCCACCGTCGATTACCTAATTGCTATATTAACCGCCAAGGTTTTATTGTCTTTGATACCACGATTTTGAATTCGTCAAGATCGATCGACCATTTAATGCCGAGTGCTTTTATATTACAGGAACCCTAACCGATAAGGAAATGTACTAGTCAGGTTGAAAAACATAAATATTCCAGATGGAATAAATTCCTTTTATAGTAGATTTTCGCGCACCCGCATCTGCTTGCCCGCGAAAGTAGGGACCAAAGTGGAAACGGAATGCCTTGAAGACCGGAATGGGGTTAATTGCACCAAGCAGCCAGTATTTTTATGCTTTCCTTAAACGGAATATTCTTCGGCTTTCCTGTTACATATCGGTGAATATACGCATGCGCATGTGCCAATGCACAGGCTTAGCTAGGTCTAGTTATGATAGGGCACAGTAAATAATTTTGAATTACTTGCCGCTCCGAGAAGTGTTAAGCAGTGTGGATTACTGGCATTCTCCTTCAAACAATTAACAAAGAACCCAGACCCAGGAAGTTGGTGACGGAGTTGGATTGGCGAGACCCGGGGCCGGGTACTCCAGAACCGTATATCCGGATCTGTGAAATTGTTAGTAAATTGTTGTGTAAGTCGGTGCCAGAGTGGGATATTCGAGGCAAGTGGTTAGTAAAGTAGTCAATTCTGCTGAATCTTGTATCTACATGTTACACAGCGCGCAGGCCGAGGGTTGGTATCTGAAACTGATTTTGAAGTCTCGAATTCCCTCGAAGCCCTTCCGACACGCTACAGAAAATAAGATTAAAGAACAGTCGCCCCCTATGGCAACCAACATCAACACCGGACCGAGATTGTCTCGTTCCGGAGCCGTGGGAATTCCACAGACACGTAGCAACCAACCAACGTATATCAAAAACATGGAATGAAGAATCCCAACCATGGGCTGCCTATGTCTTGTTTCTCGCAAAAACCCGGCCGGTAGGATAGCAAAAGACAATGGCCTGGATGGGTCTAGCACTAGAGTATTGGGCCGAACCTAAAATCAGCTGCCCTCAATAGTTCGGATTTTCTACTAAAAAAAATACACCTCGCAAAGACAAGCGTTGAGATACCTCCACTATCGATAAGTTCAACAATCGTCGAGGCCTCGTGGATCTGTTCGAGCCTGTTCCGTTTTCGTAGATGGACTGGACAACCACGCCACAGGCTAATCTAGCTTCATACTAGCAGCTGCTCTATTAGTCCATGATGGTCAAGGAGTCAAAAAGCGGGTGACAGGTCGGCTATGATAAAGTTAACTAACGTTATGACACAAAGCCCACTATAATTACGATACATCCATACACACCACATAGTCCCAAACCAAAAGGGCCAAGACTGCCCCGCCCTGGAGTATCTTTTCGGGAAAGGCAAAGCTTGATTGCTTATTATATCGCTTGGCTAGGATTAGCGGAATACAAGCGAGAAGTTGCAGGGGCAATTGATGAGGAGGGTGTAAGTGCTCTCCGTGAAGAGGGGGTCATGAGAATGTTAGGCTCAAACCGTCGCGGAATTAATGCCGAGACTTCCTTGGTACTCTGGATACTTTGAGTTATATATGCTTTAGGCTCGTGCGAAGATCCTCAATAGTCGCAGGGACTAAACTTGATGCGTATTTATTCGTGAATATTCACCTTGGTATATTATCGATATCGCGGGTAAACTAAAACTTTAGACAAATCCGGGCAGACATTTACGGGCAAAAGCGATAATGATATTTCTGTTAGGAGAGATATTTCTATTGGCTCGATACTTCCCTTGATAAAATGCACGTCTAGATCGTTATCTTTACCATGTGACGTCAAATGACGGCAGAACCGTTTAATAGACCGGGTCCTGGCTGTTCAGTAATCGGCAGGCGCCGGATCCGGGGTAACCCAGGCGAAAAAGACGGTTTAAAAAAGACGGTTTAAAAAAGATACCTACATCTAAGTAATAGCCAGCGGCAATATTCATTTTCTCTCGGAATATGCCATTGGGTATAGCGTGTTCCTTAAGTGATGGAACTGAGTCGGCAGGTAGAGGTCTGGCCTGACATGTAGATGCACGGACACGCACGATCGCATGATCGAGATGCCAGCGCTCTTTCTTTTCTCTGTCGGCCGAAGGAAAGTCCCTGATTTGTTTCTATTTGTCTTGCTTCTGCATGACTGGGACCCAACTGAGCATATGCATTTTCTTCCAATCTAGAACCTGTCATCTTAGCTTTTATGCGCATATGCGCGAATATCGATATCTAATTGTGGAAATTTCCAGGCTGATGTTGTATTTTATGCGTTGCTGCCAGCCTCAAACGCCAGTGGGTAACACAACCCACAACGTCCAACATGTCATCGTTCGTCACTGCACTGCATTGTTCGAAGCAGCCACGGTAGACACAAACATAAACTCATCCGTTTTTTTTTTTTTTTTTTTTTCCACGCCGACTACCGCCTTCCGTCGCTGGAATGAGCGGTTGCTAGTAGTGTTTTACTTCTAATTAGACTATGTCGTCCGATTCAGGAAATGGAGAATTAGTATCGATTGTGGAGAGAGACCAATCAGGCACGGTTACAGCTGAGTATCGACAACAGAATGACCAGAATATCGTACAAGTTCACCAGGTTGTTAAGAATGTGAGTTTCCTTTTCCGTTGCCGTCAACATCAAGCTACCTACCCTTGGCCTTTGCTCTATTTGGTCCGGGCTCTATTTTGTACATGAATCATGTACCCATTGTACCACGGTACTTGCGCCTCAGCTGAAAGATTTTTGAAATTGATATTTTGGCGACCCTTGCAGAATTCACTCCAGCCGCAGGCTGTTAGCCACATTCAAAACCTCGTCAATATATTCCTTCCAGCCGGGTATCCTAAAAGTGTTACCGATGATTATTTAGAGTATGTATATCCTAACCTCAGATGGAGAAAAAAAAAAAAAACTAGCGTTTTCTTTTCAGCTGGGTTGTCAGTTTGTTGAGTGCTAAAGTGATCTCCGTGTGCGAACTTAACTTTATAGATATCAAATATATGTAAGTCTCAGTTCGGTTTACCTGATTGGTAACGGGTGGCATAAGGCTTGCAAGCGAGCTGAGAGGAGGAAAAATTCTTTCAATCGTGCAGGACTCCCTCCAGGCTTTCTCTAGTTCGATAGCAGGCCTTCTTTCCTCGCGAGCTGTCTTGCAAGGTGCCCCCCCCTCTCCTCCAAAGCACATCCACATCATGTGCATGAAAAGAAGAAAATACTGGGAGCGGCATGGGAGTGAAGAATGAAGGGTGATCAGATGCCGTCTTTGCCAGTCCCGTATCGCTGACGTTGTACCCACCAAGCGGGGATCTAGCTGTTGGATTCGAGGATTCCAATGCATCCACCACAGCAGCCGTCTTGCTAAAGATCGTTCAAGACTCGATCGGCCGAGTTGCTACAATTCTATTCGCCCACCGACTGGGTAGCTCGCTCGAGCCGGAGTGCAAACGCTTCCGATTCGCGGCTGACATCTTCAATGACTCGGCGTTAATTGTCGATTGCTTGTCTCCGGTATTCCCTAAACCTTTGAGGGTTGTGCTGTTGAGCACTGCGGGGACGCTAAGAGCCTTGTGTGGCGTCGCCGGAGGAGGTATGTGACGACCCAATATCTCTATTATTAATATTTTCCTAATTATCCGAACAAAGAGGTCATACGGCCCTTCCGCTGTTGTAAATATCTCTTTTCTAACGTTTTCCGCGGTTTGGTGACCTTTCTTCAATGTGACGAACAGGGTCCAAAGCTCAGTTGAGTGTGCATTTTTCAAAATGGGGTAACGTTGCCGAGTTGAACGCAAAGGTCAGTTAAGCTCCACACTTAATGCAGAACGTATTAGATCTTCCTAGTAGTGGTACTGATTTGGAAAAAACTCCAGGATTCAAGTCAGGAAACAGTTATCAGCTTGATGGGAATGTTGGTAAGAAAAACTGATACGCTGCTTGTTCACACTTCACACTTTTTTTTCTTCTTTTCCTTTCCGGCGAGCACGATATTGCCGTGCTCGGAGATGATATTTGATTAGATGGGAGCTGACCAAACACTCCGGGTTAAGGCGGGAAGTTTGGTCATCTCGTCGGTCACATCCAAAACTGCTACATGGGCGTCAATGCTATTTCTGATAGCTGTTCACCTCTGGACCAACTACCGAGCTGTGAAGGCAGTGACGATGGTGACGCTAAACCGCCAGCGGGCAAACCTCGTTATGTCAACTTTTGCTGAAACTGGTGTCATGTTGACGCCGAAAGATGTGGCGAGGCAAGAGCGCATCTTTGAGCGAGATGGCGTCCTCAGGTGGTGCGACGGGACCATTGTCGGCTGGGGGGTCATAGGGACAAAGCTGTCGTCTATAGTTGCCCGCAAGACAAGCTTGTCACTGGCGGACATCGCAAAGGCTTGCCCGACGGAGGGGTATATGCTTTGGTTCGGAGGGCAGCTTCGAGACATACGCGTATGTATCTGCCTCGAAAATGGCTGTACACCCGCCGGACAGTTTAAGTCTTGGATGCACGGCCTCTTATCGGCAAAGCTTCTATCCGACAGGCGATCACAGGCGGTTACGGAGTCGGATGCTTTACAGGCTCTCGTCGATGCGAAACGCCAGCTTGACGGGACATTTGAAGAGTTCCTTGAGAGAGCTGCCGAGGCTGGTTGGGACACTGAGGATCCACAACTTGAGACTTCGAGTGGATACAGATATGAGCGAACGAAACTGTAACACGCACAAAATTGTAGAAATCAAATAAATACGAAAAAAGACCCAATTCCACATATTCTAGAAGACTATAATGAGTAAGTCTCTCAGGTGATGTCAAATCTTCATACGTCGTCTGAAACCTTCAACGGATGGAAGTTTGTGATTGCGCGCGCACAACGCAACTTTGATGATATCAGAAAGGTTATATCGGCACCAAAATCTCACGCTTCGATGGCTTTTCTAGAATATTAATGGAAGCAAGGCGAGGTTCTTGCGGAATTCCTTGGAGGAAGGTTCAAACAGGCCAAGCGGATCGTCGTTATCCGCATCCACCAGGGTGCTTCAGCCTATCACATGTGCAGTTTGGCTATCCTGGCCCACAGGTTCAGCCACTGTGAGCTTGGAAAAAGTAAGCTACCTCGTACTGCATCTGTTTCTCCTCTCTCCCTCGCAGCGTGATTTGCAATTGCGTTGACAAAGCGCCAGGGAGCACCTTAGCTCCCAGCTTAGCTCTCGTGCGGTGGGTTCCTCTCTTTTTTAATAGTCTCGGTATTTTTGAAGCTTGTGTGAAGGTATGGGTTTATGAGCAGGCATGAAAGGTCCTGCCTACTCCGCCGTCCGGGATCAAAAAAGCGAGAAATGCACCCGAGTGGAGCCTTCTTCTTGGGTTCGTTTTCCAATACGTTGAGATACATAATATGCACCCACAGGAGTTGTACATATAGATTTGGGGGCGACCCTCACTGCAGAGTGCAGGAGTGGACCAAAGCTTTTTTGAACTGGGATTAAGAAACGTCGACGTCCCTGCTCAGAAAGAATGGGTTGTGACATGCAAGCGCCAACAGTCCGGCCATTCAATGGGCCTTGTTCAGTGCAACATGCATCTAGTGCTACCACTATGTGTACATACTAGTAGTAAAATGTTTTTTTTTTTTTTTTTTTTTTCAAGTTCGAGGCTTGCAGCTCCCAGGACCCTTGATCCTGGACATATTTTTAGTGGGAAGATGGTGGGGTGCTTTTCGATGTATCCAGCAGGAGACCGTGGGCAGATCCTGCTGTGAGAGGATCCACGAAGCATATTTAGCCAGGTGACGAATTAATACCCTAGCGAGAGGAGATACATATGCAGCTTAGGCACATCGTATCTTGGACCAGTTCTTCTTTTTTCGACAGGGAACCAGAGCCTGTCTTGGTGGTCGAGAAAGGGAAAAGGTCGATAGGTCGGTCCCGGCATGTGTCCGCGACAGCCCTGTGGGAACCATCGACAAGACAAGGGACGGGACAAGATGCGGATCGCTGGTGTGCTATCTGGTCATCATGATCGCATTATACAGGATCTCCCTCTCAGTATTCTTTTCCCTTTGAGCAGATGACAGATGACAAACAGAAGTTGGTTCTTCCAGAAGACTTCTTTGGCGTAGGTGGCCACCGGGCTCTTTGCCACCCGGCTGCTGGCTCTGGGGTCTTTTTTGAATATTGCAAATTGTGGGCTTCCTCGCAACCCCCTCCTTCCCTGGTAATAAGCACACCACAGTCATTTTATGGATTCAGGTTCCAGAAGCGTGAGAAGAATGTATTGGGAGACCAAAAAGAGGAAGGAAGGAAGAAGAAAACATGATGGGGCTGTTGGAAAACTCGCGCTCACAAAAGGGTACTTGCGATGTCGTTGGTTGAGAGGTACAGACACACATTACAGATGTCCTTGCAATGTTAGCGGCAGCCGTCCATGCTTTATGCGAGGGTCGGAAGGTTTGATTGATTGAGACGATGATAGAATACCTGGCGAACCCGCTCCAACTATTGGACTTGCCGAAATGAGGCCCTTGAGGTCCTTTGCATGACATGAAAGGGCCATCTGCATGAAGGAAGCAAAGGAGACTGGATAAGATGCCGCTACAGACATACATACATGTACATGCCGACATACCCACAGGCGGGAAGTCAGTATGATCTGTAAGTCCGTACCAAGTACTAAGTATACTGAGTAACTTGCTAGTTATATTTCGTACTAAGGGAATATCCTCAGGAAGTAATACTAGGAGGATGTATGAAAATGGAGTCCGGGCACGTATCCTGTGCGGACAACACAACGTTTCGTGAGACGGTCTGGTCTTACCTGCCCACTCCACGAACCTCGAGCCACGAACTACGAACTACGAACCACAACATCAATGTCAACATATGAGCTTCAACGGGCCCCCTTCCCGTATATACATACACATACATGATACATACAGACTTTAAGTACATTATTACCGGATTACTTACTACTTACTTACTACTTCGATATGTATGGTCCGTCGCTGGCACAGAATGCGTCTCAGATGGCGTTCGAGAAGAGTTCATTCTGGTTTCTCTCGTCCAAATCTGCATCCAAAAAAACCAGGCGTAGCGGACTGTCGGATGCATTATTAGAAATCGATATCAAACCACGCCCAATCACTGGACTAAAAGAAGAAACTACCACTTGCAGTTGTGGACCTTTCATCACCCTCGCGCTAAAACCGACTGCTTTTTGCTTCCAAAAGGACCTCCTCAAGGAAAAAAGAAAGAACTATGAGAGACTGGGAACGATGAAAGATGGTGTGCTAAGGAAGACACCATTATTTGCTTTTCGACGAGCTAGCTACTTCGATCAACCCCCAGCAGCACACACAACAAGACGATGGGACCACCCCGGTCACTGACAGGTGATGGGTGTTTGGGAAAAACAGCACTAACTAAAGCAGATTTGTTAGTCGTTCTAACTTGACTGCACCGCACTGCTTTGCATTGCTTTGCTTGGGGCCGGCTTCTTAATAATACTTCGACGGTACCCACACTCTTGGACTGGTCTCCTCTTTGCTGCTTGTTGCGAATATCCGCACAGAATCCTCAGGATACCAGTTACACTTCAGCTCTACCGACCTTACCTGGGCATTTTCGAAACCAAACAGATACGGGGGATTTGACAATACATATAACAAAAACCGCCACGCTACCGGTATCCTGCTACGAGTACACCTGTCCTTGTGTTCACAACGAAACAGGAGGGAGAAGAAAAAAGGAAACGACTACCGCACGAATTGGAAGCTACCTAGCCAGCCAGCTGTGGTAGACAAAGGAAATTCTGAATTGCCAACCCGCTTGAAATCAACTCCCATTCTTTACATCACCGACACGCTCATTCTGATCAAACGAAGCCTTTTGTCAGTAGTTAATAAAACTATCTGTCGACGTTTTCCAGCCTTTTTAGGGTCACAATCGGGGTTCATTGGCAAGGGCATGGGGATTCTCGAACAATAGAAGTAGCCAAAAGAGGCAGCATCGTCGAGTCCAATCCCATTCCCTCTTGATCTACACATTCCTTGCCTTCTCCAGCCATAAACCTTTCTTGCATCTGCTTCCCTCTATTATTATTTGCAGGCGCTGTCTGTGGGCTGAAGTAAGGGAAAACCTTCATGAACTGAATTGAACGAACCTCGTCTACACTTGCCCAACTGTGAAATCCATATCATTACCCAAACTCTGGCCTCATATATATCAACTATTATCCTTACAATTACATATTTCTACTTATCTACTACTGCATTTCATCAAATCATTCGCCTTTATCTTTTCAATTTGTCCGACCCTGCTGCTCCGCTCTCGGGTTGCCACATTTTCTGCATCATTCGCCGTCGCACCGACCACGACGTTGATTCTTTGACCAAACCGTTTATTCTGGCTTGTCCGACAACTTGACCGACCCAACCGGCTCGATACCCTTTTCGCGAGCTCTTCTTGTTTCCCGTTAAACATCGACAAGTCTGCATTGAGATCTCAGATTGCCCTTTTTTTTTTTTTTTTAGAAAAAAAAAAGCGGAAGGCGCCAGGAGACAGGCACACAGACGACCAGCGTAACATCTTCCCCCGACTGTCTTAACAACATCGACGCAACCTACCAACCGCAGTCACTGGACCCGCAGAAGAAGTAAAGTTAACAGGCTTCATACATACTCCGGGCAAAGACAAGGAATCGCCGATTGAGTTAGTTTTCTTTTTGGGTTATTATTCCAGTTCGAAGTTTAATCCTGAACTGAAGCTTTGGGTTTGTCTCACCAACCACCATCCTACATCTTTGCATACATACCTCACACTCCCCCCAAGCCCTCAGTAACCTTTTCTCTCAACTTTGGCTCAATCCACCTCAAATTGCCATAAAAGTCTGCTTCCGTGCCCGTAGACATTAAAGACTTGCCACGTCCCCTACCCGAACATTTTGCCTTTTTCACAAAAATCTCTCATCTTTCATGAAAACATCGTTTTTGTTGTTGCTAGTCTGCGGCTTTTTCCCATGATATTAACTGAACTTCAAGACTTCCAGAAGCCCAGGAACATTTCTATTTTTCTCCTCCGACTGTATACCTTAGGGGTAGCCCGACCAGGAATCCGACACCGTTTCTATCCTTTTTTTTCATGATACGAGGGTGGGATTAAGAGGAATACAGGGTTCAGGTCCTCGTTTTTCGACAATTTTTTTCCCTTCAGCACACCGCCAGCGTTTCAATGCGATAGCGACGCCTGGGGATTTTTTTTCACACCATACAAAATTTCCCCTTATTCAGTTGCAATCCGATTTAAACATCCGGATTGGCAAATGGTTTTCAAAGGCAGTATGTCTGCGCGGAATTATAGACGTCCACCGTCATTACGTCTCTCGAGGTCCAGATCTTCGTCCGAAAACTCGCCCAGCGTGTCACCAAATCACTCTGACCAAGAGGACGACGACATGTCGTCCAACACCAGTGAGTTTCAGTCAAGGCCCGCAAGTTTGACCATGGCAGCCGGTTCTTATTGCCCTCGGCGGCCGACACTCGCAGAAGTACTTGCGAATAAGGCGAGCCCGCCCTATACTTTAAGTGCCTTTATGGCCTATCTATCACAAAACCACTGCCTTGAAACCTTAGAGTTTACGATGGATGCGAAGAGATATCGGAAACACTACCAATCGATGACTTCATCGCCTGGCGGCTCGCCGATCACTCCTTCAGACGAATCGTGCCAATATGTCAAGATGCTGTGGCAGAGACTTATGGATGCATATATTCAGCCTAATGGGCCCAGGGAGGTTAATGTTCCGGGAACAATTCGAGACGAGCTCTTAAGCCTACCAACAACATATCTCCCTCCACACCCCGACTCTCTGGACTCTGCAGTCAATATAATACACGAGCTTATGGAAGAATCCATATTGATGCCCTTTTTGAATTCTGTTTGCACCGAATTCAAGCCTTCGTACCCAGCGCCGTGGGAAGCAGACAACAACGCATACATGCGAGGCAGCCTTGACGAACGGGTTCTCTACAAGTCACGACAAAGTTCTGGGTCGCCCCCGGCTCTCGATTACTCTTCTTCCTACTCTTCTGGAACAACCGGATCTGGTCAGTCGCGAACCGGAGCCTCGCCATTCAGCCCTGCGCTAGGGTGGCACCGTCATTCTGCACAGCCCGCGCCAAGTTCGTGGGGTGGTAGCAACAGTGGCGACAGCATCATCGAGGAGAGCCCGGAATCAATGGTTTCCCCAATGACACCTCCGCATACCCCCCCAAGCTGCGAATCTAGCAGTCCCAAGGGCAGGTCTCATGAAACATGGAGGAAGATGACTGGAAAGCTCGGGTGGTCAAAGAGCAGGAGAGGGAACCTTCCTAACCTCACCAGCAGGTCAAGCGACCCTTACCAATGACTGCCACCGTCTTTCAGTTAACCGACATGCCTTCCACGATTTTACGACCTTGACGAACTTCCTTCCCCTTGTACGAGTATACGATTCGACGGGCTTCTAGATCACAGCGAATATTTATCCCTTCTACTCTACGACTTTTTAGTGGCCCCGCCAAAGAATATATGTTTCTATGTACAATATTTCGGACCGCAATTACATACCCGGGCATGGTGTGCATCACTTTCTCACTCCTTCTCGAATCCGAAGAATCCGGTAATTCAATAATTAACACACATCCACTTCTCGATACCCATTCTCCAACAAAATTTTTCAAAAGAAAAGCCCGTCTTTACTTTTTCTTTTCCTTGGACAAAATTTAACAGAATATACATATCTTCTTCCACCCGACGGCTTCCCGGGTGTCGCCGGCGGCCATGTCTCTGCCCTGAGGCACAGACATGCATGGTCTTCCGGAATTTACAACCTAATCGGGATATCCTAAAAGTGGTTCGTCGGCCAAAAAATATCCACACCACAAAATTTACTCTTCACTCTATGGTTTAACGGCGTACAAAAGCCTTTCGAGCTCTTCCACTCGCTTCCCATCGACCTCCCTTGTCGCTTACCGGTTATCATTTCCTATTTTTGGGAGTTTTTGATCCCTTTACGGTGTGCGACGGACTTTGCTCTCTTTTTTCCCTTTTTAACGCCTTGTAAAACGCATCGTGCAGCTCTTTTTTTTTTTTTTTGTTTATTTTTTATCGAAATGTGGATTCTTAACGGCGTTTGATGGGAGTTTGGTTTAATTTATTACCCCTCCGTTTTTGCTATATGAGTACCTTACGACTTCTCGAGTATATGCTACTTATATCATTTTGAGTGCGTTTAAGGCGTTACTGAGTCTGACAACTTTTCCTACTTTTTCTCTCCAACTTTTTTTTTTTTTTTTTTTTTTTGTTTTGGGAGGGTGGCAATCCAACTAGATACATTTGCAGCATACTTCGGATCAAAGGCTCGGATGTTATGGAGTCCCCCAAAGACGCAACCGAATCGCAAAAATTAAGAAAAACGCCATTCGGAACTGACAGAACCAATGAAAGAAAATGAATATTATCTCCCTCCTACGCTTTCTTTTCCAAGTCGTAAAAACTTTAAAGCCGCAATTTAGCCAACAAGTGTTACGTAGTTGCCATTGCTATCATTGATGACTTCAGCCTTGACTAGCCCCCTCTAGAACATCGAAGCCCCCCGCTTCCCCTCTATTTCGCTCTTGTTACTTCCCTAGGCGAAATATGACATGCATGTAGATAATGTCACGAAGGTGTTCCATTCAAATTGCGAAGACGTGGACTGCATCTGGAAGGTCGAAGCCCTAACGTCTCCAAAAAGCTTGGACCACGGATGGTCTTTGGATCGACAGGTCCGACCCCGGCACCACCATCGCCTTGTAGACTATGCATCTCAAGCTATCTTGGAGATGCATTGGCTCTTAGCTTCTGTCTAGTGTTTACAGATTACTGGCAATGTTATAGCATGGTATTTTAGACGCCATGGGTCGTTAACTGAGAATATGTATTTTCTATTTTTGGTAGTCCCAGCCGTTGTAGTTTCCTTATATACTCGATAACATCGAGAACTTATGCATATTAAGTCCTTTTTATCGACCACGTCGACATGGAGAGTTCTCGAACCGAGCTGGCCTGGTCGTATGTGTGTGTGTACTCCATTTCTTAAAGATTCTGATTTACTCTTTACATATTTTTAATGGCCGGTAATCGTGATTATTGCTTATAAACGTATATGCACCGTTTGATCAACCGATATGGGGGGATGTGGAGATGTAACATTCGTAGGCGGTAAGTCTATCCGAGCAAGTCTACGGACTATATGGCTTCTCTTCTTTTTCTAGTCAATCGGCTGAGATGACATCGCATAGGATTCATCGATTGTATCAACACCGTTGAAGGGTTCTAGAGAACAGATAGTATAAGCCGACAATATTGTATCCTTCTAGAGATGGGTGGCGTCTTATCGCCACATACATCCACACAAATCATAATCCCATCATGCACCTAAGCTTTTTGTTTAACGGTTATTGTGGATCCTGAAATAAACTCAAATACACTCTATTAACTGAGCCTCTTATTGAATCTATCCGCTTCGGATGTAAATAGTAAGATCGGGGTAGATATGTGTCGCTTATTCGGCGCACGGGAGGAAGCTACACTCTTCTGCCTAGGGGGTTGTTCGTCGTGGACGGAGAGGGAAATTCGTACCCGCGGCTAAGCTAGCTAAACACACACCTCTTGTAGGCTATATCGATAAAAATTTCTCGAAGTCCCTTCTAGAAGGATAATTTTGATCAACTATCCGAATTTTGTCCGTATCCGAGAAAAAACGGTGGCTTCTATGGTCGTCTTCTCGAAGGTATTGGCAAAAAAAGCCACTTTATTGAGGGCTTACAATTAAGACATTTCGGGGGAAAAAATAGAATACAAGGCTTGAGCTCGTCGGCTTTTCCCTTCCTCTTTGGCGAAAAGGGTAATATCGCACTCGCCGCCGAGAAAGCCTCCCATCGAATGATTCTCAACACTTTGTGGTCTGCTGTTGTCTGTTGGAAAATTTTCGATTCCTTCTTTTGCCTCCCACTTTACTTTATTTTTTCCCTTGTTAACCTTTTCCCACTAGATTAGACGTGTGGCGGGCCATGTCCCCTTAGATCTGGGTTATGTACTCTGTGAGCTCCATGACAGGGCTTGGGAGTGAACCTGGCCATGCAGACGACATCATATCAGCAGAGGCATTTTGTTCAATGGGATTAGCCCTTCCCACGACCTGCAGCAAGGGTTCGGGTTTTCAAGGGAAAAGAAGGGAAAGTAAAAAAGTAAAGATTTTTTTTAATTAAATCCCAACTTGCAAGGCAAGCGCAAGTTCAGGATATTGACATCTGCACACCCTAGCTGATCGAGTAAGGACAAATTAGATGTCGCATCGTCGGGCCATGGCGCCAGCTTTGCGGCATATCGGAGAAAAAAAACAAGACAAAAGAAAAAGCTGGAAAAAAAGAAAAAGTAGTGCGAGACAGAAAAATCAAGATTCAAATCTCACCAGATTAAGATGGTAAAGCGTAAATTTTCAAGGTGGAAAATCCACTTGTGCACCTTGGTAAGTGTCACAATACCATGCAGAGTAGATCTTATACTCTATTAGAAACTGGTTTCGAAGTAAAAACGTATAAACCGGTCAAGATTTGAAGGGGAATAGGCTGTTATTGCCCATCCCTCCCTTTCCAGTTGAAATCTAAACTTAGAAGACACATTGCATAAGAAAACATTAATGGGGAAGGGTTTTTAGAGCCGCGTATAAGATCGTTTGCGGAATGTAGATATTCCGGTTAACGATGTGCTCCTCGCTTGGTTGTATCAAAGCGGAATTTTCCCTCTTCGGAGGTTGTCCAAGAAGTGAAGTTATAGCCTGTTCCTGCATCACAAACTGGACAACATCTTTTCGTTTGTTGGAATTTGGGGGTGCCCAACATCCAAACTATCCCCCCGTCACTTTATTTTCTCGGTGTTCTGGTTATTTATTTTGTGGGAAGCACGTTCGCCCTACTCCCCACCATATTAGATGCCCTGACCAATGTTTCTTTGAAGTCCGGATGCGTTCTAAGGGAAGCTAGGGGAAAGGCTAAAGCGCTCTCACATGAGCAAGAATATGCCGCATCTACAGGCATCCATAAAATTATCTTGTTGACATGTTTTATATTGCAAAAGTCACAGTAACATTTATTTAAGTCGACTGAAATTTTGAACCCTAGTCCATTGAAACCGTTGCGCTCTATATATGCCTGCATTTTATGGATAAATATAACGGTAAGCTCATATTCACTGTATATGGTGAAACTGACTAGTAGTTCGGTTCTCAGATATGGCTAAAGTGGTTCTTTCGGTTTAGGCGGGACGAAACCTAGAACCTAGTAGACCTACTTGTAAGCAAGCTATGTTACGGATGCTAGGCCTTGTAAAAGATCTGTAAGCTGCGATTTCGGATATACCACGAGTAATGACCAAGCATGAGTAGCTAGGAGTTAGCGGCGTGGGGGGCTATCGTCGTTATCAATAATCCACCCCATGTATGCCCGGATCATAAGTCATGCATACCCGCTATATGTTTGGATATATTTTATGGTTAGGGTGCCTGTGTCATCTATACTTTTTTCCCAAATTCGACGAGTATAGTTATGATCTTCTCTTATGATATCATCAGTTTTTGCTCGGTTAACTGCTTAAATGCTAGAGTTTAAAGTTTATTCGAAAACGGACAGCCTTCGCCATTTCTTGCCGTACGATTAGTCAGGACAAGGCCTTTCTATATTGGCTTCGTGGTTTCTAGGCTTTTGATCGTCATCAACTTTGCCTAAGCTGATTCCTGCGGGTGGATTCTTAATTATTAAGCTTCTTTTGGCCCTTAGGGCTTGAGGGGCTATATTCGTGCGAGGTGGGCCTTGACAGCTTGTCAGAATATGGAATATGGTCATCTGCATATATATACTATCGGAAGGGATGGGCCGGATATAGATATGCAGCCAGCCATACCGCACGAAACGTACGAGGATGAAGATTATAGATTAAACAATTTGCAACCTTCCCCGCGAACATTGGGCAGGGGCAGATCTTAAGTTAATTAACAATTGTCGGTTTTAGTTTCTATCTTTGGTCTTAGAAAAGCACACCCACGGCCGGTTGATATTGATATATATGTTAGGCTGCGTTATCAATTTATTAATATCAAGGTTTCTTTTTTCATTCCGCTAGTAGTATCGTAGAACCCATATCCTCGAGGTCTTCTTATACCAGGTACCCCTCCTCTATTCGCAATGGGCTTCAAACCACACTCGCTTCCATCTAGCTACGATAAACTCAAACAAATTGATCAAGGGACAAGCGAGGCTCCACTCGCCTTTTTGTTATGACAGTCGTCTGATCTCATACGCCTCTAGGGCGGCGCCACGGTCCTCAAAAACCTTCTTCCGTCGACGCAAACGGAAAACCTTTTATCCATTGAATAGTTGTCTCATCCCCCGACCCTTATTGGATGGGGTAAAATAAACTATTTTAACCGTCACAAAAATTAAACATGATATAGCGTATTATCGTGAGACCTGGGGGAAAGGAAAACTGTATATTACAAACCCACAAAAACACGGCCCATGGACGCAACCGGTAGGCACCTACGAGCTCCCTACGCTATTCTCGCGATAAGAGTATCCAATAGGGTTTCTACCCAAGCGAGACAGAAGGAGTGTTACTACGCTGGTCAGGCGTTTGGTTCCAAAGGTTACTAAGCCTACTATGATCCCAACCCATTTCTCGCAAGCCAAATGCTTATTTATGACAAGCTTCTGACTTATGGAAGGGGGAAAAAATTTATATCTTGAGATCGTTTTGATCTGAACTGTCTACAATTGGCTTCGGTACCGCCGGACTGGTTGAAACATGCCAGAAGTTTGAGGAGAGACGAAACTTGTGTCGTCTTCCACATACTTGCTGGACCCAGCTGGATCACATGTAGGCGGGCGAGCCTATATGACTCTCGATAGTTCTACTGTCTACCTCTGATTGGCCAATTGGTTTATTGAATGCTGTAAACCGAGAGGGACGGCCCCGTAGTTTCAGAGCTTCCTTATCACGGTTAAACCCTCCTTCCGGCTAAGAAGATAAGTTGTAGACACACATAGCTCGAAAGTTTCGCGCGCGTGTGTGTAGTAGAATCATGCCACTGTGGGTTCATTCGATCTCGGCTTGTCTTGCTTTCTTCTTCCTCTTTACAACAGTCTTTGCTACTACCGTCGTCGTCGTCGTCGATGTCGACGCTATCGGTGGCGTACTCGGTCCAGCTGCTTCCGATCCGTGGGGTACTTTTTGATGTTCCAATTGCCGCTCGATGCGTGACACCATCGTCGTCGTCGATGACGAGGGTTCAGGAACTTTACCATTACCACTGCTTTCCGTTCCCCCTGTAGCTTTAGCCACTACCGCTTCTTCTTCTTCCTCCTTCGAGCCCGCAGCAGAACCCCCCACGCTCCCCTTCCCACCAACAACCCCCACCATCCTCGCTGCTAAACCCTTATCCCTCTCCCTTTCCTCCTCCCACCTTCTCTTCAACCGCTCATAATTCGCAGCTTTAACTTTTCTAACTTCCTCAGCTTTGACTTTCATTCTGTCAACTGTCTGTCGCTGCTGTATCATCAATTGCTTCAACCGCGCAGCTTTTGCAGTATATGTGGGTAGCAGCTCCATTGTTGGAGCTACGGCGTTATAGCCTCTTATATCCGCCAATGCCCTAGAGGTGGCATGGTAGGAGTGAATTAGTGTAGTTTGGGTTGTTCTATAATATCATAAGTTAGGATATATCAATATTGTCACGTTGGAATAGATAGGTCTACTAGTGACGTACTCCAGTTCTTCTAGCTGTGCTGTAAGTTTTGCGAGGTATGCTGCTACTTCGGAGTAGACCGACGTGAGGGTTTCAAGGTCCGCTGAAAGCGGTGCAGGCGGCTCATCAGGTCGTGACGATGATGATGCCATCGTTTCAGGTCTAGTAGAGGTCGATGAAGGGGTGGTTACGGTATGATATAAACAGCTCAGGATGCAAGATTTAAGCTTAAATTGGTGACACTTTGTTGTATATTGCGAATCAACACAACGTTTTTCATCACATAAGGCGTCTACGAATTCGTTCATGTAAAAGTAGTCAAAGAATAGCAGCGTTTGCTGCAGGAATAATAGTGACTGAATTTCAAAGCGATCCGTAATGGTAATAACAAGAAAAAGCAACAGTGAGGCATAACTTCAATCAGGACGAACGGTGGGTAAAGCAAGGGGATAATAATCCAACCATTCCTCCGAAGCTTACTGAGAAAAAGAGAAGACTCCAATCCAAAGATATCCTACCCATTCCAAAAAATCAAAAAAAGGTCACCAAACCCCAAAACAAGTCCCCAAAAGACTCCTCCCGTCAAACAAAAAAAACGCCATAGTATTCTAATCCTCCTGCGCCATAGCCTCGCCGACGATCTCTTCGTACCATTTCCAATAGCACTCTCTGTTGACAGCGGCTAACATCAAGACACCATCTACGATTCCTGCGATCTCGGCAACTTGCTCGGCCATTCCGAAGCTAGTGAGCGTTTCTACAGCTCCGCTAGCAAGTCTCACCTTATCCTTCGGCGTTTGTGCGTTCAGCCTCGCAAGTACAAAACCCTTGAGCCTTGCAAGCATAACCTTTACCACAGGATCAGCGAGCAAGCCCGAGGTGTCTCCCATCCTCGCGTTTTCGACATTTCCGAACAGACGTCTGACAGCAGGGCGAATGTGCCCCACTTGGCTCTCGGTAATGTTCGTTCCCAAGTCCTCCTTAAGGAATGTTACTAAGGCATCCGCTTTGGCGTCGGGGTTGAGACGCGGGTTTTTCATTAACTCCGCAGTCTTTTCCCTAGCGCCCTTCCACGCAGTTCGAGCATCCTTCCTCAAGAGGCTCTTGATTGTCAAGAGCATAGCGGAGCTGACGACAACAGTATTGACCTCTTTGTACAAATTGACCACGCGCTCACCATCCATGTGAAACGTCTCAGGAAATATAACACTGCTCAGCGGGTCTAAATGAATCAAGAGGGAAACGTATCCTTGATTCACAAGAGAGAAAACACTTGGTTGCTGGCGGGGGTGGTTCACATTTTCGGTATCGCGAGAGGCTAGTTCTGCAAGTCGCTCCGAGACAGTGGTGTTAAGCCACGTCTTAGTGCGAGAGAGATCGAACCTGCCGCCTGCGAGATCCTCAGTGAACATATGTTGTTCATATTGGGTTGCATGAGGAATGATATGCGGTGCAGCGGTCATAAGCTGGTAGTTGGCGTGATCGAGCTGCATAAGTTCAAGGAAATCGAGAAGCTTCTCAAGACGAGATATGTAGTCCTGGTCTGGCGAGACATCATTGACAAGAGCTTGACAAGCTTCATCACGTGCAGGGGAACAGAGCTTAGGAATAAGCGAGTAAATGAAACCGAAGAATGGGACGTGGTCGTAAGTCTTCGCACGGCATTGCTGAGTGATCAAATCGATGTCAATAGAATTGGAAATGATTTGGTAGACAGAAGAACCGGCGGGAACGAGGCGGAGGAGTTTCTAAAACTGCATGTTAGACAATGAAGTGGGGGGCAAAATGTATGGAGGTACATACCTGTCGCACGGTCTCGGCCATAGATGGGATCCACTTCTCAAACTCGCCTTCGGCGATGTCTTCGCGCATGAGATCGTAGAATGCCTTCTTGGCCTGGTATTCCACCGTTTGTTCAATCTGGTCCTTAGTACGTTCCTTGAATCGGAAGCCACGATCGAGAAGGAGTTCATGTGCAATCTGGCGGTTTGTCAACTTGAACTTGCTTTCATCATCGAAGGCGGTCTGGTAGGACAGCGCAGAGTCTTCATCCGCCTTTGAGCCATCCTCTACTTGCTGCATAGCAGCCTGGATACCTAGGCTCTGCGTAGTCTGATTGGCAGACGTAGTTTCAGACGCAACGGCACGCGGCTTTCTATCCGCCTGCTTGCGATGCAACTTGCGCCTTGCTTTTTGTACAGCTTTCTTAAGCATTTCTGTGGCTTTCTTTCCTCCGATAGCCTTCATCCTACTGAGAATCATCATTTGGTTTTCCTGGATGCTCTCCTTGAACTCGGCAGCAACTTGGGGTTCGGAGTCGTCTTTAACCTTCTGCCAGAGGAGATCAAGCTCAACGAACTGGTTGACCATCCCGTTGAGGAGTTCAAGCTGATCTCGTTCTTTCCAGGCATTGAACGCGATGGAGAATGGTTGATACGCGTCAATAAAGGCCTGTCGGCGCCGAGGCGCTCCGAGATGACCGTTGTTAGCGCTTGTGCTGAGTATCCATGATTCAAAGGCACAAAGGAGATCGCGACTTTGGACAATAAGAGCCTTTTCATTCTCCCCATCATTAGATAGAACAGCAGCAGGATGTCCCAGGATGAGGTATGCGCTGAGGAAGGTTCGGCAGGCCTTTGTGAGGTTAGATGCTTCATCGGAGTCCTCTAAAACACCACCCAGTTGTAGGATATTACCGGTTGCCTTAGCCAACTCGGGGTTTTGAATAGCAGCAGTTGCCATCTCGAATGGCATGGTACCAAAAGTTTCCAGGGTAATGCCTTGGCGAACGAAGCTCGAGACGATCTCAGAGTTCCGGTGAGCCATCCAACTCCTTTGAATACGGCGAGCAGCGGAATCGCGGACCTCTTCGGCCGTAGGTTGACGTTTTGGTGGGGAGGCGGTGCCGGTACCGTCCCTAGCGGCCTTCCGGAGAGGTTCGACAACTTCGCTGATCTCGGAAGGGTTCTTGAGAGAAGCAGAGCTACCTCGAGGGCGACGATTCTGCCGGGCCCTAAGTAGCTCTAGACGTCTCTCCTCTGCAGCATTCAACTTGTCTTGGACACCATCCTTGATTGCCTGTATTTCACTCTCTCGCTTCAAGCGAACACCTTCAGCGATAGCCTTGGCTTTAGCGACTTCGCTGGCGCATGCTGCAGCAGTTTTGGCAAGTTGAGCTTCCCTAGCTTCCTTTGCAGCGCGAAGGGAGTCGTTGATCGCTTGTAGACGCGCCGAAATAACCTGGTGAGAGCCATGGTTGACTCGCGAACGGACCTTCTCGGCGTGCAGGGCCTGTGCAGCGAGTCGAGATTTTCGGGACTCAAGGAATTTGAGGCGGCGAGAGTGGGCACGCTCGGTGGGGTGGACGTACCCCGGGCCTGTGGAAGAATTTGAGGACGATCTACGTCTCTGAGCAGGCTTCTTTGGCTTGTAGAAGCGGGCAGCGATATGTGGAGGCATTTTGAGGAGAACGGAGTCGTCCTCCTCGGAATGGAAGGTTGGACGGTCGAGTATGTCGGCC
Organism: Orbilia blumenaviensis; assembly: GCA_036872755.1. Lineage (NCBI taxonomy): Eukaryota > Fungi > Ascomycota > Orbiliomycetes > Orbiliales > Orbiliaceae > Orbilia > Orbilia blumenaviensis. Next base: position 241,930 of record JAVHNS010000015.1, read on the forward strand.
ATGGTTTAAAAGTTCGGTAGCGAGGGGAGGTTTGAAACAGCTCAACGTCGGCGAAACTTGAAGATGGGATGGTATTTAGATTCTTTACGTTGGCGAGTCCGCAGAGAAGCCGTTGATTCCATAGACCGATAAGAGTGGAAATGATTTGTAAGGGAGAGAGGGAGGGAAGGAGCCAGGGAGGTTGGGTTTGGGGTATCGTGAAGGTGTTCCGGGTAGGGAGAAGTGGGAGGGAATGGCGATGAGGTAAGCCGGAAACAGGTAGAAAAGATGGAATGAAACCAGAAAACCTGCGACAAGGCCCGGATTGTTGGTAGCCTGTGACCCTGTGAAGTGCCCCGTGACTGGCTAAAATAGCAACATCGACATTTGTATGAGCACAGCACCACTAACTATAGTATGGATTGGATCAGATCGAATCGGATTGGATTGGATCGATGGCGATGAGGCTGGTGACCAGACCTCTGATTGGCTGGATCTGATGGTTGAGTGATGATGGTGATGACGACGATGCAATGATGCTGGTGATGATGGATGGATGGATTGTCGATGACAAAGATTCGAACTGAGTTACGTGACTGAATTAATCAAGCCTTCCATCCTTCGTTCCTTTCCATCAATCGAACCGAATCAATCGAATCCATGAACCTGGTCTTTTTTCTCTTTTTCTAGCTGTGGCTGATATCGACAAACACCTGGAACCATCCATCTGGATCCGTCGCCAGTGCTGTCCGATCGAGCTCCGACAAATGTCAACGGCCAAGCCAACGTTAATTTAGCACCAAAGGCACTATCTATGCATATGTTTGATATGCTAGTCAGCATCATCAGCATCATCCGCGCCATCATCAATAACGGCATCAGAATCATCATCATCATCATCGACCACAACTGATGCCACTAAACTGGGACTAAACTCCGTACGCGCGATGCAATGCCACGGAATGCAACACTCGGTTCTGCCATAAGTCTTAGTTAGTATGCATGATACTACTGCATTCCCTGATGAAACGGGAGCCCAAAGCCAGGCCAGGCCACCCCGGCTGCTGTCCGATATCAAAGCTGAAACCAGGCGGAATTTGGACATGACTAGATGACTGTTTAGCTATTCGAGGCTACTACCTACCCGGGTACCGAAATACTTGGATACTATGTACCTAGGCTATTCGGCATGATATCCACGTAACCTCGTCTGATCCGGAATGTTGTTGAGGGGGGCTATGAATTATGGATATCTCGGCTGATGGGTAGAGAATTTGAGGCGTCATTAACATCCCTCACTAGCCACAGCCGACATCGTCCAGCAGCTTCGCCAGACCGGAGTAGTACGCTGGTATACTAACAATACGTTAATACTACTCCCTGCAAATCAAAAAACCCAGGCCAGATCTAGACGAGACGATGTGATCCATTCGGCATCCATTCCAAATCTCGATTATGGGGATTCCCGTCTAGCTGCAGGACCTCTCTCCACGAACGACAGGTCAACCCGACGGCATCCCCTCAATTGCGTAGGTCCTATCAGAAAGACGTCTAGTCTTCCATCGATGGCTTTTCTATCTTGCATACCGTGATACACGGCAGCATCAGCAATTGCAATTCGCTTGATTGTGATCGTAAGCATGGATATCATCGAAAGCTGGGCCAGCTGGACCTCCGAGTGGATTGATTGATTGTTCTTTCCCCTCTTCATGTCCAGATGTCCCACAGAAATCCCACCACCTCATCCTCATTGACCATTGACATAAGATTATCGTCACCGATCCCGCTATTACCCCATCTTGAAGTCAAAAACACCCAAAATATGGACATGTCGAGGATGTCAAGGAATTTTTTCAATCGATGGCCGTTCTGGCAGCCTGTGGTTGGTCAAACTTGGCCTCTCCATGTGGACAGCACATCTTGCAGCAGCACGAACTGCCTATTATAATTCCAGCCTCTCACATCGCCAGCATCCCACCGCAAGCCTGGTCTCCACTTCGTTTTCGAGGCCATCCCCCTTCCAACCCTTCTGAACCGCTTTGCCTTAAACCTTCCACCCGTGCGTGTGCAAAGCGCTCTCCAAGATGCAAAAACATGCAAAAAAAGTTGGAAAATCCGCCTGCAAGACGCTCAGAACGTTACGGTGCAGCCAAGCCAACCCCTGATTGGGTCTGTGAGACAGCTGCTTGGCCCCCCAGCCAGCATATCCACGCAGCTTCAAGCTTCCCCCCGTCTGTTTCCGTGATGATAATGTGACAGTAAACTGCTGGAAACGGCGGATATTTGTGACACTCCTGCAAATGGCATGTAAACACGACACTGCAGGAGAGAGTTCTTTCACTGCCAGCCTTTTTTGCCGTTTGGTCGGGATGCTAGACGGCAATGGATAGATTTCTTCTTCTACGGAAAGAACAGGGCGAAGCATATAATCCGCACCGAATCTTTCATTTTCGAGACCGTCTCGTTTAGAGCAAGATCTGTCTGCTAAAGCACATTCTCCTCTCCTACAGGGATATCAAAGCAAGTGATTGATTCCGAGCTCCTTTTTTTTCTGGCTCTAGGAACAACAGATTATATAAGAGCATGGTAAACGAAGAATATTATTAGTTGGATGGCATAAAGACAAAGACAGGAATGGTTAGCAAAGATGCTGGGCTTAATCCGCAGAAGTTTGTCCGACATGTTCTTCTCTTCGGCTATAAAGTCCGACCTCCCCCCCAACGAACAGCCAGACGAATATAGAGATCTCGATTTCGATATCTACGAATACGACGAGAAGCAAGATCTAGAGTCAAGATACGATTCTATCAAGAGGAAACCGTCTACTACCAATCCCCTCAACTTTGATTCGTACGACTGGGCCTTCTCCTTTCGCGAATCAGGCAAATCAGAACAAAGGGTCATCCTTGAGGTCTCCGTCGAGCGAAGACCCAAAGAACCTATCACGCACTCCTACGAAACCTGCTGCCTTCCCGTAACTCCTCCTATCTCTCCAAATCATACCGGCTCAATGACTCTCCTCAGAGGCAGCAGCACTACTAGTGCCCAACACAAGAAACCTACCTTTACCGAAACACAAGACATGATATCCGAGGAAGAACAAAACCTGATCATGGCAGCTATCATTGCTTCGCAGTGCGATGACTTTGAGCGTCAGATCCCTCGTCATGTCCGCGATGAGATGGAACACGCTGCTTATATTGCTGCTTTGGAAGAATCAAAAGAATTCGCCAAAGCATCTGAACAGCGATCCTCACCTCCCCCTACACCCGTCCCCGTCGTCGCGACGCCACCTGCAACACCCATGAGATCGACGACCTTCACTGCTACCGCTCCCTCGCGTGGATTCCGAGCCCAGGATCCACCAACACCCACATCGCCTCCAGTCAGAAGGCCTCTAGCTCGGAGTCAAACTGACATCCCATGGACGAGCTCACGAGGTGAACAGGTTGAAGGGGAAAGCGAAAAACAGGCGAGATTTAGGGAACTCCTACAATTCCACGCTGTCGCTGCCGCATCCATCGCGAATGCATCGGCCAGGACCGGTGTTTCGAACATTTCAGGTAACGAGGATGCGACCGATTACGACTGGGTTGGCTAAATATACGACAGAAGAAAAGTGGTTTTACTTTCTTTATTTACTTTTTACCGACAATATTACTGTTCGCTTTTTTATTTTTATTTTTATTTTTTTTATTTTCGCATTTCGTTCGTCGGTTCACGAAATTATGAGCATGGTTTCTTTTTTATCTCCAATGGCGTCGACAAGCAGCATGCTTTTTCCCTTCAACCCCTGCGACTTTTGACATTTGTTTGCCAGCTTTTTCATGCGAGATCTACGACGATCAAGGCCGGAACCCACCCCCAAACAGCGAGCGAGCATTTCTTTTGGAGTTTGGATCTAATTACTATCCTTTAATTCTCTGCCCTTTCTTCGATTCGCATGTACGAAATTATTTTGGTTGGCCTTTTTTTTTCTTTTACTCGGCTCATCATTCCATTTTTGGCCTCAAGTTTATATTTTTAGTTACTATATATGATTATGATTATACGATAGAGGTGGATTTTTTATTAGGAATGATGACAGATCGGAATGGGGGGGTGTTCAAGTCTGTATCTAATGCTGGCTATAGCTGGCCGAATACAAGAAATTTGGATAACAAATATTTGAAAATCCCATGATAGATAATTGATTGCTAGCTGTCGCAAATGTAGATTCTGTGCTACTGTGATTGATTGTCTCGAATGGCATACATACATACCATGACATTGGAAACACAGAGATAGTGACATTTCTTGTGAAATCTTTAAGAAATTTTAACTTTCCAGCTCCTATAGCACTGTTGTGCAATTAATTAATGCTGCCCTGGCACATTCCCCCCATCAAATGATTATGTCATCACAATGGTGCAAGAATTCAACAAGCTAGGATCAAGCTAGGATCAAGCTCATGCTTCTTGCTGTTGCTGCTGTAATTGTTAGGCCATCTCGTCCCGGACATAACTGCAAGAAAAAACTGCCGGTCGACGGGAAGCTTCCAAATACCAATTGTTTTCTGCCAAAGGAAAAAAAAACTTGCAATTGAATTGCATTTAACATTCCAATCCGTGGGCTTCGCCTCCGAACCACCTGCACACTCTTCATATGCACATTGCATTAGACATACGAACCAAACAGATCCGTACAGAAACAGGGTTACACATTCCCAATACGGCGAGATATCAGCTGAGCAGCTACCTATAGCTCACTATGTCGTCTAAAGCAGTTCAGGAGGCCTTTACGGCGAACACATGCCTTACCGTCAGTTCCTCCCGTTCTTTTCTTTCCTTTTTTCGGAGGGGAACTCCAGGGACTTCCCTTTGGTCTCCGTTGGTGCATTGGGGAAGTTTAGACTAAAATGTGGTGCCTCGGCGTTTAGCTTTCCAATGGACAAAAAATACCACAAATACAACTCGGAGTTTGGGAATCTTATGATGAGGAGTGTTATAATGCTGTGAAGTGGGCTTTGGAGGTAGTTTTTCCCCCTCTTCCCATGACTTTTGATTTACAGACTTGAAGAGAAAAAGAAGGGATGATGTAACCTGCTCCCCGACTACCTCATATCTGAGTCCTCGAACTTGCATGAAAATTTGTTGAATTCGACTGAATACAAATATATATACTAGGCTGGTTATCGAGGGTAGGTTTTCTGGCGTACATTACATATGCATCATGAATTAAACCGACAATGATTCCCAACAATTTCCTACATTCATAAAAACTCACAAAACTTTTACAGCATCGACTCCGCAGAATGGTACGAAAACGAAGCCGTCTGCGGCCGCGCCATAAACGAGTATCTAACCGCCACCTCAACCCCTCGCTCCTCAATCTTCTTCACCACCAAACTCCGCAACAATGTCTCCTACTCCGCCACACGCACCGCCATAAAACGCAGTCTAAAGGAATGTAACCTAGGCTATATAGACCTCTACCTCATCCACGCACCCTACGGTGGACCAATGATCCGTGAAGAAATCTACCGCGCAGTGCTCGACGCTGTCAAAGAAGGTGAAGTCATGGGATGGGGGGTAAGTAACTACGGAATCAGACATCTTCAAGAAATCCTCGAAAAGTTCCCAGAACACCCTCCATTAGTGAACCAAATCGAGTTGAACCCGTTTAATACACAATCAGAGATTGTGGAGTTTTGTAGGCGGAATGGGATTGTGCTACAGGCTTATACGCCGCTTGCAAAGAGTGGGAGGTTTGAGAACGAGGTTTTGAAGGAGGTGGCGGCGGGGTATGAAGGGAAAAGGAGCGCGGAGGTTATGATCAAGTGGGGTTTACAGGAAGGGTTTGTGAGTTTGCCAAAGAGTGTTGCGGAGGGAAGGATTGTAGGTAATCTGAAGGGTAGTGAAGGATGGGGGTTGGAGGAAGGGGATATGGTCAAGCTGAGGAGTTTAGATGAGCATTTGGTTACTGGTGAGTTTTATACGAAGTATATTCTCGGGTATGTGCTAACAAAAATCTGGATATATAGAATGGGACCCGACGGACTGCCCTTAGAGCTCTTAGATTTACCGCAACCTAAAGCCTTTCGTTAATCAGTGGTATCTATAGAATACAGTAAAAAGAGTAAATTACATAGGAGAGAACATTAATAGTTTTTATTCCGCCATACCCCACGTTATAACTCGCGATTTTGAGCTAACACCATGCGCCGCATATCCTCCGATTGGTTCAATTTGTAAAATAAATACGAGACCGCCATCAGGAGAAGGATTATCAATAACCCCGAGGGTCCGAGGCTTTGTGAACAGGACTTAGTCCACCCCAATAGTTTTGAAACAAAACCTAGATCTGAAACTGATTCTTCATCATCCTGCGCTGATCTGTTCCCATTCGTTGACTCGGTGGGCTTATGCCCTTGAAGCTCCACTGCATTACAAGTATAATGATTAGTAGATATCATCAATTATATATATTAAGTTATATAGATAGATCGGCGGCTTTTCCTAGTCTCATGGCAAATTTCCCGTTTCGGTGAGCATAAAAAGAGAGGTGAGAGGTCAATGGAACTTACAAGGTTTCTCCCCGCATTTTGGGCATTCTAAAGTGTCAAAGTCGCAGTATCGGCAGAACTCCGAGGCGCAAAACTTGCAATCGATATCTGGGGTTCCACGTCCACAGCGTTGCCAGTTCTTAAAACTGTAGTATTCACAGGTTTCGGAATCGCGGTATTTCCAGAATTCGGAGTAATAAGCAGCGTCTTTGGGTCGACTTTGCGGACTATACCTATTATTATAGATAACCATGCCTTGCTTCTCGCAATATTCATATTCTGGATAGAAAGACCGTCGGAAGTTGCAATTCCAGCAGTCTGAAAATAACGCCCGAGTCTCCGGGGGCAAGCTTTGGAGATCGTCCGCCAGCACTTTTTGTCCATCTTCACTAGGAAATACGCCTTTCAGGCATCGTTCCCAACCCCTTTGGCATCGGTCTCCTAAGACGACTGCTATGATAGATATTGAATGTATTTGTTGTATGCTTTTCACGTGCTCGCAACTAAAACTTTCATCGGGCGGCTCATATGTGGCACCCCTATCGAGAGGGAGCGCAATCGTACCTTTAAAGGGGTATCTACGATGGAGCAAGAAGGCCACAATGTCAAAAGTTTCGCAAAATACGGCGGCCAGGACAATATTATATCGTTTGGAAAAGGTCCATGATTGGACCTCAAGCTCAAGTTTTGGTAGGACCCGTTGCAAAAACTCCAGAACCACTGTTTCGCCAACAAGCCATAAAATTTTGCAACACTCATGAAAAGTCAAATCGTTCCAGAGCTCACCATGTTCTAACACTGCTCTTATCGCTATCCCTGAAGGCTGTATAAATGGGTAGAATAGACGTCGTATGAATTCTTTATTCATATAATCCAACAGCAGACGCAATAAGAACTCCCAGTTGGATGACCTCATGCAGTCATATTGACGCTGGAGACTCTTTGGAGGTGCAGACCACACAGCTACAAGCTTGGTAGTTAGGCTCAAGGAATGAGTGGACTCCCAGTCGCAAAACCCGTTAGATACTAGGAGCCTTATACTGGGCAATTCAAACCGTTTGATAAGGCTGTCCATGTCCCGACTGTAAGATAGTATAACGTCAAGTATCAGCGTTTATCCCCTATGGATCTGGAAATGATCCATAACTAATAACCGATTATAATCTGCGTTGACACACCTGGTAGTATGATAGCCTTCTTGCAGCAAAAAGCACAGAAATTCTTTAACGCGACTCGATCGTTGATAATCTTCGGAAAAATCCATATATGTCGCTCCAGCTCCCTTCGCGAAGTCAAGCGAGCAACAGAGCGCTTCAATCAGCTAGATTTTGAAGAAGAAAAACTATGGTCAACAATGCAACAGGAGAGTGACTATGTTATGAGCTGTGGATACTGAAGCTGATTTACGAGACTAGTGAATAGGTACTTAGGTACTTAATTAAGTACTTAAGTAGATGGTGCCTGAGCTACTTATGGCTTACTTACCGAGATCGGGTCATTCCATCGCTTTTTGGCAGTAAAACCGAAGCACCCACTGTCGCAGTAATAGATGTCGTGGATACTCGCTTTACCCTGTACCACAAGCTCCCTAAATTCCTCAAACATGTGGTTCCGCACATACCAATGCTGAATGTGATCCTTTGGTATAACTCTTTGAAAATGTAGTCCTACTATTGGGCGGAGGCTCCACGAGCTCATGTCGAGTCCGAGGTTAATGTTGAGGGTGCGTCCGAGTAATTCGGAGTATAACGTAATTTTAATTTCGTATCTCGATCGTGATATTCTCCCTGATTGTCTACCAATTAGCTGCACTTTTGAAAGCTTAGCGGTGAGCCGGCCTGAATCCTTTTGCCTATATTCTAGATAGTATCCCGATGTTGTTTTGATTGGTCCGAGACCAGATTGTCTACAAATAGACATGTTACCAAGCTCTTCATTAGAAACATCACTTTCATTAAGGTCTTCTTACTCAGTGACCCGAGATGATCTGGGAATTGCTACTTTTCCGCTGTCGAATATGGCCATGTACATCTCTTCGAATTTCGTCTTGAGGACCGGGACTTCTGCTAGCAGGCTGAGGATATTCTCGCCTGGTGTGACTATTGCATTAGCCGAATAATCTACTTGACTTAGGTGTGTATTGTACATCCTAGTAATAGTCAAACTACAGTATTATCGAATGTTAGCATGTGCAACCGGGTTCTGGTGCTGTGCACTCGAATTAAGTTTCGTTGTAGATTTATAAGTGTTTTACTAACGAGACGAGAACCTGATACTGCATGTGCAACCTTAAGGCCTGTTTTTCTATCGTATCCATTGCCTCCTTTGCAGTATCATCCGAAAACAAGGACCACGTGATCTTCCTCACTATACCGATTTTACCCTCATCAGTCTTCAGCTTTTTCTTCAGAAGCATATCGAGCTTTATGCAAGCAGTGTTGATATCGGTTAGGGTGCCCTCAAATGTCGAGGCGAGGTGCAGCTTTTCCGGGCAGTCGTCGTATTTGATAAATGCGGAATGCACCAATTCTAGGGTGGTGAGGAGGCTCCATATACGTAATTGATACTTTGAGTAGGTGTTTGGTGCATCTTTGATCGAGTCGTAGATTTGACGGACATTCTTAATTAGTGGGACGAGGGCGACGGCCCCGATAGCAAGGCCAGCTGCCTCCATTCAGATCGCTGGAGCTCAGAGGGAATTCCTCTGGCGCATGTGCATGGAATATTCTGGTCTCGTTCTAGAATATTCTAATATTTGTACGCAAGCTAGTGAGGCTAAGTCAGGTTAACGAAAGAGCATAACGGCCCTAGGTCTGCTGGAGAGAGAAAGGGTACTTATAAGGCTATAAATTCGGAAGTATACCCTGTGCCTGCTTGAGGCTCGACGGCCTCTCATGCGGTGTGGCAGGGATATGCTAAAACATCGGTATCTTCGGTTGAGTGTGCCGACGTATATATAGTGCATATGCGCATCCGCCTATTGAGAAATTTACGAAATTCATGAGCCTTGGGCTTCACGGACCGCTGCCATGCAGCCACATTCTTTTCTGTGTTGTGACCGGCTGGACTTTGTGGTAATTTGGACAACCCCCCCCCAGTTCTGTTATTACTGAGCTAATGACTTCGCCTGGGATAGTCGGCGAAGCGGCAGGTACCAAGGAAAAACGTAATGCTTGTTCTCTACAGAAACAGAGATATGATATTACAAAAGAAACGAATTGAGTAAAGTGATAAGGGGGGAATGGAAAGGAAGGGTAACACGAAGACAATAGCCAGCTTCCGGTAATATGCCAGAGAATAGAGCAAAATATCTGAACAGAAAACTCATACAATAAATGAAAAGTGAACATGGTGGTAAAGTAGAATGCAAAATGACTAATGCCTTATCTTGATCCTTCTCCTCTGGAAGGAGAAGAAGAAGTAAAGCTTTACAAATACCGATATTACGCCACAATCCCGTACCAATCCTCGGGAATACCCAGATCCAACCTGTGCATTGGAAACATGCATGTCATCGACATCACAGCATCTGATTGACAGCCTCCCAGTTATTTACTAAAATCATTATCTCAATAGCCCAAATGATTATAACTAATACGGCTAGTCAATTCACGCCCGTGTTAGTCGGGGCTCTCCCTCTTCTACTCGCCGTTTTCACTAATATCTCTGCACCTTTCGCTCGTTCTTCATACAGCGCTTTGAGTTCATTTACCATGGTGCCTGCTACTTTGACTTTGACACTGGCACGTTGCCAGTTTAGTGCTGCATCTGAGGGGACTTTGCGAAGTGTTGGGAAGGAGGGTTTACTGTTTAATTGGCCACCGGTGCTGGAATTGGCGTTTCCGTCTCTATTGTTGGCCGGCGAGAGAGTTGATCTGAAATCGCGAGGTGGAAGGGGTGAGGATGACGCGCGCATTAAGCCGCGGATTTGAAGATTAGGTTGGCTTGAAGGGGATGAAGAGAGCTTTGAAGCGGACGAGGAATCCGATGGGTTGGGTGGTGGCGGCGAAGCCGCAGGTTTGAGCTGTGGAGATGTTGAGGCAGACGCTTTCGATGGGGTAGAGAGTGTAGCTGGCTCTTTGGTTGGAGATGGAGGCGGGGATGGAATGCCGCCGTTCGTGACTCTTGATGTTGCTTCAGCAGAAGAAGAAGTCGTAGATGTTGTAGCTGTGGATGTGGCTGTAGACGTCACTGTTGCCGAATTTGTACTCTTGGAAGCTGCAGGCGCCGGCGCTGTATTCATGGGCTTGGGTGGCTTCAATGTGATCTCACCATCCGACATTGACCTTGAGGGGGGGACGATCGGCTCGTTATTCATGACTGTCTGCATAATCGGTGTCCACGACATCTTCCGCTGGATAGGCGAGCTAGTTAGAAGGTCATCATCTGGGAATCTCGAGGTCGGGCTATCTCCATTGATTTTAGGGATCATTTGCTTCCTTGTCGTTGACGCAGTCGCCGCACTTCTCTTAATAGATGAGATTGACAAATATTTCTCGCCAGTCAGAGCTGCGGGCTTTGGTTGTCGGTCTGGCATTTTAGGGGCGAATTGCTCAATGTTGGCGATTAAGCATTCTAGTAATTTGGCGACTCCGCCTCTGGACATCTTTGCATCCAACATAATATCTTCGGATCGTAATAGAGAGGGTGCAAAGCATATCGCCAGATTCGAAGCCGTCATCTTATTGGTTTCGCTATGCGAAGCTACAAGCGCCAACAGTGGAAGCAGGTGTCTCAAGAGCAGCCTACAAGAAACTTTTGGTAGACTTTGTGTTAGTATGCTCCTCGCCGCAGAAATAGAGTCATCTGACTTGGCATTATCGCCAAATTTTTCTTCAATTTCCTCGTAACAATATGTCGGAATGATGGGTTCTGGTAGTGTTCTGTAGTAGAGCTTAATCAACCCGGCAGCTACATTCGGACCATAATCCGAAAGATGTAGATATTGTCGTCTATCATATGCTTCTCTGGCTACCTCCAAGACGTCGGTACTCGGAACTTTTCTAAATAATCCTTCATATACTAGGCAATGCAGTCTGATGTATCTGGATGCATCTGTGAGAACATGAGGCAAGGGGGCATCAACTGGCGAATCGGGTGTAAATGGCATCCTGCCGAATTGTGGTACGGGCGGGAAGCCGGGAAGCTGTATGGATTCGGAGACTCGCTTATCATGTAAGTAAACGGCAGGAGGGATATTCAGTTTCGTGATGTCAATTTCAAGGGCAAGTTCCGTCAGGCTTGAAACTGTAGAAAAGTGTGCATTAGAACCCATATTCTAGAAGACCAAAATTTCTCGCAAGCTCCGTTTCTTACCATGCAATACTTTTCTTCTGAATTTCTGGGATACGACACCGGACAGCATCTCCAGCATGATGCGCACCCAAGCTCGCTCGTGGACAATCCATAGCTTCTTGATGCGCTTCCTGACAGCTCTTCCTAGCTATTTCGGCCGTCAACGAAATGGCTCGTGCTGTAAATACTTCGGCTTACAATATTGAACCTACCAAGGAATATGCTTGCATAAACCAACTCCATGTCGGCCGTGACTTTGCGTCTTTATCCCGACTACCGCTCCCCCCCGAAAAGAAAATAACCGAGTAACCACCACTCCCTTTCTCGCCATGTGAATCCAGCTCATCGATTTCATTCTCTCCTGGTAAAATAGCCAATACGTATGGCAATAAAGCATTATAGTCCACCTCTCTCGAATCCGGGAACGCAGCAGCCGACAGCACCAGCAGTGGGTTTCCAAGCGAGTCGATCCCAGATCTATACAGAATCCTGGCGGCCAATTGTGCGAGCTTCGGATCATAAGTAGGCATTTCTGGTAAGGGAGCCGGTGCCATTTCTGGAGGATTCGATATCGCGCGTGCTCTCCTGATCGGGACTGCGAGGCGCTCGGCGACTCTTTCAACAGTTCGGTCTACCGGGGATGGAGCTCCGGGGAGCGGTTTTTCGAGCGACATGGTCGGGAAATTTTAATGATGATGATTTCGTGCCAGACGGGTGATATTATTTCTTGTTAATATAATAGAGGTTTAGACAGCCTCAAGCTTGTATATCCTTCCAGGTAGGCTGGATTTAAGGAGCGAGTGGTTACGATGGTTGTGAGCGAACAAGAGGTAAATCGCAAGGGAGGCTGAAAAAGGTCGTAGCGCTTCAATTCCGAAAAGTCGCAAACTTTCCCCAGGCTGAAGGAACGGAGCTGAGGGGGAGGATATGTTTTATCGTTTGGAATTTGGTATTTTCCTTTATCTCTCTGGTACGGACGTTATTCCCAAAACTGAATTCCCGATAGACGAAATTAACACATCAGATCTCATGGGGGGAAAACACAAATGACTGGGAGAGGGAAAGGGTGAGCGAAAGGGCGTAAGATAATGAGGTGAGATGGATGCCTCCGCCCAGATTGCATAGGGATAAGAGCTGAGGTTGTAGCGAAATGCAAGCTGCAAACAGTAGTGGTTGGGCTCGAACCTCAGTGTTACTTAAGCCTGGGTTCCAATGGTGTCTCCGCACCCAAGGACAAGGGGGCGTGGACTGGCGAGGAATTCGGCTCGATGCCCCAGTTCCAAAAAAAATTCTTGGGCGGCCCAAATTCACCGAATTTGTTTTAAAAAAGAAGGGCCGTCGACAGGCTAATTTGAAGTCGAAAATGGTGGTAGTTATTCAACAATTGAATTCATGAATTGACCGAAGGAATGGAAGAAACGGAGGGTCGGAGGGGCAAGAATCACGGGAAATCAGTTATCAGGAAATTAGAAGAGCAGAAGATCCCATTTATACGAATGTGATAGTGAATAATAGCAAAATCAGGATGCTAGTGCGACAGGTCTCCGCTTTGATTCAGATAGATTTGATCCCTCACCCGGCCATGCGTCAGTTTCAGTGAACCTCCTCCCTTCTTTCCGTCGCGATTAATATATTTTAAATTTTATGTCGCGCGTCGCAGGGTTACCATTCTTCGGGAATGCATGTCTGGAAAAACTTAGAATTGTAGCCACAGTTAACCAGTTGAAAAAGTTGCGGTTGACGGCTAGCTATTTCTCCTTTTGCTTTCTCCTTCTAACATGACCTCCAACGCATGAGAGTTTGGCCTGCAGGAGCAGTCTCGGTTTCACAGCCAAACCCGCCAAATTGTTTGGCTAACATGTTAGAGGTGTGGGGTGGCGCCATGAGCTGTCATGTATAAAATCAGTGGGTCTCCACGTTAACATGCCCTTTTGAAGCCCACGCTAGCCGGAATTCCGATATTCTAGCTCCAACCCGGCGAGATTCCCTTGATTGTGCGGCGGAATCTAGAGTTCTAACATTTACACGATACATAACATTTCAAAAATTCAGATGTACTCCGGCTTTTAGAATTTCTAGACGTTATACTTCTAAGACTCGGAAGTTCTAGAGGTTTTGTGTAACAATCCTATTCCCGGTCACTATCTTTTGAGTCACCGACGATTTGGCTGGATCTGGTTGGGCTGCCGCATATCATCAACTGTGTGCAACCAGAGTCGCACCAACACGACTTTTTACAGAATGCAACAGCTTAACCTGCACCTCCAGAACCGCGTTTCAGGCACTCCAGCTATATACACTCTCCAAAAGACCACCTTCCTAAAAGGCATATTAATAGTGATATAGCAATCCCAGCTCTGCAAACCAATCACAGTGTTTACAATTCCCTTCCACATCTCTCATTTTGAACCTGGGAAATAGAATCATCCCGCTTGGATGGTGGCCGTTTACTTCCTGATACCGAACACGATTCTTCCCTTTGATTGGAACTACATAAGGAAAATAAATCTCCTCCCTCGATTCGCAGATACACAAGTTGTGATTATCAGGGTGACTCAAGAAGACGTACTGGCGGTATGCGTGTTGGCAACCTAGGAAACGAACAGGGTGTGTATGCGGGTCTATTATAGGTGGCTTTGTCGTAGGTGCGCAAGAAGCCTCTATTTTTACTTTTGAATTCGGTATCAGGAAAGAGGTAATTTGAGTCTTCTCCATATTGTTCTTTCGAAGGTTAGTTTGGGATAATGGTGAATTCATGAATCTTAGTTGGAAGCGAAGGCCCGGGTCTATAAAGAAGTCGAATTGCAACCTATGGAGAATGTATGAGGTGGAGGTAGATAGGTGTAGAATAGGCTACAAACCAGCTAGTAGTCTGGTAGCAATGATTATTGGATTTTTAGAAGAGCCACAGGTGATATTTCCAGATCCTTTGTAAATTATCTGGCATCTCAAGTCTAGGACTTGGTCGGAGGTTGCCACTACTAAGGAGTCTACTTCCTAGATGAAGCCAGTCTCGGTAAAAATGCGACTTTGTGTATTCTGGTACTTGTAAAAAATTAGTGTCGAATTTTAATTCTGTTAGATATTTTGAAGAACAAAATCACGAGACCTAATTTAGAGAAGCAATAGAATACGTGCCAGGACCCATGGCTTCGCATTCAGTCAACCCTCAGCTATATAAAGCTTGATCAATTTGAAAGCGAGATTCCCCCGACCTTTATGAGCCTACTATAATATAATTATAGCCTTTGAGACCATTTTTGTGTTCATCATACTTCTGCTTGGTTCCTTGTGTCTATAAGCGGGAATTAAGTAAATATGTTGAAAATGAGGCCCATATCGAACTCCTTGGCTCGCTGGGAGTTTGTTGCTGAGAGAATATGTATTCGTTCCCTGGGTTCGTTGCTGAGAAAACATGTATTACTTCCCTAGACGGTTTCGATCAATGCACTCCTCAAGACAAGCAAAACCCATCGCGCCGCGAGTTCAAGCCCTGCCAATCGTCAACCCTACATTACGAGTTCGTACGTCCGATCCACCTTATCACTTCGTAAGCTTCTGAAATACTGACATTCAATAACAGCTTGAATGGCCGGAATATAGGCTTGACAGTTTCGATTCTCAATTTAGGAAAACCACATACGCGCTAGCAACTCTCACCAATCATCAAAGAAGACAATCGATCACACCTTCCACGCCTAATATCTTCCAATTCACCAAGATGGTATTCGGAGAACCTCATACCCACTTCATATACTTCAGGGAGTGTGGCCATATTGACCCCAAATACATATTCGTCCCCGATCCAAAGGATGCAGAGCATTGCATCTGTGGTCGATCCGACAAGTTCAAGATCCGTATCGATTTCAGTGGACAAGTCATATACCATCAACAAGCCCGAGAGCTACCAGCGAGATGCGATAACTGTAGTCTTCGACCGAAGATGAAACTGGAAGAATACGAGGCTTATTTATCCCTTGTTCCGGGTGACGAGGTACCGCCGGGAGCTGACGCGGAAGATGAAACCCCGCCAGTGAATCCACCAAAGAGACGGAAGGTTTAGTCCGGAGATTGCTGATTTGGCTGGTGGCCAAGCCAACGACATTGAGGCTCTAGTGACCATATGTCAGTGGGTTTGAAGGGCTGGTACGTGAATCCCATGGCTTTGTTACGTATAACAACGAAATATACCAACATCAATATATCTGGGTCCCTCATCACTCCAAATAAGCAGCATCTCTTTGAGTTAGGCAGTCTAATATCAACATCATATCAAATTATACTACGCTTAGGGGCCAATTGTTTGGCCAGTATGGACTTTATCTCCTTAGAATGAGAAAATATAGTAGTCATCCCAAAAGCTGTTGTGTCTTCGTAGAACTAGTATGAGTATTAATCAGTAAAGCGTCGTATTCTGGACAGTAATAAAAAATATTTGTATACATACTGCCACCACCAGCTCCCTTCATCCTCCACAACCCCATTAACCACTCTCTTGACCCTTCGCCTGTCACCTGACCTCCCTTCACATATTAGCTTCAAACCTTCTAAACCCATCACCGTTTACTATCCTTTATCAAAATGCTGGCCAACAGACCTAAACGAGCCACCGGAAAGCCGTACACCCGGCCCCGTTTTGCTCAAATCATCATTCCTCACAAACACACTGTGAGGTTTTCGATCTGCGATCACCATTACACGGAGTATGCCTTTGAGGCCGATGCCGACAATCACGGCCTGTGTAAGTGCCGCCGTCTAGATGAAGTTATAGTCAAAATGGATGAAAAGGACCGATTGGTCCGCTGTTTCGGCGAGCGCTTAATCCGCGGGCGATGTGAGAAGTGCAATAAAAAGGCTGACGAATGTACGTTGCGTCGATACAATAATCTTCGGCTGATCTCAACATCTTTGGTATTGAACAATCAGAATGCGATTACTGACTTTTCTGATCCCAATAGTCCTTCAGAAGTTTCGAGAACAAGAGGAGGCGGGCTCCTAAGCCGAGCTGCCGCCTCAACTTACGACAAAGTCTGCGGCGAGGGCTTCGACGGAGGAGAACTGGAATTCTATGTTACTTCAACCAGCCCTGCCAGGGCCGAGGGAGGAGAACAAGGCGATTAAGTGAGTCAATAAAGAATGGATAAGAAGCATGGGTGGTACCTTTCTCTCCCTTTGCTCCAATTATTTGATTTTCCTTAAGTTATTCTTGCATCGAAAATAAGGTAAGTCGCACTTGACCCCATATAAAGACAATCACATGATAACACTCCCCATAGATTTTTTATTCATCTCCTAAGAGGATAGACTTGCACTGCCTGTCTGTTGCTTTCCAATTCTCCTTTTCAAAATAAACCGTTGATTTTATACTTAATTGTTGCATTTTTGAGTATACAACACAGCCCGCGGGCAGTTACCTTCGAATTCACAACCCTCCAAAATGACTGCAATATTCTGATATTCGGTCCTATTGGCCCCTAGTCCTCGCTGATTGTTTCTTTTGTCTTTGAATTTTCCTTCTCCTTCTTCACCCGCCTTTGTCCTGCTCGCGGTTTCCCTTTCTTGCCCGGCCGCTATTGACTTCTTCGTTCGAGTTATTCCATTGTTTCGTTTCCAAAGTGGCATAGTCGGAATGGCGTCTACGACCACTGTACCGAGTACACCTTTTCCCATGCCCCATATTCTGAGTAAAACAGCTTATCCAACTGCGCCTCCGGGTGTGGTTCCTCCCCCCACACCAAGCAAAATACCACTCCCTCCTACACCAACCTCCCCTATCAGTTTGAAGGGTCAATTCATTGCTACTCCGAATGAGCATCCAGAAAGATCTGGTCTAAAGACCTCCACGACTGCATCCTCTTTGGCCGGTATCAGCTCACAGGCCACTGCCGGTACTAATAATGGATTTGGTCTCCCGCCTCCCCCGAACAGCTTCCCGAGCCTCGTGTTCCCACCGACGACTCACCAAGCCTATCATACCCGGAATCTCCTCCTTCATATCTATAGCATGTTCAATGGCGCTCAAGCCGCAATTCACCAACTCGGTGCCAACTGCGAGTTCAACCAAAACCTTATTACGTTCTTGTCTGGGCAGCTTGTTGAGAAGGATCGCAAGATCCAGACTTTGACGGCATCTGTGAACATGCTTCAGACTGCGGTTCAAAGGGCCATGAAAAATAATGAGGAACTTAAAAAGAATGAAGAAGGGCTTCAAGAGGAGATTAAAGGTTTCCGGTCAAATGGCGGGAGCAATGCTGGAACTATGAATAAAGAACAGCAACAGGCACTGGCCTCAAAAGTTGAAAGGCTTTCTCGCGCATTGGAAATGCAGACGCAAGACAAAGTCAAAATGGCAGCCGAGAATGGCAAGAAACTTGAAGAACTAGAGAAAGAAATCGAAGATCTCAAGGAGAGTATTGAGATTCTCGAGGAGTCCTTACGATATGCTGTTTCCCTCCGTTTTGACGAAATGGATTTCGACGAGGCCGAAGAAGTTATCAACAACGAGAATGAGCAACTTCGTAACGACGAGGATCGAGCTGAGAAGATGATGAACGGACGATTTGATGAGGCATCCGCTGAATCCGATGACAGTCTGATCGACGAGGTCAATGAAGTTGCTCATACCAACGGTGAGCAAATTATTTTCACGGATGGTGCCTCTAACAGCGGTTACATTCCATCGGGCCCCGGCAGTCGACCAGCTTATCTTGATAGTATTATGGAAGAGCCCGAGGAGGAAGCTCGTGAAGAGATCGTGGCCAAGACTGTTACTAAGTCCCCGGTTCCGCCATGTACACCACCAGCGGCAATCCCCCAGGCACCAAAACCTGCCATCAGCTGCAATGGCCCGATCAATGTTACTACACCACGTGGTGTTACGAAGTTGAGGGCTACAGCAAAACCGTTTGTCAATGAGATGGAGTATCATTACATTAATGATGAGAATATGAGAACCTCCGGCGATGAGGCTGACGGGACTGCAATGTTCTTGTAGACTGTCTTTGTCTTAAGGGTCTTTTTTCTTCTTCTTTTTGTACCATCACCAGGCATTCGTTTTTGTTTCATGGGTTTTCATACACACACACACCTATAGGATATAGGTAGTGACAGAATAAGGGTTGCATTTTTATGGTTTATCAACCCCGGAATACACCTCCCTAGCTTTGAGGGAATGCTTTTTCTTTATCATTCTGTTTTTTGTTGCAACAAAAATGACAAGCTTGGTTTTATTGTCAAGTCGGTATTCTTTTTCATAATTGTTTTCCTCGTCGAAAGAGTCTCTTCATAGAGTTGAAGGTTGTCAGGACGTCACTTTACTTAATTACAATAACTCCTCTTTGTCATTTTTGCTTCCCCTGTTCGGTGTTTAGCTCATGCTGAAGGATCTCATGACCTAATAGAAATGTATCCACGCAGGTCTCATGTTCTAGTTATTTCATTATACGCTGCTTTTCTTTAAAATCACACTGAGCTAGCTCATTAATCAGATAAGAACATCAACACGTTCACGTTTAACGACCACGAGGGAACTTGCAGATGCATACAGCCGGGCCGGAGTTATTTAGGATAAAGATATTCCCGAGCTATTTTTAATCAGGGATAACCAAGGACGGGTAGAATTCTACCTTCCAAAACGTGGGAACCACCTGGTATACCGAAGATCAGCTAGTTTCACGAATGGAACCGCAAAAAAGGGGGGGGCATTCAGCGGTAAAGTCGTGCACAGTTACATGGGTTGGGTTATGCATTTTCGAGGGTTTTGTTGCATTTTGCTTTTAAGGTTCGCTGCGGAACGGGAGTGCTGCCGTCACACGAGATTGGAAAACGGGTATTATTGCATGCCGTAGAAAAATGGCTGATCGTGAAGGATACATAGATCCTGCACCCGATGGACCGGCCGGAAGGATCGGATCTCTTGGGTCAACTAAGTACAAGTATTTAGGTTATGGAGTCAACAAATTAATGGGGGTTTCTTATCAATCGATTACCAAAAGCTTTAAGATCTCGTTAGATTGCCGGTTTCTAAAGGAATAGATTCATAATCGTCAGAGGCTTGGTCCACCCCTCAGATTAGGCGCTTGGAATCTCGATCGATGTAGAGTGGTTATCTAGGGTTACAATCCTTTAAGTTTTTTTTTTGTGCCGTCTACCGGACGCTTGTGAATTTAGCTTGCCCCACTAACGAGCCACTAGTCTCGCGGTTTCTCCTGCCATGGACGCTCAGCTTAGAGTGGGCGCAAATTGCGGAGCCAGTCGGGTTTATGTTATGTTATGTTACAAAGCAGTTCGTAAAAGCACCTTTTAGTCCCCAACGAATTTGTTGGAGTTGTGGTAAAGTGATGTAGGTGGAGGGGTATCGGCTACAGAACAATACATGGATGCATATATCCTATGACCCTGACGTCGATCATAAAGAGGGGAAGGAAAGAGAATAATACATTCCATGTTTGCAAAACAAGGGTGAGGGGCATATTACAGACATAGAAAGTAGAAGCTCAACTAGCATTACCTTCCCAGTGGTCGGAAAGGTGCGACAAAGTTTTTTCTTGTGTCTACTAGTTCAAAATAAAAGTTGAAGCAAAAGATCGGTGTAATCCCAGTTCTATGTTTCGATTCCTCTCAAAAGGAGGGGAAATTCATGAGGTTGGAGGGGTTTTCTCGGTGTCTAGCGAATCATGTTCCCCACTTTACAGGTATTATCCTTGGAACGTTGGACTATAGAGACATGTCATGAGGGACCAAGCGTTAAACGATCGAGAGATTTGTTCGCACGTACCCGTCGACGTACACGCCATTTTTTCTTATGGGGTATATATACCACAGTTATATTAAATTGTGCTATAGGGCCAAATTGACCAGTTTTCCTGTCTTCTCTGCTTGGCGAAAGGCGGCACGTTTGATGTAGACTTACTTATAGTGCTTATCGCTCAATATCCCTGTAGATCGGTGGTTTCCAGAGCATCTGTGCATACTTGAAGGACGTATGCTGATATCATGCGTAGACGTACAGAAAATATGTTTTTCCTGCAGGGTGGCCATAGCACTTTCGTTTAAGTTTGATGCTGGCAATACTAGGTCCGTAGACTATTACTAAGGAAGTACTTTTATGCGTGAAGGACGTGTACAAATTAACTTGCAGTTGAAGAATGCATCAATAAACTGGTGATTCTGCCACATCCGTCATCCTTTGATATCTAGAGACAACTAGAGACCTTTCATGCATATGATAGCTAGTTAGCGATCCCAAAGACATAGAGAGCTCCATTTGCGGAACCGAGGGGCCTCGTCTGTCTGTCAGTCCACTAAGACAATATCCCTCATGACCATTGGAATTAATGTTGACAGCTCCAAATATAGCTCCACATATCTCGTTTACAATTACCTCGTCATCGGACGTATCGCCTTTTTGTTTTTACCCTCCTTCGATTTTCCTCGCTCCCGTTGGAAATTAAATGTCGAACATGCCTCCGGACATGCATATTGTTGGATTTGTTTGTTATAAGTTTGTATACTCTAGCACAAGAATACAAGGTTTCTAAGAGACACATAGGCGGTATGGAAACGACAGCGTATGAACTATATTTCTAAGAGTCCGAGTGCGAATCCCAAATGCTTGCATGCAGGATCTCGGTGTCACAGACAAAATGCAACGGATATCAATTCCGTTGATTTCAAATGTGAAAATGAGACAGCTCGAGAGCTCGAGGACTCAAAATTATGACATGTCCCTCTATAAACCAACGGAGCTCGAACAAGTATGTCTACATCTGAGTCTGCACACGTCTATAAACCTCCAACATGCATCTCAACAGTAAAAAATCCAACATTATCTGAGGAGATCTCCGCCCTCCGCGTCAAAAGGCATCTTCCAAATCTCTCGGCGCCGGCCTAGCCACCACCTCCTGTTGACGATCATATATCGTAACGAAAGGTAGTAGGGCACCCTTTCTCGTACAATCAACTTGCGCGAGGTAAGGAGCGGCAACTAGACTCCGGCTGAGACAAGTCGAGCCGTGCTTGCCTCTCATACCTTCAATCAAAATCGACGGATCTGGACTAGTAAGCTAGTCTCCAACATCTTAACCTGTTTATTGGGTTAGTTTAAGCGTTTTATCTGACTCGGGCTATCCAATCTTCTCGTTTGTGAACGAGCATGGCGGCAGAGGAGCTGAAGGGTTCATGAAGTGGATGTGGGAAGACCTTTGGCTGCCTTGGGAATAGTTGGAGTGAAATGGGGAGGCGGTACAGCTACATGGCTTGACGTGAGAATGAGGTATGGGAATGAAGATATGAGGGGAAAGAGGGGGTGTGCATATCAGATTTGTGCGGCATCCACATCAATATTTTCCATCTCATCTTTTAGCATTTTTGTGTTAATATTTTGGTCGCCAGATCTTTTTGAATGCGTCGACGTCGGTTGGGATCTCTAATTTACTAACCGATTTCTAGCGACTTGCCTCTGACTAGCTCTTGTCGGCTTATACTGCATAACTCTGGGTAATATTTCGGATTTATGCAGGTTAGTGGTCCCATCATTTTTTCCAACCATGGGAACCTTCTTTACACGTGAAAATTCGAGGTTGTTTTTTTTTTTTTTCCACAAAAATGTATTTTGACATTTTTGCATTTTCGATCGATCGCGCTCGCAATTGCAATGTTTCATGGCAAAGTATTAGCCAATAGGTAATGACAATCATTACTAAAGAAGTACACCATCTTCGGGTCATCATGGGCCTCGTATCCGTCTGATACCATTACTCCCCTTTCCCTTGCCTTCAGGTCCGGTCCCATGGCGCCGCCTCAATTCACCATAACGATAACAAGTGGGGCACATAAATCCCGGTGCCATTTACTTCCCGTGGCGTAAACCACGGATCTGACGAAAAGGTAAAAGCCAAAAAGTTATATTGGTATTTGCTTTTGAAATAATAACTGTTACGGAATCTGCCACAAAAGGGATCATCGTGTTTTCGCGGGTTTTGTGTTTCGTTCTGTCATTGTCTCTCCACACTGTCGGGAGGATCAATCATTGTGCCTGAGTGCCTCGGATACGAGAAGAAGAGGCCCATTCGCAGCCCGAATACCGGAATACATATTGTTGAGGCCAGTGCGGCCCTTTTCGCTTGGCTGGTTCGGTAACGCTGTCAGAACAGAAAAAACCTCAAGAAAATCTTATATTTCGTTACATAAGGGGCGAGCTTTGATGTTTTTCTTTAGCTACTAGTGGCCAGTTCCGGGTTTTCCGGCGCCTGTATATATCGTATCGTATCGTACATACATATCAATCTCGTATCGCGAACTATCAGCCGTGCGGTAACATCCTTCAAACTTTCCCCTCACGTCCTTCCTTCCTTCTTTCACACCCCTTCCCCTTGGCTTGCCTTTTCTGCCGGGTGATGAGTCTACTCGCTATCTTTAGTGGCTATATTTCTTCTTCCTTACCATCAAGTCCTGCTCTTTTCATGGGTTTCGGTCTAGAGGCGTGCATACTTGCAGCAATTGCTACCATAAGAGTGGAGACAAAATAGACGATCTCAGATGTGAAGGTGTGAGGGAAATTGTGGGGAAGCGAAATTTGATATATGAAAATCCGGGGTGTGCGGATGGGAGAGGATAATCGATTCCAAGGCTGATTTACGTATACCTCTACCAGCATACCTAGCTACATACATTTCTGCACTTCAGTACGTAGTATGTCAAGAAAAGGAAAGAAGGAAAACATGGCGACATGTGCAAAAAAAAAGAGGGCTTGAGGGCGAACGGCTGTGCCGGCTGTTAAACTTCACTAACTACCCGTCCCAGGCTGATATAGGTGAATTTGTGGAGAAAACTCTACTTCCCTTCTGGAGATTTCGCAACATCGTGAGGGATAAGACACGGCAAGGGAAGAAGAGGCGAGAGGGAAATAAGGGATGCGGACCGCGTTTTGGAGAATGTGAAGGGGGCGGGCAACGTGAATGCCGCTTCTTTTTTTCCTTCTGAGCTGATCTGATACTATAGCATTACATATCCATATCCCCAACAATGATCGAATTATGTCAAGAGGCTCCACCGTCGTGCGCCGAGCGATCCGTCGAGATACGGAGCGGCAGGCGGAGATAATGCACCTAGGAAAACGTTTCCGAGCACGAATTCAAGAATGGCAGTATTTTTTTCGATTGAGGAATTTTAAAATTGAATATGGGAGTTGCATATAGGAGGATTTGGTATCTCATATTATAACCCCTCAGCGCTTCTGACGAAGACTCACAAATGCAAGCTTTCTCGGGATGGCGAGAGAAACTGAAAAAGCGATATCACAAAATTAAAGAAAAAAAACACCCCGTCGTAAAATTTCTTGCATAAAAAACCCTTACGAGTGGGGAGGGCGGGAACAGCTCGCCAATCTGGCTTGCAGCGAGAACAAGATAGATAGAGAGTCTACGAGCTATCCACATCTGCTATTTCCTTGAAGATCGGTTGTTTTAACATCCTCAAATATATGGTAACATCCGTAATTCCTCTTATCTTTGAGCTTTTGCGCGAAATGCAGTAACAGCAAGCACCCAACAAAGGAATCATCCCGAAAATGGCAGTTCCTGACGTCGAACTTGACGCGCAACCACCTAGTTATCTATCTTTTGGACTGTTGGCTTTTTCTCTCTCTTCCAATCCATTTCAAGAAGGTGGTCTCTCGCGGTCGTTATGTAACAGATATCGGGTCCGGGTCGGGATCCATTTTAAGGATCTTTTCTTACCGCCAGCCCTTACCTCCCACCCCCCCTTATGATCCTTGAACCTTGGACCTGTGGTTTTCATGCACATCATGGGACGGGAAGACGCGAGCGAATTTGCATCAAGCAAGCAACAGAACGAAAGAACACGCTCTGCAACTTTGATATCATACAGCATGTATGAATGAAGAAAAGGGCCTAGGAGAAAAGCGACATTTTCCCACTTCTAGCCCTCGAATAATATCTCACATATATTCCTTGAACCTGCCCTTTTAATTTTTCTCCCACAAAGAAAGAGAGAAAAAAAGGCATCGTATGATAGTTGCTTCAAAGGGGGTGGATCTCAGACGCCCCCGGCATTACGATATATTTTAATTTGGATCCGGCGCCGTGCATTTGCATCCAACATATCGAGGGCTGCATAACTGCATACTGAGTTGAAGGTGTGTGGTTAAAACTTCCTCATGTGGGATCAGAGTCAATTAGGCACGATGAATCGTGTCCAATAGAATACTTATCTCAGATAGCGATGTAATTGGACCAACCAGATTTCCTTATTCGCACCCCTCCCCATCTGTGCCTTTTCGTCGAATTGACGTCTGCTGCTTCGCACTAACTTATGCATTGCCCCCTGTAAAATGCCCTTTTTTCCCTCTGGAATCCTACCAATGTCTGAAGCTCTGCAAACCTTCTTTTTTTGAGCCCTTTGCTGTAACTGTACAGAAACAACGGTATCAAGCCTGCTGCAGCTAATTGTACATTACATGTCCTGAAAACAGGCTGGGTTAATGATTGGAGGGGGACCTTCAGCGATATTGATCCGATTCGCTGAAAGGTTCAAGAGTCCCTTGTATAATGGCCAGGCCTGCCCTCGTTCTGTTTCCCTTTTTTTTCAACCTTCTCAACACAGCAGGATCCTAGGACTAGATGGTTGGCTTGCAGTTTATGCAGATGGTACGTACATGATGTAGTGGGATATGTGGGTTCTTTTCTGGGGAAGAAGGGAGAGAGGAAAATATGAACTAAAAGGGTCGACGTTGGCGGTTTGGCTTGGCGGTGGAAAGAAGGGCTTCTTCGTGGTGTGGGAAATTTGATATAGCGTCTGTGCTATTGGAGGAAGAACGTATAGAAGGGGGCATCTTAAGATCTTCCAAGTAAACCACGTATGGATAGCCTCATTCTCGTTCGAGCCAAGTGATAAGGACTCAGACTTTCTGACATCACAATATTGAACATCGGAAGTATCCGTGTTTCGACAGCTTACTTAAACGAAATGGAATCTTAATTTGCGGGTCTGACGGCAAAAAAGATAGATATGTCTTAAGTCTAATATTGAAAACCCCAGGCGATAATGGTCGGGCGCTGAATGATCCCTCAAGCTGGGCGTCTTCATGTCGAAATTGTGGCTAATATGACTGGGGGGTGGAGAGGTAGTGGACCGCTTTTTCGAAACTCCTAAGGATACAGATCCATAATTTTCTTGTGGATTCTGAGCTTGGAAGCACCGCTATGAACTAGTAGCCCGTAGCGTTCGACGGGCCATCTTTTTTTGCGAGCCTTCGTCCCGTCTATACACTTAACTTAAACTTTTAGCTTCGAAACGTCGTGCAGAGTGTGGGTCCGCTACGCACGCCCACTAAGCCAGCCTATCTGGAGAATACTCCGCATATGATAGGTTCACGCTGCAAAGAGTATTTGTTGCATTACTTATGGGAATCAGAGCTCTGAAGGAAATGGTTGGGGAAACCACGAGCGAAATCTGGGGTTCTTGTTTAGGTCTTCCCTTTTTCAGGAATAGCGAGTTTACCGAGTGATATGTTCAATTTTCTGGGGGAGGAGATGCAAGAGTGAGAGAAAAATTCCCGCACCGGCGGTGGTAGACGGGCTTAGCTCTGCTTGCTAGGCCTGTATGTACTGGGAGAGAAAGAGGAAAACGATGCGACTTATTCTATTGATCTCCCGTGCATGCATCTCAAAGGCTTGAAGGTAATAAACCCATTTGGAAAGGATTTGGTTATATCGGATTACATCAGGCCAGGTTGGGTATTCTTTAAATCCCTCAAATATCTTGCCACTTGTTTCCCCCCCTTCTCCTGTTGTTTTGACCCATCGAAGGTGGAAATTCAAAATTAAATGGTCTACGTATGCTGAGGTGAGACGAGAGGATGGCGAAAAGAGAGAAGCGGCTGGAATTCGTGATAATTTTGGATGGTGTAGCGGGTGGTGTTGAGTTTTCAAGGGTCCCGAAGGTTCCAAAAATGTGACAGAAGATTTTTTGGAACCACAATTTGTTTTAATTCTTCTTCTTTTTTTTTTTCCTGTGGAGGGCCTCATAAATTGCCTGTGTCCTCTTTACAGGGGGGTGTCGACAGGGTCAGGGAGGCTAATTCTGGGAAGGGCATATTGACCGGGGTTGCTAATATTTGAACTATTGGGTCCTCATTTTTGTTAAGGACGGGAGTGTCAATTGGGAGATGGGACGAGGGCTTTTGGTTACTTGCCTTGCCTGACAATAGCAGCATTGTCGTTCGGCAGGTTGATATCGAATATTGGGGAGAACTGCGTTAACGGTTGTTTCGAATGGGTTATTTTGGTTGAACGAATCGGGTTTCGGTTCGCACAGTCTGAACGTGTCTTCAGAAGGAAGAAAGTCAACGTGCACCGCACTAGTCGCTGCCCGAGACGGCAGGGACGTAGGCCGTAAGGGCGAATATCAAGGCTTGGGGGAGCCGTCTACCGGCGAGCGATCACCGAGATAGGATGATATAGAATTGAGTGTCGAACGACAATCATGATATGTCCAAGTCCGTCGCATGAAGGTTTCGGACTAAGCCCTGGGAGCCTGCCAACATAACTAAAATCCGAGGCCTCGATGCGAAATTCAATCGAGCTCCCTCTCGTTTTCGAGAAGAAAGGGTAAAGCTTCGGGTATCTTGCATAAACAAAACGACACCTTCAAAATGTCTCCATACTGCTAATCGACGGTTGTACATGGTCTAGCCACTGTGTGAATTAAATTGTTATTGGTCCTCCCTGTCAATAGCGACCTGGCTAGCTTTGGCCATCTGGAAAAGGGAACATCACATATGCGCATACATAGCATGAGCTGCAAGTTTGATAATGGAAGGCACGATCTCAGAGTCCTGTCAAACACAGACCGTTGGTCGTCTTCGGCCGGTAACGGAATATTTCAAAGTGATTCCGCGGGTATGATGCAGGATACGTTTCAGAAAACCAAAGCGTTGGTTTTTTGCCTCTTGATGTTGTCGATGAGCCTTTGCATAAGGAACGGGTCCTGTTGGATTCAAAGAGGTCTGTGGTTTCGATGGGCAGTCGAGAGCTTTGGTGACAAGGGTGGCTAACCTCGTCCCACAAGCCTTATTGTAGGCTTTTGAGGCTAACGAATATGTACCAGCCCGTCCTGGCCCCCAGCGACACCTTCGGATCTTGGTACTTGCTAGTATATTAGTCTGAGCGCAAATGGAAAAAAGAGAAGTGAATTAAGAACGAGACCCGCCTCATCCGCGCAGAGGAAAGTTAAAGTTGCGCAATAATGAAGAGCGGTCCCTTAGGTTGGTTTCAACCGATTCGATTAATGATTCTGATACGAAAGGGATCCATGTCGAGAAAACGCAGCATCATGCCAAAACAGACTGGTCGACGTTACGATTCTTTAGCAACAAGCGTTATGTACAGCCATGGATCATGGGCCATTCGTTTTATTAGATTTTCGGAGGCCGAGGTTTTGCTATTTGTTCCAGCGCGCTACCTGTAGTGGGCTTAGTATATGTCCGATCCCGAGTATTCGGTAGATTCTTTGACGTTTCTGGCGAAGGGTTGAATTGGATATATGTAATGGCCTGGGCCTTCTCCTCTGGGAGGGTTTATGCCCAAGGCCTCGAGGAAGATCAGCACTTGGCTTGCAGCTGATGGCCTGACATCCGCACTGGGCCTGCTCCCCTTCTGACGTCCCCTCCATATGTATTTGGGGGATCGGGAAGATCTCGCTTTTAACAGGACACCATCTTTCGTTGGGATGTTTGAGACGGAATTTGAGGATGGTCGTCATCATAGATATCATATGTATTTTTGTACCTACCTAGGCGAATCATGTTAGGACGGATGCAAATCGGATAGTAAACTGAGGAACTATGATCTTCGAGTCGGCACGTTTGCGCCAGTGTGACCCGAATACGATCCGATATCCGGTGTTGTTGGCCCATGTTTTGTCCGAGATATCGCCTTCGACTAGTGAAGTAACAGCATGTATGAAGCGTGAGGTGTGAAGTGAATCGTTAGTCTTGCCTCACGCTCAACCCTGGTCCCGGAGTGTGGCCTTCCCTGCCCATGACGATACTTCGGTTCAAGACCAGGGTAGGGTCATCGTTGGCAATCTTGCTTTTTCTCTCAGTAGTTTTGTTTTCCCTGTCTAGAATAAAATCGGAATTGGGCAACCTTTGGGGAACCAGGAAGTTCATCATGAAGAATCCCATAAAATCATCTGATATGGAAGCGTCGTGGACGCAATCTTTGATATTTAAAATTGGTTGAAGCTGTGGCTATTCTGTTTGAACTAACTCGGCTGAGCTCCCGAATGTCTCCTTTGCTATCTTGAATTGCTTTTTCCTTGCTGGCTTGACTTATTCCCAGGCCTGAGCCCGAGATTCAGTTGAGCTACTGGTCGCTAGCGTCTTGGAAGCCATTTCTCTTTGGTGGTTATCATCTCCCTTCCCTCAGATCGGCCCTTTTTGGTTGAGCCAGCTATGGCCTCGGTGAATGGATGGGATGTCCGTACCTGTATGTATGCACGCATGTACCTGTACAAGCAAGACCATAGATAGGCAAAAATGGGCATGTAATGTAAATGTAATGTGGATGTACATGTATGTAATGTCTGGGTGGATGGATGGATGTATATGTACTGTGTATGTATGTACGGACAGGGTCGACGAGAAGAGCATCATCATTGAACCCTCCAGATCTCTTTTCTGTATTTTATTTTACCTTTTATTTTTTTTCCCATCCACATTTTCGGAAACCATCAAAATTAAAAAAAAATCACCAGATGCAAGTTTTAGGGCTATATCAAACACCAAGAGGGCTGGCAATCAGCCTATCGCACCCTCCCTTTGCCATCACCGCCCGCTTCGTTTAGCTGGGTTCAAGGGAAGTTAAGAGAGCGGTCAAGCAGAAGGCTACGCACTTAGCTCGACAAGACCTGTTCGCCCCTCACCGTCTGCACACCCTCCCACCGCTCTGCCACTATCTCCGGCTGATATTATTGGACGCCCTTCCCCATACTCTCTTTTTCCTTGTTCAATTTCTCTTGCCCGTTTTTCTTTTCCCTTTCGACGGTCTGATTTTCCCAGGCCTTGTTCTGGTGCGAGTCGTCATAAATAATAACCAGCAGGAAGCAACAGCAGCAGAAGCAACAGCAGCTCCTACCAGGTGGTCTCACCCGAGAAAACTAGCCATACAAATACGAGAAAGCGTCCCAGGAGTCTGGCACACGATATCGAGGTTTCTTCCTATTTGTTCCCAGGCATAGCCTTTTTATGTAATTTTCTGTTCTTTTTATTCAACTTTATTATCCGAGGA
Source organism: Orbilia blumenaviensis (assembly GCA_036872755.1). Lineage (NCBI taxonomy): Eukaryota > Fungi > Ascomycota > Orbiliomycetes > Orbiliales > Orbiliaceae > Orbilia > Orbilia blumenaviensis. The sequence goes on from JAVHNS010000015.1 coordinate 272,059, forward strand.
AAGAGTTGGAGATAAGGACGGCCATACAAAAACTCTGTCACCGGCCAAAAAGTCTATTCGACAAGAGCGTATCGTCAACCTTATTTTATTTTTTTATTGGTTTTCTTCGGAAAGCACATATCCGGTACAAGGCCGTCGTCTTCGTCTTCGTCTACAGAAACCGCAGATTGTATTGGTGTATATTCTGTTATATACATTATATACCAAAAAAAAAAAAAACAAAGTATCAACGTCTCGGAATCTGCAGCGGCGGATTGGGAATCCATTCGTGGTCGAGATTCGAAATAGTCTCTCTATCTGGCGCTGGCTGATTCGATTCGATTGCATAATAATATCGACACCGAAAAACGCCCGAGTCTGGGAAGGGAAAGGGAAACTTATCAGAACTCGCTTGCCCGCCTGTTTTCTCTCTTCTGCTCGCTCTTTTTTTTTCTTCTTTTCTGGGTGTTCTGCCTGCCTGCTGTTTTTAGTCCCTTCTCGCCCGCCCAACAAAGCAAAAGCCAAAACCAAAACCAAAAAAGCCAAAGCCAAAAGCCAAGGTCGGAAACCCATTTTCTGCCCAATCGAGGGTCACTATCGTATCTTTCCTGTCCTTATTTCCCCGTTCTTCTGCTTTGCTTTGCTTTGCTCGCTGGCTGCAGCTGCTTTGGAACTGCCAGTGTCCAGTACATACAGGAGGGCCGACATCATTCCGACGAATTGCCACTACACCACCACTACCACTTCCTGCAACCACCACCACCACTACCACTACTACGCAACCACATCCACCTACTGCTACTACTACCACCACTACAACTACCACATTACTACTACTAATTACCAACAATCTCCCAGCATCAACAACTTCCTTTTCTTCAGCCAAGCTGGCCAGCTAGCCTAAACTGTTGTTCGTCCCCCAACAATTAATTAATCATCTATAGTGTCTGTCCCATTGGCCATCATACCGAACTGTCCTAGAACGAACTCGGTCACTTCTTCCTTCCGTATCATCAATCGGTCAATCGATCAATCAAATATCGTGCTGTTGTGTAGGCACACGACCCCCAGTGCTACGTGCGACGTGAGACGACTACAGAAACAGCCATCACAATCCTCGACGTCAACCCTTCCATACTACAAACTAAACCGCCCAATACTATAGTCCAACCGCTTTTCTAAATTCCCCACCGTTTATATTCCCTCCCTGGGCAGGAGACACAGCCTTATACGGAATAGACACAGGGCTCGCCTTATCTATACACCCAATCCCGTCCAGTACAATCCAATTCCAACTATCTGTACTTGGTCAACCAAATCTTTTTCATCCTTTCTTCGACAGCTGCAGGCTGCCATCGCCGTTTGTTGAGCCTCGATTTCTCTTTTGGTCCCGCATTTCCCGTTAAACCCTCCCGGGAACCCAGAACAAGAAAAGAAAGCTTAAGCCTTCCGAAGCTCGTGGCCCTACTTATACACCGAAACCCTCCCATTACGTTACACGATTCGTAATCTCGACGTTCTAGAAGGCTTCGAATATTTTGCTATCTCACTTTAATCTCTAACTCTCGGTCTTTGTGTTCCGTTTCCTTTTCTCTATCTTGAGTTTTCGGAAACTCCATCGCGTTCTAATATCGAATTTATCCTGCTCCATATTACTGCCAACACACACACGACCAAGCTCGGCTACCGTTATCATTTCCCAATCGCTATTGAATCCTCTTAGGCTACTTCAGGTAGGGATCGGACATTCCTTGAGGCAGTTCTCATTCGCAAGTCGGGACCAGGACCCTGAGCATTAGCTATCCTGACCCTTCGGACACTTCCCATATCCTTTTTTTCCCCTTTCCCTTCTCTTTCTTCAATCCGAGGTATGTTACACAAGCAAAGTTTGCCTTCCCAGACATACCAAGATCCGTGAAGCCATGAAGCTCTCAGTCCGGCACCGATTCCGGACGGGAATTTTAGCCCTTCGATAACGTTTTTGTTGGATGAGCAAGACTGACTGGTTTTACCCCTGCTGCCGTAGATAAGTGTTTTCGTGGTGTTCTAAGTGTGGACGAGACCCTGAGCTATAATCACTCCTTCGCCCAAAGACCTGAAGTCCCATTTATAATGCCAATAAAGCACAAACCGTAGCTTTCTCTGGATCCTCTCCAAACTCTCACCCCGTCGAGAAACAAAGAGAAACTATGACGGATCCAATTCGAACAGGCGGTGGAAGAGCCGGGACATCACCATCGGGTCGCGGTCATTCCCGGCATCCCAGTAACTCAACAAACGGAGACCAATCATCAACTTCAGACGAATTGCTCGCCGTCCATCCGCGATCCGAACCCATCACACGACGACCATCGAGTGCACAGGTCTGGGTTCCCGTGCAGCCGTTATTGACATCAGAATCCACACCCGCTTCTCCAACTGATTTGCACGTCAGGGCCTATCAGGGTGGCAATGCTCCCTTGTATTCACCCGCAACGACTGCTCTTTCATCTCCTGGTGGCCAGAAGCAATTTCTCTCCCAGTCACCCTTCCTCCATCCAACCCATCGACAACCCGTTAAGGAAACACATCTTCTCGACGTCGATTTTGACCCGATATCCGGCCGCAAGTCTATCAACTCGTACGAAATCATTAATGAGATTGGTCGAGGTGTCCATGGCAAAGTGAAACTCGGTCGGAACCTTCTTGGAGACCACGAATTCGTCGCTATCAAGATTGTCGAGCGGAATTCTCGACCTCGACTCGGCAAGGTTGGCCAGAAGAAAGGCAGTCAGGAGGAGAAGGTCAAACGCGAAATTGCCATCTTGAAGAAATGCAGGCATCCGAATGTTGTTAGGTTGATCGAAGTTATTGATGATCCATCGAGCAAGAAGGTCTATCTGGTCCTGGAATTCGTTGAACTCGGTGAAGTTAAATGGAGGCGTCAAGGCGATGATAGTGTTGCTCAGAGGGAGGCCCTCCGACTCGAGAAACTTAGGGCTCTTGCTCTTGGTACACAGGACGCCCGTGAAGAAGAACAACGCAAAGAACGACAGCTACGGAGACGTATTGCTAAGCAGAATGAAGCCGCTCGCAAGGCCAGGGAGGATCGAAAGAGACAACAAGAGCAAGCTTCTGCTTCCGATCACATGTGGTCTCTCGAATTCGGAGGAGAAACGGAAGAATCAGTTAGCGATGACGATATTGCCGTTGGTAGCTTCACCGACGACTCTCACGATGACGAGACTCCAACCGCCATTAAGGAGTCTCCGGACGTCAACCCCTTTACACAAGATATCTCTGATGCTTCCCGAAACTACTCTCTGTCTACGATCGCCACCAACACGAGTGACTCGTATGATTCAGACCTTATGTATGTTCCCTCGTTGACTATTCAACAGGCTAGACAAGTGTTTAGGGATACTGTCCTCGGCCTCGAATACCTTCACTATCAAGGCATCATCCACAGAGATATCAAGCCGGCCAACCTTCTTTGGAACAAAGACCACCGAGTTAAGATTTCTGACTTCGGTGTCAGTTATCTTGGCCAAGGCGTCGATGAGGAAGGAAATGTCGGGCTGGACCAGACTGATATTGAGCTGGCAAAGACTGTCGGAACACCTGCCTTCTTTGCGCCAGAGCTCTGCTACAGCGATATTTCGAAACCACGACCGCAAATCACAGAAGCCATCGATATTTGGGCTCTCGGTGTTACGCTTTACTGCCTCATTTTTGCCAGATGCCCTTTCATGGCTAGCGGCGAATATGAGCTTTACAACGTCATCGAAACGCAAGAGCTCTTCATCCCTAATACTCGCCTCCGTCCTAATGCGGATTCTCCATCCGGCTCCCGTCCGAGTACTCGCCGGTCGGTGACTCACCGGAAGAGCTTGAATCTGAAACTGACTGACGTTCCTGAGGACGAGCCTTCTAATACCCATGAACCCATCTCTGCCGACCTTAAAGATCTACTTCGGAAGCTTCTCACAAAAGACCCTGCCAATCGTATCACCCTCCCTGAGGTGAAGCGTCACCCGTGGGTTCTCCAAGACCTGGATGATGCGATCGGCTGGATCGAAGAAAGCGACCCAAGACGTGCTCGCCCAGTTGAGATCTCTAGAGAAGATGTCGACCACGCCGTTGCGCCGGCTACTGTCCTGGGCCGTGTTAGGAATAGCTTGAGGAAAGCCGTCGGCGGCATTGCAAGCGCAGTTGGTTTACGACGTCGAGCTCACAGTGCCGTCACGATCCCTTCAACACCCTTGGGGACAGTCGCGAGCGAACCTCGTATCGGAGGCATGGACGGAGCGGACGATTCTGCAGATTTCTTCCGTGGGCATGATACAGACGCTCAGAAGGCCTTGAAGCGAGAGAAGAGTCTGGCAGCACCACATCACCATATCAACAATCATCAGCATCAACATCCACACCCGCACTCGCACCCACACCCACACCCACATTCGCACCCGAACTCACATACGCACCCACACCCACATCACTCTCCTCTTCGCCGTGCTACGTCCGTGACTGTCGCTAATATCAATAAGGAGTATAAGACATCTCTTGTTACCGGCCTGCTCCCTTCCAATGGCGGCTCTAAAGCACCACCACCAACACCCATTGCCGAAACCCCAGTCGCTCAATACGAGAATGCCGAAGCGCATCATAGTCGTCGAGGGCATCATAATAACACCTTTTCATCACGTTCAGCCATAGGTAGGCTACTCCGTGCTTCGAAGAGTAGAGACATGCACAGGGACTTTCGAGCCACTGAAACACGAGCCACGGAGACCAGTTCGGAACCCGGTGATTCGGACGTTGCTTGGAAACAGGATAAGGAGAAGAGAGCGGAAGGAAAAGACAAACACTTTGGTTCCGTGCGAGGCTGGAGCGGCGTGATCCGTCGAGGAAGTAGGCAATCTTGTGACTCCATCATGCGCCTGGCTGCTGGATTCTCCGACAATAGATCCTCTCGTTCTGCGAGTCCGATGCCGAGCATGCCATCCTCGCCCGCCGAGGACCCAAAGCCTATCTTCCCGCCAACTAATAGTCGCATGTCACCATTCTTCCCCGTGTCAGATACCGACGATAGCAAACTTTCGCGCGACGTTTCACCAATCAGTGCCAAGTCTACAGAGGGTGCTCTTGGGAACTGTCCTCCCAGCCCCGACGATGCAACATACCTGGATGTCCTGGCCAATCGTTCGAATAGGGAAGGTATTTTCAGTGGAGACGACAGTAGCTTTTCCAACACCACTACCAAGGTTACGCCACAAAACCTCAGGTGGGGTGGCAGCTTCTCCCCTCGTACCCGCAACGTAGAGATGGACCAAGTCTCCCCAGGAACCCCCGCCCAGTCCCCAAGCATGTCACCCAGAACCAGGTCACCACGCCACCAACACACCAGATCGTGTGCTTCGGGTGGGATCATGGAGCGATCGGCCCTGACGTCATCAAGCAGCGAGGAACATTTTGGCACCTCTAGTCTTAGTAATTCTACGAGCTTCCCCAGCGTCCTCTCTGCCTCTTCGTCCCTTTCCACCGATGACCACTTCTCCCACAATTCACTATCGCCCAAAATGCGTCTCAATAGCGCTGATCGTCTTGTCACCAACCTTCCAACCTGTTTACCTTCTAAGCCGGCTTACCAAGAAATCCACACACGCTCCAAGCTATTACCTAGCAGGAGTGGATCAGCCCCACCAATGGACTTTCTAAACACTATTGAGGACGTTCACGATCATCCCGCTGATGACTTTTCTGCTGATGGTGCAGTTGCGGATATTGAGGACGCAGACGATTGCGATGATGATGACGAGGAGGACGAAGGCTTCTTTATTGATTTTAATAAGAAGAAAGAAGTTAGGAGCAACAGCCTTGCTGCATCTTCCCGTCCGCACCTCGCCCCACTCACCAAGGAACAGCGTCGAAGATCCTATGCAGTCTCATAACCGATTGTATGTTCCCTAATCCGGCGGCGCAAGGCCCTCTACTGTCCATATCCGGACAATATGTTCTTTTTTCCTCCTTTTTTCCTTTTTCCTTTTAACGCTGAATACCTTGTACAACATGACCTTGTTTTCATTGCTTTAATGCATTTACGGTGGGGCTCTTTCTTATTTCTTCCTACTTCATGCTCTTTTCCTATTTTCCCTCTAGCGACGCATGCATGGAACTTTTCTTCCGGGGGCGAATTATCTAAATCTTTTCCATCAAATCAGGAGTTTGACTTTTTTTTGTTTTACTATTTTTCCTTTTAACGTGGGCGTTTGGATGAAACATTGCTCGTTTTCTTCTATCTCTCTTATTACCACAGAGACTTGTTCTTTTAGCATAGTGTAGTATCTTCTCTGTCTCTTTATCCCCCCTCTCGCCGTACTATTAGCTTTCCTGTGTGTTTTACGTTACCTTACTTCCCTTCGTCTGCCGTGCTCGTGCATGTTTTGAGATAACGGGCGGGCCATTTGGCTTCTCGATTGAAAAGAGATAGCAGTCATAAAGCCTTTGTTTTTGGCCTTATAGACATGGAATATTTTGTTTTTGTGGGCGAGATTGAATAGCGGGAGTCTCGTAGATCGAAGGGAATTCAAGAGAATGGGAGATGGAAAGACAACCAGAGGGTGTTATTCATAATGTACATAAACATCTCTTTTCCTTTTTTTTTCTTTTTTTTTTTTTCCTTACTACACGAAAGAACAAGAACGAGAACCAAAGAATAAGGAAGTTTGCAGAGATTGCAGAAATGCGCGCAACAATTTTTCCCCAAAAAATATTGAGTTTTCTTATGTGCTTCAGGAAGTTAGTAGTCTGTTGTGATGGTGGTGATATTGATGAATGGTGTTCCTAAGCGTGCTGTGCTTACTTACGTTCCTCCTTTCTCCTTTGTTGCTAAGGTTACCTTTTTTCTAACTTTTTGCGCAGTTATTAACTATCCACCAGCGTGGAATTTTATCCTTCGTGTAGCTTTCCTCACTTTTGACTGAAGCATTCCTCAGCAATTTGACTAATGATTTGGGGTGGGGAGATGTGGATATGCAGATCAAGTGATGAGTGAGAAAAACAAGGACGAGGACTTCAAGGAGAAGAGTGACGGGATTAAGAACCTTTTTAGCAAGATGAGACGACTACTCCCCGCGCATGGTCTGCCTGGACGAGCTTATAAGGGAAGGGAAGGGAAGGGATGTACGGAATGCAAATTTGCGACATCTGCATTGTGGTGTTTTTTTTTGTCGGGCGGATCTAAGTCTTTATATATATCCTTCCAAACATCGGCTTTTGTGTATTATAGAAAAGCAGCATTTGTGCATGTGTTTTTTTAACATTTCTTATCATCTCCTTCTTTTCCTTCTGTTGTTGTTCGAATTGTTCTATATACGTGGCTCTTGATTTTTATTCTCATGCGCGTGCCTATGCTTTTAGAGCTTACTTGTAAAGTCCGTTGAGGTCACATATCCATATTCCAATTCCTTTCTTGCAATGAAGTAGTCCATATTGCAGCTCATAATTTTGCCAGTTCGGTCCATGGATTTTTAATCATCTGAACGACTTTCCCATCGGAGCTACCTAGGCTTCCGCTTTTCCTTAGCGATTACATTCTTCGTTCCTGAGAGAAGAGCTGTTGCTGTATAGCTCGATCGGAATACACGGTAGCCAGCATGGGGTCTTACGTACCTGCATTCATTACCCCTAGCTTAGAAACGGTCTTCAGTTCCCTTTCTTCGGCCTGACAAAAGGCTGTAGGCTTGATAGATCACAGTCTTTTGAAGTTTGCGAGTCTAAATCGAGGGATCTGAATTGTTAATGCGCTTGAATGGTTTCGCATAACATAATATACTTGATCAAGGCGGGTTCAAGTATGGAGAAAATTTCTGATCGACTTTCACTTGTTTACTCGTGCTTTTTTTTTTTTTTTTCGATCGATCGGCGGCATCTTGTTGTCTCTATCCATTCTTTGGTTCGAGCTTCCCGTCCCGTGAATCCAAAGCTCGATCGCAAGAATAGCCAGCTAGCCAGCTAGCTTCCCAATAAAGAAAAAAACAGAAGAAGTAGAAGAAAACCCATAATACCTTCGAAATATGTGACCGCATTTGGTATGTCAATGAAGGAATTAACGAAATAGCATGTTGCATTCTCGAGCCCAGAGCGTTTCTTCGGTCGCCCCACTGACGAACGAGCTAAAGTACTATACTGCGTTGTTTCTCCCGTGGTTCTGGTATGTATTAAATAAGTTATGCTCGTGGTGTGTGACTGGTCTCGTTGTGTATGTGACTGTATGTTGGATAGACACCATCATTGGTATCATTTTGATCTCTTTTTTTCTTCTTTTTCTTCTTTTGGAGCTGTACATGAATTTTGTTAGGAAGTTTTCATCGTCATCGTCGAGCCGGAGCTGGAGCTACTATATATCACCACAGCGACCATTGGAAAAAATCCAACAAGGTATGCGTTGCAGGGTACCTTCGGGTGGTTTCCGTGAGGATAGTTGGGAATTACGGAATTCACTTTTTCCTCGAAGGACTTAACTCTTTTTTTACAAGTGAGTAAGTATATGCACGCGTGGCATACGACCATTGTCGGAAGGGTGTTTACGCTATACAAGCTGTCTTCTTCCCCTTTATAGTGCTTTGTTTGGGACGGTCATCGTTCTTATGTTTTCTGTTTTGGTTCTTCTTTGGTGTTTTTTTTTGAATTGGACATTATTCATTTTTTTGGTTCCCTTCGTTCTTTGAAATCATTGGGATCAATTGACTAGATCGAGAGTTCTAGCTTTTGATTCGGGAAGGGAAGCAAATAGGAGGAACTGAGATCGTTATTCTGTATGTTATGAGCTGATACTGACGGTAGATACCACTATCGATATAGAACACTTTGAAGTTAACGAAATGAGTAGATATATGATACTATCGACACTGTTTTAGAATACAAATTATATACCAATATGCCCTCGAAACTCTCCAGACGACGGCACTCTCGACTACCTTCCTCCTCCTCCTCCTCCTCCTCCTCCTCCTCCTCCTCCCTCACATCTCGAAAGCTAAAGCTTTTACCAATATCCACATCCTTATTCTTCCTACTACCCACCGTCACAGCCGCCACGATATCGTCACAATACCCTATCCCCGCCTCAATCTTCAAAACTCACAGTTCAGCCGGTAACCCAATCCTACACATCCAACCCTCATTCTACCACTCTTCAAACCCATCCTCTACATCGTTATTAAGCTTCAAATCCATCTTCCTCGCAAACCCTTCCCCAGAGGCCTATCTAGATGACTCACTACTTTCTAATGGGTTTTTCACACAAGATGTCGATGGGGTACAAATTCCCAATTTCTCGGTTGGAGGTGGGAAGGGTGTGTTCCTATTTTCGAGGAAACGGCATATGGATGCTGTTAAAACTAGGAAGGTTGTGAAAGATACCGGGGAGGTTTGGTTGATGACTTATCCTATGTCGTGTACCTCCTCCCCCAAGAACGAGGATAATATAACCTTAGCGGATTATACCATCTTCCGCAGCGGCGCTGGGAAGGAGGAATGGCAGGAGATCGAACTGGGGATTAGAAAGAATAATCTCAGTCTTTGGTTCCCCACTTCTAGATATTTAGGGAGTGGGTTCATGGCTGATGATGATTTTGATTCTGAAAGTGGGGAAGGCGGGGATGGATCTTCGCTTTTGAGTAGTAAGGAGAGGTTGTACTCTTTTGGAGGGGTGTGTATTGGTGGGGATGGGTTTGTGGGGAATGGGAGGAATGATACTTTTTCGGCGGATATGTGGAGGGTCGAGAATTCGACTGCTGTGGCTCACTCGCTGCGGAGGAGGCAGGTTGCGGATGGAGCGACGACAATAGAAACGGCGACGGAGACTGAGAAGACTACTGCGCGGAGCTCGAGTAGTAGGAGTAGTAGGAGTAGTGTGTCTACGCTAGTTTCGAGCTCCAGTACCAGTATAGGAAGCTCGACTAGCGCGACTCCGACGACTCCGACTACGAGTGCGCAGGCCACCAGTCTGAGTACAAGCAGTACTACGCCCTCAAAAACCGGGTCTACTTCCTCAAAAACGTCCCCAACCAATACTGCAACAGGAAAAGACAATAAAGACCCTTCATCAGCTCTAGACATCAGCGTATCGATATCCAAGAACCCACCAATCCCTGAAGCAGGATTCTCCATGACCTCCATTGCCGTCAAGAATACAACCTCAGGAAGCAAGAGCAACAGCACAGTAGACGGTATGCTCATCCTCGGCGGGTATACCTCTCGAAACCGATTTGTGGGTCTGGGACAGCTGGCTTTGTTCTCCCCTAGAACCGAAGCTTGGAGCTTTGTTTCCGCTACTTTAAGTGATGGAGGCATCACACCCCGCGCGGGACATTCTGCGGTAGTAGATGAGGCCGGTGGGAGAATTATCCTATTCGGCGGATGGCTTGGGAATATCACCCGCCCCGCAAAGCCCGCTATGGTCGTTTTAAAAATCGGAGATCTACATGGTGGATGGGAGTGGGAAACATTTAACGCTACCGAAGAGGTAGACGGCGCCGGCCCGCCAGCTGATGTTTCGATATGGGGCCATGCTGCTATCCTACTTGAAGGAAACGTAATGATGCTTACCTCTGGGTTTCAAATCGAAGACCTGAATTCATCCGGTCGACAGAAGGTTAACGACCAAACCTGGTTTTTGAATCTGACCTCGAATGAGTGGGTTCAGCAGTACCATTATCCGCTTGAACAAATTACACAAAAGGCGGTTGATGAAAGCACTAAAAAAAGCCACAGGGATATCGCCATTCTGGCTGGTGTATTTGGAGGCGTTGCGCTGCTCGTTCTTATTCTTGCCGGGTTATTCTGGTATGCCAAACGAAATGAGGAGTACGCTGACCTACCGAATGAGGGGCCATCTGGCGGTGAAGGAAAGGATAAGTTCCATTCTCTCGATTTGGAGTACGGGAAAGATGTCGCTGTTGACGGCACTAAATCTAAAAATCTCTTTCGAAGAGGTGCTCCGACGACTGATGTGGGTGTACTATTCCGGGAGAATATGACGCGAAGTCCTGAGCTACCGCCTCGTCCTCCTGCACCATTGAAGATGCATAGAAGTGGTAAACAACCTTCACATGTGGACATGGAAATGGTTGAAAGAATGAGAGGGGAACAAGAGCTGAGGGAAAACAGGCTTCAAGATTCAGCGCAGGAGAGGAGACGGAGCGTTAGGAGTGAAATGGTCGCTTGGGTTAGAGATTGGGCTAATGCCGATGCTGCTGCGCAAGCTGCAGAGGTAATAAAGCGAACGAAGCAAGGTAGTGTGTCCTCTGGTAGAGTGAGGAAGGAATCCTCGGCTCCAGGTGGTGCTGGAGGAGTGGGAGGAGCGTCGAAGGAAACTTATTTAAAACCTGGAAGGGCGGCCACTCGTACACCGAAGAGTACGGCTGCTACGACTGGTGCGCCGGATACAGTGTTGGGCGAGAGATGTATCACTAGCTCATCAATGTATTCAGATGGCGTGATTAGTTCCATTAATGCCTCGGAAAACTACGATACGCCAGAAGAGGTTCCATACCCTGTTCCGCCGATGCTACTATCAACTTGTCAGGCATATGGCGAGCAGAACCCCAGAAACCAGAGAGTACTAGTCGGTCCACAGGGAGTCACCGCGCCATTACCGAGGAAGATGGCAGAGGAGTTCCCAGCACCCACTTTGATCCCACGAGACTCCTTAGCTTCATCGGCCTACGGCAGTGGACATAACCACTACTCATACAGCAGTACACAACCACTACTACCCCGCACCCAAAGCTCAGGAACCAGAGTTGACCGAGACAATGAATCTGAAGGTTGGAGGGACGTCACTCCATCCTCAAACTTCTTTACCACAATCCCACTCACAACATTCGAAGAAGAACCCCACATTAAACGTGGGAAATCTTTGGAAGATAGAGTTAGAGAGGAAATGTATAACCCCGGCCCCGCAAGGACGGATGTATCATCTATCATGGATTACTACGGCGAACCAGCCTCGCGGTCACCGATACCTGAGTTGTCGGAGGGGACTGATAGTGAGGATGATGAAGGTGAGGAAGGATACTTGGTACCTAGTGGTAGCGGGATGCCGCCGGGAACATATGTTGGAGAGCAGGCTGTCATAGAAGGGAAGGGGAAGGGCAAGATGGTTATGGTGACATCTAATGCTGTCGAGGAGCCACTTGTTGTTAGCTCTCTTCGCATGCGATCCAGAGGACATCAAGAACAACAACAACAACAGGAACAGCAACAGCAATCAAGGGAGTCGGTCATAGCCCCTCTCTTATCGGAAACCATAGCTGCAGAACAACAAAAAGACGAAAGTGGAAAACTTGAAAAGCAGAATGCACGATCCAGGCTCCCATCATTAGGATCTTCGATAAAACGAAGAGCAGCAGCAATGGCTGCCACATTGAACCCACATACACAAAATAACGAAGGTCGCTCAAACTCCATTGGCCGCAAAAACGTCCTACACCGACGCACCCAGACCTCTACAGCTGGCCGAAAACCCGCCCGAGAAACAGTATCAGAATCAACGCCTTTACAGCCTCATCAGGCCGAAATATTGGATGTTGACGATCGTACAACGGATATACTATTTACTCGAGGATTCGAAGACAGGGATGATAGCAGTACGCATATGAACGACAAAGTTGTGCAACTGGTATACACAGCACCTAAGGGCAAACTAAGAGTTGTCAACCCGAGCCCTAGACGGGTTGACAGTAGTGGAACGGATGTCAGTATAGGCTTTTTCCATCATATGGCTGCACAAAAACGAATTAGCGGCTCGGGGAACTATGGTGTTCTCGCTAATGGGGAAAGCATCTTGAGGTTGGGCAGTGCGGCGGCCAGAAGAGTTGGGGAGCTAGATTAAGTACTAAACAATGGGATATATATTCATCTAAGTATTTGCGCTTTCCTTTGTTAATACATTTCATAGCCTTGGGGGTTTCGGATCTTTTGTTAATTTTCCCATATCTGGTGTCATTGCTTTCAACATCTGCATTTGTATTTCGAAACAATAGTCAAGAAGGAGAGGGTGTTTATACGTACAAGATAAGGATGGTGGTTAAGTGGCTTTACGAATTACGCTTCAATGTGTATATACATTATTAGATTACGCAGTTTATAACGTTTAATGATCATGAATATATATATCTTGATAAATCCGTCTATCGTAACCGAGAAGTGGTTAACTACTGCGAATTTTCTTATGGATCAGAAGTCCCTTGTGTACATATGTGGTAATTTGAGTGACACTGCGTTGTTTATATTAGACCTAAAGTGTACAGGATTGGTATTGGTGTTAGGAATAGAATATTGCTGACTAAAACGGACAATGAATATTTCTTCTGGTTTGGGCCGATTCCCGCAAAAAACAAATATACTAAGGTACGCAGGATCAGATCTGTATATAGGCAGTTTCGTCGCTCGACTTCGTGGCGGTCTCTTTGGAAGCGACGTTGAACTCCATGTGTTGACAATGGCAGTCAATTCCTCGGCGAGCACCTTCCTACAAAGGGATGCAGGCTATACATCCCGAGCTCAAGAACAGCTTCCAACCCAGATCTAAAATGCCCTTAGATCCGTAGAATCGCTTTAGGATGCACGCGGTGACGACGATGAGTATTAATAATAGCCAGCCCTACCTTCGGAAGCCCGCGACAAACCACCCAAGCCGAGGTTCCGGACCCAATATACCTGCGACGAAATCGGTTACATTAAGAAAGTAGTCTATATAAACCCCACCTGAGAAACTCAAAAAAAAAAGTGGAGCTCTCATGAGCAAGTTCCTGCGGCAAGCCCCTCGCTTAGGCTTTCATGAAAAGAGAGATGAGGAGAGGGGAAAATGCTAGATGCTAGGAGTAGATACATCGATTCGGTCATCTTGCATACTCTGTTCTCTTGTGATATATCGGAGAACTCGACTGGATTGAGAAGGAAGAAATAAAACAACAAAAAGGAAAACTCCCTCTTGCCGCTAGTATACTACAACAGCTACCCGTAGCATAGTAGTAAACAAAGGAAAAATGGATACTTAATTCATGTTGTATCTTTGTATCACAGAGCTTTTTAGTTTTGTGCATCGCCACAGTTACCTTCAAAGAGTTAGGAGTTGCCAATTCCGTCGCGGGTTTTCTGCGGTCGAGCTAATTTGTCAGCCCCCGTTCGGTGTCAAGTTACCTATGCTACCTTCCAGGAGGTTCGGTCCGGGCAAGCTGAGGTGATTCAAGGGTCTTGTTGTGCCATTACTCAGTGTAATAGCTTGGGTTTGCTTAGGGGTGGGCCATCAATGATGTAGCTATTCCCCTGAGAGCCGGTCTACAGATATATATATCTATATATATGTCCCTTTTATCCGCCTCTTGAGTTTTATTCTTTTGGATTTGCTTTCCAATTCGATCGTGAGGTTTTCAAACGTCCTGTCCAACACATCCAAACAACAGTAGCTAATAAGCTCACGCCCCAAATTCAAGCTAGCATAACAAGCTTAGCCAACCCCCGCCTCCAACCGCACACCCCGCCGTACAAATACATACCTCATCAAACACCTCACAAATACCTCATCGGTCCTTCCCAACCCCGATACTATAGTTCGAAAATCTCCTATATCGGTAGTTTTAGTAGCCTTATAAGTTAGAAGAGCAACTATGTCCTCCAAAACCTACGAATACGACGTCGCAATGTCCTGCTCCGGCTGCTCCGGCGCCATCGAGCGAGTTCTTAAGAAGTGGCAGACTGCTCACCCTGGTACTACCTCCCTCGCTCTTACCTCTTACTCGAAGTCTATGGCAGTATGGATATGTATATGAAATATATGCTAATATATGGTGCTGGGGCTTTTAGAACTGAAATATGACGTCTCACTCGAAACTCAGAAGGTACAGGTTACCACTGACCTCACCTACGACGAGGTCTTTGAGAAGATCAACAAGGTCAAGCCGATCTCGGCAGGAAGGGAGGTTGAGGCTGCTTAGGAGAGTATTATGCGATACGGCTCCTGCTGCTGGACCACAAAGGGGAGCATGGCTGTGGCACTAGGACAAGGGATGAACGGCAATTCTGTCTCTCTTTTCTTTTTGGTTTAAGGATTCCGTTTTTTTGTTTGTGCTTTTTTGTTAGAGGTGTTATAGCATTGCGGACATGCCATGCATTTTGTGCTTTCTATGCGGTTTTGGGATTTTGTTTGCATTGGTCTGCTGCTTATGCGACTGAATGTCTTTCACTTTTTTTTTTTTGATGGTTATAACTGGCGGCTCTTCTTTTACCATTAGCTTCGTTGGTTTTGTTCGTTCAATTGGAAGCCGTCGTCGTCATCATCATCTAAAACATCTAAGTATCGTGGTTCTGCTGCTCTAAAGACGCTCCCACGAGTTTTGAGAAATCACTATTCGTAGATCTCGCTACCTTCGCCACATGGAACGAGATGGTGGTTATAAATACAGCCCTTCCCTTCCAATCCACCCCGCTACACCACTACAAACACCATCCCTCCACTCTCCTGTTCCATTCTTAACTCCATTCCTGACATTAGTACTACTAACACCTTCGGCCTCTTTACCCGGTACTATCATATCTACTTTGTCAGCTATAGCTTTATCCAGTGAAGTCGAGTATTCGTGCTGTGATGCCTCGGTACCGAATTCTGCGCCGGGACGGGCGAATACCAGGATTCGATTGGTAGAGGACAACAGCGTCGTGGTAACGTCACGGAGGGTGTGGTGTGGTGGGTAGTATTTTGGGTTAAGTAGACTAGACGATGTATAAATACCAATGCGTATATAAGGTACATAGAAGCATTATAAATGGGGATATGGGAAGTGGCACTACCGTATTAATGTATCATATCCTAAAATCCATACCTGCCTGGTTGATTCCGGCGGGAAGAAAGGGTGGGCGGACAGATCCGTGGATTTATCGATGAACCGCGGGTGTGGCGTTATTCCTATATCGATCTGTGGAACTTTTGCTCTGCTACTATCCAAAGAAGAATCGAGGTTTTGGATTTCCTCTGCGAGAAGACACATCATTGCTAGACGGTGTTCATAAGATGCTGGTGTAGGCGGTTTATCTGCGTTTGTGGTCGCCAGGAGCAATAGAAGTGATGGTGGCTCCTCCTCCCCCTCCTTCCCTTGAGTGGCTTCGCTGCCATCGCCGCTAGTAGTGGTTGTAGGAATATACTTCTTGAGCGCCTGAAGCGCAAGATGCATATGTGCCTTCGTCGGAGGATTAAACTACCTAGCTACCATCAATTTTATACCGTCGGTTTTTCTGAGCATATACTATTAACTTTTTACATTAACAGCACTTTTGAGTTTAATGCGTACGCTGGAGTCTAGTATGCAGACTGTTCTCTGCTTTTGTGATGATGGAGAAGATGGGATTCTGGGAGGGTACGATTTTACGATTTGGAGGTTTGGAGATGTGGTTGTGAGGGATGCTATGGCGGAGCGGAAGGAGGGGATGAGGGTGCGAATGCGGTGCATGGCTTCTTCGGGTTCCGCTGTTTCTCGGGTGTCGGGTTAGCAATGAATGATATCATCATATCTTATGATTACACAGTGAAGTAAGATGTATTGTTGTATGCTTGAAGTTTAGTAGAAATTCCCTACCTGTCGTGTCCATGATACCTATTAGGAAAGCAAGTATTTAAATAAGTTCCATGAAGCTTCGGTATCGACCGATCTGGCGGGGGCAGTCGTTTGGATGGTGATTGGCGGCAAGGATCGCGGAGAAGTCGGGCAATCGAGCAGCGAACATGCGAGGGTGGAGCCAGGGCTTGGCGGGGAGGAAACCTGCATATTTTAGCATGCTTTGGAAGCTCCCTGGCCTGACCTCTGAGAGTATTATATAATAAGGTACCAGCACGATTCCCTCTTTTCATTCCTTTGATAATTAGAAAGGTTTGACTGGTTTAAGGAATTATCTGGAGATAATATATTTTGTATGGTGTATATCTTTTGATTTTTGTGAGGTTATACTGACAGTTCATCGGTTTTCAGGGGAGGCTGGAATTCGAACTCTTTTCATGCGTGCATTCTAGCTGGCTTTCGGGAACGACGAACAAAGAAGCTCCACATTAGCTTTTTCCAACACGAGCTATAGCTATACCTAAGCTACCTGGGTTTAGCTAAGCTACAGTACCACACAACATCTCAAGCTTCAAATTCATAAAACAGGCCCACGCGATTAATTAGGTGGTCAACCGAGGATAAGGCGGTGAGAGATGGAGTACCTCCGCCTCATCTACACGGACTACCTCTTCTCGCCGGACCCGGCAGTCTACCGCGCCCATGTCCAGCTATTCCATTTCTTCCCCGTAGTATGCATATTGCAGTCTATGATCACAACGCCGATGGGCAAGACGTCTGTTAAGTCATGTCTTAACCTGCCTGGTATGTCCTTCCCCAAGCTAACAACCTAATACCCGGAACTTCTTTATACATCTATAAAGATCTTAAATTCATGATAGCTATATTAATTTATGTATATCTGAGCAGGAAAGCTATCATGGATCCTCATGGAGCTGATATCCCCCATTTCCTTCTTCCTAACCTTCTACCTCAACTCTAAGGACCCAATAGCTACACTCTCAGCCCTTCCAACGTCTCATAAGATCCTTTCAGTTCTTTATCTCATCCACTATGTCAATCGTGCGCTTGTATCCCCACTGCGGGCGCCAGCCTATGCACCAGCACATATCATAGTCCTAACCGTCGCAACCTACTTTAACTATATAAACGGCTACTCTTTATCTTCATTTTTCATCCTCCAGCAAGGAAATGTATCCGAAGTCAGTAGTTGGTGGAAACTCCGGTTCTCAATCGGGGTTGTCATGTGGGCGATTGGGTTTTGGGGAAATATCTGGCACGAAGACGTACTCTATGAGATTAGAAGGAGAGCTAAAAGGGAGCACTTGGAGACTGCGAAGGCGAAGAAGGAGGAAGGGTTGGGAGAGGGGATTGAGAGGGTTATTGTGCCTGATAGGTTAGTCGTTCGGGCAGAGAATACAGGACATGTGTATGAGATACCTGAGGGGGGATTGTGGAGTTATTGTTGGCACCCGCATGTGAGTTTTTTTCCCCTCTTTCTCTGTATTTTTCATTTTAATTTTACTACGGGAAGATTCTGCCTTGGAAAACCACCTTGACTAATATAAACCTTTCTTTGGTGGTAAAAAAATATAGTACTTCATGGAATGGGTAGAATGGACTGGTTTCTTGATCGCAGCAGGAGGGCTGGAATGTGCACCCGCCGTCAACTTTTTAGTCAATGAAATCGCATCAATGACGCCTCGCGCCTTCCAGGGCGTAGAGTTCTACAAGAGAAAGTTCGGCAGACGGCTACCGGAAAGGAAGGCTGTGGTACCATTTCTGCTGTGACCTGTTTTTTCTTGTGTATATGCGACGTTATGGATGTGTATATATTTGGTGTGGTTGATAATGATATGCACCTTGTATGCAAGGGGGAATGGTGTGTGTAACTGTAGAAGCTTGAAAGGGGGGTTCTAGATCTATAGATGTGATTGAGGGGTTTGAACGGCAGGTTACTAAAACTTTAGTAATGATTGAGATGTACAGTCCGAGAGGGGTGTTAGAACCAAATTCGTAATGGGGCTACGTATACGACTGTTGCCTTAAGCTTCGAATTCCATAGCATGTGGAATCTGCATACATGTATCGCATTGGTCTCGTAGCTACGTAGACGGTAGTTACTGGTATCGTGATCTGTATCAAATATAGTAAATTTACCGAAAACATCGAATGCTGAAAATAAAGTCTTATAAATTTATAAATATAAAAAAACCCGTCCATGAGAGGTTCGTAACGTTGTCCAAGGTAAAATGGCTAGAAAGTGGGTCCGGACAAGCTTCACGGGTACCCCTCCGGCTGGGGTGGATAGCTAGAACTAGAACTAACTAGTATTAATCCGGTCGTGGGCTGTATAAAATATGGCATGCATGATATGATAAAAAGGTATTTTGAGAAATCTCTGCTGTGAGTGTCTACGTGTACACGCAGAATGTAACGATATATCCAATTTTGGATTATTATTATTATTATTTTATTTATTTTAAATTTTTCTAAAGAGAGAGAGAGAGGATAATGTACTCCACACCCCCGGTCTTCTTCGGGCCTTTGGTGGGGCTTCAATCGAGCCCAATGAAGGGTTCGTCATCTCTTCTGTTCGCATGTTTCTATTTTTAGAATTTAGAGTTCGAGTCGTCGGAGGGAAGGAGAGAGAGAGAGGCAACGCAAGCTTGAGCATGATAGTGTAATTTTAATATTTTGGGGTTGGGCACAAAAATTCTGGCTTACGATTAGTGGAGAGATCAATGAGATTGTATGGTAGCATTGAAGGCCTCCTATTCTTAATAGTAATTTTTAATTATATATATTTTCCTGCGAAAAATATCAGTGACTGTACAATAGCATAACATAGGTAACAATGCATGTAGATGACCATGTCATATCGGCGAAGGTGGCCTTGCCTGCTAGTTCCGAAGCGCGAATTCTACCTGGAAAGGGCTTGGTTAAACCCGAACTGGTTTGAAACGGGGAGACATGCCCACAGCCTAACTAACGGAACGAGAAAGGAAAAAACTCAAGAATTGCGAAGCTTTTTCGTTTCTCGATCCCAAGACTTTTTCCGCTCCAACTTTGTTCTGTTTTAGAATTCAAATCCTCTCGGTAGTTTCGGTTGGTATTGTTTTTTTGTTTCTTGCTTG
Source organism: Orbilia blumenaviensis (assembly GCA_036872755.1). Classification (NCBI taxonomy): domain Eukaryota; kingdom Fungi; phylum Ascomycota; class Orbiliomycetes; order Orbiliales; family Orbiliaceae; genus Orbilia; species Orbilia blumenaviensis. Next base: position 291,767 of record JAVHNS010000015.1, read on the forward strand.
TAAGACTTACATTACATATGTATAGCTAGCTAGGTATAGCCGTTTTTTTTTTTCAGGCATTTATGTCGGCCGTTGGTTAGTTTGTGCCGTGTAATTTGGATCGTGGCTGTTGGACATGTAACGGAAACCTGTTTTTCCTGTTTCGTTTCGACGAAACGGCCTAGTTGGACGGGCGTACGGGTGGCACGGGTATTTTCACACGTTCATGTTTGGTAACGGTATATTGCATCTCATGTGTGCATGTACACACATACACGGTATCCTGTGTTCATGTTCATCGAGGTGCTAGGAAAGGAACCCAAAATTTAATTAATATAATAAATTTAATAAGGGATCAAGAGAAAGCCTTGCGAGGTTAAGTCACCGGTGTTTCGGTAGAAGGGTTATAATATATGCCCTCTATGTGGGTGCGGTGTGTGTGTGTATGTGCCATATTGATTGATGGGATTTTAGATTTGATGCTGATATCATGCTGATGACGATGATGATGCATGTCATGTAAGTCCATGTACTGTACATACATGTACATGTGCGTCCCATGTATAGTTCATGTCATCTGCAGGGACCAGTCCGAGTTCCCATGATATTTGATTTTGTGGGCGGTTCTTTCTAGAACATGAATGAGCAAGGCGGATTCCAGGGCTCATAGTTTATATACCTAAATAATAATAAGTTGAGTACCTGGGGAGGTACCTGATCTAGTAAATATACCTGAGGAGAGATATGTAGATGGAGACCAGGGGGGGATAATATATTGCGAGACCCACACATCGTTCATGCGATTGGCGTGAGCAAATGGGGTAAATCTTAAATGGCAAAACCTGTTGGACTTTGAAACTTTTTTTTTTTTTTTTTTTTTTTTTTTCATCTCAGGGAGAGGGCTTTCTTTATAATTCATGCATGCATTGCATTGGGGTCTTGTATGAAGGAATGGGTTTTGATTGGGTTTGTTCTGTTCTGTTCTGTTCCCGGGGTGGAGGTTGATGGGAAACAGTATGGTGGGGTTCACAACGGGTTATAGTTACTTGCCTGCTATTTGCCAGATTGTATTATTATAATATACCCCCCCAAGTCTGAAGAGCCAGAGAGCTGGAAAAGAAAGGGAGAGTGGAAGAAAGCTTAGAGAGGGAAAGAAACAAAGAAAGAGAGGCATCGGATGGAAGTGGTGATATTTTTATTGAGTAGTGTCGTGCTGGAACGGCGACTTTTTAACTGAGCTCTCTTGACTGGCAGACCTCGATCCTCCTCTTCCATCAGTGTATATCAGCTGTACATGTGCTACTACTACTACTACTACTAAGCTACAACCACCATCATCGAAATAATCATTGGCTATCGGCCATAGCCTATCCTATCTAACCTAATCTTCCCTCTACCAATCTAACCTAATCCCCCTCTACCATACCACTAACTTTTAGGTGCCTAAGGAAAGTACCTAAATACCTACTTGCTTACTAGTTAAATAGCTGCCCAGGTAGCTTGAATTCCACGGTGGTGACCATCCAAGTATAACCAGGTACTTGCCTACTATATACTATAGCAAACCTCCCGAGCTAAGGGAATTGGGACTGCAATCGATTCGGGGTAGGCTAGGCTAATGGTATCCCATCCAATATAACGGAAACTTCCTAGACGCCGCCCCTCGTATTTTGAACCGCAGCACACCAGTGACTGCATTTGGTGAGCAGGCAGCCCCTCCGTTTGGCGCCTCCATCCGAGCAAACGGCAGTCGAATCAGGGAACTCCCACTGGCCCTCCAGACCAAACGGGTTTGCCGACCTCCACTCTGCTCTCCGCTACCAAAGAAAGAGAAGAATAAGCAGCAGCAGAAATAGCTACAGGCAGGCAGGCACTCAGCAGAAAGTAGCTGCGGGGGGGGAGGAAGACGAGAAAGGACAGGGTCAAAAAAAAAAAAAAAAAAAAAAAAAAAAAAAAAAAGGACGAAAAGCAAAAGAAGAAGATCCGAAGAACGAACCACTCAGGTGTCCCAAGCTCAGTCGGAGCTTAATTGGTAGTATCTACTAGTAGCTGGCTTGGGGGAACATACTTCTGAACAGACTTCGAAAGCAGCTACTTTGGCCATACCTCTTTCGGGCGGTTCTGGCAAGCAAGTAGCTGGCTGGAGAGTCGAGTTTTTTCTCTCCTCTGCTGGTCGGGTCTCTGCAATTTGGCAAATCCCCTTCTGCTCTGGCTGTTACCTCTTACTTAGCAGCATCCATCTATCCTGCTATTCTCCAAACCCTGAGATAGACAGACAGATAGATCCCGCCTCCGCAGCTCAGCATTCCTCAGGCTATCTCGCTTCCTTGGCTTTGGCTCAGTCGACTTCTCATCCTCTCACCCTCACCCTCTCACATCCATATCTACCCTTTCCCTCTTCGGGTCCCATCTCTCGCAATCCTATCTTTCCTCGTCTACTGCCTATTATTTGTGCTCTGTCAAGGCATCTCTGCATTATTTGCTTCGACGGCTGCTATTGTAACTGCACAGCCCGCCTTCATAGCCCTCTCCAGATCCACCGTCCTCCCTGGTCGACTCCCCGGAGAATATATTCTAAGGTACGTTTTTCTTGTTTGCCTGACGCTGCATGAAAAAGTAATCACCATCAACCGCTGTCTTTTTGTCCCTCCTACATCCCTAGCCGAGTTGTCGGGGGTATTTCGTTCTATCGTTCTTCTCGACTTCATCCGTCCAAGCTTCTTTTCTGTGCGTGCCTGTGCCTGTGCCTGTCTGTACTGTACCTGTGCGTGTCCTCGCTCGTCCCGTCTGAGACAAGCTTCGTCCACAGCCACCCTCTTCGATTCGCTCCCGCTTCACCGCCTGTCTGCTTTCTGCTGCCTTTCTGACATCTCCAAATCTACCTTCCTCTGGGTTTCATACGCAATTCATGGGATCTCGCTCCCTTAGTCAGATCCTATCCCCCCCTTGGCGTTTCATTCCCACTTTTGGATTCCACACATCTGCTACCGGCCGCAGCAAAGCTCTTGTCCAGATCCAAGCCTCCTCGATCAGGAACATATCCTCTTTCATTTCTTTGTACTGTACTCGGGCCCACTTGCCTGTACTATGTATGCGCAGCTGTCGTCCCTGCTCTAATCTCTTCCCTTGATCACGTTGCTTGTTTTCTAATTCCGGATATCGCTCCTCCTCCTCATCATCATCGTCATTCTAAACTACTTACTACTTGCATACTTACAACTGAACTAACCTATCGGCACAGTTTGCGAAGCTTTTTGTCTTTGACCAGGCTACACAACCCCCTCCCTCAACCCCCTCCCCTCCAAGTGGGCACTGCCGTTCGCCTGTTCTTTCTCTTTAATACGTTTCTCCACTTCCGTTCCACCCCCCTCTTCGCCTCTCTTCCCCTAATCGTCCGACGACATTGCATACGCAGCTTCCCTTCTTTCCGACGATCAGAAATAGCACTATAGCTACGGCAAAGATGTCGCGACAGGGCCTATCCCACCAGAGGTCCTCTGAGGCCTTAAATATGTCGCCAGACCCCAACAGCGTCTTCAATACCATGAATCCCAACCAGCAGAACTTCTTTGGCAGTCCCTATCTCACCCCTTCTCAAGACCTCTCGCAAAGCATACAAGCTCAACCGATCCCGTCGCCCACTCTAAACCCTCAAGTCTTCAGTCAACCTCAGGCGCCTCCAGGTCTGCTCGGTCCTGCTACTTTTAATATAAACCAACCCCAGAATCAAGCTGGCTTCAGCGACTTCTCACTCTATAACGATAACAATTCCCCCACCAACCTCGATCCTAGCACCGCCATGTACGGTGGTACCGAGATCATGAACCCTTCAAGTTTCATACCAAACAGACATCACAGTCCTCACCTGGTCACCCCTCCAGGCCAACAGCAGCTGGATTGGTCTTCCCCAAATTTTCATCAGATCCAGTCCCGGCATCAGCGTGCGCGATCGGACCAATCCGATATTTCGCCGCAGCCAAGCCCCTTCCTACAGAACCAAGAGTTCCAGGACCATCATAGTCCTTTGCTGAGAGCGGAGCAGCCGGGCGAGATGATGAACCTCCTCCAGAGTAATGACAACTTTGGACTTGACCAGTTCACCCTAAACGATAATATCAACGGCTTCTCGCCGAATCACAGCCCCAGGATCACCCCTCACCTGACCCCGCAACACACAGGCAACGCTCCTAACCGACCAACTCTCAATGAGTCTGCTTTCCTATCGTTAAACCAACCTACTCACTTCCAGAATCCGAACACTGCGACCCTCGCGGGTCTCGGCCTACAACCCGTAAATGGCCTCCAAGACCAAGTTGTGATCACCCCACCTTCCATTGAGGTTGAATTCGCACCCCCACAGCGACAGCCAACTTTCCCGGAGAAAATGCACGATGATGGTGCACTTTCACCTCCGTCAAGAGGCCGGGCTCGCCAGAGGTCCAAGTCCGACCCGCCACTGCTGACAATTTCTCGTCCGGAGACCCCAGATTCTCAGATGAGCGGCTTCAATACGAACTTTGAGGTCCCCACTCGTGGCCGTCGCGATTCTCTCCACCCCACTGATTTCCTGAACGCCAATAGCCACCTTAGAACGCCTTCTCCTTCTCCTTCCATTTCTTCTGTCACATCTTCGGTCTCCAATTCCTCTCGCCATGTTCGTCGTTCATCTACAGGCGGGCTGAGTAATCGTGACTATATCCTGGATCTCGCCGACCCTAAGCGCCCTGGTGTCTCAGGCTCTGACACAAAGCGTGTCCAGAAACACCCCGCAACTTTCCAATGCACATTATGCCCGAAGCGTTTCACCCGCGCCTATAATCTGCGGTCCCACCACCGAACACACACGGATGAGCGTCCTTTCGTCTGCACTGTTTGTGGCAAAGCATTTGCTCGCCAGCACGACCGAAAACGCCATGAGGGTCTGCACTCTGGCGAGAAACGTTTTGTCTGCCGCGGAGAGCTGAAGTCCGGTGGGAACTGGGGTTGCAGCCGACGATTTGCGCGTGCTGATGCCCTTGGACGACACTTTAGGAGCGAAGCTGGAAGAGTATGCATTAAACCGCTGCTTGATGAGGAGGCCGAAGAGCGGATGAGGAGACAGGCGGAGAACAACAGTATGGCGATGGCGTATGATCCTTCGCAGCATACTTTCCCACCTGGAGCGCTCGATCAGCTGCCATTAGCGCTGCTTACACAGTACCCTGCACTTGCTAGTGCGTGGGAAACATTGGCTAGTGGGCCTTCCGGCTACGACGATGACGATGATGGGAAGGGAGGTACTTTCGATCATAGTAGCGGCGGGGAGTGGGATGAAGGTATGAGCTCTGGTGGAGTGGGCAGTCATCGAAATAGTTTTGATGGAAGCGGCTTTTCGAGGGACGATTGGAGTGGGAGCGAAGCCGGTTGGCATAGCGATACCGGCGAGCCGTATCCCAATGCTGCTCCAACCTGGAGCTTGCCTGGATGATAAAGCGGGATTTTGGTATGTAAAAGTAAGGAATATTGGTTGAAACTGGCGCGTGAGACCAGATCGAAGGGCTTAGTATTTGCTTATTGGGATTTTTATGAGCTGGGATTTCACTTTTTTATCTGTGCTTGCGTTTGGGAGTACCGTATTTGATTGCCATCTTTTTTTTATTTACTGTTTTTTGGTACGAGTGGGTGGGGACATGGCATTTCGTATGATATTCACACATATACGAACTTTCGCTATCGGCAGCCCTTGTCTTCTATCTTCTTTTCTCTTTCCCAACACCACTCTCGCGATATCCTGGATTTTTTTCGAAGTCTGTGTTTTTATATACTTGTTCGCTATAGACTTCCCTTTGTCTGAGTATTTCCTCTTATCTCATTTTCCTCTTCATTTTCGCATCGACCACCATGTTTTATCAAATACCAGTAATGTATAAGCAAAGCTTAACCTCAAGTCGATCCTTCTACATTTCTCTTAACTCTCTTCTTTGTTTCCTTTCCTCAAGTCTTGTCATTGTTTATTTCCTACACACCCAAAAAATGCTAACTCTATCATCTGCTGCTTTGGAAAAAAAAATGGCCTCTTGCTTTTTTTGTTTAGACTAGTAATATTGGGATTGCCTTTTATCTTGACCTATCCTTTTTTTTCTTTCTGGCAGCTTTGTAGTAGGCTTATTTCTGTCTTTTTTTTTTTTTACTATTACTATCATACATATATATTAGGGGCGTCAATCAATCTCTTTTTTTGAAAAAGATTTGCTTAATTAGCATTGAGACTTTGGTGGTTTGGAATCCTCGAGTTCAGTCAGATCAGACACCACGATTACAAGCGAGAAAATATTATACCAGGTTGCGTAGGTATATGATAGCTATAGGACTATGACTAGATACCTATCTCGTAGCTCGTAATGTAATTCTTCCTTCTTGTTACTTCTAAACTTTTGTTTAGGCTAACTAAGTATTTAACGGCATACACACCTAAGTAGCCTCGGAAACCAGTAGCTCGAACTTCTTTGTGTGTGAGTATGCCTAACAGTCGTCTCTTAAATTGTTCGTTGTGTTTTCTCACGGTAAAAATGGAGTATCTGGGGTTGACATTGTTATATATAGGGTGTAATGTGGGAATAAAACAACAAGATCAACGCGGCCCCATGAGTTCACGCAGCGTGCTCCGCAGATCAAGTTAGAGAAATTCATTTCGCAAACCTGGCTTTTTTTATTTTTTTGTTCTTGTTTCTTATTTATAGAATTCTATCAATAGATCCGGAATGGGTATATATTATGTATTAGTATTTCATTTCGCTCTGTACTTTTGTACAATTTGCACATACTCTCTTATTCAAAATACTTCTGGCTATGACTTCAAAGTCACACTGACCAAGATATTTGTAAAGATACCAAAGTAGTTTTAACTTGGAAAAACACAAGGAAACAAGATGGAAACTCTTCACCTCCTCCTCTGGAACAGAGACAATATAGACCAAAGCATCAGGCCCCGAATCTTCAGACAAGAATTACTACCGGTCCCAACCTACAGGTTCGAAATCTTCCACCTCGACCTCGAAGAATCCAGCGGTACAACCGCAAGAGATCTCGGTCTATATCAAATACCCCTCCGAAGCGAACGTTCGTTCCGCATCGACACGCTTGATATCAGATTTTTATTCGATGACAACTTGCTATATGAAGCTTCTCTGGGTGCATCTGAAGACCGTGTTAGGGCGTTGACTGCTTTGAGACGGGTGGCTGCTAGTAATGAACATCGTGGACTTGATGAGTATAAAAAGATATTACCGTGCGGTGCATCGTGGATGTTGGTTCGGCCGGATTATATTCATATATTGAAGGATTGTGAGAGTCACCAGGGGGTGTATGAAACTCAAGAACGTGTTCGGAGACATATGAGGGGAAATGAAGGCAAGACGGAGGCTAGACGGTTTGATAGGACTAGGTTTGTGGTAACCGGAGAGGGTGGTATTGGTATGTAATTTCTCTTCTGACCTTTAAAAACAGTTTTATTTGGGGTTTCAATGAGTGGACCGGGCTTAGATAACTGGAAAAATAGGAAAAACATGGCTACTGTCATACATCCTCGTCGACCGTCTACTAAAAGGCCTCGTCACGGTGTATGTCTCCTCGACTGGTGAACATACGCTATTCACCCCCGACGGCGTATCATCTTTCCAATCGGATGAAGTCAATACCTTCAAGTTGTTCATGATCAAGAAAGGGTATTTGACTGATTCCAACGTATGGTATTTGACTGATACCGTCCCGGCTGAATTTGTGACATTGCAAAAGGAGGGTTGTAAATGGAGGATTGTTGAGACTCGTAGGGGTGATAGGGATCCCCTTTTTGATGAGGGGATCGGGGCAAAGAAGGTGCTTAGGTACATGAGGCTGTGGGAGTGGCATGAGATCTTTTTAGTCGCGTATGCATACTCTTCTTCTTTTTGATTCCTTTTCTTCCCCCCCCCCCTTCTTGGCTTTTCGGATCTAATGTATTACCTTACTAACTATACTTGTTTTTTGAAAAGGGATTACGAACAAAAACTGACGATGTACGAGAGCAGCCGACTCTACAAATGCTTCAAAAGATACGATCCAGTCCCGCGGATACTCCTCGATATCCTAAATCCCACCTACTCGGAAGCCGAATTCCAACCCAAAGAGGAAGCACTAAAATCGAAAATGTATAAGGAAATCTCCATTCTTGTAAAAGAATTTCAGCACCAGCGGCTAGAAAGCGTTAATGAACTAGCGACTGTTTGTGGAAAGTATAAGGATAGTCATGGGTTTTATGTCTTTCCCTTGGATCCAGAAGGTCAAGGTTACTATTTGATGAGGAAGAGGCATGTTTCGAAATATGCTGCTTGGGCTTTTTATAAGATTACTGGGAAGGGCGGGTGGGATATTTGGGGATATAAAGGGCTGAGGCCTGAGGCTACTTGGTAGTTATCCATTTCTTCTCGGTTTTTGGGTTTACGCAATTCATGTATGTAATATCCTTTTCCTGGGCTTTGTGGTTTATGATGTCTATCTAGTCTAGTCTTACGGGACTGGTATGGTGTTCATAATCTTCATTTGTCCGAATATATCCACATTTCGAAGTGAAGAACTTGTAGTAATCAAGGAGACCGATGCCGTTCATACAATGGGGAACGACAATACACAAAAAAAAAAGTGAGGACGACCATGAGTAGACGCATATAGTAATAACAAGTAAGGAAATGAAAAGAGGAAAAGTGTGAGAAGTAGTGAAGGCCGGATAATGGAAAGCTTCTCCCCTTGCTTTTTTCTCGGCCCAGATGGTGAGGGAGAACAAATGGGGGTGGTGGCGACGACTATGACATGTCGACAGTCTAATATTTTGAAGCAACGGAAAGGGAGAGAGGAAGATCTGGTGACAGAAGGTGGTCGTGGTGGAAAGTTGAATTAATGGTAGAAGCTTTATATAACAGAAAAGAGGAAGTGGGTATTCTGCTTTTGTTTTTTTAAGCGGCAATGGTAACCTCGACCTGTTTTTATCAAGATCAGTTAGATATATGTTGATGTTGAAAGGGAGAATATGTGGATGTTAGTTTACCTCAACGCCAGCCTCGATATTTATGATGATCTGCTTGACGACCTCAGTGCCAGCTTGTAGACTATTTCCAACCCATTAGCATCTTCCTAATTATCAGATATCGTAGAATTAAGAGAGTATAACGTACTCAATCAACCTCTTGTGGATTCTCATCTCATAAGAGTCCCATGTCTTGGAACCCTCACCGTTAGGGGTTTTACGGGTGGAGATTCTGAGGTTCTTGGTTGGTAGTCTGACGGGTCCCTTGACGCGCAAGTCCTTGGAGCGGGCGCGCTCGATGAGCTCCTTGCAGACCTTCTCCAGCGATTTGACCTTGCGGGATGTGAGGGTGATGCGGATGCGGTGTTCCTGGATATTAAGATAAGCCGTTAGGATCGGTCTTTTCCTTCTCCAAGTTTATGATAATATGTCGAATTCAAGATATCCATCGATCCTCCTGTTCTGATATGCCATCGATACCATCGACGCCTCGAGATTATCCATTCCTCCTCCTCCTCCTTGACGTCTTTATAGCCTTCGAGAATACCTGCAGCGTTTCCCCTTATATTGTCTCGACCCTTCGACCAATCCCATCTCTTCCATCTTCCTATCCTTCCTTTCAAGCCGTATCAAATTGGAGAGAGAGAGAGAGAGGTTCAATCTAACCTTTGGAGCATCACCAGCGTCCTTGCTGTCCTTTCCTAGATATCCCGACATATTGGATGGTTGGTTTTAAAGGGTGGTTGGAAGGTAGTCGAAAAAATTCGAAAATCGATAGATATATCGGTTGGGTATGAAGGTCGGACGTAATAGTAACTATCGTCGGAACGGAAGCGGGGGTTTAGTCGTGAAGAACGGGGATGTCGAAAAAGACTAGCAAAAAGGTACTGGTGATTGCAGATTGGGTGGTGTAGCTACTATTCTCTCTCCTACAGTCCCAAGCCAGGCTTGCCAAGGCCCAAAAAGTATGTGGGACCGCCACACTTGTAACGCAGCTAAGAGGTGTTTGCGGGTTTTTTTGTGGTGTGGCGGAGAGTTAGGGCAGCCATGCCCTGTGGCGGTGTTGTCTAACTATTGATCATGTGATCATCTGACCCTTCAAAATGAGCGAGAATGCCAAGACTTGGGATTTGACCACCAAGCTAGAGTCAATTTGACCGGTTTGGATCCCGAAAGCCTTCTCTAATTAGAAAAGAGATGACTTTTGGGACGCATGATTCTATAGTGGTGATAGTGCTTGGTCATGAAGGGGATTGGCGTTGATTATGCTTGCGAACAAGGTGTTGTACGAAGTTATCTTTTTGGTAACAATAGTGATTGTAACCAGGCAAATACTATATAACGCTATTACCTTAAAGGGCCATGCTTCTCATTCCGATAACATAGCTAAATCAACCTCTCTTTTTGCTATCTAGATACCTAGATATACATACTTGGATTCATATACTGTAGAGGAAGCCATGAAAAGCTGTCATGGACGTGCTTATATAATTATATTGTATTGTTTAAGTTTGTGTTTGGTCCAATTAGAAGGTTTCATAAATTTCTAACATTGTGGTCGGTTCAAACGATTCATCATGGGTTCAAGCTCGATTCTTGGCCAATTGGCAATATTGGTTTGATTTAGTACGAACTGTATTCAATGAAGTGGTTGGCCAATTGGCCCTATCGTCTTTCACTGAATGCTGTAGCTCTCATTCTCGAGCTGAAACTCCTTGCCAAATCTCAACGATCAAGTCTCCTTTGCAAACTGTGCAAAATTTCGGGAATCTGATATTATGATCATATGATATCAGCTGATTGAGTAGGACGGCTGTGACGATACATGTGCATTGGTAGTTGCCTACAGCCGGCCGACACAGCTTCATCGTCATGTCGGCACATCAGCCCGATTAATTGTGTAACATTGCCAAGTCGAGCAGTCTCGCTGCCGGGAAACTAACCCAATCGAAGAAAACTAGCTGGGATCTAATAGGACCTCTTGGACTAATCGCACGTCGGGTGAATAGAGGGATTGTTATTGTTAAATTACAAGATCCCATGAAGACAAACGAAGTTTATGTTCATAAGCAAGTGGTCCACTATCTATTAAGATTGACGTGCCACAGGACTCGCTTACTAACGAGCCCTGCAACATATATATGCAGACCTTCAGCCCGGATTTTACGAAACCAACGGGAATATACCTAGGTAATTGTATATTAGCTTCAGTAGGATCGTGCTCAGCTCGAGGGCTGTGGTTACGGCGGTAGGGTTTTATTCCTACTGGAAACCTAGCTCGCTGCATCGCTTGTACGACTTCAAACAGGCTAGCTACCTAGTATCGTAGTTTGTTGTGCTCGTGCTCGGTATGGGCTGTGACACTTTAAAATCGATATCACCAACATTATGTAACAAAGGCGTTTACCGCTGCGTCGCTCTTTCCCGACTAACTCAATAAACCATCTGCCTAATTGACGCAGAAGAGAACCCGTACCCCAATATCGCTGAACGTAATCTATCACGTATGCAATGAGGAATATTTAAAGGTCGCCTTGTCCTCCCTGTAGCAGATCTATCCCATGTTCATACGCATCCCGCGGCGTTATAAAGCGAGATCACTATTGGCTATTTCTTCTGAGAGTCATTTTGCAACAACCGAAAATTAAAGTCAAATAATCCGGCCTACTTCGGGACCGCATTGTCCAGCCATGAGGCTCCTCTGTTTATTGAGCTCCTTCGGGCTTGCAGTATTCGTGTGCGCCCTTCCTCAGCCTGGCTGGGAATTGAACATGCCCATATCACCGCCTTTAAACACTCTAAATGGTAAATATAAATATATTTTCAAAGTTTTTTTCTTCGCATAATTGCATATAGGCTATCAAGCTCATCATGTGTAATAGATCGTGATGTTCATGATACTGATCAATTAGTGGAGGCTCGAGATCTACACAAGCCAATTGCAGGTAAGCCGGCACAAATTTAACAGATCAATATGTGCTTTATTGCGAGACTAGTGTTTCACATGGTGATAAAAATTAGATATCCACTAATAGGAGATTATAGAGCATAAACTTGTTAAATATTCGCCTAAAAAGAAGCCACGAGAATGTCCAGAGGGGTCTACTCCATTTTGTAACTGTCAGCTTAATGATTGTGTGTGTGGATGTCGTTGATAGTATGATAATTAAATGGGTAGCTCGAGAGCCAGCTAGCGGGACGTTCTTACAATAAGGATTTGTCGTCGATATTTATTGATTGGCTGCTGGCCTAGCATGATAACCGGTTTACTTTTATGCAGAATTGTTTTTTAGTTGAGAAATTCGGCGGATAGCGGGAGAAGAATGTGATGGATTTCGATGCCATGGCGGGCTCATGACACACTCCAACGTACACTGATCGTTAACGATGTGAAGTGTAGCGGGAATAAGTCACTGTGTTTATGTTCGCATCGGGCCATAGGGAGAACTTGCTCTAGTACGCGTATACCTCCGGGCTGAGGGTTTCGTGAGGCTAATGGGATCAATATTTTAGCCATCTGACAGGATTGTATTGTACTAGTTTTCGTTTAGTTGAAAATTTAAAAGCTGGGGAACTGCGGGGGCCTAGGGCCGGCATTATTGCACGCCGGTCTGATCATTATCGCTTAGCAGCGTCGGATTGGTGTCAAGCAGATGAGGGTTCTACATATCTGCTTTCGGATTCAGCCTTAAGTTCCAGGTTGTTGGTCTTGACTCTGCAATGACCCTGTTCCATGCAAACACGTCTTATTTTTGTTGAAAAATGGTTTCGTTGCTTCGGGCGCGGGCGCCGGGCCCGATTCTAAATTCCGGACCTCAATTGCTCAATTCCTGTCACAGAGAGCGAAATCGTGCATTAACTAGCTACTTGAGCACTTATCCAATAATGCCATATCTGCGAGTTTATGCGAGGGGCTGTTAGCCAATGATAAATTTCACTATTTGTCCATATTTGTGGCCCTTAAGGAGGGATTTTCGCAGTGCTATATCAATCTCAATATCCAGACAACTTTCGCACATTGTAGTTCTAGTTTGCATCAACTTCAACACCCTAAGCTAGAAGACTATTAATATCGCCATGGCGTCAACGTTGACTTTCAGTCCGAATGATATCCCCGACCTCACGGGTAAGGTTGCTTTAGTCACCGGGTAAGAACACCGACCGGCTCTCCTGACTAGTACTGTCTTGTGCTCAGCGCAAGCAATTGAAATCTCTCGACGTACGTTCGAGACACTGACATTGTTTCTTGTGTAACCTAAAGTGCCAACGTTGGAATAGGTCTGGAAACGGCCTATTTTCTGGCTTCCCACAATGCCACCGTCTACCTCGCCTGTCGCAGCGAACCCCGAGCCTTGGCAGCAATCGATATCCTCCAATCTCGCCTGAAAGCTGCGAAAGTCGATGCGAAAGTCTACTACCACAGCTTCGACCTGGGGTCTATCAAAACAGCTAAAGCATCCGCCGATGATTTTTTAGCCAAAGAAAACCGATTGGATATCCTGGTCGCCAATGCCGGAGTGCTTGGAAATCAATGGACTCCAGAGTGGGAGTACGAACCGATGTTCTATACAAACCACCTAGGACACTTCGTATTCGTCACGACATTACTGCCATTGATGGAGAAAACGGCAGCTATGACAGGCGATGTGCGAATCATCTCCACTACTAGCAAAGCGTTATTCATGACTTCTCCAACAATCGACTATGATTCTCTCGTAAACCGTCCGAAAGATGCAGACGAGCCGAGGCGTGTCAGCCAATTCCCAAATGCGATGAAGGTATACGGGCAAAGTAAACTAGCAAACTTATATTTTGCGAAGGAGTTGGATAGAAGGTATAGAGAGAAGGGAATATGGGCTAATGCACCTCATCCTGGGTGGGTCGGGGGTACTGAGCTGGGGCTTACTGAAGTAGCTGATATGTTTGGGTTCTTTACGGGGAGGCTTGCAGCATGGTTGACAAATACGTTTGCTATGAGCACCGTCGATGGTAAGTATCTCTAGCTTGGTTAATTTCCATGAGAGCACTGGGTCTAACGAACTGTATTTAGGCGCATCGACGCAGACTTATCTGGCAGTGTCGCCAAAGGTGCCGGAACTTGGGATCCATGGAGAGTATGTAATGCCACGGAATAATTGGTTTTGGAGGTACCAGGGCCCACAGGTAGTTAAACTTGATGCGGCATATCAGAAGGAAGAAGAATGGAGTAAGCTATGGGAGTGGTCTGAGGAGATAGTTAGGAAAGAACTGGCTAAGTAGGCTATGATAAGTATCAATTCGATACAGTCTATAGCCAAATGCTGTATCGCTAGTACTAGTATGTGCAGGTATAATAGTATAAGAATTTGCTGGTCGCACTGATCTTATTCAACCGTAAAAGTATCCTCTGGATCAGTAATATTTTTTGTCTTATACTGCCCGGTCGCGATGCTTTTACCATACATTGCAAATCTAACTCTTGTTAGAAGCAAAGTGAGTTCGAGAGTGAGGCCAGGGATATAGTGGGTCCCGACGTCACCAAGGCCATCTTGGTGTGTTGCCAGAAATCACCACTTTAGGCAGCTTGTGTACCTATCTTCAGGCCTCGTTCTTTCCCTTTCATCTTCGACTTCAGTAGCCGACCAAACCGCTCTGATCCTTGATCGAGGCCACAGACTCGCGCTTTTCACTATGTCCACGTAGGTTATATCGTCTTCTCTCTACTCTGGGACATACTGAACTGACATGCGCGTCTAGTCCTCTCCAGATACCGTTCCGCAAATCCGCACCCCTCACCCCGCCACTGTCGACGGCGATAACATCCTACATATCCTCCAAATATGACCAGCATCCCGATATGTTCAAGGCCGACCTGGCCATGATTGACAAGCTGCGGTCGGATGCCGTCAACGTTCGGGAAGCGCATGGTAGTGGGTTGGTCAAGTTGGGAGCCTATGCCGCCGTGCTTTCAGCTGCTAGTGGGAAATTCCCAGTCGATGTATGGAAACCTGTCTCGATAATGTATGGGAGGGACTACACTAATGACCATATTACTATAGATCGGTGCAGATTTTTCGTGGTATCCAGCGTTAGGATACTATACTCAACGTCCGAGTAAGGGCTATATTCACGGAACTCACCCTGGTACCTATCATTCTAATTCTTGCAAATAGTCACCCAAAACAACCTGCAGTTCGAGCGCGCAAACGTAATATACAATATCGCTTCCTTATATTCCCAACTCGCGGTCTCGGTATCCCATTCGACATCTGAGGGTCTAAGACAAGCTTCCAACTATTTCTCATGGGCCGCCGGAACCCTCTCCCACCTTCGCACCGAAATAATACCCAAAATGCGATCTCTACCACCAGATGACATGGATGTAATGACCCTCGAAGCGCTCGAGAACCTCATGTTGGCACAGGGCCAGGAGTGTTACTGGAAAAGAGCAGTCATGGACGGCATGAAGGACTCCAATATATCCAAGCTTGCAGCAAAAGTTAACGACTTTTATGCTGAAGCCAGAGATGTTGCGAAGCAGTCCGATGCCATATCGACAGACTGGATTCATCACATGACCGCAAAGCACCATCATTTTGCGGCAGCAGCGCAGTTAAGAGCATCCTGTGATGCGCTAGAGAAAGCGAGGTACGGAGAGGAAGTAGCAAGGTTGCAGGATGCACTGAAATGTGTGAATGAGGGGTTGAGGGAGGAGAGTTATGTCTCAAGTGTTGTGACCACAGATTTAAAGGGTTTGAAGCAGAAAATAGTGGATACCCTACGACGAGCAGAGAAGGATAACGACTTGATATATTTGGCACCCGTGCCATCGAAAGCCGAGCTAGCTGTGCTACGGCGAGCGCAGATGGTAAATCCCGTCGTGCCTAAGGAGATCACAGAGGCCAGTGCGAAGCTCGTAGCAGGGGGGGAATACGGCCCACCGCTGTTTCAAAACTTGGTGCCGTTCGCTGTACATATGGCCGGCAGCATATATGTGGAAAGAAGGGATCGGGCCGTGAATAATATTATCGAAGAATTGGAGATTTTGACGGTACAGCTTAGGGAAACACTACAGTCGCTGAACTTGCCGGGGTCGCTGGAGGCGCTTGAGAAACCGTTGGGGCTGCCACCTGGACTAATGGCACACGTACAGGAAGTTAGGCAGGCAGGAGGTGTAGAAGGTCTTCTAAGAGCCTATGACGACGTGACTAAGATCAAATCGAATGACAAAGCGGTATACCAGGAGTGCGTGGAGATCCTCAGACTCGAAGAGGAGGAAGACCAAAAGATGAGACAGAGACATGGAACGGACAGGTGGTTACGGAAACCGTCAAAAGAGGTGGAGTCGAATCCTATCAAGCAAGTTGAGGAGTACGGCAGCATGATACAGAGCGCAGATAACTCGGATCGCCTTATTATGGAAAAGATTCGCATGTACGAGGCGCCACTACGTTTGATGCAAGGCAGTGACGTGAGTTATCTTATTCTGCTAATTTGATCGAAGATATACTGATATAATTGCGAAGTCCGGCCTGCGGGAATTTGTTCCAAACTCGAGCCGCCCGAGAATGAATGTTCAAGTTGACAAAATCTCGGCGAAGCTCCGACAACTACTCGATGAAACATCACGGTTCGAATCTGCTCGGAAACGCCTGATCGAACAAATACGCGAACGAGGAAAAGCAGACGATATAACACAGGCACTGCTTGCCGAAGCCGCTAAGATCGAGCTAGAACAGCCACTTAAACCTATAGAGGCTGCAGATTTTGAAACCCTCTTTGCGGAACGTCTACGCGCTTATGATGAATATCAGTCGCTGAAAGACGACGAGCAACAGAAGCAGAAATCATTGGTTACGAAGATCAAGGAGGCAAACACCACATTTGTGTCGAGTAGAAAAGTAGATGATAGTCTAAAGGAGCGAGAACAGGCGCTGCAAACTCTGGAAACAGCGTACTCGAAATACCAAGAAGTGATTGGGAATTTAGAAGCCGGCAGGACGTTTTACAATAATCTTGCGAAGTTGTTGGCGAGGTTACAGCAAGAAGCCAAGGGATTCGTGTACGCAAGGAAGTACGAGGCAGAGCAGATGGAGATGTAAGTACATCCTCTCAGCTTATCAAGGAAGAAGGCGCATCTAACGAAAACAACAGGGACATTACATCTGCAATGTCGAACTTGAGAATATCATCCACACCTGCCACAGCACCGATAGCACAATACCAGCAACCACCCCAACAACAACCTGTCCTTCCACCACAGCCACAGGCCCCAGCCGCATCTTCGCGATATCCTACAAGATCTCTACCAACTAGGCAATCTGAGACAGCGACGCCACTACCGGCACCGCAGGCTCAAAGACCGCTTAATGTACCGTCTGTACCGACAGTACAAGGTGGTATTTGGACGCCAGATCAGGGGATTAGGTTTGGACCACCAGCAGGGGGTTCTGGGAGGGGGAGGTAGATCCTTTAAGATATATACATGCAATAACCGTTTAGTGTTTGCGTTTCTTTCGTTTGTCTTCAGTCTTTATTGGGTGGAATTTTAGTCAGCTATGCATAGCGATCAATACAAAGCGAACGATCTCGAGCTACTAGTCGTGTATTCAGTAACCTGAAGCCCTCTTAGGTTAGTTGGCCTTATTAGCTTCAGAATCAAGGTTAACTAGCCCACCGTGTAATTACTTTTGCGAACCAAGATATGAGAGGAGTTCATATCACATGCAAAAGAAAAAACGAGAAGATTATCATGTTAAAGTTATATGGTCCCTGCGTCGCCCTGCTTGATACAAACATTCGCTATGACGTCATAGATGATGCACGCATTTTTATGGCACAGGAACAAACGTCATTGGAGGCGATTCGCAGGCACGGGAATACCTGGGTGTATAAAAAGTCCGTTGGAAGAATATGATTCTTAACTTCATTTTAATAGTTTCTATCAAGTTATCAAAGATCAAGACTATACAAAGAAATACTCTACGTTTCTATCTCTCATCAATAAAACTATCCATACAAAAACAACAAAACTCTATTTCAAAATGAACAATAAGAATAACGGCGTTCGTCAAGGTGTGACCGGTGTCACCTCGTATGTTTCACCCTTTCCAAGAGTTGACGTTGATAACCTCTTGTCATGAGCATACTAATATAGATCATCACTAGTACTGTTGGAAATCTCGCCGGCGGCATCCTCGGCACGGTCGGCGGAGCAGTTGGTACAGTCGGCCGCGGCCTCGGTGGAACAATAAACAATACCACTGGAACAAGGGCAGTAGGTGATGGGCTTGCCTATGTGACAAATGGAGTCGAAAGCGGTGTCAACACTGTGGCGAAGGGGATTGAGGATGCTGGAAAGGCTCCTGGAAAATAAGGAAGGAAAACAAAAAAATAAAAAACACCACGTAGGAATAGGAATATGGTCATAGTGTTTGTTTGGATTTGGGTTATATGGAGTTATAGGATTTTGCAATGTATTATCAGTTGAAGATAATAATTCTTTTCACCCATATTAACCTCCATGAGAGATGAATGGTAGGAAATAGAGAGAGAGGTCCAATCAGGTATAAAAATAAATCGTAGCATCAACAAAACCTCAAGAGACGTCTGTATATTTGACCAGTCCGTCAACGAGGCCCATATTCAGTGCTTGACTCTATGATTGTTGACTCATCACGCTGAACCTTCTCTCCATTTCGTATGTTCCCTCATGGATATTTCTTCGCATCTGTACCGAAAGGCCTACCAGAAGTGTAAAAAAAGAGTAGAAAGATGGAAAGTCTTTCGAAGAAGAAAAGAGAAATCCGAGTTCAAAATGAAATGGATTTGAACCATCCAATAAAACTCTTCATCAGCCCATCGTCCTCCTCCTCTCAAAAGGATCCTCAAATCCAATGGTGTGTAATGATGTAAACCCCCCTCGCCTCAAGAATAAGCCCCATCGAGTCACCTCATACCCAATCTTTCGAAAAGGGTACAAAGCAATCGCATAACTATCCAATCTTTGACGAAAATTTGAAACCAGCACCAGAGGGCGTGAACCCCCAATTCCCAACAATCCCTTACCACACCCGAATCCTTCCACAACAAAGAAAGCCAGTCTTCAATCAACCCGAAGGCGAGAGACGCAGAGATCGATGTTTTAAGCGTGGTAGTAACTAACGGTTGTGAAATAAAAGAAGGTGGGTGTAATTGTTTTATAATGCTGTATGATGAACCGAATGGAATCAATGCTTCTATGTCGGTGTTTTTCAACTGGTTTTCGTTTTCACGAAAACTACGTCCGGGGACTTTCTCCCAAAGCTTTCTGTATTTTGACAGTGGAGGACGAATCTTCCATTATCTGTATGTGGCTTTGATGGCGATTGTTTGAGCGAGGGGGGATATATACGGACATTACTTGAATTGCGCGAGGTTTTGAGAAGGGAAGGCTAATGGATGATGGAGTTGAAGTTTTCTTGTGATGATGGTTGGTGAAAGGAAGAGAGAAGACAATTTTGGTGTCGCGAAAAAATAAAAATTTATATTTGGGTGGCTGACCCTGGCGCAAACCAAGAGTGGCTAGTGATGTGTTGGTGGCTGGTGAGACAACTCAAAAGCCAACAGATGTCACCGAAAGCCAACTGTGCATGAGCACGTTGCAAGATGACCTGGTATATATAATAATATCTAAGGCTATATACTATAGTATCCGAACATATGCATATGTGGCGCCCCCAATTTTACGTCCAGCGCCGTTTTCTGAGACTCACCTCCACTGGCTCCATGTTTAGCTTATAACGTGGTAAGGTATCGTAATTAAATCAGACCTTGGTTGAGCTTATAAATAAGCCCGCATGTCCCATTGCTAAATCCAATTCCCTCACTCTCTCCACTAGTATCGCCAATGCCTCTATCGTGTCTTACTTCTTGAGTTCAAGCCTAATTCTGTTAAACTTAATAAAACCTCTTAATATTTGAGCTTGCTACCCGCGCGCACGATGGATGCGAAAGGAACACCCAGCCTCAACCCGCTTAGGGCAGGTCAGCAAGCTCCTATTCCTCAACCTAAGCCAGAGTACGAAGACGTCATGCTTTTTCAACACCGCGATTGGGACGACCGGCCTGATGCGGATGTGGATTTCAACCTAAACGGCGCCCGAGCAGATAATTGGAAACTTTGGACTGTGAAGCTAGACTTCGTTCAACAAGGTAATATGCTGCAGAAGAATCTCTACGAGGTAGTCTGAATAGAAATTCTGACCAGGTTAAAAAAAATATAAAAAAAAAATAGGTGACATGCGTACTGGCACCGCATTCTACATAAATCTAGACCAAAAAAAGGGTCGAATACTTTTGACAGCGGGGCATAACCTGATAAGCGAAAGTGGAGAAATGACACAGCATATGAGGATATCTACAACAGGAGAAGTTATCACGACAAGCCAGATGTTTGTCTCTGACGGGTACAAGAACAACCCAGGCAAGGATAGATCTTCGGACTATGGGATGATACTACTACCCGGTGCTCCTGAGGGTGGGTACGGATTCTCACTGAAGCTGGCAGAGGCAGCGGATCTTAAGCTCCCTGGTGTCAATGTTATCGGATTTCACCCTCATATCGATGAACCTGAACTTAACGCCGGGAAGGTGACTAAAACTATGCAAAAGTGCATCAAGTACAAAGTCAATTGCGTGGCCGGTAACAGTGGTGGCCCTGTTTGGGTAGGATGTGGAGGCAAGGAAACGGTAATTGGGATACAGTGAGTAGTTAATCGGGAGCCAAGACGTGTAGAATTTCGCATCTGACAAACAACTCGAGTACCCATGGAGGGGACCCTAAAAAGGGAGGGGCAGGAGCCCAGGGCACCCGTATCCATCTTGGTGTGTTGCAGGATATCTGTCGGTGGACGGCGGGAGCCAATGTTGCGCATATCGGAGCTAATGTTGGGTACTTATCGAGAAGACTTGCCGTCTATTCGCTAAAGCCACCTCACCACGATTATACGGATCCTGAGGTGAATTTCTACATGAGATTTACAAAGGGGGTACCGACTGCAAAGGTCCGCCTAGGAGCAGAGGATCTTGAAACGACCTTTGACGTGTTACCTGGTCTGACATCTTCTTGGAGCAAGGGAGGAAAGGCGCCACTGCCTGCAAGATACGTGTTCCTATTTAACGAGCCCGCCAATTGGCAGGAAAATAGTGAGTCCGAAAACAGCGATGCAGAAGGCATTGCTGACCCTCCAAAAGCAGTTCAGAAGCAACTCTTCTTAAGGTGGAGAACCGACCCAGATATCAATCGTGTTGAACTTTCGGAAAAACTGCGAGATGATAGTCTGGTTGTTTTGGAAAAAAAGTTGAAGGGATTTGAAATTAGACTGGATAAGAAAAAATTAAGGATGGTGGTTGATGAGATCGACGTAATGCCGCCCGAGGGCCCAGAGGGATTGCCCGAGTTGTACGAAAGCGAACAGGTTGGGTTTATACCTGATCAATACAAGCATATAGATTATTTGGTATATATCCCCCGAGAGGTTTCAGGCCTAATGATAATAAGCACTAACATAAGATCTAAATACAGTATTGTTTGTTTAAATTCGCATAGACGACGAAGAGTAGCTAATCGGCTTGGCGTGGGATCCCGGGAATTTGGAAGGAGAAACGCTAGAAAGGAAATTCGAATAACATAGTCTACCAGGGCAATCCCCGGATTCTTGGAACAAAGTAGTGATAAACAACCACATAACGCACACGGTAGAAGTATGGGCGACAGCCCCTGCTCATCCATCTAATGTTCTGCGCATCGTTAGACTTTCTAAGCTGTCTTTCTTCGACCGCACCCACGTCCACAGGCTCGCCAGAATTGGAAAGCTGTAGAAGTCTTCCGTTTGTGAGCACATATGCTTCGACATGTCCATCTTCCTCTATGGAGGCTCGAAAACGAGTTATTGGGCTCTCTACAATAATATTCTCCACAGCATTGTCTAAAGGAGCGGTCAAATGTTAATACAAATTTGCAGGTTTGTAACGTCATGATGTGTGCAGGGAATTAATTAACTTACCAACCCAATCCTCGGACATATTCTCCCGACGCAAATAATGCATCGTATCGTCAATTCCAAAGTAGAAAAGGATAGTAGCATTATCAGTTACGGTTGTAGCCAATGGTGTTCCTATCTTAGGCTCAGCAGGAAAATGAGGCAGGATGGTCCACTCTTCGCCGCCAGTTCTAACAGCAGCTTGCAATCTGCGGTTCGGGGTCATAAAAAACAGCAAGAGCCCTTGAGGGCTCATAGCTGCTGCAAGCCCGCTCTCAGGGTGTAGCTCGATCTTCCCGATTCCTCCAGACGCGTCCTCTTTCCAGATATCATCTTCTTCGAAGTCGTACTTAAACGCTATTATATTATTGTCCGGACTGATTGAAAAGATCAATCTCTATCACAAAAAGAAGAGCCAAAAGTTAGCACATCAGAGTTTGTCACATATATACTTCAAGTACCATGCATAATATTAAAATCGGTTGCAAAGCTAGCTGGGATTGGTGCACGCTAGCCAGTTGGCAGAAAAGTCAATATACCTCTCCACTACCAAGGCCCTCATCTTCATCTGGATCATCGAGATCCGAACCATTTGAGTACCACACGTAGGCAACAGGTGCATTACTCTTGACACCGTCCCCAACTTGGTCCCTATGTAGTGTCTCGCCACTTTCAGGATCCCAAACCTCCTCGTCTAGGATACCTTCGTTTTCATGGATTAGGCGGTTACAGTCTGGGGCCACAAGTGCACCAGAAGCGGAGAGGCAGTATGCAGTCTTTTGAAGGTTGTCCATTTTTAAGATAAGAACAGCAGGGGGTTAACTAGAAGAAAAGAAAAAGCCACTAAAGTGTAGCAATATAGAGGCAGAGTAGTAGCGGAGAAGGTCTTCTTGATTCTATGGTGAACTAGGACGCTACCCAAATTATTTCATGGTTTTTTTCAACCTCTTTATAGATATTTTCAGTTCCAATTCACACTGTTTATCTCGAGGAAGCAAATATAATACTCCTATGGCTTATCAGAGCCCGACTATCCCTCGGAATCTAGTGTGATCCCCAAAAACATCGAGCGAGCAGGATCTCCTCAACTGCAAGCCCAGTCCCACGAAATTTCCATCCCGTGTTCACGAATACTCGCTCCTCAATCACGGGAACTCGGAAGCCTAGGAAATGGGCGATTGCCAATCAGGATGAAAGTAAATTTCAAGGACAATATGTTACTTCATACATGTGTACACGAGGTAGCGAAACATCTAATGTGGTGCTTCACCGAGGGCACCTTGCTTTAGAATGTCCTGCAAGGGATACACTCTTTATGCATGAACAGCTAGCTGAATTTTCGAAAAGAGGGGCAGCAGTTTAGCTTGCCATTTGTGGGAAATTCAATTAGGTGCGGGGTACGATAATTGCTTTATTAAGCTCCTGAAAACATTATTGATAGGGCGTTACACCGGCAGACTCATAAATCCTGTATTCTAACTCAATACAGCCGTTACCGCATGCGCAGCCAGATTTGGAGTCAACCAATAATATAAACCAATCGGGGATATTCTAGCTTTAGCTGGGCACCGAATGATTATCAATGTTTGGTTGTCTGTGCAGTTTATAGGTCAGAACCGTTTTGGTACGAGCCCTCCATTCAATTGCATTAATCCAGTAGCTGAGCTGCAATGCCTAGTCCATCCCGGCCTGGATATCCCCTAGCTTGTAAGACAGGTCTAGAAAGACGTTTAATCACGGTGCATTGCATTTTCTATGAATCCGTGTTTAAGCTCCCGAGACATGGGATGAAAGCTAGCGAAGGTAAAACTGCGAACCAGGGAAGAGGAATTAGGCTCGGGTATCTCGGTTATAGATACTAACTAGGATATCCCGACCCATGCCAATAAAATTCAAATGTTGTAATTTCGGGGGGGTGTGAAAGCTCGAAAGAACAGTGCATACATATTGCATATCACCATGTGAATTATATTGCAGCATGAATACGTAGCTTTGCAAGGAATCAAATCCTGCTCGTTTCGTGCATAACCAAGTCTAGACGTCTATGACGTTACACAAGTCCTTTGCGTTGCAAATTGCCAGCACAGATCAATTATACGTACTTAGTATGCACAGTTTGGTGGGGGCGTACGCAAGGGATTCGAACGGAGCTGGAGGGCCTGAAGAACATGCAGAGATCTAAAATTTGCCAACTTAAGTCCAATCAAATGTGTTGAAAAGCGTCGTATTCACGCCAAAGGGCGCATGCAGCATCCTCAGCCGGATATGAATTGGAGGAAGCCTCCTAAGTAGAGCCAATGGAAAGTTTACACCGTTTGAGGGGAGAATTCTGGCCGTTCGTGATGTTGTATGATACACGGTGCAGACCCAGGTCCACCATGCATTCTGCAAGCTGACTCTGGCTTCGCATATGCGGGGTGAATCGATGTTGTTGCACGAACTCGACATTATGGGAAAGGAATGAACAGCATTCCACAAATCTACCTCGTGCCGTCTACATTTAAGGAGTATTTTCAGTTAAAGAAGGTTAAGAGCTCCGGTGCGACACACTGAAGGATCCTGAATATAGATCCTGATCAAAAAAAGGGGCGTTATCTTGATATTCGAGTATTACAATTGCCTAATTTTTTTTTCTCTCTTCCATACAAACTCAGAAACCTGGAGCTTTGGACTTTTCTTTTTTGTTCTTCCGATCGAACCCAATCCTTTGCGATCGATAAGTGCTGAGAGAATCACGAGGCCATCGATAGTTGAATCTATTTCCATCCGGCCGGTATCCCGCGTGGGCGCCCAATGGCAAGGGTTTAATTGCACTCATAATTAAGTCAAATTCTGGGCACGGCAGAGGCCTTTTCAGCCCTCGTCATGCCCTCCTCAATCTGGAATGATGCCTTAAGCGGCAAGCTCAATGAAACCAGTTTGAGAGAATACTTGAAAGCTGGAGAAGATATTAATGGCCGTTTCACACAACGAAGCTATACTCCTCTTATGGCCGCGGTCCTAAAAGGCCATCACAAAGTAGTTAAGGTACTTCTTGACAATGAAGCAAGGGTCGATATTCGGGCCGAGGATGATTCCACAGCTTTATGGTTGGCTACCTCAAAGTCTACGAGGAACTCAGTATCAATTGTTGAACAGTTGCTTCAGAAGCGCCCCGATTTGAATGCAGTCCCGAATAAGGGGTCCGGAAACACCCCGCTAATGCAGGCTATTGTCGAACTTAAGAGCGAAAAGATTGTTAGTAAACTAGTCGATGAAGGCGCCGATGTAGGAAAGAAAAATGTGAAGCAGAAGACCGCCAAAGAACTTGCAACGGCACAATTCAATAGCAAGCTGCTATACGCCTTACTCCCTGCGGAGCAAAGGGCGACAAAGCGAGCTTCTGTTTTCCAAAACTTCCGCTCCTTCATTAGCCATATTCTTTGGGTCGTGAATACAGCAGCCGGCGACGGTGTGGGGTATCTCAAAACTGTCTTCGGCATAACTGGGCGGCGCGCAACCGATGACCCACTACTTAACGACCTTGTTCCTAAGGTAACTCTAGAAATATTGACCCTCAGAGGTATTTGACGGTAAACTAAAGACATCTATAGGAACTAAGGATAAAGTCACCAGCAGAGCTAAAGGGTGCAAAGGGTGCAAATGGCGCAAAGAGTCAATCACCGAAGTCGCTTGAAGACTGCATGAGCCTTGATGAATTTGAGAAAAATATCTTGGACATCGTTGACACCATGGGACTGAACCGTTTCTTTCCAAAGGATAGCGACAAACTCCGAAAGTTGGCACACGGACTCGTCAATTTCAGACAATCTAATAGTGCTTTGAATACTCCGGAAAACCTGCGCGGCTTGGCTACTCTCTCTTTGTATAAAACTATCATTCTTTGCGGTAGGTGTTTAGTTCTAAATTATATCACCATTGGAATATTTCACTAATGAATGATCACAATATTTGACAGACGATAGCGGTTCAATGTGGGCACCTACTACAAGTAATAGTTCAATGACTCGTATGCAGTCACAAATTAAAGTCATAGAGCGTATTACCGACATTACCAGCATTCTCGTTCCAGAAGAAGGCGGAATCTACGTACGATTTCTTAATAGAAAGGTGGGATGGGACCGGCTTAGCAAAGAGGAAGTCAACAAGAGGCTCGAAATTATAGATCCTGATGGCGGTACACCACTTGGAGCTGCATTCAAACGCGAGGTTCTTGATCCATTTGTGGTTGACAAAATTGAAGCTGGCAAGAAACTTGATTCTCCATACCTAATCTGCGTGGTTACCGATGGTGCTCCAAATCGTGGCGAAGACCAAGTCTTTGTTTCGGAACTTAAAAAATGTCTAAGTTTGTTGGAGGATAGTGGTTATGGCGAACGAGGTGAGCATGCATCTGAAACCTACCCAGCTAAATATACATTCTGACCGTGGCTTTTCGGGGCATCTATAGTTGTATCTTTTGTCATCAGTAGAATCGGTGATGATAGGTCTGCAGACAGGTTTATCTCGCAATTGGACGACACGCACGAGTTTCCGGATAACGTTTTCATCTGCCGCGGTAAGCAATATACGGCCTGTGAACTTACCTTCCCCCAAAACTGCTAATCTGTATTTTTGTTGAATTAGACCAAATTGATGAAGGAATCGGAGGAGAAGGGCAGAGCGATGCTACAATGGAGATACGAGTAAGTTTTATCCACTTCTTGCTGGGCCTGTTGATTCACTGAGCTAACATTGGGTGCACCTATAAAGCTATTTGATATTCTTACTACACCACTTATGAAATAAAAGGGTTGATTATATCCTACTGAGATTAGATATTTCAGTTAATACGACAGAACTGGGGCTTTCGTTTTTTCACTGCCTTCGTTTCATCCGGCGTTCATCATATTATTAACATTGCGTTCATCAATAGTTCTGATAGCTAGTGGGATCCAATGGATTAGTCACGAGATGCCAAATAAGGCGCGGCATGGCGCATGTCGTCTAAGCGTTTATTGCCCAACGAGCCTAACATAGTCTCGAAGACCCTCTTGTGCCCAAATAGCCCATCTAAACATTTCATCCTTGTTAGCATACACCATTACGATAATCACAGACTTTATACTTTGGGGGCAATATAACTTACGTTCTTAGTCCAATCATGGCCCTCATCTGCCAAACATCGGGTACAATAACTCTTCCACCATACCCGCTCAACAATCTCTGCACTGCAATTTTGGCTGTCTTCTCTACTCCATAAAACAACCTCTTCTGAACCCTGACCTCACCGCTCTTCTCTACGTTGTCAAAAGCAACGATATTTGTTCTCATCCAAGTTG
This sequence comes from Orbilia blumenaviensis, assembly GCA_036872755.1. Classification (NCBI taxonomy): domain Eukaryota; kingdom Fungi; phylum Ascomycota; class Orbiliomycetes; order Orbiliales; family Orbiliaceae; genus Orbilia; species Orbilia blumenaviensis. The sequence continues at coordinate 319,105 of JAVHNS010000015.1, forward strand.
GATGGACGATACTCGTCCTAACCTGTGGCGCTTTATAAACATGTCTCAACTCCTGTCTAAGCGCTTCATAGTACGCCAAGGTACCAGCTTTTGTAGCACAGTAATCTGCCAACCCGGCAATTGAGAGATATGAGCACATGCTTGCGATGAACATCACATGTCCATGGTTATTCTTGATCATCGATGGCAAGAACTCGTGGATCATGGCAATGTGGGAGGTTAGGTTGATATTGATCAGCTTTTGGGATTGCGCGACAGGGGTAGAGAGAAGAGGTCCAAGGTTTGCAATTGCAGCATTGAGAACAATGATCGTTGGTTCCCCATGGTTCTTGCGAATTTCTGCGGCAGTGGCGGACAGCGCCGTGAAATCAGAGATGTCGCAGGAGTAGTAATGGACAGTCTTATCTATGATCTCGAGGTCAATTAGGTATGGAGTTTAGGGGAGATATGTATAAATCATATCCAAAAACAAAATCTATTTTTTAGAGCCAGTACCCAAGGAATACGAAGCTTCTCTAAGTCTGAAGGCCACAAACCCGAATAATATTGTAGAAAACAGGCACTTACACTGTTCCTTAACTTCCTTCCGAACCTCGGTGACATCAACTACTACAACCGTAACACCCTTCTGAGCCAGTTGTATAACCATCTGCTCTCCCAACCCCCCACTTCCACCCGTAACCATCACCACCTCTTTTTCCCAATCATACTTATCATCCGTAGCCCAATTATTCTCCTTCTTCCACGAAAAGTACGTGCTGATATTAGATATCAAACCCGTGAGAAGTTTGAATCCTGCAGCATAAGACAAAAGGTTCAAAAGAAGCTGTGGGGAAATAGGAGATTTGGAAAGAACGTCAATTAGTGGGGATAGGTGTTCGGGAGGGGTCAATTTTAAGACCCCAAGGGTAGCGGCAGATAGGAGGAGAGTCGAGGTTTTGGCCATGGTTGAAGAAGAATATGATTATGATCTTTTGGGCATATGACTGGGTATTTTTGAGAGAATCGATGATTGGTAATGGGAATGGGGAAATCAATGATATTTTTGGGAAACGTTGACAGCAAGGATTGAGGTTGAAAGGTGGAGAGGATTGGGCTGGGGTTGCGTTGGCAGGCGTTGGATTGAGGTTGTCGGCGACGCGGCATTATCATGTGCGACGTGAACAAACCAAAACCAGCCACCTAGATTGCAATTGCCGGCGCCGGGTAGAGGCATCTCGGCATCGATATTACTGGGCTAGTTACTCCGCATTTTAAGTGGAGAGGCTTAAGCTTGCTAAGAAGACGAAGTAACACTAACTAGCCGAAATTGAAAGGCCCCTGAGACCACATTAAACTATATTATGTTGCAAATATTAATACTGAGATTTACACTCCTCACCGCCAATTGAATCATACGCTTTGAATTATAATATATACCTAGATTAACGGAGACTAGAATTGCCCTTATATATAGTAGGAGTGGTAATGATGTCAGTCAACATAGCCCCAAACACCCTAAAGTGGTCTCGACTGATAGTGAACGAAACTGAAATGAAAAGTGCCTTTCCAAAGGTAAAGGAAATATTTCTGCAGTAATACAGATATCCGCCATATTAAAGTCAAGGGAAGCTACCAGCAATGCATAAATCGTCAGATAAAACAAAGAAGAAGAACGACGAAAGAAACATGGAACTACCGTAAACTCCAGACTTGCCAACTTGGGCGAAAAGTAACTATAGGAAAGAATGAAAAATTAGGGAAAAGGAAGACTCGAATGTTTCCGAGTCACTTTTTGATACCCTTGATTGCTAGTGCAGGGGTACAAATGCATAGATAGCATTTCTACACAGCGGTCCAACGGGGGAAACTTATGAGGAATGTGGTTGTGCAGTCTTGAACTTGTAGGTGTCGGGCGTTGAAGATACCTTACTGCCTTGTCTTGTGTCCTTTAATGTGGGGTCTCGGTTTTGAACTACTCCCTTGGGAAATGTAATGATATAAGGTCGTCAAGCACTCTCATGCTCAGTGGCTTGACGTAATACCCATTTGCGCCAGCTTCAACGGACTTCTTCTTGTCCTCGTCTGTGTTTTGTCCAGTGACTATAATAAACTTTCAGTTAGCTCTGTAGTCGAAGATAAGTAAATTGAAGCCTCAAGACACCTACCCATAAACACCATACTCGGCTGAAGCCCTTGGTCCGCCTCGCTAACTCTGATGTCGTGTGTTGCATCAATTCCATTCTTCACCGGCATGTCCAAATCCATCAATACTAGCGAAACACACTTATTCTCTCTGGCAGCTTCCAAGTACTTTTCATGCGCTTCTACTCCGTTAATGGCTGTAACGTAGTCGTATTTGCGTTTTTTGCAATACATAACCAAGATCCCTAGATTTGTAGGGTTGTCGTCCACGATCAGGATTCGTAGTGCGTCACGGCACCGACGTTCATGGTGACGCTGTCGTGCTTTCGATGATTGTATGGAGATAGCCCCCGCGTGGGGATCCTCTGCTGATGATTCGCCTAGCGGCGTTATCTGGGGATTTTGGCCTGGTTTGAGAAGGTGGGCTTCTCGGCTCTTAAGGCTTAAGTCACGATAAGCTTTGGCGGCATCCTCCACAACCTGCCAAAGCCTCCCTCTGCGGACCGGGGTGAGACAGCGTATAAACCGTCTTGTAGAGTCCTCATTACACAACGCCTCTTCACTACCCCGAAGTTCGCTATAGTTTTGGCAGATATATATGATGATCTGGTTGCGCCGAACAGAACCGAGTAAATCAGTAAATGTGTCCGTGGCACTTTTGGCTTCAACAAGAGCCAAAGTTGCTGTCTCCGGCCTGCTAACTTTAAATCCCATTCGCTCGAGGTTCCGGGCGGCATAAGTAAGGTGAAGGGTTTCAAGTTGCCTGTCGATCGGCATAAAATATGTGAGCGGCATTTCACAACCTATGAGGATTCGTTTTCGGTATGAGATTCTGGGGCATGCCAGTATTGGATTTAGCAACTGGAGTCTGAAATGAGAACCGCTCCCGAGACAGGAGGATATCAGTGTTAGACTGCCGCCCAGAACTTCTGCGATTCTTGATGCCACTGTTAGGCCCAACCCTGATCCCCTTACTGTTGAATCAATTTTCCCGAATGGTTGAAATATCCTGTCCCGGTCCGTTTCTGCAATGCCAATACCAGTGTCCACGATGTTGTACTCGAGGACGTCATGGTGCTCTGACAATGCGGTCTGGAATATGACTGTACCAGTCTTTGTGAATTTCATAGCATTCCGGACCAGTTGCCCCAAGCATTGCTTTATCAGATTATAATCTGTCATCAGCATCTCAACCTCTGGGGGTAGCCGGTTGTCGGATATTAGGGTAACCTTTTGATCTGTGGTGAAAGCAGAGGTAGTCTCGCGCAAAACTTCCTCCTCGATGATATTGAAACTGTGGAGTTGCATAACCTTCACTATCGCCTTATTCTCAAACTGATCGTAATCCAATAAATTGTTGATGGTATTAAGAAGCTCACGCCCTGAACTGTCGATATTACTCAACATGGTGAGGGCTTTGTCTGATAGATATGCCTGCCTCGGCAACATCAGGGAGTCGATATGCTCTTGGGACTTAGTTGGTGGCGTTATATCCCTGTTCTCTTCTGTGAGTAGCTCGTAGGATGAAAGTATCGCATGTATTGGCGTCCTGAGTTCGTGAGATATGCCCCGTAGGAAGCGTGACTTCGCATGCATTGTCTGATTCAACAGCTCTTCCTGTATGGTGTTACACACAAGAAGTGCGACCGCCCCGACAAACCAAGAGTCCACCTCGTCAAATATCTGCTTCATCTCGCCAGTTTCTACAAGCATGTAGGATTTTGGGTCTGATTTTATCTTAAATGCGATAGCTCGGACAGTAGGGTCGCATTCCGACTTAGTGTATGGAGTGTGATTGTGTCCCGAAACCCATTCATTAATACCATCGTCGTCTTCCCAGATGTTTTCTCGGAAGCTGGTGTATGAAACGGGCAGCCGCCTGTTCTTGAGGGAAAGGTAGCCATTGTGGTGGGTTTCGATGCTCACAGAGGCAAAAGGATATGTTTCCTGCAGCGTTCGGAGAGCATCTTCTTTGATAGTCTGCGGAGTAGCAGTTCTTGTTAAATGCCCAAGGATTGATGTTAGTCGTTCTCTTTCTGCGAGCCTCATACTCCGAGTTCTCTCGATAATAGTGTGGACAATAACATCCGCGAACTTGATGAGGGCGTTTTGCTGTTGAAGGCTGAGCGGTCGTGTGGCCGAGAAGTTGGCAACGCACTAATTACAAATTGCTAATGTTAGCTATTGCTAGGCGCTGGTGCTATATTGGACGTCAAGGATTGTATCAAAAAAAAAGAAGAAGAAGAAGAAGAAGAAGAAGACTGGTTTGTGTATACGCACAAGAGAGCCGAAGGCAATTTCACAGTTTGTCCCAGGTATCTTGTACCTCAGTTGGGTCCCTGGATACGTATTAGTACATTTCCATCCTATTTATCCAAGTTATACCTCTGCTCACCCGCATAAAACTTCAGGCCAGCCTCTACATGAGGCGAAGTCATAAACCTAGATCCTTAGTTCAATAAATGATACTTTCAACATGTGGTGGCAAACAGCGGCACAGACCTCCAGTCTTTCTCCATATCTTTCACCATAAACACTTTCCCCCCATCATGTAGGACAGTATGGGCACATGTAGCCTCGCGGCGAGGTAAGACTGCCAAGGGCACATTTGTAGTGACTACCCTTCGGTAGTAGTCGTGGTCGAGTAGCCCTAGGATAACACAATCCTTCTCCATAAAGTCTATAACAACGATATTAGTCTATGCCTAGAAGGCCAATTTTTTTTAAGAAAGACGTTTGTAACATACCGTTCACCAAGTCCACTTGATCCTGTAGGCACGAAAGCAAGTGTTTATCATTTTCTATATACCGTCCATAGTACCACAAAGACTTAAGACTAGAAGGCAAGGCAAGGTTAGTATCATAATATTAGAAAAGGTATATAAAACACGCCAACATGTATTATATATCATACCGTAGGAGCTCATTTTTCGTCAGCGTCGGGAACAGATACGGATCCTCGAAGTCCACGGGCCTAAGTGGCTCTGTAACACCACCGTCGTCGTCTCTTTCCTCTGGGTATAGGCGCTGAAAGTCGTCCTCATTGAATTCAAATATCGGTGAACTGGTCAAATTGGCGTCAAACACAGTTGGCTCTGAAGGGCGCTCGGGGATAACATTTTTCACTTTAACTTCAGCAACAGCAAGAATTGACGGTCGTTCATCGGTACCGCCCTCTCTCGAGCTTGGGGTAGTAGGCTCATCATCCATAGGCGTGAGTGGTGATGACATGGTCTCCTATGCTTAGCGTCTAAGCTTCCCCAGGCCAGAAGCGGCAGCGATCGCCCTGGAGCCTGCAATAGTGCTTTCCCTAAAAACTGAGCAAATGCTGTGATGTCTACCCGCCAAGTGCTTGAATTTCGTGCGCGTATCCGAATACCAAAATTCAAGGATCCAAGTGGTATTACAGTAACCGGAGCTAGCGGTCGGTTTGCGCTATGAGGAGGCAATAAAGATCGTGGGGGTTAGGGATGCTATCTGGGGCAAGGGCATTGCGACATGTGAGATAGCTAAGTAGATGATAAGCAGTTGATGATGAAGAGGACGAAATATCAAATAAGTTAATATAATATTCTACTGCCCGGGGCTGAAAGGGACGACGATTGAAATATTACGTTAACGTTGGAGTTCTGGAGCACTGGAGCTGTTGACCTGGAAAAACTATTAAAAAGACTTTCTTTGCCTTTCTCCCCGCAGGCCCCTTGCACCCGCCAAATCGGCATTTCCATCATCGATCGAGCGATTCAAATTGCATTTTGCATGACCCCTCAGGCTCCTCAAAGCAGCCACCGCGCTAGTTCAAAAGCCCTGCGGGGTTGGTCTCCCTGGTTGTCTGGTTCGTTCGTCGCGACTCGCCAAACTGTCCTTGAACATCGAACACCTGCACCGGTTGACTGGATGCAAAGTGAAACTGATAGTATTTTAGGTTTCTAAGGAAGCATAATTTCTTCCCTCTAGCCCTCGGCCGGGATATCGGGGCCTCTGGATGACCAATTCCTTCGGCGGAGGTCGAGACCAGCCGACCGTTAGGCAAAGTTTAAAACACAAAAAAAAAAAAAAAAAAAAAAAACACATTCCGCTAGCCATGGAAGGTTGGACCATCGACCCAAGCCCTGGCGCGACAAGTCAGATATCGGGTGGTTCCAGCTGCGCGGGTACCAACGTTATATGGCATTCCGCAGATTCCTGTTCCCGCTGGCCAGATGCCCATCCCACTAATATAATACAAGAGACAAGGCGGTCTAGAATTCCTATCTCGAACGATCTCTTCGCAGGTGAACAGATACAAGAATTGTACCGTGCGCGTGTGCCTGCAGTACACTCATGCCGGCCGTCGTGGGTTTCACAAAGATGATGTGACTCAACTCGAGAGCCCTGTGAACGCAAAATCTCCAGCGCCAACTCTATCTACAATGTCGCTGTGGCCGAGTGGTTAAGGCGATTGACTAGAATGACCTCGGTCCTCTTCATCAATTCCGTTCGCGGGCATAGGTTCGAGTCCTATCGGCGACGACATCTTTTTTATTTTTTTCCCAAACAGCTGGACGGTGGTTAATGTCCATGATGTGTGTCTGTTGTAGCTTTGCCTTTAAGCTTAAGCCAAATGCGTCTTGATTGGGGCCGGGATTGTGATCGCTTGGCCAATTAGGCGGGTGTTCATTACTTTTTTGCCCCCGTCTTTGTAACTAACTTAAGTCTTGAGGAGAACAACCTGCCCTGCTATACAGACACACAAACAATATATCCGTAATACCAGTCGGACTTGAAATTAAGGTGTTTCCCCAGAATCAACGTTCCATCCCCCTTCTACGACGTACGAAAAAAGTGGTTTTCTGCTGCGTAGCTACAGACGGCCTTTACCCCTGTCTATGTAACCTCTTCATTCATGCGCCAAGCCAATCTAATGTTTGAACGACGCACATCCAAAGCTTATTTATACCTTTCAACTGAGCTGCGGGTAGTCAGTCGAAGCCCTCACGTCATTATATTTTTATTTTGCATTAGCCCACTGAGGCCATCGAATTGAATATATTGATAGGTACCTACTTACCTATTAGGTACAACTTCATATATTCTTTCCAAATATTCGGTTCTACCTACCGTGCGAAAGGACATTTCTCAATACCGAGTCCACTCAAATCCGGAATATTTAAAATTGTTTTGCGGATAATACCTTGTCAGTACTATTGTATATAAGTATACAGATCTACTATGTACTACCATATTGATATGAGTACTGGATTAATTCAATATTGATTCCATCCTGAATTATAGCATGGTAGGTATTTATGAATTCATATCCACAATGGTTACATCCTCTCAAACATCCCCCAGAATGTGGAGTATCTATGGTAATAATAAAAGTGCCAAAAAGCAAGTGGGACATTCAGGGTTAAAGTCGCGATGCCGCTCCAAAAAAAATACGTCTTAGAGCCCATGACCCCGCCCTTAGAGGTCATAAACCAAAAAGCCATAGGTAAGAACCCGAAAAGGTAGAGTAGGAACAGACACATAGGCCCGAAACTGTTGGTTGCCAACGCTACGACTGTTGTAAGGTTTAAACATATATGTGCCGCATTGGTGTACATTATTAGAGCAAAGTCGGCTTCACAGAGAACTACATGATCAAGATCCCGTTTTCATTAGCAATTATGACACCCCTGTGTGCACATAGAACCGGAAAATGACTTTGGAAGATATAGTATTTTATTACCAACTTTAGTGCCTTTTGCGGCTGTTCGGGGTGTATCCTTCGCGGGCTGAGCAGTTGATTGTGGATTATCGGCTCGTACTTCAGCTTGGAGGGGTCGCTTGGTTACGTCCTCAGGTAGTAGCGGAGTTGTAGTTGACACCATCGTGTAGGCCCGATGTGATCTCGGTGGAATACCGCTATTAATAACAAGTTATCGTTTTGCGGTCGGGCAAGGGATACCTGCCTAGGTAGTTAGGTATATATTTTTTGAGAGGCGGAGAATAAGTGTCGGCGAAAAGGCGGCGGGTCTTTTGTTAAGGTCTGAGTCCGAAACAAAGAAATGGTTTGTAAAATTAATATTTATGGATTTCACCAAAACAGAAGATATAGAGACCAGGTAGAGTTCGGGTTGAAATATATCTAACCCTGTACGCAAATGGTGATCTTGACGGCTGATCTTCTTCACACATATCTCCGGCTGCTGCTGTCGTTTGAGTTTATATTTAGGATGAGTATACGTAGCAGCTGGCTCTAACCTCGTCGATCGCAAGAGCAGCGAATAGAAACCTCGACCACTGGCTCTATTCTAAGTCTGGATGTCAAAATATATACATCCCATGGACTAATTTCTACTGATGCCGAATTTGATTAAAGTGGTCATACCCGTTGTTTATAAACTCAAAATATGATCCGAAACGCAGTCAATGTCACTGTGCCGGCACTACATTTCCGTCCTTGACGGCCACTTTACGTATTGATTTAGGCGCCTAGGACAAGAGCAAAGCTAATGTAAAGTAAAGGCTCAGGCAGATTGCTTCCTCTTGTTCCGCTAATTTATTTTTGTCTATGCAAGGGGAAGCTTTGGCACATTGCATGGTAACGTCACGAAAGTAGGCAAACCAGCGTCACCACAAGGCCCGCAACATGGTGCCAAGACTGTCAGCGTGCAATTTGCAACACAGTATTGGGTTGTCCTGTAGTAACTGACGGTCCAAAAGGTTTAATTAAAAACTTTGAAGAAACTATTCTCATGGAATATGTCGCTGTGGCCGAGTGGTTAAGGCGATTGACTAGAAAGACGTTGTCTCTCTTGCTATCAATTCCGTTCGCGGGCATAGGTTCGAGTCCTATCGGCGACGACATTTCTTTTTAGCTTTTTTGCTGCCAATAATTCACTTACTATATTTTGTCGGCTAAAATGGAAAGACAGCTGTATTACTATGCTGGAAATCGGTGTGATGTTAATACAAAATTAATCCAGTATTAAGTGGTAATGCATATTAGAACAGTGGGTTTTGATACGGTGCTACACAAAGAAGACCCCATATTTCGTGTTACGACGATACTGAAAAACTGTACTTTTCCAGCACAATAGTTAGGCCTCGATTACTCCGATGGCTGTGTTGTAATATCTAAATTTTTTTAACTGCTACAGCGATATAGTACTGGCGAGATTGGTACCGGTTACGGAAGTCGAAAAGTACCTGGGTCACTCCCTAATTTGGGTGGGATTTTGATACCACTCTAACCCAAATTATATTCGGCCTTTTGAGCACACTCATGCACCAAATTTATAAAAGAATTCCTAGTGGCATATATCACGCTTTGTCCCGCACCCAGACCTTCTACAAAACCTATGTATCATGCTGGAAAAGTACATATTTTAGCATCCAGTGTAATTTGGGGACATATGGAAGCATTTCGCATAATATCGTACTAATGTCGGTACATACGAAAGTTAGGGAGCTACACCCATAGCTGACCAGTTTCATTTTAATTAGGTATACTTTCCTAGCCCTTTGGTTTCGTAGTATACTAGGTTTTAGTCACAAGGTAAAGTCCTGTGCCCACCCAGTGAAGCACTCCATGGTGGTATTATATATATTGGGTTTGATTTTGGGGGGCGTCTAGCGGGTTGTATAGGTAGGTATATATCCACCCAAGGAGTAGTCTCGTATCCAACAAGCAGAGGCAATAATTTTTGATGTTGATACCTACCTAAGTATCTTTATAGACTCCTATACTATTGGCAGCCGAACCATTAGCGATTAAACTCGAGTCACTATTGCCACTAATGCATCTTGACTTCATATAACCACAACCGCTGTTATGTACGCGCTGTTCTATCATCAAATGGAACAACTTATCTGAATAGGTTCGATACTTGATCTAAATCCGCCTCTGTATATCACTTATGCGGAAGGTTTAGGTGCGAGACAAACAATCTCGGTAAATATTTAAATATAAATGTACATCTAAAAATCTATAAGGGTGCAGAAAGATATATATTATGCCTAACTACGTACCATCAAACTTCCCTATGCAATTGGCGACTTGAATTTCCATATCTCAAACCCCCCGCCGTTTCCCACTGCAATCGTATCACCCCGGATCTGTGAACAAAATTCATCTCTTCCACGATACTCAGAGGGGACCCAGAGGGCCCCCACACCATTTTGGGCTATCCATCCATCCCTCCATGCCGCCGCCCCAGTGCCTATATCCCTGCAAACACTTTCAACAGTACTCAGATCAAAACGTGCCTCTCCCGACACAGTCTCACCATCGATATCGCATGTATAGCTAAATTTCAACCACCTACTAGTTGGCGACAAGGGAGGTAATTTCCCGAACGATCGGTTTTCCTGAGAGAATGATTCCAGCGGTGGTGTGAACGGGTCGTTCACCGTCCAGCATCTTTCCTGGGGGCATTTGATCTCTACCCAATCTCCTACTGTCCATAGCATACAATGTGGACGTGCCACTAGAGCGATGATGTCCGATTCCGTAGAAAATACAAGGAAATAAAATGAAGGTTCGTTGCTCTGAAATCTACTACGACGTATGGTATCAGGTAGATCCAGATTCAGAACAACAGGCTCGCCACGGGATTGAAGATCGAAGATCAGAAGGAGCTCATCCGGGGGTAGCATCGGGGGGTCTGAAGTTAGGTCTAGCAGCTTTATAGTGACAGCCAGAAACTTGTTGCCAGGCGAGAATGTTATTAGCTCTAGGCCAAAAGTGTTCTTAAATTGATGAATCCTCTCTCCACTCTCGACATTCCAGACCCAAAGCCCTGCATCGAAAATGCCTCTTTTTTGGATGCAGGCCGCTGCAAAAAATTTATCATCGTCGGAAAAAATTCCAAAGGACATGTTGGATCTTGGCATAGGGCTCCCGATATCTAGTCGTGAATGAAATTCGACGTTCTCAGAGAGTACCTGCCAGATGACAATTTCAGAGTTTGCATACTCCGCTGAGGCACCAAAACAACCGCTCTTGGAAAGGGCTAGAAAAACAAGCGCCTTTCCATGAGCTTCCACAGGAACGTTGGGCTTCTCTAGCCAAGGTCTATCCCATAACTTCACGCAGTAATCCTCCCCGTATGTTGCTAGGATTTTCCCATCAGGCGAAAGACTCATGCCCAATACGCCACTGACATGCATATCCGTTCCAAATACTTGAACGAGGTTCCTAGACCTGATAGACCAGACCTCAATACCACTGGCAGGACGACTGGGGTCAAGTACTGCGAATTGTTCATTTGGTAAGAATACTACGGTCCCCGGGCTGAATCTCGGGACTTTACGTGTAAACTCAAACACCCGCTGAAATTCCCCTTCACTGAAGTGTGCTACAACAAGAGCCCAACTCCCTAGATCCGATCTAGTAATGTATATTAGATATTGACCATCTGGGGAGAATTTAACCCTGTTGAGCGTGAATATTGCATTCCTATCAAAACTTTGGGTCACTACTCCAGATCCAGATCCGATGTCTAACACAGTGATAATAAATCTATCATCTGAGTCGACTTTACGCGTATACGTATAGCTGATCACCAAAAAATCATCGTTTGAGGAGAACATGCCGTCCTCATAGCAATAGCCCGAACCATCGGTTTCGGGATCTTGCCATGAATAGAGGAGCTCCCAGTTGCCGGTATCCCAAACCAACACTGGATTTTTAACATAGTCGCCATCAGGGACATTCTTAAACGATAGTAAACGTTTCCCGTTGTGGGAGAATACCACTGGCGTATGCGTAACCTCATGTCTCGGCCCGTACCCCAAATTTCTTTGGGGAATACAAAGTTTTGCAACCTCAAGTCCGGTTGAGGTATCAGAAATTACGATACTGTGCATCATGGCCATTTGTGCCCTCCAGACACAATCTGGAGAATAAATAAGTGGGCCTTTTAGATTAGGTTCGTTACTCATGAGAGCACCGGTCTTCGAGTCCCACAACGATATGTCGTTGAAGTTGCGGACAATAACGCTTTCTCCGTTCGGTGTGAACTCCACGGATTTGACATGGCTCTCCCCGAGGTCAATAGTGCGTTGCAGGCTTCCCCAAGCTGCTGGTACCTTGGGACCTTTTTGCACCCAATCGAGGTGGGTCGAATAAAATTTCTGCCTTAGAAAAGAGGCCCTAGGGGAGAAATACAGAGCTGAATGATAGATTTGGAGGGGGTGGCTAGAAATCAGGTAATGGTGAAACTGAATGAACCTTCTAACATCGTATAGAAGCTTAGAAAGTTCAGAGCCGCTTTCCTTCTGATAAATGATAAATCGAGGGCGTTAGTAACTGCCATGTATAACTTCTTTTAGCCGTTCTGAGACGTATGGGTCCCTACCTGTATCGCAGGCTCTAATTCAAGAATCGTCGCTATGTCGAATTTCAAAATAGCCATTGCTTCTAACAACTCTAGAATATATTCCAGAAGAAACAAATGGGCCTCTGACCCATCGTATATATTTTGCTGGCTTTTGACTATATGGTGTGCCCAATATCGGCATGCGTACTGAAGCTCTTGAGGATATTTTTTTTGGATCGTCTCAGAGGATATTTCATCCCGATAACAATCCGGCGATGGAAGATCACATAAATTTTTCCGAAGATGTTTTTTCATGATAATAAGGGATCGCCTTGCAATGAGAGTATGCACTAAACGTTCGTCGATCCAGAGTGGTGATTTATTTTTTGTTTGTGGGTCGAGTAGAAATTCTCGAAACGAAAGATGAAATGTCTTGATCACGTCATCTGGGTTTGAGGGAATATGGAGGACAGACTGAAATCCATCGAGCCGTACTTGTACTTTAGCTTCCTCCATATCGATAAGTTGCGATAGGGAAGCCCTTGGTAGAGGACTTTGAAGGAGAACTATTGGTCCTATGATACTCTGAAAGTCCTCCAGAATAGCCTGTATTTTGGAGGGTGATTTGTTTTTCACCCGTTGTTTTAGTATGTGAAGGTAGGTGAGACCAAGAGAATTTTCTGGATTGAAATCGACCAGCCCTTTCTGGCTTTCGAGAATCTCCGTCAACTGGTCCCCGGGGAGTGTTTCGGGTTCCTCGATGAACCGGCAAATCGTTGACGCAACGATAAATAGAGGGCATGCCATACTAGCCAGTGTTTCGATGATGGGGTGGGTCGGCCAATCCAGTGGGAGAGTATCACTGTACATATGCTCTGCTTTGATCCTTGCCAATTCATGCTCAAAAAATACGGTGATGTCATGTAGTATCTTTCGCTCTTCAATGTCGTGCAGGATTAAATCCTGAAAATCACCAGAAATATGTTGAAAGCCGGCATTGATAAATACTTCGTGGCGGCTAGTGATAAAAAGTCGCACATCGATACCGTGGAGGGTTTTCATCAGCCCGAGCAGCTTCACTATTGTGAGAACATCTTTTTCGTTATCGCATTCATCGAGTGCATCGACCACGAGGACAATGGGTCCCGAATAGCTTACCAGTGATAGGGGTTCGAAAATCAGTTTATCGAACTGTTCCTTCAAGATGCTTCGAGGGAGGTCAGGCTGCTTTTCAATAGCTTCACTGATACTCAGTCTAGTTGCCGGAATATGCTGCATGAGGTTTGTTGCCAGCGTGGTAAAGAATTTAGAAGCATTAGCTCGATCTCCAGCTCCTCTCCGAAAGAAGAAACTAGCTCCGAGTACTCCTGTTCTTTTATACTTTTCCGCAACTGTCCTCGCAATAGTCGACTTTCCAGTACCTGCAGCCCCCGAAAGCCAGAACATATGTTTGCTGGACGTGCCATTCACCCAGTTTTCGACCTCTTTGAGCAGTTCTTCCCTGGTATTCGACAAGCATTTGGGTTCATGATCATCGCCGTACCAACCGAATGATGCCCCTTCTGCAACTGGTAGATTTACTAGGTTGAGCTTGACATCAACGTCAAGTATTAGTTTTGCTTGGTCAACTTGAAGCGCAAAGCGGATAACATCTTCTGCATTCTCGAGTCTGGAAATTATTTTGCCGACTTCAGCCTTCTGAATCGGCCATATCAGCGCCTCAGCGGTATTTGACGCAGCCTTTTTTCTAAGTGTCTTCATGAGCGGGTCGAGGAATCTCCGGGACCACTTTGAATTCTCTGTTGGTGGTCTTCCTATGCCGGTTACTAAGGCCGCTGTAGCTGATGGCGGACTCCTCAGGCGGTTCAGCAAGTTTTGCAATTCATTCTTGCAATCAAGCAGAGAACTCTGGAGCTGTGCCGAAGTTTCAAGCTTCCGTCGATGTGGTCCCTTTAAAAGCCCATCGAGTTTTCCAAGGACCGTTCCAAGGGATTGGATTTTATCTCTCAGATCTTTAACCTCCGTTTCATACTCTCTGACTTCGCTGATGTACTTCGCACATACTTTTGTGAGTTTGGCAGCCAAGTCGACGATTGCGATAATGCTTGCGACCCCTCCAGCTATCTCCATCGTATATTCTGTTAACTTATTAGAAAGAACCAGCCACAATGCTTAGAAATTGATCTCGTGTGTATGCAGACTTCTGCTTTGACGTGAGAGTTGATATTAATACTGTTTCAATGAATTAGCCAAAGGCAACGATACAAGCCAAAGCTAATTTCTCTACCCATCAAAATTGGATGTGTATACGTGTACAAACCCGTAAAGCTGTACGTACCCACTATCACCTATACAAGAATACCACGTACTTACGCAGTCTTTTAGATCCTGAGGTTTATAAGAGCCTGCGTGTGTGACGTAGCTGATTGAACGTTCGTTGTCGTGAATAAGAGAATTCAAAGATCCAAACCATCCAACATCCACAGTACCCCGCTTCTCCTTGGCAGTTGCCTGATATTTCAAGACTGAACTAATTGGTCGTCATTTTCATGCATGCCAGTCTGTCCAGTCGCGTTGCAGCTTAATTAAAGGACTATGTATAGCAATGTAAGTACGTGCAAATCAGATTGCATCGATTGGTAGTCTTCTTAAACCAGGCCAAGTAGAGTCCAGTACCTAGCTGTATACAAATAATGGATCCAACTCGATGAATATCTATTAAAATTATTGCGACACTTCCTTACTTTTCTGTGTGTCCTTTTTCTCAAGGCAGATCTAGATGTTATCAATCTACACATGCTGGTATTGGTGTTAAGTGTGGTTCGTAAGTGATACAAACATAATGGGCTGGCGACACACAAACTTTTGTTTGCCCAGTGGCTACCTAGATATACCCCATATGCAATGTTGGCCGACAATTAATTTCCCAAGCGGCAACTCGAATACCAGTAGCTAGGCGACCCGAAGGCCCGCAGGTGTTAACTTGGTTAACAGAAATTTTAAAAGTGGCCTAAAGGTTCTATTGTTTATACAAAGTCGAGACCTGGGTACGCGTACGAGAAGAGTTCCGTTAGGGATCAAAAGGTGATGAGGAAATCGAAAGGAACCAGAAAGAAGTTAAGATTGCGACTCCCATTAATGCCAGCATTAAAGTGTTGTTAGTGTTGTAGGTCGACACTAGAGCTGGCTATAGTACTAGCTTCAGACTACGTCTGTGTGTAGAGTAATAGACTAGTCTCGGTAGGCCTGTTAGATTCATGAAGTATATACTTAGGTACGTATATATAGATAACAGTTTCACCCCTGGAGTACTGTTATAGAATAGGCTGGCAATCAGAGAACTTAGCCAAAATGTCTCCATTACTTAGAATATCATAGAGTATAACCCTATCGATGTCTCGGTTTTAAAATCGATTAAACAACTGATATCAAGACCTTAACTACGAGCGAGGATCGAGTCTCGGATATACCACAGAATCGCTCCGATGTGTGTATATAAACGTAGTCTATATGAAGATATTGTCTCCATCAACATGAAAATAGTCGAGCTGTCTATCGCGACCGTCTAAACATCACGAGTATGCATCGTAAACTGACTACTTCTATATACAATCCAACAGTGTGCAGCAGTCAATGCATTCGAACTAGGCCTTCTCCACAGCCTCCAAGACTTTCTCAACGCCCTCAATAGCTGCCTTTTCCTCCTCCTTTGACAGCTCCGGCACCAATCTCGCTGCTCTTCCTAACATCTCCCGGCTAGCTTCACGGCTTTGCTGCTGTAGTACCATATCCATGACTACCAAAGCCGCCATGGCCTCCACAATCGGAATAGCTCTGGGCACAACACTAGGGTCGTGTCTACCCTTTGCCTCCAATGTCCCTGGCTCACCCATATAGCTAGCAGTCTGCTGCGCAATGCTGATGGTCGCAGGGCTTTTGAAAGCGACCTTGAAATAGATACTCTCCCCATTTGTAATACCTCCTTGGATTCCACCAGAGTAATTTGTTGCTGTGGCCAACGATAAGGGCTTAGTAGGATGTGGAATGAACATATCATTATGCTTCGATCCCGGGATTTCAGTTCCCTTAAATCCAGAACCGACTTCGAATCCCTTTGTAGCCGGTATCGACAACATTGCATGTGCCAATTTAGCCTCAATCTTATCGAAACATGGTTCTCCCAGACCTGCTGGTACGTTCCTGATAACGCATGTAACGGTACCACCTATCGAGTCCTTCTTGTCTCTGTATTCTGCGATCAAGTCTGCCATTTTGCCGGAGGCAACGGTATCTGGGCATCTGACGGGTAGGTATGAATCGACTTTTTCGCGAGTAATTGTGGAGAGGAGGGAGTGGAATGCTGGGTCGGAAGTAGGGGTTACGTCTGGGTCGAAGAGGTGAATGGGACCGACAGAGGACACGAAGGCAACGATCTCGATTCCGTGAGATAGACGAAGGTATTTTTCGGCGATGGCACCGGCAGCGACACGGCCTAGATTCACTGTCAGCTGGCCCGCACCCTAAAGACAGGTCAAATCGTCTTTGCACATACCGATTGTCTCACGAGCACTACTCCTCCCACCTCCACTACGAGCTTTTACACCGTACTTCTGTAAATAGGTCCAGTCGGCATGGCTGGGACGTGGGTAGATGTCCATCTCGCTGTAGTCCTTCGGCCTCTGGTCTTCATTTCTAACCAACATGCCAATTGGCGTTCCTAGAGTTACACCATATTCTGTCCCGGACTGAATCTGTACCAAATCTTTTTCATCTCTCTATACTCAATAAATAGTTGTTAATTAGATATGGTTTCGTGGATCTGGTAGTCTAGTGCGGGGTGGTAACGAACGGGAGTGCTAAGAGCGCTCTGGCCCGGTCGCCGACGGGTCATCTGAGGCTGAATATCTGCCTCCGTAAGCTCCATTCCGGGCGGGACGCCATCAACAATGCAGCCTACAGACTTGCAGTGGGATTCACCATAGCTATGGGTGGAGTCGCCGGGGTGTTAGCAGGGGACTAGCTCGAAATTTGTGCGCAATCGACCTGAAAGAACATACGTGGTGACCCTAAAGAGCGTTCCAAAAGTCGACATGACGGTTAAACGTGCTCCGGTGTCCTCGAATATATATATACCGCTGTTATATGAGAGTGTGATGTCGAAACGAAGCTGTAGAGATGGGATGAGGGCGGCAAAATGACTGTGCTTGTGGATTGTTGGATATTTTCTTTGGGGAAAAGCGCCGCTTATAAGAAACACCGCTCGCAGGCCGACAACGGCACCTCTTCAAGTGACATCCAACTAATCTCCAACAGCCTATTACTCACGACCCAGAGACTAAAACAAATTTCCGACAACGGGTGCTTGTTCGGCGCATCTTCTAGGCTTTACTAATATAAATTTTAGGCTGTATCTCTGTCGAAGTTGTATCATAAGCACGTCTCGACGGATACCCCATTTAAAGCGACAGGATCAAGCGGAACTTCTATTCTGCGGACAGAACAAGTCTGCGGGACGTCCAAGCCCATGCAGTGTCGAGTTCTACAGATTCAATCACTTTGATGGCAGTCATGGGTATTGAGTTCTTTATATCGCCGGGTCTAGATCTTGCAAAAGTTTACTGCCGAATCCTGCAAGGGGGCTGTGTCTTAGACCTGACCAACGCGAAATGGTGTGGGGATGATTGGCAGCAGGCACGCTTAAGCACCCAACGAGCACTGAGGTCACTGGCGCAACATCTAAGAACAAATCAAGAGCCAACCCTGGCTTCTCTATCAAGGGGATTGGCGATCGTATCATTACATTGCTACTACGAAAAATATGGACCCGTTCCTCAGCTTACCTGCGGAGATTTGCTACTCCATCTTGTCATATCTAGAATCAGATGAAAAAGCTGCATTCTCGAAATGTTCTCGACACTGCTACTTCCTAGCCTTTCCAAGTCGGATTCGTGGTGTCAATGTTTTCGACAGCCATGATCGGGGCTATCTTGACCAATTTTTCGATGACGGGTGGTTGGCGCCATTCGCTTCTTACATTCGGTACGCATGCCCCCCCATGTTTCCCGCCAATCCCGCCGCCGTAAACACCTGCTAAACGTGTATCAATATTTGCTCCAGGTTTGTAAGGCTACAGATCAAGAAGTTTTCAGAACTTCATTCGCGGCTTTCAAAGCTTGCTGTCTTCACAAATCTCACACAGTTGGATATTTGGGTCTTGCCCTCTGATAATGTAGAGAGAAATGCATACGTTGCACTATTCTCCATTATCTCCGCCTCGCCGTATTACGATAACCTAGAGTTTCTAGGTGTAAATTGGAATGCCAAGAGAGTCTCTACCTTCATTATCAAATCCCAGGCATCTCCTCCTATGGAAGAGCAACGCCAAAGATACAAACGACGCGTAGAGCAGCTGAGCGAAGCGGATCGGAGAGTATTGGGCTCATTCATCCCGCCCGACGATCCCGTTCTAAGTAGCATACGTTTACCGAAAAATCTCAAGATGCTTAAGGCGATGGTTAACACTAACGAAGTCTGCTCCCTTTGGCCATTGCTTAAGTGCGAAACCACGCCAGTCTTATCCCTTACCAGCGTCAGGAAACCAGTAATGGATCACAGAACGCCAGGCACCATTTGCGAGTTCGCTTGTGTCAAAACTCTCTATCTCTGCCTCTATCGAGGTTACGATAGTGGTTCAATTAGACACCTTCCCAGACAATTCCCAAATTTGGAGTCATTAACCATATACTCGCGTATAGCGGGCGACGCCAATGGGTCATGGCTCGACACAATACCAAATCTACCTAAAATAAAATATCTGGGGCTACCAGTGCCAAAACATAACTATCTTGTTGCCTCTATAGGGGACCTGGAAACTTGCCTTGAGAATAGGCTTCACCAGGGACACTTTCCAGCTCTTCGAAAAGTTAAATTCTGTATGGAAGTGCAGGAAGGGGATGACGCAGAAATAACCTGCACGGTATTCCCGACAATGGGTATTCATTGGAAGGCTTGGGTGTTTGGGTGGGAAACGATAAAGCAGCAACCAGATGACCTGAGAAAGCCGTGGTCGTTTGGATACAGATACGGCCGATCCATAGCATCACCCAGTCTCTAGTATCCCCGATTGCAATATGCTTGTCTATTGAGATCGGTTTTCAGAATATTACACTCCCCAATTATTCCTCGAGACTATTGTATATTCTTAAATATTATAATGCAGTAATAATTATCATTAAAGCTAAAAAGACTCAATAATATCCACATTCACATTATGAGACCAATCCCACTTATAAATATTGTCTACTACACATTTCCACTTCTATCTTTCCGTTTATTTTTATTCTTTATTTTACAGTTGTATAGGTACAACTGGTCTCGTAAACCAGCCTCAAGAAACAAGGACACAACAGAGTGAAATTCACCGCCCAAAAGCCTGAATTCCAAGTTGACCCAAGCATAAAAGTCAGCTCATGCAAGCCGGTCCATACGTTTACCCAACCGGAATAGACAGTCGCTATGGATAGTATCCTGTGGTAATACCTGATTTTTTTTTTTGATTTTTTTTTTTTAATTTTTTTTTTTTTGATTTTTTTCTTGACTCGCTGGTTGGTGGGCTTGTGGGCAGACTACGAGGGCGATCGGGGCGTGCATAACTATGTTAAATTAACACAGTTATGCTAGCGAGGGCTAGCCATTTGCCTCATCTGTATAGGTACCTATACGCATACCTTGTACGCCGTGGACCGGCTCAAAATGATATAAATTTAAAGTCGATCTATTGCCACGCTCTATTAACCATAGAGGATAGGGCCCGAATATTCTGGTGTGATTATAATCCTATAACCCGAAGAATAATTACCACGAATTCGCATGGTTCTCGAGGTCTCTGTTGCATTTTTAACCAAATTGTGTTGTCATCGAAGCATCTTTCTAGCATCACGACAAAATCCTTCAACCTCCTCGCTCCCAACCATCACCACCAACTAACAGCCAACCATCCACCAAGCTAACCATGTCCCCCTCCCGGGGTCTTCTCCGCCTAACCCGCTTCACGCGAACCTATTCGACCACTACTACAACCCCACCACCCTCAAAAACACCAATAGAACTCCTCCGCGTCTCCCCCCACCGCCTCCATATCTACCGTTCGACCTCCACAAACCCCTTCTTCAACCTTTCCGCCGAAGACTACCTCCTCCGCCACTCCCCACCAACCTCCACAATCCTATTCACCTACACGAACTCCCCTTCCATCGTAATCGGGCGTAACCAAAACATCTGGTCAGAAGTAAACATCCCACTTCTTAACTCCAAAAATCACCACCACCAACATAAAAAAAATGAAGAAAATGGGGATAAGATAAACCTCGTCCGACGTCGTAGCGGCGGTGGTACAGTCTACCACGACCTAGGAAACCTCTGTTGGTCGGTAATAATGCCTCGAAAAGCCTTCGATCGCGACTTCAACGCCCATGTTGTTGTAAAAGCACTACACGCGCTCGGAGTCTCCACTGCAACCATAAACGACCGTCACGACATAATTCTCCGGCAACAACACCCCAAGAACAGGAAATTCAAAGATTTAAAAGTATCCGGATCAGCTTATAAAATTATTCGGGAAAGAGCGTATCATCATGCAACGTTACTGCTTAACTCGAAGTTGGAGGATATTAGAGGTTTGTTACGGAGTCCGTTGAAGGAGTTTATTACTACGAAGGGGGTGGAGAGTGTTAGAAGCGAAGTTTCAAATATTGGAGTTGATAAAGAGGAGTTGGTGGAGAAGATTGAAGAGGAGTTTTTGAAGGCCAATGGTTTGGAGGATGGGGAGGTTGTAAGTAGGGTTACATTGGAGGAGGAGGAGACGGTGAAGGCTAGGGAGTATATTAGGGAGGGGATGATGGAGCTTCAGGTGAGTTTTGTATTCTCCCCGCCCTTTATTATCTTGTCTTTTCGAAATTCATATATGCCTTCTGGCTGCTATTATGCTTGTACTTTTTTTTCTATTTACGATTTGCTGCGATACCGTGGTTTTTATATATTTTATACTATCCTCTGGGACGCAGCAATCCCCATTTCTCACACATACAAGAATTACATCATGTATCCATACTTGTCAAACAAAAAAAAAAAAAAAAATTCAATGGAATACTCTTCTCTCTCCCACCACTTTCTTTCTACCGCGTAAAGTCGTGAATAAGAATGATAAAGTCTGACGTGAACAACTCTATAACCGTCCACCGCCCCCAAAATCATGATATTTATATAAAATACAGTCTCAAAAATGGCTTTACTCCCAAACTCCAGAGTTCACATTAAACATACCGCCACAAACGCCGCTTCCGGAGATCACTGGTCTTCCAGGCGTTACCCCGTCTTTGCCGGAGCATGTAAGTTCCTCCTCCTCCTACCCTAACACAAACCCCCATCTTTCATAAATTGACTAATTATTTTTTGAAAAAAAAAAAAAGAGCAAATTCACAATCCTATCAACAACCTCCCTCCTCCAAAACATCCAAATCTCCACCTCCCCAGACCCAGACTACGCCTTCCTACAATCCCAAGAATCACATATCCGTCTTTTAAAATCCCCGTTTCGCGGATCGGATATAAAACGTGGATTGGACGTTATAAACTCCATTCCCGAAGATGATGTTTTAAAGAAGGAGGTGGGTCGGTGGTTGGAGGTTGCGGTTGGGGAGTGGGGTGGTATTGAAGCGTTTGATAGGTGGAAGAATGAGGATGGGGGGATGAGTATGAGGCTTAGAGCTGTGGAGAGGGAGAGGGAGAGGGAGGATGTAGGTTGACCCTGTTAGAATATGCGTATAAATAATATATTTTATTAAAGAGATTTTGCGGATAAGGCTAATTAAACATTCTTTTTTCGATTTTATATTTTTTTTCCTGTTTTTAGGAGAAGGAAAGAATCATGAAAACGAAAGAAGGGAAGGTGGCGAGGCTTGTAGTATCTTATCATGCGGACCGGAAACCGGCAGGTACTAGCAGCCATGATCAAGAAGGCTGAACCCCTATAGCATACGGTTATAGGTAGATAGAATAGACAAATCAAGTACTTTTCCAAAAAAAAAAAAAAAAATAGTCTTCGTTTTTTATCATCATCTATGCTTTTCTCTCTTTTACAGTGTAGTGCAGTACATAATAGTCTTGAAAGTTCAACGTCGCGTCCCGGATATCCTGTATCGATCATTAAAGAAAAACCCCCTTCAGTCATGCATCATAAGAAATAAACTATCGATCACAAGTATAAAAAAGAAATAGAAGAATAGAGCGATGTAGTAACACATCTATTCCCTCTAATTAGCAGCAGGTGGTGGTGGTGGTGCAGAAGCAGAAGCAGAAGCACTCCCCTCCCCAGCCTTCTTCGCCGCACCCTTCCTCTTAGCCTTCTTATCCGCCTTCTTCTTCTTTTCTTCCTCCTTCAAAGCCTCCTCAACACTCTTATCCCCTCCATACTTCGTCTGCCACTCAGTCTCCTTCTTCAAATCAATCATGCTAAACAAATACTCCGCAGCTCCAATCCTATGCCCAACCTTCAAATCCAACTCCCAAACATCAGGAATAGTTCTCAACGGCGCATTCAGCTGTCTTGCGATCGATTCTGCCGTTGCTGGCATGTATGGATAACACAGTGCAGACAGGAGATAGATCAAATTCAATCCCAACCCAACAACAGCTGCCGTCTTGGCTGGTTCTGCTGCAAATGTCGCATTGTCGAGCTTGTTGTCCTGCAAGAACTGGTTACCGCGCTGAGCGACCGCCATGAGTAGATCGGTTCCAGCACGGATATGCACCGCCTCCAGTTCTTCAACGTATGACTTTAGTGTGTTGTTAATGTCAGTCTTAAAGCTATCAAACGCTGGATCGTTGCCTGCGGTGGTATAATCCGGAACGAGACCTTCATACTTCGCAATTGCGAATTTTATAAGTCTGTTCACAAAGTTACCCAGTCTAGCCAACAACTCGCTGTTATTCTTGAAAATGAAGTCTCGCCAGATAAACTGCGTGTCTCCAGTCTCTGGTCTGGATGCGAGTAAGTAGAACCTCCAGA
This sequence comes from Orbilia blumenaviensis, assembly GCA_036872755.1. NCBI lineage: Eukaryota > Fungi > Ascomycota > Orbiliomycetes > Orbiliales > Orbiliaceae > Orbilia > Orbilia blumenaviensis. Next base: position 342,583 of record JAVHNS010000015.1, read on the forward strand.
CGTCAGCAGGGATACCAGTATCCTGTGCGTTATTTCCAAACACGCCGACGTTCCTCGACTTTGAGAACTTGCCGCCTTCGTATTGGAGATATTCGGTTGTGGAGATGTGGTGTACCATGGTCCAGTTATCGCCGGTACCCAGTTGTGAAGATGGGAAGATGACGGAGTGGAATGGAACGTTGTCCTTGCCCATAAACTGGTAGAGTTTGACGTTTTCGGGATCCTTCCACCATTTTTCCCATTCAGGTGTGTAGGTAGCAGTGATGGAGACGTATCCGATGCAAGCATCGAACCAGACGTAGAGCACTTTCTTTTGGTAATCTTCAAATCCTTCCTTTGGTAGAGGTGTGCCCCATGTTAGATCTCGAGTGATAGCCCTCTTCTGAAGTCCCTCTTTCAACCACGCTTCAGTGATATTCCTGCCATTGCGGGCCCATGCTCCTTCGACGACAGATTTATTGAACCACGCTTCCTCCTGAGGCTGTAGCTTGCCGAGTTCAAGGTAGATATGCTTGGTAGGCCTGACGACCGGCGTCGCATTATCCAGTTTACAACGGGGCTTGATAAGCTCCATAGGGTCAAGCAGGGTTCCGCATTTATCGCACTGGTCGCCACGAGCATCGTCGTATTGACACTTAGGACAAGTACCCTCAACATATCGATCAGCCAGGAAACCATCGTGCTGTTCGCAGTAGAGCTGAGTAATCGAGTCTTCGGAAAGATATCCGTTTTTGTGAAGCTTGAGGAAGATATCTTGTGCAATAGCGGTTTGCTCCGGTGTAGTGGTGCGGCCGAAGTGGTCAAAGCCGATGTTGAACCATTTATAGACGTCCTGGTGGAGGGCATTGTACTTGTCGCAGAGCTGACGCGGGGTGACCTTCTCCTCAAGGGCCTTGGTTTCGGTCGCAGTGCCGTATTCGTCTGTGCCGCAGACGTAGAGGCAGTTATAGTTACGAGCTTTGCAGTAACGGGAGTAAACATCTGCGCTGAGGACTGACCCAATGATGTTTCCGAGATGGGGGACGTTGTTGACATATGGAAGGGCAGACGTGATAAGGATGTTTCGCTGTCCAGGGACCGGAAGGCTAGATAATTCTCATGTCAGAAAAAGCCTCTAAAGATGCATTGCCTCTCCAGTGCCATTCCTGACGCCAACGGATTGAAAGCTGCAAATGAACGAACCCCGTAGGAGCATGTGTATAAAAGGAGTGGAGGGAACTTACATCTTCTCACCAGGTCCATAAGCCTTCATCCCAATTCCATCTGCAAGCTTCCTATCCTCGACAGTCCCAACCACAACCGGCTTCTTTGCCACCTTCTCAGCAGTACCAGCGGCACCCTTGACCGCCTTGGCAGACGAAGTATCAACTGGCGCAACAGTAGTCATAGCTGCAGCCTTCTGGATTCCCTCAATGGCCCACTCGCTGTCTAAGGTTGTTCGGAACCAGGTTTTCAACTGTGGATGCTTATCTAGAATACTTGGCGATGCACCGGCGGTGGAGTCGTATAGTGTCGAGAAAAGGATGATTTGTGCGGGCGATACGGCGCCAGTCTACCATCCCCACCATAGGTCAGCTCCACCAAACAAAAAAGAAAAGAAAGGAAAGGAAAGGAAAAAACTAAAAAGAAAATATAGGAACCGCCAAAATGCCCAATCCACAGAAAAGAAACCGAAGGTTATAAAGCAAAGTAAAAAAAAAGGGAATAAATACCCCAGCAATACCGCTCTTAAGCAGCAACTGCTCGGCCAGATCCAGCACGGTCGAGAGCTCACTAATCCTCGGCCTCAGCACTAACTCCTCCCACTCAATCCAAGCGTCGTCCGGAGCACGTTCCGAAGTTTTAAAGGCAGCACCTCCGACTCGTGCAAGGTATCTAACGATAGCGTTTATGTCCACGATCTTGACGCCTTCCTTCGGCGCTTCTAACGATACGGCGGTGTCGGTTGCTGTGCTTCCTAGTTAGCCAATCAACCCATACCAAGAATTTGACAGAAATTAAAAAAAAAAAAAGAGAGAGAGCATGAAATCAAGGAAACGTACACTTGCAAAACTGGACCTGATCGGCCTGGAAAGCGGTAATGGCACAGCAGGCTTTTAGAGCCTGGGCAAAAGCCGGGGAACCGCGCGGTGCGACGGTGGGGACGTTGAGCTTGAGGCTTGTCGCCATTTGCAAGGAAAGAAGCAGAAAAAAATCACCAGAGTTTTTGTCTATGCTGTAATTCTAGGGAGAGGATGTATTGGATTTTCCGATCTTTCTGACCCCGAGCAGGTAAGGATTCGAAGTTGAGGGCAGAAGTTGGGAGTTGGAGAGAACGGACGGGATAATAAGAACGAGAATGGTCTGATGGTCGTCGCTCGGTGGCGGTAACAGTAGGATTACTGCAGAAGTTGGAGGTTGCGAAACGAAGGGGGTCAAAGTTAGCACAGATGATGACTGGTTCGCTGGATGGTACCACCAATATACTATATCTGCAACTGCTAAGTGCTATCCCGAGCTCGTAACATTTTTTAGCCTCTTTGCGTCGGTGGCACGTTACCTGTTACTTCTGTTATCGATAACAAGCCTAACCATTGTTATTAACCAGACAGGATTATTCAAATCAGCAGAAGATTGTAAGCATCTAAGGAATCGAAATCACTACTACTTCAATTGACTTTCTTTACTACGATAAATGGGATCAATGAACTTTAATTGTTTCAAGATCTAGATATCAGCCCGGTACCTCTATAGCTACCTGGAAGAATGCCATGCAATGGTGGGGTATTCTCCCATCTGAATGTCCAATGCATCAAGTCTTGGCACTCCGTCGCGGGGTAATTTCTGCACTGTCAAACACCTTGTCCTTGTCTGTGCCCTGTCAAACCATCTCAAGTTCCAATATCTCTTCGACAAAAATACCAATAGAAACTCCTCCAAAAGACAAAAAAAAATTTAAAAAAATATTGAGCTAAAGGAAGGAGTGGGAACATCCGAATAGGATAAAACAAAATGACAGACCTCCTCGACTCAGTCCTAAACCTCGAGGAAGAGTATGCACATCCCCACTACCCAAAAAATATTCAAACTCCAAAAATACCACTAACCCAACACAAAAAACACAAAAGATACTACACCCTCGGCCACCAAGAAGGCTCCCTCGCAGCCGCCAAAACCGGCCGTCTCGAGGGTCGTGCGTTCGGCATCGAAACCGCTTTTCAAAAATACCTTACTTTAGGTGTAATCAAAGGCCGTACCAAAGTTTGGTCTTCCAGATCCTCAATATCACCGACATCAACATCAGAATCAGAGACGAAAATGGCAATAACAAACCCCCGCCATATCAAGCACCTGGAACTTTTGCAAACACTAACCACCACACCTCCGATCCGTAATGAGGAGGAAGATGTGGAGGAGGTGGATGATCGTATACGAAGAGGGAAGGCGAAGGTGAAGATATTGGAGAATACGCTAAAGGAGGGGGTTCCCGATGACGATGATGATGACGATGACGATGACGAAGATAACAATTATAATGACAATGATAGCAAACAAAAGGGAAAGAAGAAAGGATCGAAAAAGCCATCTGGAATAGCTATTTCCGGAGCCACCGGACTAGAAACGGAATTCGAAGACTTTAAGATTCGGAAGAGAAGCTGAAGTGAAACATACCAAATGCCTACAAACCCTATCAAATGCCGAATGTGAAAGAAGGCTCCTTACAGACTACAGCTACCTTACATCGTCTCGACAGCATAGATATGACAGGAGGGAAGCTGGGATATACAAACCCCATCAAATAGATAGATAGAGGTAACTACAACCTATTCCTCCAATAACCAGTACTTTTATCTAACCTTGACAAGCAGACATCCAGTATCATATACACATATATACATAATTATAAGTCCAAAAGAATACCATAAACTCCTTTCCATGCCATACCACGCCAAAACTCCTAGCTCAATACATACTTGCCTATAAAGCACGCTATTCGCCAAAACTGTATAACCTACAACTTACAAAAGAAACAAGGACCAAAAGATTTCACCGAGGAAAAAAAAAGTCTGCCATTCCCCTCAAGCCCCCCGCATACGCGTGAACGGGAGCTATCTACAGCCAGAGAACGACAGTACAAAAAAAACAACCCCAAAAGAAAGACTAAACTAAAAGAATGAAAAAAAACAAAAGAAATCCTCCCCCCAGACACCCCCGTCTTACCAAGACACCACCTGTTAGGAAGTTGTTCTACTCGAAAGTCTTCTTCGCAGTAACCCTCTGATTCAACAGCTCCAACCAATGCATACCCCCTAAACCCAACCCAAACCCCCCCTGTCCATGTGTATGTACACCCTGAAGGGCTTCAACCTCGCTAGGACGGCAGAAAGGAGGAGAATGAGAGAGAGAAAGGAATACCACCGATTAAGGAAGAGACTGTCGATGAGGGAATCAAGCATGCACTTAACTCCTACAATAATCCCCCCCAAACTAAGCCAAAGTTTACATTTAAACCGCTCAACCCGCTTCGGGAACTCGTCTAGTCCCCCCACATCCCGGAAATCTCCCCGGTTGCATCCCAAAGAATGAATCCCAGTACCAAAGGTTGAGATCGCAGAAAGGAACTTCAGCACGCAACTAAAGGAACCTCTCCACGAAACCAATGCATACCAAGAAACCTCAATCTTCAGCAAAAGGAAAGAAACCCAGAACATGAGAAGAAAAGAGAGCCGTAAACACGGGGACGTCCCGGTATGTATCTTCGGCTTAGGGAGGAGAAAATTGCATAGAAAAGTGGAGACATACCTGATCGGACTCGCAATAAACCAATGCATACCCGAAAGTACCACCAGTTAAGATCATGCAGAGTCACTTACCTTGAAGAAGACTTCTTTCGAACAACCAACCAGCGCGCGTCGAAGGAAAAGACTGAGGGGTCTCCCAAAAAATAAAAAAAAATAAAAAAAATAAAAAAAATTAACGAAAGTGTTTCCCCCACGCCGACCTATAAAGATTTGAACCGGGGAGGAAACCCACAGAGGCGTCCCAACCGTCTAGTAACGTTGGAAGGAACGTCTGCCCCTCATGAAGGGTTTCACCGCAGCCTTGATGCGGTCCTCGTAGCGTTGATAAAACGCACGCTCCTTGCCGAGGTCGAGACCACAGGTGCTATGTCGAGCATCCCTGTTGGAGGTCGGGATGTACCTCGGGAACGAATCCACGGAGGTAGAAGCGGACGGAACCTGAGGTTCCTCCGGCATCCTAGTTTCAAGACCTGCGGAGCGGACGAGGCTCCCCGGGAGTTGGGTCGTTGCAGGCGAGGCGATTCCGCTTGGGCCCTCGATGGCAACAGTCGAGGGAGCGGTGGCAACTGGTGGTGTCAATTGTCGGACGCGAACGCCCTTTGGACCAGTTCCGGTCGAAGGAGAAGGCTTGGGCAGCTCAGCCTTCTCAGCGGACAACTCCTCCCATGGCACGATGACGGGGTCACGAAGGTATTCCGATGGGATGTGACGAATCACCGGAACCTTGTCGTCAAAGTGAACCCCATCTTCGTCGCAGTACCATGGGATTTTACCATCGGGAGCATCCCAAACGAAGCCTTCGAACGGATTCTCAGGTGCATCGTCTGGTCCGCAGTTGGTGTAGTCCGAGGTGAAGAGTCCGCTCGACATCGCCTCGCCTGCAAACGGTGCTGCACAGAGGGTTCCCGACACCTTTAAACCCACGATCCTCCGCATAAGCGTCAAATTCGAGGGGGTGGGGGAGAGAGCTGGCGTGCCCTCTGTGCAGCTAAGAGCCGCCCTGGCCGGTTCACGATGAACCTTATTGGCCGTTGGTTGGGCCGGCTCTTGGGACTGGAGTTCGGCAGTCCCGGTTCCAAATCGCTTGAAGAGGGTGGCGAAGCCATTCGAAATGGTCTTCGCAATTGTCTCGCCCCCCTTTAGAAGATTCTCAGCAAAGGTCCCGGCATTCACATCAGTCACCGTATCATGAATTGGTGCTTCAGCTTCTGCACAAGGGGAAAGACCTGAGAGAACTTCTTCAGAGCCGGATTCGAAACCTGATCCAAGCGCACTCGGCGAAAAGTAAGTGGAGCTGGTGGATCTGATAGCCTTGGCCGAGAGGTTGGTGGCTAGACTCAGTGAACTCAGGGAATCGAGGGTACCGATAGTGAAGATGCCATTCTTGGCGTAAGCTGACTTTGACATCCCATTCGTATTCGTGGTAGGGTTGTCCTGGGTCGGCTGGGTGTCAGAAGGCGTCGTGACATCAGGAACCGGTTTGTCCCATGGAGGTATATAAAGCGTCTCCGATTCGATACGTCGTCGAATGCGTTCCATTTCAAGCTTCAAGAACGGCATACCAGAAAAGATCGGGGAGATCGACCGATCCGGCTGTGGGCTCAGGAAAGGAGACGCAATGGGGGTGAGAAGGATCTCAACAAACCCAAACTCGTCCGGATCTGGGAGCGACTGGATGTCATACTCGCCATCCGGGAGGGGAACCGGTGTGGGGTCCGTCGTTAGCTCGAATTCGTCAGGATGCGGTAGCTCAGAGAAATCAACTGGCTTCTGTGGTGACGGGAGCTTATTGGGGGCTTCAGTGAGAGACGGGCTGAGGACTCCGCCGAGCCTTTCCATAATAGACGGAATTCTTAGGTTCCCCGGAGAGACATATCGATTTTTGCGGGTCTTGTTTACCGCGAGCCTGCCTGGGGCACTAATATTGGCGGGATTGTTAGCATGACGTCAATAATATTTATCTATTTATCGTAACTTTTTTATTTATTTATTTTGGGTTATTTTTGAAATATGAAAGAATTTCGACTTACGGAGAGGGTGAAATGATACGAGTCGATCGAGGCGACCAGGTGCCTGGGGGGTAGACCATGGACTCTTCATCCGAGGGATAAACAGAGGACCGGGATCGGTCGTCTTGGAAAAATAACCTCATTTTCTTTGAGGCCTGAGTGCCGCCGATGTTTGGCGGTCCACACGCAATATCTGGATCTGGAGCGGCCAGAACTGCGTCGATCTCGTCGGTATCGGCTTCGGAAATTGCCATATTTTCTCCAGTTTCCACGAGAGCCGGGAGCGGCCTGTCGTTGTGGTTGGAAACCCGACGTAAATCCGAGTCAAAATAAAGACCCGGGCGGGAAAAACGGCGCGGTGGGAAATTAGCGGCCGGAGGAAGGCGGGGCTCGTTTTCCTCACCGTGAAGAGGGGTTTCAGAAGCTCCGTCGTATGTCATATGTGGCTGTGATGGGAGCGGTGCTGCTGCTGCATCCTCGACAAGACTTTGGTTTCGATCTTTGCCGGCTAGATCTTGACCATTATCCTGGCGCTGCTGCTGGGGTTGCTGCTGCCGTTCCTCGGACTTCTGCTGCCGTTCGAGCTTTTCTGCTGCTTCAGCTTCCTCCTGAAGGCGAGCAAGCTCTTTTCCTTCTTCGTAGAAGGCCTCGAGTTCTTCCCAAGTGGGTTTCGGTAACCGACGACGGGTGGTGAACTGCCGGACAGTCCTTGCGACCCTCACAACCATGGGTGGCTCCACCGGGCCTGGTTGTGTATCAATGACGGCATCAGTGCGACTCTGATGCTGTCCCCTACTACTACTACTTTCCCCGCTGCGGCCACATCCGCAGCACCCGACTAACTTGCTTACCGCTTCCATCGCTGATGTTGACGTGTATGTAAAGACGTAACAAAGGGGGTAGACTGGTTAAGCTGAGAAAGAGGAGATTGAAGGATAAGATAGATGAGGAAGAGGGTGAAGGGCAGTGTTGTGTTTTAACGGTCGAAGAGGGTGGATTGGAATCAGAGGGGAGGGTGAGACGGGGGGGAAAGAAGAAGAGGGAAGAGAAGGAAGAGAAGGAGACGCCTTAGGAGCCCTCGTTTATCCCTTGGGGACGAGGCCGCCAGATCACTCTGTACCGATCCATATCAGTTATGGTTTTATTTCTGTAAATCTATTTAATCCGATTTCTTAATCTTTATTCGGCGCGGCGTCGGTGGGCAAACCGACGCCCTTTTTCCATTTTTCCCAGTGTGCGTTAATTTAAGTTTTAATCCGATTTACTTTATTTTTTATTATTGCAATTCAGCAAAAGAGTGATTCCGTGGGGAACCTTTGATTTATGCGGACTTTACTTAGGAAAATCATATCAATTAAGATATATCAATAAAGATATGCAGCAGATTATGCTAAAGATATTTATGAGATAGCAGTCGGCGGGTCGTACCCTACTGCTTGTTCCATCGGTTCGTTTAATCACATAAACTACGGAACCCGTAATAACGAGCCCGGTGCCAGGACAGTGTAACTAGTAGATTGTTGGAAAATGTGTGTTGCATGATGTTAGGATTTCCCATTTTGGCCAGCCTATCGATAAAAAGCAGCTCTGCAGCATCCAAGCCCACCCGGGCAGGTCCAGCCATATCCATTACGTATCTTCGTGTATACGTACCATGGTCTCACTTAGTTGGGGGAGGGGTTGTATAGTATCAAGGCAAGGCTTCACCATACACATTCATAGATTCCACCTCAATCGATTCAAACCGTAACAATTAATTCTCAACTGCCTCAACTTACACATTATAATTAAAATTTAGACTGATTAAGTAAGTTGTAGTTGTTTCGAAACGTGCAACCGTTTGACGCGGGCTATTTCCAGAACGAGCAGATTTCGAGCAAGGGTCGGGTCCTGACAGGTCGCGATATCGGCAGCCCGGCCGGTTTAGCTCGCACTAATACCAATACTAGTACCCACTGGAGCTCATGGAGCGCCCGGCCTGGTCGTGATATCTGCAGTGAATGGTGAATGTGATCCGTCTCATCGTATGCCTCTTAGGCCTCATCCCATTGGCCCGACCCCCCCTCAACAAGTATCGCCTTGACGCGGGACCCCCGGCTAAAGCTTGTGTCTCGACCGACAGAAAGCGCAAATCGGTGGGGTCGAAGGAGCTAAAAAAATCTCTTTACGTTGCTTAATCCTCTTGTGTGTCGCTGATAGAATTAGCTGTATTTAATTCGAAAATTTTTCCCTCCTCTATTTCTACCCCTCTTCCTCTTCCTCTTCCCTTCTCTTCCTCTTCCCTTCCACCACACTCCGCCATCTGCCTCATTTCTCAAGCTCCTTTCCAAAGATTTCGTTCATCAGGAAGAAAGGTTTAACAAAAATCTTCATCATGGTTCAATCGTACGTGATCATCGCCTTGGGACGTTCAATTAGTTGATGCGCGTGTCACTAACGACAATTTGTCATATTTAGATCTGTTCTCGGTTTCCCTCGTATGGGAGGTATGTCGGAAATTTCACTACTTCCGAGCCATTGAGATCCATTAAGGCATCAATGGATCTTTAAATTCAATTGCAATGTACTGACTCGCTTTTGCTAGCCAACCGTGAGTTGAAGAAGGCTACCGAATCCTACTGGGCTGGAAAGTCCTCCGTCGAGTCCCTCCTTGAGACCGGCAAGACCCTCCGAGCTGCCCACTGGAAGATCCAGAAGGATGCTGGTGTCGATGTCATCCCCAGCAATGACTTCTCCTTCTACGATCAGGTCCTTGACCACATCCAGCTCTTCAATGTACGTGATTTCCGTGAGCCAATGACGCGTCTTTAGTATATAAAACCCCACTAACAAGAGTCTGGTACAGGCTGTCCCAGAAAGATACACCAAGTACAACCTCTCTGCCCTAGAGACCCTCTTCGCCATGGGCCGTGGTCTCCAGAGGAAGGCTACTGATACCACTGAAGCCGTCGATGTTACTAGCTTGGTACGTATTGTGCATTCCAGTTCCCCACTTGCCGCTGAATGTCCCCGCCCTAATTACGTAATAAACAGGAAATGGTCAAATGGTTCGACAGCAACTACCACTATGTCCGCCCAACCCTCCAGGACGACCAGACCTTCAAGCTCTCCGAGGTTGTCAAGCCTGTTGAGGAGTTCAACGAGGCCAAGGCTCTCGGAATTGTCACCCGTCCAGTTGTTCTCGGACCCGTCTCCTTCCTCCACCTCGGAAAGGCTGACCGTGACCAATCCGTCACTCCAATTGACTTGCTTGAGAAGCTCCTCCCAGTCTACGAGGAACTCCTCACCAAGCTCGCTGAGGCTGGTGCTGAAACCGTCCAGATCGATGAGCCAGTCTTGGTTCTCGACCTCCCAGAGAAGACCAAGAAGGCCTTCGCCACCGCCTACTCCAAGCTCGGAGCTTTGGCTAACGGTCCCAAGCTGGTCTTGGCCACCTACTTCGGTGACATCGTCCACAACATCGACGTCGTCCCATCGATCAACCATCTCTACGGACTCCATGTCGACCTTGTCCGTGCCCCAGGTCAGCTTCAGGAGATCCTAGGTGCCGTTGGTGAGAAGCAGGTTCTCTCCGTCGGTGTTGTTGACGGACGTAACATCTGGAAGACCAACTTCAGCAAGGCCATCGAGCTCGTTGAGACCGCCGTCAAGACCCTCGGCGCTGACCGCGTCATTGTTGCCACCAGCTCTTCCCTCCTCCACACCCCACACACATTGGCTTCGGAGAAGAAGCTCGATCCTGAGGTCGCTGACTGGTTCTCCTTCGCCACTGAGAAGGCTAAGGAAGTCGCCATCATTGCCAAGGCCGTCACTGAGGGTGCTGAGGCTGTTGCTGAGGAACTCAAGGCCAACGCTGCCTCCGTCACTGCCCGCGCCACCTCCAAGCGCACCAACGACGCCGACGTTAAGGCCCGTCAAGCCGCCATCACCGAGGCCGACTACAACCGCAAGTCTCCATTCCCAGAACGTATTGCCGCTCAGTCCAAGACCTTGAACCTCCCCAAGTTCCCAACCACCACCATTGGTTCTTTCCCACAGACCTCTGAGATCCGTATCCAGCGAAACAAGTTCACCAAGGGCGACATCACTGCCGAGGAGTACGAGAAGTTTATCGAGAAGGAGATCGATGACGTTATCGCCATCCAGGAAGAAATCGGTCTCGATGTCCTCGTCCACGGTGAGCCAGAACGAAATGACATGGTTCAATACTTCGGTGAACGTCTCAATGGTTACGTCTTCACCACCCACGCCTGGGTCCAATCTTACGGATCTCGTTGCGTCCGTCCACCAATCATTGTTGGTGACATCTCCCGCCCAGCTCCTATGACCGTCAAGGAGTCCAAGTACGCTCAGTCCAAGACCAAGAAGCCAATGAAGGGTATGTTGACTGGCCCAGTCACCTGCCTCCGATGGTCTTTCCCACGTGACGACGTCCACCAGTCCGTCCAGGCTGAGCAGCTCGCTCTTGCTCTCCGTGACGAGGTCGTCGACCTCGAGAAGGCCGGCATCTACGTCATCCAGGTCGACGAGCCAGCCATCCGTGAGGGTTTCCCACTCCGCGACGGTAAGGAGCGTGACGAGTACCTCAAGTGGGCCGTCAACAGCTTCAAGCTCTCCACCGCTGGTGTTGAGGATGGTACCCAGATCCACTCCCACTTCTGCTACTCCGACTTCCAGGACATGTTCTCCCTCATCTCCGACCTCGATGCCGATGTCTTGTCCATTGAGAACTCCAAGTCCGACGCCAAGCTCCTCAACGTCTTCAAGAAGGAAGAGTACCCACGTCACATTGGACCTGGTGTCTACGACATCCACTCCCCCCGTATCCCAAGCTACGAGGAGATCAAGAACAGAATCGAGGAGATGCTTGTCTACCTCAAGCCAGAGCAGCTTTGGATCGACCCTGACTGCGGTTTGAAGACTAGACAGTGGACTGAGACCAAGCCAGCCCTCACCAACTTGGTCAATGCCGCCAAGTTCTTCCGTGAGAAGTACGCTTAAATCGATAATCACGGCGAGTGGGTAGCTTTGCTAAGCTTTGATATGCCTCTCGGATTATCCACCCCTACATCTATCAACGAACAAACGAAATCTCTTAAAGAATATAAAACTTGAAAGGAAATCTAAGTTCAACCATCCTCCTCCTCTTCTTCCTCCTCCTCCTCCTCCTCCTCCTCCTCCTCCTCCTCCTCCTCCTCCTCTTCTACACCTCTGCTTTTCAGTTCCTTTCCTCTAGTTTTTGAGATTTCCCTTTAATGGCATATCGGGCGTGACCAAATAATCTTGAGGAGATTCAACATCGGCGTTTAAAATGTGTCTTTTCTCCTTATTTCCTCTTCTTTTTTTAACATAATGGCGGGATACCTTTTCAACAAAATATTTGGGATATCAAACGGGCGGGTTGGTTGGTGGGAGTGTTCAATTTTTTTTCTGTTTTTTCAACAAAAGTTTTTCTTTGAATACCAATATACTGAAGATGTAGTCGCAATTTTTTTGACTACGATTATTTGAGGTTCCTGTATATAGGGGATCTGGACGGTGTTTTATCCTTTCTTCTTTTTTGATGGAAAGAATTGATATTTACCGTCGATGGCGGAGGTTGAAGATCTCGTCAACCGAGAAAACAATGAACGAACAACTGGTATCTCTTCTTGAGTACCTTTTTTGAACGAAAATATTGCTTCTCTCTTTTAATAACGTAGACTGTGATTAATATCTTGATAAAATTACGCTAGTACTACCTAGTAATTAGGAGGTAGTATGTTTGTAGTCTGGGTACTATTTAGGTATATACGAGTTCCCAAGGATAAGTTGACAGCAGATAGAGTATACTAGTAGCATACCTACGAAGTAGGAGCCACGGCGAGTCTCATATATAGGTACCTAGGTAGGTACTCATACGCTTATGCATATATTGTAGATGGAGTTGAGGATCGAAGGGTATCATATCCGATATCTGAGGTCGTATTAAACTAAGATACCACTGATTATTCAAATACCTACCTAATTCACAAGGTTTTAAATAGATACACTTATGCAGATGACTTTGAGAAAACCATTTTATGTAAGTATATTGCTATTGCTCTAGCACCTAGCCGTTTAATAGGTATGCATATATGCCACGAAGTAGATAATTATCTTGTAAACAATGCTACGACTTAAAGGCATCACAGACTCACGGTATGTGGCGTTCCTACTCGAAGCTATCCAACTTTAGGAAACTTGATAAATATATATACACCCTTTATAAATTAACTTTGCGATCGATCTTAAATAGGGTACATGACTTGCAAAGACTAATTCGATTTGATGTTGGCTCGGATCGTAGAATCCGTGTAGTGACGCTGCAGTGACAGCATGGTAGCACCACGACGGCACCGCGACGGCACTATCCGTGATCGATATCTCAGAAGATCACACAAATACTGCTAGATAGAAACATGGAATCTAAGAAATGTTAGGTACTTGCTATGAGAATGTGGTATTCTGATCGGGAGGGCCGTCTGTGGCCTGGCCTCATGCGCATGGACCCGCATCCATAAAGTTCGCCCCGAATGCTACGTCGATACCATGCCATGTCCAATTTTTCCAGTCTTTCTCCAACATTTAACCAGGTCTCCAACTCCTGAGCTCGGCTGAGAACTCCGCTCGTTCAGAATATACACTAACATATATCGTTTTGTTTGATCCAGTGTATCTTCTATGATCAGCGCTCTTAGTCTATACAAATCCAACTTTTGTCTCTGTTTTTTTCTCTGTTCAAAAATTTTCACACAACATTCCATGGTGGATAAAACGTCAAAACGTGGTCTATATGTTGGGTTTTAATTGCAACCCCGTGCCGCGCGGACGCAGGGCTATCAAGCTATCGCTTTTTACGTTGGACAGTTGGTCCATGACCATGTTGGGCCCTAAAAAGCTAAAGTCAAGATGGAAGGGAATGAATTCCTCTGCACATGAGCTAAGATTTCGATAGGCGAAATGTTGGATCTTGACTTAGCCTACATGTTGGATTTTTGGGACTAAGGCCAAGTCCGTCCGGCCTGTACGGATGGGAAACCCTTGAATTAATCCAACCAGCCGGATGTCCTCGCCCGCCAGTCGGTGGATTATACATGGGACCTGCATACCTTGTGCACTGGTGTAACGAAAATCCCAACATTAGATGCTCAAGTAAAGTGCTTAGCTACGTATCTATTGACAGGGAAACAGCTTAGGAATATCGAGTAGGGAAATCATGCCGAAGGAAAGTACCGACTGTGGTACACGACTCAGCAAGCTCGTAAGAAAGTTGACTGGTATCAAATGAAACGATATCGTCTGAGTCGAAACAGTCGGAAACCACAATTGTGCAAAAAGAAAAAGAAAAAGATATTTGCAAAAAAAAAAGTGAGATTTCTCTAGAAAGGAAGGAGGGTATAGTAAGGACTAAGGCCAAAACTGAATGACCTGGGTCTCTAACTCTCTCTTGCAGCCTTGAGAGCTAGTCATTAACCAGCGGGCTAGCTCACCTTTCGTGCGAATAGTTCATGTCGGAGTGGCAGGACACTTAATACAAACACCTAAATATTAATACTCGATGGATAATTCTGCAAATCGTTCGTATTTCTAGATATTTAGCACACTGCCGTTGTACAGATCGACTTGTATAACAGGCTACGAATATACAGGAACACATGTAACATGCATGAACCACGGCGTCTAACGAACTGCATGTCCATGTTCATACATACACATGCACGAAATGATCATCCTACCCTGGGAACACCTTCTGCAGCGATTCCTTTTACCATTATTTTCCTTCTCACCCCATGCCTACTTTGGCAATCCTCCCGTCTAGACCGTCACGTTCTTTTTTTCCCTCTTTCTTGACATTTCCCAAGCCGAGGGTCGTCTTTCATGCACTCCGCTTTTTAATCTAGAAAAAAAGGCATCTAATAGGAACACGACGAAAAGTGTGTAGAAAGGTTGCCACTTGAGAGTTTTATCGCACCCCTCTTTTTTTTTTTTTTTTTTTTTTTTTTTTTTTTGCTCCCACTATCAAATTTATTTCTTTTTTAATATATCCGTAACGGTTAATCTGCCCGCACAATACAAATTGCAACGGGGCGTAGTTGTGTTGAGGGCCTAATATGGCAATCATGAGCTCCGGGAACAGGGATTATGGATTGATTTACTCGTTCCCGAGAAATGGGAAGAGGGAGTCAAGTGAGAGAGAGTAGAATTATTAGATAGGCTTACAGAAAACGGTTTGCGGGGACGGGTTAATCGGGTGGGTAAAATCGAAGGGAAGCGCCCGTTGCATATGACTTCGTTTTCTAGCTATCCTTCCATCCTTCCTTTCCGAAATCATTTTATTAATCTATTTCTATTCCCTGAAGGTGATCTTGGGAGCCCTTCAAAATTCGCGGAGGAAATAGCTCATTTTGGCATTTCAGGCGACGACGGGGAGGTTTTTTTTCTTGTCCTTATAAAAGTATATTTGTATTGATTGGCTTTTTTTTGAACCGACCGGGATACTAGGGTAAACGGTTTAATGCAAATATAAATTGGGTCTTCATGACAGTCTTGGAAGGCTATCATGATCGGGGACTTCATGATCACTTGTCGGATGAATTATTTGGGGGGTGAGTTCGATTCCATGTCAATATGTTCTCGGATTTGGGGTGTCACCTCGCGCTGGGGGAGAGCTGTGCCCCGGGAGGCTAAAGGCCTCTAGTTATTTTAGATATCTTGTAGACGGTTCCTGTTTCCGAATGATATCATGATCGTAATGGATAAAATGCAAGATCTACGTCAGCTGATTAACCAGCTCATTACTTCATCGACGAGAGACCGAGTCGCTTCGGAATAACGTTACCTAAGAAAAATGTGATATCATGACATCCGCGACGAAATAACAATATACGATATGTCTAAACCAAGATAGAGGGAGCATTCGGGGTTAACGCACTCGGAGTGGCGCCGGAACTCAGAATACCTCTTTTGTAATAGGAAATGGGAGGTATAGAGACAAGGAAGTTCCAGGGTCGGCGTCGCCGTGCTATAAATATTTTAAATCTTATAAGGTATATAGAATGGTTATATGATTTTGACAAAAGGTTTTTCAAATATTCACGTGCATTTCCCATGCCCTAAATGTTTCAATAACCCCCACCCAACGTCTCTAAGCTATACTATGAACACATACAATATATGTAGTTCTAAGAATCGTGTATTTGAACCATGGTTCACGAGACGTATGTAAAACCTATTGTGTTCCTCGGTCGTGGGATTCCGGTTTCATGCACGATATATGGGGGTTGCACTTACCATGGAGTCGCTTGCAGAGGTGGGGCAGCTGGTACGAGCGTGTATACGGAGTCCTCACAGAAGTCGTGGGGAATCGTAGCAAAACTGTTTACGGTTTTCATGGGCAATCGTTGATCCTATGCGGGGCCAAATGAGGGGGTTCTACTATAAAATGCAGTATAGTGCCTGTCATACACACTCTCGGTTTGCCGTCTCAACAAACCCAATATATTTTGGTCTTAGGTATTGACACAATCACGGGCATGTTCATGTGTCGTTTTGTGTGATATATTGGAAAATATATTTTATGACACGGGAGACCATGTGCTATGGCGGTAATGGTGTTACAATAGGTCCACCGACCAGATTACCCTTGGCTGACTAACTTTTACGTTTCTGATGATATAAACAATGGCGGAGATTTATAAACTGGGAAGACCATGATCATTTTACCACTCAGCAAAATCATGTTTTCCAAGGGCCAAAATCTAAAATTCATCGTGTGAAGTCGAACGGATTTAAGACTTTTGATAAAGACATCACACAAGGTGGCGTGACCCCCCCCCCCCCCCATCCGTCCCTCTAAATTGTGACAGCTAACGACCTGCAAGGCCGTTCGATGCCCGAGTGCGACTTTCGATTCGGCTCGCCTCGAAAGTATCAATCGAAGATCCAAACCCCGAGTGCGACTGCACACGCTTGCAGAAAGGTTTTTTGCTTGACGAGATATCACCAATAGCCACCCTGGTATATATTAATTTATATCGATAAGACGGCTTGATCGAAGGATACACGCATGAGCATGCGCCGTTCGTGGGTTTCGAGTGGCTCAGCTTTGCCCCCACCAACCACACGACGAACGGCCTGGGCCACACTCCACTCCACCATCGACCGAGAAAAGGTTCTCGGACCCTGAAAAAGCCCAGAACCGTGAAGGTTCCAACTTTGTCAGCGCAAGAACCCGAGCCATCCGTGCTATCCTTTCAGATGCGATCTGACTTTTTTTTTTTTTCAATGGGGGGGGGAAAGAGACGAAGAAGAAATATGTGCGGTCTATACTATCATACGATTATTGGAGCCTAACGTGCTTTGCATTTCAGGCGTTTTCAAGCATTATCCCGTTCAGGCTCAGGGCGAACACGAATTGATTCCGGGAATTTAAATGTTTCCCGAACACACACGCACGCACGCACGCAAAACGAAAAAGAATAGGGCCAGGGCACAGACGCATGTTTGGGGGGGAAATTCCCCAGTTTTAAAGTTGAAGGGGCAAAATACCGAACAACTTTGACAATCAAACATCGGAAGGGAAACCTCAATATCAGACGTGGAAATCCGGAGTTCAAAGAAAAAGCTGGGGCATTCTGCAGGGTTTTGTGCTTGGTGTTACCATCTCCGCCTCATTTGTTAATTAAGGTAATCATTGGGATTTCGAAATCACGTTATAGGCATGTGAGCACGAAAACCCCCTCGATTGTGCCTGTGAACACAAGCGTGTATTTCTGCAGTTCCCTTAACGCCCAGCTGTCTCGTGTGTAATCCAGAAGACGTGTCTTGTAATTTGTATTCTATATGTAAGGGCAATCACAAATTTGTGAACCAGAGTACATACCCACGGCGGCACAGCTTGCTATAGCTTTAGCGGGGTTTTAGTATGGAAAGTCCCACTGGCTCGTACCATCGCAAAAAAAAGTTTCTATAAGTGGATCTTGACAGGATATATTCCGATATATACGGCACGGCTTCCGACCATTAAGATATCTAGATTTCTGGCGGGGAAGTAGCCGGTCACATCGAAATCCTTGATCCATTGAAGTTCAACTGAACAAACGACACTAGCTTCACTGGTGAAACTGCCCCGAACTTTGACATCGGGCTCTCGGGGCGTCCAAAGTTAATTCATAGCTCGTATGTGAAAGACGACACTTTTACATTGCGGTTTAAAACTGATTTTAACTAGCTGATGGTGCTTGACAGTGAAGGCGTTCAAGGCTAGGCTGTAAAGTGGACAAACGGATAGACAAGGTCCGCAGGCCCGAAGATCTCGTGAACGTGCGTATGTCTATCCCATCGTGTTCTGTGCAGCTGTGATGCACAGTGTCGATGCAATGACAGTGGTAAACTCCGACGGCAACGTCCGATGTAGATCTATGAACTCAAGCTCCGAGCCGATATAACTATCCTCTTTAGAATCGAAACTCCTTTCCGATGCCAAGTTGTATCCCGATTAAAAAAAATTTTTATAGATTTTTCTAGTCCTGTTTTCGTTGGTATACAGACTCCATTATGCACCGGCATTTGTAACCGTGCCGCAATCTGGAATTCTGGTCCATTGAGAACGAAAGAAACAAAAATAATAAAAAAACGCCAACGAGAGAATTAGAACCGCGCCATCATATCAAACAGAAGCCACCACCAGAACATTAACCAGGTTTAATTATGCAGCAGGACTAGGAAAAAAAATAAAAAATAAAAAAATTGTGCACATTTTTTTTTCTTTGGGTGCTCTTGTGTCAAAATTGTCATCTTGCAGTCGTCGGTCGACGCCACTAGTGCACGCGGTGCACCTGTCTTGTCTGTCAATGTCGGTCGTGCATGTTCCCCTTTTCCTGGCGGCGAAAATTTTTGAGCCTTGGGCGGAAACATTGACAGCGAAAGTTCAGGAACAAAAAAAAGTCTTTTTTAGTTTTCGTTAGGCCCACTCACACCATCGGCGAGCATAGCCAGCGAAGTCAATTTAAGAGTTCCAAGCATGCAAACAAGATGGTGATGTGTGTAGATTACAATACCCTTTTTTGCCGCCAGAAAGTCTTAACTGATAGGATCGACTATACAACTACAGTGTATGGACTACGGGATCTCCTTTCGATGCAATTCGTGTGGGGTTGTTTGTATCGATGGGGTTCATCTTCCGCTGCAGGAGGGTATAACAGTAGGACTGATAAGGGTGCACCGGCCGTTGTTGTGGGGCACACTCAGGATGCAGCTTTCTCCGTGGGGACCCAGAATTCCTCGCGGGACTTTTTCAAAAGGACGACGAACACTGCATGAGCGCGAGGGGACGGCGAATGCATGATACGATTCCGGTTCCTTTTGTAAGCCGTTGTGGGTATCAATTGACAGCATCATACCAATTGGAGACATTAGTTGGCGAGAGACTCGTCTAAATACGCATATGTCTACCGTATTCAATCTCGTTTCATTTCCAAACGGGAGTAAACGTAGATACGCTTTCCAGCCGCGCATGTGCACACGTATTACACATGATTGAGAAAAAAAAAAGGAGAATAGTCTATGAGTCTATGCTTTGCTAGGACGATTTGTTTCATCGTGAAATACAGTGTTCGGAATACTTAGGAGGTTTTCCGTAGAGCGTACGTAGCAAATATTCATTAATCTCTCACGACTCATTAATCTCTCATGATGAATAGAAGACTAGAAGGACAGCTCTCATAACAGTAGATCTTATGTCGCTCTATTGCTGAAAATGCGAGATGGTGAGGCCTGAATGTCTCGGGCCCCTAAAGTCAACCCAAGTCTCAGTTTTGATCGATCAATGACCCTCAATTTTATTCAAATAAGCCCTATTTTTACATAACACAGCTCCTTTAGGCAGTCACTGGCGGAGAAGGCCTGGCTGGAAGAAAAATGCGAAAGAAGGTGACGCTGGTAAGTAGCAATTGTCTGTGCCATGGAAATTTGACACCGTTACCTTTGGTCGTCGTCACCGACCCAAAAGACGTCGACTAGCCTACGGAGCCTTTCACAGATATTTCTTCGCGGCGGGTCGATTGCTTCTAGGGTGCCTTGATTGACAGACCCTGAGCTTAGTTGGCGCTATCGTCATCGCAAGTCGCTAGTATACTGTGTAAGAAGGTTCTGATGGACTCGGTCCTTTGAGCATGGGTCGCGATACACAAAAACAAGGTCAAGGCCAGTGGGAAATAATAACAAGGCCAAGGTTATGGTTCATGGTTCACTTGGGAATATTTGACAGGTCTCACCACAACCGGACCACGGTCTGGGATGAGAATCTAGCTCAATCATTCAGACGCTGGTGAACACAGACATTCTGTATTGGAAGGTGTCACAGATAGGCAATTCACGATATTGAAATTTCATGAAACAACGCTCCGGTTTCTCAAATTTGGGAAGCTGCTTTATCCACACCATCTTTATCCCACCCACTCACAGGATTTGGGTTCGTGGCTAGCCAGAAAACTGTGGCATGGGGGCTTTAGCAGGCTGTGGTATGAGAGGAATCTCGTATTTGGGACAACGGGTTTTCTGAGACCTTGCAAATGTAATATAATATCACGAGTTGCTAAGAAAACTCTCTATCCTGTCGTTTAAAGTGTGATCACCAAATGTGACAGTGACAGTTTCCAGGCTTCTGGGAAAGGTGATCTCAGCATCGGAGTACCTCCGGGTCGGTATCCTGCAGCGAGCCAGGTCGATCGCACGTGTTGATTTCCAAAGAGGATACGACTTCGATGGTTTTCCAACAACAATGATACACCTTGCATGGAATGTGAATAACTTCACTTGAAGGTGCGACACAAAGCGTGGTCTGAGCGCAACACACCTAAAAGGTCTCGAACCCCAGAAAACCGGTCGTCTATGCATGTTTCAACCGGCCGGACCAAACTTGACCGGCTGGAAAAGTTAGGCGAAAAGGAAGAATGCACAGAAAGCTTTCATGGTTTTTCCGTCCATCCTGCATCGGGATGTCTCTTTTCGTCAGTATGTCCGTGCTCGCACTCGACGTATCTTGGAATTAGCCAGTGAAAGTATAACGGTCTTTGCGAAAAAGAAGCCAGATGGTGGGAAGCTGTCATCGGTGGTGAAAAAGACGTTTTTTTCTATTCGTTCTTGCCTCTTGGTAGATTGGCATTGTGCATGACGGGTAAGTTTCCCTGTCTGCTGGCGTGACATTGAATAATCTTGGAGATTGTTTTCTTCATGTCTGCCGACCGGGTTTGGAGTATGTCATTGATGGTCTGGTTGGCCAGATTTCTAGGTGTGCTTTTTTCTTCCTGCTCACCCCTTGCGAAGGGGCGGTTGTTTCCCTTGCATGCAGCGGGAATTCTTCTCTGGTTTGGCTGTTGGGTTCCTCCCATGCCAATGGGCTTGCATTTGCAGGATGGAAAATTACCTTCAACATCTGGGTATTCCGGGCATGGGGGTCATAGGAATCTTCGTGTTGTGTAGAAATGCTGGGAAAGCTCGAGAACGGCAAAATTGTACAGCAGAATTATAAAATAAAATATATTTGAACATGAGAATCGTGAACCTTGGTGGGTGTGAATCTTGTATATTTGCTGCATCTTTTCATGCAGCTGGCTCGTTTACAAGCCGTGTCCCGTTCGTTTAGATACTGACGGATGGAGATGCCCGTATGGGGTTTGCGGAGTGTGGGATGTTTATGCTTAATTGCTTATGCGTCTCGGCCGCTATCCGTGTTTATGTTACACACCTCTAATAGGCGGCGTCTACAGATAGAGGTAGATAGGGTTATAGATACCAGTGGGTGGGTTGCCCACGCTCCTTCGTATCTATAGAAATTTAACAGTATATCCGGACCGAAGGGTTGGAATTGAAACTGGCATATGGATTTGATGGTCCCCGATATCAGATGCCATTATCTACCTACATCGCCGTGGTATGTATGCGGCTGGAAGGCGCTCGTTTCAAAAATTCCAAGCCATAAAGAAAGCTAAACATCAATGATACCTCGACTGGAATGTAGCGGCAACCATATTTGGGAATGGGGTCTATGAGGCTACTCCCGCACGATTCGATGAAACTATCGATTGAATCTTAAAATTTGCTATTTCCGATCAGTAGAAAGCTTTGAAACTTGAGACCGTCAACAAATTAGAGCTGTTCAATGACATGCCAGTCTTGCGGCATCAAATCGTTCAACTTCAGCTCCTATCAGCCGTCCTCACATTTTTGGGGGTCAGTTCGCAAGGTTATTGCATTCTAAAGTTATTGAGTTCTCATTGTTAGCATATTTATGCTGGTTTCGTGATAACCGAACCCAAGCGATCGGTCCCGAAGTTTCGATTCCCTCGAGTATTCCTGGTTACCGCCCGGGTTGCAGGGTTTTTTTGTCAGAGGTTCTACACATCCCGCTGAAAGAAACATTGTTAAAACGACTGTTGTTATAGATAACCGCAAATTGTGTTGCACCATGCAATCCGGGCCTTAAGAAAGAAAAAACCTGGTTCGGAACCCGTGAAATATGTGGGATGCGAAGGCTCTTCGTGCCGTTATTGCAGACAAAAATAATTAATATGCATAGTTCAGCGCCAGATATAACTGTTAAACGACATATGGCTGCAAAAACCACCGGGTTGGGCAGAGTTTTCATGGGCGCCATGATAAAGTTGAAAATATAAAATTGCTTCTACTTATCAGGCTCTCATCATGCATAAAGAGCATCTTCAGGCGCACGGTTCGTCTCATTCGACCAAAGATTCTATCGGCTAGCCAGAGTATGTATGTACCAGAATAAAGCGATACCACTATTAGATTCTGCCGGGAGAAGCTTTTGGCGGGTTGGACCCTTATTTTTGTTCGGGCAACGGATAAATTGAGGCCTCGCTAGGCTTGCCTCGGAGAGAGGAAAATCTAGCTGTGACGACCTTTTGGGAGCTGTGTTAGCGATGAGCTCGACGTCCTATCCTTAACATGGTTAATTGGGAAAAGTTTTCCAGAGTGAAAAGGCTAGAATTGTAAATATACTTGGATATTATTGGTAAAGCTTAGATAGAGGAGGCAAATACGGGGCATATTGCGTATTGTGACAATTGATCCTGGACCATTAGCTGATACTACGTAAATCTGTATGGATCAATTGTAATCCGCATGACTAGGTAATGCTTGATCAATTGGGTGTTGCTGAGCTCACAAAGAAACATCTTCTCCGCCAAGGGTATGCCATGGGACGACAGGGGAATTTCGAACATGAGAAAGATGGTTGCTTCTTGAACTTTACAACCTATCACCAATTCGCAATCTTGAAGGCATGAGGGTCGCACAACATGAGGGCTTTTTCACAATTGCAACACCAGGCGGCTTAACAGAAGCCCTGCGAGGGTAGATATGCTGGCACAAGACTAATGCGTGGTGACCGGGAAATATTTGACGAATGAACCAAATCCATCAGTAGTAGACCGCACGTGAAGGATGGGATGCCATGAGGGCTGGAGGGGGACCTTATCCTCGGGTCGACCCAAATCAAACATCGATTAATTCTCGCTCCGGCTTCGCTTTGCTGATTGTCGGCACCCTGTTGCCTAACTACGTAGCTTTGGGCGGTATCGACCTCACGAACTCTTAGACCCTTTTTGCCTTGCCTACATAGGAGTACGTTGTTTGAGTCGAAGTTTCCAAACACCTGGGTCGCTTGCCGGCATCCGCACGCGATATCATTGGTTTGAGAGCATAAGATAATTCGCTTGGCATCAACACCTCTCAAATCTTCTTCAGATTGAAACCACGGCTTCCCTGCAAAACCATCTCAAATTGATGCTCATCCCGTGGGGTTTCCATCCAAGCGGGAGGTGCTGGCATCCCAAAAGGCATTCTTCGGTCTCAGCATCGTTGGTAAAGTATATTGCCGTTCCAGCTTAGAAAGTTGACTCTTTTTGTCCACCGGAAGTCCCACCGAAAAAAGTCTAGATCTTTGAACTTTCTAGCTTCGGTTTAGTGCTTAATACGGATCTTAGTATGTTACTAGACGGCCAGTTTGGAGATCGTTGGGATTTATCGCCTCCAGGGTTCTCCCTTGATGATGCTAGCCGGCAGGTTTGGATCTATGCAACAGCTTCCTTGAATCCCTCGGCAGTCGCTTCGGACCCGCCTCTCAACTACTGCACTACACCTCTGTAGCGTTAGTTGGCTACGTTAGCATGAACGGCACGGTTCGTAGTGCTTCCGGAGCCTACCCGGCTTCTAAAGTAGCCTACTAAGTAATGATCGAAAGACATTAATCAAGAACTTGTTCAAACAGACCGGCAATTGCGAAGCTAAGCCTTTGGGCTTCTAATGTCTTTCAATGCTTAGCCCTTTTGGTTCCCGTCAAAGCACCCTTCTCCCCGAGTGGTTCAATTTCGCGCGCTGGCATCAACTCTAGTAACTGCAATGTCGATCACTAGTATATTCTGTCCTCGTGGGAGGGACATACTGTCAAATTACATGTAGGAGGACATCCTCCCACGCCTCATCATCATTCAATCATAAGCGAAACAATGGTGCAAGAATTTCGCGGCTTGCTTCCAAATTTAAGACTGCGGCGACGAAATTTCAAGGCGGCATCACGAAAAGGGCAA
Organism: Orbilia blumenaviensis; assembly: GCA_036872755.1. Lineage (NCBI taxonomy): Eukaryota > Fungi > Ascomycota > Orbiliomycetes > Orbiliales > Orbiliaceae > Orbilia > Orbilia blumenaviensis. Next base: position 367,003 of record JAVHNS010000015.1, read on the forward strand.
ACAAGTGAGCGCTGACTTAATGAGAACTAGGGGGTTGAGGGGGGAGCATGGGGGCCTCTTCAACCTTATTTTGATAGACCGTGGGGCAGCGAGTTTTGGTCGACGGTTTGGGGTCATGATCTTCATAGACTGGTGTTTCAATAGCCTAATAATTAACGAAAGCCTAATCAATAGCTTAATAGTAAACCCTTGCGATATCCTTTCTAGCTCGGCAACCTCTTATTTTATCTAGAGTTATAAAGGTAGGTATACATCTATTTGAGTGAAACTTTGATCTAGAGTCTTATAAGAGTATTGGGGGCCTTATGGTTCATGCATGTTTAGGGGAGCTTCACATACATGATGCCATGGTGAAGCTGTGGAACTAGAGACGCAGGCTTCCATTTCCGGTGACTCGGTTCAAGACGGTCGTCTCCAGCGATACAGTCGCTTCGAATTTCATTTTTTGAACCGCATGATCAATTGATCAATGAAGTTTGTGTTTTTGGTTTGCAGGGAGCTGCATGAATCGAGGTATCCCGTCAGTTTGGTGCAGCCGGCGGACTTGAGATTTGCCTTGCAATAGGCTTCGGGAAGCTGTGTTAAAAAATTTTTTTTAGCGAACTGCAGCGCATCTGTCCATTGGTAACTGCAGGAACTCAACATGGACCCATGCAGGAACCCCCAATTGCCATATTTATCAGCTGATAGATAGATGGAATGCTGAGTCTCGAGGAATTTGAGCAATGGTGGAAGATCTTGAAGCGCTGATGAAGAATCATGTGCGATTTTAGAACATTCGAAGGAATTTACTCTTATTTTTAGTCTTTTGGTTGTCAGCTCCTTCATGAGCTCCATAAAGAGCGGTTTATACGATAGAGATTGCGAATTAGATCCTAAACAATATATCACGAGGTGGCTTCAATTGGCGATCTTACTCGTTGATGAGAAGCATGGCCCCGTTTACGGTTGAGCCAAACGGAAACTTGGTTTGGCCAATTGGAGGATGTTACGCGCAACGTTTGATTGGGCAACCGACCGTTATGCTGTACGAGATAAACAGAATCCACCTCAATTTAGTTCTTGCTGTTGAACTTCATGAAGCGAAGAGATGGGCCTATAGCCTATGAGGATAGACGGATTAAGACAACGGCACGGGGGTGTGTGGTCAGCGATGAGGGAAGCTTGGCCTTGATGAGCTTCCAGATCTGATTGAGGTCTCTAGTATTAAGTTAATGGTGGGGTATACCAGGCGTTCTGGTTACCGAGTGTGCAGGATCAGGTACTTACCTATCGATATGGTATCAACGTGATGGTTCAATCCAACAATTGCAATTTTGGAGGAAGCGTCTATGACGACGTTTTACATACGAGGCACCGTCGGCCGAGTCCGGAAGTTCTATTCGGTGACAGTTAAATCAGCGAAAGACCCCATTTTATCCTGCAAACCGAGGTCATCAAAAGCCATTCCAGTACTGCAGCTTTTTTGATGGGGTCTTTTTGGTGAAGGCGAATGGCATCAGGCTTTGATCCCGACGTTCTGGGTGCGCAAGCGCTTCGGGTAGCACACCAGTCCAGGGTTAACCCATGATTGGTTTTTACCCATCAAATGAAGACTTGAAGCGACTGGGGGGCCTGGTCAGAAATCCCTCCCTGCTTTTCAAACGCTGCGTCGATGGGTTTTGGCCATGAGGTTTTTACTCTCCGAAGGTCCAATGGAGTAGTTGAGGGAAAGAGGAAAGGAGATGCGAATGGTAAGTATTTCCCGTTTGGTCAGAGCAGATGTTAGTGACTGCAAAATCGGTGGATAGAAATTTGCGAATGGAAGTTAACGTTCACCATATCAACAGAAATGACAGCCTCATGATTAGAGACATAGCACCGACCTGCTTCAGATGTCGTGTGGTATAGATAATGAAATGAAGCTTTGATTCTTGATGCGTGTATGTATTCTGCCCAGGCGAACGAATTCGAACGAAAAGGGGACCTCCACAAGGCGAAAAGGTAAAAAAAAGAAAAACAAGAAAACTGCTGAAAAATGAACACACAGTTTCTAGCGTGAGATGCCACTCTACTTGCTTTTTCAGCTTGTACGAACAGGCCGTTGAACCAGCCAATGGGTATACGTCCCTGCTGTCCCTTTTCAGAAGTCTCAGGAGAAGCAAATAACCCATGCAACACGTTTGAAAAAGAAAAAAAAGAAGTTGGCTCCGAGCAAGCCAGTGGACATCCCGGCGAGGGTGCTAGTGTGTTCATGAGTGTCACCGCGCAAGATTTCGCTCTCCCACCCCATTTCCCGTGAAAGGTCTTTGGGGGGCGGATCCACATCTTCCTCCGCCCGCGAAAGAGTTATACCGTATTTGACATGATAGATTGGGGGCAATCCTCAGTCTGGGTTGACCCTTATAATAGCACTGAGGACGAGGGGAGGTGCGCTCATGGATCATATATCTGGCCGTGGCTTCCCTCTTTCTTCACCTGACTTTTGGATTCATTTACGGCGTCTGCTTTTTCCAAGATATTCTTCTGTAACGTCATATACAGCCGTCCGCCGCCGGTACTCTTCTTTCTTTTTCAAAAGCTGGGTTTTTTGCAGACACTCAAAAGTACGGAGGCTCTATATCCTTTTCGGCGCTAGACATTCTGGAGGAATATACGCATAGAAACATTGTTTGACCTGGTAGCGATATCAAAAACCTAATACCCGACACAATCAAAAATAACTTTAACGGCCATTAAATATACAGAACTAGGAAAGGTTAGCATATGGGACCTTCTTTTTACCTCTTCCCATTCCGCTCTATCGAGCATCGACAATGGTCGCCGTTTTTCCCCCTCCCGTCAAGAGAGCATTACGTTGACAACCAGCCCTTCCGCGATTAGGATAGACTACGAACCTCCTTGCATACCGCGCACACGCAGCTACGCCTACATCCAAGATACGGAAACGTAACAGCAATAACTAAAGAATCCTGACATTGGCTGCCTATTCGATTCCTTGGTTCGAGTCAGTACAGGAGAGAGGAGAATAAAGTAGGATACATACAAAGGGATTGATCAGATGCTATTGGCTGCCTTGGGACTGGACTTCTACTTGACGTATTTCTGGAACCCGCTAGCCAATTTATCATACTCTATCCTTCATTCGAAATTCCGAGCTCTAAACGCAGTCAGGGACAATTTCTTGGGGAGCTATCCAACCAATTATCACGACATTCCATTGCCCAAAAGTTCTCGATCGAACAGCCAGGAGTTGCTGCAGGGTTTGTGAAAACGACTTACAGACCTGCATACAGAGGACGACCGTACATAGACGTTTTTGCATGAGGAAACCAAGGGGTACAATAGATATACCAGGCCGACCTGCGTCTTCAGCTTTGTCCTGACAGCCCCGTGATCGAGGATCGAGGCAATCGAGAACCCTTCCAGGTACCTGATATTAGCCTTGTAGAGACTAGTCTTTTTGCGGCCCCGGATTTAAAAAGCTGCCCCAGCAGTTCATATTTTTGGGTTGCGGTATATTTACTCGACAAGCTGCTTCTCATCGCCTTTCATTTTTCTTTCCGACTTCTGGGAGCAGGAATATCCAAATCTCATTAAGAATTTAACGGTTGTGTGTCTTTGGTTCCTGCATTTTATAATCCGAACTTGGCCCTGGAATTCTGTGTTGCTATTGCACGCTTTCGACGTCGACATTTTATCACATTAACAACGCAAATAGCTTGCTTCAACTGTGCTTCCTTCAACATTCTACCATCCGCAACTGTTAACTGTCATCAACTCTTCTCAATATCACCAACATTGGGACCTACATCCTTACACCCCTTCCGACATCGGCTTTGATGGTCTAATCAAAACTGCTTCTCCGCATAATATCCTTCCCTCCCCTTATCATTTCCAAACTGACACGAAATATCTCCACATCCAGAGGTGGTGATGATCACACCAATATCGAATTCATTATAACTTCAAGATACCTCTTTCGGGAGAATCTTTACATTTCTGACACATGATGGAGTCGACGAATCCTACAGAGTCGTCGCTCCCTCTCTACAAGCGGGGGAGTAGAACATCCTCGGTAGGTTCGAGAAAGACATTACTGTCCCATTCAAGGACAATATCCTCCCAGGACCAGATAACACCCCCACCTACACCCAAAGATGGCCCTTCGAGAGAGGCAACTCCAAAAGAGACCTCATCGAAGCGCGCATCTACATCTACCCAAGAAGACATGACAACAAAAGACACACCTAATGGTGAGTCGTCCATGGACGTCAAGCCCAAGGACACACGACCCAAATCACATACATCGGTTTCATCGAAGACTTCTTCGAAAAGGTCATCGAGGCCAACACAGTACCCAGCTTTTATGAGGGCCTTCTATCCCTTCAGGCCGCCCCACAGTGCGGATACATCAACTGTCACAATAGCCCTAAGCCCGGGCGATATGATAATGGTTCACAATATCCATGAAAATGGATGGGCAGACGGTACTACTCTGGCCACTGGGTCTCGGGGCTGGCTTCCAACAAATTTCTGCGCCTCATACGAGGTCGATGAGATGCAGCCTTTATTAAGGGCTAGCATCGCCGTATTCGAGGAGTGCAGAGTTGCCTCGAATTCTTCATTCATCACAGCGAGCCAGACCGTCGTTGCTGATGTAGTAAACGGCGTCAGACATCTTCTAGTAAGTCACACAAGCTTACCTCCAGTTCAAGAACAGTGCTAACAAACTTTTCAGGAAATCACGGACTGCCTTACTAGGGACTCGGAAAATGTCCAAACAGACGAGACCATTCGCAAGACGCGAAAGGTCCTCCTTTCTGAACTGTCCGTCCTTGTCAAGACTGCTCGTCGGCTACCAGACGAGCTTGATGGCGATGAATTGACATCGGAGGCTCAGGACCTCATCGATGATATGATTCTGAGTTCCTTCAGAGTCGTTGTCAGAGGTTCGAGATTTCTCGACGCCTGGTGCGAAATCCACGAGCCTCTTCCCGAGGAACTCGGTGAAGACGAGATGGCTACTATCAATGAGGATGATGGTGACTATGCTACTGAGGTTCGGACAGAGGCTGGAAACCGCGATTCTATCCAGACCTCTCTCACTACTGCACTGGACCCACTGCCAGCAAAAGAGCGTCCGCAACGTCTCACTATAATCACACCTTCGTACCAACCAAGCTCTGAGACCTCCTTCCTCGCCTTAACACCAGCTTCTACAGTTAAGGAGTCGGAAAGTGACAATGAGATCATGGAGTCGAAGCCGGAGGAGCCCACTGTCCAGGTTGTATTAGCTACAGCAAGACTTAATTACACATACGACTCGCTTCTAAGCTGCTTGGCTACCTACATTGGCACAATCCATCTCAAGGCTCCTTTGGCCTCCCGACTATTTGTGCTTACAAAGGACGCAGTTGAGGTCGGAAAAGAGCTTCTTCATGTTGTTGATCTCATCAAAGAACGCGGAGAGGTCGACGAATCACTTGAAGTCAGCGAGGAGAACTTCAAGGAGGAGATGAATGTCCTTGTTACCGAAGCACAACGCTTGGTTAAGCCGCTCTTGGAAAACGAGGACGAAGAACCTTTGGCGGGTAGCGAAAGCCAACCACTCATTGACGCTGCCACAAAATGTGTGCAAGGAGCAACATTATGTTTTGACCATGCCCATAGTGTTCTGGAGAGGATGGAAGACTTTGAAATTACCCTCACTGCTGAACCCACCGCATCTGCTTCACAAATTGGAATTGGTATTACTACTACAGTACCGACCGCTCCAGTTGTAGATGGGTTGAGCTCTCCTACCTCTAGTCCTTCCTCCAGTCCTTTATCTAATCCTTCCGAACCTTCATCGCCAGTCGCGACGAAGTTGAACCTCGACAAGAACCTCCCATCTCTCCCTGAAATCACAAGCCCGATTACTGTGGAGCCTTCTCTGGCCACTCCAGTTCCCTCCCCTCCACCAAAGGACGTTAAGGTCCTCGATGTCGAAGAAAAGCATCAATCCATTGACTCGACGGCTGGAACTTCGATCTCGATGCAACGCGAAGACAGCCAGCAGTCCGCGACTAGTGAGGAAGATAAGTTTTCCACTAGAGCGACCACCCCCATCCACGAAGACACAGAAACACCACTCGCAACCCCAATACCGAAGCCCACAACCACTGTCATAATTCCTACCTCTGAAACTGCCCAGAGCGACAGCACACCACCGACTCCAGTTGATGCCCCTGCAATCCCGAAGACACATGCACACAACCTAGTTACAAAGGATGGTCTCGTTTATATTGGCTCAGTCGCTGCTCTGGTCGAGCAGATGACAATGCCTGACTCCAAGCCAGATATCATCTTCGTCACCACCTTTTTCACCACCTTCAGATGTTGGTCTTCCCCCACAGAGATCACAAAGGCTCTCATCGATCGCTTCGATGAAGTTGACAACAACCTCTTGGGTTCCACTCCTGTCCGTGTCCGTGTCTATAATGTCTTCAAAACCTGGTTGGAGACTCACTGGAAGAAAGACTCTGATGTAGAAGCTCTACCAATAATCAGGGACTTTGCCATCAACAAGTTGAAACCAGTATTGGTCACACCTGGTGATCGTCTGTTGGAGCTCACCGACAAGGTTCTTCATGTGGCTTCTGATACCTCTCTAGTTCCAAGAGAGCCTGCCACGTTGCAAAAGACAAGAAGCGCTGTTGCCCTTAACCAGGCAGCTGTTTTCCCAGAGCCAAGGATTACGAGCAGACAATATGCCACCCTTAGGGCATTCCAGGCGAATGGTGGTGAAATTCCATCTGTTCTTGAATTTGATCCCCATGAAATCGCTCGCCAGCTCACTGTCATTGACCAGAAGATTTGGTGCCAAATCACTCCTCACGAGCTTCTCGGTAAGGAATGGACCAAGAAGAAAGAAGATTCGCGTGCCGTCAACGTTCTTGCGATGACCAAACTTTCTACCCAGATGGCCCTCTGGATTGCATTTACTATCTTGAATGACCCTGATCCGAAGAGGCGTGCCGCTGTCATCAAGCACTGGATCAAGATCGCCGACAAGCTATTTGAGATGGCTAACTTCAATACCATGATGGCTATCATCTGCGCTTTGAATAACTCGACCATTGGTCGATTAAAGAAGACATGGGAATTGGTCTCCCCTAAGACCAAGGCTGCACTTGAGAAGCTTAGGTCCATCGTCGACCCTAGCAGAAACTACTTTGAGTTGCGTTCGCGGACAAGGAACCAATTAGCCCCTTGCCTGCCATTTTTGGGTTTATACCTCACTGATATGGTGTTTTTCGTCGATGGTAACGCTGATAAGAAGCCACTTCCCGATGAGGATCCAAAGAACCCAACCGGTGTCAACTTCTTCAAATATACCCAGATGACAAAGCTTCTCCAGGAGATCCAGAACTTTCAGCACCCTTATCCTATTCAAGAAGTCCCAGAGTTCCAGCACTGGCTCGAATACCAGATGCGGACCTTGAGAGAGTCCGGTTATGGCGACGTTCAAAAGCTGTACCGACAGTCGCTCGCGATTGAGCCCAAGAGGAGAGATCCACCAGCAGCTGCGCCAAGTCTTACAGTTTCGACGTCCGACCTCAGTGCCTCGGCTGCTGGTCCTGCTCTTGCTACCCCCATCACCGCCCCCGAGAACAGAGGCCTTTTAGGCTGGACCTCATCTATCCTCAAAGACAAAACATCCATCGGTAGCTTTAACCTCGCCTCGAGTAACCCATAGAAATGTTTACACAGGCTAAACGGGAAGCTCGAACACATAACCTCACCACCACCCACATCAATCCCTCATTTGCTCCTATTCCTATTCCAACTGGCGTTGGAATCTGCCCGATATAGGGGTGCAAAGCTCTTTTGTTTCGTTTGCTTATGCATTTGTTTCCTGCTTTTATATATCCAAAAAGGGAGTCACACCGGAGTCATTTGACCTCTTGCTTTTTTTCTTCAAGGAGTTTTTTTATATTTTTCTAGCGAAACCGGCGTTCTCTCTATATGCGTACCATTCAGAAAAAACGGTGTTTTCCTGCTTTATATCCTGATTCATGTCCTCCATTTTTTACCATCACGGTTGTATTATTATTACCATCGCTCCTCTGCTTTTATTTTCTACACGAGGGAGGAACATGATCAGGTTTTTTTTTGTGTTTCTATTATGATGAGCACATACTGCACGAAGGTCAGGAGCTACAAAAAAACTCAGGGAGGGACCTAAAATAGAGCTTTAAGACAATTAGCTTTCAATACAAAATGAACAAATAAATTAACAAATAAAACCTTGAGCAATCCGCCTTATTTGAACGTGCTGTAGTCTTGGTAAAACCCCTCGCTTGTCCTGACGTTTCGGAAGCTGCGGGGTTTGTTTCTCGACGCTCTTCTAAGCTGTCAACCGGGAGCTCTATTAATGCTAAGAAAGGGGAAAGCTATCTACTTTTGGTCGTGGTTTCTCCTTAAATTGATGTTGTGTGAATTGTCAAGTCCGCCAAACCCCACTATATTGCATATAGATACGTCTACACAAATCCCACCAATGTTTCATCTGCTTCTCTAGGGTGATGAGCTGATGAAGCGTCTTGAACTTCGAGGGTTGCACGGGAAGCTAGTGATGTCGACGCCGAAGATCACGGGCCAAGGGCCGCTAACGCCCAAGTTCGGCCCGTGGTGCATATCAACAAAGCAACGACACACAAACAAAAGAAACAATAGAAGCCACCTAAATTCAATCACTTATATGTCTAATATTGCCATGAAAAAGTTTTTGCCCGGTCGATGAAATGGGCTACCATCGAGCAGATCTTCTAACTTAGCTCCAGATCTATGGATTTTGGTGGGGTGGTACACTAAGCTGGAATGTCAATAGGCCAGGGAGATGACATGAGCTTAAGTTGACCCCTCTGCTCCTCTGTGGCTTCTCAAATCCATGATGCCAGCATCGACGTTCACTCCGCCATCCGTATGTATATAACCTTTTTATTAGGTAAGTTGCTGTCGGGCCCTTCAGTATTATCAATTTGATTTCTAGAATTCTGATTATTGGTCAGTTCGGTCGCAATACCCGCCGGATCACCAGGCTTTCCAATTGACACCGTAAACACCGATTCCTAAATACTAAGGGTACCTAACTATCCGCTTGTATTAATTATCCCACTACTATAAGGCTACCATCTCTTAAACCAAATGACCTATGTGCAATTACTTTATAATTACAACCAGGTCGCCTGTCTGGCTACCTACCGTCGAACGAGCCGTCTTGCGGAATCCGGAATTGCTTTGGAAGCATCTGGGACTGATCTTAATCTTATCTATGGTGCTCAAAATTTAGCGCCCCCTTCCCCTTTCGTACGAAAACTATTTCCCAGAGATATCGAAAGAAGGAATATAATTCTGCATGCATCACATCACAGATTTAAGCTCATACTAGCGTCAGTACTTCCTCCGTTCTGGCGTGGGAGCACTGGTGAAATGCAACACGACACAAAACACCTGTAGGTCTGTCTTTTTTTCTGTTCTCTGATATCGTGTACTCGATAATCTCGCGCTTCGGAAGCTCCGGTTCGTTACGGGTACTTATCATTGGAAGAATTACCCCTGGACAGGCAGATACGCACGTGTCACACCAGGATTGAAGAACGTGCCGCAAGATCTTTTCAGGAATCAGACTTTAAGATATATCCGAGATCTCACGATGAATTTTCCGTTGGCGCCATGGCGTGTGCATACCTGCATATCAACATTACTTTTTGCGGAGAGGGCGCGCGGTTATCTAGCCATATTTATAGGAGGGCTTGAGTTCCTTTTTCTATCTACCTGTCTAGCGGGTTTAAGGCCCTTAGATCGAGTCAATAATGTGCCGTCTTTGGTGGAAAGTATATATAGAAGCACTGGTGCTAGCGTCACCATGAAAGCCCCCAGGTTTGCCCTTTTAAAAGGGTTCACGGCTCTGATTATGTTTCATACTTACAGATTTCAGCCCCATGGAAAGCGTTAACTTTTCATACTCTAACACGCCTGCTACTTGATGGCTTTCGATGCCCGCATTATTTCAGCCGCCCCGGTCGTTTTTGGTCTTACGACCCGTATGAGGCGCAATGGTGGCTACTGGCGGTTGGGACATACGTCTATGCTAGAAAAGTTTACTGGTGGCTTAGGGTTTTGCAAGCTCGGTTTTACAGGCCTGCTGATGTTTGCTACTGCCCCACAGAGCTCTCCATAGTGGAGAAGCTCCATAATGTACGTACATATACTGCATGCATCTGTCCTTATATATTATTCGAATTCAAAGGATAAAGTTTCCGACGCGATCGATAGTGTGTTTTTAAACTTTACGAACTGGATGCGGGGGGCCTACCCATTACTGTGGATTCGTAGATATAATTTCCATCGTTATACCTTGGGTATACTATACAAAACTATACAGCTTGGTTGTATTTTCGAGAATGTATTACAATTAATGCTACGGCATAAAGTATACCCATTTAAAGGAATTATAATGTCTAAAAAGATTTGTCTCACATTCACTAGAGGGCATGTATGGATCTGGTGCCAGACATCCCGCAAAACTTAAGGTCCTAATTGAAACGCAAAGTATTCTGACAAACGGCTTCGAACGTGCCGAACCTGCAGGTTGTGCACTGGGACACTGGCCCCGGTATCTGTTGGCTGAATGTCGCGGAGAAAATTGTCCGAACTTCAGGCATATCGGAAATCGTGGATAGCACGTCCTCAATCCAACGGTTTGACCAATCGGTCTATTAGTATGCATGTTGTAAAACTAGGGGCCTTGGTCGGAGTTTTTTTTGAGTTCCTTGGGCTATCTATGGATTTACCCAGTAGACAGCAAGCCACAGGGTCTAAAAGAACGCGTACTTCATCGGAAAGCCCCTCCGTTTGCCGATTGGCGTTTATTCTCCGAATTTAGAACGAAAATCTCTACCGTAGCAATCCGGCTTCGCATAGCTATCTGCATACAGTTTTGTATAATCTTATCAGGTCATAAGTAGTTCGTGCTAATCCTTGAAGCTCGGTGCTATCCTGAAGCACATAAAAAGTTGTAGTCTAAAGGCGTATATGATGCTTGAGCAAGCAGAAACCTCTAACAAAGTCCACATTTGGCTGGGAAGGATTAATGCACGATATCCTTTTGTTGCTGCTGCCGCACGAGGGAACACCAGCTACTCAGTATCTAATTGTAGCCAGCCCCCCTTTATAATCATTCGGCTTACGTATGCTCAAACTTACAGCCGTGATTCAACGCCAAATATTCCTTGCTGCTGGCTGCTATAATGTCGGGCGTTAGTCTGACGAAGTGACTCGCCGAAAGTCCGGTTTGAAGCGTCGAGTTTCGGTAGCTATTAGCCTGTTTCCGAAGCTTTAGTGATAACACTCGAACACTTCAGTAGATTTGACGATCTGGTAAGTTAGTAACGGCCGTCGTGGACAAGTCCTTTCGCGAATCCTGCGAGCAAAGCCATGTTCATTATCGACGGTAGAGGCGGCCATGCTCCCGACTAGTACTCATCATAGTCTCGGCTCGGCATCAATTAACCCTAGTAACGTTATAAAATTAAGCTCTCGAACTAAACGGCTTGTCAAAAAGAACAAGGTTGGGTTGACAGTCCCGAAATACAAGACAGCTTTGGTCATGGGTTTGGAATTAGCTACACGAATCGGCACCGTAGACCGTAACAGACGAGGATCGCAAAATCCGAATTGTCTCTTGGAAACTAGCTCTCGTTGGGGTTCATAATCGGGGTATTTCCGCATCCAAATGGATTTGGCGGCCAACAACAGGTGTGCCCTGGAAATAAGGCGGCCCAACTCAGTTTGGATTTGTTGTTCTAGTCCTGAATTTGATGTTGATATAGAGCATTATGCTCGGATTTAGAGCCGTATATCTTGGGCTAGACCTTGAGATGGGATTAATACTCTACGGTCAGCATAAAAATGGCTTTGATTTTGGCTAGGGATCTAAGTTGTTCAGTTGTGGCCGACCCAACGCCCACATCAATTTGTCTATCATTAGATGACAGCCAGTATTTCTGATGACAGAAACCTGGCGTATGTCAGAGTTCGAGAATTAATCGAATTAGCACCAGCCTCAAAATATCTAAAGCCTTTTACACTAGAGAATAGACGCAGCTAGAGTAAGGAGTAAATTTTGTGTTAAACCGTGAATTCGCGTGTTCATGCATCGATCGACCCACAGAAGCAGCTGTCGTTCCTGTTTTCTTTGGGTATTGCCCCGCTTGCAAATCACCCCAAACAGCTTCAACCCGAAAATGGCAATCCATGTGTTGTTGGGTTTTGTTAGATTTTGTGTTGATTTTGTTGCATCTTAGTATGGGATCTATTGTTACACGAGGGCTCCGATCCCGCTTGTTACACAGTGGTGGAGATCTTGGTCCGAGCTTCGAAGCTTCGTGACACGTCGACGTTTATGGAAGTAGAAGGAGAGCTTTTGTGTAACTTACCGCGTATAGCGGCACTCCTTGGGTGTGTTGTTTAATGTTCCACTCTGCAAGAATAACTCCTACCAGACCGCATATCCAAGTCCTGCAGTTCAATAGAGGTAGATACCATGAGGGATCTACAGCATGTTGTTGGAACTTGCACTTGCCATAAAGCTCTATTGAAGCTGGTAGTATCAATTGTAGAGCCGCTTCCCCGGGCACCGAATGCTCTACCGTCATGACGTCAATAAATGCCCCGACACCTACCTCTCGACCAATCCTTTTCCTTGAGGGATTACCGATTAGGGCCAGGTAGCAGGGTGCCTACCACAGCCTTGAGTGATGATTTTCCCGTCGAGATCTTCACCGCTATAGATGTTCTTGGATACCCATGTGTTCGTTGCTTTTGAACCCCCATCAATCAGTATGGCACTACTATTTATCAATCCGACGCCTACCTGTAAATAAATATTGTCGAGGAGGGATTAGAATACTTCCATATCAAGGATAAAAATTCGAACTTGTCGCAAAGATTTGTTCTGGTTGGCATACTAGTACTTCAGTGTAGTGTTGTTTATTCATGGTTCCGCAGAAAATTCTTGATCGGACGATCCTTCTACTTAGCGCCGTTGGCGCCCGGAATATAGATACGCGTACATGACGATATCATGCCTAAGTCGATAAATTTGCTTGAGCCTTCGAAAGTCGATGGATCGGCGCCCTATTCGTATTAATATTAGCATTTCATTTTTCATAATTTCTCGATTGAAAAATCCTGTGAGGTCGGAATCTAGATCTGACATACATTGATGACAAGCTGAGAATTATAATACTAAATAATTGACAGAAATATAATGTATGTCTTACTCGGGAAGTTTACCACTGGGCGATACGGTGCCGGATCTACACACGTAAGTCAATGGCGGTAGCATCATCGACCGCATCGCCCCTGTTAGCTCCGAGAATTTTACATTGTGGAGGATCTATTATATTTGATCCTTGCTTGCTATAAGAAACCGTATGGAAAATCACTTCTGAGGTGGAATAAGATAGACCTTACATGATATCTGCGGCTCGCGCCCTAGGATAGAAGTTTCGGGGTGTGTATCCCCCCAGCTTGGGACTGATTCCGAGACTAGGACTGATTCTAGGTTTGCAATATCTGATTTTAAATTAATGGCGGCATCACGGCTAACAACTAGTGGGCTTGCTAACGACTACTACTACGTTAAATGCAGTAGTGAAACTACTTTCGAGGATGCAAATTGCATTGATGGGCCTGTATATGGCAAGCTGACCTAACCCCGACAACGAGGAAACCGGATGGACAAAGACGCAAGCCACTTTATTGTATTTTTGCCACAATTTTACGCCACAGATTCGAAAGTATCGGGCCCTACTGATGCAATCTTAGGCTATGTGCCTCGTTGGCTCTATCCTGGCAAGGGTTCTTTTCCTGGTTAAGTACTCCTAAGCTATCCTCCTCGATATGTAGCCTGAAACACGTTGATCTGATGTTCCAGAATGCAAAAGCATGCGGGATTTATCGATATGTACCACGACAAATGCTGCACGAATTTTCTACGACTTCTTGCTAATTCGGTGACAGGGCTCCGAAACTAGATACTTTCTGTATGCAGACGCGTAGATGATGTTATCGGGAAAGACTCCCACAGACTCATCCCACTTTATGTCGCTACTTTCAATGTTCTGGATAAGCTAAGGCGGCACAGCATCCATGGCATTGCATCAGCGTGGGCCGAGTTGGTGCAGGGTTTAGGAAATGAAATTTGTAACGCAAGTGCACTGGTTTAAACGTTTGTGTAACCATACTACGTCTTCAACCTCTGCGTATAATGCAGCGAATCAGATTCTCCCAGCCGACGTCCGTGGGCTGTTCAGAATATAGACTACAGCGCACCAAAAACTTGGCTTGGGTGATTCCGAAGACCTTACTCTCAACCCGCCTTGTTGGCTAGAATGGCAAGCCCTCTTGTGAACTTTATCTTCGCAATATTTTAAAAAAAAAAAAAAATTAAAAATTTATTTATTTTTTTTTTTTTTTAAAAAAAGCTCTGTGTAGGTTTAGTAAATCAAATGAAAAAGTATTCGGAAATATAACAAGCTTTTCTAATATATGTTTGACATTTGTTCTGTTCCCCGCAGTTCAGGTTGGAATATGAGAGGCGTCACCTATATCACAGTTCGACTATAACTGCTGCATCTTCCACATGCATCCGCTCAGGCGAGGCTGAGCCATTTAACTCTCCTATTCGCCCTAGCTATACCGTCGCGTTATCACGTTGAATTTTCAAACTACGCATTCGACATGTACAGACAAGTCGAGTTGTTGCAGGGTATACCACTTCAGACTTTTATCACGGCATCTCTACCCATAGTTGCGCAAGCTGAAGGAATTTAATATCCGCCTATTATATCCCTTTAACGTCGACAATAAAGGTTCGCCGATGCCGTCAAGGGCGCACGAATGATATAAACCGCCTTTTGCTTTTCTTAGGAAATTCATGCAGAACAGAATGCAACAGAGGGAGGCGTTCGCCCCACATCCCGTTGGGTACTTCCTGGTTCACTTGCGACATCCTAGAAACGGATTGGAAGTACTTCTGAATGTAAATGACGGCTACAAATAAATATTCGTAATTGAGGACGTATCGTATTGATAACAATCGCGTCAAAATTATGATAAATTCATAAAATTGATTGAGGCGATATATTCGAGTATTCATTCATCAAGTGATCGTCCTTGACGGCATACACCATGCTTTGCTACAGATGATAAATTCACATATTTTACCAAGTGCAGAACCTCTGATATGTCATAGAGTTAAGCTTCTTAATATTGAATACTAATAGGAAGCTGTGAGATCTATTAGAACAAGGGAAAATTGGAATAGAATTGAACGCTGTTTATTTCATACCTGAGCCTCCCTAAATCCCTTGCGAGATTATAAATATAGCGTCGTCTACATATTCCCCAGCAGCCAAAACTCGAACGCCATATATGCCCTAAGCCAGGATTGTAACATAAAGTAAAATGTAGTTAATTCGATTATATGAGTTCGCAATTGGGCCCCCAACAATGTCCCGTCGGTCTTGTAGCGACAGAAATGTGTCCACGTGGGCATGTAATTAATTGTTTTATTTATTGTGTAACTGGAATTACAATCGACAGGTGGTTAAATACTCCGAAATGTGGGTAAGGTAGGCCAATTTGTGAGGCTGGTTTGCGAGGCCAGGTAAGGTGGCATATTAAATACAAGGAACAGCTCAAATAAATACAACCATTTTCCATCTAGGCTCCTTATATTAGTAACTTGACGCATTAGTAAAATTTCGATTTTGACACATTCATATAGATAGTCCCGATCTGGACCTAAAAGTCCATGAGTGTATCATAAGAGTAGCGATTATTATATTGTGAGTGATATACCAAGATAGCTATGAGAGCTATGCACGCATGAATTCATATGCGCCTACAACATCAAGTCCATCCCATAACTGTCCAGGTGTCGAATTTATCTTCCCTTGTCATACGGTTACGCATGCCAACAATCTCCAAAACTATAGGTCAAATAATGCAATTACATCAGTATCACGATATTACACAATAATACCTGATAATAGCGAATTAACTTGTGGGCACTCCATGCATGTTGCTGAGTCAATTGAAGCTGCAAGACGGCATATTGCATCAAAAATTCAACCCCACGTAGGATACTGATCCACTCTACAAGACAAGATACCGACGTTTGACAACCATGATAACTCCTCACAGCCGGCTAAGAGACACGGATGTTGACTTTGGAGCTTTAAGTTAGCAAAAAACAAAAGCTGACTGAGAAGAGAGCTGATCGCGATAGGTGGTCGTTCTTTCATGCGAGCCTTGGGTAAAAGCTAGAGACAGTTATCTGATTCTGTCTATATAAGCTGCCACAAATCCGAGTTTGATTCTCATAACCTCTCATCATCAGCTCGCTATCATCTCGAGGCCTTACCCCTAACTTAAACACATCCCCAAACCTCATAAAACTTGCATACCACATTACTCTTCCTTGATACAATGTCTCGCGGAACTCAATCCAGTATTATTCGTGTCCACGACCCCGCGGACGTGCCTGCGGGGTTTAATCCGCACAGGGCAGATGATAGAGCACTTGAAAGGGCGGGGTACCTTCCCAGACCTGACAGCGCCCTGTCTCCGCATGAATACGCCCTATGGGATAGTATTGCGAAACGAAATCCAAGCTATACCCACACGAAACCCACCGTGGTCGAACCCAGAATCGGGCTCTATGAGGCCAGGAATTGGTCCGGTGGTATCCTCCCCGTTCTCCCAACAGTCTACAACCCCTCCGCGACTAGAGTCCTCGACCAAAAAGACCCTTTCCAAGGCGTTGTGGGGTCATGGATTGTCCCCAATCCACACCCCCAGAAGGTATTCAGAAACGGAACCCTAATTAATAGGGACGGCGACTATTGGGTTTACACTTGGGTCGGATTAGATGGATGGGAGAGCGTAGAGACCCTCAAGATCGGTGTAGCTGCAGGCGTTCTTGTGGAAGCTGGCAGGATCGTCAAGAAGGAAAGCTATGCCGCAGTCTTCTACCGCCGCAAGGCCGATGATTCCCTCCAAACCCTCAAGCTCGAAGGTTTTGACGCCGAGCCCGGCGATCTCATCACTGCCTCTGTTTACGGCGTGGGTGAGTCTAATGCTAACAACTACTGGATCGCAAATCAAGGCAGCAATGAGTATGCTTCCGGCCAGCTACCAGATAATAGTGGTCTTACCTTACAGGGTAAAAGCGCTGAGTGGCTCGCAGCCGGTCTGGGGCCATTGGACTCACAAGGTCAATCCTTCCCCAACTTTGGGGCTACGGTTTTCATTGAAGGGCTTGCGAGACAGCAGAGTGGTGGCGTTCAAGGTATTGAACGGGCCTTACTTACGAATGCACTCGATTTGGATTCAGCGGCCGAGCGAGGACATAATATCATCATCCGCACCACTGCCTTCCTCCAAGCCCAAGTCTAGTACTACGGTCGAAATCCCCTTGAAATATTTAAATATTAAAGGAAATTTCAGGTCTCTTTTCTTCCCCGAACGCCGGATGCTTCAGTGTGCTATGAGTTTCTACAAATTTGAATTCAATTAACAAGATGTTGATGTGCTGGTCGGGTTGAGACTAGTCTTATGTTGTATTTAGTTGCTACCTACTTACGTAGCAGTAGCTAGTTCAAACTGAATTTTAAATGCGTGCGTGCTATGTCCCGCTACCCTTTTTCGATGATCCGCCTTGGCTCTCATATATGTCCCGGTGAATGCATCAATCTCTTCTCTGCCTTGGGCCTGGGTGCCCAAGACCCGATACTATATGCTACAACCTATCCTTGTCTCATGAGCCAGGTCCGTGACTGGTGCAGGGCGGTTATCATCTATCCCCGGATACTAGTTGTCTATAAAATCGGGGCCCGTTAACTATAGTAATACTGGGACCGAGACTAAGTAATAATTATCATTTACCGTGCTTCCAACTGGATCCAGACGTTGCAAGCCATCAACTCGAGTCCACCCTGCCAGTCACGAGACTACCAGCTACCCACTGTGGAACGCCCTAAAAAAACAACGCAAAATACTCTGTTGCATTTTCCCCACCCCCAGCCCCCACACCGACATTCTCACGTCAGACACCACCATCTCACCCTCCAAAAACCCCATTTTAAAAATCCACAAGAGCGGCAAAAAGTGAACAATGTTTGAAATAACCCTTTTCATTGTTCTAATCACACCAACCAAATAAACCCTGCCTCCTCCCTAAAAGAGGTCATCGTATGACTATAGCGCGAATGAGACGAAATTATTAACTTGCCAATAACTCTGGGCACACTGGGCGACACAATATCAAGACTGTGATATGGAATAGTCTTCCGTTGAATTCCATATCCACCTGCATACATATCCATCCGCTAAGTCTTTCCTTATCACTGTCTCGAGCTCCACTCAAAGATTTTAAATATTTGTCAGCGCAAAAAAAAAAGGTACCCACTCCACCATGCAATATTAGACGGATCCACTTCGATGCATCTGGCACCTTATAGCCTAACTTTAGAGGTCTAAAGATTTCGAGGGTCTCACAATACGATATCGATATTTGATATATTGACACCCAAAATCTCCACTATACAAATATTTATCAGATTTGTATAGAATAGTAATTGACGAGTATCTGTGGGAATAAACACGTGTACACATATCAACCCAATTAGGAAAACATTCACAACCCCCATTAACTCCATAGAAAGAAAGAATCCTTTGAGCTCTCAACTGTTTTAGTCAGCACTGCCTTCTTCCAGTGTCTTGCCTGGAACGTTCCATCGGTATAACTAAAAGCAGATAGACATGCACAAGAACACATAACCCCGAGATCCAATCCGACTCATCAGCCAATCCACTGAAACCTAAACCAAATCCCGTATGCACGAGTAGTCACTATATTCCTTTCCATTTCGAGCCACGGATCATGAAACCCGAACAAGCGGCGCAGTGACTAGATATTCCTTCACCAAGCTAATGTTGTCATGTCACCACTCATCATGAGCTCTCTGAACTCTTCCCGTGTCTTTAAGCATCATACTGCGTTGAAGACTGTTTAAAGCGAAAAAAAAAGCCATCGAGTCCGCCTACATATGTCCGTTATGCATATACGCCTGCAGATCCGTGGCTTGTGCGCGCCGTAAACCGGGCCCCGGGCGAAGATCAATGATAAAAAAAACCCGGCCGCGATGGCAAAAGTAAAAGAAAAAGGTTTATAAACCCTGTTATAAACTACTAAAATCAAGAAACTAAGTACATTCTTAAACCTAAAAAGGTCGGGTTCTAATTATAGCTCCTCCCATTCCATCCCCGTGCTACGAACCCGGAGCCGCATGCAATCCAGGTTTCAAAAATAAGGGAAGAGAACAAAGCCATGCAGCTTGCAGATACCACATGTAGAATTCGAGAAAACAAGATCAGAAGGCTTAGTTATCCCGTCTCCCCGGGCTCGTCACTTCAAACATTCCTTACGGTTAAACCTTCCCTCACTATTATACCGCAATATATTACTTGATCCATCGCAGTAGAAAAAGACCTATCGCTCTAGCTACACACGTAATAGAAATAAAAAAAAACAAAAGGGGAAGGATTTCGTGGTATGGAACCAGAAACGGCAATGATGCACAACCCCTCCCTGTTAAAGCCTTGGGGGATTTTACGTTATGAACAACGTTAACGCATTCCAGGAGATACAGGGAGTACAAGAAACTAGGTAGCTTTTCCTTTAACGAATAGGCAGTATTGTATACGCGGGAGACAGATCTGGAGACACATAGTTAAGCGCAAGAGTGACGAAGGCAGATGTTAAGGCCCGTTCTGGTCTCGTGCGTGTAATGCTTATTTATATTATCCCTCTGTGTTTGCATGTGTTTCCAAACTTTCACGTTTCTAACGGCTATCTCGGGTTTGCTTCTCGGCGACAAGAGTTGGATATTTTTCTTGGGGCTTCATATTGACGGGGTTTTTGCCAAAGGAATGCGGCTGAAGATTTTGGTTCCTTTTTTTTAACTAGGAAAGGGTGTCTATTGTATCCAAAATATAGAGGGTGTTCTATATGGCACAGTATCATTGTTTGACTTGAATCTTTCAAAACTAGGCAGTTGAAAATCACCAATTTGTTTGTTCAACGTAAGGACTAAATAGAATCAAGAAGGCGAATAAAAATTGTATAGTAGTAGATACAAAAGGAAATTAGTCTGAGAAGGGCTAGAACGGGTTGAGAAAAAATGACCCGATAATGATCGAAAGCTTTCGAAATAGTTAACAATAGATATGAATAGTAATACCGATGAACGCTCAGCAAAAAAAAAAGCCTTTGTGAAAATGAAGAACCCAGTTCCCAGTTTTCCCATCCATAACCATCCCAGCCATACCCCACCAGCCACATCATCAATATTCGTCAAAAGTCATTAACCCAGATAAAACGAGGACGGAAAAGAAAAGATGCCAAAAATAAACTACGAGTAAAGAGAAAGGGAAATAAAAGAAAATTTAGAAATCGCAAACAACGTCCAACCCACCAACGGAACTCCACACTTCATTCCATACTGTGGCAACAACTAGTCCGTTCAGTTGATCGCCCTCTCTTTCTCTAAAGCATAGCTTCATATGTCTTGTCAACTCTCCCAAGCTCCCGGCATCGCCGCCAAGTGTCTCAAGGAGTCCCTGGGCAATGTTCTCCCAGAGCTTTGTAAATTCGTGACTTGGGTGGAGTATTGTCAACCCATTTTGGAGCAGCTGGGCTACTCTTGGCGCTACGGCGGGTGGGAGGAAAGATGGGTAGAGCTCATTGTATTTGAATTTAATGTCTAGGAAACGAGGCGGTGTGCGGGTAGAGTTTTGAAAAGGTGTGCCCGTGCGGGAGGAGATTGTGGGTCCTGACAGTTCAGAAGATGACGAGATAGACATCACTCGTGCTGCGGTTCTGAATTCAGGACTGGTCGTGCGCTTAAGGTCCGGTGAGACAGTGCGGGCTACCGGGGTTTGGATATTATTCGGCTGGCCACCGTTCTGGTTGTTCAGCGAGCAAGATCCGCAGTTGCAGTCCTTCTGGTGCCCAAGGTTCGAAAGACGGCGCTCGAGGGTAAAGATCTGAGCGTCCTTGTTGCGGGTTACGAGTTGAGAGTCAAGAAGTAGCTGCTCAACCTGGTAGACACGGTGGATGCGGTTGATAGACTCATCAGTAAGTTTATTGAGGTTGCCGTGGAGGTTTGTGATGGTAGTGTCCTTTTGCTTAATGATCTCTTCGAGGTTGGTGATTGTGCTACGGTCAATAGCGGCTTGTTGACTTGGAGCTTGTAGACCCAAGAGTGGTTGAACTTCGCTCCTTTGATCATTTTTCTGAGATTGAAGGAAGGAGTACGAACGAACTTGTGCCTCCAGGTCGTGAACACGGATTTCCTTCTGGTGCAAGTCGTCAAGAATCTGCTGGTTCTGCTTCTTTAGTCGCTGGATCTCCTTGCTGTCAGCGCCGACAGCTGGAGGCGGCGACTGGCTTGGAGGAGCGTTCTGTGCAGCCAAAAGTCTCTGCTGGAGCGTCGAGTTTGACTGCTCGAGTTGTAAGATGATATTTTGTAGTTCCGCATTCTTAGTGTTGCCGTTCTGCAGTTGTAGTCGCATGTTCGACAACTGCGCATTCGTACTATCACCATCATCGACCCTCATCTGTAAAGAAGTAATCTTCTCATTCAGTGCCCTCTTCTCCTGCTCCAGCATGGAAACCTTGAGCTTCATATCATCCACGTTCTTCATGCTAGCAATAATGTCATTCGCCCTCTGCAAAACCGGCATAGTAGAGCCTCCGTTCCTCGATGCGGTTTCATTCTGTAAATCTGCAACCACCATCTGCAAAGTACTCTCCCTTTCGGAAAGCTGTACCTTCTCCGCTTCCAACTGGGCAATCTTTTTCTCATCCCTGGACTGACCTTCCTCCAGTCGTACGATGTCGCGGATGTAAGCGAGGTGTAGTTTGAACTCCGCGCTTTCAAGGTAAGGGTCCTTTCTATTCGCATTCGCCGCAGTCTGCGATTGGTACCGCGCTTGGATCCGGCTCTGCTCCACAGACCAGATGTGGTCGATGATCAACAGCTCTCGAAACTCCTCGATCGTGGATTTTCGGCGGATGTCCGAGTTCATCACCCGGGTGTACCATCCCTGAGCTTCGGCATTGGCCATACATGCTGGAATCGCTGCAAGCACCGTCTGTCCAGTATGCCCCAAGAAAAGTAACGAATCGATACGATCAATGAACTTTAATGCATTGACCTGGTTCTTGTTGGAGTGGGGGTGTAGTTTGAATGGGTGGAACGGAGTGGGGAATGCCGGTGGGGTAGAAGGAAACGAGGATGTGCGAACGTTGGATAGAGCGCGGGTATTCGGTGACCTGGATCTGATGCGGCCGCCATTCGCTGTGGGCGGAGAGCGAGAACTGGTTCTTTTGCTGTTTGAGAAGCCGCCGTTACCGTTTTCAACGCCGATGGCTGGCGCAAAGCCGTTCTCACCCGCAGTGCTGCTAGATCGCAGCCTGTTGACTATAAACGACATGTTGAAGTCTCTTTGGTATGTAAAAGTTTGCTATACTAGAAAAAAAAAAAAAAAAAAAAAAAACAGGAGAAGGTAGAGAGAAAAGGCTCTCAGGAAGAACGGAGTTCTTCAGGAGTATTTAAAATCCTTATCAGAGGGAGTGCAGGGTTTATCGACTTAGACACCCACTTCCAGTATTTGGTTAGATATATTCGTAATGCTTTTTTCAGCCGCTCGTCGCTGCCCTCCGGTTCTTTGTTCCGAGCTATCCTTGGCTGATGCTGGGGGCGGGGTATAACTATTTTGCAAGTCTTGGATGACCTAGAACGAGGGTAGAAAAGAGTGGCAAGGTCGACGATTTGTCGAGAACGTCTTACTATGTCTTCCACGAAGATATTATTATGTGATGAGGGATAGTGAAGAGATAGCTTTTGAGGGGGGGCATAAGGACCTTAAGTAAGTTTCTTTGGATATCATGGATGTTAAATCAGCATCCACACTTTCGAGCATGACCCCCCCAAAAAAAAAGCTAAGGTCCATCCAAAAATTTCACAAAAAGCAAAATGAAGGTTATTTGTCGGATCTTAGATGAGGGTCTTCAAGGGTTTTCCTCTTTTGAGAAAAACGGAAAGTCTTCTCGAGCTAAGGCAGGTCTCAAAATGTGGGTAACCGAATTGGAGAAGAAGAAAAAAGTGCCATTCATTCGGCATATTGTTTGGTGGAACGTGCAAAATGAAGGGCAACTTTTTTTAGGCGTTTGTATCGTGGCAGGGCTGAATTCATTCGAATTGAAAATAACAACTTCCCATCCATCCATTCATGGATTCATCCATGGGCCCCCGGGGTGGCTTTTCCATCACAAGTGCCAACGCACCTCCCGACAGATGCCAGTTCGACTTGTCCCAGCGTCAAAAATTCAGAAAACTTTCACTGTGATAGCATCCTCGAAAAGATAATTAGAATCATCTCTTGCGGCAAAAGTTTCCCCCTCGGAGAACCGGCATAACGCACATGCGATTCAAACGATATCCTAGCATATGGCATGCATTGATGCATCATAGTGTTGTTATTCCCACGATTGGTAGCCCCAGCTACCAAAAATCGTTGGAACTGGGGAAAGCAAACGGTCCTTATGCAGCTGCCCCAGACGTTATGCGCCGTGATCCGATCGCAACTGATTCATCGCGGGTCTCAAGTAAAATGTCGACAGAAAGACTCCGAAGTGAGGCTTTGTGCAACTGCCTGTGTAGCAGATGAGTCGAACAAACGTAATTGTAACATTACCTCAATTTCAGGAACCGAGACGGGAAAGCTTCAAGGCAGCTTTTCGCCCACTATTGTGTGTCACGGTTCCAAAGCAGCTTCTTTTTTGCCGGTCACACAGAAATCGATATCTCGGGACCTATTACGGGATGCCTTCGAAGGCCTGCCATCTCCCCGAGCCCTAGGTGGTCTGAACAATATTTAGCAGCCTATTGCCTAGCCAAAAAGAAGAGAATCAAAAATATTCACTAATCGGGTCTGTTTTGAGGCCGCCAACAAATAAGTTGTTCATTCAGATGTTTAACGCCCAGAGACGATGTGTCAAAACATTCGGGGGAGGGGTGCCAAGGGTGTCTTGTCTGAAGAATGCTTCCAAATCATTAAACCAGGTCCTTTTCTTGCTTGAGGGTTAAAAAAGGAAACCGTTCCGGGGCCAGGGTTTGCGCTGCAGGGGTGGGCAAGGCTCAACCACGAGAAACCAAAGATGGAGAGCCCACCATCCCCTTCCAGGCTCACAAGATTTGACGGGCGTGGGCTGGACGGGTGATCGCCCCAAGGGCATCGAGGCAGGGCACAAGTTCTGCTGACTCTTTTGTAGGCGTCTACCAGTCTCCGATAATCAGAGCCACCAACCAACCAGGTTCCTCGCCTCTTCTTCTTTCCTATTCTTCAGACCCATGTTGCCCTCCCCCCGGGCAGTGTGGCCGATATATGATACTGTTGGTTATATTTGCGGCAGTGCAAAATTTAAAACTCCCATTCCCGCCCTCGTTTGGAGAATAAGCCTGGCTTGCCGGTCTCGTTTGCCCATGTTTTGGGGTCGTTTAGAAATAAGTAAGCTCCGATTCCCCATAGAAGAGTGACATGATAGTGGCATGTTCACGTTGATTGGTTTTTCTTTCACTTCGTTAATTTGTTTCCCAAACAGCTGCGGCTGAAGGATTTAATCCTCAAAAGTATTTTAACTTTTTGCACGTTCCTTTTCCCATTCGTAATGGGTGAAGGAATTAGACCCATTGAAGATTCATTGACGGTGAGAGCCGTTGCCGTCTTTTCCACCTGCAGACAAGTACGGATACTAGAAATCTAAGCTTAGATGGTTCCAAGAAAAGAGTGCGCATGCAAGCCATCTCGCCAACAGTTACTGAAGATAACTAAAAAAAAAAAAAAGTGGATTCGCGATGTCGAAAGCGTTTCATGCAGCCCTGTGGTCGTCCCCCAATCCTCGCTCCGGGCCTTGGAATAACTAGAATCTAATCTTGGCCTTTTTGCATATTTCGACTGATTTAGTTTCGAAAGCTCGGCTCTGCTTGGGTTTTTCTTGTGGGTGGCTTCGAATTGATCTGTCGGCGACTGCTCGCTTTAGACCATCGAACCTCAGCCTTAAGGCTAAGATCCGAATTTGGACCAATGACATTACCTGTGTGACACACCTTCGCCACAAAATTCAGATGCCCGGCTGCTCCCCCAAAAATTTAATATTCGAAATTCTAGAAAAACATCGTCATCGTTCGCTCTTTCGCTCTTTTTTCCTCGATTGGGAGAATTAGTAATTAAACTTCAGCCTTACAGGTCGGTTATCATTCCAGTTTCGTAGATTATATGTATGTCTCCAAAATGAAAGACTCGGAATGGCAGGGTCGTAGTAAGCGACCTGAAAGAATATGAGCCTGTGTAGCTGAAAGGGTAGCATACCATTCGTTCAAGCCTCTTTGAGACCTTTTCGGTGGCTCCACCGACATCATCGAAGTTATTAAAAAGAACCCCGGCAACCAAAAGGGTAAGATTCAAATCCCTACTAACCACGTATTGTAAATCCTTGGCTCGACTCAAGATACCCCGAATTTGCGATGCATTTGTCACCATCTGCGACTAAAACGAGTAAGCGACGACAGCCAAAAAGAACGTGGTGTGATCGAAACGAGAGGGAACATCTGCCGGAGCCCACTCTTCAGATATTTTGTTGGAAACCGGGGAGCGGGACGCAAGATGGACGAAAATAGATTTAGAGAATTGAAAGGGAAAAAATTTGGGAAAGAAGAACCGGGACTGGACGGGACATGGCGCATATGTGCACATGTGGACGGACATTGTTGGAGAGGGCTGTGGAAGATCGGGCATGTCTGTTGCATGCTGGGATGGAAGATGCCGTGTCCGTGTTGAGTAGACGAATTCGAAGGGTCGAGACTAAGTCCGTTCCTGTAGCGGACCCTAATTTTCATCCTTCGAGCACGAGCGCTCCGGGGAGACAATTGCAACTATTGCGCCGACTTGAGCTCCCTCCCTTGCACCTCTCTTTTTTCCTTCTCTCGACTAATCGTTCCTAAAGGATCCTTCCACGGCCCTCTTTTAGCGAGAGATCGGGGCGCTGTTATCAGGTACCCGCCCATGACCATAGCCTTCTTGTGTAACAGAAAGGCACCTCCTCCCAGGTATGTATGTACATGTACGCGGCTGGATTAATCATATTACACAAACTCCGAGTGATAATATCAGATGAATGTAAAAATAACTTAACCGGAAGCGGTCACAGATAAAGTAAAATGATCCTTAACCGAGTCAGACAAGTGTCCGGCGGGTGATAAGATGTCTAATTAGTCCGCCGGCGCTTTTGTAGGGTCCTTGGCGAGTTGAATTACGTAGCTCACATGGGCTTCTCATTTTGTATTAACTAGTATACTGTGCCAGAACAATGGGGTTTTTGGATACCGTCCTAATCTACCTAGGTACTTACATGGAGGTATTTCAACTGTAATACTATGTACTTATTAGTGCTGTATTTCCGACGATAACACTGTTTTAACGCCGATTCAAGTTATAATACTTTAGTGATGGTGGATTAACCACCAGGGCATTTCCGGTATAGGAATTAGGTATAATAAGTATTCTTTATACTCTTGCCATAGTAGTTTTTACAAATACAGGTATCAATAGTAATTTATTTTGTATCTAAATTTAAAGATTCTTCCAAGATTGAAGCACTGCTTTTATAATTTAAAATAAAAGAAAAATAAAGTCCGTTGTATAAAACCGGGGCAAATATCAACGAAATTGTGTTTCCCGAGGACCCGATGAGCGATGCCATTTATGACGAGTTTATAGACAGTTTAAACATTTTAAACTTCCATATATGCGTGATGCATTGCATGCGAGTGGCTAGTCATCAATCATCCCAGTCATTGCGACTACGATATATAATCTAATCGATCGAGGTCCAGGATCTTCCAAGACACATACTTATATACCGTACGGGGTTTTGGCTGGTTTCTCAAGACAGCTTATAGAAAAAAGGGAACTTAAAACAGTATAAGTAATGATTTGAAAGAGAATAAGACGGCTTGCTTTCTTTTTAAAATGTCTTAATAATCGGAAGCGGTCCCAGAAAAGTGCCCAAACCCCCTACGGTAGGTAGTACGCTATTGGTATTAAAAGGTTGTACTAATAAACCATATATATGGCTACGACATTTCCAACATAGGACATATGCATATAGGTATAACTCCAACTATATCTAAGCTAAGTCCTTTACTAGTAAATGATTATACTTAAGTAATCCTAGGTGTCTAGGTACCTAGGTAATTAGCGAATAGGGCTACCACGCGCCTAGTCTACGAGACAAGAGATGGACGTAAAGTCAACGTGGCCGTCAATCGAGGTAATCATCTCCCATAATCTCGTCCAGGGAAAAAAGAGGTAAATTTATAAAGTAAACCCCCCATATGCATAATTCACCATATCGCAGACATCGATTACCATGTCCTTCCAAACTCCCTTCCTCCAAGCCCGGGAAAGGCATCCAATTTACTATACAAAATCCCTTCAGTATCTCGACGAATTATCAATCCTAAATCACCCCGAAAAGCATGTTTTGGCAGCCCTCCTGGACTATACCACTAACCCCAATCTACTCACAGGTTTTAGATTTTTAACCGGGGAACAGCTTAAAGAGCTTGCTGTCGTGGCAGTTGTGGGGCTTTTGGAACTTCGTGGTAAGGATATAAGGTCTAATCGAGATAATCAGGGTGGTGGTATTGGAGAGCTCAGGGAGCTGGAGGGTCTTAGTGGAAATGAGGAGGAGGATGTAATGGATATATCCCTGGGTAAGTACAATAGATACCTGCGTACCTACTACGAATTTCCTAAACCCTTCAAAACTTCAAAAAATAACATAAAGTATAAATTGCCTTATCTAAACGGGCACTGTAGGCTCCAGCCTGTTAGACACTCTAGGAGCCGCCGAACCGCCCCAAAGCCCCCCAGAACCACCCATAATCGGTCCACC
This sequence comes from Orbilia blumenaviensis, assembly GCA_036872755.1. NCBI lineage: Eukaryota > Fungi > Ascomycota > Orbiliomycetes > Orbiliales > Orbiliaceae > Orbilia > Orbilia blumenaviensis. The sequence continues at coordinate 395,123 of JAVHNS010000015.1, forward strand.
GTATTTACCCGAGCACATGGCTACCTCCTGCAAACGTCGAGAAGGCCATAGATGCGCCCTCACCGGCTTCGGAGGCTTCATCGAGACAGCTCGCCTGTTCCCCCATGAAACCTTCAACCTCCCGCCCTCCAAACCCGAAGCTCTTCTAACCTGGAGATTCCTCTCCATCCTCCTCGGCGAAGCCCTAAAAACCCAGCTCCTCCGAGAGTTAACATCTCCAGAAACAGGCATCCACACTAGTTCAAACGGCATCAATTTCAACCTAGATTATGCTCAGACCTTCCACTGTGGTAAATTCGGATTCATCCCTTGCAAAGAAAGCAAAAACCCAGACTACCTCGATGTGGAACTACGCCATTACGTAAATATTGATAAAATGAATAGTGTAGACGGTGCATGGCCCCAGGACCCAAACCAACAATACGAATTCAACGAGGACGGGGTAGGGTGTAGGATTCTATTGCCAGCAGAATCTCACCACCAAATAAAAAATGGTGATATAATACGACTAGCCTCTGCAGAAGCTGGATTACCACTACCATCGATATTTCTCCTTTTCTGGCACCAGTACCTCTGGCGGATTTTAGGAGTTGCAGGTCTATGGAGAGTAGGAGGAGAGGATTTCCATAATATGAATTGTGGCGGTGGTCAGCGTATCAATATATTTGAAATGTGGAGTAATTGTAGAAGCCTGGATACGTACACTGCCGTGCCTCCAAGGGATAAGAAGTGGTGGAAACGGTATTTGGCTAGTGAAGTCGAGTTTGCAAAGGGAATGACGCGATGGTATCAATTTGTGGCTGATATTGGGGGTGATAGCGATAGTAGTAGTGGTAAAGAGAGTGAGGGGTAGTATGATGCACATGTATACGCTTATACATACATGGGGCTATGTTCAAATATGCCTAAATGATACATGAGACTACCCAAGTGCTTGAACACTTAGTCTTAGGCCCATATGTGTTAGAAGATACCCGACGTTTTGATCGGCTCGGTTCTTCATTTTTTCTTGAGAAGTGCTTGGACACCTACTTAGGTAATTAAGTACCTACCCTCTTTCCTCGGTCCCAGACTCTATTGACCACGGGCCATAGGCAATTTGGAGGTTACGAAATCTGGACGTAACTCGGACAGTCCCGTAACCAGTGCTTGGGCCTGCCACAAAATACTACACGAGAGATGCGTTGTTTCATAGCTTACGGTCGTATCTAGCATCAGCCTCTAAATTCCCATCTTGTCTTTTATTAGTCGGTATAGTATTTTTATCCTCCACAATATCATCCGCTAGTCTAACTAGATATTCTACACTCAGATCAATGTCTAGTATTTATTCCAGATATCGGGCCATGAGGTCATTAGGGCGTCCCACAGCCACGGGTACATGCGCAATATCAATCTATCTGCGCTAAGATCTCGCTTCGCGTATCAGCCGCAATATACTACTACGTATACTATTGATGCCTACCTACTAGCACAATATGCATTTTTTAGCTCTATTAAGTACTGATCTAGTGCTCGTAAAGATCTGAGGCTGTGCCGCATGTGTACAATGTCGTATTAGTTTTTTTTTTTTCCCGAAGCGGGTCGCTTACGCCCTTCAACCCATCAATAAGGATGGTAGTGAAGAAGTTAAGGAACAAAAGAGCGTCCTGCGGTTCGCATTGTGTGAGGCTTGGGGGGGGGGGGGGGGGGGGGGGGGGGGGGGGGGAGACGGAACAAGCCGTTTCTCGTATATGCATGTACACGTATTTCATGCATGGAGCGAGAAAGCTTTTGGAGTACGAGATATTGATCCGATACGAGCCCGTAGCCAGGCTGCTGGATATGCAATATTAATTATTGTAATAAACTGGGGGTTTCGGATCTATCACAAGATATATTCAGATCTTGGGAATCAATACATTAAATTGTGACGTCATATATGCATATATATGAAGTATCGACCTCATGATCCTTAAACACGGAAGGAACCTCAAGATAGAGGTAGGTTTAACGTGTAGTGGGGTGTTGAATGTGAATAGTATTAGTATTCAGTACCCTGTATAAAATTATGTGCGACAGGCCTTTCAGCCTCATAGACAGTATTCCCCTCGATATTTATTGACTAGGTGCTATATAGTTGGTAAACGCCTACCTGAGCTCTAGGGTAACTACCCCTCCGGAATCTATATGTATGATTGATCGGAGGCTCGATCAAGTGCTGTGGACTGTGATGCTCACACAACTTATGGCAATGTTTTTATATTGTACTTGCACACGCATCCGGATGCTCGTGCACATATAAAACCAATATATGAGATCCGTGCTTTAATTTCCTTTAAATCTAATTCCGTCGTAGTTCCCATGGCCTAGATGGACAACCGGTTTATAATTTATGCTCGCTGTATAATCCGCCCGCAGTTAAGTCGAACATTGCCTGAGCTCGAACTCTGGTTCACCTAGGTAATTACCTAGCCTGGTAACGATTAGACAATATATATGGCACCGGCCTTAGTCCACCTAGCTCGGACTGGCCTTGGTCTCAAGACTACGTTTACATCACCGCAAATATATCATGCTTACAATCAACCAAACCGTTGAAACCTCAGCAACCTTACCAAAAATCCGGCATTTAATTAAAAAGAGATCGAGAAGAGTTAAAATTTCCCAATTGTATATATATACTTTCCAATTATCCAATTATCCTACACTCACCCCCAACCCCCCTCTCAAAATACCTACACCAAAAATACCCCAAAAGATACCCTCAAAGTCTCCAGTATATATACATATACCCATCTACTTAGTATAATCATAGAACCCCTTCCCACACTTCTTACCAACCCACCCAGCATCCACCATCCTCTGCAACAGCACGCTAGGCCTATATTTACTATCCCCGGTATCCTGGTACAAAACCTTCATAATAGCCAAACAAGTATCCAACCCAATAAAATCCGCCAAAGTCAACGGTCCCATGGGTACACCGGTTCCATTCTTCATAATCCCATCGATATCCTCTTTCCCTCCAATGCCGGACTCAAGACAGATAATCGCTTCGTTGATATATGGCATTAATATACGATTTGCCAGGAAACCGGGGGTATCCGCTGATTTTGAGGGGAGTTTTTTCATGGCTTTGCAGAGGTCTAGAGAGGTTTGTAGGGTTTTGGGGGAGGTTTGTAGGGCGGTTATTATTTCCACACCGGGTTGGACTGGGACTGGATTCATGAAGTGAGTTGAAATCACACGGTCAGCGGCATCAGGACCGGCGGCGGCAGCGATTTTTGTAATCGATATCGAAGAAGTATTAGTCGCCAGGATAGCAGTGGGTTTAGAAATCTCCCCGAGTTGTTTAAAGATCTTTAATTTCAAATCCACGATTTCGGGAACCGCTTCGATGATGAAATCTGAGTTGGAGACGGAGTTGATGTCTGTTGATGTTGTGATTCGGGATTTTATGGCCGATGCTTCTTCTTCAGTGAGCCGGGATTTGGCAACGTCCTTGTCGAGGAGCTTGGAGATGAAGCTCGTGGCTTTGGAGATCGAGGCTTCGGAGGAGTCGATTAGTGTTACTGGGAGGGAGGCGTGGCGGGCGGCGACGAGGGCGATTCCGAGGCCCTTTGATTTTTTGTCATATTAGCATCTAATTTGCTTATTGATATAGTAGACTGAAGGATGAGGGAAGTAATACCATCTGTCCAGCACCAATAACGCTGAGGTTATCAACCCCCTCAACAGCACCAAGTCTCACCGACGAGCTGCTGAACCCACGGTTTAACACATTCCCGCGCGTTGTAGCTGCCCTCAAAGCACGGGTCGATATTCTCAAAGCCGCCATTATATTATTTCCTCAAAAGATGAACAACCTCCCTTCTAATGTTAAAAAAAAAAAAAAAAAAAACTTATATGTAGTAGAAATTTTTATAGGGGCGGGATGAGTGAAGAAGATCGGGAAGAAAAGGAATAGGTTTTTTTTCAGAGATACATTACATGCATGCATCCATTCCATTCACGTTGTTTCGGCATTCCGTAGTGGGATTTTCGTCTTCACATGCGCGGTTAACGCTTAGGTGCGGCTTAAAACGTGGGGAAGCTCCGAAGCTTTCCCACCAACACCCCGTTTACATCCTTGAGCTCTTGATAATATGATCGAGATGTCGTATGCAACTTATGGGTATAGATATTGGTCATTTCAACCCCTTTGATTCCGTGATATCACAGCTAAACTAATACTCTCGGATGACAGTCTAACAAACCCCCAAAGCCGAGACTGATTCCATTAAAACCCGGGATAAAACTACTGATCACGAAATAGCCAATGGGCTACCGAATGGACATTGAAGACTGAAATGGATGAAGAGGTGGATATCAAATATAAATAAACGGACAGTAAATAGTAGATCGATAGATAAAACCCCCATATAAAAAACCAAAACCAGTCAAAAGGAGTATCCATACAAAAAAATGCTGCTAAAACCTAAGATAAGATATATAACATAAAAAAAAAGTGATACCCGTCAAGGCGGCCGTCAAAAAGTGCAGCCAGCCCAGGGCGGAAGGGGAAGTCCTCGATACCTCCAAGTAATCTCAAAAAACCAAAAAGGAAAAATATAAACATCAGAAGCAGATAGGAATCCCAAAGGAATAAAACCCGGGACCAGGTCGGACTCGAAATAAAGGAAATGAAATGAGACGATGTGCTCGTACGGGCCGTGTAAATAACCAAAACCAACAAGACGAAAGGACTAAACTGAACAAGAACTCCAGACGCTATAAGTGGCGATGATATACCGTAACAAAAAGAAAATGGAGAACTGATGTAAAGGAGAGACCAGTAGTGATTCTAACGATATGAAGAAACAGCAGGGGAAAAAGAAATGCTTCAGCATGAACGTATGAAGAAAAGAATCAAAAAACCCATCTTTTTTGTAAACACCCATACAAATGAAAAATAGAGCAAGACCGAACGATGAATTACCGCATAAAAGCATAAAGACAGAAACTCCGTGTGAAGAATGAACCATCAAGTATAAAAATGAAAGAACCGATCAATCCGAGAGCGATCAGAATGCTCATGAAGAAGAAGACCCGCGGAAGTTGAGCATCGTGACTGCTGCGAACATTCTCTTCCAGCCTTTATTATCCACGGTGACAGTTGGTCCCGTAGCAACCCTTGCGACGGCGGGCATCTTGCCCTTCCCCTTGCCCTTTTTATCAGCTCCAGTCAAACTCCACCCTCGAACCCTCTTTCCGGTCTGCCTGACGCTGCTGGAGCGATTCCTACCAGTAACACGAACAACTCTCTTCTTCTGCGTCTTTCGCTTCATATAACTCGCGTCTCGGCATCGAATGAACGCCCATGCCATATGAAACGCCTTCTCAGGCCCGTTACTCCGTCGCTTTCCCGTATAAGCCTTGACCTCTGGTGGCAGATGTCGATGAACCCTCACGTACTCACGAACCCATATTTCCTCCTTTCGAGACTTGACCCAAGGCGCCTTATTCCAGACTTTGCTCGCAGTTTCTTTAGCTGCCGCTGTTGTCGAGGATCTTCTTCGTTTCTTTCCATTTCGAAGTTCTTCCGGCAAATCCCACGAGTACTCTCCATGCTTCAAATCACGCTTTGGAACAAGGTTCTGGAAATCTGGATCTTGGTCGCCTAGCGACTTGAATGCCGACTTTTCGGAGAACTTGGTATCCTCGAATACATACTCGTACAGACCGCCACGGCCGCGAAGGTGAAGGTGTTTCTGTGAGGGGTCGAGGATCGAGTTTTCAAACTGCCAAACTTTATGCGCTGTCCTAAGGAGTTCCTTTCGTACATCTGGATCCTGGAGGATAGATGGTCGGTCGGACGACCACTCCCGGTTCAAAAAGGCGCCGAGGAAGATTTTACGGTCGAAAAGTGGGCCCTTCTTCTTAGTCTCATAGATGATATCTGGATATTTGCACAAACTTGTGATCGGCCCAACGACACCAGTAATTCCTGTCACACCGGTGATATTGCATTCGTCATCAACCAGTATACCAGTCGAGTTAAGCCCCCAGTTCTGGAAAACGAACGGACCGTTGTTGTAACCTGTCTCGACCGAGAATTTTGGAATCATCTTATTGATCAAGAAGAAGCGAGCGAGCTCCTCGTCGACAGGGGCACATAGGTCGGATTGAGCCGGTCGGTGTGAGTGTGACTTCGCATCCTTGTAGTTCAACTCGCCAAAGGCTGTCAGGTATTCGAAAGCGGAAGTGTATGGACCTCGGTTGGTCGCTGCTCTGCCACGAGCCAAAGGATAGGTATTTTGTACACTGTATAAGGGTCCTACTGAGAAATCGTCGGAATCCGTAGCAGACTGCTGGATCGATCCGATACTCTCGAAGGTGCATGTAGAGAGTTGGAGGATGACATCGGCGAGTTGGCCGTGGAATCTGGCGGCTTTGCCGATGGATGTCGGGTTTTCGACGTCAAGCTCTGGAACATGGTGGCCCGGTAGCTTCTCGTAGAGCATAAACGAAGCGGCGACGTTGTTAGCTGGATCCGAATCGTATGCGTAGTAGAAGACCTCCGGAACAGGTATGCTAGTGTGCTTTTTCAGGTACCGCCAGGCCGAGATCTGACTGTACATGGCCTCATTGTAATGTGACGACCTCCACGGCTTCGGCACTTTGGCCACCCACGATACGCCATCCTCAAATATTATCTCAACGGTATAGTCGAAAGCTAAAAAAAGGGCAAAGAGTAATTAGCACCGAAAAAACATGCAATGCTACGATGCAAGCACACGGAAACGGCAATGGCGATGAAAAGGGAAATAGCCCGCGGGCGCCTAACCACACATGCACATGCACACACAAATCCACACAACAGACAACGGAAACACACAGATGTCATTATAAACGTACCAGTACTAGTCTTCTCACCAAATGACGAAGATTTCCCCCTTAACGACTGAGCGAGCGACGCTAACTCTGCTGTGTTCAATTTGATACCCATATCATCCTGTCGTTTATCTCTGCACTCCGGACATCCACCTCGTGTGCTCGTACTGCTAACGCTAGTCGCCCTGTTTCGCACTAAAGACGACATTTTGGTTCCTATACTCAGGGTACTTGATGCCTTTGTCGTGCGAGAGAATTGGGAGGAGGAGGTAGAGCCGGAGGAGGAGGGTTCCGGTGTCTCCATTGGGGAAGGATGTAGATTGCTGAACGATCCTGATGGATTGATGTCGGATTTTTTTATTTATTTTATTCTATAAAGAATAGAGGGAGAAAAAAAGAAAAAAAGAGGGAAAGATGCAAAAGGGGATATTTGAGCGATGGTTGTTTCTGACGAAGGGTAGAGAGGGTTGGAATGACCGGCCGTGAAATGATGTAATTGAAGGGCGACGCAAGCGGCGATGGAAATGTGTTGCGGCGACGGGCGTAGTGATATTGGGACTGGATTGATAGCTATTGATAGTAATGGGTAAGAAAAAGATACTCTACTTTTAAGGAAAAAAATAAAAATAAAAATAAAAATAAAAATAAAAATAAAACAGAAACAAAGAAAGATAAAACGAAGGTCAGCTGAAAATAAAAAGTATGAACAGATGATGGAGAAGCAAGGAGCAAAGGAGATTATAATAGGAAATAGAAGAGAAGGATGGGAAAACTGGGGAAGAAGATATTAAGATGAGAAGGGGAAGAGGTGTGGAGAGTGTGTGTGAGTAAGAGAGAGGCCAGCCAGCCAGCCAAGGCAGGACAGGGTATGAACACGAACAGGAACAACCAAAAGCTGGGATTGTTTCGTCTGTGAAACGAATACCGTCGAGGTTGTTATATAAGGTATATAATTGGAACCTGAACTTGTGCTTTTGTTTGTAGGTAGAGCACTACCTATATAAAAGAACAACAGACCAGAAACAATGATGTTCATATGTTCAACCGTCGGATGCCTTCGGGAACGGGCTGGATAAAAACCGGAGCACGCGTGCGACTTACATAAGAAATTTGCACAGAACGAGATAATATCAATAGAAGAAAGATCGCAAGAGGAGAAAATAAAATAAAATAAAAGGGTAAGATAAAAAAAGGGTAAAAAATGCACAACCTGGGAAGTCTACCGCTTCTTATTTTTATTCTTGTATGGTCTTCTATTCCATATTCAAAAAAAAAAAAAAAAAAAAAGAATACACAAGAATACGAGGATGGAGGGGCGGGATGATATGAAGGAAGAGGGTGAGTGGAGGGTTGGTTATATCCGGGCGCAGCACCACCACATGTCGATTAACACCGCCCGTGTGTATTTGAAAAGCGAATGATGACAGTGCCAACGTAGTATATAACGTTGTAGGAGGTCTGCAAAGTAAAATAACACAAAAAAGTAAAATAAAAATAAAAATTAACAATGCAGGATGGACACAGATCTGGGCTGGCAGTTATAATATATAATATAATAGACTTCCAAACCCTGGCACAGGATGGCTGACGCTTTTTTTATGAGTTTCGTCAGCAGCGACTGCCGCAGGGCTAGCCAGGCTGGCAGCCTCAGATCTTGGTGTCCAGTCCTTACCTGTCTGCCCTTTGATAGACAGACACTAGACAGCCTTACTTGAAACAGCGCGGAACAGAACAGCAATCGCAATAGCAATATCAACAACAGGAATACCCGTTACCTGGCACTTCCTTTCTTTTCTTTTCTTATTCTTATTCTTTTTAAGGTACTTACTTGGTTGCTTAAGTAGCTAGTTTAGCTCGGTAGGCCAAAAGTAGGTAGTGATGGTGGTTATTCTTCTTCGCTCGTTCGCTCGCTCGTTCGTTCGCCGTCCTTCAGTCGTGTGCGTGGGTCTCCTTCTTGTCGGGTCTGGTCTGGTCTTGCTGTAGCTGAAAATACCCGCCAACGAGAGGGCGCCGACAGCACGTCGAATAGGGCTGTCCTATTAGTCGCTGTACCACCAAGGTCCGAAGCTAGCTTTTCCCTTTTCCTTCTTTATTCCTTTTTCTTATTCCCTCCGTCCTTCTTCTCTTTTTTTCTTCCTTTCTTTCAACTGATTCTGGAATGATAGTTTTAAATATCCGTTCTCCGTTTTTTCTGTTGAATTTATATATATATATATATATATATATATATATATGTATAACTACCGGTTGAATGGGTATAGCGTACGTATGGTTGCGTGCGTATGTGTTTGTGAGTGTCGGCTGTATTATATGCTATATCAACCTTGCCCTGCCGTTCCCTTTTCCCTTCCCTAGACCCTTCGAAACGAAAGTTTTTTTTCTCTTGCCCCTCTCGCTAGCTAAAGCAACTGTAAAAATGTAATGTAGTAACCCTCGTGGGGATGGAAAAAAGGTGTTTGTGGAATTTTGCGGAGGCAAGGTTAGTTTAATATTCGAATCGAATCCTGTCGCTGCCGAACGAACAATGGTGCCCAGTAAAAAAAAAGAAAATATATGAACCTTTGGGTGGTGATGTAGATATAACAACGAGCGAAACCACCAAGAAACCACTCGGCGGGACACAATAGAACGACAGAAAGGTATCGATCGATCGAATCACGAAAAATAACAAAAAAGACGTCAGAGGGGAATAAAAGACAAAATCGAAGAAAAAAAAAACGATGCGGCCGGGCGGTCCAATAAATTAAATTTGAAAAAGTGGTGACCCCAAAAAGAAAGACTTTCATTCCAGCTTAATAATCGGTCGGCCGGTCGAAACCAACGGAGCGCGCGGAGGTCAATTGCAAATCTGACCTGGCCGGCCTTGTTGATGCCAGCCAGCAAGGAAAAAGTATCAATGAAAGGGAAAAAAAAGTAAATAACTGCCACACCCGTCATCCCAAAGACCCGAGCAGATGACTATTCATATTTCACCGCTTGCTGGACTGGGCACAAAATTAGACCCTGTCGGCGCTGATGTGGGTGGCAGTCGGATGTATTCTTGTTCCGAATACAACATCGCTAATTCCTGACTCTAAGACTATTTACTATTACTTGACTCTAATCGACCTTTACTCCCCGTAAAACCGCATTAACGATCAAGAGTCTTAGTACAGAGTCGAAGGGTCTTGATGCCTAAACTGGTGGGAAATGGCGAAGGAGATATCCAGATGCCTGCAGCGTCATACATTATTATAATCATTTCGTGGCATGATGCTGCGGAATTCGATTCCTTCTCCCATAGGTAATTTCGAATTTCAAGTTTCCCCCATGATATGATGTATTAGATCGAATCTCAATGCGGAACCCTCTCTAAGTCCGCATTCCCGGTAAGCCCGCGTGTACCCAAATAACGTTTCGCCCCGAAGCCCGGTTGGTTCTAGCTTTTCTCAAAACTAACAAAAAAAAAACAAAAAAAAAGAAAGATTCCTGCAGACTTTCTGGATTACATATTCCTGCTCCTCGGACTTCGGTGTTCGGTCTCGTGCGGGTTCCTTTAACAATCTGTCCCTCCAAGAAAAAGGCTTACAAACCAAGCATTTTTCTTTTCTTATTCCTTCATCCTTTTCTTCTCACTTTCGTCTCCACTTTAAAGATTTCAGATAATTCCCACGCGCCCAAAAAAGGGATGTGATTCAGAAGTGGAACCCCCCCAATGACGTGCAGGATTCCTTTTTCTTGTTGGAGAGGTTTATTTCTGGTAACTCAGATCGTGACAGAAATAAATCATCATCACAAAACCAAAATCACGATCTGAGGGCGGGTCCGAGGCGCACAGAACAAATTAAGCATTTTTCATTCCCTTTTGTTTCCAACAATTGCCATAAAATCGCGTTCAGATCACGTATTTGTGCCATGCGCATATTCCATAACATTATAATTATACTTAAGTACTATATGTGTGCCATACGATGCTGATACGATAGATACATTAAACACTCCCACCTCCACTTCCTCAAGAACGAAAGGGAAAAGAATTCATGAAACCGCAACCTTGAAACTTCCAGGGTCCATCCACCCGTCGGTCACCGGCCACTCCACGGCCATCCGAACGCGAATTAACAAAATTCTCCATCGCTTCGACTCATGACTACCCCAGCAAGGTTCGAAGAAGAAGCAGCAGGGCCCCCAGACCACCCCTTCGACCAGGGTTAAAGCTTCCCCCCTCTCTCACTCAGCATGTTTGCAAGAAAAGAGAGGAAATTCCAATTTAGCCTCTGCATAGCAACCAGACCCCAATCACCTAGTTACCCTTCCCCCCCAAGAAACAATCAAGAAGCTTGGAATAACCACACCGATCGAAAGAATACAGATATAATCTATCAAAATCTCAATGATAATGTTATAATCAGCCGTCGTGGCGTTTCTCGTGTCCAAGAATCGATAAGATGGATCTCAGGCCCGAAGAGACCCAAACTTCTCCAACGTTTTCGAATCCAAGAGGTTCCCCCCCGCCTTTTTTTTACTTTCCTTACGTTACAACAATCACATCATCGTTTAAAAGAATCGGGTCTCACGAAATCCCGACGCTCTGGAAACATATAAACCTACCCAAATACGCAGGTCCCCCATCCTCCCCGGTCTAGACCTTGGCCTATAGCTGGGCCCAGACCTCGAACGACATCAAGGTTATAGCACAAAAGAAGACAAGAATTACTAACAATGATTCATCATCATCACCACTCTCGTCCTTAACATCCAAATGATCATTTGAGAGAGAGGGGAGCGGCTCGTAGGCTTGCTTGTAAAAGGACACACGGCAGGTGAACGGCGGGGTTCCTTCGTATCTCCACATAAAGAAAATTATAAATTTTTTTGTTGACTTTGGTTTTAGTGCGCTTCACGATACGGTGTGGAATTGTGTGTGTGGCCCGCCACGGGCGCGGCGGAACCCCTCGGCAACCCTCCAAAACCGAAATATTGACAGCCCCGCAATCGCACAATTCTTCATCGCCGTAAAGAAAAAAAAAAAAACCTGGCTACAGAACCCTGATTTTCTTCATGACAGGAAATAAAAAAAAATGCAGTTGTAACATGCACTCCAGCCCTCGCGAAAGCGAACTGCCGATTACAGCCCATATCATCGATAATAACCAACCATAAGATCGACGAGGCTGGTTGGTCCAAAAGAAACCCGTCCTGCAGAAGTCTGCAGATATCTACGTGCATAAAGAAATCAGTATTCTATACTTCTTTTTTCCTGTGCCCAACGAGTCGCAATTCGCCGTTTCATCAAGAAATTTTTCACAGCGACGAGACATGGTATGGCCATATGGATGGTCATGGTAGTTAAAAAGGCCCCACTCTTCAAAAAAAAGAACCCTAGCCGGACAGACCAGCAGCTCTGTCTTACAATCCGAATCGAATTGACCTGAACTCCTCCCAACGATCGTGGACGAGTGGGGAAATACCGTCGGTCGGTCGGCGCCATCGGTACATGTATATGTCTATGTACACATGGGAACCTTAAAAAAAAGGTGTTACATGTATACCCCGTCTGGCGCCCGGAACTGAACGGATCCTAATTTTCTCTAGATGACACATAGAAGATGATTTGTACAACGTCACCCCTTTCGCGATCGATCGTAACATGTAAGAAAGGCAAGATAAGCTTAAATAATTTTACATTTCTATTTAGATCTTTAAAGAAATGTCTTAAATTCTTTAAAAAAAAAAAAATATTATATATAAGACCGATCATGAAATAGATATCACCGAAGCGCCCGTCAACAACCAAAAATTTTAAAAATGCCAGAGTATGACAGTGTGTATGTAAGCACAGCTTACACACTCTTTATTTTCTTTTTTTTTTCGCCTTTCCCTAGTCTCGGGCTTCGGAACTTGCCCACATCCGACCATGTCAAAAAAACCACACATACATCCAACTGTCGAAATACCTTGGTATTCCCGTCCGTTTTAGCATTAAACGAAGTTCCCTCTTCTCCCCACAAAAAAAAAAAAGCCCTGCAAGACAGACACCCATGCATGGCATTGTCCAAGTAAGCAACATTCCTCAAGCTTTCGATCTATCAAAAAAAAAAAAAAAAAAAAAAAAACCGGTACCGGTTAACACGAAGTACCGCCTGACAATCTATTGATTCGACGGCTAAAATCGATATCCTTCACCCCCCCAAGAAATCCCCATAACATGTGATACAATCACCAAGCTGGTCTTTTTTCCTTCTTGGAAATTTAAAGGCCTCCGTGTACAATAGCTATGTACATACTTTGGGTAGCTATCCCATGTTCAGGGACCGAATCCACAAGGGCCAAGCTGTCAGAAAGAATTTATGCTATCAATTTAGCCTACGGAATCACGTTCCAAAACCCAACACTGCCCTTCGCACGGTAAGATAAGTAGCCGTATAAATTACCAACGGAAGCCCGGAATAAAGAAGAGTTAAAAAAAAAAAAAAGGAAAGGGCCGGGAAGCCAAGGGTTCCCCAGAGTTTAATCTAAATGACAACATACGACAGACGGTCAAAATGTCAATGTTGGGGGCCAGTAGTTAGTGTATAACATGCATTGTCATGTATACAACAAATATGTACACCTCAATGGCCAACAAAAAACCAACAGATGGTATGCATGTATATGCATGCCAAAGACGCTAGCTGAACTCGACATAAGCAGATGGAGCTTTACGAAAAAAATTTGGCGAAAAGTACCAATAAAATATACCGTTAAATAAGTACTTATTTAATGCCGGGTTTTATAGATATAGTCCATTTACCATAAGGGGAAAGACTGCGTTTCCTAGGTCGTTCATTAAACAGAGTTTAGTCTTAAATTAGGCTTCAGGGCAGTAAAAACATATCAAAAGAATTTCAAGACGTCCTCGAGGCACAATAAGGTCTTGAAAAACGCACCAAATTCCCTCCAGATATATGCTTTGTGCGGAAGGGTTGAGTACAATGCAACGTGTATATATTTCTTGGTATGTATGTGTGGAATACACTAAACCGATAAAATATATACCGAGGTATCGATGCACATGATTTCGATCGATCACTTTGCGATCTAAAGGCGTGATAAAGCGCAATGCCGCCCTCTCATATGATAACCGAAAGGGAATGACTTTAGACTGTTATTCAATACGGGCTCATTGATGCAACAAGGGATAATATATGCTCCCAACCCTAGGACAGGGGCAGCTCAAGTAGATAGGCAAGCGGTAGTGAATTGAAGAGGGCAGAAAAGCCAATATAAATAGGGTAATAGATATTAATATTATATATTTAGGACAGGAAAGCAGACAAGATAAACTGTGCGCAATCTATAATATCATGATGAGCAGCTCCCCGACTGGTTTCTTGGTCTCAGGGAAAGGAATTTAAGGTTAACTTTTGGTACCCCCATTCTCAGAGAAATACTGATTATGTCAAGTTCACCGCTGATTAATAACTGCAGAATCCCCACAACAAGCACAATGAATACCATCCAACAATAAATAGGTCTCATATGCCAAAAAATCTTTGTTATGTTCATATTCAGAGTCGTGCATATGCACGATAGCCCAAACGCCAACATAAACCAATATGTGGTTATTCCACATACTTCAGGCGTGAAGTCTTTGTCTATGATGCATTGGATCCAGGCTCGAGTGTACCATGAGTGTAAAGTGGTGGCCGCTACTATCGAGATTTTTTCTAGAGGAATCAAGGGATGTAGATAACGTAGTTAGTTGATCGGCAAATTTTAGGGGTAGCAAGTTTAGCAAAAGGTGTTCCTCGAATACTCGGAAAGAGGGGAGAAATGAGGGGGCTTGAGGGATGACATCGCCTTATTGTAGATGACAGCTTGGGCCTAACCTTCTACATTAAATGTGTGTTTAAAGTTGGTCATATCGCAACAACATCTAGGAAGCCCCGAGCCAGAAAAGAAGAAGCCTTCTCGTGATTCGAGGGTGTTTCGGGGGGCTGGGACTGGGCCAGGTTGTTGGGGGGGTGTTTTTGGGGCTGGGGCCGGGGCCGGGGCCGGGGCCGGGCCAGGTTTTCCAATTTCGGTGGCTGTCATGATTTGGTGGAAATATAATTTGGTGGGGATATATCGTTGTAATTACACGGGTAGATAGACTATAGATGTGACTCCGAAGTTATGGAGGCGCGTGTGGGTCTTAGAAGGGGATCCGGGTTATGGCCAAAGCTTGCAATGGCCTTTTTATTCCTTTCTTTCTTTCTTTTTTTGCAGATACTGAAACTAGCCCGTATATCTAGGAGGACAGGCTGTATTTAATAGACACTCCAGATTTACATTTTCAGACTAGTTGACGTAGACCTATATATGTGAGTTCTAGTGTCTATATATATATATATATAGTGCGTGCCTGCGTGCAGGCAGGCAGCATATACGTTCAAACGCTATCTTTGGCTCACGTAATTTTAACTACTTGGTCATATCCACGTATATTAAATGTTCAAACTCGAGGAAGGTCTTAGTGTTTTCTATTTCCGGGGGAAACGTGTAAAGAGACTAGTTTATTAGAACAGAGAGAACGAAGATCCAAGTTCCACTTGCCGATCTAATATCAACCCGTAGCTTCTAGTACGTGTTATAAACCTCTGACAGCCACGTGGTCACGACAATTTGTTGAGATTTAATTTTCAGATCGAAAAATACTATAGTTATTTACGTACACGGACTCAGCGACGATGGGGGGGGGGGCCTTATCACGTATATATATAACGCTTTCCAAGGCAACAGGTCCCATCCTCATGGTTCCATGACGGTTCTTGGAGTAATATGGCTTTTATAGTCCACATGTATATACCTAGGTACTATATGGGTTTTTGGTAACATTATAAGTGACATGAGGGCTCCCAAGTCGATTTGAGAGACTACAGTTTTTTTTATGATGGGTATAGAAGAGACTTGAACTGTAAAGCTTTTTTTTACAAAGTCTGACATTTCCCCCCTCTAACGTTTTTCTAGCATATTGTGGGCTATAGATTATCTTAGATACCCTAGCGCTTATATATATTTGATATAACCTTGCAAGCAATTATTTAGCTGGAGTGTGAGTTGGGTTGGAATAAATAACACTAGTTACACTGACCCCTTTCGTATTTGCAGAATACATCATAGAATGCCTCTTATGGACTTGTCTAACCGTAACGATATGATCACTCACGCATATGCAAACGACATCAGATCTCACGCTGGTTGTCAATAAAAACTTAGTGATTCAGCATGGCAAAGTTATCAACTCGTGGCTCTCGCCTTTAGTCTGGAAACGTCGAGTCGCGTATATGTTCACCCAGAAGGAATAAGTAGTTGGTATGATCGATAACGCAGAATCATTGAATACTATATAACCAGCCGAAGGCTAAGAGCCAATTCTTTCGTAGTTTATATTGTAGCCTGGACCGTAGTCCGGCTCGGAAACCTATGGAAGGGTTTGTGAGTTCCTGAAGAGGTCCTGGATAAGTTTTTAGATGGATTGTGATGGAGTGGCTCCTGAGCCTGTTTGAACGTTCGCCAGTAGGTTGCCGAGCAATTTACGAGAGTACTACCAAGTAAGAGTGCTATATTTGGTGCTGGGGATGGAGTAGTCATGGGCAACTGAAGAGGCCCGCAGTCTCCTAAGAAGACATACTTGTATATCTATAGGAAAGACAGCCTCATCAACACTTGATTTCCAGACCACACTCCATCGACAGACACACCTACACACCAACATCTTATCCACAAAAGCGCAGCCACCTAACCAGTGAATATGGATCAACTTCCGATGAATGACGTTATGTTGGGCGGCGAAAGGACTGGGGCGCCCGAGGGGGAGTGGAGCTGGGAGTGGAGCTGGGAGCGGGTTCGGGAGCGAGTATACCGTAAGATACTACTAACGGAATATCGTATATCGACAATGACATATAACTAACAGCTAAATTTCCCCTTTCAATACTTTTAGTCAAGCATCTGCTTTTGGCCCCGTGTGCGGCCTGCTTCTCCTACGCCTTGTTTAAAATGCTTTTGGGGATGTGCTCGGACATACCATGCATCGCCTTTGTGACTGCGGTCGTCTTCGCCGACTACCTCGACCCTGAGTTCACACGTCGGTACCTCAGGGAGGTATTCTTCCGGTCCGTTTTGTTGGTGGCGGGGGTGTTCATTGTTACTTCTATAGTAACAATGAACCCCTCAGAAGCAGTAGAGATTGGCCGAGCCGCTGTTGCAGCAGTGGCTCAAGGAGTGGGAGTTGAGCTCCCAGCCCCCAGCACTGCAGGTACCACCATCACCAGCACCATCACCAGCACCATCACCAGCACCATCACCGCCACCATCACCGCCACCATCACCACCACTCCTACTACCACCACCACGACCAGCATCATCGCCGTTCTCAGCGGCAATAACACCTTCGCCTTGGTCCTCAACTCGCCATTGCCAGGACCATAACCGCAATCGTCCTCGTGCTCGTCCTTCTCCTGCTTCTCCCGCTGCTTCTGCTTCTTCTTCTTCTGCTGCTTCTTCTTCTTCTCCCGCTGCTTCTGCTTCTTCTCCTTCTGCTGCTGCTTTTTCTTCTGCTGCTTCTTCTTCTTCTCCCGCTGCTTCTGCTTTTTCCCCTTCTTCTTCTTCTACTGCTTCTTCTTCTTCTCCCGCTTCTTCTGCTTTTTCTCCTTCTACTGCTGCTTCTTCTTCTTACTTCTTCTTCTTCTTCTTACTACTTCTTCTTCTTACTACTACTACTACTACTACTACTACTACTACTACTACTACTACTACTACTACTACTACTACTACTACTACTACTACTACTACTACTACTACTACTACTACTACTACTACTACTACTACTACTACTACTACTACTACTACTATCATTATTATTACAGCTAGTGCTGTGACAATCTTATCTGACTCTCATGGCCCCCGAAGTCCACGTTGCGACGGTAAGATGCAAGGAGTTAGCACTTAATTCGGTATTAAAATGATAATTCATGTTAGGCTAGTACTGGTGCGCCATTGTAAAAAACCTTCCTATAATTTTGTATTACAGATGTATTCATGAGGCGTGCCTTTCTAGCACAACACTTATTCCCCAGCCTGGTGCTGAAGGAGCATCAATCGGTGTTGTAGTTTGTTGGATTTTGGACATGCCATGCTGGGCCCATGCGCCTAGTCGAGGGTTCGAATGATGATCCGACGGTTGATGGATCCGAAATATTGCAAATTTGGCCCTCCAGACCTATATTTAGAATATTAGATCTGGTACTTTCAATCTCTATGAACGATAACTCCGGCACATCTTTAGCATATGCACATGAATCACGAGTCAAACTTTAAGTATTCGTAAATTTGTGTCTTGATAGGCTGCAGGTTTAAATTGTTTGCAACAATGTTGATAAACCACGAGCTATGCCGGGTTATCGATAATTATCTTCCTGACTGTTAAGGGGTGATTCTAGCTACTCCGGAGGCGTGAGGTTTGTACAGCAATAGCCGTTAGGCTTGTGCTTGTACCTTCGGAATATATTGAACTTAAGCCTACCAACCCCCAATGGCCAATTACCTAGGGACTCATCTACCATCTAATAGCAAGTGTAGACGGCACATGTACAATGCTAAATGCTAATGTCAACATGTAATTGGAGCCAGCAAGGGGAGGCCTGACCTGGGGAGTTGGGGGACGGGCGTGGGCGAAGCTCTTCATATTCTGTACTATTACTAACGTCACTCTACAATTCTTCATAAGTTGAAAATAGAAGCTATGGATTTAAGGAGACTACCAGTTGTGAATACTTAATTAATATAGTTTATTATAACTACGGACGTTCAAAAACTTGTTCTCATTTACCTAGAGTAGGGTTTTGTGTTACGGTTTGTTGTATTATGGATGTTCATGATGTATGCTAAAACGGCTAGTACAGCGGTAGTGACCCCGATCTCACTAGAAAGTTTAATGGTGGATAATTCTATGTACTATTAACTATTATTATCGATGTACGGACTTTGGGGAAACCAATTCCTCATTGATAATTTGGAAGTTTGATTCGGGTTGTTTGTTCTACCTAGGCTTACGTGCATATGTGTGTTCAAATTAATCCCAAGTTTTGTTACAATGTTTCGACAATCTATCAATAGGGTTCCTAGCCTCAGCCGGACCATCTCTAGACCAGCTGAAAGTACTCAATAAATAGTATAATACGGGCATCCAATGACAAGCGTGCAAGGAAAATACCCACAACTGCAAGCCCATGTTGCAAAAGAGGAACGCCTCATCAATCCGTTTAAATTCCAGCTTGTTCATACACTCTCTCAGCTCAGCTCAGCCCTCGTTCCCGAACCTACCATTGCATTAGCTCCTTTCTTGTGTAACACTGACCTTTTCCTTTTCCTTCCGCATTTATATCCGTGCAATGCATGTATATATGTATGCGGGTTGGTGTTGGATGTGGTATATTAAAGCGAGAAGGAAAGTACTAGTACTAGTGTGGCTTGGTTTTTTGATATATACAGTCCTTTAGTGGTGCAGCTGAGATATGTACTATGGAGCCCTTCTTTATTTTATTTTTCCTGGCTAGCGCTATACGTATATACGCATACAAAAGCGTACTTTGAAAAGCGTGCGGTGGCGCTACCCGGCTCAGCTAGGTAGGTATTGGGAGAAGCAAGCAGGGGATATTATAATACATGGTTGGGGTGCACGCACACAGTTATTGACAGACCCACCTCTTCAGCGAATCGATCTCCCATACAGAATATCGGTATATGGTACCATTGATGGCGTCTGAAGGGGACCGTGCTGTAGATAGTCATCGTGTTGGCTTCAGGGTAGTCTCGTAAGCCCCAGCCAACTCCAGCTCCGAGACCTTAAAGGCTGGCTTCAGCGGCCAGCATGGAGATAAATAATTGCTTCCTAGCGTTTTTCCAGGTAGAAGGCATTGTCTACATTTCAGAATCTACATTCCAGTCATAATCTCATCCGCCGTCAGCCCTAAATCCACCCCGGCATCAGGCATCATCAACATATCCCCATCAACCATAACATCCCCAAGCACTCCATCCCCTAAATCAACCACTCCACCAACCACAGCCGCCCCACCAACGCCACCAACAGTACTTGCAACCATCATCCCTTCCACCTTCCTTGCTAGTTTCATAACAACCTCAGTCCGTCCTTGCTCTTCGCCACCTAGTAACTTGCAGTCATCTTCCAAGTACCTCAGGGCCTCGACCAAAGTCAGAACCCCACCATTCCCAGTCCCACCGGTATGTTCTTTCCTCCCTGTAACCTCCCCAACCTTCCACTTCCAATCCTCGACCATCGGTGCAACTATCAAACTCGCGACGATATCCACCGCCACATCCCCAACATCAGGTCCAGCACCTACAACCTCATCAACAAGTACCCTAACCACCTCCTTAGCACCCAGCAGTCTCCACGCTGCATAAAGAAGACGTGGATTCCACCCGGCCGGTTGAATAATCAAATCTGGTGTAGCGCTCCACGTAGTCACCCCTTGAACAGCACTCTTTAGTGCCCCTAGAATACCTCCAGAATGTTTGGTCCAGTTTTCTAGCTCACTAGTAGACGGTAAGCCCGTCCTTCGCCAGTCCCTAGATGAGGAAGTCTGTTTGAGCATCTGTTCCGCTTGCTGGTGCAAAGTACTGTTTGGATTATTAGCCGTGCCATCGGAGCGAAGAACGTCTTTTAGAACACGTTCAAGGGAATGCGAACATATCGCAAGGATAGTTTTGTGTGTCTGCGTGACCTCGGATGGTGCATTAGTGACGAGAATGTGCAGTATCCGAAGTGCATGAGAGATTTCTCCCTGTGAGGACATCGTATGCCAGATATAATCCGTTAACCAGAAGATTATGGCGACTTCTGACGCAATAAGCGATGAAAGTTGGAAGTCTAGCCCTGAAGTTAGCATGTTTACTATCGTAATAAATGTGATTGTGGTTGTAGAAGAGACGCACAGTCTAATCCTTCCTTCAAAGTTTTCGTGTCCAATACTCCCCTCTCACAGGCTTCAACAGTCTGCGCCATCAAAGTCGGCACAAGGCTGTAATACTCCTGTGGCCGGCAGCTTTGCATAACCTCATCTGTAATACCTTCGCCCTCGTACAATGCCTTAATCCAGCCTCCCAACTGTGCATGTCTATCACCCATCCTTCCCAGATCCTCAACCGAGATATCTTTCCAGCACTGCTTGATGAACATGGGTACAAAGCTTGTGGGTGTAATCGATGGCCCTAGGTGAGAGAAAGAAAGATTGTGGCGATAATAAATTGTAAGAATTAGGAGGAGTATATATCCGAATTCTTTGTAGACTGGCTCGTATTCGCCTTGGTCATCGTCGTAACGCCAATTTTCGAGCACGATACAGAGGGGCTCTAGAATCGTAATTGGCGATGAATAGAGGAGTAGCAGATCAATCGTCTTAGGGCGTGAAATCAGGTTTTTGCAGAGTGTGTAAAGAGCCATTGTCGCGCGCTGTTCACACAGCATTCGAAGCATCTAGGATATAGTTAGCACAGACATCATTTTCTAGCACCCAAATCAGAATCTTACATCTACAACAGCTCCAACTATTGCCCCAGAATTCCCATCAAGCTCCTCAATCTCACTGATCAGTCTTTCCACACGATCAGCGTCTACCATGCACTCAGCAACCAGTTCCTCCTGTGTATACCGCCTCTTCGCCATCGTCTGCAGCGGCACATCGCCTAGAATAATCTCCACAGAAGATTCTTCAATAATTCGATGTAGCGCACACGCAAATAGGAACTCTTGCTTGACATCACTCGAAAGGTCTAGCATGTTATCCAGTGACGGGTCCAGCGAAAGCGAGTTGCCTCCCGACTTTGCAAGCGCCTGGGTTAAGACATATTGTGCTTGAATAACAGGCATGTTGAAGCGTATGAGCAAGAGTGGGATCTTATTGACGAGGAAGTGGCGGAATAGGGCGACTGTAGACTCGGATTCGGAGCGACTGATAGCGTTGGCGATACAATCCAATGCAGCGATGATAAGATCTAGGGCAACTTGGCCGCCTATTTCTTTGTAGCGGTTAAGAAGGTGATGGATAAGGTATTCATCATCGACAAGGGGTCGGGCGAATAACTATTCCAATTAGCATCCCCACATTTCCAGGATAAAGATATATTCCACCCACCAGCGCATTGATGAAAACGTATAGTCCACCTCTCGACGGCTGTCCTGCTTCTCCAATGGCATCCAAACCCATCCCCATCCCGAGGAGCCCGTTGCCAGTGCCAGAACCCCCAGGCCCGTCCGCTTTCTTCGGAACCAAAGCATCAAGCCTCATCGCTAATTGCGGATTTAGAGCTTGAAACCCCTGCGCAAACATCGGCAGCGTAGTCTCGAAGTTCGCCCTCTTATCTTTACTGATTTCATGCGATGTTTTCAAAAACCCGTTCAGCGTCTGGTTCTCACCAACCGCAACAACGAGCTCTCCAATAATCGCTTTCTTCTGAGGACCCATTATCCCGGTACCAAGTCCTAGCCCATCGAGACCATGCCCAAGCGCATCCAATCCGCCACCATCATTTGCCGCAATAACCGCATCCATCCATTTACTCAATGCGTCGATTAAAGCAGCCGGTGTTTCCCTCGGCGCCGCATTCCCCGCACCACCACCACTACTCCCCTGCAAGCTCTGTACGACGAGAACCAAACTCGTCAAAACCGCTGTATCAACCGCCTCTCTCGATAACGCAGCTGCCATATCTCCTTCGCCGCCATGGAGAACATGGTTCTGTTGTATATGGTCCGACGACCATAGCGCGTGTAAAAAGCTCGACAGTGGTACAATGTTCGCCGACACCAGTCGCTGGATAAACAGTAAATATCTAGGATCGACCGATAACTGCGGTGTGGGGTATGCTTCTGGCGAGATCAAGACGGCGGCGAGTTCGTCGCGTGCTATCGGTGCTTTTCGAAGTATGGAACGAGCGTATGTTTCAAACTATCGTTTTTTCGAGAGAAAAATTTCGAGACGTATAAAACCACCAACCCCCCTAGCAAGGGAGGAGGAGGAGCCCCATGGAACTATGCGTTAACCTCATTATTTCATGGCTAATTTTCATAACATTCTGGTTAACCCTTATGAAGGGGAAGGGTAGAATAGGGAAGGGGGGAAAGTACCTAGATCATTAAGAGAGGGCATACCTGTTCGACATCGATGCGCATGGAAAGACTCCTGCGCAGAAACTTGCGCCATGTTTCGGCCGATGTTGGGGTGGTCGCTGAAGCCATGGCTGCTAGCTGATGGCTCCCGCGTGGTTATCGGCGTGTGTGTGGATGAAACGTGGAAATGGATGGATGAAGATGCGACTTGGTTACGCGATAATGGCCTGCGAAGGATTCCCTGTAAGGTTCCAGCCTTGGCGTTTGCGGTTAACAACGCATAAAATACCACACATTGACCTCGTGGCTGTACCTGCTGTTTCGGGGAGGGAGAACAGTTTCCGTCCGAAAAGCAGGTGGGTTTCCGGTGCAACTTTCTTAGGTAATTGCTTCAGCTTCTCTAATTTTACTATCTCCTGTGAATGGTGACAAAGTGGCGAGCGAGCTTTCTCTTTACTTTTTTCTTTTCATATCCTCAAGATCTTTCTCAAGTCAATTATATTCCATGGCTCGGAATGTTAGAAATCCGATGGTCGGCGCAGTCCTGAGTCGCCCGGACTGTTTGACGCTCCGTGGAGGCCGGTTCCCTAGACAGGTCCAAATGCTAAAACTACAGTACTCTATCTTGGTGTATTGCAATATTGGCAGCATATCGAGTCTACAAACTACGAATTCGGGGAGACTTCAAAAAAGCTTTTTTGCCCTTGAAACACAAAATTAGATTTTATACGCTATCTTAAATCCAAATTCGGCTTCATTCAAGGCTAGCCTTATAACTAGCTATCTCAATCTCACTCAATCTGTGTGTAACAAGCATTTAATCTTGGTTCTGGAGGAGCGCCCTCCCTTCTAAACTACCATGTCAATGAGCTCCTCGCAGACGTCGTGTCCTTACGCGTCGTGTCACAAATCTCCTAGTAAAACAGTAAACAAGACCGCCAAAAAATGGGGTATTCTTAGTTGTCACATTTCTTAAACTATGATCATGGTCTTGATGTTTATTATATTGCGTATTGCATTGGAATTGTCATTGATATCGTGCTAAAAACTACTAAAGAAAGAAAGACAAAAGGATATATGCCATCAACTATCCCGGTATCTCAGAGTATTTACAAAAACGCCCCCAACCATGCCAAATCCCGTAAACTTGAACCCAAAGCTATACTTACTACTTACTAATTTGCATGCATGGTCCGCAGCGTGATAAAAAAAATATATAAAAAAGAGAAAAAAGTGGAAGGGAGAAAAAGGTAGCGAGAAGTGAATGACGTTGTCTCGTCAGGTACTACTGCTCCTACTACTAGTTAGTCCCAGATCCTACCAACCCATCCAGTGAGCGGGAGAGAATCTAGTACCAGTCACCGTGGTTGTGCATGGCCTCGATGACCTTGACGAATCCAGCAATGTTGGCGCCACCGACCAAAGATGGGAGCTCAGTCTCCTTAGCTGGGATGTACTCCTTAGCGGTCTCCAAGCAGACCTTGAAGCCGGTTTCCATGATATCAGCGAGCTTAGCATCGACCTCCTCGAAGGTCCAGCTGACACGGGCGGAGTTCTGGGCCATCTCGAGACCGGAAACAGCGACACCACCCATGTTGGCGGCCTTACCAGGAGCGTACCAGATTTGTCCGCCCTCCTTTCGGTTGGCCTCGAAGACGTCGATAGCGCCTTGGGTGGAACCCATGTTGGAACCCTCAGCGATGTACTGGCAGCCAGCGGCGATGAGGCCCTCAGCTTCCTCAGCGGAAACTTCGTTTTGAGTGGCAGATGGGAGAGCGACGTCGACCTGGCCGACCTTGAGCCATGGCCTGGCACCCTCGATGTACTGGAACTTGGAAGAGAACTCGGAGTCCGAGGCGTGGAGTTGGTTGAGGTATCCGTGTTTCAACTTGAGGGAAGCGATCTTGTCAACATCCTCTTTCGAGAACGACTTGACACCCTCGGCGAGGACGATGGCACCCTTGGAGTCGGACAGGGAGATGACATCACCGCCAAGCTCGATAACCTTGAGAGCAGCGTATTGGGCGACGTTGCCGGAACCGGAGATAGCGACACGCTTGCCAGTGAAGGATTCGGCACCCTTAGTGCGGTATTGAATCATGTGGTTGACGTACTATTGCCTTAATTAGTATCACCCGGTCGTCACATTAAAATGCCACTCATCCGAGAGACAACTTACGTAAACCAAACCGTAACCGGTAGCTTCGGGCCTAATAAGCGAACCACCCCAAGAGCCGCCCTTGCCGGTAAGAACACCTTCCCAGAGGTTCTTGTAGTTCTTGTAGGCACCGAAGAGGTAACCGATCTCTCGGCCACCAACACCGATATCACCGGCTGGAACGTCGGTATCGGCACCAATGTGTTTCGAAAGCTCGCGCATGAAGGACTGGCAGAATCGTCGGATTTCGTTGTCACTACGGCTCTTTGGGTCGAAGTCGGAACCACCCTTGCCACCACCCATGCTCACTGTTCCATTTTGAATATGGTTAGTTCAGGGTCTGGGAATGTATAGTTAGATGAATGCATCCTTACAGCCAGTCAAAGCATTCTTAAAGATCTGTTCGAAACCCAAGAACTTGAGGATGGACAGATTGACGGATGGATGGAAACGGAGACCACCCTTGTATGGACCAAGTGCGGAGTTGAATTGGACACGGAAACCCCTATAGTGATTGAGTTAGAAGGGGGGTCTCGAAGATTGCCAAGTAAGGTGGCAAAATCATGCTAACCTGTTGACTTGGAGTTCGCCCTTGTCGTCTTCCCAGACGACTCTGAATTGGATAACACGCTCAGGGATAGAAACGACCTTCAAGCCGGTTCTGTATTCTGGGTGCTTTTCGAAGAGACTGCTGGCCTCAAGGGTGGAGACAAGCTCGTTGTAGGCCTGCTCGAACTCTGGCTCGACTGGAAGGTTGGACATCTTGACTAAGTTAATTGGTTGGATTGTTTATATAAAAAGTCGGTAAAGGTGGATGTTTAAGAGGATATTTCCTTCAAGAAGCTATATCAATTGCACAGGAGAGTTCGAGGATGTGATGCACGGTCTCTAGAAGGAGAACCTTCAAGTTGGAGTCCTGAAGCTCGCCTTTATATAACAATCATCCGGCCACATTTGACAGATGGTTAGTTGTATTTTGGCTCCATTAGAGCGAGCGTATTCGGCGTTTCAAAAACCTGAAGAAGCAAAATTATGGTCTCACTTGCCACGAGCGACACGCTGAATTACCAAGTCAGTGCTAACTAGAGAATCTCATTACGCTCCTTGAATACAGGTGTGTACTATTCCCGCGGGGTTTCCGTGTTTGGTTGCGCATGCGAGCGATAAAAAGCTTGTGGTGGAGGGGTCTGCAGCATGCAGCAACCATAAAGGAAAGGGTGCCACCCCACGCATTGGTCCGTCCGGGATTGTAAACCTTGCCGAAGAATGGATCGGAAACCAATTAGATGCTAAACCATGGGCGAAAATCCCGATGGCATTCGCCTCAAACGCTAGAGTTTCTTGATATTTTGCCTGAAGGGCCTACGGTCTCGACTGTTGCAAGTTGATAGCCAGATGCGAAATTTTTTGCCCGGCGCAGCGGATGTGCAGAATGCATCATGCATGCTGTGTTGAAATTTTCTGCTTGAAAATGATAATATATTGCATCGATAATGAGAAGCTCATCTCCAGCCCCAAATGACGAAAAGTCAAAAAAAGGCCTTAGGATTCTCTCCAATGAGGGCGCCGTTTCATGCAGACGACACGACACGAGGTGAGGCTTGTCATCTCAAGTACGTGCCGCTGTCGCCGAATAGTCGAATTTTTCCTAAATGGCTTGCGTTAGCTCCATCCTTATCAGACAGATTTATCGTCCGTCGAAGGTTTTCTGGTTGCATTTGGTATCCGCGCATGGGTTCCCTTTCGAGTGCAGATTAACTTCCCTGTCGGACAAATAATAGTCCAGGGAAATCCTGCAACCTGTACAGAACACAGCAGGGGGAGCCCCCATTTCTGTGTACGGAGTACAGCAGCGGTGCGCATCATTCTTGGGTCAAGCTGGAGAAGCTGTCTTGTAGCCTTACTGTAAAGCACCTTAGCTTCAGGCCATTGTGGCTAGCTAATACAGCTGGCGGGTAGTAAGTCGTTCCCGATTCATCATACCGCTCAGGCAGCTCAAGCAGCTTGACCTCCGAAAGTCAAGGCTCATGTTGCCCAGCCGATATCGCATGGAAATCGGAACCGTGTCGTCCTAGGCCTAGGCGAGGACGCCGTTCGAACCCGATAATTTTCCCGGAGAGGCATTCGATAGGTCGGGTTCACATCCCAAATGGGCAGGGCCGGGATGGCCACACAGCGTATGCACTAAAAGCGGTAGGATCCCTCGTGCGATTTCACCCGGCACCAACTGATACGGAGTTTGGCTCACGTTAAAGGTTCACATAAAACCTACGTAAAATATTGAAGGGGTGGTAGCGTGAGCTCTATGTTAGCCTCTCGTAATACGCCGACAAACACCAGTACCCTAATTGCTATTAGGCAGCGCCTCGGTGTTCCCCGCCAATGGGAGCTCGGATTGATAGATCTGATTAGATCTGAACGCTATAACGGCGAATTGGCTGAGCTTCTTTCGTAATCCGGGGCAATGAAGATGGGGAAGCTTTTGGGCCTGCGTTGCGATCTCGCAGTGGCATCGGGTGAAGTCGGGATGCATCGGTTGGAGATGTATGCGAGCTCCCAACGCATAATAACGGCTGGTGCTGCAGCGTCCGGCGTGGAGGTCCAACGCGCATGAAGACATCGACGGCATGAATAATTCGATTTTGAGAGAAATATCCAACTATCAAGAATAGCCTGATTCGAAATAGTTGGTTTGGGGTAGACTCTCGTTTCGAATTCGCCGCACGCCATGACACACCGAAATGCTTAATTCATGTACATGCCTGGGTTATATTTAGTTGTGTAACCATGTTAAATGTGCAGCGTCATTGCATAGCGGACGCAGGGTCCCGCTCGCTAGATATCGCCTCTATCACTTCGCAGCGTTCTTGCATTTTAATGTGATAGATAGATAGGGGCAATGCCGAAATCACGATTTCGAAGGTCTGCTATTGGTGCGCACTGGCCATAAGGATACCTCAGAAGTGATATTCTTAAACTATTCGAGTGCATGTAATCTTGTAAATTCGAGTCTTTCATTCTAATTTCCCAGCCATAGCTAGCCCCTCAAGTTTTAGATTTTGAGGGGCCAGAATGAACATCTTATATCACATCGTGGCTTCAAAACGGGTAAATTTCGGATAGACTGCGCCGCAGCCACAAGTCCATGGCCGGTATATCCCCTTTGAGCACCAAGATTTCTTGATTGGTTAGTCTTAGTGGCGATCGCCATGGATTGCGCGAGGTTTTCGGGATCGAAGCTAGTACTTCGAGCCCAAGTTGCCGCACCGTTTTATGCGTTTTCACGGTAATTACACGATTGTAACGTTGTTTTTTCCACTTACTTAAATGAGAAGAAGTGGCAATCTTTAATTTTGCCATTCAATTTACTATGGGAATTGGAAATCAGATCTATAGATCTTGGGACAGGATTGAATTCGAATGATACATCTCAGCTAGCTGACATTTGGTACGATCGCTAAATTACAAATGATATATATCGGTATATCCGCTAAAACAGGCTGGCAAAAAACGAAGGAATAGAAATATAAAGTACCAGAAAGAATAAGGGGAAGGGGCAAATAGGGGAAGATCTTCGAGAAGAATAGGAAAAGAATAAGCTTCGCACTCGGGCCACATGGTGGTGGGCCTACCCGCCATTGTGGACACAAAATGTTGTATTTTTGAGAGGCCAACACATGTATTCACCTGAGCGCAAATGAGCCGGTTGATTTCGGCACAACCTCTGAAATGGGGTTTATGACAATCGAGAGCATAGGTTCTTGCAACTATGTCGAAGGCGTGCCTCATTTCTGCCGGTCAGTGTTGGGGAACATCCAGTCTTCGAGAGCGAGCCTAATTCAAAAAAAAAAAAAGTTAAACTTAAATCCGAGCCTCTGTCACCCCTATATATCGCGCTATCGCCGGGTACTCACCAATCGCTCCAAGAGGCCTCAGCTGCACGGACTTCAGCGTCTCCAACGTTATCTAATGGTCGCAAAAAGGGAATAGCCTCGTCCGAGACTTGGTCGTATTCTTTCTTGACATTTGACCACCCACCGCTCTTTGCGGCAAACAAAAAGTTCCTCCTCTCGCTCTCGTGCATTGGGCCGATACCCAACGCCCAGTCGTCGCCAAACCATCCGTGTAAAATTCCGGGTTTATCAAACCCCGTCGCGACGAGTCTTCGAATGTATGGAATTAAGGAAACCCAGACCTGGTTTCTGGTCCTCGAGGAACCTGATGTACCCGGTGAAGCGGGCGGCATGTTAACATACTCGTTCGCTGGCTCAGCCTGCTGATACGGCAATCGAATGTTGAGAAATGCGGCAAGGGCTTGGCATGGATAAGAGTGTTGGGCGGTGTTTAGAAAATATTTTAGGCATGATTGGTAGTGGGGATACCAGGCAATTATATCGAACCGCGGTCTATCGGCGTGATTTGAGGTAGGGTTTGCAGGGTTCTGGTATGACATTTCGACGGACTGCAGAATATCCTAAATCGCTATAATGGCTACTCCAGAGCAAAGGAAGCTACGAAATTAGTTTAGTTCGAGTGGCGAAATATTGCTAGTGAGCGCCCTCCCACTAGATCAGCTGTTCCGTACCTCTTGCTTTATTTACGTAAAAAACGGACTTAAAGCTCCCAAATTTGCGAAGCTAGCTTCAATTGTGACGAGTCGCGCGAACCGGATTTTCTTAGGGTTTCTTTTCTATATTCCCGAGACACGATTAGAAAAGCTCACTTAGAATATGGAACGGAACTTCAGCTCGGAAATTCAAAAAAAAAAACGCGTACCACCCTATTATTGGTTTTATGACACTGCCTTTCTGGCTGTGGAAAAACTTTCTGTGTAACAGGGCGCGGTTGGTCTCAGTGCAGGCGGGCCTACGTATACGTAGCAATCTCAGCCAACGATTTCTTTTCCTGGGTATGCACCGTTAGCATACTGGTTCGGAGCGAGCGCAGTGAGCTTATATTATGGCATTGAAATCGTCTCGACGAGGATAGTATTGCTCCTGGACAACGCAACGCGGGGTGCACCAACCGTTAACCTTTGAATAAGGTCAGCCTTATGGTGGTTATCACGAGGACAATTTTTTGGATGCGTGAGCGTTATGTTCAAACGCAGGTGTTTTGTGTCTTAGGCCGCAGGCCGCAGGAGTTGAGCGGGAATGATTCAAACAAAAATTCTCCGGTACCTACCTTGAACGCCAGAGAAAAGTACACCGTCTCGAAAAAATAGAGAGATATTGGATGAATAGAGTACTCGAGTGAAAAAGTGAGTCAGTGTGAGGCAATGAAACAGACAGGAACAATGAACTGACGTTCGTGGGGTAATATATAGATCTAGATTCTAGATGCAAGATGCCGCTTTCTCTTCGGACTTTGAGGCAGGGGTTGGGAAACAAGAATGCCGGTTAGCTTTGCAAAATTCTCACACTATTCACGGTCTGCAGTATATATTTTTGTTTTTTTCTTTCTTTGCACCGGCTTGGAACGTCTCTAACTGGATTCCCAGTATTACGGGACAGATATGCAGATGCAGGGTGAACCTTTGGGGTGGATTAGCAGGAGGGCTGCAGTACCTTCGACAATGCTGGTCCGTTTTTGCAAAGGTCGCAGCTGCGTGGAGGCCTAAAGCCCGGGTTGGATGGTGGTGCCCACAACAGATACATGTCGGTCGACTGAGACGTTCAAGATCTTTGTGGGGCCACAAGGACATGGCAAGTGCTGGAACCGCATCCCATTCGTACTGGTTGTATCAAGACACTATTTCGGCTATCAAACTGCTAGCGTCCTCCAATTGCTTGTCCACACCAACGACTCGTGGCTTGCAAATAACTATCCAGCTGTGTCCACGGTTGATTATTTCCGACAACCTCGCTATAAGAAACTTAAAATCGTTAGTCGACATGGGCTCTAGTTGCTCGTCCCGGCTCAGGGGAGGGCGGCAGGTGCCTTCAACGATGATGGAATATTCTTTTCTTGTCTTTTCTTTTGTCGTTTACTTTGTCTCTTACACGATCGCAATATCACCTGAGCTGGGGGGGTTGGCTTGGTCCCGTACCTCGCTTCCCGCGTGCTGGGAAGCTGCAATTTCCTCCCTTGGAGATCCAGATCGTGGACACCCAATCGATAGGTTTAAATCTCCAATTAATCGGAACCAAAGGGTGGAGACCCATGTTCAATTCTAGAGGGTGTGGCTTACAGAGTTTGCGTATTTTCTGCTCCGCTAGCTCGAAGGTAGCCGAAAAATGCACGATTCGATCCATGCGAGACTAATGCCGTAGAATTCGTGATTGCTATTTTTTTCCCACACCAGGATGTTTTCTTTTTAGTAGATCTCGCAGGAGTCCACCGATTTTCACCATGTGAATGGTATCTGCCGTTCGTTGTTCGATTTTCGGCGAAAGTCAGGACGGAAGATAGGTTCCAAATCGAGGAAGGTTCTGCCAATGTTCCTAACCTCAAAACAGAAGGGGAACTGTAGCCAAACCTATAGCTGGTAACGTTATTGCATGAGGGGGATGAGGTCAAGAGTGCACTAGAAACAACTTCAGCTCCTCTTCAGTGCACTTACTTCGAGTAAAGTTGCTGTCGTCATTGTAACCTGAGACCAACCGGACATGTACCCCTAGCAGTACGGTCGTTCGTTATGGTTAATCCTGGGCATTCGCCACTCCTAATCAGGGGGATAGACTTTTGAAGGGGCTGAGCCAGCTGAGAGGTTGAGGCTTAACCCAGATTCGCGAAAGATCCACCCTTCGATCGGTATCAATCTAGCCCTGTCATTCGTCCGCCTCTGGCAGCTGCATGTGCTGCACATGTACCTGTTTGTCCAAGGAATGAAGAATCGGGCAATGTTGGCGACACTTGGACTTTTCTTATTCATGGAAGTATAACCGAATGGCGCAGGAGGAGACCGCCGGCGGGAAGCACTTCAGACCAAAGGAAATCTTTTCCGTACCATGGCGTCGATTGGAGGCTTGCTGATAAATACCCCCCCTCGGCGTGATTAAGATCAGCATATGTGCCTAACCCCCCAGCTGAACCTGGCCTGACCCTGGCCCTGGGTTTAGATGGAACTAAGCTGTCAGTGCTGGGAGAGTTTTCCATGATGTTTTTGCCTCCTGCCGCAGACTGAAACTTTTGGTTACGAATGCAATGAACGAGAATGAAACGTCGAAATTTGACCCATCATGATGCATGGTGTGGGAAAACTACGGGCAACGCAAAATCTAGTGCGCGCGGTGGAGCCCGCTAACGCTGCACATCCTTTCAGCAGGCACCGGTGCACCTATCGCCGCTGCCCCCCAAATTAAAACCGTGACCTCACAAACGTTTCCGACATGTAGTAAACGGCCTAATACCATCGGAACTCGCTTACTCGGCAGGGATAAAGATTGATGTTCTAGCGCTGAAAATTTGCGACATCCTGTGTCAGTTTGTCAGTTTATGATAGTATCCCTGGACCATGTGGACCGGACGGAACCCTCCCTAGACCTAGATTGGTTTACTCCGGCCGTAGATGATCTATTGCGCCGATTCTATATGTTTGCGTGATGTCTTGGGTCCAGCCAGGGCGTTGATATTGATCAATTGACCAAACTTATTGACGCCCCTGAAAAAAAAAAAAAAAAAAAAAAAAAACATCAACAAAGCAGAGTCCTGTCATGAGGTCGCCGTCCGGTCGATATCGTATAGTAGATGTATGTTATAAGCAGCGGCCCAGGGGCTTGGGTAGCCTGATATCGTGGCAGCCAATAGGTCAAAGCAAAGCTATGAATCCGTCGCTGCAGGACGGCCACAAAAAAGTAACCATGCATTATAGTGATGCTATAGAACACGAGGAACCCTTTCCAAATCCACTATTTGGTAACCGAAAAGGAGACTTGCATACGAGTTCCGCGGCCTCTGATTGCGTCGGATGCAAGTTCAAGATTACCGATCTATTCCGCAGATCTTGATCTCGTGTCTGAGTAAGCCATTGACTCCATACGTCCC
The DNA here is from genome assembly GCA_036872755.1 of Orbilia blumenaviensis. Classification (NCBI taxonomy): domain Eukaryota; kingdom Fungi; phylum Ascomycota; class Orbiliomycetes; order Orbiliales; family Orbiliaceae; genus Orbilia; species Orbilia blumenaviensis. The sequence continues at coordinate 428,257 of JAVHNS010000015.1, forward strand.
TTATCGTGGGACTATAGTGGGAGATTTTGGGTTAAGCTCGCGGACATAGCCCTGATAAATTTCCGACATTCTTGCGCCTTCTCCCGCTCCAATTGGATACCGTTCGAGATCGGAATGGTTAAAGTCCAGATCGAGATTTTGCACCGAAGCCTCTCAGCCAACCATTCCCAATGGCCTGGTAAGTTTTTTTCCGTAAGAGCCCCATATCTTGAGAAAGAGTTACGGCCTAGGGAGACCACGCGTGGTACAAGGTTCTCCGACCCACTTGGTTCGTCTCTTTGGTCTGAACCGTATTCCCTTAATCAACAATATTAAAGGCTAACATGCTTTCGACCTTGCAGGATGCCCTTTCGAATAGACCCTCGCTTCCTAATCTATTACTACCGGCGCTAAACTATCGATCCTTGGTGGTCTATGCCGTCCAGCTGCCATTTAAATGGATTACAGCGATTCTATTGGCCAGGGAGCCTTGATTGTATGATAGAATTCAATATTAATATTTCCTTCGCCAGCCTAGTTATATTCCGGGGGCAATAAGTATATGGTGATAGTTACAGCTTCAACCGGCAGGACGCATGTCGCTATCACAGCATGCCTATTCGCTTGAAAATCCTAGAAATGGATAAGTTCAAAAATACAGTCGTTCTTATATTGAAAATTCCAGTTATCTGCATGATACTAAGGCGTATTATGGAAAACTTTAGTCTTTGCATACGCAGGAATCCATATCTTGCATGGTCCTTGAATGGACAAATATGCCTCAACCGGTACAAATATGCGGTTCATTGGTTAGTAAAGGTGTACCGTTACTGGTTCGTTATGCAGCTGCAGGCTTTAGGGAGGTACCTAAAGGTCTCACAATCCCAGCTTCTCTGCAAGAAATTAGTATCTAAAGTTTGAATTCGCGCATGTTTCGTCGGAAGTTCAGTTGAATTTACTTAGAGTTTCACTAGATGCCGCAAGTACACATCAATTATGGCGCTCATCCGGCCGCTGTTATTCCGATTTATTGCTGTCTCTCCCGTAAGGTGAGTCAAAAAGGGTGGTGTGCCTCCCAATGATAGCATCTTCGTTATTTGTCCAGTCGATCGACGCATGTCTCGCTTTTCAGCTTTCCCCTTTACGTTCCCATTCCTGCCGCCCCGGCCGCGCCTCTATTTGTTTCTTTCAACAAGTATGGTACGCTAGTCCCTCGAGCCGTCCCTTCTCCAACGGTGAATGCACTGCCCTTGCCTCTCATGATATCATGGAAACCTCCCCTCAACGATCAGCTGGATGGTGCATGCTACTTTCTGCGCGGGAGGCCTGTCTTGGAATGTTGAGGCCGCATTTTGCATTTTGCAGATTTGAGCCTTTTGCCACTGGTCGCAAGCTCGGATTAGATCCCGCATATACAGGGGTGCGAGCGGGAGCACTTGCAGTTACGAGTAGTCATTGAAACATCTCGCCATTGCTCGAGAAATAAGACCTTAAAGGAGGGTTGAGAGCTCATGTAAATAATGTTGAGAGATCTTCAAACAAATAAACTTCGGCTGAACAAGTCGAATACAGGCAAGGGATTAGTGGAGTATTGCTCTTTTGTCCAGATCTAGATCACTCCATGGCTTCTGAGATTTGAATCCAGCTGACATGACTCGACACGGGCCGACGACCTAAGCCGGAACTTACGGATTAAAGGAGCTTCAGAAACATCATATAGCTGGTTCGGACATTGTATTTTGTTAACTGCATACCGAATAAAAGGACTTAAGGTTCTAGGCTCTACCGGGGCTATTGGGGAGGTATTTGTTGCAGTGACATCCTACAAGATTAGTATGTCGAAGGATTGGGAACTAGTTGGCTCGCGAGCTGAAACCGGTTCCGGTGTGGTCTCATAAACCAGCTCCACGAGGCGGGCTAGCTAAGTGGATCCATGGGTCAATTGTTGGATCTCTGACCTAGTTAAGGTCTCGTCCACCTTACAAAATGCGGCCGGCACAGAAAGGTCATCCTTGCCTGGCCCACACACTCGTGGGATTTATCCGGGCTGAAAGGTTTCTATAATCCGAATCAAATTATTAGCTAATATTGAGAATATGCACATTTAGAAGAGTGGTCTTGGCCTTGTGTGTTGTTGTTGTATCTCTGCGGGCCTAAAGAAAGTCGACAGCTAGATGGGATTCTATCGGCTGATACTTACCATAATTTTTTCTGTGAGTTAAAGTGAACAGGCTCTTGCTAAAGAAATATCTAACTTGTTTCTCTTGTTGACTGCAGGCATTTGCTATTTTCTTTCTAATTAGTTGAACGGGCAAACGCTGTTCGAAAATGCACTATCCGAATTCCAGAACTCATCGACTATACGCCATACTTCAGGTATTTATGCCTTACGACAATGGCTAAACCAGGTATCATAGTGTATTGCCGTGCAGGTACGAGCGGATTTGTACGCATACATGGGCTTATCTCTTTTATAATTTAGGTACTCTAATATATCAGTCATATATACGTATATATACGTACATACAAATGTCTAAATCTCGCCTTTAAAGTTCAAACGCAGATGCTTTCAGTTTTGGGTGGTTGAAGTAATTATAGCCTCGATATATGTGATACGTTGGGGTATCTCGTTGGGTAACTGTTAACTGCCTGCGTAAAGCGGTTTATATAGACTTCGTGTTACGTTACACGATCAATCAAAGTTAAAACTCAAACTCCCAAAATATAGTCCAGGATGCGATACTGCTAAAATCCAGAAATCTACCTTAGAACTCGACCCGCCAACTAACTACGCAGAAAGCAACCATCACAAATACCAAACTTCCAAACACCATCTCCCATCCCCTACCCCCATAAAGTCGATACCTCTGCTCGAGGCATTCAGAATGCGCTGTGCAGCCCCATTCACGGCCTTTTCCTAGCACCCTACCAATGGCCTCTCTAAACTGCCAATTTACTAGCGCCCGAACTACATACACCAAAACCCCAGTTATTACCAAAACGGTCAGGGTAATCTTGATAGGATAGCCTGTATCTGGCCCTTCAGCGATATATATTGCAAAAAGAGTACCCGAAAAGACAAATAGTGTCCCAAAAATAATAGTTGCTGCAGCGCCGGCGTGGACCAGACGGCGGTGACGACGGTAGGTAGGGTCAACTAATGCAATGGGCCGAGGGTCAGGAACTGTCAGGTTATATGGAGAATTCATGATAGGGGTAAAACATACAATGCAACATCCTCTCTTCTTCTGAATACCCAAAGGTGTAGTCATTTTCGGATTGCCTAATTTCTGGTCTGGTATACAAGCCCTTCAGTTGCACCGGCGGGTCTGGGCAGTAGGGTGGTAATATCCCTGTCACGCTCCCATTACCGTATTCCCCGCCGGCATCTGTAGTGAAGAGATCTTCATAGTGCTTAGGTAGTCTATACTGCTTCGCAAATATGTCCGTAGAGTCTCTTCTGGGGTCGTAGAGCTCGCGGATCCGTTTCAGCTCCTCTTCCATGGTCATGACCGACATTGTAAAACGATATTGATTTGCTTTCTTTTATATAGGACTTTTTACTTTATTTCTGGAACGTCGTAAAGATAACAGTATCGATGTGCTCGTGAGATCTTCGATTGATTTGTGGCTACTATAGTCTGTTTTAGGGGGGGTTTGAATGAAGGGTATCTCTTGTGTAGTTTTGTGCATCCGTAAGATCCTTTATTCATTGCAAAGACTGCGGGTTGATGAACATTCGCACAGAGCATGTATATCATACGTGAATTTCTTACCGTCTGTAGAGTGAGATATTATTTTGCTGTCAAAGAACTCTTGAATTTGTGTTTTCCGAACGGATTTTATCCCCTTTTTGAGCTTTCGATCCATATATGAAGCTAGGAAAACTTTCTCAAAAATGCGTTGTGGCAGCGGGTTTTCCAACAGCTCCTTTCCTGAATCTCCATGATTTTCAACCTCAAGCCGATATCTACAGGTTCTATGGGGCTCATATGGAAATATAGAGCCGGTTTTTACGTTGGCTATTTCGGATGCCTGTCGCTCGAAGCGATGTTGATTTGAAGTCAAGTTTGAGCCTGGTATCAACGCCGCCACACGCGACGCCGACGTCAATCTTATTGGAATAAGTGTCTGTATATTATATGGACATGTATCGATGTTTTATACCCCATTTGAGATCCCGGTCGTAAGAATCGCATGCTTGAACTCGATATTGATCGACGAGCTTTCGGCTCTGCTGAGCTGTCATCCTCCCATGAGGTCTAAACATAACGTTACACGAACCTCAACATGGACCAATCTGGGACCAATTTGACGGCTTTCGTATCACGGATTGCTATACGAAAACCCGGCAAATAGGTTCATGTAACTAACCCGGCCGTGAAATGCCGACCCATAACAGTTTCACCAACATATCCAATAACCCAGCACCTAAACAATCAAAGGTTAGACAAAGATTAGATACTTACTAGCTAGCTTACACTACAAATGTTAGTACGAACAAAAAGTGTTGTCGACTGTGTCTCATTGTGGGGAAATGTGGAGAACTCGAGAGTTTTTTGCTTGGAAATCTTCAAAAAATAGGCCGCGGCCGTTTTTTTTCTCCCTCTCCTTATCAGGATGCTGGGGGGCGACAAATCTGGAGGAAGGAAGGTTGGGGACGTAGATGCCGCGGCTGGAAACTGAATCACAAGCATCCATAGTTAAACGTTCCTTCACATTCGCCCTGCCCGCATAATACTCCACGTCGGATCTAAGAAAAGCGGAAGGTCCGTAGCCGAGAATCAAAAGTCTGGGGAATATTTTATAATCTTACGCCCTCGGTCCTGCAACCTTTTTCTTTTTGATTCGATTCTTTCGCGGCGTTCGACATCACACTGCTGTGTTTTCCTTAACTTAACCGCGGAGATAGCCTTTTGTTATTGAATTGATTCCGGACATATCCCACGTTATAACATCCATAAGATACATAGTATAGTAGATATAGCATACCCAAAATGGCAGCCAAGCAGAACGTTTACATCATCGGTGTCGGGATGACGAAGTTCATCAAGCCACGCGGTCTGGTCGATTACCCAGAGATGGGTTTCGAAGCTGGTGTGAAGGCCATGGTTGATGCCGGCATCAACTACGACGATGTCGAGCAGGGCGTCGCTTGTTATGTCTATGGCGACAGCACATCTGGCCAGCGCGTCTTCTATCAATTCGGTATGTTCTCGGGTCCTTGTATACAAAAAATACATATCGAGATTGCTTGTACTAATAAATATCTCTAAAAGGAATGACACAAATCCCCATTCTGAACGTCAACAACAACTGCTCAACCGGTTCGTCCGGCCTTTTTATGGCCCGTCAATGGCTCCAACACGGCGCCGTGAACTGTGCCTTAGTAATCGGCTTTGAGAAAATGCAACCGGGTTCGCTTTCCTCGAAATTCGACGACCGCACAAATCCCATGGATAAGACAATGTGGAAGATGCACGAAACCCGTGGCGCCTCTCCAAAGGCTCCCGGAGCAGCCCAGCTGTTCGGAAACGCTGGAAGGGAGTATATGGAGAAATTCGGTGCCAAGCAGGAAGATTTTGGAGAGATTGCGCGAGTTAATCATGCGCATAGTGTGAATAACCCTTACAGCCAGTTCCAGGACGTCTATACTATTGAACAGATTATGGGTAGCCCGAAGATTCATGATCCTCTAACCAAGCTTCAGTGCTGCCCTACATCTGATGGTGCGGCAGCAGCTGTTATGGTTAATGAGACATTCATGAGAGCACATCCAGAGCTTGCAGACCGCGCGATTCTCATTGCAGGTCAAGCCCTTACCACAGACTCTCCAGACTTGTTCTCGAACTCCTCGATCTCGCTGGTCGGATCGGAGATGACTGTCAAGGCTGCACAGATTGCATACAAAGAAGCCGGTGTCACAGATCCAAAGAAGGCAAAGATTATTGAAGTTCACGACTGTTTCTCGGCAAACGAGATGGTGGTCATTGATGCTCTTGGATTGTCTGACCCAGGAAAGGCGCATGAGATGGTTAGACGGGGCGATATCACATATGGCGGCCAATGTATCGTCAATCCATCCGGTGGCTTGATCTCAAAGGGTCATCCACTTGGCGCCACAGGAATTGCCCAAGCTGCTGAGCTTGTCTGGCACCTTAGAGGCTGGGCTACAAACCGTCTCTATGGCGGCGACGGAAAGGGTGTAGACTTCGCAATTGCCCAAAACCTTGGACTTGGCGGTGCCTGCGTCGTTAGTATCTTGAAGAGGAAGGATGGAAAGGACGGTTTGAAGAGTAATGGAACTGGTGCTGGAGGCTGGGGCCATATCGGGTATAACCCCGCCGTAGAGGCAAGACCTATCACAGCTGAAGATGCCAAGAAGGCTATCAGCAGGAGTAAGGACAGCCCGTACATGCATTCCTCAGCTGGTAAGGGTGCTCGTTTGTAAACCCAACGTAAAGAGGAACACCCGGGTAGGAAATAAGCAGCATAGTGATTTCTATTGCTCATCTATACGAATCATGTACATTACACTACCAAAGCAGTCACGAATCCATCAAATTTTTGAGAGTAGTTACTTCCTTACGACATGGTCACAAATAAACCTCACGAGACTACGGATTCCTTAATCTCAGTTCTGTATCGCCGATAGCTACCTAGGAATATATTGGTCTAGATCTAGATCTCGGTCACAGACACCCCGCAAATATATATCATAATACCATTACCAAATGATCTATTACATCACTCAAAAAGAGCCTATAGCATTGCTCGCCTATCCGAGTTTCTTGGTAATCTCGATATCCATCAGCCTCGAGGTATGAGTCGAAAATCCAGGCGCAGACCGCCTTTAATCAAGTCATTCATTCAGGAACCCGCAAATATATCAGACGAAACATCACCTGGACGATGATATGCAAATTCTCCGCGAAAAAAAACGGCAACATGCAAGGCACATATGGCTCTACTCCTTCGCCTGCTAAAACTCAAAAATTAAAAACTGGGATACTATCAGAAAGAAGGAAATAATAAGCAAGCCCCCAGTTAATTAGTCACCAGACCATCGTGACCTTGTGGGATGATTTGTGTTGCTGAACATGAACATTCGACAACACAAAGGCAGGTGAGTGTATCACGAAGTTCAAAGTGCTCGCGGCGGCAGAAGATTATTCCTTCCAACGATGGTATCCTCTTTATTGCGATGAAGGCAGAAATTTTGAAATCATCTATTGGATGTGGAGTTCAGTGGTCGTATGGTTCGTGATTCTTGTCGCGGGTCGATATCAATACTTCCACCCAGAGCGTCTGCATGCCGAGTACCGGTATGCATCTGCAAGGTACTCAACCCTCGTCCCCGAAGGTGGTAGTAACACACCATCTTTCGCTGATTAAAGTTATCAAGTTGCTGGAGCGAGTAATTAATCCTAATCCTGATCCTAGCTGCATATCTACTGTGCTCCTTAGTTACTTAACCCTGTAAGAGCGCTCCTATCAAAACGCAGCTGTTCACATGCTTAATTTCATGACCTCATCTACCCACCACTAACTTATATGCCTATGTGGCTTTGAAGGGGAGATAAAGGGAAGAGACGGTATATTCTTAGTCCTTGATCTCAAGTTTGTGATATCGGCAACAAAGACATGCATATATAGCAGGCGAATTATTATTAGTATGTTGAGACAAGAAGTGTTCGTTCCCTTGTGTTGATGTATAGAGTGCGCCTGAGCTCTCATTGATAGAGTTGACGGCTGTACAGTATTTGTCACAGAGACAAAATACTTAATTATAGTTATCTAAGCTCCTATCGGTATACATTAAGCCTTTAGAGGCCGTTAACCGGATGCTTATTCACCATAGTCTCAGAACATATCAAATCACTAGAGAACTACCGATTTCACCGCCACAAATACACACCCCTCTCCCCTAGCTAGTGACTTCTCAAGCTATCTCGTCTCCAAAACCTGTTTCTAGATTAATACTAAAAGCGCTGATATAAGCTCATCTCATCGCAAGCTTACCAAACTATCTCCTTTGTATGTATACATGTATACTTCTTTTAGCCGTCTCGTTCCGAAAACATCCTAGGAAACTGACATGGGTCTACAGTGGCAGGAGGGGTACCGGGGTACCATGAATGGGGTGGAGACTGTCTAAATATGCATTTAAAAATCACGAGGTTACCTGCAGAATATCACCGGATCTAGAATCGACGATCACGAAGGACAGAACTACTACGCTTTTGACTCGGGGAAGCCGTGTTGAAGTTGTTGGAGTTTCCTTTTGGGTAGGGAGGGAGAGAAATAGTCGAATTTTAGATATAGGTAGTTACAAGAGAAGTGAAGTGAAATACGGTGAAGATTGGGGGGTATGGCAGGATATTACATGGATTTTTTTGGGGAATAAGTTTGCAACATAGGAAATAAACAGAGTAAGGAGTGAATCGTAAGAAAGCAGCAACATACCAAAGGAAATAATCTTGTTACATGATTTGGAACTTTGTCTAGCCTCGTAGAAATGCATGCCCTAACAATTAGAAAAGAAAAAAAAGAAAAATTAAAGAATACGTTGAGAAATTTGTACTTAAAAAGGAAGGGTAGGGAAAAAGAAATTACAGGATAGTTATTAGCTACCGGGGTTTAGGAATTAAAAAATGGGATATATGGAAGTCGTGATATGGGGGAAAAAAGATTACATTTGTCTATAAAGAAAAATAAAACTCCGGGTATACATGACTTTGATGGGGATATCGAACGAGAAACAAGTGTGTTTGAAGTAAAAAGTGCCACCAGTGGTATAATCGTTGAATTGAAAAGTACATGCCAAAGAAAAAGGGAATCGTAACAAAGAACAGAAAGCAACTGGGGATAAAGGGACAGAAAATGATAGGGAATGATATGAACGCCTGATTTCGCCTGATTTCGCCTGTATACGCCTTGGAACGCCTTCGTACACCTGACTCCGTTAGAGGATCATGATGTCCTCGAATCCAGCTGAAGAGCAGAAGTGACCAACGCCGGACGCCGGAACATAGGAAAAGAAAACAACAAACCTGGACAAAGGAAATAAAAGTAGGGAACGTTAAACTGCCAGATATTCCGGTGTCTTATCCCAAGAAGAAAGAAGAAAAAAAGGATAATTCCAATAAAAGCCCTGAGATGACGTGAAGACCGAAAGAAGCCCATGAGACTGCTAGGGAATGGGGGTACAGGAGTTGATGGGGAAGAAATGACAAGAAAATTGAAGATCAAAACTGGCTATTTGCTCCAGACGGATAAAAGACGAGAAAACGATTGGAATATAGCAAGGATACTGGTGCCGAGGAACATGCATGAACTGACGGGGGAAACGATTCGAGCGAATGTGAAATCGAAACAACGCGGGGAAGTGTTGCAAAACGTTTGGTGTACGGGGGATATTAGGGCAAGTGAAACGAGTGTAACATGCATGTGTGAAGGAATAACGGGGAAGGAAACTGGGGAAACGCATCACAAAGGGGGACAAAATCAAGGGCAGCCTGAAGCAGTAGACAGTCAACTTGTTAGCAAAGAAGAAGGGAAAAAAGGAAGAAACAGGATCAGGAAGAAAAAAGGAAGAAAAAAAGACAACAACGTGTGAAGACAGGCGAACCATCTTAGACTCTATTTCCGAAATGCATCCACTTAACATGCCTCAGCCCTTTCGCTGGAGGACCTTCAACTTCTCCTTCCATGCTAGGGCTACCAGGCTCCCACTCCCGCTTCCTATTGATCCTTCTCAATGAAAGGTCCAAGGCCGGAGTCTCACACTCCACAAGCTCATGTCCAAACAGTCCGCACCTCTCGCATTGTCGTCGATCGCGGCACGGTGCGGACGAAGTAGTCGTGGACGCATTGTCCTCCTCGTCCTCGCTGTCTGACATCTCTACATCGGACGCAAGAACCAGCTCCTCTTCGGTATCCGTACCACCGACAACCGCGCAGATGGAATCGGCGGGTGATGGCGACCTTCCACGATTACGGTTGTCAGTGGGGGTTACAGAGCGACCACGTGGGCTAGCAGAGGAGGAAGAGGTAGGAACGGAAGGAGCAGGGGGCAGGAGAGAAGCAGCAGGGGGGAGGGTGGCAGATACAAAGTTTGGTGCGGAGGGCGGCGCCGCGATGCTATCGAGCGATCGTGGTCTATAACACTCACCGCGGGGGACTAATGAAACTTGCTGGGTACGGCGGGTAGGGGAGTGGCTCTGTCGACGAGATAGGGGTCGACTAGAAGAGTTCTCAAAGTGTACAGTTGAACGAACTTGTGATACAGCTGGGGAAGGCAAAGGACTAGGAAAGAAACTAGCAGGATTATGAGATGCAGAAAAGGCTCCAGTAAAGCGTGCACTAAAAGTCTTGGTTTCTTGAGAAGGACGAGGAGAACTATGACGGGGAGAGGAAGAGAGATCGATGGAGCCGTCCTCAGATCGAGTACGTTCTCTCCTAGCGGCTACTCTGCGAGAGAAAGAGCCTTCAATATCGATCTCTCTGCTCCTCTTGTCCTCTCGAGTCGAGGTTTCAAACTCAACGACCCGGCGTCGCAACTGCTCCCGGTGGTTTGCCTCACGGGCAACCGCACGACGGGTAAGTTCAGCGATCTCCTCCTCCAACTTCTTTTGGCGAGCCCTCATACGAGCCTCTTCAGACTTAGACGGAAGAGGCACAAAGAGAGGTGATTGTGGAGGAGATGGAAGTGGTGAAGGGAACAAAGTAAAATCTCCATGACCACAGCCATTAGTTGGGAAGCCGGACAGGTTATCTTTCAAATCGGCTTTGCGTGGCTCTCCAGCAACTTTAGGGGACTGCTTGTGGTGCTGCATTTGACTTGGTGAGAGTGGTCGATCATAGTCATCCACGGCGAACTTGACAGTCTTGTCCTCTCTTGGGCTTCGTGAGGGTGTTCTCTTCAGGATCGAAGTCTTGGACTTGCGGCTGGTCGAAGAAGCTCTCTCAACAATGACTGGTTTTGGAGAAAGCTTCTTTTGCTCCGGAGAGCGGTGGGAGGTTCTCCCAGAGCTGTCGGATGAGCTGGACATCTTTGCTTTGGTATTAACTCTTCTTGCAACAGCGGTCGTCGATGAGGATACAGTCGAGACTTTATCGATCTCGATCTCGATGCACATTAGAGTATAAAAGGGTTTCGTTTGCTATCATAGGCCTTGAGTTAAAGTTAGTCCTATAGATACATGGGCCTCCGTGGGGATATATATATCATTCAACATATAAAAGTATGACATAGGCACTTGATGCTTCTATATCTCGTGAGGATACCTACTGGGGGCAGTGTTTTACTCCAACCGAAGTGTAGGTGGATTCAATGATATCGTCAGAAAGAGGAATATGGTGTCGGCTGGTTTATCAAAACTACATCTCAGGCTCCCTGATGTTGTCGTATGGGAGAAGGTATGATATATCGAGACAGAAGTGCAACCCTCCAAGAAACTACCAAGTTCGCGGGACGATATAATGAGGTCGAAATATAATTGGATGAAATTCTCTTTTGCAGATGGGAATCTTCAAGCGATCGAGTAAGAAGATGGGATGAAGAAAGGAGAAAGAGATTAATGCATGCATCAAACGGAGCGGGATGCAGTGTCTTTGGGATATATAGTCGCTGCACCAAATCCTTTCCGCCAGAGATGCGGTCAGGATGGCCTCGCTAATGATACATGCAGCCGACCAACCCTCCAGTGTGGACCAGGGAGGACGACGGCAGTACCGGGGTCAGACCTTAATTCCTTCACTAGGTCGCCCAAGGTTGAAATAAAGAAAGGAGAATAAGCATTGGGCAGGTGGGTTCCGCAGGTGAGGGATTGGGTGGGTGGACCTACGGCGCCGGACATCGTCGCAATCGTCAGTCGCACGGTATATATGGCACAGACGATATAAGCCTCAATCCTTGGTAGCATCTTACGCATACTGTTAGGACAGCCCCCCAGCTCATAAAGCAATATAAAAGTTGATTTTGGAACAGATTTGACTCCTTTTTTTTTTTGAAGCCTTCTAAGTTACGTTTGACTTCCAGGCGCTCCCCCCATGACACTGTGAATGTGCACAGCTGCACAATCTCGGGGAGGAAATATTACTTTTTCGTTGATCCTAAGCATACGGCCGTATCTGCGCCGAATAGGACTTTAGGATCGATCATAGTCGATTTGGACATGAGTCGAGGATATAGAGGAGCTAGTGAGAGTTCTTGCGGGGTCGGCCTGTCTAGTCGCTGTTGAGATATCCGCAGATAGCGACAAACTTCGTCGACGTCAAGACTACCCTTGTCGCAGGCGACAGCGATAGCGAAAAGAGGTATATCTACTTCCAAAATGCGGTCGCTCCTGAATTTTGAAGCGAGCCAAGATTCAGATTAAAGTCTGGTTCGTCATATGTAACAGCAGAGACCACGAGGTTTCTTATGAAGAGGCAGGTTCTGGGAGTCGCATTCGAAAAGATCACTAACTGCATGCATATGCACTTACCACACCACCTTTTCTCATCAGACCCACATTTGCGTAAATCTGTGACACTTTCCTTTTTCCTTTCTTTCCTGCCTGCTATCCGTTTTTCTTTCTTTTTGCGCAAAAAGTAAAAACAAAAAACCGGCTGTCGCTTTTGCGCTGGGCCTGTAGCCCACATCCCATGGATTTGCAGCCCGAACGCAGGCGAACATCTAGAGTCAAGAACGAGGGCATGGGCATATCGGAAGAAACCGCCGGCATTTTGATTATTCGTCCGATCAAGCTTACTCTGGTAGTAACTCTAGCCCTCATTTTCTCCTCAGTACTTCGAACTAAGTCATTAGCACTGTACTTGTCGTTCGCGTTCATTGTAAAATCGTATTTTGCCGAAGTTCATGCACAAAGGTCATGGGGTCACCCCGGCCGCTCAGGCAGTTTTCCTGCAAACTTGCAACACAATTTAGTCTTCAATTTACAACAGGGTACAACCATTTCCCAAAGTCGAATGTCTAACAGCGTTAGAATTTGATAGAATAATTCGTCAAAAAAATTTACCCTAACTTGTGCAGCATGTTACTGTGGATATCCAGCCGCATGGTAAAGTTTAAGTATTGAGTTCGGGAGGCTGAAGCTCATGAGCTTACGGAAGCCTACATCCATACCAGTCGCGTATCAAGAGTCTAGTCCGCGCTAGATTCTTCTCGCACATGCACAGAATTATATCCCCAATCTCTACTTATCATAATTCAGACTATGACCCATGAATAAAATCCTGACTCAATAGGACTCAAAGGGAAAGGAAGGATTTTGGCCTTTTTTTCCTAACTTCAGGCTCGATTAATTGATCCTGTTCGGAATTACCTTCATCGGCTTTGCCACAGCCGAATCCGCGGAGATGTCTACTGTTGGGGCACAGAATGAACGCGGAATTCACGGATCGCTTGGGCTTGTAGGGGTTTTTGTCGAGCACTGGTTCTTTTTAGTAATTCGTTTATTCTCATTTGCACACCCCGGTTTATGAGCTCGTAGATGAGGGTGCAGCTGGTCAGGAATGAATAGTTGAGAATTAGGGCACGAGACATATGTTAGTATATAACTCATTATTTGGGAGCAAGATTTGGCGAACTTTGATTGAGATTTTTGTGGCGAGCAATGGTCTTATGCCCTGTTGAAAGATCGCGGGTTTGAAATAGCCGGGCTGAGAGGGGAAGGTGATATGATTGAAAGCTCTTTGCCGTTTTGTGTAACTTGTTATCAGCCTGAGATTTCCGTGTGCGTAAAATCTTGTTTGACCGGTAAACGAGGACAGAACGACGATGAATTAAATCTTGGTCACGACTAATGAATGACCGCTCTGGCCATGGATGAAACATTGAGATTCCGCTTTCAGGTCTCACAGTATATTCCTCCCATCAACACCTGGTTCCTGACCATATGTCGAAGCCTTGCAAATGCATGATTCACAGGGCGAGACTAGATGCTGCCTTAAGTGCCATGTGGGAAGCCTCGCGAGCTCAAAATTTGGTGTATGTTGGAACGGGAACCGTCTGCTCGAACTCAGGTTATCACAAGCGACTTGCATAAGGCCCTCCGCCATTTGCGAAAGAGAAAAGCAAATTCGACTTTTGTGACTGAACCAGTCTTCCCCCTCCCCTCCTCTCCGATCGCGATCGATTAATTTCTCTTTTACACAGATAAAATCTTGCAAGGTCTGTAAAAATTTCCTCGTGCTTTAGGAGATTTTATCTGAAAAGACACCTGTTAGTCGCACTGTCCTTTTTGCAAGCTTTGCGCCCTCCCACATCGATATCGTCTCGACAGCTTCCCCGCATTGACCCCCACGGAATCACCGCTAACATTTCGTCCGAAGTCCTGGGAGGTGTCGTAGCGAATCAACGGAGGTTTTTCGAACAAGGACCCCAGCAAGCCACATACAGGGATGTAACCCATGAAGGTACTCATTCTTTGATCAAGGAATAAATAGTAACAGGCCAAACAGGATTAATACCTTTTCCTCCCAAGGTCTACGTTACGAGGCTGGCCCCATCGATGTTAAGTTTTTTCTTTGATCGCTCCTGTCGACACTCTGGCCTCCAGAGTTCTAGCTCGTATACCGGTCTAGGCATAGCTGTCGCAATGTCCAAATCGGGACAGCAACTGCGAAAGTGGCGTTCGCAGCTTGCAAGTGCACCAGTTTTTTTCCTGATCAAATCTTTACATAGCAGCTGAAAGCGGCAGACACCACCCCGTTCTTTTTCTTTTAAATCCCAAAACGTAAAAAAAAGCAGAGCCTTCGCTTTTTCTTTTCAGCTTTTATTGTCCGGTTCTGGGACCTGAAAAGGCTGAGAATAGTTGAAAAGAAAATCATGAGTGCTTTGAATTTCCCCTCAACGAATGTCGAACCAATTGCCGGAAGATAACCGACTCCACTGGCTGTCCTTTTCTTCTTCTGTGCTCTCCGCACGCGGCTCCTAGTGCCTTGGCCTGCATGGGAGCTTGCATATGTTAACTGCAAGTGACGATGTTTTGCATACATCACTAATTTCTATCACAAAAGAAATCCAACACAAATGAGGAGTAAAAAGTACTACTAAGCTAAGCAAGAAAAAGTATACTCAAAGACCTATGAAGGAATTTCGATTCGAAGTTATAACGCTAGCAAACCAGAAATGTCTGGGCGGGGGAACGGACGCGCTCTAAAGCAAGATTTTCTCTTTGCTAACCAGTCCCAGGACGATATTCGCGCGGAGCGGTACATGGCTGCAGTGTACCATCCCGCCTGTGCAGTTCATCTGATATACCTATTGGATCGTCTACTCCTTCGGCCTCCGTCGACAGGTTTAGGTCTCCACAGATGCATTGAGGTCGACGTCTTATCCCTGCTGCTCAGGTCATTCGGGCACACCCAGGATGCAGCTAGCGAGTTGAACCCGTGGCGCCTGTGTTCTAGTCTCTTAACTCCATGAACTACGGCATTTTGTATGTATATGTGTACATAAATCTCGAAGCTGTGGCTAGTGGGGAACTAGAATCAAGCTGTCAAGTACCGATACATCCTTCCGACTGGGAAACCCAGTCGATTCCATTTTTAATACTAAACTCTAGTTTAACTAGTAGCTAGAAGCCATGCTATTAACCCCTGGTGATAATGGGATTATACTTTTTTGATATTACATTTTAGACCCAATATTACCAGCTCCGTTATCCGTCATCTTCCGCACTGGCCAAAAAGTATAATATTTTTTTTTCCTTTCTAGACCTTTTTTGTCCTTCTTGCATTTGGTGTTGGTGGGCGTAAGCTCAAGGCCAAACGCCCCCGGCCGAAGATGCTTGATCCATGGAGTGACCTTACAAATCCACTGGACAAACGTTATGGGAAGAAAAGAAAAGAACAAAAGTGGAGCCAGCGAATCAATTGCGCCCGCAATATCGATAGCTAGCCGCCTCCCAGGTCCACTCCTGCAAACTTACCACAAACGACAACACCTCCTCACAGGAAATCCGTTTGGGATGAAAACGACGTACGACTCAGTGATCGAATGAAAAGATGTGCCTTGAAAAAACCCACACAATGATGATTAGAACAGATTATGGTATGTATGTTAGTGGGTAATACAAGGCACGTAATTGCGTGCGCCTAGTGTTACTTGATTCCTTGAGAGCTTGAACCTTGTGTTCCATTTTTCACGTGCGACGGCAAGAAACGAGGCACTGGGCTGTGTCGGAATGTATGTAGCTCCTGTCGCAATGTGGTTGCAGAGAAGACGTAAGCGACCTAGTGTTCTTTCTTACTAGCCTCGATTTCCCAGCTGCATGGAAGCCGTTATGGGCTTTGGCTTTTTCTTTTCTTTCTTTGCCATGATATGTCTAGCTTGGGGATTTTGTTTGAGGAGGAGAAGCTAAAAGTGTTTTACTTTCAAGATAAGTCGAAATTCGAAAAGCAACACTAGACAGGAGAGAAGCTCGAGATAACGACGCAGTAGGTGTGGGTTTTCCTGTAGTTTGCCTCCACAATTGATAACAGTTTAGACGTTTATAGCAGCATGTTCTATAATTAATTATCCCACCTTAACGTGGCCACCCTTTTTTCTTAGCATTTTCGGGGATTACGCAAAATCCCTTTCGTTGGATTAGGTTATTCTAACTAATAGCTGGTAGTAAATGCCTATTATCCTTGAAGATATTCCCGCCATGCATATGTATCTCCGGGCTCTTTCATCACAACCAAGATCGACGATAGTCTAACTTCCACAAGTGGTCTGACCGTCGAACCATTCTTGATATTTCATCCCAGATAACCGGATTTTCAAAGACAGCCACCAACAAAAAGATCTAGACGCCTCCTGAGCCCAACTTCAATAAATGTAAAAAAAAAATTTAAAAAGAAGGCCACCAAAGATTGACATCTCAGCTTCCAGCCTTCCGTTTCTCAGCCCAGACCTCCACAAGCTTAACAACCCCCCCTTCGCTTCAGTTCCCAACATTTTCTTTTTGACACATGCAACCACATAGCACAAAAGCCACTTTTTTTTCTCCGCATTTTACTGCGACATGCTGTCGACATCTGAACCCACTTTTGCAACAATCCACAAAACAGAACTGTCATATAAACTTCAATTTTCGCCTCCGCCAATCGCAACCGCATATCCTCCTCTTTAGTATCGACTCGGTCTAGACAAATCCAGTAAAGACCAGTCATGTCGCTGACCCCGGGACCTCTCCTTTGGGACTATTCGTACATACATCCTACGAATCAACATGGCCCCATGACCATTTTGGTTTACTTACCCTTATAGGCCAGCTTTTTTTTCCTTTTTCTCTTTCTTCTCCAATCCAAGGCTTGACGGTTTTCCTTCTCTATTTTTCTTATTGCTAGCTACTGCGACTGGCCTTGCTTTCACTTGGTATTGACTTACTGATCTCTTTATGATTGCTTTTTTTGAAGACCGCTATAGCGAGGCGTTCGTTGACCATAGTGGGTGACCGTCTTGACTCATACCTTAGATCCCGTACCTTTTTGCTCTTCCTTTTCGACTTCGCTCTTTCTTTCGGTACCCCGATCAACCAATCTTTTTTTTTGACCTTGAAACTCACAGAGCCGAGATATGAATTAGAAAAGCACCGCGTGTGTCACGAAGCCCGCTGTTTAACATTCGCATAGCAGCTGTTAGCTAAGGTTTTTTTTTTTTTTTTTTTTTTTTTTTTAGCTCCACCTAGAGAGGACAATCCCGTCTTATCTAGGGGAGTTTTAAACCGTTTCCACTTGTTTAATGGTCCTATGATAGACGGTATTGAAGATTGTGCCCGGGTTTGTGAGGCTATGCATGCATGCAGTCTAGAGATTGAGTATAATATCATTGGTATACAGACGTTATAAAACCCGTCTACTTTATGTTCTTTAATCTTGATGTTAAAATCTAATCTCAAAAATAAAGAATATCTAATACCACTATTTCCAAATCGGTGCTACATTCCGACCACCGCGATACTAAATAACCATACCCCGTCTCCCTCTAAAAGAAAATCGAAGACAAAACGAAGCGAATAGTTAGATACCCATCCCTCCAGCTCCCAGGTTCTACCTTGCAAGAAGAAAGTAAGGCGCGAATTAATTAAAAACAAGGGAGGGGTAGTACACCGGACGAACCACCCCATCATAAATATTCCCGGGATTATAATTGTTCCAAAAGGTGAGGTACTATGGGTTTGTGTACTGTTGGTACAGTATTTACATTGACGGATGTACCGTTGCTCCCCCGGTGGAGTACGTATGTATGTATATGCTTTTATATCCCATGTAGAGATAGAGAGACCCATATCGAAAAGAATCCGGATTACACCCCAATCGGATCCGCCCATGACATCCTCAACCACCACCACCACAACATGTAATCGAAAAAGCCCGCTTTTGCCACCTTACCAAACCCACCCAGATATACCCTCGCTGCCCCCCCTAATTCAATATACAATCTTGAAAAAAGAAGCTCTTTTCCCATGTAATACACCCGGAATCCGAACATGATACCGTCTGTTTGACAAAAACCTTTTTTTTTTACCCGCTGTAACATAAATCCGGAAGCAAAGGTTGACAGGGAAGGGTATGCAAGTGGACCCTGTGATGTATAAAAAAAACAGCTTAAGATCTGCGAACTAAGGGTTTTTCATGTAATGATCATCGCATACATATACATATTTTCGCTGCACTGCACTGCATTGAATGTATAGAGGGTATTAACTACTTGCTTAATCTACAGGGTAAGCTATTGTTAAAGAATCTACAGGGTTCAAGAGTTACATGGAGAAATCGCAGCTGATTAGCAAAAACTGCCCTTTTCCTTGCTTTAGCCAATATATTCGTTCTTGTATTCTATTTTATATCCTATTCTCGGATAGTCGAGGACTCGATATCTTCGGAAACCGGAATGTATTATGCCATAGCTCAGGTTGATCAAATCCAATCCAGCGGTCAAAAACAAGATATCTATTAAGATATGTCTACGTAGTACTATTGCATACAAATAGAAAAAAAATTCCAGGTTTTTGTTTCTTATACGCACGGCTAGAATTATTCAAATGTGAAACCTTCTGCGCATGTGCTACTTCGCAAACGGCATGGCCATTCCTTTTTTTTCTCTTGGTATTTGAATATTTGTATATCGATATCGATGTTACCGCGGAGCGGACGCCAGGCACCCGCCGACGACGGGCTGCAAAGATCAGCCTCCCATAGCCCCCCTTCAATGTCCACGAGACAAAAATATTCAATAGGTAGCTTCTACTACGTACGTAATCGGCGCGCCAAGTATCGCCGGCCACAGGAAAACAAAACGCGTATACCCCGTAAAGTCCTCGTGTTATTTTAGATACTGGAAGGCTACATAATTGCATTGTATTGTAGTACCTTTTACTGCAGGTTACAAAATTCGAAAACCCAATATACCTACTGTAACAGATTGACAGTTTTTACACCAGTTCCGTTAACAGTTCTTATCTTTCTTTCTTTTTCTTTCTTTCTTTCTTTCTTTTGTTTAGAAGTTTCCGATGCGCGTGCTCTTATATCCAATGTGTCTGATCCAATGTAACCAGAACATCCAGCATGCCGTGTATGTCTCAGAACTCGCAATCCATTCGCCAGGTTATACAATCAATCCAACATCATACATAAAAATACCAACTACCAGCTCCCCCAAATTTGCCTAACCTGCAAACCACCAAACGCAGATTACCCGTCTCAGTTAGCTAACCAAGACCAACTCAGACTAGTTAAACCATCCCATGACCCCCCCTCTCTCGCCTAACCACTGTTTCACATCCCGAACCAAAAATCCCCATTGTTGGGAACCTCACCACAACCTCACTACATTATTAAATACACCCTCGGAGCATCGGCCTGAATACAACTGAAAACCCTCAGTCTCAGTTGGTAAATATTCGCATAAATTGCTTAATTGGCTGGAAAACGCGGGATCTAAACTGAACCACTAACTTACCTAGAAGAAGGAGAAGTTAATTTGCTACCTTGTTTAAAATCCCTAACTAATAATGAAAAGAAGAAAGAAAGGAAAAAAAGGAAGTAAGAGAGGGGGTTGACATCTGAACATATCAACTGACCCTTTATCATTACTACTAACAATCAATCAATCGATCGATCGATCAGTGTCCGGCCGGTCTCGGGAAAAGCCAAGTAGACATAATACCCCCTTGGTTTGTAATCATACATCGACCTACCAACCACGGCTCAATTCCGTCTAGTTAGTTCACCACGCATGCACCGCGCACACAGCTGCCGGAGTTAAAATTAAATTAAATTAAATTACACATCGAGCTTAGCTATGTAGACTTTTGACAGTTCAGCCCGCACCTGTCAGCCAGCTAGCTGGAGCCAGTCTGTTGGGTCCAAGATCTAGATTTGAGTGATGCTTAGAATCTGGCTATCTAGATCTACATATCTATCTATAGCTAGATCGTGATATCATTCCTATCTATTATCTTACCAGTCAAGTAATTAAACATCAAATACCGTCCTTTCATAGTGAATTCTAAACGCCGAGTTAGTCCTTTAAGGGCCCATAAGCCTAGGATCAAGGACTAAATCACAATACTTATTAAGTTACCGTAATATATATTGATATCTTTTCATACTATACTGACTTTTCCTTCCGCCAAGTACTAGCTGGACCAGCGCTTTTAGACTAGCTACTGGACCAAAGCCAGCGATATATATCATTATTTAATTTTATTATTGTGGTCTGTAACTACTAAACTAGAAATGCCGCGGGTATTAATGCGGTATTAGTGCCGTATCATAGTTCGAATCGAGACTACAACGGTATAATATTATCGTGGAAATGCTTGTTTTAATTACATAACCGGTTTAATACATACTTGAAAGAGTTTATAATTTTTTACGAAAGTTAGCCTAATATAATCAAGCACGTTATTTGTTCCCACTGCGATCAAGACCCAGATATCTCGCAAACTTTACCCAAACCCGTAGGATAAAAATAAATATAAAAATACCACTACTTAGATATCTAACAGATACCTACCCCCACATGGCATAAAAACCCACGCACGCGTTCTCTATACCACGTTAACGGCTACTCCACGTTGTACATACTTAACCTACCCAAGTAAGTAACGCAGTAGCTTAAATCCAATCCAATTGATCTGATCTAATCTAATCTAATCCAAATCACCGATAAACCCCGTACCGATGCGGCACCATGACCGTGATATCGTGC
This sequence comes from Orbilia blumenaviensis, assembly GCA_036872755.1. NCBI lineage: Eukaryota > Fungi > Ascomycota > Orbiliomycetes > Orbiliales > Orbiliaceae > Orbilia > Orbilia blumenaviensis. The sequence continues at coordinate 449,450 of JAVHNS010000015.1, forward strand.
TCAAATCCAGTCCCCGATCCCCCAAAATACAATTAAACGTTAGTAAGTCTGGGTGGTAGTAACTAGCATTACTAACAAATTTCCAGTATAGAATCCAGTAATTGTGCTCTAATCCCCGCTTTCAACATCCGATATCCGGTCTATTCTTTCAAAAAAAAAAAAAAAAAAAGAATTGTGTATCATCATGATCATGTTTTCCCCCTATGCTAATAGTATATATCACCAATCCCAATAGAAGGCAAGAGAACTCCAAACCACAACCTTATCATAAAAAGCCATAGAATTTGGTCTCGGGGTGCCCCAGACGCATATAAACTCGAAACGCAAACTATCTTCACACATAACAATACCATGTAACCCACCGAACGAAAATGATATTCGAAGACACACCCTTCATAAACTGCAAACCCGGCAGCAGCAGTAGCTACGAGTCCACGCAGTCCTCTCTCTCCATAGCTACCATCACCAAAACACCGCCAGCAGCACCAACAACTACAACTACAATAAACCATAAGACCTACGAGGAAGAGGAGGAGGAAGTGGAAGTAGCAACAATAGAAGAATGGGCTGCCCGGTTTTTTAGATGGATTAATACTGCTATTGGATTGGAGAAGCAGAAACATAAAGCCGCATAATCGGACTACCGTATTAACATTCTTTCACGAATATCGGTCACTATCATCGGCGACCATCCAAAGAATAAAATTAAAATTGGAACTGAAAATTCAAAATTCCAAAAAAAAAAGTGCGTTGCCCGCCGGTTCACACACTTTAATATCCAACAAAAAAACCCCAGGCCGCGGAGACCAAAGCCGCTGAACAAGCCCTCGCCGCAGAACCGAACCACCTTCAAAATACCTTATAAATGTCGTCAACAGACCCAGGCTAGCACAATGCTGCGCACCCCCCTCACAACCTCAATATCAACCACAACCTCATCAATATCCCGCCACCACCACCGTCACTCCCTCCTCCTCCTCCTCCCCCGCAATGGTACCCCCCGCAATGGCACCCCCCGCAACTTCACAACCTCAACCCTAACAGACCCCCTCCTATCAACAACCACCTCTCTAATCCTCACCCTCCAATCCACAACCACCCTCCCCTGGCTCCTCACAATTCCCTTAATAGCCCTAACGGTGCGAACCTGCATAACCCTCCCTTTCACAATCTACTCCCACAAACGCACGTTAAAACAACTCTCCCTCTCCCCCATAATCCACGCATGGTCATCTATCTATCGGAGACGGGTGGCTAAGGAAACCTACCCCCCTACTGCTGCTGCTGGTACTGCTACACTATCTACACCGGCTGGGCTGGCGGGGAGAAAAGTATACGACACACCCGAGAAATGGACGAAAGAAGTGTTAAAACGTACGAAAGATAAAAGAGTGGAGTTATACAAAAAATTCGGATGTCCGTACTGGAAGGGCTTTGTGGGGCTTATACAGATTCCTGTATGGGTCGTAGCATCTGTCAGTGTTAGAAGGGTCACGGGGGTCAGTGGATGGGATGCGCCTATTGATGTTTCGAAGCGGGTGAGGGAGGTTACTACTACTCCTACTACTACTACTACTACCGCCGCTGCTGATGGCGGCGCCGGGTTAGATATTGATAATGCGGTTGTGGCGGGGGTGGATGAGGTTACTGCAAAAGTGAGGGAGGAGATGCAAACCGGTGGTATTGACGGATGGTTCGTGGATTTGTTACAGCCGGATCCGTATATGATCCTTCCCATCGTATTCTCTTTGACGCTGTTTACGAATGTTATGGTCCGTCCCCCATTTCTCTATCTATACCCCCCCACAAAATTCAATTACTAACAGTGATATTTTTTATTAAATAGTCGGCAACAGCGAGAGCATCCAAAGAACCAACCGGCTGGAGAAAAGGGTTGAGAAATGCACTGATGGGGATTAGTATCGCTGCGTTTCCGTTAACGATTGGATCACCGGCTATATTGCTGTTGTATTGGATCACGTCGGGTACTTACTCTTTAGTACAGAATGCGGCGCTGCATGCGCTGATGCCGCCGCCGAGGAGCGTGGCTCCGGTGGGGGAGAAGGTGCCTAGTTGGTTGAAGAAGGAGAAAAAGGGCGACGGTGCAGGAGGATCATAAGAAATAGGATAGCACTATGATGTAATATATAAAAAGATAGAACTGTAAATATAAAAAAAAAAACGAAATATTGTATAGTACCAGCTTGCACAGTGGAATAGAATATCCGGGTATCCAAATGAATTCAAATGATGATATAACAACAACAAGAAGAAAATAGAAATACCAAGATTCGATTATAATTAATAGATTAAGTGAATTAGGTAGATATATTAGAGGCGCTTCTTGCCCTCGAGCAGCCCCAAGAGAATGTCCATGATGCCGTTCCACTGCTCCTCAAAGATCTCTTCCGAGAACCGCAGCGACGACTGCCTCGCCCTGCGTCTCATCGCGACTGTATCCGCCTCACTCAATGACAGCGCCTGCTTGAACCCTTCTGCGAACTCGTCTGCCGTCGTGGCGTGGTACCCTATAACAGTTTAGTGTCCCCATATCACAATATAAAAGATGAAGGAAAGAGTGTAAAAGAGTACTAACCAGTCCGCTCCCCATCCACATCGACCACAATATCCAGCTTCGGGCCCCCACTATCATGCACAACCCCAATCAACCCCGCAGCCTGATACTCCACGACCCCGATCCCAAAATGCTCATTCCACATAGCATTAACACCCACACTCGCCCTGCCCAACCACCCAATAACATCCCCCCAAGGCGCATTAGTCACAAACTCCACACTCTTCTCGATATGCAGCTCCCTCGCCAGCAGCCTTAGCTCATACACTTTCTTCTCATCCTGGTCCTCCCGTACCGATCCGATCAGTACTAATTTCGTACTACTCTTCAGGTTTTCGGGCGCGGTGTCTAGGAATTTCGAGAAGGACTGTAAGACTAGGACGTGGTTTTTTTCCGGCCGGAATTGCGCGATGTATAATATCACATCCTCCCGCTTATTATCGATGGAGATCTTATCGGCCAGCTTTTTAACCGCACAGGGTGGGAACAGAACCTCAACATCCCCTTTCTTCTGCCTCCCCGAAATCCACTTGATCGCTGTCGCAAGCCCGCCATAAAACCTCGGCGCAGAAGCATTAGCCGGTGCAGCAGCACCACGTTTCACATCCCTAACCTCCTGTCCTTCACTACTAGCCTCAACATCCACATCCTGTCTCCCCCTCCACAACGAATTCAAATGCCCCGCCGTCCAGCTGCTATTCGCAACCACGACATCGATACCAGACCCTGCGTAACTATACAACATCGCAAACGCCTGCCAATACCTTTTCTTTATACTCTTCTCCGGCGACAAGGCGCCCAACATATCGGTACTGATAGTCGGATAATGCACATACGCCCCCGTCGGGATCCCAAACAACTTTTTAGCAAGAAGAACAGTAAAAGCATACCCCATACTATCCACAAACACATCCGGAACGAGCATCGTAAACGCCTCAAGCGCTAGGATGACCGATCCTAACGATTGGCCTATTAGTGTGAACCGTGGCCAGGATGATGAGGAGACGAGATGCCGTTTTTGGAGGTGGATGAATTGCACGAGGGACGGGTTCAGGTGGATGTCGAAGCGGTCGCGGACGTTGGAGAGGATGGCGGATTTGGTGGCGTGGTCGCCGGTGTAGACTATGTTGAGGATGTGCGGGGAGTGCTGTTGGTTGGCGTGGATTGCGGCCCAGAGGACGCGTTCGCCGCCGCCGCCTGCGTTACTGTATTTTTTTTTATCATATCGTTAGTATAAACTATCCTACTTCCATAAAATAGCTAGATATAGAGATAGAACTATAAGATAAAAGAGAGAACAGGGAGGGGGGAGGGAGATAAAATACCAATAAGGATGAAAGAACCCCACAATGGTAGTCGGCGTGCGGGAAGGAGCCGTAGAATCCGGGCTTATCCTAACAGCCTCCTCCAAAGCGACTCTGAACAACAACTCCCGTTTATCACCGTTCGTGCTGCGGATGTAGAGTCCGAAGAGGCGTAGGAGGGGTCTGTGGAGGAGTAGTATGAGCAGCGGGAGGATTATTGGAAGGGCGGTCAGAGCGTAGGGAGCCCAGGCGCAGTGGGTGCATATCTCCTCGTCTGTTCCTCCTCCTGCTGCTCCTCCACCGTCGGCGGGAGAGCCGTCCATCTCCTTTTTATCTGTCGCGCTTCTTCTTCTTTTCTCCCTTTTGTATGTTCAAATAAAAGGCGAAGGAAAGTGAAGAAGAAGAAGCCGGTGGAGCAAAAGCCAGTTGGTGATGATGGTAGAAGTGGTGGTTGATGTAAGGTAAACGTAATGGACAAGCCAGCTGTAAACTTACAAGTTAGCTAAATGTCGTTTGGTGGAGCTGGTCTGTGAGGCACTGCCGCATTCCGTCAAAGCCGCATTCCCTTTTTTTGAGGCCGCATTTCTTTAGCTAAGCTAAGCTCATTGATTTGATATGACTCCAACCAACCTCAATCTTCCATCCCCCACTACTACATCATCACCACTATCACAATCTATCTCCACCATCATCTACCACGCCATCTCTATACCCCCCACCTAGCCGGTGCTGACATTTAGTTGTTAGTATCTAGGTATATACCACCTCCGTTTACGATTGAAACCACTGCTAATAGTAAATATACATAGTATCTGGAAGAAGAAGTATATACCATCATGTCCTCCCGCGCACTGCGACGGGCCCAGCAGCGGGCCGAGGAGGAGCGTCTGGCCTCCAACAATAAACAAGATAACGAAAAAGAAGACGACGACGAAGAAGAAGAGGAGGAGGAAGAGACGGTAGTTGTCTCAAAGAAGCCCAATCTCTTCGCCATGCTCGAAGCCGAAGTCGAAGAAGCCGAAGACCAGGACCAGAACGAAGAAGAAGAGGAAGAAGAAGAAACGACATCAACATCGATATCAACCTCAACCCCCTCAACCTCCAAATCCAAATCCAAAAAGTCTAAAAAGAAGAAGAAGAAGAACAAAGGAAAGGGCAAAACAGATTCTACAAAAGAAGACAACGACGACAAAGAATTCGACAGCGCCCTCCAAGCCCTCAAATCAACCACACTATCAGCAACCGGCTCAACCTCCTCAACCCCCCCTCCCCAATCCTCGTCATCATCCCTTCTAAACTCCCTCCTCACAATCGACCCCCGACATCTCGACCTCGAGAACGAAATGCGCAAGCTCTTCGGCCGCTCCGCCACCGCCTCCTCCCAATCCCAAAACCCCCAACAACAGCAGCAGCAAGACCCACGCGCCCCGCGCACCCGCCTCCCCGGCGCCACCACCCGCCGCAACCCCTTCGTCCAACCGGGCGACAACTGGCCCCGCGACTCCTCCGGCGGCCTCTCGATGGACCTCCTCTCCAAATCCCCCACAGACGGCACCATCTCCTTCAAATACACCCACTCCCGCATCTACCAATCCACGCAGCGCCAATTCCTCCTCTGCGTCCGCTCAATGGACCCGGACCGCATGATCTCCCACCTCTCCACGAACCCCTACCACATCTCCACCCTCCTCCAAACAAGCCATATCCTCCAAACCCAATCAAACGACCACACCACCTCCCAACTCCTCCTCTCCCGCGCACTATTCTCTCTAGGACGCAGCAGCCACTCCGTATTCCCCACATCACTAACCCAAGGCACCGCCCGCCTACCCTTCATCCATTTCGAAAACAGAGAACTATACTTCTCAGCCTGGAAATACATCCACACCCTCTCCCGCCGCGGCCTCTGGCGCACCGGCCTGGAGTTCATAAAACTACTTCTACAACTCTCACCGCTCGAAGACCCATTATGCCTATCCCTATTAATAGACCAATACGCCCTAAAATCCCGCTCATTCCAAACCCTCCCTTCCCTCTCCTCAACCCCACTACTATCCCAACGATGGCTAAAATCCCCAAATATCCTCTACTCCCTCCCGTTATCAACCCACATGTCCGGCACGAACCCGGAACTTGCAAAACAGCAACTAACAGAAGCGATAATAACCTATCCATGGCTGGTCACAAAACTCCACGGCGCGCTATCAGACTCAACGACCGCTTCAACCCCGCTTCCTACGGAGCTATGGGGCCTCCAACCGCCCTCATCGATAGATAGTCTACTGGCGGAAATGTATATCTTACGAATGTCAGATCTGTGGAATATCCCCGAAAACGCCCAGTTCCTGGCAACGACTTTATCAACCCTCTCATCATCATCCTCCTCTAAAACCTTCACATCGGAAGAAACCTCAAAACCCAAATCAAACACAACAGACACCCTCTACCCCGCAAACTCCCCAGAGCTTCGAAACCTATCAAGACACATCTTCCTAATGGATCCCGCAGATGCAAGGGGGTTAATCGGCTTCTTAACACCGGAGATTAGGAACGAACAGCTCTATTCGTGGGATATACTACCGCCCGTGGGCGGCGAAAGCAGCTATCAAAAGGAAGAAGAAGCTGAAAACGCGGCTAATACAGCTTCTGGAGGTGGTGGTGGTGGTGAAGCGCTAGAAGCAGTCGGTGCGCGTGGGCTCTTTGAAGCTTTTTTCAGAAGCTTGATGCCGGGATTTCAGGCGCCGCCACCCAATAATAATAATAATAATCCCACCCAACAAGCTCAACAACCAGGAGCACCAGCAGCACAGGGTGTAGGACAACAACAACAGCAGCAGCAAGGAATGTTTGAAGTCGGAGAAGACGACCTAAGAGCCACGCTCGTAGTAATGGTCGAAGACGGCGACGGATTCCCCCCCGGACTGAGTATAACACAGCGCGCTGAGGTGGCGTTAAACGTTGGCCTTGTACCACGGGAGCTAAGAACGTGGTTTGGAGAAAGATTTGGTATTACCGTCATCCCTGAAGAAGAAGATGACGACGATGAAGAAGGACCTGTAGGCACTGCTGCTGCAGAGGAACCTGTAGTGGAGGAAGAGGAGGAGGAGGAGGAGGTAGTACAAGAACGTGATAGTAGGGCTATAGACCGTTTAGTGCAGATACTGGGTACAGGCGACCCGGCGAGTCTGAGAATTAGGGTTGATCGGATGTTTGAAGGCCAGGGCGCCGAGATGGCGGATGTGCGCCGGCGGGTTGAGGAGAGACTCGGGCTGCGATAAAATATATATTATAAAAAAAAACACATTATATAGCATATATAGCATATATAGCATATATACTCTATCTAAGTACCTACTCAATCATACAAAAAAATCCTACAAAAACAAAAAAAGAGTACTCAAAAAAAAGACCTACCCCTCTAATGCTGAACCCTCAACCCCCCCTCAACCCCCAACCCCATAACCTCCAAAAACCCCTCCTCATCAGCCATATCCCCCTCCCACAACCCCTCCAGCAACTCCCTTCTTCCATCAACCAAATCCTCCTCATCCAACCCATCCCTCCCCGCCACAATCCCATTCATCCACCCAGCAAGCCTATACCCCGCCTGCGCAATACTCTTCTCAATAATCCCCACCGCCCCCTCCGCATAACCCCCACTCAACTCCTTCCCCTCAACTTCCTCCTTAAGCACATACTCACAAATATACCTATTAGCCCCACCAGCCCAAACAAGCGCACACTCCTCAGAATTAGTAACATTCAAACACTCCCTCCAACCACCCTTTTCCTCCGCATAAATCCCGGAATTAATCCTTTCTTCCAACTCGTTTGTAAGGGAGATTATACCGCGTTCGGTGGGTCTACCGCGGAAGGATTCTATTATTTTGGAGTCCCATACTGAATGGAGGTTTGCGTCGTGACCTTGGAAAAGGACTTTTATACGGTTACCGCCGAGGGATTTGTGTTCTGTGTGTAAGGGTTGGTGGATGTCGCCTAGGAAGTGGAGGATGAAGCGGAGGGATTGGGCGCGTTGGGGCCAGGGGAGGGTGTCATCCTGGATTCGCTTTGTCTGGTGTTTTTAACAAGTTAGCTATCGGGGAGGTTTATGTATAAGAGGGGGGGGGGGTTTAGAAAATACCATATTAACCAAAGCACTAACAATACACCCTTCCCCAGCTGCAGCACCACAATCACGTTTATAATCAATCCCACAGCTCCTGGGCGGATCATCCTGAGCATCTATATAATGCCATGTCTTTGAATAACGTCCCAGGGGGATATGGGCGTATCTATCAGCCCACACGGCGGCGTCCATTATGCTTTGACCGCGGTATAGATAGGTTTGTACGAATTGTGAGGTTTCAGGGAGGAAATAGCGGGAGGCGAGGAGGGCGACGGTTTTGTGGCCGTAGAAACCCCATGCTGTTGCTTCTTGGGCTAACAGTAGGAAGGGGGTTATGGTTTGGAGGAGGGGGGTTTGGAGACGCATTCTTTTTTTGGGGGGTGTTTTTGGGGGGTTTGGGGAGTGAGGGATGGACTCTGTATCTTTCTGGATCTACTCTACGAGGAGGGAAGGGGGTTTGGGGTGGTTTATAAACTTTACTTTACTCCCCAACCCCCCCTACTACTACCCTTCGCGATCCATGGTCATCATCACTTACTTAGGACCGCGGCGGCGGCGGTGAACCCCAAGCTTCATCAGCTGAGCTGTTTGAGGGCGCACATCCACGTCCCCCCGTAAGTACATAGCTGGCAGGGGTGGATCCCTGTCTCCACACGCCCCCGCCGGCAGGGGGTCTGATTCGTTCCCCTTCTCAAGAAAAACACGCCTCACTCTGCATGTCTGCCGGGTTGGTTAGCGAGGTTCGTAGGTTGAGATGGGGTATAGCGGCGCATTCAGGAATACCTGAACCTGAATTCTGAACTTGAGCCCGTTGGAAAGGACTCCTCATGATCACATCGCCAATGGCGAAGAAAGAAAAAAAAAGGGCCGACTGCGATAAAATAAATAAATAACCTGTGCGGCGTTCACGCCTTTTTTTTCTTTCTTTCTTTCAGCCGTGGCTTTTTTTTGATCATAAGTATCGCCACCACAAACGGGAATTCCAGACCACGGCTCGCTCGTAAACGCCGTATAGAATAGAATGGAGTAGAATAGGACAGAACAGGGCTGATACCTTTTCAGCTACCTCCTCAATCAATCCAATGCACTCGAAAAAAAACGAAAATGCAAATGCAAATGCATGCAGCGCTGAGCTCAGTTTATATGTCAGTATATTATATTGAAGGGGGTTGGGTGATAACTGGTCCAGCCCTGTCGCGGTTCGCTGATATCATGCCTGAAGTCCAGCCCAGTCCAGTCAGTCAATTCACATCACATCACATTTGGAACAAAAAATAGGAATTAAAGAGAAGAAGATAAAAGAAATTCCATTAGACTACTAAGAAATAAATGAATAATAAAAAACCCCATAAGTGATATCCCAGTTGTTTTTCTTTTCAAAAGATAAAGAAAGGAAAAAAGACGTGTTTGTGCGTATATACTTGTCACAATGAAACCTGCACGATTCAAAGTTCTTTTTTTAAAAAAGAAAATTTGGAACGAGAAAAAAAGAATATGTATGTCTGTTATGTCTGTACAATCGATATAAGCATCCCCGGCCACGCGCCCGCTTCCATAAAAATCCGTGGAAGCTGGGTGGCCGTATGCCATGTCCATCACGATACCAAAAGCAAAAGTTACGAAAGCAAGGACCGCCAAAATGAAAAATAAAAAAAAAAAAGAAGAGAGGAAGAAGAACAGAAGGGGTATTAAACGTGCAAGTTAAAACAGGAGAAAAAACCCATAATTGCGTGGCAGAAGAAAACATTCTTTTGTAGGCGTTGCTGTACATAACCACATATCCTCCCGCCAGCCAGCTCAAGAAGCAGAGGCAGCGAAAAGCGGCCCGTCGTAGAAGAAGTAAATAGCAGTGGTGATGATGGTGTTTTACTGCTGCTTCTCGTAGACATACCACTTCAGCATCCTGACCCCCTCCTTCGCCGCCATGACCATCGCCGTATTGAGGTGTCGGTCGCAGCTGAGCAGCAGCGGGTCCTTGTGATGGAACCCGACCAGCTCGTCCTTCGACGGGTCGAATCCGATGTCCGCCTTCAGCACCCGGACCACCAGGTCCCAGCTAAACCGTCCGTTATCCCCGCCGTCCGGAGAGCTCGACTTCCGCGCCTCCGCCAGCGCGTCCACATCCACGTCCACGTCCATCGCCGTCTTCTCCTCCCCTTCCTCCTTTTCTTTTTCCTTTTCTGGTTCCTTCTCCTCATCCTCCTTCTCTTTCTCCGTCTCCTGTTCCTTCTTCTCCTTCTCTGGTTCCTTGTCATCAGGTGCGCTTTGTTCCTCCTTATTATCTTGAACCGTTTCTTTAACCTCGTCTATATCCATCTTGTCGCCCTCCTCCACTTCCCCTTCAACAGGTGGGGTGGCGGGCCGTCGCATGTCCGCCGCGGTCATCATGCAGATCTTGTTCGTCTTGGTGCTTTCAACCGTCACAGAAACTGAGGATACCTCGCACGGCGGGTTCACACCAGCCGGATACCCGAAGAGCATCACGACCGGCGCAGCCGACGACGATGACGATGATGACTTGGAATCCATGGGCGGTCGAATCGAACTCGGAGATTTGGCATCCGTCGGTAGTGGCGCCGGTACTACAGTTGTAGAGAGGGACTTCAGCGAAACCCGGGTCTTGCTGATGGCAGGTGACGACGGGCTGGCCGGGGTGGTCACCGTCTGCTTCCTCGTCGTGATCTTGAGCGGGACAGGTGCTGGCGGTGCAGACTGCGGGACCGGCGAGTCCTTCTTCTCGGCCGTCTTAGGAGTGCTGAGCGCACTTCGCGTCGTCCTCCCGGACCGAGTAGTGGTTACTTCTTGAACGATTTTCTCCGGCTCCGCAGCACGGCCTCGCGCGGGACGCGAACCGCTTTTAGCAGGCGTCCCCTTGGCGGTTGCAGCTCGAGCAGATTTAGAAGAAGCCGGCGCCTTTGCAGGTGTGGCAGCAGAAGTCCGTCGGACCGACCCTCGAGCTCCCGGTTCCTTATTGTCGGCGGTTTCCTCTTCTCCTCCAGCTTCCTCCAAAACAACCTCTCCAGATTCATCTTCCTGGTGGTCGGCCATTTCTTCGGTCTGCTCTCCCGCTATATGGTGCTGATGCTCTTCTTCAAGAGTGTCGTCTATCTCATCTTTCGAGTCTTCGAAAGCGCCTTCTTCTTCTTCTCCCTCCTCCTGATGCTGTTCTACCTCTTCTTCTTCTCCTGCTGCTGCTCCTCCCAGGGCGTTTCCGTCTTCGGGTTCGTGGGAACCAGCTCTGTTGTCGACCTTGGCCTGTCGCCTCGCCTCTCGCGCTTCGTCGTCTTCCTCGGCTGGTCCATCTAAATTTCGGAGAAGAAAAAAACATCGTTAGTAACAGTTCTAAGTAAAGAAGAAGAAGAAGAAGAAGAAAAGGGTCTGTCAGGCCGTACCTGGCCCTTGAGTCACTGGCACAGGGGCTTTCTTCTTGATCATCTTGACCGTCTTCCGCTTCGGTGTATTAGAGGCAGCGCCAGGGGTAGTGGTAGTGGTGATAGTAGTAGCACCAGTGGTAGGATCAGTGATAGTAGTGGTGGTGGTGGTGGTGGTAGAGGCAGCACCAGTGGCAGTGGTAGAGGTGGTGTTTTTAGTAGCAGGTGCGATCCAGCTTTCCTTACCCTCAGCTCGTAATTGATCTTCCTGCTCTCTCTTGTGCTTCTCGCGCTCTTCCTTCTCTCGGGCACGCCTGCGTCTCATCCGTTCGCGCTCTTGTGTGCGATATTCGTCCGTATCCGTCCTCAGTCTCCTCCTGGCCATCTGCTCTTCCTTGGTCATCTTGGGCCTCCTGCCGTGACCACCGCTGTTGGAAGGGTTGTTGGGAGTGGCTCTGAATTTGATCTGAGGGGGTTGCCCCAAGGGTTGGTGCATGTCGGGATGGTGCATGTTGTTTCCGAGGAAAGGGTGCTGGGCGGGAGCGATGTAGGCAGCTCCGTGGCCGTCGTCCATAACGACCTCGCCACTGTGCTGGCTCTGTATCTCTTTGGCGGTTGGGGGTCTGATGCGACCGGGTGAGTAGAGTTGATCGGGAGGAGGTGGAGGAGGAGGTGCAGGTGGAGGGAGACCCTGTTGTTCGAAGGGGGGAGGGGGTGCGTACGAGTGAGGAGAGGTCTGGTGGAAGATGATGGGATGCTGGCCCTGCGGGGGCATCTCGTCGGAGAGGGCGGGATCGAGGATGTGATGGGCATTGTCAGCGGGTTGGATGCTGTGAGGAGGTAGCGAGGTTTGCTGGGCGTCATGTATACCAACGGATGGATCAGCGAGTTCGGGGTCAAAGGCAGGATCTACAAACTGGGAGGGCCAGTAGGTCTGCGGAGGGGTGCCCAGATAGGCCATCTTTTTTTTTTGTTTGCCTCTGTCGCGGGGCGTGCCAGTCGAGTAGAGTGCAGTAGTGGTAGTAGTAGTAGTGTGTGCGATCAAACTACCCTTCCTTCCCTCCGCCGAGATATCAAACCAATGACGAGATCAGAATTTAAAAAAGCAAAAAAAAAAAAAAAAAAAAAAAAAAAGAACAAAGGAAAAGAAATGAAAACGGTGGAGGAAAAAAACTGTTGGATGGATGAATATACGGTGCGATGTGATGTATGTGTGTGTGATGGGATCGCAGGGGAATCTCGAAAAGTGTAGAAGCGACAGGATCTCTCGGTTTCGATTGGAGAGCCCTGATCCTGATCTCGATCTCGATCTTGATGTAGGTCGGGGGACCCTGTCTGACCGGTCCGCGACCGTTTTTTTCGCTTTACCCTATAGTAAGAGGAGGAGAAAGAGTATGAGAGGGGTGGTTTGCTTTTTGGTGTTTGCCGGGCGGGCGATTCGCAAACGAAGGGGGGACGGACGAGTGAAGAGGGGGAGAGAGAGAGAGAGAAAGAGAGCCGGAAAGCAGAAGAGCGGCGGCGACAAGTGCGATGGATCTCCGGTTGGTAACTCGACAGGACCCTTTCCTCTTCTTCCTTTTCCTGTCCAACAGCTCAGTTGAAGACAGAAAAGAAAGAAAAAAGTATGTAACTGGTTCGCGTGATCGAGAGCAGAAGATAGAGCAAGCAATAAAGCAAGCAGATGGTATATAGATTGTCTTTCCCTTCCTATAATTCTATTTTTCTCGCCAGTTAGTATGACCCGACAAAACGGCGACGGCGACAGCGACAAGCGATCAAACAAACACCAAGGGGTGGATGGAGGGAAGGGAAGGGAAGGGAGGGATGCGGGTGGTGGATGCAATGCACCTACAGCGACACAAGTGCCCTTTTCTTTCCTTTTTTTTTCTCGGACGGGAAGGGTAAGTTTGAGAAAGAAGAAGAAGAAGAACCGAATCGATGAGGAAACCGTTTGTTCGTTCGTCCGTTTGTTCAGTCGGAGGGGAGGGTGATTTGATGGGAGTGAGAGTGGCGGGTGTAGCAGCTGTCAAACAACAACCCACCAACGGGAGGGAAAACTGGCGATGGCGATGATGTCGCAGAAGAAGAAGAAGAAGAAGAAGAAGAAGCAGAGGTGTCCGCAGTAGCTACTTAGGAAGTAGATTCACTTTTGTGTATACTTTATACCTCACTAATCACTACCTCACTATCACTACATCTAAATCTACCACCTGATTAATAGCAAGTAGTAAGTAGAAATAGTAGGAGTATTAATAAACGTGATGATGATGATAATGGTGAATGGGAGGTAGGTGTGTGGCTGTTTGACTGATGGCGCCCGTTCAAAACCCGGTAAAAAACGGTCGGGCAGCAGCGAGAGGAGGACGGAGGATGGAGGATGAAGAGAGAAGAGAGAAGAGGGTAGGTTTGACTGTGACGGACAGAAAAACTTTCCACCCAAAGCTCACGCACAAACAGGAAGAGCTTTGGAGGGGTGCGAGAGTGAGAGGGAGAGAGGAAAAAAGGTTTTTGTTCGTGAAAAGTATCACCGGGAGGACGGGGAGGATTAGAAAAGAAACAGGAGAGCGATGATGATGCTTTTTTTAAAAAGGAACCAGGACAAGAAGAAGAAAGAAAGAAAGAAAGAAAGAAAAGAAGAAAGAAGAAAAAGTAGCGAGGGAGAAAGAAAGAGAGAAGGAAAAAGAGGGGAACAACACAAAACTGCCTTCTCTCTCTCTTCTACCATATAACACCATCTGCTCTCTGCTCTAACTATGCTCTGTTTATAGTCCAATAACCTCCTCCATCTCTAAACCATCATAACTATTTATTATATCATCATCTACACCGTCCATCTGCCTATCCATCTGTACCATATCTATCTCTACCATCTATCTCTATCTCCATCATTATCACTATCTAACCGACCAGGCTGAAGAAATAAAAGGTAAGGTAATGGAGAAGGCTGGCGGGAAAGAAGAAGCAGAGAAACAAGAGCACCAGAAGGTAATTGCTTTTTCGCCCTCCTCCTCCTCCTCTTGCTGCCCCGCCTGTCGCTAATTCAAGTCGGGTCAGTTAAACAAAAGTCCAGTCAGGATATCATCATGCACCTGTGCCCTTCTTGCAGGGTCTCTCCCACCCTGCATATGTTTATGTCTCTCGGTCTCAGTCTCCCCATTCTGACCCTCTCTCTTCGTATACTTTTGCAGTTGACGTTTCTGTCACAAAAATTCAAGATGTTTGACCGCATGTCGTTGGTTTTACCTTTTTTCCCCCCCTTCCCCGCGAGGAACGAACAAGAACAAGAACAAACGGAAACAGGTCCCGTTTGACATCTCTCTATTTCTTGCTAACTAAGCCATCCAGAATTGTCAAACATGTTCATATACTCGATTGTAAGAAGAGAGAGAGAAAGGACGAAAGAGGAGACAGCGGTAGGGCTGCTTGGCTGGAAAGAATGACCGTGCACTTCTATTGGAAGCATGCAAAGTATGTAGGTAGGTAAGTACCTCATGCTATCCCCGCCAGGATACCTCTCCTCTTTTTTTTTTTTTCTTTCTCTCTCTCCCAGCGAATCGCTGCCTTTCCATCCCCACCACCACTACTACCTACCCCAGCAGCAGCAGCAGCAACAGCCGCGGGTTGGAGCACAAAAAAGAGAGAGCCTCACATAATACCACGCGCCCTCCTCAACGCATTTTTTACACGCATATAATTACTTACTTGAGTGTGTAAATATGTGTTTTGAGCTAGTTACGAGTCTGCGGAGACCAAGTCTGCGTTTTGAGCGTGTAATGCCTCTCTATACTTTGACACAGTGTGGTTTCCCGTATAGTGCACGAGTAGATTTATTTTCTTTGATTTTTATTTTTTGTTATAAAAGTTCGGGGAGGATGTACCCGCCTGGCTCCGAAAACGATCCACGGTTAACCCACGCAGCAGACCATGCATCAGAGGGCATATATTACATTGAAACCATAGTGCGTGTTTTCGTGCTGAAATATATATTCATATATATATGTATATTGTAATGAAAGATCAGTTCGCTTCAGGGTATAGTAACGCGAACAGCCCCCCTTTTTTTTTTTTTTTTGTCTGAGCAGGGCTGTTACGAGCCCCGGCGCTTTCTAAAAGATCTGTGAAGGACCGGAGGGGGGAGTTTTCCTCGGCCTGTCTGTCTGTCTATTGGTATAAAGTTCTTCTTTTATATATATATATATATATATATAACCCCCTCCGTCATGTGCCCTGAAGAGGCTTTGAAGCGGCCCCTCCGTAACTGCGGCATATGATACTATATAATACTTCCCATGTTAGCTGATTACCTAGGTATATATAAATTAGGATAATTAAATACTAAAATCCACCTCCACCCCCTGAGAACTACTATTCTGAAGATCAGAACGGGGTTAACATTGGTATAGAATTGATCCAGTATCAATGTCGTAGTATATATACATATTGGATTCCCTCGGTAGTAAATAGGTAGGTAGGTATTAAGATGATATATATCCATTAATTATACGAATTTCCGAAAAGATAGGTATATAACCTCCATATATTCCAGACTACAACAGCATCGGAAAGAAGGAAAGAAAGAAAGAAAGAAAAAAAATAAAAGTGTACTTTTATTTCTCCCAGCATATTAGCTCTAGCCTTAGCTTAACACCTAATTAGACTCAAAAGTTGTTTTTTTTTTTTTTTTTTTTTTTTTTTTCACCAAACATGAATCCATCCGGCGCTTGTTACCGTCCTTGCCATGGAGGTCGAGATAAAAAGCCTTTTTTCTTCTTCTTTTTTCTGTATATTTTTATCAGTTGATTGCTGGTCTATTCAAGACATCCTCGAGTTTGTAGGTAAATTTAACTGAGCAAAGAATCAAATCAATCATATTAGGGAAAAAAAAAAAAAAAAAAGATATATACACACTGCAATACACTCCGAACCCACATGAAGAATCTGTCAAGCCATGACCAGCCCGCCCCGATAAATACCTAAGTATACCTATATACCGTACGGGATCGTGGCTAGTTTCTCAAGGGTGCTGGTGGGGAAACCAGGCCTTAAGCTTAGGATCCGGACTTATAATTATAACATAAAACGGGCAAATTTCAAAGCACACAGGTATACTACGTATACAGGTGCTACCGTCCCAAATTTAAATATAAAATCTAATTGACGACGTATATAAACTGTATATTTCCTTTTCTTTATATCTGCTCTAAACCAATAGAAAGAAGAAGAAAATGCAGAGAAAATGCAAAAGTTACTCGCTGTAGCAAAACTACGCAGATAATCATGCCCCCCTATACCTTAAATTTTATGTAATAAAAAATGGCATGAAAAAAAAATAAAAAATAAAAAATAAAAAAATATAGGAGACGCAAATGGAAGTAGAGGTAGAAATGGAAATGGAAGTAGAAACGAATGAATCGACTCGACTCGCTGATGACTGATAAGAAGCTACCAAGAACCTAGTCTCGGTTCCAGACGCTGTTGACCACCCAAGAACCTATCAATACGTCCAAAAAAATAAATAAAAAAAACGGAAGAAAAGGAAAGACACGTCTCAGCTCTGTAGCATGCATGCAATGATAAGTCTAATATCCTCCTCTACACCCCCATCTGTCTTCGGCGCCACCCTTAAGGGTCCCCTCTACCAACCAACCTCCACGAAGGCGGTCTATTCTACCCATAAGAAAAAACGGTCACAGGTACCAGTATCCAAAAAAAAAAAAAAGAAGAGAAAATTCACGAAAACATATCCGCCAACCCACCATACTCAGGCGTCCCCCCTCCGTGCATAGCCTCCCTCTCCACAACCGCCCTCCTCTCCCTCTCCTTCTCCTTCTCTCTCTCCCTCTCCCTCTCCGCCTTCTCCTTCGCTTTAGGAATTACCACTTTCCCTTTCTCACTAATCGCCACCCCTCTCACGTCACTCAATAGATCTAACATCAAAGTTCTCTGAACTCTTATGTTCGACGAGGACATCAATCTTCGGTGGAAGGACTCGACTTTCCGCTCTGTAACGCCTGGGATCTTGAGCAGTAGGTGGCGCGGGTGGTCTGTATACGGCGAGTACAGCGTGTAAATCTGTACAATCAACCCGGCCAGATCCTTCTGCACTTCAACAAAGTAATCATCGTTGAATGACTATAACCCCCCCAAAAATAACCAATTAGTCCAACCTTCTTTCAAATTTTTATAAAGGAACAAGGGAACACAAACGTTAATAGCAGCCATAAACACCTCGCGGCAAATAAACTCTCTAAGCTCAGCCCTCTGCACAAACTCATCGATAATCGACCGGAACACCCTGATAATAATCCCGCAGCACCGCGAGTCCCTTGTCCCCAGCACATGCGTGCAGAACAGAATCAGCGGCTCCAGAATCGTATTGCTCGAAAGAATGAACTCTCGCATCTGCCCTTCCTTCTTCCCCGTCATTGACGCCGACTGCGAAGCATCCTGTGATTCGCTTACGCCGGGCTCTAGAAAAAAATAAAAAATCTATTAGTATCTCCCAAGTATATTAAAAAAAAAAAAAAGAGAAGTGAGCGTACCGAGCCTGCCTGGATCCAACAGCTGCGCAACCACCAACACCGCCGTATAAGTCAACTGCCTCAGCACGCTCTCCTCCTTCATCTCCACCGCCAACTTATCCTCCTCCGTCGTCGCCACCAACCCCGCATTAACCAGCCTCGTCCACTCGCTAATAACCTTCTTGTCAACCTGAATAAACATACTAGACAAAAACGGCGTCAAGAAGTGCTGTCGGTACTGCCCGGGGCACTCATCCAATATCACTCTACTAATATTTATCAACGTAGTCATCTGATGACTGCTCAGCGAGTCCGCATCCCCAAACATCGCGATGGTAAGCGGTCCAGGAAGCTCCGGGTAGTCATAAAAGTTCATATCCAGCTTCCCCAGTGCCCAAAGGATCGAATAACAGGTCTCCCGAACAGTCCTAACCGTCCCACGGATACTGCTGGCGAACCCTTCCATCGTCAATCGTGTTTTGGAAACATTCTCGTAAAATTCATCCCTGCTTCCTGATGAAATCCCGCTCTGCCAGAATCTGTCCGTCAGCACCCTCTGCATAACAGGGTGTAACTCAACCGGCAGGTTCGCCCAATTCTTCGGGTTGTGGAAGGCGTGCGCATGACCCAAGAACTTGAGAAGATTCGGCAATATCAGGTTGACTTTGTCCCGCCAGACATGACACGCAACATCGTATGTTGCGCTCGGCTTCTTGATTTTATCAGCAGTGATCGCCAGGTATCCTTTTGTAGCTCTCAACGGCAGCACATTATATTTATCTGTCAATTGAGTCTGCAGCACCTGTCCTTCCTGGTCCAGCTCATGTGAACTCCAGTCCCTGATGAGATGCGCTTTCCGACTGTGAAGATACTGCTCTACCTGATCCAACATCATCATCTTGCAGAACCCTTCAAACGATGACAACATCTCTGTCAGCTCGGGCCGACACCATATCTCCACAATCGGCGTCAAATGCCCTTCCAGTGTCTGAATCCTCGGCGCATCGTCGATATGCTTAGTCCGCAGAATAATGCTGTAAAGGAACGTTCGATACGCCAGCCGATGTCGGTCGTCAAGTTGTTGTGTCGTCATGATTTCATTGATCTTCATCTCAAGCTGCCCGTAGACCTGAATCAAGTTATCCGGCATCTTCAGCGCCAGCCTCTGTAATTCGCTGATGCAAGTCCCCTGTAAATCTTTCACGGCCTCATTGTAAGCTCCGTTTTGCGTATTTTCCGGCAGCCTTGTAAGTAGTACATATTCCAGAGCCTTCAGCATCAAACCCGACTGTGTCTCCAGCGCTGTAGTCGATAGGGCCACAACTAGCTGAACGACCTTCTTCTTTATCAATGGATCTTGGAAATCGATCGTAAGTAACCTTTCACACCACTGGGCGAGGCTATTCTCAAACGCCGCCTGGGGTTCCTGGGTCTCGCGTATGCTTTCCTGCGGTAGTGTCGTAAACCACCTAATATACCCCTTCAATGCCGCATCCACTACCGTAAATTTCGCATCCGTCTTGAGAAAGAAGTCGGAATTCTTGACATAATTCTCGGGCGTTATCGGCGGCATATCCTTAAGCATCTGGCTGATGGCCGAATCCAAATTCTGGAGGATGAACGGGAAAACCTCGAACGGCCGACGGCGAACCAGAGAGTCAATAATACTCGAAATATACCGCCGATAATTCCCAAGAAAAGCGTGGCGCTCGGGCATTGTCTCAAAATCTTCAAATAGAAACAGGTAGGATGGGTTTTGAGAGTCTGACGGTAGGGACTCGTACTAAGGTATTCAATTAGCATCAACATAATTGCAACTTTTTTTTGAAGGGGTGTCCATACTCGTAATAACCGCTCGTCGCAAAACTGGATTAACTGAGGAGCTAATGCGTGGATTGTCTGATGGTCTCGCAACCCCTCTTTCCGTAATATTCTTGCAAGTGCATTGACGTTATGCTGAGATACTGTTAAACTCTCTTGTTTTGCAAATTCGAAAAGCAGGAGCAGGAATTCGGTGAGATCAGCGTCCGGTGGCATACTGCTGTACTTCTCCTCAACTGTGATCCCGAGATGAGATACCATCTACAAAATTGATTAAAACCCGACTTCTGAGTTAATAGTGGCGAGAGCGTATACCTCAGCAAACCGCTTGAGGAACAGGTAGACGTCCTCATCGGGGCCATCCGCATCAACTTTTATGGAGCCCAGGATATTTCGCAGTTCCCTAATCGTGTTCGTCCGGTATAGAGGGCCAACGATCGCCCTAAAGTCGTCGTCGTCCATAAAAGCCCGTTGAAACAATATGTTCAAAGCTTCTATCGCGATCTAAACACACACACACACACACACACACACACTCAGCATCCTCCCCTACTAATTATCACAGAGATACTCACAACCCGTAATTGCGCATTCCCACACATCATAGCTCTTCCAAGAGAATCCACCACCCCAGTTTGCACGATAGCCCTAAGTCCCCATGTCAGTTCCTATCCGACGTATCCATCCTATATCCCACCCACCTCGGAATCGCCCATCCCATGCAGCTCCTCAAAGTCGAGAGAGCTTGCACTGCAAACCCCTCAGCTTTGGAGTCCGATACCCCGCCATTCAAACATTCTACTAATTGGACTACCAATCTTCCAAGCCAGCCCTCTTCCCCACACCGTATTTCCACTTTATTCTCTCTTTGTGGATAGCTTTCCGCCAGGACTCGATACGGCGTGACTACATCCACGCACGCTTTGTGAAGAACTGTGGTCTTAGGCTCTCCAGGTATGCCGCCTACGGTCGTTGTCGTATAATCTTCCCTGTTGAAAACCTCGTCTATCAAGGACTCCAGAATATACATCGCAAGCTCTCGCCTGAGGAGATCGATATTCCATAGCTCCACGAGGTTGAAGTCCATGTTTTTCCAATCGGTAGGCCAGCTCTTCTTTGCGACTTCGACCCACAGCTGGGCGACCTTGTTACGTAGATAACTCGGGTCTGCCGCGGCGACATTCTTCGCAAGCATAACGACCCAGTCGCGAATCGCTGTACTTTCCTCACTACCATAATCTAACCAGTTGTATCGTATGCCATGGCCCAGCAAACCCAGTCCAAAGTGTCGAACAGCGGGGACCTGCGACGCATCGCTGGCAAGGGTATAGCCGTGCAGCGGCGCCTTTGAGTCGGCTTTGGCAGTTTCGAGAAACTCGCCAGCAGATTTTCGATGAGCGTTGGAAGATTGAGGGGAATGAATAACCTCAAGAGCCGCGATGATCTGTTGGACGGATGGGGCAGGTTGGTGGGGCGTGTCACCGTTGGTACCGGCTCCATTGGAGAGACCGTGAGGGCCGGTGCCACCGGTGCTGTCCATTATCGTAGGGAGGGTGTATCGAAGGGGGAGGTGTTACGTAGACTGCTGAAGTTCGGGAAGCTGGGTGGCAAATGGTAATATGTGGGCGTGTATATGGATTCTAGGATAATAAATAGCGTCTACAGTCGATCGTCGAGCGGGATGAATATTTACGTGAAGGTGGAGCAATTGTGGACGTGGTTTGGCGTTAAGCGTCCTAACGTGACTGGGCGTTTCAGGGCCGCTGAGCTTTTATGAGTCAGCACATATCACGGAGATTAATTGGCAGTTGAGGAAATGAGAGGTATGATCTGGTTCGTTCCACTCTTTAAGAACCAAGTTGATGACGGGACAATGTAAGCATAGGATTGGAATTAGGATAGAAAATTCAAATTAATGCCCTGTCCTATCCATGGACAGATAGAGATATCCCAAGATGCAGAAGCGAATGACCACACAGGCCAAATGTAGAAGCGTAAGATTAGGACCGACGAACCGGGATCAAAACCCAAAGCTCAGTTTAAGTCAGCTACAGCTATGGCCAACCAAGGTTTCGGGGTGGGGAACGGTATAACACAAAGAAGCAGCGCTGCGGGTTGCCGTGCGAGGATTTCGAATAGGTGTGGACGCCTTGACTCTTCTCGCATGCGAAGAATCGAATCAGAGCAACCAGCAGTTGTAAATATAAACGAGGCCTAGAACACACCAGCCATCCGATGACAGAGGTGGAGCCTGGTGACGATGAGCGAACTGGATATGTAAATAAGTCAGTAAGTACGTATGTACCAAGTATGTATATCAATGATGTTGAACGCGCCAGGTTTCGTCTGAAAATTTGGTTGGGTAGAATCCAGCAGAGAAGGGCAGCAATGCGCTGTCACGCATAGGACCTACTAGCCGGATCCAGAATTCGCCAAAGAGCCGCAGTCACGGGTCTCGACTTTAGGTAGCTTATCGATAGCCAAATCCTCGCAGAAAATATGATGTTGGTACCGAAGAGGGGTATCTTAATTCGGATTCCCAGCCTTAGGACCAGTCCCTTCGGTGGACCGGCCGAAGTCGATGGTAAATAAGATAGTGATGTGAATTGTCGACGTTGATGTGGACGTCGAACGGTCTCTACGTCTTTTCGAAGTAACAGAAAGGGAAGCTCTAGAGCCTCGCTGCAGTTATGTGTTGAGGATCGTCAGTCTGCAACGACAACCTCAACACAACCAACACATCCCGACTTCCAGGACAACACCATTCCAACCGCCCACTCGGGCGGTCGCTTTTATGGATTCGATGGTTACATAAGCAGATTCCGAACTTGCACACTACTTCATCACAATGCCATCCGAGATCCATCGTGAATACTTTCGGGCCAAGCTATCCGCCGATTCGGAATGCTACGCTCATCACCATTAATTGGACGCCCCATCGCATAGAAACACCCAAGTTGCAGAGGGCGCGCAGGTGGCGTTGCCTGGCCGCTCAGTTCGCATCTGGCTAGGATTCAGCCTGCAGCCAGGCGTGTCCTGCAATTGCGGGACATAACTGCGCGATACTCGAATGAATACACCTTGCAGGGATGATATTATGCATCTCTGCTAGCTACCTAGTACCCTAAGTACCTAGTTGGTAGCTGAGCAGCTGGCAGCTGGCAGCTCCTCCCACAGAATAGCTCTTCCAAGATATCAAGTCGCAACTCTATTCTAGCCCAAACCGATCCAGACCGGCCTGCCCGTCCGCACATCTTTCCGAAGACGACCAATTTGGCGTTCCCACAAGGCGCGTTACTCTTCCAGGTCGACTTGCATGCAATTCATGCATTGATCTGAAATATATCTCAGTTATAGGTATGTAATATAGGTGTATCATGTACTAATGAGATGTATTAATTAGCCGTGCATTCGACACCCCAAAAGATTGGTCACACAGCCAGATACACCTTTGCAATTGAGAGGGGAAGAATCAATCCCAAGAGTGGCTATCGATATCAGATCAAAACTAACATCAATTCAGCCCGGTCTTGACGAATGAGCTTCGAGTTCAAATTCTCACTCGAGCACCCCAAACGAGAAGTCCCGTGTCCCGAGTTTTCCGAGCGAATAGGTAATACAAATGTTCAAACACGTATCAGGGTATACTATCGAACTAGCTCAGCCACATATTGAGTTAGTGACTTTACCTACCCACCTGATTTTCTTGGCCTGAGCAGAGATCTTCAATGCCCCGCTCGGACTATCTTTTCCGCAATATGAGCCGAGGCCACTGCTCTAGGCCTCTAAAACCCTCTGGTAGATCTGGCAGACCTTTTTCAACCATCTGGTTTCGCTAATCATGCAAGCTGATATAACGGGGGGGCAGGAATGCATTTTAAGCACTTCGAGTACCTAAATAAAACAGTACGAATTAACGAATTGCAGTATCGAGTTCGCGCCATCTGTTTGTCAAACTTGTCAAGTGCCCAGCCCAATGTCGTACCTGATCCGCCAAGACGGAGCGAAACCGGGTTCAGGACGACATTCAATTGGCAGATGCATCGATAGCCTTTTCTCCGACCAGAGTGCACCCCTGCATCCTTGGAAAACCCTCCATCTCAAGACGGACCTGAGGTTGGTATAATTCCTTATTTTGGCCAAATCAGGCGGTGATGTGGATTCGGTTTGGGGTTTTCGCGTGGGCCCCAATTTTGATACTTTTGGTCCCCGACCAGGCTACTCAAGTGCTGTGTCAACACGATGTAGTAAAAATTACAACACTAAGATGTTAATGCAGGCCAGAGCCCACCCCGGCACACCTGGCACCCACATGTTCTTGATAGTGCATGCGCCCAGACATGGTAGATTTTCCTGGATAGCTCTTCAAATGGCTGGTGCTGAGGAAAGAAAAACTGGGTCATTATAAAGTCAAACTGGAGCCCAACTTGTTTAGTCTCGAATGGGTTCTTTTGGATTGAATCTCAGCGTGGATTGATTCCTGCCGAAACCACTGGCATTCCGACAAAGTAATCGCCTTTTAACACTACCAGCCCTATCAATATGCGTTTCGCAATCGGAACACTTGCTCTGTTGGCGTTATCTGGCAGCGCGTCTGCGCAATGTGACGGCGTCTGTGAATGCGTAGCTGACGATTGCCTCCTAGGTAAGACTTACAAGAATTACTACTAGGTTTACTATGCAGAGTAAAGTAGCTCATTCAATTTAATCTCGATAGATTTGGCGGGCTCAGAACCGTTCCCAGCAACAGTTGCTGTCGACGATTGTAGAGATTACCTTTGGGAACATTCCACTTGGGCTTCAGAGTACGTCCCAAAATCGATCCCAGCCTGTGTTAAAGTAGATCTAGGAATAATCTAATAAATCTATACAGGACATCTACAGTCACAAATGTCGTCACGGGCGGCGTCGTTACGGAAATAGTCTCGGAGACTGTATTTGCAACGGTGTCTGAGGGAACAACTACTCTGGAGACGGTCACAAATACAGTCACTGCGACTGAAACCACAACATCCGGGACTGGAACCTTTACAGGCGAGCTGATCACAACCGTAATACCACCTCTCCGTCGTCGAAGAAGAAAGCGTCAGCAAGGTGTTATCCCCGCATATGCCAGTCAATGCGGCGGCAGCGTTGGTTATATCTCAGCCTGCACATGCATTGGAGTTTCAGCAGGCGGGACATTGTGGACGGAAGTCCCTCTGGTCACCGCCACCGTTACGGAGACAGTTGCCTCCACAGAGACTGTTTCTGAAACTGAAACTGCCACTACCACCGTCGTCGGAGACTTCGCCGGGGCAACAGAAACAGAAACCCTCGTGAAAACCGCTACTGAAAAAGTTACCCGACCTTACTACACAGGATTCGCCCTTCAACTCACAAACGACGAAGCAAACGGCCAATATAAGGGTTACTTCCTACGAGCGGTTCCCGATGCAAGCAAAAATAACCTGAAACGTTTAACAGTCGTTGCCAACGTCAATGCTGCTACTCTATACAAAATCAACGGTGCTGGTAACGTAGTTACTGAAACTGGCGACTTCGGGTTTTCCCATGATGATACCACGACGGGGCCAGGTTTCTGGCAAGAGGCTACCGGTGGAAGAACAGGCTGGATTGGACATAACTGCAATATCAACGCTGATAGATTATTGAACTGCCCAAGCACTGACGAATCCCGTATTTTCATGGCCGCCGACCCCACGGACGGCAACAAAGTCCGCGTCTTCGCCTATCTCGAAAATATTCTTAAAGAAAGTACTATCGGACCCCTTATCATTGCTGCAGTACCCCAAAACACCGCATCTATCCCACCAGCATTTGCCAAAAATGTTGTCATACGTGCTGCAGATACAGGAAACGGCATATTTAACGGCCAATACGTCGGAGTCCAAGACCAATCGACGCAACCATTCCCCCGCGTCCGTTTCTACGAAACAATAGACGACGCCACCAGATTCACGGTTGACCCAGTTAGCGGTAAC
The DNA here is from genome assembly GCA_036872755.1 of Orbilia blumenaviensis. Taxonomy (NCBI): domain Eukaryota; kingdom Fungi; phylum Ascomycota; class Orbiliomycetes; order Orbiliales; family Orbiliaceae; genus Orbilia; species Orbilia blumenaviensis. The sequence goes on from JAVHNS010000015.1 coordinate 475,152, forward strand.
GTATTGGGTGAAGGCAGGCTAGTTTTCTCAGCGCGAATCAATACCAATCCTGCACAAATAGCACCATTCCTCCTTGGAGGCTACGATACGAATAATAGGGTGCACCACGTAACAGTACAGTTACCGGGTACATCAGTATTCGTACGTTACCCTACCGGTCCAGACCGAAATTTGGGTGCAGTCATCCCTGATGGCTCCCCGGATTCCGTGCCATTTTTCAGACTAAAAGTCGTGGGCGCTCCAAACAGCTTGGCAGATGAACAGCGGCCTCTTGCTTTAATTATAGAGGAGGTTTGAACTTTTCCTTTCTTTTGATATGGTTGTAATATTTCATTTCCATGCTTTTTTTGTATTTATGAGGTGGAAGGTCTTTTCTTGTATGGGATTCTCTGCAATTGGCGTACTGGATACCTACCACACGATTTTGGTTGCATTTTGGTATAACTACTTACCGAGGTATATATAAGTAATGATACGAATATAATGTCTTATGTTATTTACAATTTTGGCACCCCGAAGCTGCTCCTAGAGAGGTAAAACTGGTGCGTAAGGCTTTTATAAACCAGTGATTTCCAAAGTCGTGATATCACAAAGCTAGAGAAATCGTCGAATTTTATTCTTCGGATATTGAAGTATAGCGTACGGCGATATCGAGAACATGATATCAATCGATACTCCACCCCCACCAAGCGCCCCTCAAAAACATATCCTTCAGCGTGACTTTTACAAAGATATACAGCTATCTCCATATCAAACAAAAAAGAAAAGATTCTCGCAAACGACTAAATTTATAAACACTTATGCAAAGGGCGGGAATGTGACAAGCCCCACAGACTAAAGTTTCCCGTCCTACTATATTAGTACTATAGTAGATATTGACATATCTACAAAAACAATTACATAATGCGGGCCGTTACCCGTCGGGTATCCAGTCTAGTCGACATTCATTATCAATCTTTTCGTGTTATTGTTATAAATTCAGCGAGCGATGGATATATCGCCGGGCTCAATTGTCTAGGTTATGTGAAAGAATAGATTTTGATTAACCTGTTGGTACGGTCCAGCGATATGAACCCATGAAGCGCGGAACGCCGTTTGATATTAGACTCTAAGTCTCAAAATTGTCAGTTTCCTACTCGAGAGTTTAATACCCGTTTCAATTTTAAATTTTATATGAGAGGCCTAGGTATGGGACAAATATGCAACCTTGCTTCCCATATATTTGCAAAATACAACAAGACATCTGTGAACACAATAGGGGAAAGTGGCAGACCGGGTAGAAGGGTTTCACGGTTCGAGTCTATTTCGTGGTCAACATAAAGAAACTATAATTTCCCAAGTCAGCTCAGGAGCTCTCAAGTCATGATCACCTCCCAAATCCGCCAAAAGCCCGCACGGTATACACATTCTAGTCCCGTGGTTGCTTATTAAATGGGCTCTTTAAGATCAGGGTTCTTTGAGACCAGGCCCGCGCTCGAAGGTGCCGGTAGGCCAGCCGGGGTATGCGTAACCCTTCGGGGCAGTGATGCCGATTGTAGCCAAATACAATCCAAGATAAATTAACTGCGTATAGCGCCGGCGGGGTCGAGTGCGAGCGCGACACGGCTTGGTCGAACTCTATTCTCCACATATGCAGATGGCCATGCATTAAATCGCGTTCGCACTGTAGACTTTTTGAGGGTGTAATAACCCATTCTCTATCCAGTGTTACTGATCATGGTCATGTTTCAGTACTGTGTGCATGCTCACAATGGCTGAACTCTAATCTGGATGTTTAGAACCTAAAAATTGGTTGCCTACTTGACGTTGCGTTATTATTCTCGGAAAGGTATGCTCTTGGTCTACGGGATAAGACGAGTAGATACAGGATGGTAACGATATTCCATCCTCAGATTTATATTATATATACATTCAAACGTATATTACGGTAACCTTATGCCGGACGTCTATGGTATCGTACTGTACACCTCTCGCGAAGCGAAATCTAACTAATGAAGGGTATCAATCACGACGTCTACTAACCGCCAAACCCGCGGTGCAAAACCTCTCAAACGCCATCTAAATAAACCAAAAAGCCACTTCTAATCCCTGCATCCGATTCGCGGGAATTTTCTCGGGAATTTTCTCCCGTCATCTGTCCATTGACCCACCCCAGCGCAAACCACGCTCCAGAATCCGTCGGCTGGCTAAACGCCACCATCCCAGCCTGGACTTTCATTCCGTATACAAAGCTTTCAACCGCGGAGTTCACGAGACGGGATGCCACGCCGTGTCTTCTATGTTTTGGGCATGTCCATATACGGGAGATACCTAACAGTGCCGGTCGCTTTGTTTCGCTGTTCGTCGAGAGTTGTTAGCTATTGATTTGTAAAATGCAAGAAAAATGGGTAATATGTACCTAATATCCAACGAGCAACTTATAGATGCGCTGCCTTCCTTGATGGTAGCCCACTGTGCCTCTTTGATCTTCTCTGCAAGGCACAGTCCTACACATTTTGTCCCTTCCAAATATAGATATATCTTGAAGTGTTCTCCTTTGTCTGTTTCGACATCATTGGAACCAGAGGCAGAAGAACCCCACAATACATTCTCCGCCACCTCTTGCGCAGATAACTCCTTATTTGCAAACCGTAGAAACTCCACTGCCTTCTTCTTCTCTGTTGGCGTGCTCCTTCGTGTTATCTCAATGACGTAACAGGTTGTTGAAGTAGACGAAGGCACGGCGTCTCGTCCTGCCAACGGTAGCTTCTTCCCGCTGGCCGTCTTCTCACCCCGTCCCGAGGCAAAGAAACGTGTGATCGGTGTTAAATTTTCCTTCTCCCCGGTAGTAGTCCCCGAGGCAGCAGTCCCAGCTTTCCCCATATCTTTCTTCCCGCTGACAGAACCTCGCCGTTTCTCTACGGCCTTACCCTCCAACTTGCCCTCCCAAACCACTTTCCCTCTGCTATTACCAAACTCCAAGCCTTCGACGACCTGTGCGTGGTACCGCTTATGCAGTTTTGCGTCCTCGTCCGCAGATGGTACATATTGCATTCCACATTCTTTGCAGGATATTTTTGGGGCTCCGATACCGTCTAGGTCGATTTGCATCTGTACAAGCTTTGGCTTTTGAGATTTGATAGTTGACGACGAAGATACAGTTGACGTAGAAGATTGTGTAGAAGCAGGTGTCGATGAAGCAGATGGAGGCGAGGAGAGGGTATCCGATGTCTTCTTTGTAATGTGCCGTTTGAAGAGCGGTTTTCGACGAGTAGAGATAGTAAACCCTGTGATCTTCGTAGATGTAGAAGGTACAGTATCTCCTTTTACTGCCCGTGCCTCAGGGTCCACCTGCAACGAAGTTACTGACGGCATTGTTTCCTTTTCAGGGTTTAGGCCGTCCTCTTCCTCTTCCTCGTCTGCTGTTGTTCCTGCTGTTGATGCTGGTTCTAGCGACTCAGCTCTATCGCTCTTGATCGAATCTGTTTCTTCATCTTCACCATCAGGCTCGGCTATTCGTATCCGTTTAGAATCGTGCACTTGGAGGTCGCTGGTATCTTCAGCTGAGCCACCAGCACCAATATACGTTCGTGATTTCTTAGAGTATGTAACAACAGTCCGTTTTCGTATACGAGCTATAGCTGGAGAAGAGGAGGACATTTGAGAATATCCAGGCAACGGGAGGGTATTCGAATGTCGGTTGGTAAGGCGATATGGATGGTGATGTTTCCACAGAAGTTCGTTAACTACGAAATTACATTGTAGGGATGAGGCTCTAACCTCTACATACTCTCCAGACAAACAAAAAACGCGTTGACGGATCGCTAGAAAACGCGTTGTCCGTGGAACGCAAAGACACGTCCATCACGTTTCCAAATCAGGAACTATAAGCGAAATCTCAATATTATTGGTGGGGAAGTGTGGGATATCACGTGGAGAATGGAACCTTATCAGGATCCCTTTTTGACGGGCACATCTTTTCCTCATTTGAAGTAAGCGCCCCGAGGAGGAGGAAAGAGGAAAGGGCGACGATGGAAGAATGCGAAGAATTTCATGGGGGTCAAAGAGATCTCAAAGAATAATGGTTATGCAATTCAACGCCAAAACGGGTATGATTTCTCAACCTTCGACCTGACGAAATGAATGGTAAGACAATCATACGTACACGATGCGACACAAGATTACCTATACCGTCTGGAAATCGGAGGCAAACCGATGGGGTTGAGCTGATTTTATTTTATTGAGTATCGATTTCTCAATGTCAGGAGGTAGCATGGACAGGACGAGATAAGACAATAAAAGGGATCCCATGGCCATTTTTGTGTCATTGGAATTGTATTGCGACGTCATCGGCCAGGGGTACTCGGGTTATCGGATTTACACCGTTTGCTATATGATTTGACTGGGGGTTCACTCGCCTCGCCAGGGGAACTATAGGTCAGCATGATATTGAAGGAAGCCGAGGCGAGAGGACTCTTTTCAGACATACAGGAAAAAATGTCTTTCTTTCTTCCTTTCTTCCTTTCTATCTTCTTAGAATTTGAACACAGGGCAGGCATGAAACGTAACAGCAAGTTAATTGCAGCTCGTGAATAATCTTGTTACTAACGCATGGGGGGGCGATGTGTTACCGCCGGCGGATCCAGAACTTCTTCGATCTGCGGAGCTTCTGGAAGAGACATTCGTATTTGCCTAACTTAGATCCCTGACATTGTTAAGAGATGCATAATACTAGATGCTCTGCCGTGGCAGACGTTTCTGAATACAGACATTCCCTTCTTCGAGTTTTATGCAGCGCCGATCTTTGACAAACAGTTATAGCTGGCTATGTGTACCATTTCCGTTCGTGCCGGCAATAGGGAATGGGATTTTCGGGAATCAAACATTGTCCTCCTATTTCAGAAATGGTTTCTTCCGAACCCCTCAGGCTGCACGAGGATGATCCGCGACTTTTGTTTCTAAAGCTGGAAGTGTTGGCGGCAGCGATTTCCTGCGCCGTTGATTCGGGGAGGTATATCGAGACAAGTTCCGGGGATCACAAAAAAACTGTCCTCCTGACCTTTCCGGGATTATGGAATCGAAAGGTGAGACAAAAAGCGACCTCAAAGTTTGAGAAAAGGTCTAATAAAAGCTGCTGGAAAGGCGCAAACGAAATTTAAATGTAATGTAAGGCCCTGCAGACGCCGGTTAGCTGTCTCGCCGCAAAACCACTAATCTGGCTGGTGGTTTGATGAAATATCAAGAAAAGAAGTCCTATCGTCGCGCACACAGGAATAGTAGCTTTAGTGAGTGCATTCGAAGCGGCTCGAGCTTTTTGCACAAAACCAGTCAGGTACATTGCCAACTATTCATGATTATAAACGGCTTGTAACGCTTGTCCAATATCAAGATGAAGAGCTGATCGACAGCGCATATTTCCTAAAGCGGTTAGCGACAATGCATGAACCTTGGACTAGCTTCCCCGGTGACGGGCGAGTTGGATGGGAATGCAAATGGTCCTGCGGGGGACGACGAAACGAAACGTATCGGCGAATGGTGGGAGGGCCAGCGTGGATGAAAGCGCTCGACAAGAAAGGAAAACGGGGTTTAGTTGCGAATTGTACTCCATATTCCGTTGATCAATTAGCCTTGCTTGCCCAACTTCTTCTGCAAAGGACAAGTGCAAACGATGTTGTTATTAAGAAATTATTCGACGGAGCCCCTGCGAGGGAAGAACCCGGGCGGTAGTTTGTGTGATTAGCAGGTCAGGTCCCTGCGTCATGGATGGAAACTTTTTTTCTCGTTCGACATCCACCCTCAAGATTCTTCCATCGCCTTCTGTACAAGGGTGTCAAATTAGCAAACCGTTCACTGCTTGTCAGCTTGGCTACACTGATCGACAGTGGCATCAATGAGGGCAGCTGAAATTTAGATCGTGGGAGAGGCTCTTCGCTGGGATGTTCGGATTAGTATGGTCATCCGGGAGGAACCAGCTAAAGTTTTTTTTTTTTTTTTTTTTTGTTCTTTCGCATTTGCAATGACGACGCGGAGCAGAAGCAAAAAATAAGAGAAGGCGAATGGGGATCCATTCGGCAGGAATAACAGCGATCTTATAGTACCAAATCTCCATTCTAGAAGCAAATTTGGCAGCTCCGGCTATCGAATCGTATCGAACAGATGACCAAAGCGAGGTGGAGATTAGGTTTGTGTTGCGTGGAGGTCGACACGATGATGATATATGTGGCGCTTCTTGTCGCCCGCAAAAGTCCAAAGCGAGGAGAATTTCTCATTGGAGTTTTTCGCACGGTTTGGCTCAATGAGGCTAGTCCAGAGCGCCACCGAGATCGTTATTTGAATTCAAATCTGGTCTTTGGATCTGGTCACTTCTGCTAGATCTCAAATGTTAAGGAAGGTGGAAGAAGAAAAAGTTTATAGTTCTTAGGCTTGATCATGATCTCTACTCGCTAGCTTCGATGGCGGCTGGCCGATGGGTGTGCGGTTGTGGTGGAGCTCGTAGGAAGCACAACAGGTTCAGATTGCCTGATAGACATCTTATTCCACAATTTATTCCTCCCGGCACGGTGGACCCGGTAGCTGAAAAGCTAGTTGCTTTTTCGATGCTCTTCCAATGCAAGCCTCGAAAATTGTCAACATCCGGCGGTCTCTGGTTCGCTGATGCTAGTTCTATTAGCTCTATGACTTGGATCCATCGACTCCATAGTATCGCATAAGTTAAAGTTAAAGTTGATGAACTTTCCCCTTTCGTTCATCGTGTACGAGAAGGACGAGCGCACAAGAGCAGGTTATCTCCAATTCTAATGAACGTACGTACGTTCGGTTTTCAATTGGGAGTATTTTCCTAGGAACTTTTGATTTCCGCTCCGTCAAAACGACAGAACCGGTTGCTTTTTTCATCTAAGCAACGCTGCCGCCCGAAAGTGGACCTGGACGTCATGGGCGTACAGGGGGCGCCTTAATCGATACCTATCAGCAAGACGGGGTGGGGAAGACATGTGCTGTCCGGTTACGCTGGTGGCTGGCTGAAAAACCTAATTGCGGGCAATTAGACGCACCAAATCTTAAAGTGCAGCTTCTCTTTTTTACCACTTTTCAGTTTTCCTTCTTTCTTTTGAGGTTAAACATGCACACGTGCGGAGCAAGAAGCCCGGCAAGACTTGACTCTCAGGAGGGCACGGCCGGGTGGTTGGCAGCGATCCCCACCATGGTTTAGCAACTGGGGGAGAAGCTTTGCAATTTTAAACTTGATCACTGGATCCCCGCCCCAAACCCTTGAGGTCAGCAAAAAACGTTTTTGGAGGACGGATAGACGTGCTTACGTGCCTTGGTGGAATGTGCAGCTAACCGCAGGTCTTTGCATTCCCGGAGATTTGAATGTTCATTTCCAAGTCTGTGGAACCGCCGCCGGTGGACTTTGCAATGCTCCTAACCGCAAGCTTAAGACATTCCAGTTCATAATTTCCGGGCGAGTTTGTGGTCCACCTGATGTGCATTGCTTTGTCGATGTCGATGCTGAAATTTCGTAATTCCAAGCTCTAAAAGAAGAAAAAAAACAGTCCGAACCAAGCGAAATAAAAATAGCTAGAAATTTGAAAGAGAGAGCGCAGATGCAAAATGGAAGCCGTATTTTGTGCCGTGGTCCCCGTCGAAGGCCTGCATTGCAGGGTTGATGCTATTTGGAGAGCTTCCCGTTGACGTTAAATGTCTTTACCGTGCCCCGAAATTAAGATGATTTCCACCCCTGGGCAGAATCCTCTGTAAAAGTGCGGACCCTGAGCTGCCGACGTTAAAATCGCCAATGCAACGACATCATCATGCTGTCGCTGAATTAATTTTATTTTATTTTGAGGTCGCATATTCTTAGCCTTCTGATGGGTTAGCTTGCCCGCCAATTCCGTGCTATCGCCAGCCGTTATATCGCATATGGAATAATCGATCTTATTCAATTTTAAACTTGTAAATTGTTTGGAGGTCCCCGCAACTTGGCCTCCTTTCGCAGTTGCAACTTTTTTTTTTGCTTTCTCTTTCCTTCCCGGTCGACTTGTTTGATTGAGAGACTCGAGTGAGGCCTTCACCTTCTTGTTAGTTAGTTAGTCTTTTTTTTTTTTTTTTTTTTTTTTTTTTTTAATCCCACTCATCATCCAAATCCTGCCAGGCCATATCTAGATATCACTCTCTCACTTCCTCCTCTCGATTCAAACGGAAGTCTTGGTGTTCCTTGTCATCACAGGATAGGACGGGACAGGGCCAGGACAGGACAGGACGAGTTGAACGGCCCAAAGACAAAAAAGGTGGGCGGACAGGTTCGGGTTACGTAGAAAACGGATTACCCGGTTCGGGGAAATATAGCCTGCTTTTAAATCCATGAATCTACTTTCACCGTCCGTGCAGCAGTGCATACCCTACAGAACCCACAGCGTCAGTAATCGAGAAATAAGTAAGTACCATTAAGTCAGTAATGAACAGTGCTAGCTCGTCTTGCAGCTTGCGGTGAGGTAAGGTAGAGGGAGGTCTGGCTTGATACATACGTGCATGCCTGTTAGCAGACTTGGCTGTGGTTCAAGTCCAATTTGACTCGCTTCACCCGATTTCTCCACGTTTTTTCCCACTAACGAGATCCCGCAGCTCTGGTCTGGTGGACATTGTGCACAAGGGCATATCCGCCCTTCCCTTCTTCCCCCCCATCGAAATACCCTCATCGGAGTGCAGCAGAAGGTAATTACTCCAGCTCTAGTCCGGCCGAAGGACTTAGTGACTTGTCAGGTAATATCAACTTCAAAAAGCAAAGACAAAAGAAGCCACTTCACTGTCTTCGGGTCCCGTTGGTAGCTGTCACTAGCTAACCCTTGATAACAGGTTTGATATGCCCGCCTGCTTGCTGCAAGATGCATCATTCCTGGTCCCAGACAAGCGCTCCATGCACTAACCTTTTCACTTCTGCTCGATAGCCCCCTGTTCTCTGCTATAATTCACATACATACCTCCATACAAATTCTTTGTCAGGAACTATCAACCGACGCTTTCCCATTGAGCTGTCAGTCAGCCAGTCTGTCTGTCCAAGAGCCTCGGTGACACTCGAGTCCCACCCCCAAGTGCAAGTTCTAGTTCTCTCAACGGGCCAGGACTGAACGCTCCCCGGCAATACCTATCCTGAGGTTCTCCACTTCAAGCAGAGATTTTTACATACATGGTATAGTGGCCTCCTGGGCCTTTGTTAAGCCCGGCTTACTGTCCAATATACCTTTCCCTCCTCTTCTGTTGTCGTCCTCTGTCCCCCAACCCCTCTCGTCTAATAGGCTTTTGATAATAGCACCCGAAAGCCACAAAACTACTGTCGATTGTCACACACCACTTAACCTAACCTCAGCTGTTGAACGCCGTTGACGCAAGACGGCTGTTTTGCATCATCATAATACATTGTTCTTCCTAGCTTAGGGGGGGGTTCTGCATATACAACTTGTTGTAGGTCCTAACCCGCTCTCTCGTGGCCACCAGCGGGCACCACGCCAGCAAGGCAAAAAAATTAAACACAGTCTACCCTGCACCCCTCTCACCTCTGCCCACGCCCCTTGGAAACTTTCGGCGAGGAAGATCGTTTCCTCTCTTGATTGCTTCTACTCGCATCAATTGGGGGGTGGGGACCTTTTTTAATCTGCTTTGTTCCAATCTTTGTTTTAAAAACCTCGAAGCCAAAGTTTACATTTCGGGGCGGTCATCGTGTACTGCAAGTTGTTAGATCGGAGCAACCACCCAACTCTATTGTCTGCTCCCTCGATCCTAGTCCGAACCTATCACGGGGGTGACACTAAAAGCGAAACAAAAAACGAACACTTGCTCACAAAATTCCACCCAAAATTTATATTCTTGTTTCTGTTTTTTTGTCACCCCCGTGCCTATTTACTGGGGTATGCTGCTCGGCTACTTGGAGGTCCATAATTGTCCTTATTGCCAAAAAAGCTAAGACTGAGGACCAAGATCCAGACAGTTGAGACCAACCCTCCCTCAGGTCCATCCCGAGGATTCCGTGGCAAGGGAAGAAAAAAAAAAAAAAAAAAAAAAAAAAAAAAAAAAGAATACTGAGAACTATTATAGCTAGGCTTAGTTGAGGTACCTAACAAATTCTAACTAACAGAAAAACAGCAAATCCCGTCTTTCCTGAGATCGTTATTTGCGACATTCCATTTGGTCTACAGTCTATCCTGATAGGGCTGTGGCGAGCCTTGCTTTTCATACCTGCACCTTCAGTCTCTGTGCTGTACAAAAGCTTCTTTGGCTTTGCTGTTTCTATCTTCTATCTTACCACTTGCTCCAGCAGCTTTCTTCGTCTATCGCTATATCATTTTTTCCCTGTGCCCTTTACGAGCTGAGCTTGTCGGTGGCCGTATCATTTGACGCTCTTTCCCCTTCTGGCCTTCCGTTCTCTCGTTATTCGTGTCGGACTACCCCTCATAGGAACGCTCCTTCATTCTGATCCATCGTCGTAGATCGACAATAGACGGAGTTCAGGCACCAGGCACCAGGAAGAACACCATACCCGACTTTCTTGTTTAATTTTATCACATTTTTCAAAACGGCACTCTGACGACGACGAAGCGGAACAGCCTGTCAAACTACTGCAGACTACTCTGCTTACATGCAGAAGGATACGAAAGCAGTTGACTTGTCGCTAGTTCATTCGATTGCCCGATTTCGATCCGCTCGCAGGTGTACTCCCCTTTCCACGTCGTTCCCCACAAATCCAGTTGCGGTCATGTCCGTTTGACCTTTCGAATCACGACCCTGAAATTGAGCATCCGCCCTGAATAAAGCTTCCGTTACGACCTCTCTTCGTCCAGTGGCAAATTTCCTTTTTGCCCGTCTACAGGGGAATTCAACCGTCATGGCTACATCAGGAGTATATATGAACGACCTTGTGGAACTCGGGCTTCAATCTTTATCTTTCGTGCAAAGTCCCGCCCGATTACTCATTGCAGACTCCAATGATAATATCTTAGGCATAAATAATGCTGCCAGACGGTTTTTGTTCCCTTCGTCATCATCCGGGCCAATCAACAAATTGGCCCCGAATCTGAAGGACTTACCGTTAGTGCTTCTGGACCAGGACGCCCAAAGGTAAGTATCGAGCTATTACCTTTCCTCACGCGCGGCATATTACGACGATGGCCCTCAACTCTATCTCTCAATGCTTTCAACTTGGCAGTCAATCCACCAATGCGTTCTAATGCTTCTAAACTTTGACAGGTGGATCAAACTCGACCAAGTGCTCGCGAATGTTCGGGAAGAACTCAAGCGCGGTGACACCTCCCATAATTGCGTGGAGGCGGCCACCAATAGCAATCATGAGAACCCGAACACGCCTGTCCGGATAGAATCGTCTCTAATACAGACATCATCGGGGACAGTATTCAGCAGCTTATGTCTGGTACCAATGGAAACAGATGCACAAGGGGAACGGTCGACCACAGCAGTTGTTCCAAAACTAATGCACATGAAAGACAAAATTCTCGACCATTTACACGAGCTTGTTATATTTTGTCTTTCGATTGACGGCAATCTCCTTGTCACAAACAAAGCAGCGGAGGCACTACTCGGTGATAGTACCCCAGAAGTTGGAAGAGGAATCGACTGGCTGAAGGAGCGATGGAAGGTATACGAGCCCGACTTTTCTGCAGAAATTCCGTTTGAGAAATGGGGTATATACCCGCTACTCACGGAAGGTGTGATTGTGAGACAAACGATTGGGTATTACGATCCAACTGGCGCACCTAAGATTATCGAACTAGGAGGAGAGCCGATTAGAGACGACAACGGAAATCTAGTAGCCGGGAGTGCGTCCTCCTTTGATTCTGTCTACCCCTCGACTTGCGAGATTTTCCGGCTAGCGGCTTATCCTGTCGACTATTTTGCGTTGTCTCCAACAGAAGCTAACATATCTCGATATACTAGTTGTTTGGCTAAAGGATGAAACGAGCTGGCATAAAAAAGGCGAAGAGAAGTTTAGGCGGATATGTAACTCTATCCCCCAAATGGTATGGCGTTCATGGTCTTTAATTATCACTTTCGTGGCTCACCATATCTAGATGTTCGCCCTGACACCGGATATCAAACCCGAATACTTCAACAAACGCTGGTACGAGTATACTGGGTTATCTATTGAGAAGATCAGTAGTGGACATCACAACCCATTTTTGAATATTTGCCATCCCGTGAGATTGCCATCTTTCCTTTCATCGATAATTCTCTTCAAATATCTTACATGCTATTTTGGGGCTGTATAGGAGGACCAAGTTGCTGTAGAAGATGCTTGGAAACTTGCAGATGTATCAGAAAGTCCGGTTCAGGTTCAGTTCAGGTGTAGAGATTCGGAAGGCGACTATCGTTGGATGCTGTGTCGGGTAAGCTCGATTCTATTCTTGCTGTACATTGAAAGGGCTGATCTGACGGACGAGCATACAAGGCGAATTGCTATTTCGATAACCAAGGACAAGTTTCCAAATGGTATGTTATATCTGTTCAAGCGTGACTATAGTTATTTAACGAAGTATAGGTATGGAACTTTAACCGACATCAACGAACGTAAGTCGAACTGAGCCTCTGGGCCCCGCCATACATCCTAGGAAATATACTCACTACCCCCGACCATAGAAATAGAAGCTGTCGAAGAGCAATACCGGCTTCAAGATCAACTGTCCCAAATAATCCACAGCAGTCAGCTTTGTGTCATGAGAGTCGAAAATACACCAGACCGACGGATCTCCACTCTACACGGCCGGATGATATTTCCCGTAGGCGACAAACTTGCCGTCGGCGCCAACTTCCTGGAGGCATTTAAGGGATACGACGCATTTACAGAACCCCTCGAGCGACTTTTCACGAAGCAAGGTGAACTCATTGGACCCGATGTTACGGCGGAAATTGAGATGAAGGGGAAATGGTTTCGATGTCGGTTTACACCCAACGGACCAAGAAGTGTTCCAGCGGCCGGAAAGCCGGAAAGTATTTCGCCAATAAAGGGGAGCCCGGTTGATGCGGTTGTGCTAGTTGCGGCGGATGTGACTGCGAGATACATAGCCGATAAGGAGAAGTCACAACTTGAAGAGAGGGAGTCGGCGGCTGTTAAGGAGTCACAATTGAAAAGTACCTTTTTGGCAAATGCGTCACATGAAATCCGAACGTGAGTTCTTGCGAAGCTCATTGGATATGGCTCGGGCTCTGACGAAGTAACACAGGCCGATCTCCCAAATTATTGGAATGTCTGAAGTCCTACTGGACACACATCTTGGTTCGTAGGCTTTCAAAGGGTCGGTTTACTAGCATATTCTGACTTCCTTACAGAGGCTCAGCAGATGGAATACACGACCAATATTAATCGAAGTGCCAATGCCCTCAAGGCGATTATCTCCGACATTCTCGACCTTTCTAAGATTGAAGCCAAAAAAATGACAATTACTAACAGCGCATTCGACCTAAGCATGTTGCTCAACGAAATAATCAACATGTTCAAAGTTACGACTAGCCAAAAGGGACTTAGTTTTGACCATATCAGTATCCTGGACGAATCGGATCATCTTGTGATTGGGGACCAAGGGAGGGTTCGGCAGATTTTGACTAATCTCATGGGAAACGTTTGTGGCAACGCCTTGATTCTAATCCTGGATTGGGCAATGACTAATACGGTGCATCTTTTAAGGCCTTCAAATTCACATCGGATGGGTTCATCCGGATGATTACTATGCGAGATAAAGAACAGCCAGACCCAGACAGGGTACGAATTCGGTTTACCGTTGAAGATAGCGGTGTGGGGATATCAGACGAGGCTTTGAAGAAGATATTTTTACCCTTCAGCCAAGCTGACCAGACCACCAGCGCGAAGTTCGGAGGAACTGGGTTGGGGCTTTCGATTTCTAAAGAGGTTTGACCGGCATTTCCCCCCAAGCAATACAAGACACAGCCTAACGAATTTTACAGTTGGTCGAACTGATGCATGGTGAGATTGCATTGGAGCGGAGTAAGGGTGGCCCTGGCTGCGTCGCCTGGTTCACTATCCCATTTCAACGTTATGATGGGCGCAAAACTATCGACCTAGTCCCGGATAGCGACAGTAATAATGCAATGAACCGTTTCCGCTTCGAGATGGAGCGTGCAATGATGCGACACGACGAAGAGAATTCATCCGTCGGATCCGTCAGCCCTGCGCCTTCACCTCGCGCCAGGGCCGCACAACTGCATAATGCCTCGCCGGTACCCAACATGATATCGAACTCGGTTTTGTCGCGAGTAACAAACTCGGCAACATTAATGCCACCGCCTGAGCATCCGGCTTCGACATCCAGGGGTTCAAATTCGGCGTCAATTGATCGCTCCGGCGACCCTATTCGGGTGCTCCTTATCGACGACGACCACGTTGTTCGCTTGGTATTTGTACGATATCTGCAAGGTGTGGGGTGTACTGTTTATACGGCAGATAACGGGCAGGCGGGACTCGACCTTTTAGAGAAGACGTCAAATGGTGGAGGTTTCCCTGATTTGGTACTAACAGATTGCCGGATGCCCATTATGGTATGTCTCCGCCCCCGCCCCCCGGTATAGGTGCCGCAAAGCTAACTTTTTTTGGATAGGATGGGTATACTTTCGCGCGCAGAGTGCGAACTCACCCGCTAGCCAGCATAAGATCTTTACCAGTGGTGGCTATGTCTGCTGCTACGACTGACGAAGAAAGAGCGCGTTGTAAAGAGGTGGGAATGACCCAATTTTTATCGAAGCCAGCGAAGAAGGAGGAATTATATGAGGTTCTGTCAGGGGTTTTGAGACCGAGGAGGAGGTCTGATAGAGCCAGTAGTTCGAACTCATCAGGGCCAACATCCGTCCCTGGGTCAAGTGGAGGGGGGGGTTCGAATTGAATCGTTGCCTGGGTGGGGTGGATTATAGCGGTTGTTCAGGGGTGGTTTGGCGGAATCTTCGGGACAAGGAAAGTTAACGACAGCAGGGGAATCCAGCCGGGATAGCCACCTGACATCGAAGTATCGACGACAGCTCGAAGCCCTACCTAGAGGCCCACGTTTTTTCAGATTGAATAAAGTATTTGATACCCAACATGATTTCTCACCGTCGCACAATTTGCATCATCGGCATCACCATCATCTCCCCATACACCACCACCACAATTCTATCACAAACAACTACATTTTACCGGCGTTACTGGTCTCATACACCAGCATCCAAAGTGTCAAGGCGTTACCGCGTTTTTTCTAGGAAAAAATGAAAGAATTTGACTCATGAAAGAATCATTCACAATACAGGTAGTATCCGTTATTTTGGGGTCAGTTTCTTAAATTGTTTGGTTAATTCGGTCTCGTTCGTTTCACATCTTCATTCGTTTTAGGATTTTTACGCTCGTTTGCTTTTTGCTCTGTTCTGTTCATTCGTTATACTATTGCTACCATTGCTTTTCCTTCTACCACGGGTAGGTATTTTCTAGACTGAGGCCGACGGAACCTTTGAGTTCAAGCTTCTTCTAAACTACAGCGTGCGGTTTTACTCTTCCTATCCCTTTTGATATCCTTCGTATACAGTTTTATACAGGTCAGAAAACACCTATGAATTTACACTGATGTTCTAATTTTACAAAAGGGAAAACTTGAATGTAATTTTGTTTGCTTTCTTAACTTTTCTCTATATTTTATTGCATATACTACTTTCCCACTACTTCCTTCTTCTATTTTTACTATTTCTCCATTTTTGTATATAACTTTCTAAAAATTTGCTATTCCTAAGTTTTTTTTTTTTTTTTTTTACTTTTCTCACGACGACGACGACGGGGAGTTCCTTTCTTCTTCTTCTCCTTCTCCCCTCTTCATTTTCTTCTCTCTATCTCTTTTTTTAAGGTGGCTGTACGTAATTTAATCCGCCCGTTCCGGGGCTCCTACAGTGAGAATATCGATATCCACGATAATACACCAACCGATGCCCCTTTCCGAGCGTAGGGTTCGCCGGATATCAGATTAACGTTAAACGTCAAGTCAAGCTTCCGCCCTTCCACCATTGGCATCGGAAATCTAGATCCATCTCTTGCAGACTCCGAGACATTTAATTTAAATTAATCTAAAGGTGACTGGCTGCGCATGCATACATACATACAAACATACATACACACACATATATGTAAGCATGCAGATTCCTATCACATCCACATCCAGAATCCCACCTACCAGAAAACCTCGAATATCAAAGAGCCACCTGTCCGACAGTACTCCCCCCCCACGTGGGATTTTGAGGATTGATTGGATAAGATTGTTTGAAAATGGTTTGAAGCACACGATGGTGGGAATTATTCATAAGTGAACACGTTTCCACATGACCTGCGAGAAATTGGATTTCGTTTCCTGGTGTCGAGATGTCGACATATTCGCCCCCCCTACCCCCCAATAACTGTAAGAAGGAAAGAAAAGTCCCATCCAAACGGAATTCGTGGATCAAAGATTATATTATACATAACCCTCCCATATCCGGCACATTTCAGAAACATCCGATCATGCACGTTTAACAAAAAAAACACGTGTGTGTCACATAAAAGCTCTCCCAATTAATTCCCTGCATCCATTAAAAAAAAAAAAAGATCCGTATCAAAATCGATATCCCACGATATCCGAGTCGACGGTACACCGGTACCGCAAGTTCCCAAAAAAAAATCTTAAATTAACCTCCTACTCCCAAAACCTGCATGCCACGTCCCACAGATGCGATGCATCGGCGGCCGATAAAAAAAACCAAATGAAACCCAAACCAAAGGATACCCTTGACCCAAACCTGATGCGATGCATATGTCATGCAAGATGTCAACACGTTATCACACTACATGACAGCAGCAGCAGCAGATGTATGTACAGCAAGGTGAGACAATCCGAGTCCCTCCCCGGGCCATTCCTCCCTTGCCCCACCAATAAGTTCCAATTCTTTGGAAAAAGTTGGTTGGGCGTACGGCTGAAAGGGGATGGGGGGCGATTGATTTAAGCTTATTTTTGGGCAGCCAGTAATATATGGACATTTGTAGCTTACGATTTTGGATGGTTGTTGATTGCCGTTGGTTGGGATTATGTGAAGGAATACGGTACGGATGTCTACGGGAAGCACCTATGGATTGACGGTAGTGGTGGTCATTTTAATGCAATGCAGTATCATTCAACCTGTTACCCCTAGTTTATCGCCCTTGCTTGCTTTTATATGTGACTCTCATGAAAAAGAAGGAAAAGAGAAAAAAAGGAAAAGGAAAAGGAGAAAGCGAGGGAAGAAGAACAGGTAGTGTATATACTCAAGTAGGAAGGGAAGAAAAGAGAAATTAATTGGGCCCCATTGACAAGTACGATAACAAGAAAAGGTAAGAAAAGAACAAAGAAAGAAAAGAAAAAGGAAGAAGAAAAAAAGGCCATCGTAGTCTTCAAGGAGAAACCGATTTTATTCATCTCAATCATCATACCCATAAAAAAAACACACGAAGAAGATAAGTGCGGCAAAAAGGAATATGCTGATAAGCAGAAAGAAGCAAAAAGGTATGTTAAGTCGTTGTGGCACGGTCCCTTCTAGAGAGGATGTGAAGGTTGGGCCTTAAGGGCGAAGGAGGCGGAAGAGGCGATCTCCGAAGTATGGAGTCGTTCCAGTGGGGCCTTCTCATCCCTGCCTGGTGGTACGACGGCGCGTATTTTGTGGCGTGAGCGTGGGGTAGTTGTAGAGATAATATGCGGCGGCTGCTGCACGGGGTTTAGGAGGAATCGATGGATCCCTAGGTTTAGGAGGCTTTTTCGACTTTATATAGAAGGTCGATAAAGACTTCCCTTTATCTATCCTTCTTAGAGGCTGGGGTGATGTTTATTCCCATCTCTGGGATTTCAGATGGTCGTCTCCCTCTCGCGACTATAAAAGTAGTACCTGTCCGTGGATTAGTACCATATAATATCAAAATAGAATTGAAGAAATGAGCTTACTTCGCCATTTCATAGCTTGTCCAGCAGATAGCCGTGCTAGGCATCGCGTTGACAATTCTTGGCCTCCATCCCCTCATAAACCCACGCATGCCCTCCCTCTCATTAATGATTCTGGCAGCGTCAAACAAGCTGCTACAAGTCCTTATCCTTGGATCCTGACTGTTTCCTCTTGTCTGTAAGAGTGTCTTGATCACATCCAATGGTGTTGTCAGACCCGCGGCAACAGCACCGGCCAGACCACCGCTAACGCAATGTGTTAATGGGTCGTATTTCTTCTGCGGGTTGAGGACCTTTGAAAGAGATTCGTAGGCAGTGAATTGAATTGCAGTGAAGGGAATAGTCATGGCCAAAGTAGTCGGATATGAGACATAGAAAGCCCGGAGGCCTTCATGGCGGTGGACGGTACGAGCACAGTCAAAGACCGAACTATATGTTGAGTTGTGCATTTGCATGCGTTGTTTGATCACTATAATCCAACGTCATGTCAAAAATCAGCCCTCCGCTCTCAGTTCTGTGGTTTTTTGCGTAAAAACGTGGGGGCACAACAATCAGGCGGAGATATTTACCGTCGAAGGGGTTCATTAAGGCATCGCTGGCGATGGTCGCACAAGCACCGGCAGTCGCTGATTACACTCTGTCAGCCTTTCACTCTTATAGGATCCTTTGTCGGCTCTTATCTTCTGTTTGGCAAGAACATACCGACGGCAATTGGATGATGGTCATTTCCCACGTTCCCACCGAGGTTGTGCTTCACAAACTCGTACGTGGCGAAGTAGACGGCGTGTGCAGGGCCTGTTCGTGGTCATAGTCAGCCTTTTATTCGCAGAGATATCGCTGAGGTCCCGTATTTGGGCACAGAGGACGTTTTGGTGATAGTGTATGGAGGGGTAACCATACCAGCCCCGACAACCACGCTGCTAATCCCCCGCCAAAGTGTCCGCGCGCCTTCTGTCGCAGAAATCTGAGATACAGCATTTGCGATTCCAGTATATGCGGTCGCCGACCCAGCGGGATTGACGATCTGCATTCTCGTCTACATTTTAGAAATGTTATTAGCAGTCTGTTTGACCAATATCACCATTTAAGGTGTCTACACCCGATTCGTGGGAAACCACTGCAACCCCCCCACCATATTGGGGGGATCCGATATCGCAGGTTTCTTCCCGCGATACCTATTGGGCAAGTCGGAGGTGGTATTTACCTTGATCGCGTCTACTGGGTACATAACAGTATGCTCCATGATACCGGCGAAAGCGCCGGCCAGGAGATTAGAGAGCAATGAGGTGTTCGGAGGTAGAGCCTGTGAAATATCATTTTTACCAAGTGTTTTCTCTCTCTCTGGCCCTCAAACTCTCGTGTCAGCCGGGGATACGTCCAATTGATGGGGTACACACGGCGACCGAGGCGGGGAAGAGAAAGAGAAAAAAATTGGCACAGCAGTTAGCGGAACACGTTCCAATCATCGTCGCCCGCAGGCAGTTTGCTGTTGCTGTTGCTATTTTCTTTGTCTTAAGAAACTTAGCAACGACGCCATCACAACGTAGTGGTGACGATTTGGTAGACGTATAAGTGATGATAGTGGGATATCGACATACCTCATATTCGTACTCCTCCGGAGGCTCAATATTGGCCATCCGTTCTAGCTTTGCGTCTAAGGCAGCCAGTTTGACGGTTTGAAGTGGGAAGGATGGGGTTGGTGTTTGTCGTGGGATGGAAGGATGAAAGAGAGGGAAAAGGCGAGATCGGGAACAGAACTAGGTTTCTGCTGACCGTATGCACTCAACAGAGATTATCAAGGGAAAAAACAGCGTCAACCCGCACAAAGATGGAGGCGAAAAGGATGATGAGATGGCGATGATGTTGGACGGTGGTCGAGCTGGTGGAGAGGAAGATAATTGCACGACCAGGAAGAATTTAATTGAAGACCGGGGTGCTGTCTAACAGTGGAATAGCGCGGGAGGCCCAAGGAAAAGGATGTGTCTTTCCAAGCGCTGGTTTTTTCATGCAGCTGTTGAGGGTCCGGTAGATGGGAAGGGTGTCACTAAGAAAGTATCTCCACGGAAAATACACCCTTCTTCACTGATAATTTGTCACTACGGTTTTTTTTTTTGTTGGATAAGAAAAGAAATAGAGAAGATAATATAGATACGGAAGAGATAATATTGTATGTACGCACGTGGTGATATCTCTAAATTTAAGATCGGTTTTGCAGTTCTTTGATGCACCAGGAACTTCAATTAAAAAGTTATCCCGCGACGTCACGATGCTCTTGATCTTGATCTTAAGCTGGGGGGCAAGCTGCGCTGTGGAGAACAAACTACTTTCTTTCGCGCGGCGAAGGGGAGAGATTATCTAGATAATCTATCTTTTTTTTTTTTTATCCTCGGAGCCACTCGGCTTGATCTTTTCCCTTGTCATCAGCCTGCATCCTCTTCCCATCCCATCGGCCCGGTTGGAACCTCCTTTTTCCAGGATTAGTCCCAGCCTCGTGAACAAACACCCCCCATCCTTAAAGCCGACTGGGGCAAACACCCGGCGTCTCCTTCTTGCCGACCGGCGTCGTTCAATAACGTTTTATCAGATGCAAACTGACCTCGCTGGGACGACAAACGTTGCAAACAGGTCTGTAGCAGTGCTGAGCTCTTTTGCTAAAATAACCGACCATGACTCGCATTTTTGTCTTGTCCTTTTCTTGCGTTCGCGTTCTCCAGTCTATAGCAAATAGGGTCTCATCGGTCTCGTAACGGGAATCACAAGCTGGGGAAGGAAGATCGATCCATCAAAGGTCTGGAACCTGTATGTAGTAGTGGCTTAGTCAACCGTCTCTGGGGTAGCGGTGTTTGTCCGATTTGATTTGAATTTTTTTTCCATGCATTATATTTACAACGCTTTCCACACAAGCGCATGCTTCGATCCCGACGCCATGGCGCTGCTCTAGATCTAGGGCGTCTACAAGACTTTCTCCGCGACGGTATCTAGAAGCGCCACCCAAGTTAGTATTCAATCCTATAGAAGTCTCAAGAAAAAGAAACAAATATCAAGTGAAATCAAAGAAAGTAAAAACCAATAAAGAAGAGATATATGAAAACTGACCGTTGACACCAGTATTGTCACCCTCCTCGAATACTTTGCTAACCTTTCCATTCTCAACCACAACTGCGTATCTCTTGTTCCTCAAGGTTCCAAAGATGGCCGAAGACTTCTCGAAAGTCATGCCCATCTTCTTTGCGAAGTCGCCGTCGGCATCGGCCAAGAAGCGGATCTGATAGACTCGTCTTAGTAATAATGTCTTAAAAGATTGAAACTGGGGTGGGTGACGTACGCCAGATTCCTTAGCCCCGGGAATGGATTCTTTCCATGCCTATTATGATGGGTTTTCTGTTTCAGTGTCTGCAATATTATATCCGATTGATAAATGGCATTGTTTGTCTGTTTGTTACCTTCATAACGAACGGGTCGTTGACACCAATCACATATGTCGGGGTGCTCTTGATATCCTTGTGAGCGATATATCCGGGCACATGTGACGCCGAACACGCCGGGCCTAATTTGCACAATCAAAGAAAAAAATTACAATTAATACCCATTCCAGCTCCCATGCCATCCTCGTATCTTTTCTGTCTTCTTTAAGGAGT
The DNA here is from genome assembly GCA_036872755.1 of Orbilia blumenaviensis. Taxonomy (NCBI): domain Eukaryota; kingdom Fungi; phylum Ascomycota; class Orbiliomycetes; order Orbiliales; family Orbiliaceae; genus Orbilia; species Orbilia blumenaviensis. Next base: position 496,741 of record JAVHNS010000015.1, read on the forward strand.
TTTGGTGAGACGTTTTGGTGGATGGGAAGGGACATACTAAATGCGCCTGGCACTCCAACAATGACAGCCTTCTTCAAACCAGCTAGTTCGGAGGCGATATCAACCACATTTCCTGGAGAATCCTCCTTCAGCTCGACGGAGGGGATTGCATCACCAACAGCGATGAATCTTGCTGGTGTAGAATGGAATTGACGAATCCCACGGCTGGATTGGCGGAGAGTGGTACGAAGGAAGCTCATTTTTTTTAGAGTGAGAGAGATTTCTGAAGGTCAATTGGTGATTTTGGAGGAGTAATTGGCAGAGGAGGAGGAGGAGTTGAAGAGGAGATGATTGGATTTGTGAGGGGAAGCTTAGCTCAAGCTTAAGAATTGGCTGAAATGGTTGGATTGGAATGGAATGTTGGGGGCTTCTTGGACACTGCGGCAGGGGATTGGCGACGTCATTGCCGCATTTGTTGCCGCCCTGGACTATTCCCATTTTAGGATCACAACATCCTCAACACGTTCTTATGACTGGACCCACACTGTCGACATAAACCTGGAATTTTAAAGATTATAGACGATCTGGAAAGCACTATACGATTCTAGCCTATTTCTCTATATACAAACATAACGATTGTACGATGACTTTCCAACTATGAGATAACCCGGGAGGCTCCCTTTGACACCAGTCATCTTTTAGGGTTGGACGCCTGCTTCTCGAATATTTCCTCTGCAAGTCCCAGGCCAACTTGGCCGGTGAGACAAACCCTGTCTATGGGCTAGAAGGTAAGACGCACACCTATTGGGCCCATGGGTATGTGTATCTCCAAATGCCGACATGCACATGGTCATGGATTATCGGTGTATTGGTGTCAACGTCCCGTCATAACGAAAGGCAACACAAAGTAATTATCTCTTGATGCGGTGCCGGATTGTATTGAAGTTGCTTTTGAGTATCATGGTCGATGGATCCGGGCCCGGCCTCTAGGAACCGGAGATCCGTTTTACCATGTCAGTCGTGTCGGGATCCAGTCCCCTTACAGCTCGACATGCTTGTATAGTGCCATCTCTTTTGAAGAATTCCCCCTAACCCAGGTATCAGCCTATTTCATACCAAAGCGATACCTCGAGGTCGACGCACTTCTCTATATATATATAGATGAGAAAGCAGGCTTTACATTCTGGCTTGGAATAAAATTAAGGGTATCATATCGGGGGGTTGTGTGTCGCTCAAATTGATCGGTCGGAGCTGCCGGCTTATCTGTGGGAGATGCTAATCGAGTAATCTGTCGTTAAGCTAGATATATCGATAACCTCAAGTATATATTATAGAATTAGTGAGTATGAGCCAGCAGGCAAAAAGCTATATGAACACTCTCTTGAATCCAACATGTTAGCCCTGTTCTTTGCCATCATTCCCCGGATTTTTGCCCATATTCCCTCTTCTCTAGACTTTACAAACATAATGAAGCGGAATTCTTTTCTAGAGATGCCTATGCCTCCGTACTAAGAGGATACATCCTCTCTTACCAAAGTTCTTTCTAGGTGGCAGCCTGTTTCCGATCCTAAACAAGCGTAAACCCGCGAACTGTAGCGGAAAGAGGTGTGGGATTTCTCATCCCTTCCGTGTCGTGAAGAAGATTGTATGAAATGGCATCTGGAGTCGAGGTGATGGCCCTTGTTCTCATATATTGCTCCTAGATAGCTGTCAAAGGAACTTATATGTAAAGAACGATATCATGTTTACCCTCATAAGGGGGATCTCGTATAGTGTTTCGTTGGTCTCTAGCAAACGTTCATATATGTCATTAATGTATTAAGTTCGCAAGAACTCGGGCACGTCATCGTGGGCTTGCCAGTTACATGCGCCCCTTCCGAAGGCCAGGTGATAAAAGGTCTCTCGACTTTAAACCATCAGGCAGCCGCCCCCTGATGATATCATGATGTGGATGCATCACTGATTTTGGCAACTCTCATGAGCTCGCTCAAGTCTTTTGACCATATATGAAACCGAACCCTTATCCTGAGTGCCTGGGCGGATATGTTTAAATTAGAAAAATAAATATATATGATCGCAAGCCCCACCATCTCAATCCAAGATTAAAAATATGCGATGTTCATATCGCACCGGTGTTACGACTGTGTATATATGTATTTATATTGGACTTAAGTAAAGACTTCGTCCATAAGAAGCTTTGGGCATCGAAAGCAGATTTGAGGCGGGTCTGGGTCTTAATTAGCCACGCCTCTCACAGAAAATAGGGAATTCGAAGCAATCTTGTTTTTGGAAGCCCTCGGGCCCTCGTATTAATTAATACCTGGTCACAGGTTTTAAAAGTCTGAACCCGGCGGGAAAATATATCCTTTTCGAATATTCGCATTCGCATTGGGAATTGGCTCATTGCTGCTTCTGACCCCCGCTGCGAGCTCTTTCGCATGTCCCATGGTATACCTTGCCAGAGGTGGAGTGCTATCGAACCAGTCTACCTATTTTAAGTTAGTTAATTGAAATACGTATTTATGACCGTTCACTAGATCTGCTGGGAAAGGGCCTGCAAAGTCTATATTTCAATTCTTCAAAACGTCACCGGGACTTGGTTTGTAGCCTGGGACGCTCAATTTATCCTTCTTTGAAAAGGATGGTGGCCAAAATGTGTCAAAACGATCTATAATACGAAGCCGCGCGAAATATATGTTACGGCTTCGCAAGGTATATATACTACAGCTTAAGCGAGGCATAAGTGTGTTAATTTTTCATAGTTATGCTCAACTATCAGCCTGTTACTAACCAACCATTAACCAAGCAGCCAGTGTACTAATCTATAATTATTTCATATACTTTGGCTATTTAATGCGCATATATTATTAGCTATAATTATATTTGTTAATAAAAGAAGTAGCCTGCAGCTGAACCTTTCGCTGTTTAGCTGTCTGGCTTTTCTCTAGCTTCTGACTAGGCAGGTGGGCAGACTGGTGGCAGGCTAGTGGCGGGCTGATAGTTGAGCATAACTATGAAAAATTAGCACACTTATGCCTCGCTTAAGCTGTAATGTATATATTTTGCACCGTCTGCATTATATATCGTTTTGACACATTTTGGCCGTCATAGCAGAGCGCTGGCACACCTTACATAGTTTGAACTACCTTTTGATAGCCGTAACCAGAGCTGGGAACCAAAATGATCTATTCATCAACTTATAGCATGTATTGGCGGCGCGACGGGAAACTCCGTCATGGAACTCTTTAATTCGATCAAAGAGTTCCTTCCCGTTTTCAAGGACTTGAGGCTTTTGTCCCTTATATATATGTGATCCATAGCATATCATCCTTGCCATTAATTAAACCGTCTGTCATTTTCTTTCTTGGTTGATCTTGGCTGGAAAGACGAGTATAGTCTTCCGCTGACCTGTTAACTTTGGTATATATATATAACCCCGCTTCAAGAGCTCCACCAGTATGCGGATCTAAATGGTGTTATCTTCGGCGGCATATAAACGCCAACCGCTCGGTGCCTTAGTCGCCGGATATTGGGTCTTATTTGATGAACAAACCCATAATGAGGAACATATTCCGTGGCGGTACATTAGCTGAATAAACACCATCCCTTTAAATATATAATCAGGGCCCGGGCCTAGGCGGCACTAGGCATTAGGACAAACTGTGCTGTTGGATTGACCTGCACCACCTGGCTTGGATGCTGTCCCAAGTAATATCTTGAAAAAATTGGAAGGGTTTTTGTTTAGCCCTCATCCCTAGAAGGTACTTGGCTGAATTTGTGCTGCTCAACGATCGAGACGAGAACATCGGGTGCCTCGAAACTTCGAGGTTTTGGACGTCTTTGATCTTCTTCTAAGATGGGGATCAGATCCATCAGATTTCCTGCTTGATGGGAAAAATGAACGACTGGCCAACAAACCCGTCTCATTATTTTATCATGAGAATAAACTAGTGGAAATCCAGGCCGCACCATCGCCTGTGTGCGGTTAGAGGGGGCCTGGTTACATAGTTATCGAACCACTTTGGAAGTTTAGCACTAGGTCCAAGGCGTCGCGTTGGGAATATTTCCCACCAGCTGAGTTTGTATCGAACCGTGATGGTTGGCTGATGCGAGCGAAGCATAGACATATAACATCTTCTGTCACGTGTATATATGTAGATACTAGTATATATGATGACCATTTAACGTCGGTGAGTTTTGCTTTTTTGTGATATTTGAGAATCAGACAGCTGAAAATATCTTTCGTATATGTCCTGAAGAAGCCGGCGTACTGTAAGGTCATGTTATTCGAGATACTAAAGGTAGATGTATTTTTTTGTACTCACATTTCGATGGCTCTCGCCAGTGTAGGTCTTTAATTGAGATGCAGAGAATATGCACTCTTCTCTGGCCGTCATCAAGCAATATTCTTTCGATAATGTGTCTTTGGTATATAATGTTAAGCCAAAAGCCTGCCTGAACCGATCTCCACTATATGCCTGACATATAATGCGTTATGTATGATATCCAGTATCCTAGGGGTGGGAGGTGATGTTGAAATGATGAGAGAAAGGATGTGTTTCGGTGAGTAAATATATTGTGTGATCTTGATGGAAAAAAAAAAGAACCTTGTAGATAGAGGGCGGGGTTGAAGAGTTTGAGAGAAAGAGAGAGAACCTTGGGGATGATACGAGGAAAGACAAACGTGATCTTCGCGAGTGCGTCCCAGGGCTTAGGGTACTTTGGTGAAGTTGGCTCGCCGCCCTGCGTATAGTCGTTAGGCGCCTCTTAGATCCTGCTGTATCACGGTTTTTCTTTTGATTTGGAGAGTTTTTAGGTCCAGAAAGTTGTTTTATTTTTCTGGGCTTAGCTGAAATCTATATTTTGGGGCTCATAGGACCCAAATATATTATGCCAGGAGTATATTGAGGGGTTAGATACTTAAGTGCCTTATGATCAAAGACTGTATTCACACTCCTTGGTCCTTGAAGATGGGTAGTAGTTCCTAATCCTGGCAAAATTTCACGACTTCTGGAGTGAGATATGAATAAGGTATACATGGTGCGTGAGGCCTGGATCTCACATGCTACCCCTCGGGGTCAAAAATATAATAACCGGCTTATAACGTTTATGGTTTAGTTCCGGTGTGAAATTGGCTACAATTTTGAAAAGCATTATATAATTGGCCAATATTGCAACGTAGATTTGATATTTTGAATCCCCAAAAAGGGGTGCTAAATCGCTAATGTTCAAAGGTTCGTATATGAACTGAAATGCCAGCGCTATAGCTGGTGCGAGATGCTAAAAAAAACAAAAATTTACAGGGTATATATATTTACGATCCATCCTCCGTGAAAAGACTCTTTTCCACAAACCTATTAGCTACTAGCCAGCCAATGAAATACCACTTTATGTAGTAGTAAAATACCATTCCGTTCATAATACCATGGCCATCCGGCATCCTATCAGCCATGGTTTTAGCAACACGTAAAATCCAACAAACAGCACAGCCAGCCTCCCCATTCCAATATCTGTTTTCCGTCAGTCAACCCCTCTCTCAAATATGCAGAATACCAATGTTTCCGAGGATAAATTGATATGTATCATCTCTGAAGTTGTCATCGATCTGTGTCTGGTACCACGCGTACATGCTGAGCAACTTCTTCTTAACGCTCCAGCGAGGCCAATTGACGACCAGAGTACCAGTGTTTGGATTGAGGTTGTAAATGAAGTTGAGATAATATGAGCGGAAGGAAACTGAAGCGTAGTTTGGAAGCACACCAAAGAAGACCTGTAGAAGATCACTGCCGTGGAATGTGCCCAAGACAGGAGTTCCATAGTTGTAAGAAGAGAGATATGACCAAGATGGTACATCCGGATGGACGAGGTTGGCGATATCGAGGAATGCTCTGCGGGTAATTGTAAAAGTAAGATCACCAAGGATGGCGGCCAATCGCTTGTACTGAGGATACCAATTATTCAGGATACCGGTACGGAAAGGAGATCCGTCAGTAGTAACGTCGGGATAAGTGTTGACTAATGTCTGGAGTTGCGCCGTGGTTGCGCCGTGGAAGAAGTAGGTCTTCAAATAGTCGACAACTTGAGCGGTGGTTCTGATTGTGGATTGGAAGAGAGCAAAGATAGTGCCCTCGTCTTCTTGATCACCGATGATAAATGGGACCTTTGCGAATTTTCCGCCCAAAGCAAGCAGGTTTGGAGACTGTGTGAGGACAACGCCATCCGGGCGAGGTAAGTATGAGAGCGAAATAGATGAGTAGCTCAGAAGACTAGGAACCGAATTCGTGGCGTTAAGGAGTACGGAATACGGAGCAGCTCGAAGGCAGGCGAGTGTGTCCGAAGCCTTGGAGCACCCGGCAGCAGCGACAACAGTATCGTAGACCTTCTGGCCCTTTGGACAATCAACTGGGTCTGCGGGAACGAGACTGCCAGAATTCATGATAGCACCACGGAATAATGGCTTGCCCTTGTAGGTATGGTCGCCGTCGTACAAAGCCATCTGGTCGAAAACTGAGATTGCGCCTGCGGATTCACCCCAAATAGTAACTTTGCTTGGGTCCCCACCGAAAGCTGCGATGTTGTCCGCAACCCACTCCAAGCCTAATCTTTGATCGAGAAGGCCAAGATTCGATGCACCATCAGCTAGAACTTCTTTGCCAGGCAAGAAACCAAAACCTCCAACTCTATAGTTGACAGTGACCATGATCACTGGCTGCCCTCGTGCTACACCAGATGAAACCCATGGCGCACCATCGTACATTGTATTCCAACCAATCTGAAACCCACCGCCGAAGATCCAAAAGAGGACTGGCAGCTTTGAGTTTGCAGTGGTGCCTGCGGGTCGGTGTATATTAAGGTAGAGACAATCTTCACCAGCATTGAGGACTGTCTGAAAGAGAGGAGTGTTGAGTAGGAGGCCAAGTTCAGAAGTTGGAATAGCATCGTTTAAGGCGGTGCTAAAAGTGAACTGGGGACAAGCTTTTTGATTCTCTGTCGCATAAACCGTGCCCAATGGTTCAGTTAGCGGCTGAGGAGGCCTCAATCGCAGCGCACCTACTGGAGGTTTCGCGAAAGGGATTCCGGGGAATATTTCCACACTACCAGCTTTGCCAATGATTGTGGCTTTAGGGTAGCTGATTGTGACTGTGGGCGCGGCCGCACGTTCCTCGAGGACTGCGGCTGGCGCGGCGAGACTAAGTCCCAGGAGGCTAGAGAGAACAAGAAGGACCTTCATCTTGGCGATCTATTCGATTGATCAATTGCACAAGCGATCTGGTATTTTCAAGCTACCAAATTGATTGACAAGCTCGTACTGCCTTGGTGATGCCGTAAAACAACATTTTTTCGACGACAATGGCCTCTTCTTAAATGCGCAACGCCTAGCCATAGCTTTCATCTTGGTAGATGGGAAATTAGTGAGTTCTGTGAACTTTGCAGATCTGAAGCTTCACATGGAAGGAAATGAACATTCTTTCGTCTTCATTTCTGGCCTCGGTTTAGCATTGCAGTGCTAATTCGACCAACCTCTCGAGCTCCGCAAAGTTGATCCAACCCCACAATTGTATAAACTGCGCTGTCTTTTGCGGGGAGCGTCTATAGAAACGTGGGCTGCAATTGCCATGCAATGCATGTAATGGGGCTGGCTGCTTGTCTTTGAGTCGAGTCTCGTGCAGCTTTTAGTACAGATTAGTGAGGTCCCGTCCGGGCCTTTTCCCTGATCTGGTTAGGCCATGACGCCCCCCGGTCCCCCAAACTTGGCATCGTGGGGAAAATCGGTCGCTTACCAGACTACGCGAGTACTGTCAGGGGTCCTTGCACGATGAGTTTTGAGCCGTGGTACGTATTTCAGCACCAGGAAGGTCCCTAAGTTGGTAATTGCGTATACCAGACGGTCGCTGGAGGGCAGGATTTGGAGGGTCGGGACCAACCGGTTCGTCGGTAAGCCGATACAGAAAACTAGTTTTCATTTCTAGTTAGCGCACTTCCATTGAAAAGAATCGAACCCACGCTTTCCCCGTGGGTTCGAAGGAATCTAGATTTTATCCGGCCCGGGATTCCTCCTACCCCGCCCTTGGTTTTGTTTCCCCACTGCGTTGAAACACTATTCCAAGCAGAATTGTTGAGAGCCTGTATTCGAAATTGGCCGACAGAATGAAATCACGTCTTTGGGATTGCTTGCAAAAGTCCGGTCGACGCTCCACACCGCCGCCAGAATACGGTAGCATGTGAATTCTGCAACTGCTATCACTCCAATCTTAACCGTCATCATCTGTACAGACGGACATATCGTCAAATTCAAGTATACATGTGATGGGCAACGTGCATGGCTATGCGAGTTCAGGAAAAGTCCAGGCGATCGTCGTAGTATCTTCGTGCCGTCTTTGGTCACAAGCCATGCCGGGGAGTTAGGCCTCTACTAGGAAATACCTGTAATCAGCAGTAGAGTCAGGTCAACTTGCTTTGAAATACAACCCTTTGTCGAACACTTGGTTTCTGTTGTCACCCAAAGGCCGTTTAATTTTTTTTTAGAGAGGGTGGCCTCGACGCAGGAACATTAGAAAATACACTAAGGCTAGGCCATCGCATTGACCAATCCGGAACGTCCACTTGACTTCGAACCGCTCGTCCGAGATGTGCCAATAGTGAATTTCAATCAATCTCGCGCATTTGTCTGTTGAACTTAGATTCTTGTCTTTCATCTGCCAAGATATTCGCAACTCCACCTTAGTGTCGCAATTAATTCACGCTCGGTATATTCCGCTTCTTCTGGCCTAGCCTCTGGCTATCAGATTAACTGCGCTCCTCATTCGTCTATTCTCAAAGCGGCAGAGATTTCGGTAATCTATTTCATTATTAATATAGGAAACCCTAGTTGCGGAAACTGTTGGTGCCGTGTGTCATGTCTTCGAATTCTAAGAAATTTAATTGTGAGGCGTGAAACTAAGCAAAGTAATTGCGCCCCAGCTACAGCCCAACTTAAGATTGACAATGATAACTATCACTTTTGTGAAATAAAGACTTTGATACAAGCTCACGCCAAAATTTGTAGTCCTTGGTAGTGTTATTCAAGTGCATGCGCACTTGAATTCATGAAGCTTTTTGTTTCACCATCGGTCTGTAGGTGCTATTGCTGTCTATTAACAAGCCAATGAATTACTGAAGCTCATTAATATACAATAATGCTTTGATTTAAGTGACAGGAATTCTGAAATCTATGAAACCAACTGGTGGACAGCTTCAATTTTCGTTTTAGTGAATATAGTTTTAGCTTGCGAGACCAGTCTTAGCATAGCAACAAAGCCTAAGCCTATCTGGGTCGGATTCAAGATGAAAGGTTAGGTATGCACGTGTGAGGCTACAGATAGGCGTTTATGTATATTGAGCTCGAGGTAGGGGCGGATCTTCGTCTATAGCTACCCGGCGATAACTTCCAAATTCTAATATGCACGCAGTTGCAGCCTTCAGGTGGCCTCACATGAAAAACTTTGGACGATCAGGGCCAAGTATGCAAGGGCCGGAAGACCCATTCACCTACGCAGTACAACCTATAATATGGCCGTTAAAGTGCTGCAGGATGATCGCACGGACGCCATACCACCTTTTGCGCAAACGTATGGGATTGACCCCGCTATCAAATTAATTCTCGGATTATCTGTATGCGTCTACCAAGCACTTCTGGCGATCGGCGAGCTTCCGAATATTAATACCAAGCTCAACAAAAAAGCCAAGGAGGCTTCGACTAATCGTGATTGCTGATTCTTCCGATTATAGACCGAACTGGTAGTTTTACTCAGGCAGTTTGTCGCCTTTTACAAGTGCAGCGTGCATTGAAGACGTATATGACAGCCTAGGTCTAGACAGAATAAATGCCAAACTTTTTCATGTGCTCGCCTGTATGTACTGAGGGACTTTGCACTTCAGTGAAATATTATTTTGTTGAGACATTTTCGTAGCCAATATATAATATTCGAATACAGCCAACCCGTAATGATACTCAGCCTCCTCCATACGGGGAACCGGAAGTCGACTGCCTGATTAAGACACGTGAAGTAAATGGAGGACTATTGCAGGTACTGGAAGGCGTTTGAGGTTTTAGAAATATCTGGGTATCAGCGAATATTTTCACCGACTTACGGCTTACCCCTAGGATACACGCATCTGCTAATTTTCTAATTGTAGATGTGTACGAGTCATAAATTTGTTCATGCAATGTGATACTCGAGTACTCATAATTTAGGGGCCGCCAGACTATAGGTGCCATCCCGCGGCCAAAATTTGGGATATATACCGCAAGCCTGTGTACCCAGGAATATGCCGAACCCTTAAATTTTACAGAACCAGACGAGACACACTATCTAGGATGAACTGACGTTGGAGTTTGGTGGGTTTCTAATTCATGGCCTCAACCTTGTTGAAATCTGGGCTGTGAGGAATTATGACGTTTAGTAATTATGATTTACGCTCCATCTACTGGTCGAATGTTGATATCCTTAAGCTATGCTTGTAGGTTTTATCTACGTATATATACGCATGTTTTTCCATTTGAACAGACTTAATGATGAACAGCAGACTAAATTGCATTCTCAAGGGAGAACGACTGTGAATATATGATCGCCATATTACTTTCTACTTCGAAGAGGTAGTTCGCCGTGTTGAGTCGGACTGGTAAGGCCTATAACCTATGACTCCCGAGACTAGGTAACCTCGGCTCTAGCGATTTAAGTAACGATTCGCTCAAATAGTCACTGAAGGGTGGATAGGCCTGCTCTTTATGTATACATGCAGCTCCAAATTCTATCTGGACTTATTATATTTTTAGGCTTCGGGTTAAAATTTGATTATTCTTGTCGGGCTAAAGAGAATAAAGGTATTACACCCATAAGCCTACGTAGCCTCAGTCCCGTAATTACCGAGACTATTTAATAACGATGAGCGCATTCTTTAATGATGTTCATCGATTGAGTATGGGTTTTGTTTTGGTGTCAACTAAGTATCACAATAGGCAAACGGTTTAGCTCTTCAAACATAATTAAAGTGGAACGTATACTTAAGTAAGTACGTATCACTTAGCTACCCTGATGCTCTAATATAGCCTTCTATAGCGTCGAGTGTCTCGATGTATTTGTGGGCACGACATCCTCCTAGGTTTGTTGACTTAGGTTGGAAATTTAGGTATGAGAAACGCTCGAGAAGATATATTACTGTTTGACTAGGCTTCCATATACGTATACCTACCTAGGTAGGTATATACCAATTAGTGTTCAAGTATACACCCTGGTCTAAAATATAACGATTGAAGGTTAATATTATAATTTCCAGTTAATTCTATTGGGTATATATGTAGTTTGAAGTGGATACCATGATCTGGAAGTGGGGGAGACATGGATAATTCATTGCATTTATTCACCTAGCACACGCCATCCCGAATCCCGACCGGCCCTTCCGCGATCCAACATATGCATAGCCAAATATTGTAGTGCAATGTTTGTTTAAACTTCGCGTTATAAAGGGACCTCGAGCCTGGGCGAGTGCGGTGTAGTACCTCCGAACAGTTATTTCAATTGGGTCTTGGAGTGGGCGCCCGACGCCCGATGGATCCCTATCACCACCTCGGTTGTTGAAATATCATTTTTCGGGCTCCCGATTGTCGGCTGTCTTGATTAAGCTTAACGTCACTGGTTTCAACTTGCAGAGCTCCTTCAATCGAAGTTAATTGCGGGTGCTCGCCGGTGCACGTTGTATACATTGTGCGCTAGTAACGTTAGCTGATTAGGTGACATGCAACGCAAACTCGTGCTAGGGATTGTTGGGTTTCGTTATCTACCTGTACCAGTCACCAAGCCTGAGCCATGGAATGTATTTCTAAGCAAGGCATTCCGTATTAAATTTCTGGTTTTCGAGGCCGGCTAGTTTGTGACAGTAAATCTTAACACTACATTGAAATATCTAAATTCAGTCTTTCGAGGGCGCTGTGGCAATTCGAATCGAAACCGACGCATTTCGCCGTATCCATGTCTTCCATACAAACGAACCTGAGGAGCCGATCTTGGCAGAAGGATCAGTTCCTGGTGTCCACTGACCCCGGTCTATTTCCAATTCCACGGGTCATAGAAGTTTTCGATTCGAAAGATTTTTACTGGGCAAGTTCAGTGCCCTCGGAGGCAATGGAGGAGATGCTGCGAAGTTCGCTCTCATTTGGCGTATATGAGCAGATTACACCCGAAAACCAAACCGATTCGACCACGGAGAACAAGTTCATTGGCATTGCCCGTTTGATCACCGACTATGTCACTTTTGCATATTTGACAGACGTATGGGTTGATCCTACGTACCAGGGGAAAGGACTGGGGAGCTGGTTGATTGGATGCGTGCAAGAGGCCGTCGACCAGATGCCGTATTTACGACGAACAATGCTTTTCACAGCGGATTGGAAGCGGTCTGTTCCATTCTATGAGAAGTTGATGGGGATGACCGTCGTCGAGACACCACGAGGTGGAGGGTTGGCATTTATGGAAGCTAAGGGCAAAGGACACCCTTGTTATGGCCAGGACGGATATGATTATGGTGTTTGAAGTCTGTGAGTCACGATTCATGAAAGTCCTTGGTTTAATAATGCATTTGAGTTGAATAACTGGTTTTCTTTGTCTTGTTGCTTTGTACATGTGAGATAGACTGCGGTCCGCTACTGGTCGACTGTAATCGATAAATTTATAGAATAGGATAGACTGGGGTATAAAATTTACATAATGTGCTATACGATCAAGCTAGAGATCGTATACAACAATTGCCATGGATCCCCGACGAAATGACAACGTTAGATTCGCTACAATAAGTTTTATAGCCAATATCCTATAAGATTAGATAAGAATATAAATCTAACCCGCTGGGTACTTGAGGTAGTGATATAGTAGGTTGATGAAACAATGTAGTATCGCTAAATTACTAGTTAAATGACATTATCTTTAATTTCCTGGCCTAAGGGGCAGAGGGTCAAATATATACACCCGAAAAGGAATTTTTGAAATCTATAGATGGCTTGCAACCTTTCTCCCCTAGCCCTGCTAATGCTAAACCCGCAAACCAATATGTGCTTGAAATCGAAATTATATTACCTCAGAAGTAAATGATCTCGACAATTTGTGCTTCAATCATGGCAGCACGATGGGCTACCGTGCATTTCCGTCCAACTCCTGGTATCTATTCCTGTCTGGTCCCTGAGCTTGATACGCGTTTCCGTCAAGTTCTGGGTATTTATTTGGGACATATCCCTGGTAGGGATTTGCAGGCATTTCTGGGTAAGGAGGTTGAGCGTAGCCCTTGTATTGATTTCCATCGATCTCTGGGACGCCGGTGTAGGGAGGGGCCTGCCCAGTTCCACCCACCTTCCCGAGTGGGATAGGCTCCCCTCCTATCTCTGAAAAGCCCATGCCGTGCGGGTTTTGCGGAGGCCTCGTTGCGGGAAAGTCACCAGACTCCTGGTTGGCACCTCCCTTCCTCCTTCCCATTCGATAAGCTACAAAAATGCATCCAATCAAGGCTGCTACCGCACCAACTGAAATGCCAGCGATAGCACCTACCGGCATGCCGGTAGAAGTTTGGGCTGCTGGCTCAGATGTGTTGGTGGAACTTGATGTGTTCCTGGGCCCTGTCGAGGTGGCAGCTGAGCTTGTGCCGGCTGAGCTCGTAGCTCTCTGTGTAGGAACCGTTTGACCGGGCTCTGCCGAAGAAGATTCCGAATCTGAATCTGGAGTTGGGGTTGGTGATGGGAAAGTTGTTGTAAAATCAGTGCCTGGGATGATAATATATGCCGAAGCAGACCAGTATCTTGAGGTTGATATTACTTTGGGGCCGGCTTCGTCAGTGGTTGAGTAAGAGGTCGATTCGGAATATAAACATGAAGGACCATATGAATAAAGATCATATGTAACTGGTGCTCCGACTCTATTTTTCAACCAAAAAATTACACGTTAGCAAGATCCAGGTTGTGTGTATTCATGATATTCGCGAGAAAAAAGGACGAACCTTGGGCAGCAAGCCTTTCCAGTCTTCAAGCCCAGCTTGATCTCATCGAAGCTGGAATATGAGTATGCCTGAACAATAATATTCAGATCTAGAGTAGTATACCCGTCTGGACAGACACCAGGCGAATAGTACACATTGTAACTCCCAGCAGATTCGTAACTCGGACAGCACGTCGAACGCGCGTTATCCGTCATACAACCCTGAACAAGTGTAGAACTTGTATAGTAAATCTCGTCACTTATGCCGTTGATCTCAGTTTCTGCGCTGTACACACTTGTCGTAAGGCAGTCGGCCGGTAATGTTAGTGGTGGAAGTTGGCCTTGTAACGAGAGAGACATAACCCTCGACGAGGTTTGTGCCAAAGCGAAGCCATTCCATAGCCAAAGCCATAGGGCCGGAACGGCGAAATTTCGCGACGCTTTCTTCATTGAAGTTATCGAGGTCAATATGAATCAAGCTGGCGGGTTATTGATATAAGTAGAGTTATAGAGTGGAAATCCAAGAGAAGAAGCGAGAGTGGTGCGAGATTTGAAATTTATCATCGTGACAATTTTAAGGAGATTAAATTGTTAGTTACACACGATAGCGCCGGGACTCGCACAACTACCCCTAACCAAAAGATCAAGTAGAAAGGCAGCCATTCTCGTCTCTGGCCAATCAAAGGGTTGACTGAGTGCCAAAATGCAAAGCAATGACCCCGAAATTTCTTTCGGAACGTTATGCTATTCCTCTTCAGGGCTAACCAGTAGGCCGGAACCAAAAGCGCAGATGTTTCAGGCTTCAGCCGGCGGGCCCCTGGGTCTCGTGGAACCCGAGTCCGAATCCGGTGTTTCGGCAATCCGTGCAGGTGCATTGTGTACATTTGTATCACCGACGACTCGAAGCCCGCACGAAGTCGTAGGGTCGCTGAATATTCGGATCCATTGTCTGTATCAGATTCCTTTTTAGATAACGTTAATATTGACCACTAAGATTACGATCTGGGCACCAGGGTGCACCTTGAAGTTCCAAAAGAAGTGAAGCATTTTAAAATAAAATATCACATTTTCAACACATTTCTAGCAGCCCTGATATCGTGTGACCAGACAACACAGGAGAAAATTACCCAGTGTAGAGTAGGCCTGCGTTTAAGAAAACATAATCGATCATTGAAGCGGCTGAATCCATGAAGTTATTCGATCAAGTTATAAACTTACATACTTAAGTATCGACATTGTTAGATCGCAACTTAGAAAACATTCCTAGCGGCTCAGACGCGAATAATTACGTTGAGCCGATATCCCTCGAGCCAAGTTTCTTCGCGCACTCCTGTGCAAAATTTGACTCAAGTATGGAGAGATCGGTATTACATAGCTCACCAGACCCCATCCATTGTGTAACGAAGTCTTCCGCCAGATCTCGGGCCAACAACCGGATTTTCTTGAAGGCATTCTCTTGACATCTTTCAAAACACCCAGCAAAACGCTCTAACTTTACGATCCATGCATCATGATTTTCATTACCATCAGCGATGTTACGGAAACGCTCTCTTAGAGGTTCATCCACTTCTCCTTGAGCCTTATAGCCCGGCTCCAGAAACTTTAAGGTGTATTCCGCGTTTAGCATACCTCGATATATGCCCAGAGAGATATTGAATACTTCTTCGCAGTCTGTAATAAACCTGTACGCCTGAAAACTTGCCCTTAGCCAGACTTCGGACTGCTCCATCGCTCTTGGAAGTTCTCCCATGCACCAATTCAATACTGCGCTTATAAATATTTCGTCTTCATCGTGCATATGTTGATAAATAGGGTGATCGGATTCAATTTCGGCATCTCTGATACAGTCTAGAGTGTTGCTGAGAGCGACTCTTAATTTCGAATCAGCAGATGCTCGAAGCTGTGACATGATCATTTCCAAGAGCTGTCTTTTTGAAGTTTCCTCAAGACCTCGGTTTCTCTTAAGTATGCATTGTATAAGGTCTAGACGCCTGACGCCCTCAACTTCGAACCGTCTTAGTCCACAAACCTTTACGTCTCTGATTTGCTCCGAACGAAAATCGGTCCGACACCATCGGCTCTTTGACCCTTGATCGGGCCGGTGGTTGATTTTCAAAACTTGGACGTTTGTAAGAGGGCAGCCCTTGAGACGTTTATACCATACATCGGAAAATAATCCCTGGTAGGTTACCGAAATCGTGCTCTCGGGAGGGATGACAAAAAATGACGGGTGGAAAAAATCATCGAGAATCTCCAAAGTTTCTAGTTTTGGTAAGCTGGCGATAGTGATTTGTAGACGTTTTAGAGCGCCTAACATTTTGAAATCGACATATCTTCGGTAAGGCTGAACGCTGAAGGTATGAAGGATTAAGGTCTTTAGGTTGGTACCTTGAGCAAGCAGCTGTGTTAAATGCATTGCTATCTGCATATTCCATTGACATGTATCCCTGTGGTAAGCTGGACGATACCTGTAATCATCGTTGTCACCTTCGTCAATTCTAGAGAACTCCAAGTCACGGTAGCTATCCGTATCATCTTCGGATTGTGGCTCATTAAAAGGGGCACGCTCAAGAATCCGGCAGAGGTTACGTCCCCAGTTGATCCCTAGATTCAAGAAGGTGATCTTTTCGGCGTCCATCATCCGAACAATTACCGTATCGAGGGCACCCGTAACGGCGACAGAGAAATCCTCAGACTTTTGGGCCTCCGAATAATCCCTAAGGTCTTGGAGGGAACGGTATATGTCTGGGTGTTCCAAATCCTCCTCCATACCAATAACAACAGGCATCGCATAGATCATGCCACGGTTTGATCTATATTTTGAGGTCTTCTGACACCAAGTATAAACTAAATTCCAGTATTTAGTGTTAGTCGATGTTGGGATATATAACTTAACTGTCACAATTATGATAACAATACATATAAGATAACTGAAACCCTATTACTTACGATCATAATGCAACTCTACACGACTAAGCTGCAGTCCGGGAGTCTTAAGCAGAGTCTCTATGCAACATCGCAAAGAGTCTCTTGAAAACCCTTTAGTGTTCAGCAGTCCGGTCATATCGATGTGTAAGTTTTTTGTATATTTTAAACCAGGGTTTTGCGACCCTGATGTCTGAAGGATATGAACTAGTTTGGAACATATGTCGTAAGGTTTTTCTGGCCTGTGGATGAGGCGTATCGTTGACCATAGATGCTTGTGACAAACGGGATAGAATGCCCGGCATGTTAGGAGGAGTGCAAAGATATCAGGTGCTTCAAGATACCCGAGCACTTCGTAAAGTAACTCGGGGATTATGCCTAGGCCAGCTAGCGAGGCCATACTGCACCAGAACAAGATTGAGTGTTATAGTGGTGTACCCTGTATACATGTAGACTGTGTGTCGACAATGTCATTACAAGTGCATGTGAGCCGTGTGCGAATTCTCCAACGCAACAGAACTACTATTTATCCGAGCCAGAATTCCAACAAGACAACACGCAAGGATCCTAGCGGTATAGCCCACTAAGATTTTTCAAATCTTGCCCCTTGGCAAGAGGACTCCTGCTCTAATGGTTTTCGAGGTGGAATGAATTCCGCATTAGGAGCTCTAGGCCCGCGGGAGCTGCATACTAGCTATTTCCGAGTATTGAACCATGACATGTCTCTTGAAATGTGCGGGAGACTCCCTCAGATTAGGCTTAATCTAGGCAAATAACTTAAATTTGGGGGGGGGGGGGGGGTTGATATATACGCAAGCTATGTCTGCATTATACATCAGGCATTTATATTATTATACCCTCATCTAAGATCACGAGGGCACTATATACATCTCGGGATTCGTCGTATGAGGGCAAGGGCATAGGTAATGAGTCCTTTATATGTACAAAACATCGATACCACAAAACTGGTGGGTTGCTTTCGTTGAGTCTGGTTTCGTTACCACGTAATACACAAGCGAAGTAAAACTGCATATTAATATATATTTTCCATGGCACGCGCGCGAACGCCCACAAAAAGTGGATTAAGTTGCTGAATAGCAAATCCGAAATCTTCTATTTCTTGGTTGTTTCATGGCCTTCGTTACCGCCTACAATATCCCTTGCCTGTTCTAACTGCGCAAGCTTCCGCCTTTCGCGCATTATTCCCAATATAACCAACGCTATTAACAGGATGACAACCAGTCCGCCAATTGCGCCGCCTACGATCGCTCCAACGGGTACCTTCGAATTGGAAGATGACGATATCGCGGTCTCGGAAGGACCTGCAGCGCTTGAGGTTACACTAGACACAGGAGTATTTGGTGTGCTAGTAGGACCTATTGTGAGAGTATCAGCCACTGCAGGCTCAGAGGTTATTGCGGCCTCGGAGGGGCCTAGCTGCTGACTGATTGGTGTTGTGGTTGTGGTTGTGGTTGAGCGGTCAATCGTAGATGTAACTAGCGTTGTCCGCAAATCGGCCGACCTTGTGAAGGCGAGGTACATTCTAGAAAGTTCGAGGTCACATTAGTTGTCAAAACCTACACTAATATCGTACGCAAAGCTAGACTCTTGGAGGTATGCCTGTCTTCGAGTAATAGTTCGAGTAATAGTGATAGTGCTTAGACATGGGGGTCGACTTACAAGTTGGTAAGACCGTAGACACGTATTGCATCAGGGATGCCATCACTATTAATGTCTAATAGGTCTCCATCTTGGAAGCCATTTGCGTCAAAATCTATTGCATCTGGTATGCCGTCACCATCGGTATCTATCCACACATCCTTGATTCCGTCCCCGTTTATGTCTTCTGGATCTGGGCCTCTTTCAGCCATTGCCAAAAAAAGGGGTGTTGTTGTTGTATTGTAGATCGGACTGTCGTTATATGGTTGGAAGTATATTTAATGCTTAGATATCGGGATTCTATCTAGCTATGCCGCTTCGAATCAGAATTGGGAAGGTTAGACCGAAAATTAATTCTTGGGCCTAGGTAACTCTGGCCGGTATTCTTGGGTTAGATAGAGTTTGAAGCATTCTCACATTGCGCGAGCCGGCGCCCGCACATTTTAAGGGTCGTGCAGCCATTTCCAAAATTTTGAGCCTCACTCAGTACTGTTATGAAATGATAGCGGCTTATCGGCGAGCTGGTGTAATTTCGAAGCCAAGTCGAACCTGTGGGATTAAGCCAAGGACGGATTGTTCCACCAAATTAAGCCAAGAAGTCTTGTGCCCAGCTTGGCTCTCACAATCACCTGCACGTGGTACACAAAAAATCATTCTATGGGGTACCATGGTGTTTTCGATATTTATCAGCTCGCAAATTTCCAAGTATATACATCTTTGCAAGCTTTGCTCTGGGGTTATGTTTTTAATAGTGTTTTCGATATATTGTTTAAAAGTGGAGCGTTGGTCGTCAATCATCTAGCTTATAAGGTTTACGAATAGAGCTGGAATTAACAGGTGCCTGGAATTTAAAAGAAAATTTTGAGATTTGGGCTTAATTAATCTACGGTATTAGTATTTGGTTCTACTCTTTGGTCTATACTATAGGGTACTCCTTACGAAGCTTTCCGTGCCCCAAGAAGCAACACGATTAACAAGAGTTTAATGGTGAATTTTTAAAGGTGGAGATTCTACAAGAAACTCATATGAAAGAGAGGGATATTTTTTGACATTAATTTCGGGTTATGAAATTCCAGCTTTAAATTTTCGAGGTGTCCAGTTTGGCACTGGTATACTTAAGCACTTCATAAGGTTGGTGTACTTGGTTGGATGGTCGTCTGGTTGAAATTTGCTTGTTGTGGGCGAAATGTATAAGGCAGAGTATATTAATATTTAGTTTCAAGTAGTACATTTCCAAATCCGTGGTCGAAGTGTTTTCCCTCTAGGGCATCAAGTTGCTTTTATAAATGAAGAAAATTGTGACATTGAGATAGTCGATACTTTAGCCAATATAACACTGCTTTCTGCACAACCATACCCAATTTTTAAACAGCGGTGAGCCTGGTCGTTCTATAAAACTACTCTGCAAAACTACGTTCGAGCAGCGTTTTTGCGGTATTGTAACCTATTAAGTATTATCTCCTACTTTCACTCCCTTGTGGTTAGTGAATATTTGACTTATGCCTGTAATGGGCTTATATCTCCATGCATCGATATCATATACCGGGGATATATATATATATATATATATATATGGGAAACTTTAGTTCTAAAATGAATTCCGGGCATCTCAAGATCTTTCAAATTTTCTTACATCGCGATAGAGTTATCGGAATACCGCCTCTTTGGATATGGTCATACCAAAAAGCCTATGAACATCTTTCTATCAAAAGCTAGGGCAGTTGGCAGTCTTTCACACCATAAAGCTGTATTGTCGCTGCTATATCGTGCTATATATTATGCACAAATACTTCTCCAGATATTTGTTTAAACGATTTGGTGCACGCTCTAAGCATATACCATAGCCCGTTCATTTAATCAGCATTCGTGCAATATATGATATCTCAAGCAAAGTTCGTTGATTTCGAGCAGGAGACGATGGTAGTCAAATAATCTCATTCGCGATAAGCGATTAGGGGGAAATGCGCATATGCTATCCGTCCTCCTTAGAAATCAAAGAGCTTGTCATCTGCCAGTACTGGCGATTGCGGAAGCTGAGGCTGTTCTGGGAACGATAATATATATATATATATATATATATATATTCTTATTTGATGGAACTTCTGAGATGTTTCCTCGTCTCATCCGACCCCATAATCCCGATTTTCCCAAGTTCATAACTCCGAGCCATGAACCAAGCTTTGGTGAATATAGCGGTTCAAACCAACTTCATACTTGGGGCAGAGATTCAACAACCAGAATCGCGGACTAAATGAAGCTCTCTCGCACATGTATCGGAACTCAGCAATGTCAAAAGCCATTCCTCACAGTAACAGGATGCACATGATGCCTTAATAGATATCTCAAAGTAGAGGTAGCATATGCATAAATTGTTATCGGCCCTGAGGTTTAAAAGAGGGAAGCATTTTTTGACTTCATAAATCCCACAAGCTTAGTGGGTATGCATCTGCATCTGTATACACTTCCCGGCTAGCAGATCATAATAGGCGGTTATCAGCCCCATTACGCACCACGGCGTATATAAGTGTATCCTATCTCCAAAATAGTCCACTGAGAGCGCTAGACTGGAGTCCATCCAAAGGCGTCGAAGCTCTATCAAAATTGACAGGTGCTTCTATCTCATTTGGGCTCAGAATAATATGTTTACACTATTGGCGAGTCGAGACAATTAAACTTTGCGGTACCTCAGGAACGTGTGAGTAGCTGGGAGCGTGCAGCTATCCCATACACGTGTCGTAGATCGGAATTGGGAGATACTGGGGTTGTATATAGACATGGTGGCTGCTCAGATTTAAACCGCTCTACCTGCCACAGGAAAAGGGGCGGTCGCTTTTCTGCTGAGTTCTGAGAAGGGGCAGTTGTTATGTTTCCGTATTTGATCGGATTAGGTTTCAGTGTGTAGACCCCGAGCTGAATAGTTTAGGTCATGAGGGGGTGGGTCGTCTTGCTCAGAGCGTTGATTAAGACGATCTCTAATCGTATGCGCCTGCTGCCTGAAGAACTCTTACCAGAGTTTGAATTGCCGGTGTGATTTAGTTCTCCATTTTGTACGGAATTTAGCCACCTTGTATGCATATTTAGATGAGAGGGCACCCATTCGGGTGCAATTCTTATAAACAACCGGTGACCTCATGTTTGCGGGGTGGAAGGTTGTGGTTATATATATATGTATGTATGTATGTTGTTGGCTCTGCCATGCAAAAGGCGGAGTCCCCTCTTTCAGCGGGTTTTGATGACATCAGTGCGAGCCTACATCGTCGGTATCGGTCATATTGATAGGAAACCAGTAACCTGACCATTGAATCTAGTTCGTAACTAATTAATTTTGTGTATTCGAGGCACTGTATTTGGCGAAATTTAAACATAAGACTGACTTGTAGAGACCATATCATGAGCTCAAAATCTCGGACGAGCCTCGAAAGTCTGTGCTTTCATGGATTGCAAGGTATACCACGGGAAGGAACTATGAAGCCGGTCTTCCCAGCTGTATTAGTACCCACGCCTTGTGTTCTTTGGTGATCCATATTGTGTAAACCGATGACGAGACTCGTTTATCGCACCGTCCTAGCAAGGACCTTTGTATGAAAGATGTATCGGAATTGGACACTGTAGTAGTCCACATAGTTTGGGAATAGGTCGTTTGGTAAGCTGGTCTATATATCTCGTTGGATCGTATGCCCTAGGGTTTTGACGCTATTGCATGGGGGAGTCGGCAAATAAACTGGATTGGTGAAAACCCATCATGGGAGGTAAGGAGCGGATTTTAAACAGGTTGACATCGACTTGCTTATAGGATTGCATCAAGGGTGCTGACCTGACAGCTGAGTTGTCATATCTTTCCTCTAGGGCTCATTTACTTATGAATTCCATATGCGGGCGTGCTCGTGGAAGACATCACACACCACTCGTAAAGGACACTGTGGGATGAACACCATAGCTGCTAGGTTCCTTGGTCTCTCTAAAAGGCTATGACTGCATGTGCTAAGCGGGGTGATGAGGTTAGGTTTTATATCTTTAAGATGCGAGTGCGGCCCACTCGAACGCCTCTTTCGAGGCACTGGTCCAATCTGAATTCGAGGCTATGGTTCAATAGTGTAATACCACATTTTGTAGCCATTAGGATAACGCGACAGGCATCAGTTCTGGGTTATCCTCGGTCTTCAGACCCTTCTTTGGTAATCGCCTCGGCCATGGATCGGTATGGCATATTAGATTATAAGGTTTGATTGCAATACAGGGGTGATGCTACCGGTCTTCATTTCGCTTTGAAGTTTGGGTTGCAACCCAAAGACTTCGTATTGAATGCTGTATTTAGTGGGCTTTTGATCCCAGTATCGTAAAATTGTGGGTATCTCTGGGTTTAAAGGATCACACAAACGTGCACACACATATATATCGACGGAAGGGTCGTAAGCCAAAGCATCTGGCAATGTGTCTTATGGTGAGATAAATGTATATATATAGGCAGGTGGATACCTACGTTGATAAGATAAATAGATTGAAGAAGAGGAAATAAAGAAGTCAGACTGAAGAAGTGTAACTTGGAAGGATACGTTGGCAGACTGGATACCATGATCATGAGAATGGACACAGATGAGGATATTGATGGTAAGAGGATAGGAGAAAGTGGTAGGACATTAGAGTGGATGGGCGTAGGTGAATCTAGATGGATAGAGAAGAAAGTAGAAGAGAAGGGAAAGATCTTGAGGTTTGGATAGAAGGGAAGAGCTTCGATAGCTGTAGTACCCAGGCAGTCAGGCTAGGCTAGGCTCAGCTCAGCCAGGGCGGTACGATATTGAGAGAGTGTGGGATATTGTGTGTTGAGTGCGGCATGACAACACATTTCTGCCCTGCCTCGAATGCGGCAATACCCCTCCGCTGCCCTGGTAATCTCAGCTCAACTGCAGGGTCCCACACAGTTGCTATGGATGCAGGCCGAGATCCGATATCGCCGATAGATCTAAGGTATTACAGACTCTATTGGGGCACGGCAGAGAGCTGTCCGAGAGACCGAGAGACCGATGCTGACCAAGCAAAAGGGGAGTCATATCTGATCGATCTAATCTCCTCATAGTTAAGCCCAAAGCCCAATGGAAACGTGCAAGGGCCAGAAACCGTGGAAACAAAGCCAAAGTCTACTTTACACGCCGCACAACAAACAGGCCCCGACCACGCGTAGAGTGGCGGGTTCTCTCGTGTGATTGGCTGGATGCAAGCCCGTCGGTTGTAGACATTGGGCGGAGAACTGTTGGTAAATATGGACTCAAGGGCGTTAGGCAGGACGCGTGATCCCTGCCGATGGACGCCAGACCACGGAGAAGAAGGAGAAGGAGAAGGAGAAGAATGCTGCTAGTTAGGTAGAAACCAGCTGTGGTTGCTTTAGTTACTCGACTTCGCTGGCTAGCTCTGTCTCTCTGTCGAGTCTATTCATAAGCACCTGAACTCCTCCACCAGAAGAAATCTTCCCTCCCTCCCTCCCTCCTCTCCTCCCTCTTCTCTACTCTTCTTCTCCATCGCCATTCACTCCTTCATATTCATACCACTCCAAAGTTCGGAGTGTTAATACCTGTAATTGAAGGACCTCATTGTTACTACTTCACACCTATTAAGGCTGAGGTTTGTCCTAGCTGTCCTGTCTCGTTGGTTAAACTTTTTTAGACGTCGACCACCGGCCAGCTTTCTCGCTGACTTCGACACTTCTCTCTTCTTTACAGCTCAACATACGACATATACACATAGTACTCCACCTTACATACCATCATGTATGTCTATAAAAGAGGTATGCCATACTCTATCGCTGCTGCTTTTTTTCGATATTTTTTTATGCTGCTTTTTTGGTGGATCGGTGGACTTCTTATCTTATCGATACTAACACCTCGCTTGTACAGATGGACGCAAAGAGCGTGTCCAGTTCGATAAAGTACGCCACTTCCCGCTCCGTATAGAAATTACCGTCTACTACTCAAATGCTTGGTATCGGCTACTGACTCGGACAGATCACTGCAAGAGTCTCGAGACTGTGCTACGGCCTAGACGCTGAACATGTCGATGCCGCCACTATCACCCAGAAGGTACCACTCCTGCATCATTCCTTCGAATTTGACTGCTTGCTAACGGTCCTAGGTCATTGCTGGTGTCTACCAGGGTGTCACCACCGTCGAACTTGACAACTTGGTACGTGATACTCGTTCAATTGGTCATTCAATAGGATGCTAACTTGCAGGAAGGCTGCCGAAACCGCTGCCTACATGACCGTCACCCACCCGGACTATGCCATTCTCGCCGCTCGTATCGCTGTCTCCAATCTTCACAAACAGACCAAGAAGCAGTTCTCCCAGGTCGTCTCTGATCTTTTCCACTATGTCAATCCTGTACAGTGACCTCTCCCCGCCTTGCGTACGATTCGGTGGATATGAACTAATAATGGCATTTATTGTCAATAGAGGAACAAACGACCATCCCCAATGATCTCGAAGAGCACTTATGAGACTGTCATGCGCCATGCTGACGAACTTAATTCTGCTATTGTCTACGACAAGGATTTCAACTACAACTATTTTGGCTTCAAAACTCTCGAACGCTCTTACCTCCTACGTCTCGACGGCAAGGTTGCCGAGCGTCCGCAGCATATGATTATGCGTGTTGCCGTTGGTATCCACGGCGAGAACATTGAGAAAGCCATCGAGACCTATAATCTCATGAGCAGTAAATACTTCACTCATGCATCGCCTACCCTCTTTAATGCCGGCACTCCACAAGCGCAGCTTAGTTCCTGCTTCCTTGTTGCCATGAAGGACGACAGCATCGAGGGTATCTATGACACCTTGAAGACTTGTGCTTTGATTTCCAAGACCGCTGGCGGTATTGGTCTTCATGTCCATAACATCAGAGCCACCGGCTCGTACATTGCCGGTACTAATGGTACTTCCAATGGGTTGATTCCCATGCTCCGGGTTTTCAACAACACCGCCAGATATGTTGACCAGGGTGGCAACAAGCGTCCTGGCGCTTTCGCTATCTATCTCGAACCCTGGCACGCCGATGTCTTTGAGTTTTTGGACTTGAGGAAGAACCATGGCAAGGAAGAAGTCCGTGCCCGCGATCTCTTCTATGCTCTATGGATTCCAGATTTATTCATGAAGCGAGTTGAGGCCAATGGAGAATGGTCGCTCTTCTGCCCCAACGAAGCTGTTGGTCTTGCCGACTGCTACGGGGAAGAATTTGAAGCACTCTACGAAAAATACGAAAAGACTGAAAACCTTGCCCGTAAGACTATCAAGGCTCAGAAACTGTGGTACGCCATCTTAGAGGCCCAGACTGAGACCGGCAATCCCTTCATGCTCTACAAGGACGCTTGCAACAAGAAGAGCAACCAGAAGAATCTAGGTATAATCAAGAGTTCCAATCTGTGCACTGAAATCGTTGAGTACAGTGCCCCTGATGAAGTTGCCGTCTGCAACTTGGCATCCATTGCTCTTCCAACATATGTTGACGTTGTTCGCAACGAGTATGATTTCCAGAAACTGCACGAGGTGACCAAGGTCGTCACTAGGAACCTCAACAAGATTATTGATGTGAACTACTACCCTGTTGAAGAGGCCAAGCGCTCTAACTTCCGTCACCGACCCATTGCCGTCGGTGTCCAGGGTCTCGCTGACGCTTTCCTTGCCCTCCGTATGCCATTCGACTCCCCTGAGGCTCGCTACCTCAACAAGCAAATCTTTGAAACCATCTACCACGCCGCCGCAGAGGCTTCCACTGAGTTGGCAGCTGAACAAGGTCCCTACGAATCTTATCAGGGATCACCAGCCAGTCAAGGCCAGCTCCAGTACGATCTCTGGGGGGTCACACCAACCGATCTGTGGGACTGGGACGAACTTAAGGCCAAGATTGCGAAACATGGTATGAGGAACAGCTTGCTCGTTGCCCCCATGCCCACTGCCTCGACCAGTCAGATTCTTGGCTTCAACGAGTGCTTCGAGCCATATACTTCGTATGTCAACCACACCTCCCAAATGCTTATTTACAATGCTAATAAATCATAGGAACATCTACTCCCGTCGTGTTTTGGCTGGTGAATTCCAGGTTGTCAACCCATGGCTCCTTCGCGATCTTGTCGATATGGGTCTGTGGAGCGATAATATGAAGAACCGTATCATTGCCGATGGCGGTAGTATTCAAAACGTCCCCAACATCCCGGCAGACATCAAGTCCCTCTACAAGACCGTCTGGGAGATTTCGCAAAAGGTTGTCATTGACCTAGCGGCTGACCGATCTGCATTTATCGACCAAAGCCAGAGCTTGAACATCCACATCAAGGACCCGACGATGGGTAAGCTCACCAGCATGCACTTCTACGGATGGAAGAAGGGTTTGAAGACTGGCATGTACTACCTGAGAACAATGGCTGCCTCTGCAGCTATCCAGTTCACGGTTGACCAGGAGGCCTTGAAGATTGAGGACACTACTGTGGCGACACAGAGGACCACTAAGCGAAACTTGGGATTGTACCAGGGGCCCACTAACGGGGCCAGCAGTTCTTCTTCTTCTTCGAGGGCAGGTGTCCCTAGGCCTATGATGGAAAGTAAGACAGCCATCAATGGTGCTGGTATCGCGCCTGCTCCGGGGACTGTTGAGGCTGCTACCTCGTCTGCCACCATTAAGCCAACCCAGACTAAGAGCAATGAGCCGTTCAAGGCCGACCAGGACGAAGGAGAGTCACCGAAGCTGTTGACCACAAGCCCTCCAGTTGGACCCCACGGTGATGAAGAACTTGGGGCCAAGAAGCTTGCGGCTTTGCAGCTGGAGGACGAGCTAGAGGAGAGCGAGGACCGCGAAGGCGATATATATGCAGACAAGGTTCTACAGTGCAGCATTGAGAATAAGGAAGCTTGCACAATGTGCTCCGGTTAAGAGAGAACAATATTGATTGGGCATTTTCGTCGTTTTTCTTTCTTCTTGATGGGCTGGATTAATTGCTAACTTCGACATTCTTATTATTACTATATTTTATTGATTGGGGTGCGAATGATTGTGAGGGCCAGTGTGTGCTGGTATTTTTTTCTTCTTTATCAAAAATTTCTTTTAATACCAAAATTCATCAAGATGGACATAATGGGATTAAGCAAACGGGTGGATAGAGGGTGGCTGGAATAAAAATCTTATTATTCTTGGTCTTTAAGGTGCTCCCGATGTATTGTGTGAGACTAGCTTGGTATATACCCATATCTCTAACTAAAGATCATGAGAATTCGCTTTCGTTAGTAGCTTATGGGCTTGGTCAATATTGAGTGTATTCGTAGGCCAATACATATCCGCCTAAATGACCATGCATGATTCGTGTATAAATACAGCACCTATAATATGTACATTCCTCTATCCCCACCCCTAGTCTCGTAGTACCCTTCCCAAAGATTAAGCATTATCCAATGTAATATTAAAAACCAACCTACCGAGGCAAAATAAGATGCCAGCCGCTAGCTTACCAATTGCGCTACTACTCTTGCCGGACTCCTAATGGCCTCCAACACGCCGTCCGGACTTGGCGTCTTCGCCATCGCATCTGCTGCCCTCTTGAACTTCTGGTACATAAAATCCTTAGTTGTGGGGCCTATTGAGCAGCATTTATACTTCAGTCCCCGATTTGTCTCTTTTCCTTCCTCTCGTTCCCCAAGTACTCTCAATGCCGCATCTGTCCCTGTTGGCGAGAAGAATACAATCCATCTCTCCTTTTCCTCTTCTCCTTCGGCGGCTGCATCCCCCACTTCTAATCGCTGCAGACAGCTTCTAAAGTCGGCCTCGAACTCCTCCATCACCCCCGTCTTATAAACCACTACCTCTTCAACTTTGACATCCAACCCTCCGGACTTCCCTTTTAGCTTCTCTGGAACTCTCGACGGAATAATCGTACTATGCGTCTCTCCCGTCAAAAATAGCAGATCCCCGGGTCCCTTATCGTTGTCGGTAATAAAATTGTTGGAGTAATGTTCTACAATGAGGTCCGCCAAAACTGCACCGTTCCCACATTCTTCACCGACCACTCGCTCTTTCTGAAATCCAAGGTTTATAAGCGAATTGCGAGTCGCAGGACCGACGACATATATCGTTGTGGTTTGGAGGAGGGTTTGGACTATTTGTGCGTGTGTTTCTGATATTTGGTTAGCGAGAAGGTAAAGTTTTATAGAAAAGGTGGGTTTAGGGCCGGAGGAAGGCACCTTTCAATTCGTCCAGAATGGTGCCCAACGCCTCAACCGCTCTCTGGCTCGTGATAATAATTGCGCCGAACTTTCTTACCCCCTCATCACTGCCCTCGACGGGAACCAACCCCCCAGATAGAACATACTCTCTCACAACATCGCCATTGACGGCGTGGTGTTGTAGAACTGGGACGAATATGGGAGTGTAGCCGGCCGAGGCGAGGAGGACGTCGTAGGGGTCTGTAGGTGTGGATTTGGTTTTTAGAAGGAGGATTGGTTTCATTTTCTTTCGGGTTAACGCTTTGGTCGGAGTGGTTGCAGGTTGGGGAGGGGCGGTTGTTGGAGGGGTACGTTGGGAGAGTGAAGGTGGGTTTCCGGCTGGCAGGGCGAGGGATTGGAGGATTGCTGTGTAACCGAGATGGCGGCAACGCGGCCTGTTTGAGTTTTGCAACAGCTGGTAACCGCGGGGCCGGTTGGCCATCGAAGGTACTGGTATGACAGAACAACGACGGGATGGCAAGCTTAGGGAAGCCTCGAGGACGTGAAAGGGGGTTATGTTACAAGACTGATAAAAGTACACACTAGAGAAGAGAAGGATTGAAGATATGGATCGAAGACATGGGACTATGAGGCTACAAAATAAAAATTTAAAGAGATGAATTAACTGGGACTGTGGAATATCGGTTTTGACAACGAGACCAGTTTTGACCGTTTTCATTTATGTATTATATCAGTCTCGGTCCCAGGTATTTTGTAGCATTTAAACATCATTGACGACTTGCTCTCCAGCTCTGTGTTGTATAATATGCATCACGCCGGCCTTGCATCATGCATCAGGCCCGGTATGATCATACGATATATCGATAACGCTAGTCTAGACGTCTCAGTGGAACTTCAGGTTTTGGTCAATCTATACATCAGCAAGAAGGGCTGCCGAGGCCTATAATCAATACGCACCCTCAGAGATCGGCTTGTATTACTCTCAGACTAGTGGAACCGATTATATGATATACTGTATACCCTAGCTCAGATCTTCCGACCGAGCCAAGGGCGGTATACCTTCGCGGTGCTCAGCAGCAAATTTAAGACCATGGCGATCAATCTCCTCCCCACCGAAATTCTTTTGCATATTCTGGAACATCTAGTCTTGCGAGACATCGCGGTGGTAGTGCGAGTGTGCAAACTATGGAAAAGGCTTGGCTCACCGCAGCTGTTCCGTATGGTTTTTCTCGCATGCGAGCCTGGTGAAACTGTTATGTTCCGGCCGAGCGGAGACGGACTTAGTCGTCCAGGCTTTGACGTAGCGATGTTGGGGAACGAGCATTTGGTTAGGTATGGCTATTTTACGCTTAGTATTTTTCCTAGCTGTGGGTTTGGATAGAGTTGTTTCTTTATCTTGTATGTTATGGCGCTGGCTGTGCGCATGTGCTGATACTCGTTGATAGGCATCTTACCGTAAACATCGATGACACAACATATGATTTTTTCGATAGCGCGGAATTAATCCGCCCTATTCAGATCTTCCAGAATGTTACGACGCTGCTCTACAGCTGCAGCGCCGCCAGAGCCGATTGTGTAGCAAACCGGGGGTTTCTAACTACGATTATTAACCTTATGCCGCTACTCAGAAGATTGGAGGTGGCGCTGTATGTGGATATGTATCTTGGAGTGGTTCCGGAACTGGGTAGGGTTGGGGATGCGAATGGAGAGGGCGGCCAGTTGGTCGTATTGCCAAGTTCCCTTAAACAAGTTCATGTTCTATTCGAGGTTAGTGTTTCGAGCAGGAATCACATTGATGAGTTTTTTCGGAGTTTGAAGAGGGCACTGGGGGACGGTGTCGAGGACCTTATTGTCGGCGTCGATATATCCCTTAACGTCACTACGGCAGCTGGACCTTCTACCCAGCAATCCGATAACAACACTCAGCAGAAAAGTTGGAGGCTAAATAATGTGAGAAAACTACGGTTTATGGATTATGAAGGCTTATATCCATTGACGGATGTGGTTTCCGGAAGGTTTGGAGAGTTGAGGTGGTTAAATGTTTCTATTGAGGCTTGGAGGTTCTTGGTTGCTGAGGTTCGAGATATTTCTCCTCCTTTGATTTCTCGTTAGTACTACTATTATTACATTATCGGCTGACCCTGGGTTTCTCATTCTGTGTAGCTCGAAAAATGTCCTGAAGAAGAAGGGAAGATATTCCCCAATGTCGAAATGCTAGGGATAATGCTTATCATGAGCTGGAAAATGCCCCCAACGGACTGGGTGGAAGACGAGGAACAGGGTTATTGGTCTGAGCTATCGTGCACTAGTCTCAACATTAGTAGCACAAAAGTCTCCCGCCTCCTAGAACCGCTCCTCAAACACTTCCCAAAACTCAAGGAATTTAGGGTTTCCCTTGAAAGGACACTTAAGGGCTTTTGTATTTCTCGAATGAATGGTGTGACGGTTATTGGGCAGGGGCATGATCTTAACGATTGGGCGAAGGACCCATGGTGGTACTCGTCGTACACACCGCTTGTGTGATTTAGATTCTTTTAGCCTGTTACTGTTTTTAAACTAGCTGTAGCTACGTAGGCGTAGAGTTTGAATATATTACTTAACCTCCTCCTCCTTGCCTTTTCGTCTTTTCGAAAAACTATTTAAGGGGTAGGTTTGTTTGATACTCGATGTAATCGGTATTTAGGATTGCCCGCCGTATTTTGCTTGGAAACCCATATTGTCTTACATGTGAAATTTAAAGGTTGTGGCATTGGCTTCTCTTCGTAAGTGCGGGCGCCCATGCTCAAGGAGCTATATAGATAAATCTGACCAAGATAAATTAAAAGAAATGGTGATAATACACAAGGTCTTGGATTTTAGACACCATTTAGTATTATTGAAATGTTGAAACGACTATATATATATATATATATATATCACTCAATTAATTTGAATATCCACATTAATAGCCAGCCGTATGGCTAAAATTTATCGTTGTGATAGATAAAAGCGCTAAAATTCAATCCGTCGCATCAATATTGAGCCCGGAGTACATTGACTGGGCCTAGGCAAATCCAAAATACGAGTACCCTAATAAAACCTGCTATTATTGAAATGTTGCCTGATATCGACTGCCGTGTTGCATATTATGGCGCGGTGCCTACATGGCACAGCTAGAATGCAGGCTACAAGACTCTGCGCATGCGCTGTTTTATGATTTTCAAGGATCCCGACTTCGAATTCCGGGCTAGCTACCCCGCCTCTCTCGAGCTCTTAGCTCTGAGTATATAGGCTCACCTTCGAGATTGGTTCCAATGCCATATATAGCGCCCTCTTTTCTAAACTCTCCTAGATTATAAGTCTAGCTTGTATTAATTGTATTGGATCTCTCTCTTTCCACAAACTTTGCTCTAAGTTTACAAATCTAGTAGCTGTCGAGCTGCTAGTATTAAGATTAAATATACCAATTACCTTCTAGTAGGTAATTAAGGCACCAATTCTTACACACGAGACACGTCCAAGCTAGTCTTGTTGGGTCCAAGCCATCAGAATGTACAATGCGTCGACATCAACAAGGTACAACTCGCCTGCGACTGTCCAAAGCAGTATAGACGTTTTAATTGCCGTTAATCTCTCTTCTCAATCCCACCTCAACTACGAGCGGAACAAAGAGGCCACAAAGTCTTTCCATAGGCTATATCCTCTTCCAGCACAACACTACCCCGGCAAACGGTGTGAATACGGCGATATGGTCACGATGCAGTATCCGGTGGCATTTCCTAAGTCAGTCGCCAAGTTTGTCGAATTAAGTGGTAAGTATCGAAGATTTGATATATATCACCCCATATGCATATTTCCTCACGATTATGGTTGGTACTAAAATATCTGGGATATATCTAGGAAACGATGTAAGGTACCTCCTCAATTTCTATGGATTAACGGACCTTGAGGATACTATTGAAGTCCCGCCGACTACTGATTTCCCGGACCCGTTCCTCTTCACTTCTATCAATGATTATAAGACGGCTATCGGCAGGCATCAGTGCATGGAGGTGTTGGCTAAGCACATTGGTCTCAATTTTACAACAATCGGCCATGAATCGTTGACACGTCTGCGAAATCACTTTAATGAAGTCTCGCTTACATATGTACTGGATGGCAGAGGTTGTGGGTCTTCCCAGTGGATCAAACCTTTTAAAATGTGATAGTATTTCTGGATCTGGCATGGTACGCAATCGGATTTTTAAGTCACAGATTGTACATATGCTCGAGAATGTTGGCCGAGAAAGATTCGGGCCATACTACACATTTCCCCATATAAATTAGATCAGTCCCGAGAACGGTACTGTATTAGGCACCTTACAATACCAGAGATTTCTAGAAGAGGCTACTTCAATAAAGATCTCACCGATTGGAACCTTGGGGTAGAGCCACGAAACTATTGTAGTCATTCTATATAGCCTACTTTAACTTAGCCCAGCCTCCAATCTCTCAACGTCATATTTTTATCCCCTCAGAATAGTCCCCAAGTACGACTTCTACCAATACGCTATTACGTAGTCAACTAGTATCGAGAAGCAGTATCAAAAATGGCAGAGCTGAACTACGTGCATGAATCAGCAGTGGCACACCTAAATTACAGGAGAAACGGCCAGGCAACGCTTCCATACCACTTACTTTACCCAATTCCGGATAGGGTTGGTTCTATCTATCAAAATTTTTCTCCTTTTTTACTTACCTCCCCACGCGTATGCTCGCGGTCAGTTTCCAAGCTCCTGAAGATGTCTAGTAAGTCGAAATCTTGTTCTTGGGTCCTTCTGAGCAGCACCTATATCTATCCTTTAGTTTTATCGCTAATTTTTGTGTCATGCAGGTGATGACCTTAAATACCTCTTGAGTTTTATGGCTTAGACCAGTTGGAACCGAATATCGAGAAAGTGTCAGAGTATGATAGTAATCAAGATCAGCCTTTCTTACAACTTCATGAGGATGGAGATGGCTTTATAGCCAAATTCAAATGCATGGATATACTTGCTCACCATATCGGGTTAAAGCTTAAGAATGTTAAGAAGGATGAATTTAGTCCTGTCCGAGATCAATACGTAGGCTTTATCTGATTGACATATCTACTGACGGTAATGACGGAGTCTTTGGGAGGGAAAGTTGACTGAGAACTACTCGCGCGTTCTCAGCACGGAAGGGATATTCCAGAGACATGCGCGCCATTCTCTATACTAGTCTTTTATTTATCTTAAGATTTATAGTTGGTTAAGGAAGGATATAATAGGAAAATATCGGTTTCAAAGAGTTTTTAAATTGATTCCACTACGGATTCAAAACTTCTGAGGTCCCGTGGAGGAAATATGAGCTACGTTTAAAAAGGTAATTACCCTTAGGCCGGCTGGGCTAAACCCTAAAGTCATGGAGTTGATGGTGAAATTAAGCCTTTGCCGTTTATATAGACGGGAGTCTTTAAGCTTCCTACCAAGAGCATGCTTAATATGCTTATACCTCGTATATGCCACGATTTTTATACTTTCCAAAACCTAGAAGTTAGCAGACACGCTAACATTCTTAAGGCTTCAACTATGCTAATTTACGAGACTATTGGCATCCGTATATCTAATTTATCACAACCTGGGCCCATTCAGCCGACCCCAAGGCTGTTACTTAGTTTAAAGCCCCACATCAATGGAAAATATGGGTACATTTTTATTGATTGTTCTTTTGATCTGATTACCTGGGAAAGCTTAGGGGTATTTTAATGATGATTTAAAAGTAAAATAACATTGCATAAACAAATAACGACTATTCTTCATTAACTAAAAACATTTTCCATTCATATCAATATGTGGCCACTCATGGTCTTCCGGTGGCTGATCGTAGCACGATTGTCCTGAAACCCTCTCCAAAAGTGGGAGTCGGGATGTTATTGTTGCCGTTATTGCCATTGCCGTTGTTCCCATTTCCATTGTTGCCATTGCCGTTGTTTCCATTATTGATACCGCCATTGTTCCCATTGTTGATACCGCCATTGTTGTTATTGTTATTGCCGTTGTTTCCATTTCCGACATTGCCGTTGCCGATGTTCCCATTTCTGTTATTTCCACCGTTCTGGTTGTTACCATTGCCATTGTTGCCATTTCTGTTATTTCCAATGTTTCCAATGATGTTTCCATTGTTGCCATTGTTACCGTTCCTGTTTCCATTATTTCCATTTCCAATATTCCCATTTCCAATATTTCCGTTCCTATTGTTGTTGCCATTGTTTCCGTTGTTGATTCCACCATTGTTTCCGCCGTTATTTCCATTGCGGTTTCCGTTATTGATACCGCCATTATTTCCTCCATTGTTTCCATTATTGATTCCACCATTGTTTCCGTTATTGATACCGCCATTATTTCCTCCATTGTTTCCGTTATTGATTCCTCCGTTGTTTCCGTTATTGATTCCTCCATTGTTACCGTTATTGATTCCTCCGTTATTGCCACCGTTGTTTCCGTTATTGATTCCTCCGTTGTTGCCACCGTTGTTTCCGTTATTGATCCCTCCATTGTTTCCATTGTTACCATTATTGATACCCCCGTTATTGCCTCCGTTGTTGCCTCCGTTAATGAGATTTCCGCCATTGTTTCCACCATTATTCAAGTTCCCACCATTATTTCCACCATTGTTGCCGTTATTAATTCCATTATTCCCACCATTGTTACCGTTATTGATGCCTCCATTATTTCCTCCGTTTCCAATACCATTGCCCCCATTTCCTTGCTCACCGCCGCCCTGCCCACCGTTGTTTCCTCCAGCATTGCCTCCGCCAGCGCCCGTCTCAACACCTTCGAAACTAAACGTTTGCTCCTGGTTGTTCGGAATGCAAAGAGACTTATCAAGCTTATCACTACCAGTCTCTGCGGCGACACAGAAGCCAGCTTCACCGCTGGTTTCAAGAACCAATGGACCGATGGAAGTTGGGTTGGTGTAAGTGAAGAGCTGGTTGTTGGCTACAGTACCCGAACCGTTTGCCTTGCCACCGCAAGAGAAGATGACGGTTTGCTGGCCGTTGACAGTGAGGCAGCCTTGTGTCTGTTTATTATCTTAATGTTAGCGACGGGATATAATTGGTATGGATGGTTTTAGAATTCGAAAAGACTTACCAATGCGCTAACGATCAACATTGTGCCAGGCTTATCATTGTGCTTTCCAGCGGTAATGATATCGAACTTCTGGTTGGAGCTGTTATCACAGTCCTTAAGTTGCACTGGTAGGTTATTGGCACGAGCGTCGCCGGCAAGTGGGTCTATCGTGAGACATTTTCCGGATGAGGATTTAATGGAAATGGCTGCGAAGGCGCGGGTGGCTGTTGCATCTCGCTGATGGGACTCGCGGAATTGGTCGTCGTTTAGACGGTCGACTGCTAGGGCGGACAGGTCGAGAGGGATAGCACCGCAGAGGGAAGCAGTTGCGTAAACAAAGAAAAGAGATCTGAGAGTTGAGTAATGCATCTTTCGAAATAGAAAAAAAAAAAAAGAAATGCTAATAACGAGTCACAAGGGCTACGCTTAGAAAAAATGTTTTTGGCTGAATATGCGAAGAAATAGTATCGTAAATGAGTGCAACGAATGGGAACCAGTCCACAAAAAATAATCTCAAAAAGTGGCCAAAGAAATGAAAGACCTCACAGAGGCTTGAAGAAAGGAAAAACTGGGAAGGATGGGAGTCGATGAACCTGATCGCTGAGGAGTGAAAGGAAATAGAGCTAGAGAGCGTGGAAAGTGAAGGTTATATATATTTCGTCTTCTCTATAGAAATCTTCAGGGACGAGTTGATACCAGCCACATCGCCCCGGTCAATGCAGTTAGTATCATGAATCCGACTGCAGCTTAACGGCCACGATGGAACTTGTGGCGGCTCCGCCCAATAGCGCCATGTATAATTTCGGACGATTTCCTCTCTAGAGTGGCTATTTTCATCCCTGTACCCCAAATCAGATCTTCACCATAATTTCACGTAGTTTTGAAACGGAACATTTACACACAAGAAGAGCATGAAAGTTAAGCTTAGAGAAATTCGGACGTTATCCGTGTTGTTTCGATTTTGAGACGAAACGTCATGGCATGGTTTGTGGAGCAGATAGTGCATCGATGATTGGTTGATCTGGGGGCTGTAGTTGACTTGGAAGGGCTTAGATTACTCAATTTGGTTGTTTCTTAACCGCTTTCTGCAGACTCGTTCCTGACGCTTAGCTTCTTTCGGGTTGAAGTGCTCGTTTGGGAGGTCTATGGGAGGTCCAGGTTTCGACGGAAGGTTTTAGGTTTCGCCTGGAATCCTATGTTCGTAATAACACAATTTCAAGATGTATGATGATCGCATTATTATGCATCTCAGAGAGATTGCCAAGCAGGATGTGCTAGTCGATACAGTATATCGAGCTTCATATACACTTTCATCGTGCACGTGGCAGGCAGCTGGAATACATAAGTGGCCGTGGCTGCGCTTCACGTTCACGCTTTCACTAAAGTTCGAACGAGGGCTATAAAGTCGCTACTGGGTCCCACATTAACTCCAACCGAATACAAATGCTAAAATATTTGCCTAGTATTATAACAGTTCGTGAAACCAGGACCATCTGTACCTGATCTATATACAGGGTGAATCCATTCTTAGATTTGACTAAAACAACAATGTTTTATCGTTGGCGAGGGCAACGACCGTACCGAGTGACAAGAAAGGTGGGCTAAAAAAATATCTCTTCTAGTAATTTAAAGGCAAGTGCTTCGAGGTTATCTCGCTTTATGGGTTTATCATACGTTATATTTCAGGGCATGTAATCTATTAATATCAGACTAAATCCTAATGTAAAACGCGGATACTAATCACCGATTCCCTTATATCAGGGCTTATGTTTCCTAATCGCGTCTCACATTAGAAAATAAGTACCCGAGTGAATGCTACTAATGTCGTTAATGAATATTCGTAGGAATCAACTATGGTTGTTTGGAGGTCTCGAGTCCTACCAGCCGTGACCGCGTGATCAATATCTCCATATTTTATATGCTTGTAGACTTAGATTACCCACCGCTTGACAAGGGGAGCAATTCGATCGAATTTATAAACTTGCTGGGTATAAGATACTATAGTAAGCTTAATTTATGCAATAGTTAGTACCCGAGCTGTCAATATGTCGATCTGTTATTAGTATACTACTAGGTGAATTTCACCCTCGATAGGCAGTTTTGGCACCAAACGACTGCAACAAAAACAACACGTCGATATGCACTGCGCTATTGCCGATAGAGGACCCCTATCTTGCATTTTCGCCCACATACAACGCATTTAAGATGTTACCAGCTGCGTCAAAGGTCTTCTTGTCTGCTAAATTGATCATAAACTCAGACTTAGTATCTGTAAGCTCTGTTTCTTCTCTCAACCTGAGCCTAGGCAAGTGTGTTGCAGAGGGTAACTAGCACCTTACTCTAGATTGTGCGTAATTTTATGCAAATAGGATACCTCGATGCTTCTTAGAAATACCTTCATAAGAAACCCCAAGAGTTAAAGGTCTAGTAGGCTACTTTTGGAGTATCTGCCGGTTTGGACGACATGTACGTTGTAGCGTTAACGGTTGTGAATTACGTTAATGTGCACATGTGGGCGGCCCTCAAACCTCACGTGGAAGCCGCACCCATGTGGCTGCTAAATTCGGTCCGTGTGACGACGATGTTTCGGTATGTCTCGTTGTTCACTTGTGGATTCAGCGAAAATTCCACCCCGAACATTTACACACAGCGATGAAGGGGTATCTTTGATGGAGAGGGAACGGCTTGATATTGACTAACTAGACCAGAGTTGGCTTGAGAAATTGCACCCCTAGTTAATAGCATTTGTGTTGTGGGCTGGCCGAGCAAAAAGGGAAAAAGTCTATCTCAGAACGAAAATTTTGACTTACCCTGTTCCTGCCTCATCTCTCCTCCACCGCCCCGCGATACCATCACCATCATCTTCGCGAATTAGAACCACCAAAATTCGGCCGTGTCTAGGTCTGCGAACATTACATACCATTCATTCTTTATCCATCCTAATCTTGCGACTAGGTACAGGCGACAAACCACGCGTCGAGCGCAATTTCAGGCATCTTTCGCCAATTCTTTCCCTTAGACCAACAACGCGAAAAATACAACGCTTTGAATGCAAATTGCTGCTGGGTCCCGATTTTAGTCGGTATCGAGCATAAAAGATATATATATTGAGCTCTACGTTGTACAATTCCATCATCCACTCCTTGTCATGCTACGGTCCTTCTGGAGCTACGTCGCCTCCACGCCCCAGAAGTCATCACAGTCCCAACTAAACGTTGAAACCGATTCAGAAGCCTCTCCAACGCCTACTATTCAACGATCTGAACAGCAATTGGATATGCCTAGCTCTCGTCGCCGACACGGTACCTCTAGCCAGGATAAAAGTGAGGGGGAGAGCGTGCGTGCTTCTAGTACGAAGCGGAAGAGATCCCAGAAAATCAAGTCCAGCCCGGTGTCAATTGTCGCAGTCCCAGCTACCGCTGAAGAGACTAACGAAACTGAGTCAGAGGATGGTGCAATGGGGGATATCTCAAATGCTGAAGCAGGTGTGAAGAGGAAGAGAAGAAAAGGTGATCTCGAATTGAATGGGAAGAAGGCGAAGAGACCCAGACAGCAAAGTGAAGAAGATTCAGAACACGGGAATCGGATTACTATCAATGGATCTAAGATTGACGACGATGAGAGCGAAGATGAGATGCACCCGGTTGTACCAGGTGTTAAGTGGTTTGGGGACGTTGCGGCTGTCCTCCATGAGGGAGTATGGGTTGAGGCGAACGCTGACTCCATTAGAGAACAATATAAGCGGAACAAGGCTAAAGCAAAGCTTAAGGAAGCGCAGGCAACCAAGAAACAGGAGGGGGTGCAAAAGAAGAAGAATATGAACAAACGGCGGGAACCGACGCCGGAGGAGGAGGAGGAGGAGGAGGAGGAAGAAGAGGAGGAAGAAGAGGAAGAAGAAGAAGCGCCCCGACCGGAACCCGAATCAGAGTCGGAGCCAGAGCAAGTCGAAGAAGCCCTGAAGGAACAGACTACAAAGAAACAGAAAGGAGGGAAGGGAAAGAAGTCTCGCAAGAGCCCAGAACCCGAGCCTGAGACTGGTCCAACACCAGCACCAGGTACTAAAGCACGTAAGCGGCGCAACTCTACCAAAGAACTAGCTGCGGAGTCAAGCCGTCGCCGCACTTATCCCCGGGATGGAGGGGACGCAAATCTACCGCCAATTATCATCCCAGCTGCTACCGATGGATCCCACGGCAACTCTAAAGGCGTTGGTCCTCCACCCCCACCAGCTGTCTACGATAAAGGACCTTATACTCCTGCAGAAGACGCCTTGATCGATAGGGTAGTCAATCGCTACTGTCAACTCCAGATACCCCCTCTCAACCGCACCGGTTTCATCAACATCCTCTGGAACAACGAGCGCCATAAAACCGACTTCTGGAACATCCTCATGACAAACCTACCACTACGCTCTAGGTATAGTCTTCACAGTCACGTGAAACGTATGTACCACAATTTCGAGGACCGCGGGAAGTGGACACAGGAACAAGATGACGAACTCCGCGACCTCGTTGCCCAGAAAGGCTCAAAGTGGAGTGTGATCGGTAACATCATTCAGCGGATGCCTGAGGACTGCCGTGACAGATGGAAGAACTATGTCGTCTGCGGCGAGAAACGACGTACCCACGCCTGGGATGAGGATGAGAC
The DNA here is from genome assembly GCA_036872755.1 of Orbilia blumenaviensis. Taxonomy (NCBI): domain Eukaryota; kingdom Fungi; phylum Ascomycota; class Orbiliomycetes; order Orbiliales; family Orbiliaceae; genus Orbilia; species Orbilia blumenaviensis. The sequence continues at coordinate 537,253 of JAVHNS010000015.1, forward strand.
GGACGAATTTCTCATAATTCTCGATGACATGCTGAATAAACTAGTAGGGTTCCATGAAGAGGACGGAACACTTGTTTTAGAAGTACCTAGAGGAGAGAGTGAAGAAGAAAGAGCTGAAAGGTTGGAGAAGGAGAAAGGCTTCCATAGAGAAGAAATCGATTGGGCAATTGTGAGTGAGCGGATGGGGCACAGGAGAAGCCGTATACAGTGCTTGTGCAAAGCCAAGAGCATATGGGAGAAGACTACCGACGGCGTGGAGTATGGGAGTGTGAAGAAAAGTAAGCCAGGCTACAAAGCCGAGAATCAAGGTGCGAAGAAAAAAAAGGGGAAAAGCGCCAAGAAGGAAAGAAAGGGAAGACAAGAGGAGGAAGCGGAGGAAACGGAGGCAACACCATCGCCATCTGCTAGAGAAGCAGGGAAGATGCTGCCAGGAGACTACCTCTTTATTATGCAACGGTATGCAAAATATCCCCTATGCACACATATACTACCAAACTAACATATTCGTCTTGTAGAATATCGATCCAAGGCTATGATTGTCTTGCTTCCATTGATTGGAATAAGCTTGCCCAAGTCGACACCGTAAAACATTTTACTCCAGAACAGTTCAAAGCGGGGTTTCACAACTACATGAAGGACTATAACCCCCGAAAGAAAGATTTGAGAAGCTTTGTTTCTGAACAGTTGGAGGAAATGGCGGAACTACCAGGGATGATCAGGAACAAGAGATATCGGCCACCGGTCGGCCTAAGCAGCCCAGCAGTTCCAGCTACAGCAGAAAAAAAGGGGACCAACGTGCAGAAGAAGAAAGAGAGCACGAAACAAATACAGCAACCTGATACATCAGACGGTGATTCTTCGGAGCAGAGTTCCCCGGTTCGGAAGGTGAATGCAAAGGAGGGACCAAGTCACTCCCCGGGGAATCCATTCACTACGCAACCCAACGGGGAGAAGGCAGCAGCTTCGTCCTTGACTCGGTCAAAGAAAGCTACCCCAGCCAAAGCTGTTAAAAAATCACCAAAGAAGCAATACAAATCATCAGAGTATATATCTGACTCCGGGAATGGAACGGAAGATAGCAATGATAAGCAAGCTGACAACAGAAATGATGACGTTAGCGATATTGAATCGGAGAATCTTGAAGACGTGTCGGAGGCAGACGATGAAATGGGCGAGAGCGTAGCATTTGGAAATGCAAGCAAAGGAAGGAGGAGGTAGAATCTCGGGGATATGCTGATCATGCTTTGTGGGGTGCTTTTGCAGGTTTGAGTCTGACCGTATACGCCATTGGTTGAACGAATACCATTCTTAGAGCTACTTAGCAATATTACTTTTTAATACTTCCAGCCCGGAGACTTGACTTAGAGGGTTGTTTCTATATACTATAATTTACTTACAATCCTAAGACTACCGCATCGGTAGTAGAGTCTAGTCTTTTACTAATATAAATTCAACGTTTCTTTATGGCATGGGTGCGGCTTTGAAAGTGTGGAATAGGTAACGGGTTGGGATCTCGTGGCTGCGACCTTGTGATCCGATTCGATGATCCAACCGGTACCCACCCTGAACGCGGGGAAACTGGTGCAGGTTGCATATTATTCCGGAGCTGGGCGTTTTACTATTTAAATGCAGAGCCATCTTCCTAGAGAGTTCTCTCTACTTATACCCTCTTTAAAAAACATTTATCACAACCACGACGTCTAGATATTCATCGATTCCCCGATTCGTTCATTTGCGCAACTAAAGAGCAGATTGTGGATTAACTAGTTCGGTAGACGACCGAACAACGCATATTTAGCCCAAACTCCCACCAACAACTTAGACAACCAGTGTGGCCTTCTTGATCTTCCACGATATATTAACCTAGATAATATACACTCTTTACGGATAAATATATATCGTCAAGTAGACTATAAACCACCATGAAACTCTCATCACATCCACCACTCGCTGGAACAACTATCATCGACAGCGATGAGGTATGAAAAGATACCACATTTCCAACACATTATTCTTAGAAATATCATGACACGGTATGAATGCATCAAGACAAAGAGGCTGATAGTTTCATTTGGCGACATAGGTTGATATTGTGGTTTGTATTGACCTCGATGAAGCAGAGAAGACCTATCTGTCTTCTAGCCCTTTCGACATAATCTGTGCGGTTTGGCATGATAGTGGACTACGAGATGGGTGGATGGAAGATAGAATGATACGCTGCCCAGATTCGGAGAACATGGATGTTGTGAGTATAGACATTCGCTTCATTCAATTCTTTTCGTTGTATTGGTCATTTCAGTGCTAGTTGGTGGTGTTCAATTTAAAGCCGCAAATGATACACCCGAGCCAACCTGTGCATATTATGGTTCAGGCGCGCGTGAGCCAGGCTACATCATGTAGGTGGCTTCAGGTAAACCTCTGGCTACACGGTAGCACACGCACATGCAGGTCGCAGATATACGTATCATTTGATCAGACTACCTTTTATACTACACCATGTGCTTCTACGTTTCTCTATTCACACAGCACCTGCTTTTTATATAATTGTTGCTAAACAGAGTATGCCGATGTCTGTATAGTTCTCAACAACAAGCTCTCATTCGATATATTTCAAACATACCCTTCACCGCCCTGAATCCGGCTTACCCATATCTTTCACCATAAATTACCTTTATCCAGGCGAAACTTCTAAAAAATGGGTCAACTCCGAGTACCAGACCACGGACGGAAATATAATCTTCCGCCCCAAATACCCCACTCCAAATATGGACAACCAGTTCCTCGCTGGAATGCCAGACCCTCGTAGTTTGGAAAAATACTTTATATTACCTGTTCAGCAAGAAGGCTCAGACCAGGTAACACTCCAGCAGCTCCACAAATCAATGGATAGCGTTGCATCCACAGACCCTCGCACATGGGTATACACATTCTCAATCCCAACGTCTCGCACATCCCGAGACCCGGGCTATGCAGAAGCCAGCCTCGCAATTCCCATAAAAGATACCACAATCTCTTATTTCGCAACAATAAAACATGGCACCGCATGGGTACAACCACATCACTCATCATTCCGCGGTCTTCGCGATTATGAGGGATTCCATCCGCCCCGGGAGGCTATCATGGCGGCATTTATGACTTACCAGGGAGATGTGGTGCTTTTCTTGCCGCTTAGTAGTGGCGATAAAACAGTTTATTTGAAGGGGTCGCAGAATACGAGGGAGGATGTGGTTATCGGCGTCGGGCGGAACGACGGGTTTTCGAAGGCGGATGGGAAAGTTGTGGTCGTTGTTGCAAAAGACGTCGAGGAAGCCGTTGAAGAAGCAATGTATTGGGCGAAAAGAATTGGTGAAGATGGAAGGATTATGGATATTGGAGAGCAAGGGGAACGAGGAGGCGGGGATGATACTTGGAGTGACTCCTTGAAGTACTGTACTTGGAACTCTCTGGGGAGAGAACTTACAGACAAGCGCATTGTAAATGCTGTTAACGATCTCTACGACTCCAAGATTGAGCCTCAAACGATCATTATCGACGACAACTGGCAGTCTCTCGATAATAACGGACGGGATTCGTTTGGTCACAGATGGACAGAGTTTGAAGCCGACAAAAATGCATTCCCTCGAGGTCTCAAGGGACTGGTAGAGGATATCAAACGCAACAATAGAGGTGTAAAGCACGTCGCAGTCTGGCACGGGATATTAGGATATTGGAACGGCATCAGTCCTACCGGTTGGATCTCAAGAAACTACAAGTTAAGGAATATTGGGAACGGCAATATCTATGTTGTGGACAAGTCAGATATTGGCAAATTCTACGACGATTTTTACAGGTTTCTCTCAGATCAAGGTATTACTGCTGTCAAAGCCGACACCCAATGCCTTCTTGACGAGCGCCTCCCTTCAGCTGATAAAGGCGAGCTATTCCCGGCGTACCTCTCCGCCTGGCGTAATGCCGCGTCAAGGTACTTTGGCAGCCGTGCGATCTCCTGCATGTCACTTGTTCCGCAGATTTTATTCACCAATCACCTTTCACCTTCACTTCCGAAATTCACATTAAGGAATTCAGATGACTTCTTCCCACACACCCCAAGCAGTCATCCATGGCATATCTTTGCAAATGCACATAACGCAGTATTGATATCAAGACTAAACGTCACGCCAGATTGGGATATGTTCCAAACCCGCCACGAATGGGCAGGATACCACGCTGCCGCGCGATGTATTTCCGGTGGGCCGGTTTATATTACTGACGATGTCGGTAGTCACGATGTTAGCATTGTCAAAAAAGTCACGGCAAGGACCAGAAGTGGGGAAATGATCATCCTCAGACCAAGTGGAAAGGCGAGAAGTTCGGAATTCTTCACTGGATTTGGAGAGAAGAGACCGTTACGAGTTACGAGCACAGCAAGTGTAGCGGGTTATGATATCAAGCTGCTCGGAACCTTTGATCTAGAAGGCGGAAGACAGAGAACAGATATGATTTCCGTGAAAGAAATCGTTGGAGATGAGGTCATCACTACACTCGGTGGCGAGGCTCAAGTTATCCGAGAATTCGGCGTATTTTCACATCACGCACAGAGATCACAGGTGGTAAAGAGTTCGGGATATGTCAAGATGAGTGTGGAGAAAGGCGGATGGGATGTAGTCGCTGTTTGTCCGATTGTGCCGGTTAAGACTGACGGCGGAAGGGAAGAAGTTAGTGTGGGTGTATTTGGTCTACTTGAACAGATTTCGGGTGCTGCTGGTATGAGTGATGTCAAGATTGCAGGTGGAAACTCCACCGTTAGGGTCGGTGCTGAGCTGAAGGCACTAGGAGTCTTCGGTAAGTCACGTTCTGGCCAAGGAATATGGTTGCAAGACGTTACATTCTAACAAAACGGTTTACAGGAATTTACACGAACTACTCGAACCCAAGCCGGTATGGTAAGATCAGGCAGGTTACTCTGGGTGGGCAAGACGTACCCGAGAGGTTCTGGACGATCGGACGCGGGAACTATTACGGCCAGGTCACAGTCGATGTCCAAGGGGCATGGGACTACTTGAGATTAGACGACAGGTGGGATTCGTGGGTTTGGATTCACTTGGCGGTTTAATAGGTTCTTCATTTAGGTTCCAGGTCGTTTGTGAGAAACGTCTGTCGAGTTGTAGCTGTACATGTGCATTACTTTGCTTTTCCGCAACGGCTTTATAATGTAACTCTACTCATTCCCTTCTAGCCATATCAGTCGCTGTTATTTCACATGTGAAAATCAATTATCTATGAAACTACCGTCCTCCGCCAGGGCAGGGATTAACTGGAAGCCGGAATGAATACAGGCCCCTGCGATATCGCTATCAATAGAAATGTTGTATCCGGGTACCTGGAACAGCAGAGATTCTAGAAAAGTCCTTTATCAAAACTGCTACTAAGAAGCTGGCAGCTCGGACGTAAATTTCCTTTTCGAGGCATCGCCTAGAGACCGTTCGGCCGGTAGATGAGAGAATTCTAAGACCCTCGGGCCAAACTGATGGGTTACAATTGACCAGTGTCTTGGGCTCCCACAAATGAGGGGTAATTGGCGACGGAGGCTTAATATACTTTCGACATCGTCATAAAGTTTTTACCTTGCATACTCGCTTCTGTGTACTAGGGTGTACGGCTGGGATATCGATGCAATGCAGCTAACGTTTATTGATGCGCATGGATTTACGCTCCCATGTATGTAGTGAAAGATATCGATATTGACCATTATTTATTGTGTACCTGTTATATACCTAAGTACTATACATGCAGAGTAGGAGAATCACATCAGCGTTGGATGCTTAAGCTATGACAGTTATACCCAATTGGACTTTCAAGTTTAAATAGCAATGTATACGGAACCACTGCTAAGGGCATCACTATGGTGCTATTTGGGTGCAAAGTTAATTTCATAGAAATAAACTTGAATCCATGAACCCGATGCCAGAATGGCAGTACCAATCGATCCGCATACTATAGCTAGCTCGAGACTGCAGATAGTCTCCTGGTACTGGTACTGAAAATACAACAATGTCAACACTACAGAAACTCGCCAAGTTTAGATGCCTCAGGCATGCCTGAGGCGGGTACCACCGGACCGAGAGCGTCTGCTTGAATTCTTCAAAGAAGAAAAGAAAACCTCGAAGATATTCGGAGCGGGATTTGACAAATCCCCAAAACAAAACAATTATCTGCAGGTATTATCCATGGCACGCCAAGGCATATTTCGTCTTATATTATAATATCGTCACTTATAAGCCACAAATAGAGCCTTTCTCAGAAATTTTAATGTATACTGGAGCCGCATAGAATCCAGGAGGAAAGTCAAAACAGCGGCTTGGTATATTAGTCTCAGAGGATACAATGCCCAAAGTATACTGAGGGGTTGCCTGCTCGAGACGAAGCGGGGGAGGGGTATAATAGCGAGATGTAGCGCCAAGACAATCATTGCGTGATTTATATTTAGTTATAGTATATGCGGGGTTCCATCTATCCTCACATTTGCGAGCTATTAAAGAGACGTACAAAACGGGGAGTATGGCTATACTATCGTCGTAGAGCTATGGCATCACTGCAAAATCTACTAGAGCTTCTAGCTACCTTGACCAAACATTCACAACCTCATGTATATATATACACAGCCGTACCCCAATACATACACCCAGTGCTGAAATTTCAACCTATTCAGTTTCCTGTCGTTGCACCAGCTCTTAGGCCCCCGTGCTTATTAATTTACGTTACTTACGCCAGCAGAGCATAAATTTGGACATGTACCAAGTAGCACTGAATTTTATTTCGCAAGTTAATCCATCATATATCATGTAGTCATGAGGCTCTCGGTTGCTGGTGGGGCTATGCGTGAATGTGGATTTATGTGATTACTATACAGGTTTTGCAGGCTTGGCTGCATGCATAGACGAATATTCCTTTGCAATATAATTCCAGGAAGCTTATCAGCCTATCAAAACCAAACAGAGGAATTTAAGTAGTTAAGCATGCATTACAGGAGTACATGCCTTGTGAGATCTTTATGCGCTCTGAGACTATATAGCTTAAAAAACGTCGCTCAAACTTCGTTGCCCCGGCGCCGTAGAGTTCTCTTGTCTTTAACGACCTATGTTTGTGGGAACCTATTCGAAACTAGTGGTCGCTCGATATGGCGTCTATATCCTCGAGTTCTGGATCGAGTGCACCACTCTTTGAGAAACACGGACTTTCGAGTTTTGGTGTTGCGGTTTTGAAAGGACCTCGTCGCCTTCTTTCAGCATTCCTAGTCGTCACAAAGGCTATCGGCTGGAACCTCATCAATTTCATAGTCAGATTTAAGAAATCAGAGCGCAGAACAGAGGAACCAAAAGTGGCTATTGATGGCCGGAAATGGGTTTCTTTGTCGCGCTGCCTGGCTGTGCACATCCTACCATTTTTTGCTACTATCACTATCCTTTGGCTGAATGGCGTCAACTACTATATTGGAGGAAACCTCGCTGGGTCGAACAACGAGGATACAGATACCGCATATTTAAACGCACTTCAAATCGCAGCCAAAGCTCAGGAACTACTCGTTTTAGCCTCTCTAGCGACTATGGTAGCCGATTATGTGAGGTATCATGCTTGTCTTGGGGACGGTGTTCCCTTTTCGGCACTTACGGCATCGTTCACATTTACATCTTTGGGATATATCTACAGTCCTGAATACTGGTCTGTACTTTTGGAAATACCTTCAGGTGCCAGGAAAGCAGTGATTAGAAAGGCACTCTTTGCAGTCTTCCTTCTCACTGTGACGGTGGCTGGTGCCTTTATCGGTCCCGCAACTGCCATTACTATTATACCCGCTATTTCTTGGTTTCCTGCCGGAAGCCCCTCTGTAAATATCAGCCTACCTCCAGGAATCACAAACAACGAACTACCTCTTACCCTGGACTCCAATAACGTACCAAGCAACTGTTCATTACCAGACGCTATCCTGAGCGATCCACCATGCCCTGCAGCTGGTTATCATTCTATAATGAGTTGGGCAAGGGGTGTCGGTGGACGAGATCCGTACTACTATAGAGGTGTACAGCAATATAATACCAAAGTAGTCAATAGCAACTTCACAAGCGAAATCGCTTTCCAGCCCATCTTCGAACTCCGGGAATACCTCAATATTATCCGCTGTGGTCAGCCTCTACACAGAGAGATGGCAGTATTGTTAGGTGCACGGAGCTTATGGCATACTCGTCTACGTAGGGCATCTAACTACATTCGGGGAAGATATCGATTTTGGTCCCGTTCCGATGCAAGAGTCAGATTCCGCTCCGAAGCACCTCGTACCTTGGTTCTCTGTGCTGCGTCCAGGGTTTTCCCAAATACCACAAGGCTGGAGTTCCCAGTACCAGCCACTCCGGAGGGCTGGGGAACGGCACCAGGTACCGAAAACTTTGCATCAAACCTAGAGGACCTTTACGCCGTCATTTTGAATATAACAGATGGTGAACCAATAAGTGAAAAATGGGCTGAATGGGCTGGAACCAACCCATCAGAGCGATTTCAAGACCCAAAATGGCGGGTACAGTGGATACAATCGGATCGAGTTGAAAACTCTGACCTGGGTATCGCATCTGCCCGAGCTATATTATATGCTCCGTTTGTAGATAACCCACTCAGAGCTATCAACGACACAAGGCGGATAGCATATACCTGCAGTATACTGGCGCACTGGCTACCAACCACAAGTACTATCGGTGTGGATCTGGACGTATCCATCCGCCAACTCACCTCGAATCAAAAGGTCGAACACGAATACCCCAAAACTGGCCTTGTGAATGTCTTCAACAGAAATGGTACGCTTCGGTATCGACGGACATATATCGACCAAGAACCCATCATCTTCAAAACGGATTGGCTTGATGCTCTGACTCCAAATATAATGCCTCTCCAAGACTACGAAACACGAGGTCGGGAACTTACACTCGAGGCAACCTTACTGGATACTCTGGGTATCATTAATTCACCTGCCGACTTCAGCAACGACCTGGCTATTCCGTCCCTTCTCTGCGCTACCATCAGCGACGGCCTTTCTCGAATAAATACTAATAGCTTACAATACCCGTCCTCTCCTGGCGGCTCGTACCCGCTCAATCTGGACTTTGAAGTTCAAGGTTATGGTTATAAAACAGATTCAAGGACATCGCAATGGGCAATTGCTCTTCTTGCCGGTCATCTCCTACTGGTTTTAATACATGTCGGCTGGACAATCTCCATAAGTCGGTCATTTAGAGCCTGGGATACATTTTCTGAGGTTTTGGCCTTGGCTTTGAATTCTGAAAAGTCTGACGTTTTGGATAATACCTGCGCGGGGATTGAAAGGTTCAGTACGCTCAGTAGTACCGTTTTAATTCGTGAAGTCGGGGAGGATAAGAGGTTAGGTGTAGTTTTTAGCAAAGATGTGGATGCTCATGGAGGCCCGAAGCCTGAGAAGGTATGCGCGGATCGAAAATACCCAGTCTTCTAAAGCACCCAGATAATTCGAATTAGTTTTTAGCACTCTCTTTTTGAATACCGGAAAATATATCTCCCGGGAAGTAGTTTTCTGAGCCTTACAAAGCCCTGGTATACTCAAGCACTTGCTTGTAATGGACCTTGCCATTTATTTAACACCAAACTGTACATATGTATATACACTGCAATATGATTTCTCTCTTCCCAAGAACCTAGGCGTATACCTAAGTTCAGCTTTTCTTAATTTAAGTGGGTTTTCAAAATTTCAAAATATCGGAAAGCTGTTCTTCAAACCCTCACCGCACTCGATGTGAGTCGAATAGTTTATGATAGGGTCGTTACGCCTGAGTCTTGGCGGCGCTGGGAGTAATGCTATCATGTGCGTGGACGCAGAGAGCTAGCTTCCACGAAGAGGAGAAAACCCTAAGGGTTTGGGATTGCTTTTATAATTTTTTTCTAGTACAGGTCGGTTTAAACCATCCAACGTCATTTAAATTCGGTAGACTATGTACATATGTACTCTATGTTGGCTCAAGCTGACACCGAAATATAACATGGGCGATTTAGCAGCTCTCTCAGGAACACAATCAGCAGCTAGTTAAACCTAATTTTTATTGCAAAGGATTACCTCCGTTTCATTTATACAGCTCCATAGCAGGAGCCATATCGAAGCATAGGAATGCAATATCATATCGTGATATGATATCGTTCTAGGTAGCCACAGGCTTCCCACCTTCTTCTTTCGCTATAGACGTCATGGAACAGGCCCTGATCCCTGATCCCGGTCGACGGTGCAGAAACAAAAAAAAACAAATGAATCGCCTTTTTTCCATCTTGTTCAACCATTTTCATGCAAGGAACGACCGGAGCACAAGCGACACGTTCAACGGGAACGGTGTCTTATTCGCCCAATTGCGTCGTCGATAGTGGAGTCCTTCAGCTTTCCCATGACGGAGTGAGACTTGAAAGTGGTCCCAGTCGCCGCCTATTTTTGCAGGTCGTTCGCGTTCTTCCCCCCAACCGCGAACTCGAACGAGAGTTTAGAAAAGCCCAGTTTTATCGAATCTCGTTTGCTGCTTTGGCCTTGTGGGCCGGGCGCCGGCGCCGTCCCCGCATAAAACATATCATGTCGACTTAATTGATGCACAGCAATGCTCCACAATTCCAAAAAAGCTACGTTAGCTACCTAACTCTTTGACGGCTCAATATCCTTGGAATGCGAAGATCAGTAGATGCGAAAAATGCAAAGGAGTGCAGCTCCCAAAATGCACATGCAATTCAACCCATTCCCCAAGAATTATGCTGCTTGCCAACACGTGGGGTAAGCCAATGGAGGACCCTTTTCACTCGTCAGGCAGGAAGTCCGAGATATCCTTGTTTGACAACCAACGATAAACTCGGTAGGGATGTGGGGGTTTATTCCCAGGATCGGGAAGGTGTGGTCGACCACATAACCCCAAATATCCTTCCAACGGCGACGGTTCTTTTGCCCAAGCTTTTTGATCGATGCCCAGGAACTCTTGTTACACTGGAACCGGACGGTATGATTTTATGGGGGGGTTTAGCTTGCTAACCCTGCAAACCACTTATGATAGAGCGACGATATCGGGGTGTCTAGCTTGTGCACCTGGTAGCCTCCCAAACCCTGGATTGGACGACGGCTCCCACGGATCAAATCGGTTTCCTGCCTTCGATCTCAGAGGTAACATCAATTGGACAATCGGGAAGCAAAAAAGCAAAACAAGGCTCTTTATCACAAACCATGCATGTGGACATGCGTACATTGGGGGGCTCCTGTCTTCAACCTCCTCCTTCGAGGACAAGTATAAAAGCTCTGGCAGATCACCTTGGAAGGATCGATTCCAGGTACTCGGCTCCATAGCTTCCCAAGTTATCGTTATCACAAGCAAGCATTCCATCAGCTACTTATCAGGGTACCCTTTAAATAGAGGTATCCCCCCATTCTCTAATAGCAGCTTTAGCCAGTGGGCATTCCCCTCGTTCTATATATAAACCTACCCATTATATATATATATATATATATATATATATATATATACTATCTCCACGATGAAGTACTCCTTCACGACAGTAGCGCTCACTGCCGCCATAATGGCCGATAGCGCCCTCAGCGCCCCCGCTCAATTGTCCCCTCGGACTTTCAACAGAGACTACAAGGTCTCCCTTGATCCCCGTCCATTCTACCTCGTCAACAACATGACAGACTCCCACCTAAAATCTGCGCTAAACCGCTGCCAGAACGGCCCGTTCTCCATAACCGATTTCTCAATTGGTCACCGCGGAGGCGCAACTCTACAAATCCCAGAAGAAACCGTCGAGAACACTATCGCCGGCGCAAGAATGGGAGCTGGCGTCTTGGAGTGCGATGTAGCATTCACAAAGGACCGTGAGCTCGTATGTCGCCACTCTCAATGCGATTTACATACAACCACAGACATCCTCCTTCGTCCCGAACTTGCCAAAAAGTGCACAGTTCCATTTAAGCCAGCCAGTGGCAGCACACCCGCCACAGCACTCTGCTGCACAAGCGACATAACCCTCGAAGAGTTCATGTCCCTCTGTTCCAAAATGGATGCTTCAAACTCCAAAGCCACCACTCCACTAGAATACCAAGGCTCCCCACCGAACTGGCGAACCCAGCTCTACGAAACCTGTGGAAAAGTAATGTCCTTGGAATCATACATCGACCTCGTAGACGCCATCCCAGGAAACCGTAAATTCACTCCAGAGCTTAAAACACCACCTTCGCAGGTTCCTATGCCATTCCAAACCACAAAGGGGCCTTATACACAAGAACAATACGCACATGATTTAATCGAGACTTTTATCAGAAAAGGAATCGACCCGGCTCGTGTATGGCCACAATCTTTCCTTCCAGCTGACGTCTACCAATGGATCAAAGAATACCCAGCCACATTCGGCCAACAAGCCGTTTTCCTCGATGAATCCGGTGATCCACCAAGCAACCCCACTGCTGCCTCTCTACAGCTCCCAGCTATCCGCAAGAAGGGCGTCAATGTTCTTTCCCCACCGATGAACTACCTCCTTACAATCGATCCAAAGACTCAGAAGGTAGTACCATCCGAATACGCCAAAGTCGCCAAGAAAGAGGGATTTGTTATCATTCCATGGACTTTCGAGCGTTCCGGTTCATTGGGAACCGTCAAGGCCAGGGGTGAATACTACTATGGCAGCGTTGCAGATGTCATGAAGACTGACGGACAGATGTACGAGGTTCTTGATGTATTGGTGAAGAAGATTAAGATCGCTGGTATTTTCAGCGATTGGAGCTCTACCATCACCTACTACGCAAACTGCTTCAAGTTGACAGGACCAAAGATCTTGAAGCAGAAGAAGTGGGGCAAGGGCGGAAAGAGAGAGGGTGAAGAGAACTAGAGTTCTTCGTATCTAGGATTGGGTTGTGGAGTTTCGGGGAGTAGTGTAAACGATAACGTCGACTTCATGAGGGCAATCTGCCTGTAATGTATATATATCCTTTTAATGATTAATGTAGGTAACGAATACAAAGCTATATACTTATCCTTGCCGTGCGGCCTCAAGAATGAATGATCTATATTATGTGCACAGAAACGAAACAACACAGCTCGCGACAAAATCCAACACCTGATGGGCAACTGGCGGCGACACTTCTAGGAAACTTTCGAATGCACGAAGATATCAAATAGCTGATCGTGGGCAAAACGAACGCTTTCATTCCCTAGCTATTCGCTGCTGCTACTCGCTTACTACCTATAAAAAGGGTGACAAAAGAGACAGCGATCGAACGAGAGTATACTAAGAAAGCAAGCTCAACATACAATCAGAAAAACCTAAAGGGAAAGAACCCTGTAGCGCTGGTCGCTTTCTAAAAAACCATCCCTCAAAAAACCGACTGAATCACCTGTGTTTTTTTTTTTTTAGAAGGAATATTGTGTTTATAGCTTGCTCTCCTCTGTAACTTCTTTAGCTTCCGCATCCCCCGAGGGCGCGGCAGGGATCTCATCGACGTCTCCGATCAACAGCCGGACGGAGTCAATCACATCAGCCGGCTCCTGCAAATGCCAGCTCGCCAGCGTCATCTTAGTGCTCGCGCCAATAGTAACGGCGAAAACATGCTCTGCTGGGAGCGTGGATCGTCGGAGAGCTCGGAACATGTCTAAATAGAGAAGATATAAGTCTCACGTCCATAATAAACAATATAACCACAGTGTTTACTCACCCTCATCAGTAGTATCATCACCCAAGCAAAGCACGAAGTCGGGCTGAGCATCATCTGGATACTCTGCCACCAACTTCTTCGCGATTTCACCCTTGTTTACAAACGTAGGGCGGACTTCGAGATTGGCCTTGCCGGTCATGACTTCGACCTCATACTTTTGCATGACTGTGTTTTCAAGGTGGGATTGACACTCGCGAGCTTGGAAGGCGCCATAGTCTGGGTCGGCCCTACGGTAGTGCCAGGTCAAGGCGCAACGTTTGCGTTCGATGAATGATCCTTATCGCCCCAAATTAGTATCTTGACTTTCAAAGAGACACCGGAAATTTACGAATACATACCCTGTGTCCTTTCAGTATAATACTGGAAGATATCCAACACATCCTTCTGCCAGCTCATATCAAACTTCTCGGTAAGATTAACCCATTCAGAATCACGCGGCCGTCTCACGAAGCTTCCGTGTTCAGCGCTGAATCCCAACTCCGCAATATCACCCATCCACTGTTCCAAGAATGCTTGGTCACGCCCAGAAACGATCCAGACATTATTCTGGGGATCCGAAGCGAGCGTCTTAATAGTGCGGATAATCTTGTCTGTTGGGATGGCGGCCTGTGGGTCTTTAACGATTGGTGTAAGAGTACCGTCGTAGTCGAACATGAAGAGGCGACGAGTGGATTTGTTATACTGGTCAAGGAGTGCTTGACGGTCGAGAGGTGGGGTAGCCTGACTTTGATCATGGCTCGCAAGGTTCCTAAGAAGGCCCTTGAGGAATGTATTTGTCCAGTTTTGGACGTTGTTAGTGCTGACGTGCTCGTAGAGCTTTGAGTGGAGTTCCTCCTTAGTCTCGGCTGCAAGACCGAGGCAGGTGTTTATTGTTTCAGCGACGCCGCGGTAATCCCATGGGTTGACCTGGAACGCATCACAGAGACTACCAGCGGTACCGGTGAACTCGGAAAGGATGACGGGGCCGTGTGTTTCCTTTTGGCAAACGACATACTCGAGAGATGTGGTGTTCATGCCGTCTCTGACCGAAGTGATAAGACCGAGGTCTGCAACTCTTAGAAGAGCATAGTACTCATCTTGACTGAGATACTGAGGGAAATGTTGAACAGGCGATGAGTGAATCGAACCGTAAGTTCCATTGATGTGTGCAACCAACTCGGAAACTTGGTGTTCAACTTTCGGGCCTTCAGACTGACTGGGGGAGGTGACTTGAATCAGGATAACCTTTTCTCTCCACTCTGGGTAAAGTTCTAGGAACATTTCAAATGCGCGAAGCTTCTGAACAACTCCACGGACAGAATCCAAGCGATCACGCCCAACAATAATCTTCTTGCCGCCAGCTAGCTCGCGGATAGCTTGCATCTTCTCGTCGATATTGGCATTGTGAGAGTCCTTGTCAACCTTGGCGGCATCAATTCCGATTGGGAAAACGTCAACAGCAACGTGAGCGCCATAGGCATCCACACCATTGCCGGACGACTCGAAACCGAGGACTCTAGTGCATGACGATATGAAGTGTTTCGCATAAGCGTAAGATTGGAATCCGAGTTGATTGGCACCGAGGACACCTGCTAGAAGTTCCTTTCTCTCTATAGTCCGAATATTAGATTTGCCATAATTAATTGGGGACCAAGTGAACCATACTTGTCATGCACCTGAAGAACTCAGAGCTTGGGAAGGGACTATGCAGGAAGAAAGCAATATATGCACTGGACAGTTTCTGACGGAGCATGCTAGGCACCAAAAGTAACTGGTAATCGTGGATCCAGACAATATCGCCCGGCTTGTAGACTTCCGCAATCTTGTCGGCGAAAGCCTGGTTGAATTTGATGTAGTCGGCCCACCATGTCTTCTCTCTTCGCCCGTCGGTAGGTTCTCGTAGTAGGTAATGGAATGTAGGCCAGATTTCTATAACCCCTTGTTAGCGGCTTCCATCTCCCCAGAGGAATGGAATATGCCAATTTATTACCTCTTTGCGCGAAGTCTACCCATCGGTTTTGGTCCTTTAGTACGACATCGCCATTCTTGATATCACCATCCTTATCACCAACCACCCAGACAGGAACAATCTTCTTTCCCAGCTCATTTCCCTCATGCGAGAGCTGCTCTTCCAAGTTTACTCTGTCCTGCTTTGACAAAACCACATCCTGCTCCAACTCTGCCGAATGCTGTTGGTAGCTGGAAGCAGTAACGGCCTGGACGGGCGCTGTAGCAGCTCCACCTTCAGCCTGCTGATGTTCCTTCTGCACATCCCGTTTTCCAACTGCCTGGCTAATTTCACCAGGCCAGCCCACTATGACAGTATTCCAGGAGGTACCAGATGCGAGGTAGCTGAATGATGAATTTAACGCGGAGTTCCCTCTTCGTTGGCTGATTTCCTATAGAATTTTATAAACTCGGGTTAGCTTCTCTCCAACCTTGAAATCAGAGCAGAGCCCCACTTGGAGAGCCAGATGATACCTACCCATTCGCCATTTCCAAATGAGAATTTATACGGCATAATTGCCGTAGCAATGATGACGGTACCGGATAAGCCCAGCTTCTCAGGCGCCTTGGACGGGTCGGTTCCATCGACACCAGCCATGATGTCTATAGGATGAGGACCAGAGCCCGACACCTGAACCTGTTGAGTTTCGTCCGAGGTCATGATGTCCGTAAAAGTAACGAGAGCTTAATTAGCCTTTTTTGTTGCCTGCCGAGTAAACCTTTTCCCTACGTCTGTTTCAACTCTATTTAATAAGTTGAAACCGAGAAGCTTAAAAAGTATAATATCGATCCGGCGTGGTAACGAAGGAAGGCTGTAGAACGGGTTTTTCGCGGAGTGTTGTTTTGGTGGTGGAGGTTGGCAACTGCTTTTTATTGCAGTATACTTTGCTGTCCAGTCTGTCGGCGCGGAGCTATGACGAAAGCCCAAACTAAAACACACCAACTGAAAAAATGGGAAAAGGCCGACGAGGATATAAGCTTATATCGATAGCCCCGGTACTAGCCTCGATAGCGAATGGAGCGACGCCGGAGCCAATGCTTATACTGAAACTCTGTACTTTACGAGATTTTGAGCCCAATTGATATATCTTGCAGGACTAGCAGCATTCCACGGCCGGCCGCGCGGGAGAAAACTGCGAACATTTATACAGAACCGCTGGCCGAGTTACATGACCCCTTGACAGGTTTTTTTTTTTTTTTTTTTAGTCCCTCGTCTGTCTACATTTCTTCTGAAACTTCCCGGTCGATGGGGCCTTCTCTTCGACAATCGGATTCTTATTCGGATTATCCTCTTCCTGTAGTATACCTTTTTGTTTTTTTTTTTATCAGAGGGACCCATGGAGTGGAGGGGAAGACGTGCAAGCAGATAGACCCCTCACCCCAGTCCAACATGAGAAATCTGAGGGCTTTTTGGGAGTACTTCTTGCAAGCTTGTCTACAGCAGTGTGGGCTTGACCAGTTTGAAAAGGGCAATTCAGGTTAGACCCGGTCGGAACTGACATGGCATGGCCCCGCAGTCTATCTTATCATCCGAACCTGTGATAGTTCGTTCGGACTGGAACGACTTGTCGGAGAACAAAGGCTTTCGATTCTGCATCTGCTCACCACTCGCTCCTTCGTCACTAGGTAGGTCTTACATTTATGTACGGGACAAACATAGGACTAAGCAACCACATCATAAATTCGAACGAGGAGCTCTGATAGTAGCACAATTACATCATTTTACTTATCTAATACTAATTCTTATAGATCAATCCAATCAATCAATCAAGCATTCCTTTCCTCCGTTCGTTTGTTTTATTGATTCACATGTCGAATTTGTACTGCTCGAGACGAATCGATATTTTTCTTTTCTTTATTCTGAGATTCGGTCGAATCAGGCCATGCGGAATGCAGGCCTGACCTGCATTGCATTTTCACATATAGCTCCGGCTGCCTCCGTTGGCACCTGCAGCTGTCGAATCACAGTTCACTTAAATCCGTGCCTCTCCCAATCGATCGTTTCTATGATTACTTAAGTGCCAGGTAGTTTAAGTAAACTATCATATCAAGCTAATGTACAATCTTGAAATATGTGACGGGAAGAGCCATTCCAATCACCCAATTGCCAATATGGTATGCAAAATTGGAACTGCTGCAATTGATCAAAAAAATAAAATAAAAAAAAGTGAATCCAATCCGCCATCTATCGCTGGATGCCGTTCCGAAGGTCGTATAAAAAAACACCATTATAATATGCCTC
Source organism: Orbilia blumenaviensis (assembly GCA_036872755.1). Lineage (NCBI taxonomy): Eukaryota > Fungi > Ascomycota > Orbiliomycetes > Orbiliales > Orbiliaceae > Orbilia > Orbilia blumenaviensis. Next base: position 555,201 of record JAVHNS010000015.1, read on the forward strand.
AAACCCCCGTCCCCAAGAAAAAGACCGCTCCCAGGCCTCTTGTCGCAATATAATACCCTCTCAACAAAAAGAGTTAAAAGAAAAAACAACTTACGAAAAAGAGGTGCAAGATCTACAAAAGCGGTTTGGTCGAATCATCCCACGCAACCAGGTCCACGTTTTCTTCCTGTCAGGGCTACCCGCTTAATACATTGCGCACTTTTTCGTTCTGTTCAAGGCCGTTGTCAGCCCGGGCCCGATCCTAAGGCTGGTGTGTGCCTTTTTAGATTGTTTTTTTTGTGCTGGTCTTTCCGAAACCTGGGTGCAGAACGGGCAGCGTTTCGCAAAAAAACCTGTCAATGCGCGATTTTCGACGGGAGAGCTAAAAGAAAATTACTCCTTCGACGGAAAGGATTTCTTTTTTTTTTTTAATCCATCGCTCTTTGGGGGTCTTCGATGCATCGATGTCGGAATTGGAAATATATTCAAATCTGGGGGAGGTATAAATGCAAATGCTGACTCGTCGCCTCTTTCAATGGGAGGTGTTGAGGATCGGCATGGGGACAACGCAATGTCGTCTCTGGTGGCAAAACAACACAACAAGTACTCAATGCAACAAAACGCAATAAAAAGGCCGTTTTCTCTGTCGTGAAATCATATTCATGTTGGTAATAGCTGGTCTCGTTTAGCCATAATATCCATAACTACTTTTGCTGCGGCGGGGGCGATGCCACCCTTTCTATCGACACCGTAGGAGGTGGTGCGCCCCTTGGAGGAGGTGGTGGCGTATGAGTCGCTGGTGGGGGTGCTAGTCCGCCGTTATACTCAAAAGGCTGTGACTTCTCCACTTTCACAGCACCCTTCTCGCTCCTTGCGCTCCTCTGCGAAAAGCTAATACTACTTTGTCCGCGGCGAAGGGGTGGTCGACCAGGTCCCGAAGGTACTCTCTTCGGTACTGTCCCTGGTCCAATGGTCCCCGAAGGCAGCAACCCAGGACTTAGCGGTGGTCTTTGTAAACTGTTCTGTCTACCTCTAGAGATGGTCTCGCCAGTTTCCTTATCGACCCACGTAGTTTCCTGAGGCTGAAAGACAATATCTGGACTCCACCTCCAAACAACGTACTGCTTGAACCGTGACCACATGGAGTCGTATTCAATGTTTGTGCCCTTGAAGCTAGCTCTTCCCTTCGTAAAACGGTAGATAATCCACCATTTGATATGAGAGACAAAACCGATTGGTTTAACTTCCCGAGGGCCTTGGGAAGACCAGAGGTCGGCGTTTTGTTGCTGGAGATCGTTGAATAGACGCTCATAAACGCCGCGTTCATAAATAGGGCGGCGGTGTCGGTCGATGAACCATTTAAGAATGAAAACAGAAATCAAAACAACAGTCATCTATCTAACGTTAGCCGCCATAATTTGGATAGGAATAAGTAAGGGGTATACTCACAAATGGCACAGATGCAATAAAATACCACATGATAGGAGGATTATCTTCAAAGACATCCACATTCATTCCGAAGAAACTGGTAATGAATGAAAGTGGCAGGAACACAAATGTTACCCACGACAATCGCCACATGCTCGTTCCCAGTCTCAACGAATCCTGAGAATCTCGGATTCCCACCGTCTTATACATTAAATCCGTCAGCTTGTCGGTTTGCTTAATCAAATCTTCTTCGATGTATCCGTTCACTAGATCTAAAGTCAGCCGAATCCTCCACTATTGCGGAATATCAAACTTACACCGTAAAAAAGTTTGTTCCACACTCTTCAGCCAAGTGAAAACAGCAGTATCCGAATCGTTAGATTCGTCCTCGTCCCTAAAATCACCCACATACTCCTGAACATCGCCAATACACTCCAAATGATACGACATCAACTTCGAAAACTTCAACCACGTCTCCGAGTTTTTGAATAGTTCCGGTGCGCGTGATTCGTCAGCTGGATGTTCGTAGATGCTATCCTGTAGAATGGATTCATGATCCCATGCAACATCAAGAACGGCTTCCCAGCAGTCGGCCACGCTATTATAGACCGTTTCAATGATACGCTGGATAAAATCTCGGGAAAATTTGCCGTCCCCCGAGCCAAGTATATCTTGACCGTCTTCATCGGTCAGAACTTCATAGTAGCTGGTGCCGGGACCACGCCAGATCCTTTCGATCTCGCCGTGCGCAGGGACGACAGTATCTTCGATCGAGAGCGATTCTGAGTTATCGAAAACAATTACTGTAGAACCGCCATCATACACATCAACAGCCTTGCGGCTTTCATCATTTGGATGGGCAAAGTGAGGTTTGTGGACTTCGTTTGTGACCCATTGAAGATATACAGAGAGACGTTGGGAATAAATGTCATGAGTGTGATGAGCAACTAAGCACCTTCAATGTTAGTAATAGGACCGCAATGAAGACATTTTTGGTTTAACTCACGTCTCGGATTGTTAGGATCTGTATCAACCCAGTGCGGCGACGGGGACCTTTCGTCGTCCTCCGATTCCCACGGATCCTCTGCCCTGAGCGGTGCGGGTTTCTTGGAAGCTTCATCATCGTCATCCTCTAGGAAACCCTTCAACTCGGCCACTTTGGTATCAGGATGTCTCTCTTTCTTGTCATCAGGTCTATACCCAACCTTCATGACCTTCAGGCAATCCATCCCCCACGCAACTTTAGCAAGCCCTGGCATCTGTCGCTTCTTAAACGTCTTCGCCATAGGCACTGCCTTCCCTGCGCGGCGGGTCGGACGGAAATGATAAACCCATTCTTTGAGATTATCCCATCCTTCAAGATTCTTCCTGTCGTGCATCCGATATTTGGCGACGAAGAATTCGGTTGCCTGTGGGAAGTTTTGAACATGGCTTCAATGTAATCATATATATCATGCCGTCAGCATTGACCTTCACAGGTAATTCGCCCATAGCGGATAAAACTCAAAATAAAAGGGCATATTAGTGCTTACAATACTCGCAGAATGACATTCTCCCCTCTCTCCATCTTACACAACTTCTCCAGCGACTCCATGTCGCTACACTCCGTAGCATTGGCATCCATTTTAATAAACCGTTTATTAGTTTTAGGGTCGATATCTTCGGTTTTACAATACTCAACCATCAAAAGCCTTCTGATACGTTTATCGGGACCACAAAACTTAGAGTCCCATCGCATGTCCTTCTTAGACTTTTGCCAATATTTGCCCTTGGTGGGCATTAATGCGTATCGTTTGGGAAGACCTGGCGTTCCTGACCATGGTGCGCCATTGCCTCCTATCGCGGACATGTTGGTGCTTGTGGCAGGATATTCATACATGCTGTTCCGCCCGCTACTAGGCGCGGTATTAGTACCGTGACCGCCGGCAGCAAGGCCATGGTGTGAGAAGTGGACATAATGACCCGCGTCGCTAGAGCGGCGGGAGCTGCTTGGTCGTTGTTCCATCGTATTTCACGTATCGAAAGGGAAGGAATAAAAGAAATAAAGAAAGAAAGAAGAGAATAACGGGATGAAAAGAGAGGAAAGGGAAAAGAGAGGGAGGAGTAATTCAAGGCTGGAAGACACGAGGCAATGGAACTCGTGAACACTCTTGCATTTCCGCTCGTGGAAGGTGTAGCTGAATGGACATCGATCAATCAGGACACTTGCTTATGTCCCCCGATGTTTCAAATGGTGAAAAGATTTAAAGACAGTGGTTTTTTTTTTGTTCGCGACTTTTAGAGGTTTCGTTCGCTGTGCGCGCAGGCCTAGCGGCGACGCTTGTGGATTTATATATCTTCCATCCACCGTTCTAGAAAACGTGACTGTTGTCTCCTGAACCCAATAGAAGGTTGATGAACTGTCAGCCAGGTCAAGTGAGCGAGGTTGTCGAAATTGCGAAACATGCAAAGGAAAACAAGGGCGACCACATTCGAATAGAAAGGAAGGTTGCCGACTGGCCAAAAAGCCAAGCCAAACCCGCCCCTGGTCCTGTGGTCCCCAAAAAACGAGGCCAAGGGCAAAAGAGATGGGGGTGTGAACTTCGGTGCGCAGCCTCACTCCCAAGCTCCGCGCTCCGTGATCCGAATTCGGAAAACTGTCTTTGGGAGGGCAAAAGAGTATGCCAGATATGCGGCTCCAGATTGAGGTTCGATATATACCCGGGCGGAACTCCAGGGGGTGCCGCCCGTCCAACCTGCAAGATAAGCTTATACACTCTGAGGGCGGGTATACTAGTATCGTGATATTGTCTCTGAATTCAAAATCCTCAATGCTTAAATTGTGGTCAAGAGACACTCAAGCATACTCCCAAGCCGGTTTTATTCAACCTCGCCGATATATGCTACCCTCTACCAACCTCCGCGGGCTATCAAGCTTGCAGTTCCAAGCTTGGCCCGCTGGCGAAATCGGCAATCTGGGGTAAGCAAAATGCAAGAGCCAGCGATCAGATGACAACTTGCCCCATACCATTAAGTACCGCAAACTGCCAATATGTATGTGGGGGGTGGTGGCCTTGCATTGCAGCATTGTATGGGCTCATATCGTTGGTTGGCCTCATGTTCAGATTGTGTCAGCGAGGATGATGTAAATGTTAACGACATATTAATATTACTCTTGCGTTTTTTTGATAGAATGATGAAAGGCCGCATATGCCTTGTGCCTCCTGACGCGACGGCCCAGGCGTACAGGCAAGCTTTGGAAAGTCGATCGATAACGCCTCTGTGAGTCGTATACATCCATACATAGAGTGCTACCTAAAAGTGATCATGTTGTTTATATGTCTCAAAGGCAAGGTCCAAGCTATCGTTAGCCATGTTCTGAATCATGGGATTGTCCAATTTAGCTTGATTAACTCACCCAAGCCATAGCTTAGCCGCACACCAGAAGCTTTTGTTAGCCATTAGCTTAGCTGTCTTTTCGTATACCCATGTATATGGTCAACATGGTCACCCCATTTGCCTTCGGCCGACGACAAGACCCGACAAGACCACATTAGGTCCGAATCCCAGTCCCGAGCCCTCCAAAATTAGGTGCCGTATACATTTTGGAAGGTAGCATACGGGTTCCAGAGACAGCATGCCCAAGAGTTCCTGAGCTAGCTCCAGGGACATGCCCATCGATGCTAGCAGGCCGGGAATAATCTTGGCATCCTTTCCCACAGGAAAGAGTCGATCGAATTCAAAAGGAAAGGCAGGTTAACCAGTTGGGTTGGACAAGTCGGCAACTGGAGAAATGTCAGTTTCGGCACGGAGCCCTTTCGATTGGCTTCCTCCTCTGAAGATGCATCGATCCATGCATGAGTGGCTTAAGCGCCCCGTCTAGGGAAAACATGGAGTAACTTGATGTGAGTGGTAGGTTAAGTAAGTGGTAAATATCAGCCGTAGCTTCTTTTCGTCTCGAGGAACTGAGATTCGATTGATATTGCACATGCCTGCATACACACTTCTATTAAGCACCCTCGACTGCCATTATGAATACCAAGAAGGACCCCGCCGGAGTTACACCAATTGGTGCCAATAAACCCCGACCAAGATACAATCATCTGAACTCCTCCTCAAACCCAGGTACATGTACAACATCATCGATGCATCTCCAACCGTAGGCTGTGCAAAATCAACTATTGTATAACCAAAACCCTTAGCCTCTTGCAACCTCCCTCCTTTTGAACGTGCTATACCCGTCTCCCACCCCCCCTCTTTACAGAAAGACAAAGACAGAAAGACAAGGAAAAAAAGCCACCATTCCGTGAAATTCTCGTTCAACCGTCTACAGCAAGACGCTTTAGGTATAAAACGCGGGGAAACCGGTTATGTTGCATATGGAGGATTGACCCAGATCCTTTGACAAGCAGCTCGCTTTGGGATTTTTGCAAGGGAGGGGTTTGGTTACTGTGTTAGTGATGAGTTACCCAGGATTTTCTCCTAGTATACTTAAAGCTAGTAGCCTTTTAGGACGATGCATTGCGTAAGTATGTTCTAGCTGTCGTTATATGGCTTAGATTGCATGTGCTTAAGCTCGTGTACTAGTTAAGCCGTCGGTTTTTTTTTTTATAGTGGATGTCAGCTTGATGATTTCGCCAACGTCCCTTTCACATTGACAATTCAAACTACCTACTTGCTACCCTAGAATACCTAATAAAAATACACGGTTGATATAGAAATATTCATAAGATAGGAATAAAGAAATGAAATCCGTAGAAGAGAGCCAGTATGTATACGGCTAGCCAGGGGTAAAAAAACGTAAAGAAAAAAAAAGCATCGATCCGTAATAGATAGGAAATCGCAACTCCAAAATACTTTGTCCGGTCCAGTAAGAATCCAGTCCATCGCCATCCTTTTCCATAATATCCTCCGAAAAGTTTTTTGCCTTCGTCGTTAAGAAAGATCCGATCGCAAATAAAAATCGCTGCAGTCAAGTCGCGGAAAGGGGCAACAAAGAGGAGAGTGCTCAAAGGTGGTAAACCCGATCTGAATCCAAGATATATCAAAAGAAAAGAAACAAAGTAGAGAGAAATTCGATAATAAAAGAAAGATTGTTCGTTAGAAGCTGAAGAAGAAAAGACGGAAAGATTCCTTGAAAAAACCAGAGATAAGGCAAAATAAAATCGTAAAAGTAAAATAAAGAAGCCGAAGTAAAAGAAGAAAAAGGAAGAAGAAGAAGGAGAAGAAGAAAAGAAGTTGAAATGCTCAAGATGTTTCGTTCGCACGAATTCGTAAAAATGAAAAGTATCTTGAGCAGCATAGCAAGCATCTAAATATCAACACCAGAACATGCTAATAAGAAAGTAAATAGTATCGCGCAAAGCATTTTCAATCGCCGTAAATAGGATGCATGCCAAATATAAAGAGTTTAAACGAAAACAAAGAAGAATTTAAAAGATCGTGATGTATAGAACATATACCCTAACCCGTCCGGTATATTGCAACTAAATGTTGGTGGTATATATATAAAAAAGGAAATATGTAGCCAATCTTATGAGGTAAGAGTAGACTTAAGAAAGGTCCATCCGATGGTCCAAACTTGGTCGTCGGATGTCTGTATCAATCCTAGCAGCTTCGGCGAGTACATCTAGGCTCCCGTGAGAGGAGCTTCTGTCGACGCCGAATTGTCCAGAGTGTGGACGGACCGAAGGTTGATGGGTCGGCTGGAGGTGTTGTGGATGCGCTCCGATACTTCTAGGGCGAGATATATTCGGTGATCCGAAAGATCCAAAGGTCGTGCTCGAGGCGTGAAATGCGGCAGAAGAAAGAGACCCGAATGGCATGAAGCGTTCATTGGTTGGCGCCTATTTTCAAGATATTAGTAATCTAGGACGCGATGTTTTAGCATACTCATTGGGCCTTACATCAGTTTCGATTCCCAAAACATGTTTCAACGAAAGCTTCTGTGCACCATCTGTATCCACTGAACTAGCGGGGGTAATAACCGTATCGTTATTATCACTATCATCACTGCTCCCTTGTCGATCCTGGCGTCCGGTAAACACCAATCGGGTCGGGTGATTAGCTGGAATAGCTGTCTTTGGCGTTTTCGGGAAAGCCTCGGCTTTAGTTGGGGTGGGACCGTCGTCATAATGGTGCTCTGGTGGGGCTAAAAATCCTCCTTGTGCAGATGTTACTGTTGTTGGTGGGTATGTCTCTGTGGATAGTCCGCTGTAGTGGTTGGGAGCCCAAGAATGCCTTTCCAGCTTTAACCTAGAAGGTGGAGTCTTCCGCATAGCCGACTGATTTCCATACATCGAATGACTCCTTTCTTGCAAAAATTGCGGATTTTCATTTTGATTGAACGAACTCCTCCTGGTGGATGGTGTCGGAATCGAGTCAAATGTTGGTTCGTGGGAAGGTAGACTCATTTGCTGCAAAGGCGATTGCGGGAATGTAAACGAATTTCTATTGCTGTGCGAAGGACTGCTAAAAGTCGTAGCCGGAGTCGGAATGCTATTGATGCTGCTAAACAAAGTATGAACTGGCGGTAAGGTCGGCATTTCCTCATCCTTTGGCGGTACAAACCCGGAGAAGGTGCCAGGGTGCCACGTCCGTCTTCGGTTATCTTCCTCTGGTTCCTTCCTAGACCGTTTCCGGCTGGGAGTAGGTGGTTCAGCCATTTCTGACTCGACTGGGGTTGGAGGAGCTGGACCATGAACAATCTGTGGGTGTTGCTGCTGTTGATGCTGCTGTTGGATTTGTGCAAGGTCACGGAGTGGGGGTAGCATAGGGCCACTGTTTCTTTGAGGAACAGGTGGGATTTGGAAACCATTTCCGAGCCCATGAGACTGCTGCGGTTGAGGTTGTGCCTGCTGTGGCTGTGACAGTCTCCTGTTCTGCCATGACGACGCGGGGGAATTGTTGGAAGGAGAAGATGTTCGTGGCACTGGAATGGCAGGGAAAAGCGGGCTAGTAAGGGGGCTTTGACCAAGAGCACTGTTTGTAAACGTTGTCGAAGTCGGCGTGGTCAGGGGCGAAGAAGCCGCATATTCCGTCGTCGAGTTCTGATAGATTAAAGGCCTACGCTGCTTAGTGACCTCTGATGGAATAAACAACGAATGTGGGCGGGCACGGCGTCTGCCGGCGTCCGACTGGGATTCTTGCGGGGCCTGCGGCTGGGCCTCAGGGTATTCCACAGCCATGGCATCGGGTGGGTGTGCTGGCGACTGTGGCGGAGGCATCGATCCTGTTGTGGATGACCTAGCTCGTCCACTGCTCTGTTTCCTTTCGGCCTTATTGCGTGGGTATCGAGCTCCAGTAGCCGCAAGCGAATCTGGAGGAATGTACTCGTCGGCGTGAACAGTCGTAGAATGCTGTCTAAGGTTATCCATTCGCGAAAACGCCCTACCGCAATGGCAGTGGAATGGCCGTTCGCCAGTATGTTTACTACGAACGAAATTATCAGTAAACCCCGATATCATGCATACGTCATTTGGCAGCGAGGACCTACCGAACATGTCGAAGCAAGTGCTCGCTGCGAGTAAAGCTTAAATTGCATCCCTCGAATCCCTCGCAAAAGAACTTCTGTTGTTTCTTCTTCTTGCCCTTTGTGGCTGCCGTGCCCGACGTGGGAGCCGGAGCCGTCGTCCCAGTCGCGGAAGTAGCTGAGACAGATCCACCTGGCGTGCTATTCTCGCTTCCCACTGCTGGAGAGTCGTCGTTGTCAACTAACTTTAGGGCGGCAGTCGCAGTGCTGATCGATAGCTTCTTCTTGTGCCCACGAGCGCCTCCACGTGCACCATGCCCAATCGATGCTTCCGTCGTAGAGTTGTTCTGACCCTGAGAACCCACATTCTGTCCTTCGCCGGGAACACTAACACCCTGCCCTGCCGTCCTCGGAAAGCTGAACCCTCCTAACCCTACCTGTTGCGGTACCTGCTGTGGTCGGAATTGTGGATTCGGTGGTGTAGCAAACTGGACATGTGGGGTGTTGAAAGGAAAGGACGGTGGCGGGGGCCTCGAACTCGGTTGGTTCTGTTGTTGTTGGAGGTCTGGTCGGGGATGGGATGTTGGTTGACCAAACGTGAAGGTTTTACTTTGCTGTGGCTGATGTTGGGGAAGGGGAGCCGACATGGAAAAGGGAGACTGCGATTGCGAGAGTTGTTGCGGCTTTGGAGCAGGTTGTGAGGCCATCGACTGTGTAGGGCCAGCCTGCATGGGCTGTGGATATGGTGGAGTTACATAGGCAGGCGACATTTTATTGACAGCTTGAAACCCGTCCGCCATCTCCAGGTCGGTGAAGACAGGAGAGCGGCCACGAGGAAGGAGATGTGTCCTGGCGGGAGCAAATATTTTAAATTTCAAAGAATGTCGGCGATGATGTTGCGGCTCTTAGTCGAGACTCGAGCAGCGAGTGGTTGGATGGACGATGGATAGATGGATGAATGGACGGATAGACGATAGGGCCAGTGAATGTATCTTCCCGCAATTCCGGCCGACAAATGATCGCCTACTAGGGAGAGACGACGTGCGTAATATGTCAGTCGTGCTTCATTCGCAGATTATGCAGACAGGCGGTGCACCGCAGGGCGGATGATGGGCTGGGCTGGGCTACTGAGCGATAAAAAAAAAAGGACGAAAGCAAGATCCCGAAACGACTAAAAAGCCTCAAATGTCAAAAAAATCAAAACACCAAAATCCTAGCAGACAGGAGAAGTATGGGGTAAGGTTCACAGGAGAAAAGGGTGCGAGATGGAGGTAGATATGGTTGTGTTCAGGAACAGATCTCAAAAGATGCCCGGCAGGGAATGCAGAAAACGGACGGGATGTGGATGGGTGGATATGGATTGGGGGCTGGAAGGAGAGGGAGCTGGTCTCACATGAACGGCCGTACGGACCACCCCACCCTTAGCCCTTTGCAATAGCTTTGCCTTGCACCCAGCTGTAGACGCTCAACAGAGTAATAACCTTAGAGGATCCTCGTCTATGGGCAGGAGTGGCCTCGCCGGATCTGTCTGCTAGGGCGAGAGAACAGCCTCGATATCTGGCTTTCTGGCTCGAAGTAACTCGGGCGGGAGGTTCTGAACGCAACTTTTTTCTGTTCAGGCTGGAGCGAGCAAGGAACGGATAACGTGCACCCTTCACCCCTGGCTTAGGCGAGCGGGAAAAGTATAAAAGACGAAGGCGGAGGAGAAAACAAACAATCTGAGGTGGGAAAAAGGTTAAAAGTCGGGAGGCAGAGGAGAAGGGAAAGAAGGGGGAAAGAAAGGAAGAAGGAAACGGGAATGGGGAGAATAAAAGCCACAGCAGGATAAACGTAAATGTCTTTAAACCGTCGAAGGAGGTAGGTCTGCAGAAAGGCCCGCCGATGAGAAGCGGAGGAGGCACAGTGGAAGGTTGAGTACCAGTATTATCCCTCACCGTCAGGATAAGGCTGTTGTTTTTCCCATGGATGGAAAAATTATAATTCAAACGGGAATGCAAGCAAATCCCCAAACTGTCGGGTTGAGAGAAGAAAAAAAAAAAAAAAGGTGTCGACGACGGCACTCACCGTTGATTGGGGCAGGCACGGCTGTCCGGTCTAGGATGGATGGATGTGATGTTGCAAGACCAGCTGCAGTTGCATGTGAGGGGTGAATATAGCCCGGAGTATAGTTTAGTCGACGACGTCGTCGTATCTCTTCGGAAAGGTAAAAGCAGGATCAACTAAGGTCTCCAAAGAGAGGAGGCGGTCAACCGAAAAGCCAAAACCGAATATGCCCCTCTCTCCTCGCTTTGCCTTCGGATTCCTGAGATAGGTTGTATAGTTTCCTTCGGCACGGAAATGTTTCACAGCAGCGGAGTACAATTGATAGTGAGAGGGAAAAAAAGATGCGGTCCACTTTTTTCGGTTGTATTGAGATGTCCTATTATAGCAGGATCGGATCCAAGTGCCTTTGGTTTGTTCCTGGCTGCTGAAAATAGTAGTGCTGGTGATAAGGCAGGTACAGACAGCAGCAGGTACAGCGAATGAGCTTGAGTGGTCAATGCAAGTCGTCCGTTCGGGGTCCAGACAGTGAGGTCGAAAACGGCCTAACCCTCAAAAAAAGAATGTGTCGACCTCGACTGTAGGATTGCGACTAGCCGGAACCAAGAACTGTCCAAAGTCGTCCGTCTACCTTGAGGCAAAAACAAAAATCAAAAGAAAAAACCCGCAACCTGCCACTGAGAGCTCTTGTCGGAGAGCTAGGTAGATGATTCTAGCCGTTGAAAGTTGGAGAACATAGCAGGGGAGCCGACGGTAACTCCAACTCTGCCGTTGCAGGGACTGCCGCTTAGAAGATCGCTGGGGTTTATGCGGTCGACGTTAACAGGTCAGAAGCAGGTTGGATGGCAGTGCGCTGTCTTGAATCGACTCAATCCTAAGGATTTCACCGTCAACATGTATCGGTCACTCGTCAGCAACAGTCTTGGGTTCCTTGTCTCGATAAGTTCCTGCTTTTTGTTTCTGCTTTGCATTCCTTCCCTTCAGAGACACCTGCAAAATCCGGTTTCTGTCTCTAGGAAAGAATATGCTATAGCGTGATAACGTAGACGTAAGGTACTTTTCGATGTCAGGTACCCGCATATCTCTGCTCACCAAGTACCTACAGCTGCAGCTAGTATAGCATAACTGGCAAGGTCTCTCAAACGTAAAGGCTCTGAATTTGAAATCAAAAACAGGTACCTCGAGGCTAGCAGTACCTCTCCTGTCAACCCAGCCGACCACAGTCGCGAACGAGCACCTTGTAATTTTTCCTCTGGAAGTTTTTTTTTTTTTTTCCCTTCCGTCGTGATGATCAATTGTGTTTTTTCTCGAAATTCACGGACGGTGGACAGGAGACCCTGTCACTGATGTTAACAACCAGAAGCCGCCTAAATGGCTGTTCTCAACGAAGGCCGGCCGGCCATCTGGTCTGAACAGGAAGCTAGCACAGTATATCTTTTCCGGTTCTCCTGTGTACTACTCGATCTGTGCTAGTTGGCCCATCCCCTCAGTCAACTGAACGCCCACTTGAACAACACGAGCAAACCCTGTGGACCTGCAACCCAAATGATCTAGATATCTAATATCACGTTCCAGATTGATGTCCCGTATTGCAGCCGCCCACGATGTCGTTTTGTGGAGCCGTTTTCCTTTTTTTCTCGAAGGTTTCAGAAGGTCCCGTTCAGTGCATTGACATCTAAACATCCGTGCTTTTGAGCAATAAACCCTCGTGAGCCGCCATATTTCCAAAGGAGGACGGACGTTTTGACCTCTCCCCAAGACAGGAGTTCACCGGTCTAGAGAAGAAGAACAACGTCGACAAACGAATCAATACCCAATCTATCAAAAGTTGGGGATGATGCATGGGGCGCCAAATATAGAAACTGAAGACAACAATTCAAGACAGGTCTTCGACCGTGAATTTCTTTTTAAAATGCAAGCAAGCTTGCAAGCTTTCGGAGTCGTGAAGAAACCGGAGGGCCTCCTGTCTTCATCATGCATATACGAACCCTAAAGGAACCAACAATCGTCCTGTCTTCATCATAAAGCATTCCTTAATTCTGGTATCGATTGATCAATTGATCAAGTGCATGCTTTTTACCCCAGTCGGCCTCCGTGCCCTCAGATGTAAAAGGTGGTCTCCCCTTTCATGCAAGGTGATTGACTCCGCATATTCCCTTTGCATCTGGGACCACCGTGCACATGCATAAAATCGCCCGGATGTGTTGTTCTCGAAGCATTCGCGCGGCCAAACGAAAGGCTCCAAGGCACAAGGGGGACGCCGAAAGGAATGCCTTTCTATGATCCAGAAAAAGTTCGAAAGACATTTTCTAGCTTCTGTGGACCGTTCCACCACTGATACGCCGACAGATGTTGCTGAACTGGCGGCTCTCTTCTCTTTCGATCTCATGGTGGTCGCCTGATCTTCTGTTCTCTTTTTGTATAAAAAAAGAGATTTCGTACATATGTATGCAGACCTCGGGGAATCCGTCTATATCTGTCTTGTCCCTGACTTCAACATTCGTCAGCAGATATGTTGAATTTTTTTTATTTTTTCTTCTGTCTTTCCCTTTCGCACATTGCATAGCATACGCATTAGCCCGGCATATGACCTTGGAAGCAATTGTTGACAAAAGCAAAAGGAAGGACGTTCCATATTCATCCGAGTATGGGGAATATTTCAGACGAACCCGGACCCGTATCTTTCTTGTGATAACAATGCCGCCATTCTGCTGACCAAATCCCTGTCGGCGAAAAAAGGGATCTCTCAGGCAAGGGACGGCACAGGAAACTACTCGCAGGGTATTCCCAGCGACACGATGGGGTAGACTTGGATGGGTGTTCTGCGGCATATGACAGGGGTGGCCGTGGCAATTCGCTTGCTGTGGCTTTGGATCCAGAGGCGACAGCGGGCCTGTTTCCTGCCTGAACCAACATTCAACTGCTTCAGGCTGAAAGGTGGCTTCCTAAACTTTGAATTATAATGTTAGCGTAACAAGCTTCCCAGAAAATGTGGCTGCTGACATGATGCTTGGAGTGGTGGCAATGGTTGGTGGCTTTTTTCGATATAACCCTTCGAAGTCTCTTGATGGCAGTAGGTTGCACAGCAGCGGCAGGCAGTCGGGTCCAAGGTTATGGTCGCAACGCAGCATGTAACGCTGGACCGCAGAATACCACAAATGCTGGACTCCGGAACTCCCCACTGCAGCCAGGTCGAGACCTAGACTCCCCCGCATTCTATACTTAAGTATCCACGCAGGTCGCTATCCCATCAATGGGATGACCTGGTCTTTGCATTTCGGAATCACATGTCCACTTGCTTATCTTGAAACTTTTCCGCATCGACATGAATCTTCCTGCAGACGCTGAGGGTATCTAATTGGAAAACTCAACACCTCGCATGATCCTTACCTCACTGTCAACTTTTGATCCAACTAGACTTGCAGCTCTTATATTAAATTGCAGCTAGCCAACCGATCAATTGAACTGAACAACGTTTCTGATATTAGGTTATTAAGTATTTCTAGTTCTGTGTTACATTTATTCTAATACAGCATCCCACCCCACCTGACATCATATCCAATCCATACATGGCTGCCTCAGGCACACCTCAGGCACCCTTCGTTGACTTATACTCGGTTTCGCTCTTAGCGAACCATCACCCCACCGCAGCACATAATCGCTTTTTTTACGATTGGTATTCGTAGCAAAGAGGCCCCGTGGTGCAATTGGCTAGCACTACTGTTATACTTGAATGGATTAGGCTTGACGGGAGATACAGGTTCAACTCCTGTCGGGGCCCATGCCACCCTTATCATATTTTTGGCTTTTCGAAGGTACCAATGACTCCTTTTTTGGAATCCGGCTGGCCTGACATGATATTAGGCCTCTATAGGTCTTTTTTTTTTTCATTCTTTTTCCCTTGCTGTTTTCTTTTTGCTGCATATGCAAGTCAACGCTGCATACATTTCTACTGCAGAAGGTAGTCGCCAGAAATATGTTGAGAACAAGTACTGGATGCATGATATTAGATATCACACAGGAAAGGCCCTTTAGTGTAATTGGTTATCACATCCCACGCTCATTAACCAAAGTTAATACTCATTGGGGAGATATAGGTTCAAATCCTATTGGGGCCCGCACACTCACCTACTTTTGTAGTTTCTCTTTTTTGCATTGGTAAGAGCCAGAACACATACTTTTTTGGGAACTTGGATCCTTCCTTAAGGCCCTTCACAAAAATCCTGTACAGAACAGATGCTGAGGTATCACTAATGCTATATTATAGTATAAAACCTATACTTATCTTCGATAAATTTAATGGTAAAATGGCTTTATGGTGTAATTGGTTTAGCGCGTCCCGGACATCATGAAGATCGGGAAGTTATAGGTTCAAGTCCTATTGAGGCCCACGCATTCATTTTTTTTTTTTTTTGGATAGTTCAAGTGAATTGAAAAGGATTTGGTATACGATCGATAGGTGTTCTGTCCATCTAAAGCCCGTCGCGTGGTTCAGAGGTTGAAAATAAAATGTATTTTTATTCCTTTTGATAGAACGTACTCAAATAGACACTTGGGTATAGACTCAATCCCTTAAGTGGGCGTCCTTTAGCTACTCGGGGCTGAGTAAGTGTCCGACTATGATCCTCCAACCAATTACCTAGCTTATGGGTTTACATTTGGTGGTGGTGGAGGTATACTAGTGACAATCTAAAGTCAAAGTCTAAGATCTGGTCTCGTTGGTCTATGATCTGAATTCATGAAGCAAACCAAAAGAATCGGGCCTAATCAACGAGACCGGGCCTAATCAACTCTCGAACGGCCGAGTAGACCGGGGACAACTTCGGGTTACTATTACCTAAGGTAACTAACTAGTCTCGGTCTCAGATGCTGTTGATCACGTAACTGCCGCTATTAATTTGCACAAATATATTAATAAGTACCTAGGTACCTAGTACCTATTTATATTCCAATATACCTCCCTGACCGTTGGTTTGCACCTGCGGGAGGTTAGGTTCGAGACAATTTATTCATCACCGTTTTTATTTTCAAGCTATATGTATTCCTAACAGGTGTCAGTTGGAAGGTCCACAGCAATTCACGATGATTATACAGATAGCTGGCTGTGTCACGGCGTTTAAAATACAATGTGGATACTACGAGACCGAAATATGGATAAATTTACATCGTTGACCCGAATCTTTAAAGCTTCTACGTCTAACTGGCCTCGGGGCGTCTAACAATGATCGACAGTACGATTCTACTATAAAGGGCATACATACGGTGATACAGTCAAGAAAAGATATTCTCTGTCATCGCCCTCCACCTCAGAGCTTATGCAAACGTGATCATACTTCCTTCACCATTTCCCATTATACGAACCTACTGATCCTTCTTCGTACTTTTAGCTGCTGAAAATCCCATACCGTACTTGTAAACCAGATCCCCACCGAGGCTGGCTGCAAACAATATCACCGGCAAAACCACCCCAGCAACCCCCACCTCGTTGACACCAGGTTCCGCAGCTCCAAAGATCCCATGAGCCTTATACCTCCCCCACCAACTAATACCGCTGACAATGATGCAAAAGTCATTAAGCGCAGCATGAGTAGCCATTACATAAAACTTCTTCTTGATAGTTTTTCCATCTGCCTCGTAGAGATTCCCGGGTTTGGCGGCTTGAGCTGCTGCTTGGGCGATTCCTGTTATGATAGCTGGGATTGCGGTGAAGATTCCGAGAGTATGAAGCAGACGAGAGGTGGAGAGAAGCTGTGGGAAGAGAGGAGAGAGATCCGAGAGGAAGGGGATGGAGAAGTTTGTGGCGAGGTAGTGGAGGATGTCGATTGAGTGACAGAAGGTAAGAAAGGCGATGGGGAAGTGGACGAGAGCCGGATGGACGGGGTGGCTACCACGTTGTTAGTACTGGATACCTAGTATACTTTATCCGTATATCTTGCATATACGCCGTCTGATATCGAGGAAGGCCAATGCATATGGTACTGGTACCTTTTGAAGGACATCGTGTCTCTAATTTTAATTATTCTGTAGCTAAAGAGCTTCAATGTGAGCTTTAGAGCCTCGAGAGGTTTGATGAATGGTATGAGATTATCAACTAGGCTTTGCGGTGATGATAGCTGAGCTGTCTGATCAGACCTGTTAATTTACAAAGGTTGAGAACACAGGACAGAAACGAAAGGCACACAAATTTGTAGCCCAATCGGTATCACATTGAAATTCTGATATCATTGATTGCCTTGACCGCGGTTTATTTTTTGTTGGTGTGGGGAGGACTGGCTTTGAGCTTGTGGGTGGCATATGGAATCAACGCGATTGGCTGTCATTTCTCAACGTCCCGGACTGGGAAGGAACTGCGAAAGGCCAAAGACGGGCGGAAGCCGGTCGCCGTGATGCTCTTGATCGATCTGATAAGATGTTGCATTTTCGAAGAGATGTCACGTGATAATCGACAAACTTGGTTTG
Organism: Orbilia blumenaviensis; assembly: GCA_036872755.1. Lineage (NCBI taxonomy): Eukaryota > Fungi > Ascomycota > Orbiliomycetes > Orbiliales > Orbiliaceae > Orbilia > Orbilia blumenaviensis. The sequence continues at coordinate 572,557 of JAVHNS010000015.1, forward strand.
GTGCCAATATTGCTGCGACGGTTCCATAGCAACACTTGCGCCGTGTAACCTAAACAAAGAAACAATCAACACCACAACTGGCAACCCGACAAGGGACTGATGCAAATACTAGTTATGGACTATTCTAGGAGTAGCTTTGGATCCAATAAGCACGAGCACACGTAGACATCTTTACATGGAAGCCTGATTAATAGAGCTTACCCCGCACGCCAAACTCTGAAAGTTTTCCCCTACATAACTCCCTCTTCCTCTCGACAGGAGTGTTGCCCACAGGATATATGGAGGCCATTCACCAAATCTCTTCGACAGATTTGTTCGATCGTGTGTCGGCTTGGATCAGGTCTACTCAACTTCAAGAATACGCAGCGACAGAGCCTGCCGTAAAAACTGCGATATCGCCGACCAGTGGGCAAGGGGTTTCTAGGAAACGAGCATTCTCAGAGATGTCGGATACTGGCGATGACCGACTAACATTACAAAAGCGAAAACACTTCCACCGAGTCTACCCGGCTCCGGCGTCGACACTGGCTTTTGCGGAGGGCCTGGAGGATGCGATACCATCGGACAGTATATCGCAGGTCGAAATTGATCTGGCTATACATTCAGCGACGGGCATTCGCAACCTTTCTATCGACTCGACAAGCACATCGCCCACTAAATCATGGGCCCCATCAGCAACTTCGTATTCTACCGCCTCAGCAGCGGCCCCAAGTTCGAAATCTAAAAGGAAACTACTTGCTACAAGTACACCAAACTTCAAATTTCTTGGCTTGTCTGGCCGGGCGGGTCTCGATGTATCCGACGATATCAATGACTGGGTCCCCATGAGCATTCGAAAATTAGCCCGAGGGTTCTCTAGATCAATGTCACCAAAAGGAATGATTTGCCAGTGTGTAAAGGTATATTGCTACTTCGAAAACCTAGAGTGTCGAATATCTGCTGACCTTTCTAGGATGTAATTCTTGAGTACGAGCCAACGCTGCACTGGGAGGATATAACATTCTCGGATATAGACTGTGACGACCAAACCCACAAACAACATCTCGCCGAGGCCAAATCCATAATTGAATGGGTTACGGAGTCAAATGATATGCATGTGGATACTACCGAAGAAAACGACTGGGTAGCACATTCGAAGACGATTCTCAACTCAGTAATTGCTCGGCCAAAATTACCATTACATGTCAACGGAGTGTAAGTTCCAGTCAGCATTTCCCCTTTTCCGACGGAAATACTTACAAATGACGACATATAGTACTTCTGTCGATCTGGTACGGGAGTTTTGCCCAAGAACCAGGCATGCAGCACGTAGTCGGTCCAGCTCTCCCCGTAAGAAACAGAGAGGGCGTTCAGGAACTACTACGTCGGCAAGCACTAGTTCCCGGATATCGGAAGGAGTAATGACCGCCAGAGCAGATATAACTGTTCTCATCCGTGATTGTGGCCAAACCAGTGCTTTATTCGCGGCCATGGACGACAAGTTCGGGTTTGAAGCTTACATCCCGCCGTTCAAAAACTTTACAGAACCACCGATTATTACGCTGGAGGCGAAGTCGTTGGATGGTAGTTCTTTAGAGGCGGAGAACCAAACGGCTATTTGTGCCAACACAATACTCGAGTCATGGAGGTGTTTGGGTCAAGTAGCACCATATAACCCTGCACCATTACCCGGTTACCTTGCTCAAACAACCGAGGCCGAACAGTTGTCTACGAATCCCACCAATTTTCTGGAATACCCAACCATAGAACGAGCGCTTCCAAACCCAGACTCCTCTATCTCCCAAACTTCGCCAGTTCAGATAGGTATCGACCACGTCATTGGTATCCAAGTCGCTTCGTATAATTGGTCTTACACAATTGTATTTGCGACCCCGAGTGGCGAGGACGACGCCAAAGTCCAAGCTCGAAGAGGTTATTCTCGTAGAGTCTTTGGACCACATCCTATCGGTGATAGTCGAACTGTGGAGGGTGCATATAAGATAAGCCGGTTTTTACATCATCTGTTTATCTACAAGACGAAAGTATGGCTTCCGGGGATAATGCAGCGAGAGCCGTGGTCAATGGTCGATGGCCTTGTATGAGTATAACTTTTTAGTATTTGGTTTTCCGACATCGAGTTTTGGTTTCTAGGAGCTTTAAATGAGCTGTATTGTGGTTTGGCGTTAGCTTCTTGATTTTTTGATTCTTGATTTTTATAAGTCTAGAGCTGGGGGGTATGTTTGTCGTTTAGTTCACCAGAAGGCGCTCAGAGGAACTTAGTTTTGAGGATTCCATTCTCCCAATTGCAAATTATTTCACCATTTGATCCTAAAATCTGATATCATGTGATCACTATATTACCTTGCAAAACCCGCAGAATGTATGCAGTATACCACTACGTTTGGCTCAACCCTACAAGGGTGCCAATTCCAACCAAGCTTTTTCTTATTTTTTGTTCCATCGATATTGTGATTGTAGCCACATTGATACTATTCCCAATGCGTAACGATGCATAAGGTAGGTACTACTTATGAACTTACACTACCTGCGTATATATGTTGCACAGAGTTGATCTTGAAGTGTTGGTGGGTTACACGACACGCCCGTGTGTAGATGTAATGTAGTACGACCAGGTCTAAAGAGTAAGCTATGTATACGTAAGCTTTAGGTGTACGGGGCTCCTGCGCATGCATGAAAACAGGACGATTTAAGCTTTTTTGGAGAATAGCTAGGGTCTGACAGATGGTGTCAGCTTTTGCTTTCATGCTGTTAGATGGAAGTTTAGCCTAGCATTAACTATTCGGAAGTTACATGTAGGTTGCTGACATTACATTCTACTAGGGTGCAAGCACCCTAATGGACTTTGTACTTCCAGATCAAAGTAGGAAAAGAATGTGCCATTCATCGTTGTTATAGTCTTAAAATCGTCAAACTTGCAATTGCAATATCAAATTTTTTTCTTTTTAATTTGAAGTTTATATGAGATTGATAAGATTGCAACGCTCTACCTCCCATACTCTATTAAAACGACATGCTGGTTGGATAAATACGGGATCCAGCCCAGTTTAATTAACTTGGTATTGACGGTTATTATCTACGCGTCGGTTACAATAAAATATTCTCGGTACCCAAACTATTCACTCTCAAATCTTCAAAGCCGCACTCAATCGACAGTTTGAGGAACACTATGGAATATTATATTAGTCGATGTGTATTTAATAATCGATTGCAAAAGTAGGACTTACGGCTTCTTCTGATGTTGTGTCCCCTTGTTTCGTGGTGTGAACAGTCTATTATTGAAATCCTTCGTTTCCGAGTTATTCCACGCCGATACAACGACCCTAAAAGCAAATCCCCACACCTATTAGCAAACTAAACACTTCAATTATCTTAAAATATACGGAAATACTCACTGCTGCGTCAAATCCCGATATTTCTCATAACTAACCCCCTTCAACTCCACATCCGCACCCGTTTTACTAAGCTTGACCCCTTCGTTGTTAAGTCTGCTTTGCACGTCGTTTGATACCGACAGTACAGTCTTCCAGACAAGATACAGCACGACGGCGATGACAGCTAAAACTGTGAAAGTTGCGAGGATAGGGAGGACCTTTGAGGCGAATGTGGGCGGTGGCTTTGGTTTTGATTTGAAGAAGGAAGCGACGGCTAGGAGGGGGGCTGTGGAGAAGAGGATTAGGAGGGCGGTGGGTGCCATGTATACTGGTTGGATATGATTTGATTCGGTTCAATTGGTTGGTTGTGATTCGGAGTTTTTGTTATCCTCGATATTAGTGTCGAAGGTTTTGGTTTTAGGCTAGGCTGTTGGAATTTGTTTGTGTTGAGGATGAAGTTAAAGTGTCGGTTGCGAGTTAAATTCCCTTCGGTAACCTGTGTAGACGAGGAATGTCGAAGAGCTAGCTGGAGCTAATTCGCAAAAAGCAAGACGATCACAAAAATGAAAGTTAATTACCTCACGCAAATGACGGGGAAAGGCTGCTTTTATAAGTAAGAGAGAGAGAGCCTCAAAATGGGACTTCCGGATCGAAAGAGAAAATCAAGACACCTGCGCTGGTGCCAGCATGCTGCAACTAGTTCCTCCATCTTAAAATTCTTTCCCCTGCATGCATCATCTACCGACACCCAAATTCGCACTCGCTTTGTCTTCTGACGCTGCATGATTGCAGTGCACACTACTATTCAGATTCTGTGGCATCTTTGCGTGAAAAAGGAAAAAGGTGGTACTAAAGGGCAAGGCGCCAAGGTTGCATTCTTTGAAAACAGCAGCAGCAGCATGCGGTGGGAGAACCGGAAAGCAGAAGAACCAGGCTACCTGAGTTACTTCTGTTCTGTGCGATTCTTTCACCACGATCTATTCGTTCATTCGTGCGCTGGGTGGAAACCTCAAGATCCTTGGGAACAAACCCCCAAGATTGTAATTTATTCTTAGTATCTCCCCGCACGAAAAGAAATGAACAGGGGCCGTCGGTTATTTCGGAAGTTAGGTAAGCAAGTTATCATCTTAGCTTTCCTACTTGAAAAGGCTGAATGGCTTTCATGATTTCAAAAAAATCTTCTTTCGTGGGGAAGAACCAATAGATTTTCGCAATTGTTAGTTATGAACAGGGGTTGATACCGGAGGAAGCCTTGTGAGGAGAGGGTTACGTATGTCCATCTGCATGAGGATAGTGGTTCTTAGAGCGGTCTTAGCTGAATGTATGCACCATATGGTCCTAAAGCTGCTGGAGCCGACCCGATGCGGTCCTGGGAGCTTCCGGACCAGGGTTGCTATACCTCTCGAGCCAAAAGGACATCGCTCTATTCTCCAGTGAGTGTTTTGTCTGAACCTTTTTTCCCGGGGTTATTGCCAAGGCAGACCTACTGTCTCTTAGACTCTAGAGCCTTTTGCCAACTTATTAGGAAGATGATATCACTCTCCGGATACACCCGCTGGGTCTTTGACCCATGAAAGGTGGTTGAGATGATATATATATAGGACTTCGTATACACCACTTCTATACATAATTTAATTGAGGGGGTTGCATTCATTCACTCATGAAAGGAAAATCTAAGAAGCGAACAAGGGAAACTAGGTATTGCTGTAGGGGTCGAAAGGGTGTTTCGGGGTTCGAGTGTCATCGAGAGAATATGACTTCCATAGAAAAAAAATAAAAATAATAAAATAAGTAAATGAATATGTATCACTCGTTAGGCAGGGGAAATATCAAGGAAAAAACAGCTAAAGAGAAGACCATCCTGGTCGCTCGCTCCGATATCATCCCGCTGGTTATTCTGCTTCAATTCGCTGATCGGTCTTTTCAAATATGGTAAAAGGTACCGCTCTCGCTTCCCGCTCCAAATTCATCTGGTGCCGCGTATAAAATGAACCGAGCTTCTCCGCCTCAATCAACTACCCCCTCCACGCCGCTTATCTACCGCATGATTTCCTCGAAGATCAACACTAAAACCAATTAGCCTCTGCACCATGTAGTCCATGTAAATTACTAGCGGGAGAAACTCACTCTTCAACTGCTCCTTTGTCAATTCGTCCTTCTTCCTGTCGAAATCAAAGAACTCTTCAGGAATTGGTGGCGCAGTCGGCTCATCCTCTGGATCGTGGTATGGCTCCAAATATGGATGCCTCAATGCATCCTCAACGGTGATTCTCTTCGCCGGGTTAAATGCCAACAACTTTTCAAGTAGATCCAATGCGGCAGGCGAGGTTTTTGGGAACATGCTGGAGAATGGAACACGTTTCTTGAATGGTAGGGAGCGGATGTACTCGCGTGCGCGGCGTGACTTGATGCCGTAGTAGTCCTCCATCGTTGGCGTTCCGAGGACATCAAGAATTAGGGTAAGTTGGTGGTGGTCTAATATTCCGCATTAGTTCCAATCACGGAGGACTTTTCATAGGATATTAGGGAACCTACAGTCCTTGCCAGGGAAAAGCGGCTTGCCGCTCAGCATTTCTGCCAAGATACATCCCACACTCCACACATCAATTGCCTTGGTATACTCTTTAAACGTCAACATGATCTCAGGAGCACGGTACCATCTGGTGGCGACGTATTCGGTCATAAACCCGGAGTTATCATCACTCGAAGCTGCAGATCTGGCAAGTCCAAAATCACAAACTTTAAGATCGCAATTAGCATTTAGGAGCAAATTGGAGGGTTTGAGATCTCGGTGGAGGACGTTGGCGGAGTGCATCGCCTTCAAAGCACGGAGAGTTTGGTAAATGAAGTATTGGCAATGGTCGTCTGAGAGGTCCTGGGTACGGATCACGCGGTGCATATCGGTTTCCATAAGTTCCTAAATTGTATAAGCTTTAGTATGAACTTTCTCCCTTGCCACGGTTTATTCAAAATTTAAAGATTCAAGGCGGAGCGTACCTGGATGAGATAGACTTCATTAAAGCTATCATAGTTCCGGGGCTTCTGGATATCGAGAATGGAAATGATGTTCTCATGATTAAAGTACCTCAAAAGCTTCATCTCACGCAACGTGCGGAGACAAAACATGGAGTGATCAAAAGGTGTGATCTTTTTGATGGCAACTTTTTGTCCGGATGGTTTATGTAACGCTGAGCTATATGTTCAGAATCATACACACAACGTTAGTTTCAGATCGTTACCTCGTCTCATTCGCTTTTGTTGGGTTTTTAGCATGTGGGATCTTACCAGACAACACCATATGCACCTTCACCGACGACATCTTGGATCTCGTACTGGTCGCTAACGTTGAACGAGATCTTTCGGCTCGAGTTCTGGCGAGACATGGTGGCTGCTGCAGACTACCGCACAGGCGTCTGGACGTCGGATGCTGAATTCGGGAGTTGCTTGGTAGGAAAGGGGGGATTTGGAGCTCGTCAGGCGTGCAATTTGACTTGGTTATCGAACGTTGTAGATAAAAAGTCTGTTGTCGGTACGGAAGAGGTACTGAGGAAATCCGGTTTCCTAGAAATAACGGGTCTGTTCTTGTCCTGCGGGAGGGAGTGGTTGGTTTTGAGAGAGGAGAGAAGTAGGTGGTCTGGAGGGCCAAAGTGGGGTGAGGGGAACGAGGATTGGTTAGCCTGCTTGCTTGCTTGCTTGCTATTGGTATTGGCACCCGGTGTTGTTGCAATTAATTAATTGATGGCTGCGCTGGAAAATGACAGCCGTCGAATGAAAGAAAGAAAAAACACCACGAAACCGCTCAGCGGATACGAAAGGATCCTCTCGGATTAAATTGATATGTACTTAGAGAGGGAAGGTAATTGAATGGGCATTAAAATAGAATCAACTGGCGATAATACTGTGGTTGATTTATAAAGGAAACGCAGTTTGCCGGAAACACCGAATCAGAAGCGAGAATGGAACGAGTCCGAGAATTGGTAACGCGAGACAGAGAGAGAGAGAGAGCTGGTGAAGAAAGGGAGGCGGGATATTGGATGATGGGAATAAACCCGGGTATTTACATGACTTCAATAATCATATCATCATCCGTTCTCTTGCTCCTTCTCCTTCTCCTTCCCCACTACAATCCATCACGACTGATGCTTGAAGAGTTCATCAATGGAACATTTACAAGGGCTTCGCCGTGGGCTAGCATGGGTCGGCCGTCTGAAACCGGTCTTGCTTTTGGGCACAATGCTTGCCAAAAGACCTATAATATCACGAAAATGGAGGGAAAGAACATGCGATATCTGTTGAATGAGAATCTTTGAAACTTACGCGCTTAAGGCTGATCCTTTAAAAATAGCTTTGAGCTGGGGGGTTCTGACCCGGGCTGCTGGGTCCTTTGAAAGGTAAAGACGGGAGCAAAAATAGCAAGTTCGTTTGAGGTTGAGGTCTGCTGGACAATGCAAATAAACGGATGGGTAATTTCGACTATTTGCAAGCTTTTATGATTCGTGCTTGCTGCAAGAAGTCGCCAGGGTGGTATGTAATCTTGACGGATAGATTATTGAATCGTGCGTATGTGGGAGGGGAGAAGACGACGTTTCGAGCTCCCGATATGATAAGCATAACCGAAGCTAAGCTGCAAGCTGTAGCTATACCCGATCGATATCGCTTTTCAACAAAGCTGGGCTAGTACCTATCTTAGAACCGCAAAGGTCTTCTTCTCGAAGGGGTTTCGAAGGACTCGCTATCGATTCTCAGACACAAACCCGGTTCTGTTGGAGAAAACAGAAGTACAAGACAGCGCGGAAGAAGAAAAGCATAAAAGAATAACGTCGACCCGCTCTCGAGCTGTCCCGTGAGAGACGGCAAACGACAAGAAGAGGGCCAGTTACTGGAGCTTGTTTTGTTTGGCTGGCTGGCGCCGCAATTTGCAAAGCGAAAGAGGGGCGGACCTTACCCAATCGAACGGGACCCAATTTCGAGCTAAGCGCCCTGAAACACACCGAAACAAATACGGGGCCATTCTCTCAGCCTTCGTTGGTGGCACGGTGGCTGTGCGTCTTGCTTGCAGGACCCTGTTGAAACGAAACCGGACGTTGCAAACGTACGGGCAACTATAGCAATAGAAACTGTTAAGATGTTGTATTTTGTGCCGCACAAAGGCCATTTTGCGGTGATAGCGACCTGATGTGGTCGTGCTGAACGAAGGAGCTGGTCTAATTTCATATTCCTGGCACAAACCCAAAGGCTCATATATTTAAGGTTTAACTAGCACTAACAAGGTAGAACCATGTGTATGTGTAGACATCCCGATTTCTCTTTGACACCTCTTTGGCACATTCACCAACCATCACCCAAGGACCTACTACTTTCAACATCAATGGCTTGATTTCCTGGATCGACTTCTCGCTATCCCGAAGAAAAGAAGACGGTATTTTTGTCGCGCAATGGACGCCACTGGTAAGGCGTGTAGTACGAACTACGGAAGGCCATACGAGGGAGTAGACATTCGCGGCACTGGTGATACTCAAGGAGGCATTCCATCGTTGAGATAAGTTAATAGAATAATACGCCGCATAGTGAATGATATTTTTGCCATTCGATAGTGCCCTGCGAGGGTCCGGGTTCGCGGATCCGAGTATCTTCATAAGATAGTGGCGTTTTCAGACCAGTTGAATCGGGTTGCTGCATGAATGAGGCGACCTGCGTAACCGATTCCGTGCCTATTAGTATAGTACCCTACCCAGACCTAAAATAATTAATGGCTATGCACCAACAACTTACAATTATTTGTGATGGTTCGAGCGATGAAATTTGGGTCGTATACAGGGATGAAAATGTCGTTTCGCTTACGAGGCGGGGTATCTTGTCTTAGACAGAACTTCAGTAACTCGAGGGGTTTCCCCATTTTCGGGATTTTGATGGTTACAATTGAAGAGCTGGCGGGGCCAAAAACTTTAGCAGGAGAGTTGTCCTTACCCCAAATGAGGAGAATATATCCATCAGCCTTGCATACAGCGGTTTGGTCGCCGCTTGTCCTATTCTTTTGCGCATTAGATCTAGATTCAGGTATAGTGTGAATGGCTTGCCCGATCCTTAAGTATGGTGGTAGGATGTCCGTCCGATGCATTGCGCGATAGAACTTTGGCAATTGGTCAGCTTCTATCTCCGGGCTCGTAGTACAAAGGGCCGCGACATGATGTGCCAGATTCTTGAAAGGTCTTGATAAAGTACTCTTATAGTCAATGTCCCTGCCAATTTTTGCGGCCTCATATTTCGGATTCTCAGCCAATTTGGTAGCCCTATAGCAATCTTTCATGGCTTCGTGGCGATTTCTCTAGGCCTAGTCTCTGGCCGCATGGGCGGGGCATGGCTACAGACATGGGTATGACTTGTGTCATAGGCATGACTTACTATGGATTATCTCATACGCATGAACATTGTTTCTCTAATGATTATAATTACAATTAGATCCGAGTCCGGAGCTATATTTCAGGCCTCGATATCTTAAGTAAAGCTGTAGAACCTGAGCTAGAGGTTCGTTAGCGATCTAGTGACTGGTATTCCTGGCTATGGTCGCTATGGGGCTCGGAAACCTTAAACTTTGTAGAAAGACGTATGTTGTTTAGGCCCTCTTGATCTCGTTAGTTGTGGTGTCATGAAATTGGTAGCTGCTCCATAACTGCAGGCATTTTCGGGGAAACATACCATCGCATGTGTCTTTAGGGGTTCGTCTCGAGGATTCGATATATAACGCCGAGATCAAGTTGAATTTCTGCAACCCAGGCTGGCTTTGGAACTCTGCATGTAGCTATCTCAACTTTAATCTTCGGAATACTGCAGCCTCATTCTCAAATATGCGTTACAGCGTGGTGCAAGGTAGCTACTTATATAGCAGGTGACGCATAGCTATGTTGGAAAATGATACCCCTCCATCTAGTTAGGTCGAATCTATATCAATACGATGTAGTGATCGACTGTTAAATACCTTTAACTCCAATCTCTTAGGGTCGTTGGTCTGAAAAGATAAACCCTTCTTAAACTGTGACCATAAGACACGAAGCCTCCGACACTTTGGATTCAAATTTCTTCCTGTGTAGTCGGAATTTAAATTAGTTTAGTATACGGTTTGGACTAAATAAAAACACAAGGACTTGACTAGGCTGGCCTCATACGAAGTACGGATAATGGTCCAACTAATGTTAGTATTCAATAACACGAAATAACCATATTCCTGTTTCAGAACCATCTTTGCCACAAACTAGTAGTTCAATCAAGTGGAAATAATGGCTGACTACGACAATGTACGAAGGCAGCATCTATCAGCCCGAAGGAGAAGATCCAAGCCTCTGTGAAAAGTTGGTGGTTTCTATATGAAGCAGGCAACCCCCCTCTTTCGGAATCGGACAGGGCTGCAGTCCTAGTTCTTCGAATAAATATTTTTGTATGCGGCATAGATACCTAATAGTTTGGAGGCACAGGATGCGAGGATTACATTCTTTTATTCTGTTGGGCCCGCTCTTTGGTTCCTTTAAATTCTATTCATTATCTCCACACTAAAAGGAAATTCATGCCCACGGACGTATATATCAAACAGCAAGGAGATTTAAAGGGTCGATTTTAAAGGTCAACAAATGTCCGAATACCACCGACTTTGGCAATGAAAAGCAGAACATTTTATCGAATCCTCTGGATGGGGTTATTATGCCTTGTTGGAATAGCAGCATGCGAAGGGATTTCCGTGGGCGGAAGGCGGGTGCGGAGGAGTAGTACTCGAGACCTCGGCTGGTTCAAAAAAAATAAGGACGACGATGAAATAAATTGTAGTTTGTTCGTTAAGCGGGAATACTGGGAGGATGACGAGGTTCATAATCGAATAAGGAGTACTCTGGTAAAGAAAATACTCAAGGAGGATCCAGAAATAGAAGGAGTGGAATTTCACGGCCAGCATCCGAAAAGAATGTATTCGGCACAGAAAATACCCGGTGTTGGAAGAGCGTTTTATATTGTGAGAGCACAATATAATCTACTTGCGGATATAATTCTCGACGACCTTAAGGAATATGTAAGCACCTTCTCTTCATTTTTTCTTTCTGGGAAGTTGAGAGAGTTCTCTCATTCTTATAATAATAAGCATAATGTGATTGATTCTTCCGATGGTATAGCTTGGGGCATGGATGAATGCCGACGAGGAAATTAATCGGACGGTTTCTATGCTAGACGAAGATTGTAAAAACTTCAGGTCGCAGAAGAATTTGAAGGTTGGACCGACCAATTCAGGATCAGAGTGGGATTCTGGCCTAGAAAACGACACTTTAGATAACCAGGAGTCCGGCAGCTGTCATAACAATGTTATAGCAGATAGACGATCTAGGGGAGGGCTTGAAATGGCTCAAGAAAAGCCCGTCCAACACAAGGATGGCAAGGCTTTAGATGTTACATTACTTACGATCCCTCCGAATGGCGACTACGGCAGGAACCCTTCCACCGAGGAGGCGAACAAAGCATTCAATGCTTATTTTGGCGGTTCACAGGGCAATGGTATTGATGTGTATGTTGTCGATTCTGGGTTATCTCCAGTGGCGTGGAAACATAAAGCATTTAAGGGAGTGTTGGAAAGTGGGCAGGTGCGAGGGTGGATTTGGCCAAAGGGGCTTAAACCTTGGCAGGAATATGAAAGAGACTTCGATGACCACTTTTATGGGACTGAAGTCGTATCGAAGATTATTGGGAAAGGGACCGGTCTCGCCACACAAGCAAATATTTGCCTTGCAGTTTTTGACATTCTACGGCCTAGTAATTTACAGTCTCTCTATGTTGAATCGCTCTGGGATATCAGATCTACCATTCGAGATCGGTTAGACTCTGACCCTAAGTCGAAAGCTATCATCAACCTCAGCACTGTCCTACTTGGACATAGGAGGAAGGATAAGGGAGAACTAAAAGGTTACGGTACTGTTATGTCTAACATAGAGATGGAACACTACAATTTGGTTTCGGTATTTGCGGATGCAGTATTAGAAAAACTGCTTTCCACACTAGAAAACGTAATTGTTGTGACGGGGACTGGAACTGGCATAGAGGTAGGTGGAAATACTGCCATACTCATCGATGGAGACCAGTCTCATGAATGAATCATATCCTAACACTTGAGTATGCACCTGTGTAGGGACTACCGATTACCGCATGGCCTGCTAAAAGGGGTACTAAAGAGCCCAGCAAGCTCGTCGTCGTTGGAGCCGTAAATCAAAACGGCCAGTTAAATGCCCATGTCGAAACTAATTTTGTAAAGGTCTATGGTATGGCGTCGTCAATAGCTGTACCGCAGATAGGGTCAAATAGTTTACAACATGTTGCCCCAAGTGCCCTTGAAGCCTGGATACAACGAGACCGCAGGATTGACCTTGGTAGGTTATCCTTCAAAAAAGAGCCCCAAAGTTCGGAAACACAATTGAATTGAGGTGATCCTATTAGAACACTAATAAATATGGGTTTGTATAGTTGTCGCCTCGGTGTCTGGGATCCTAGCTAGCCACCTATCAGACAACCCTGACTGGTCTCCACGACAGGCCGTTGAGAAACTATATAATGACGCCTATCCTCTCCAAAGAGATTCAAATATCAAAATTGCGTGGTCTGGAAATAGGCTACAGAAACGTAGTGATACTGATGGCTGGTGGCCTTCTGATGATGAGAATTTTAGTGGTGGGAAGGATGGTGAAATAGGTGAAGCTGGGGAGCCCGTGGCGCCCGTGGAGAGGCCAAAACCAAAGAAAACACTCTGCTCTGCCAAAAAGCGAGGATCCCTGATTCCCGAAAATGGGGGCTCCTGGAACGATTTTGAGGATAGTGGCAGCCATAGGAAGCGTTCAGGTAGTAGAAGAGACGACACTGGGTCAGATGATGAGGAGCCTTGGAATGGCCAGAATAGAGATGAAGAGGATTGCGAGGAAGACGATGAGAATATAGCAGTGCCTTCATATTTCTCAACTGTTACAATCGCAATGCATGTCACCAGTGTCTTTAACACCCCCAAACCAACTAAAACGACTCGCAAGACGACTAGCAAGACGACTAGCAAGACGACTAGCGAGACGACTCCTAAACCAACAACTACCCATCCTCCAAAAACTACTTATATAGATGGTTGGGATGGGACTAAACATGCAGCTATAGAGCTGGTAACTAGAGTTCCGCCAGTTAAAACGTTTGTCACGCCAAACCCGACACCTAATGTCGGGGATAAGGGTTCAATAATGGAAGGTGCTTCGGGTAACGCTGCGGAGCCAGTGGCGAACCCAGCACCAGCCCCTCGCCCTGGTAGATTTCAAAAGCCTGTCCTTGACCGGAAAGCGATGCTGGTTGCGAGCTCAAATGTCTTCAGGGGTTATGTTGCGTCTCGTAGACCTCCTCTCACTCGCACCCCTAAGGCCAGAGCTATACTGACCGTTACAGTGCAAGAAATGAGGACTTACAAACTGGCAGCGGGCGCAAGAATAACGTCTGGACTGGGTAAGGGCAGAAAATTACGTAGCAGCGAGGCGACTAGTACTGGTAATCTTCGTACCTGGACCCGGGATATTGAGAAGACAACAATAGAAACCTCCATAAGTACGTTATAAATGAAACCAGCGCTGCGGTAGTGGAGAGTTCTAGTGGCTTGGCTAATGATCGATTTATAAAATGTAGTAAAGGCAGCGCCTGAGGCGTTAACTGCGACAGTCACTGGACAAGAACTAATGGACGGTAATGTATGAACAAGGCGGTGGTGGAATATATATAAGTAGATTACGCGGATAGAACGATTCAAGGTGGATAATTGGGTTCAGATTCAAGAACGAACTTACTCGTACGGTCTAGTTCTAGTTCTACATCCGCGCATGTGCGTAGTTATATGGTAGTTAGAGGGCTGTATTCCCCGTTACTGGATAATATGGCTAAGTACTCTGTAGACAGAAAGTAATAATAGAAAGTCTACTGCAGTCATCCATTGCAGGTCCGACTTCCAAAGTCCGAGTTCTTAAATTTACAGAGTCGAGTGTAGAAAAGAGTATTGCATATTATACCCATACATCATAATTAAACCACACAGTGCGTATCTGTGTAGATATTTCACCTAAAACATTTAAAATATGTTTTGGATACTCCTGTTTGCCCGTGGGGCCAGGAAGAACTTGTCCTAAACCCCAATACTTTCTTCCCTCGTTTCAGTTAATACTATACAGTTATGCACCCGGATATCCTCTTAGCTGACACAGTTTCCGCATAATGCGCCCTTGAAGCTGTCAGCTACGTGGTATCAACGTGCTTAGTCGACTTGTCACACACTCTGAACCGATGTTCTTTGAATTTTCCATCCTGGTTGATTTTAGGCAAAATTGAGGTCTGGTAATAAGACAACGGCCTGGCTACCTCTTATTTTGTGCTAATTAATGCACTGTGGGTGTATACTTGTGCTATCGACATGTGTGATAGGTTAAGAATATAGATAAGAAATATTTACCAGATATTGGCACCACTTCGAATTCGTAGGGTTGTTTTCCCGCCCTAAAACATCACTTCAAGTATGTCAGCAGAGTTGTTTTAGGGTATTGATAGTTATTTGTCTATATAGTAATTAGTCGTTACGCTCCCCGGATATCGTTATTTCTGAGCTGGGTCTCTGCCCAGTTATATATATATATATCTAACATCTTTTCTACCTTCGATAATTATTCTATGAAAAGGCCAATCTGGGTTGGTTTAATGGCGAGTTTCTTGCCCTCACCAGTTCACCTATAAATATACCTAGGTAGTTACGTTGACTCGACTTTGCGTTGCAAGCTCAAAATGCAACAGCGCAGTGAATATCGGAACATGCATGAGCTCAATGGATAATTCCGATATCGATATCTGAGAAGCACCGAAATGCATAAGATAAGGCTGAAATGAACAGGGGAAAAAAAGCCAACTGTGACTCCAAAAACCTAGTTTAAATATCCACTTGCGCTTTCGGTACACACCGCTGGCATCTTCGAAACTGAGAGCTGCTTAGCTAGCTGTCACAAGTGTCGACAAGGTGTTGTGATATAGTGTGGCCTTTTTGTGAGGCTTGGCATACAAGCTGCCCGCGTCATAAGAGTTAGAAGGCCAGACTAACGACCTCGGAACTACATCTGGAGAGACCTCGCCGCCCAACTACCATCTTCCACGCTATCATACATCGCCAGAACATCTACTTCAAGCTTCAATCCCATCTGGTAGCTCCAATTTCGCATCTTTTCTGGCTTTTAACTCGCAATGTACGGCTACCAGCCACAGGGCGACCCGTCGCAACAACCTCCACCAGAGGACGTCGGTGCCCCTCCTCCTCCCCAGGGGCCTCCCGCGCCAGGCGGTGCTGGTGGGAAAAAGACTCGTTCATATGCTACTCAGCAGTATGACTTTGCTCAGGGTGCAAACTCGACTCTAGGAGGTGCGGCACATGGTGGATATCCTCCAGATCAGGGCTATGGCGGGGCAGCTGGATATCAAGCTGCTGCTGCGCCGGTGGCTTCATATGACCCTGGTCCTGGGTACGGGCAGACCCAACCTCAACCACAATTCCAGCCGTTACTTCAACAGCAGCAGCCGCAACCACAATATGGACAACCTGTCGGATATGGCCAGCCGACAACGCCTGGCTATGCACCACCTGATATGGGAGGAATTACAGGCCAAATGGGTGGCATGTCGTTAGGCGGACAGCCCGCGTACGGGCAGCCTGGTGTATGTTGGGCGTATATTGATCTTACAGACTTGGATTTGCATGCTGATCGATGATTATAGCAGGGAGGACCTCCATCTTCGTTCCTTCAGACTATCGATTTGATGCAGCCGTTCAACGTTGCAGAGTTGGATAGCCCACCACCAACTATAAATCTTCCTCCAAATGTAACTTCCTTCAGAGATGCCATTTACTCAAAAAGGTAAAGCTAACATCATTTTATCAGTCATCTGCGACTCCATCTCCAAACGCAAACTGTCCGCCGACATATATGCGATCCACAATCAATACCGTTCCACATTCCCACAATCTTCTCAAGAAATCCAAGCTTCCTTTTGCGCTTGTCATCCAACCATACACATCTCTTATCGATGCCGAATCTCCCGTACCGCTGGTCACCGATACCGTCATTTCGAGATGTCGTCGATGCAGATCCTACATCAACCCTTACGTCAGCTTCCTTGATCACGGTCATAGGTGGAGGTGCAACATGTGTAATCTCACAAATGATGTCCCCCAGGCCTTCGATTGGGATCATGCGAACCAGAAGCAGGCGGACAGATGGCAGCGAGCAGAGTTGAATCATGCAGTTGTTGAGTTCGTTGCGCCACAAGAGTACATGGTGCGACCACCGCAGCCACTGGTCTACCTCTTCTTGCTTGATGTCAGCTATGCGGCTGTTACCAGCGGGTTACTCGCTACTGCAGCCCGGACTATCCTGGAGAGTTTGGACCGAATCCCTAATGAAGACAAGAGGACGAGACTCGGATTCATTTGTGTTGATTCTGCCTTACATTACTTCTCAATCAATGTCGAAACGAACGAGCCGGCTATGTTGGTTGTATCCGACCTAGAAGAGCCGTTTATGCCAGTACCCACGGATCTATTGGTATCCCTATCGGCTTGTAGAGAGGGTATTGAAAGTCTCCTCTCCAAACTCCAGGATATGTATTCGACATCGACGAACTCTGCTTCGTGTATGGGTAGCGCATTGAAGGCCGGTCACAAACTTATTTCCTCCATTGGAGGTAAAATAGTGGTTCTGACAGCGACCCTTCCCAACTTGGGAGCTGGAAAGCTCGAATTGCGTGAGGATAAGAAGCTATTAGGAACCTCTAAAGAATCTTCGCTCCTCCAAACTGGAAACTCCTTCTACAAGTCATTCGCCGTTGAGTGCTCTAAGTCGCAGGTCTCGGTCGACATGTTCCTGTTCTCCTCATCCTACCAAGACGTTGCATCGCTCTCTAACCTACCCCGTTATACTGGTGGTCAAACTTACTTCTATCCCGGTTGGTCTGCAGCTCGTACCGAGGATGCAATCAAGTTCGCCAAAGAATTCAGTGATCACCTCTCCGCTGAAATCGCCCTCGAGGCCGTCATGCGTGTCCGTGCCAGCACTGGTCTTCGAATGTCGACCTTCTACGGTAATTTCTTCAATCGTAGTAGCGACCTTTGCGCTTTCCCAGCGTTCCCCAGAGATCAGGGTTATGTCGTTGAGGTCGCTATTGACGAAAGCCTTACAAAGAACTTTGTATGCTTCCAGACAGCTGTTCTACATACTACATGCAATGGTGAAAGGAGAATCCGTGTCATGACTCTGGCTTTGCCGACAACTGGTAGTCTGTCGGAGATATATGCCTCTGCAGACCCAATTGCGATTACTACCTTTTACTCGCACCGAGCTGTCGAGAAAGCCTTGTCTAACAGCCTCGAGTCGGCCCGCGAAGCCCTTTATACCAAGCTCCAGGAACTCTTGGTTTGCTACAAGAAGGAACTTCAAGGCACTCATTCGGGAATGTCCGCTGGTCTTAGCTTCTGCAACAACCTCAAATCCCTCCCCGTTCTCTTCTTAGCTCTCAGCAAACATGTTGGCCTTCGAAAGTCGGCGCAGATTCCATCTGATCTTCGGTCATCTGCCCTCTGCCTGCTTTCGACGTTGCCAGCTAAGCTGTTGATGCAATATATTCATCCAAAGCTGTACAGCCTTCATGACATGCCTGACGACTGCGGTCACCCACATCCGGAAACTGGCGAGATTGTACTCCCTCAACCGATTAACCTGTCTTCGGAGCGAATCCAACGATATGGTCTTTACCTCATTGACGACACACAAAACCAGTTCCTCTGGGTGGGTCGTGACGCCATGCCTGAGCTTATCCAAGATGTTTTCGGTCTACCATCCGTCGAACATGTTAAGGTTGGCAAGACAACATTGCCAATCGTTGATAATGAGTTCAACGAGAAGGTGAGGAATGTGATTGAGAAGAGTAGGAGCCACAAGGGACAGATGGTTGGTAGTATTACGGTGCCAAATCTTTATGTTGTTCGGGAAGACGGTGAGCCTAGTTTGAGGCTTTGGGCGCAGACTTTGCTGGTTGAGGATAGGAGTGATGGAGGACCGGGTATGGGATTGTGGTTGACGGGATTAAGGGAAAAGGTAAGCTCATAAACTTAGTTCTACTATTTAACAGTTTCTTTGAGACTAATATTTAATTGCAAAGGTGAACCAATCTTAAACATACACTATTCCTGACCTGAATTCGAAGGCGTTCTGACCGGACCTACATCCTAATGAGAGACTAAGCCATTATTTTCATTATTGTTCGTCTTGATACACGGATATGCTGCCTTAGCCCTACAACTTGGCCTCCTCGCCTTGACCCTTCTTATGTATTTTTGGAGGTTCGACGAAGCCTTTGTTTTCTATTTAAACGTTCGAGTGCTTCTCTGCTTCGTTGTAATAGTTTGTATCTCATAGCTTATAGTAATGTAGTCTTCCTTTTGTGGAATAAAAAGCTTGTATCCTTTCGTCGTCTAAGGCCGCGGCTGGAGTTTACTCTGATTACGATAGATGATTTAAGATATGATTGAGTGGCATTGGTCATCGGCCCCATCAATGGGCATAAATTATTTAATAGTGATGCTAAAGCGAAAAAAAGGATAGGATGGAAGGACACTCAAATCAAAAGGACTTGTAGATCCCTTCCCCGGCGGCGCTATTCTCTAGCAAAGATTACAAGATTCCCCAGCAATCCTCGACAGAGTGGCAGACCTTACTACAGGCGACACTGGCACTCAAGCTGTAATTGCTAACACCGATCTTCTCATCTACCCACTCATCCGCGAAATCATCCTTTCCTTTCGCCATAGCACCAACAACAACACACAAACTCTCGTCCTCTCCCAGAGCATCCACATACTCCCTCATGTTCCTGACAGGAGCATCCCAACTCAATGTGATCTTCCTACAGTTGGGAGGAAGATATTGAGAAACAGGGTTTTTGATCACTTTCAAAAGCTTTTCAGGGGATGTAGTAGATCGGATCGAGAGCTTGTGAAGCAGTTGGACCATAAGACCTGCGAAACGTTTGAATGTTCTGGGGATACGAACGGTTGGGTTGACTTCTATGAGTACACCCTTTGTGGACTGGACGTAAACTTGGAGTTTTCCGGCTTTGTTGACGGGTGAATCGAGGAGGGTTAGGAGGCACTATAAGTTTTTTGGACTCGTCATAAAAAAAAAAAAAATAGTACCTGTTGCCACTGTGCAGAAATACTGCGCCCCCGGCCGTTGGTAGGGGGGTGAGTAAGTTGCGATCAGTGGTTCTGGGTATTATTTTTTTTTTTTTTGTGACCCATAATGTAAGAATTCGTTTTTTTCTTCCATGTTGAATGGAGTGAGAGAGAATGATGATGGTAAAGGTGATAGTAAAACGAGCAAGGCAAAAGTGTTAAGTGGTGAGTGTGGCAATGGGCACGGGGAGATGTTGTATATCCCTCGTGGGAGGCTATACGAACCTGATGAAGAATATCAGGTCTAGCATCTGATATATCCCTGTTCATCTTCTTGAGAACTCCAATATGATCATCGCTGTTCAGGAGAACATATTTTTCACCAGCGCCCGGTCCACTTCCTGTGGTGACTTTGTGGGTTTCGAGGCATGCCTGGGCCAGCACGACTATCAGCCGTTTTGTGGATTTGTCGGAGGTTGGGATTGGGGTTGCTGCTGTTGCGACGGTTGTGGGGAGTGGTGGAGGGCAGGATTGGGTGCGTGGGCGCTTCTTGAGGGGTTCTGAGGGGGAAGACATCTTTAGAGTTTATGGTTTTGAGGGAATGGATGTGGGTTTTTGCTGGTAAGGCTTTTGATGAAGGAGAGATGAGATGTCGTGTGAAGGCTGGAGAGTTTGGTTCGGGATCTTCGTCTTTGCAGCAATGACAGAGATTTATATCCGATGCCAAGCTCTCGCCAAGGATGTTGGGACCATTCAAAAGTACCACATTTTCAACACTTCTATTTAGCATGCGGATTTGGATAGTATATCTCTGTACGGCTGCAAGTTTTCAGCATAACAATTATATTGGCATGGATTTAATTTGTATGGAGTTTGGAAAATCGTTGTTTTTCAGGGACGCCATATCCACGCAAAAGAGGAGTACTGTCTGTTGAGAGGTCTGTCACAATTCCTATGCTGTTTTGCGAAGGCCAATTTACCGTTGCAATTACAATGCCGTTTGACGAGGATTAATTAAATAACTATCTTATGTTACTTTTACACTGTATTCTGCCTTGGCCTCGTCATGATGTATAAGTAAATTTGTTACTTCCCTGCTCAGCACGCTGCCTCTAAGACCTTTAAGCCTCACTTGTAAAAACTCAGGCGAATGATATGAAAAACCAATAAGCGACTTTAACGCCACTTCGTATCGGTAGAGAGGGT
This sequence comes from Orbilia blumenaviensis, assembly GCA_036872755.1. Taxonomy (NCBI): domain Eukaryota; kingdom Fungi; phylum Ascomycota; class Orbiliomycetes; order Orbiliales; family Orbiliaceae; genus Orbilia; species Orbilia blumenaviensis. The sequence continues at coordinate 593,380 of JAVHNS010000015.1, forward strand.
GTTATTACCCTGTCCTCAGGGATTAAAAATAGTGGTATATGCAACCACGTGTATCTTTTGTGTCATGCATAAGAACATGTAAATTTTGCGGAAATGTGACAACTAAAGATATAATTATTGAAATGATAAATTCGACGCTCCCTTTAAATACAACTTGCAAATCGCAGCAGCTAAACCTGTTAGTGGATAAACACTAAAGGATGTACAAAGGCATACATGTTCCACAAAAAGAAGAAGAAAAAGAAGAAAAATCGGCAGGAATATAATATGCATCAACCGTAATCAAGACTCCCCATCTTTCAAATCTCAAGGCCTAGATGCACCCTAGGTCTCTATGCCGCTGAGTCCGCATCCAAAATAATTGCATCCGAAATGATACTGCCCGCACCCGGTCTCCACTTGCGAACGTACTCGGCGACATAGTGGTATTCCGTCGTTTCAGCAGCTTTTAATGCAAGGCTATGGCAGTTAGGGTCTGTCTCGAGGAATAACGCTATAGCGTCTAATCTGCCATCCACTACGGCTACCTCAACAGCTGACTTATAAAGAATGAAACTCTGATTTTTGCACTGATGGTACATGTCGGCCCCATTTTGAAGGGAGAACACGAGCGCATCCATATTCCCGGATTCCATCGCGCCAGATAAAGCTGTATACCCGGTCCTAGGGCCCGGCCAGAAATAGGGGCCTGTAGGCGGGAAAATAAATTTATTAATGTCGAGCCCGTGGCTGACAAGGCTCTTAAGGCATCGTAGACTATAGAGCGCGGCATAATAAAAAAGGCTATCGATGTCCCCCATGCCATCATAACTGTCCGAGGCGTAATCTTGTAAATTTAGCTGGGTCCCGCATTCCAAAAGTAGGTCGAGAATTTCGACTTTATCTGAACGGATACTTCTAAGCGATAATTCTCTGAATAATTTATAATAAGCGTCAGACAGCCGCCTATCCAGAGTGGTAAACCATCCCTGCTCTAGAGCCAAATTGTTATCGAGGAGCCGCCTCGAGAAATTTAATAGTTCATTCTGGACGTGTAAGTCGCTCCTGGCATCCCGTCCTTTTAATGATATCCGTATAATTTCTATGAATACTTCCAGGCGAAGCAAAGGATATTCCGACGCGAACGCTATAGCTAGATTCAGCGCAGTCTCGATATCGCCTCTTCTCAACGCTCTCTTAACTTGCGCCTCTCCAATTTCGTTAACTTTTATCCGATCACTCCAGAATTCCTTGATATAGTTCAGATCACGACGGATTAATGCCTGAAGGAATTTCGGACAAATGAAAAGTTTATCTTTGCAAAATATTTCGAGTGATGACAAGTAGTCCACGGCCGCGTCGTATTCCAGTAGTAAAAGAAGTGGCTCCGGTTCAGCCAAAAAAAAGGCAACGCCAATAGGTTTCATCGCGCCGAAGAGAGAATCATAAGCAATTCCATAGTTTGGGTGAAACCATTTCCGGAAAGTGATCGAACTACCGATGTCGTACGAAACATTAGCGTTAATATCAGCTCCGACATCCAGGAGGGCTTTTAGGTAACCCGGCTCAGATCGGTGCCGCTTTTGTGTCTTTTCTGCGTTGAACATCGACCAGACACTTTCTTGCCACATCCTTGTCTTTGTCGGATTAACCCCAAAACTAAGGAGCTTCTTCAAAACCAGGATCCTGTTTTGATTTGTGTCTGGCATTAAAATTTGCGCCAGCTCGCAACTGTAGCGATGCGTGGAGCTTAGGGGTGGTATTAAATCGACAGCCAACATAAACACATCCGCGCTTTTATGTCTCAGTCTCTGCACATGCCCGTACTTGAAATTATAGTCGTCCGGAAAGCGGATCTCTGTGAAAGTATTTTGTGCGTGATACCATTCAAGAACCCTGCATATGTAATCGATACTATCCGGATTGAAACACGCCGCTAGAACTAATAGTTCTGCTTTGAACTTCCAACGCATGTTGTGCACATTCCTATAGCGATTGTACCGATTTAATTCGTCACAACAGTGCGAAATAATTTTATCGAATAGTTCGATATCTAGGAAGTCCCATAGATAAATTGCCACACCCTCTGCATTTGTCTTGGGTTCCAAACAGCCGGCCATCACATCCGGTGGCATCCCGTCGATTGTAATTACAGAATATGACGCCAGATCTTCTGGCTTATCCAGCAAGCCCATGGGATCATTGAATTGTAACCCATGATGACTTAGATAAGTTTGTGCAATGGGGAGATTATTGCTTAATATCGCCCGTAGAAGCAATATCCACATTGGATATTTGAATCCGGTCTCCAGAAGAAAGCGTAGAAGGCTAGGGTCGCCTGTTATCAGCGGGGCTTTAACGTAATTTTTTTCAGGCTCGTAATTTGAGATAAGACCTTCAAGTGAATGTGGTGGGAAGGATTTCCGATTCCACAGCCGTAAAAACAACGAGATATCACTGCGAGCACGCTTACAGGCTGCAAGCAATATCCGTGCTTCCACTTCCGATTTTGGAGGAGTGTTGGTTTTGTCTATATATACCAGTAGCCTTTCGATCCAGGAGTCGTAGCTATTCTTATGGCAACTGACTTTAGGCCAGGTATAGGTATCCCGCCTCCAGAATCTGTCGAGAGCCGTATATACGTCCAATTTGGTTAGAGAATGAGTTTTGCGAATATGCTTGAGTAATTCTAAATCCCCTCTAAGATAGAACCAAAATTGGAGAACCTCGCAGACGACTACGATGGAGGGGGTATTAATTGATAGTAACCCCTTTAAAGGGCCTCGTAAACCCAGTTCGTTTGCTCTATCTAAGAGGTCGTTTATTTCGTCATCGCGGAATTCGAAACTAATATTCAATCTTATCAAATTGTTGGAAATGCGAAATATGATGAGTCTTATAAGGGGAAGGTGCGGTCTCGATGGGTGAGCTGTGACTTCAAGGTTCTCATGACTCTGGCGACCGGAGTCAGGAAAACTAGCACTTATTCTAGCCAGAAGCCTGCTAAACTGCCCAATTGGCAGATTGTAGACAACTGAATAGGGGATGCGTCGTAGAACCGTTCGGGATGAAGAGAATAGCTCCATAGCAATTTCTGGATCTTTCGGGGTGCTGACTCGGATATTTTCTGATAAATCTGCCATAGAAACGGTGTCGATGATCCCTGCCAACAACAACGAATCGTCAGCACTATTCGAACAAATCAAACAGAAATTCCATGTATGCTGCCTGTGATATATACTGGTATAGGCCACCTACCTCGAGAAATAAGCTGTTGCTCAGTGAGCGTAAGGTTACGTGCTATTGATCTTTGCAATTGCTTTTTCCCAATAGTAATGACCCCATTAATCACGACTTCTGAAGCTTTGCCCTCTTTCTCTCGGGCAATTATTTGTCGATATATCTTTTTCGTTTCTTGGGGGCAGAGTCGCCGTTTATATCCCAGTTTGTTTAGCTTGTCGCGGACCTGGCATTTCCTGTATATATCGCAGAACATCTCGTTAGGACATGTACACCGAATTAATTGAAAACTTAAGCTCCCGTTGTCAGGAGCGCAGCCAGATGAAAATACATTTTTTGGCTCTGGGCCATATTTTTTGGCAATACATGCTGGGGGGATACAGACGACCGAGCGCCTAGTAGCTAGTAGGAATAATTGGTTTAACTTACGTTACGGACAAGTTGTGGTTCTTGTTGATTTCAGTTGCAATATCTTCCGGTTTCCAGCGTAGCACCTGATATAATATCCGCATCTCCTCTTTAACGTCGTCATCGTCCAGCGTAGCACAGGGGCGTGCGCGTTTCCGTGATACAACTAGAGCCATCGGTGCGCTATATCTTCTAGTACTATAGTGTCTCGGATGATCTCAATGCGTATGTCTGCGCGCCCGCTTAGTTGTGTAGCCGCGAAACACGCTGTATTCGTGCCGGTGCCAGATGCAGTAACTGATTGATCTCGAGGATCGCGATGCGATGCACGATAGAAAATATGTATAACGCCTTAACGTGTTCTAACGCTCGCAGTGTTGGCTTTGGTATCGGATCAGAGCAGAGCAATTAAGTTTAGAAAAGACGACACTGTGTATATCGTTGAAAGAATTTGAAAAGAGATAGAAGTGTTAAGTGGAACTGCACCTTCCCACCTGTTTAGCTACTGAATTCAAGTGAATTAAAGACGCTGGAGGGAGGAATGATGTTTATGCTGGAAAAATCAAATGGAAGTGGTGGGTTCTGGATCTCCTTTTATAAAGAAAAAGAGCGATGAAATCGCACTCCGAATCTTGAATACAGTCGACATATGTCGGCGTCGAACTTTGTAGCCTTGTATGGTGCATCTGTAGCGAGTGCTCATGTATGGAGACCCGATCACCAGCAAAGCGGGGCTAACCGAATTGAGCCTCCCTGCATCACCGAAAATTGTTCTGCACCAATCAGGTCATGCATGGGAACTCCACAGTACTCTTGGCCATGCATATGCCATGCATATACCTGCAGCATGACTTTATGGGTAGCTCCTCCTCATAGATTCGGTGTCTCAGATTGGCCAGAAATTTATTTCATTCTGGCTCAAGCGGGTTGCGCTGCATGCATAAGAAAAACTTGGTATCTATCCCGATCAATATAGCTATAGTTGCCGCGGTCGTCCAACCAGTCTTCATGGATGTGCCTGAGCGGAATACCCGTATACTCTTTTGGTAATATATTGTTGGTTGACCAATCGACCGCGGCCTTATCGATGCCCCACTTTTGTTATATGAAAATTCCTATTCGCACTGGGGATCTCAGCAAACTTATTAGTCGCAGATTTCTCCTGCGCTTGTATTCACAGCTACCCAGATCCTTGCTTGGAACATTGTTCGAAAGTTCGTAGGAATACATCAACAGGGTATCACGGGGTCGCTGATGGGTACCACGCTTTCGTGCAGTTTGAGTACTAGTATCGAATTCGCGGGTACTGTTGAGGCATACACCAACGACCAAGGGAGACACATATCGTATTTTAAGGCTATAGCAACGTTCTATATTTCCGCATTGGCATGTCCGGGCTAGTAATAGTATTAGCGATTTTGCTTGTTAAGTTCCGAAAAGAGATAGGCAATGCAGGGATGGAAATTAATGTGAATGACGATTCGGGCTCCTCAGCCTCGCCAGATAAGCCACTACCCAATATATGCAAGGCTGAATATGAGGTCTGGTTGTGTTGCCAGTATGGCCGGTAGAACCAATGTGAAAGCTTCGTCTCACGTCTCATGAAGTAATCCCTCTCTATTAGAACGCCAAATCTTTTTAAATCTCTCTTTATGTTTATTTTAGACTTAAAAGTATGATTATCCTGATAAATATACTAAATACAGTTCTTTATCTAGGCTTCTGATTTCGCAGCTGGGAGGTACAGGTTAGGACCTTGGTGAGTGTACGGTATGGGTTTTACGTTCTTATTATCAAATCGATGATATAGTGTACTATAATTTGCATACCTAGACAAAGGCATCATCATACACGCCGAAACTATATTTGACGCCTAGACATTGAGGCCGACAATTCCAGTCTTCCACCTCCAGCTTTTAAGAATATACAACTTAGATAGCTTGGTTTACTTCGACCTGGCTATACCTAGCCTGCGTCAATAATGACTCCGCAGCTAAAGGATTGTAACAACCAAAAACCCTCCTTTTTAGAGATTGCGAGATCATGACAGTTGTAACCTCCTGGCTTCTAGGCAATAGGATGTCTTTTGTAGTTATTTCCGTATCAAAAGCTTCGGCCGTCGTTATGACTTTCATTGGGATGACAGACATCTTCGATGCTGCCTTGAGAGAAGCTATTTTCATCAAATGGGCCTGTTAGAGGCGTATATTTGCTTCATATGGGTTCGCATATCTTTGTTGTACCTGGAGACTCATCAATTGCGCTGTAGAAAGCTCTTATTTAACTTCAAAATTCCTGATAGTAGCTCGATATTCTTGCTCAAGTATTCTCCCTTTTCTGAAAGCTTCGTCCAAGTTTTGGCGTTCTCAATGCTATAACTTTTCATTCCTAGCTGTATTTGCCGTTGCTGGAACTCGGAAAGTCCGATTTGACTTTGCTGGTAGAGATTATTGAGGGTTTGGGTTTTCTTCCGCCGCCTCAAGCCTGTCGTTTGGATGAACATAAATATGTTCTTCCGGCCCTGGCCATGATTTGGTACAGCCATAACCCAAGTATAAAACTTGATATACCCGGAATCTTTGGAATACCTGGAATATCCGGCATATCAAAGAAACCCAGAATCCTGCGGCTCCTCGGGAAGCTATCTGGAAGAGCTGGTGTGATAAACGGAGAATTGTTCGGTTTACCAGGCAAGTAGCTCGGGACTTCTTGGTCTCAGAATTGGCAAAGGGGACTACTCCAAACAGACCACTGAGAATGCGTTTAGCAATCGTAGATGGAAGACTCAAGCCGCGCAAGAGAGCTGTAATGAGGCGTCATTGTTATCCAAATTACCAATCGAGACCAACGATTTGACGACATTTTTGATCCCTTCGGGACTCGCGAGATCTTTCTAGTTCCTTTATAGGTACTTACGGATGCTCGTATTCCCCTCAAACCGGATTCCTGTTTCCTATCTTGCGTTCCGTTCACACTCGACATGCCCTTAGAGACTATTTCAAGTGCCAAGTTCTTAACACCTATCCCATCATTGCCAGGAACATCTGTTATGGCGCTGGATACTTTGAGATCACTCGCAAATTTGGCCAAAAATTTGGACAAACTGAGATTCTCAACGGTGGTAGACAAACAGCAGCTGGAAGGATTTTTTTAGTTCCACTGAGCTTGAATACTAAATTCAAACGCACCGTAAGTATAAATCGGATCAATATTGTCTCGTATATGATGTTATTCGTGCAAATTACCTTCCGAGCTCGAAGATTAATATTATCAGGCCCAGTATTATCAAATGTGAAAATACAACATGGTAAAATGGAAAAGAGCGTTGAATTCGCTAAAGATTGGGTCTGGGGTGCAGGGAGTAGTGGGAGCTATACCCTTCTAACCGATCTAGGATGAGCCTTGCAGCGGCCTTCGTATCTTCGTATTTGAATTTCCGGACGTGAGTGTAGACCCACAGTTTGGGAAAGTTTCATGATCGTATGACCTTAAAAGGTAATAATTCATGAATTTGAGCACTGATTGTACTTTCGATTAAGCCGTCACTTCGCATTATTACTATTAAGTTTAATAGTGGAAATAGTTCATGGATCCAATCAAAACCATTGCATTTCTCAATAGCAGCAAGCTGGTATAGACACAATTAAACAAAAAAAATCCCGTATCAAACCCGAAACACCCGTCCCGCGGAAAAAGTTCGCACATTTTACTTCTTCTGGTAGCTCCCATACAAAGAACCAGCCTTGCTTTCCAATTCCATAACATCAAAGACAGGCTTCGCGCTAAACCACCCAGCCATCTCCGTTCCAACAGTCTTATAGGTCTCAAGGGCATCGTCCTCATCTATTTTCACGGTCGCACCTCCTCTTCCAGCTGCTGCAGCATCCGCCAATAGTTGCGCATGGCAACTCTTTTCTAAACTCATAAACCAAAAGATTGTGCTCTCAATACTCTTTCCGCAGGTTAGAAGTCCGTGGTTTTGGAGTAATGCCGCTTTCTTGTTTCCTAGAGCGGAGGCGATTTGTCGGCCTTCTTCGGCAGCTAGAACCGTACCCTTGAATTGGTTGTAAAGTGCGAGATCATTGTAAAAAGCGCAGGAATCTTGGGTGGTGATGTCAAGGTTTCTTCCAAGGGCGCAGAATGCGCGGCCGTAGAGGGAATGCGAATGAGCGACACACATAACATCAGGGCGGGCTTCGTGAACAGCATGGTGGATCATGTATGCTGTTTAATTCGATATTAGTCAAAATTATAGGTACAAATTATTATGGGTTTAAGATGATTTAAACCTACCTGCTGCATTGAGAAGACGGACCTTTCCTCCATCGACAACCTTGCCCTCCTTGTTGACAAGAATCAAATCTTCAGCTGTAAGAGTCGGCCATGCGACGCCAAAGGGGTTCACCCAAAACGAGGTCGGGTCAACAGGGTCCTATAAATTAAAGTTAGTGTCAATAATCTTATTTTTTTTAATTTCCTGAAGTTAAGACCTACTCTGAAGGTAATATGGCCAGCAACACCTTCGTCGTACCCGTATTTCGCAAAGATTCGGAATGCCAGGGTAAGCCGACCCTTGTAGTACTCTCGCGCCTTGTAAGGATCATCGAACTTGGGAGGACCGATATCCGCGATAGTTGGCATTTTGACAGCTTGGCCCTGCTCCATCTTTGGTCGTTCTTCAACGGCGATAGAGGTGCCGTTGACTGGGACTGGGAGAACAGCTGCGGACGCCATATTGAATGTTTATTGAGTTGATGCTTAGACCGACGAAAAAAATGCTACGGGATTTGAAACTAGAATACGGATTGGATGAAGAATGAAAAGGAAAAAAATCAAGAAGTCAAGAGCTTCCCCGGATTTTTGTCCCCATTTAATACTGCAGTGAGGGCGCGTTGCTATAGCTGGTCGGTTTAAGCCGTCCTCCACATCCATGGACGCCAAAATAGGGTGACAATCAACTTAGCTCCCCTTCATTTTTACCTTTTCCAACATCCGAATGCCTCGGCTCCGAAGCTCTTTTAACTAGCATCTTCTTCTAACTTTTTTTTTCTCCCCGCAAACCCCGCATTGCTGACTGACAAGCTCGTGCAAAGAGAGGGCTGTGGGGCATAAGCTTTCGCAAGAACGTCTTAGTAAAGAACCACGGCTCATTCGGCAGCTTGAAGGTTTGGCTTTTGTGGCGAGACAGGGGTCCGCTTGGGGAGCGATGGGACCCACACTCTCAATCCTTCACCGGATTTTTGGGCAATTGGTGTTGCAACTGTTGGGAAGTCCCATAGACGCCAAGCCTTCGCGATGCTACCCCCCCCTGTCGGTTCGTCCTAATCAGGAAAAACGGAATTCCACATACAACGCACTTTTTTGTGAGCGCCCTGGTGCCTTTGGCGTTTGGGAGGACTGAAGTGTGTAACCGTATAGATCAGTTTGGATAGATGTGGAATATTCTTGCAACTTTGTCTAAGCATTACTATAAAATTACTTAAGAAATTTTGAACCGGCTTATTATTCAGGAATTAACATAGAACGGCCTACGTACATATTTAATTCATCTGGTATACGGTAGTACCATGGTGAATATAATTATTAGCATATGACACTACAACCAATAGCGCGAATATTGAGCCTTTCTTCTTCCTAGTTCTTCTTTTTAGGGCGTTTCGAGAGCTAGAGATAAAGCATGATAAAATCAAACAGAGAACTCAATCCTATGATATAAGTTCGAAAGGTGATGCCATGGTAGGGATAAATCCCGTGATGCGGGTTTAGAAAGACGCCATATGCTTCCTAGCTCAGCCGACGTCGACGCATCGGGCCGCGTCAGCAAACCCAAACGGCCCGACCCTTCACAGACACCTCATTAAACATTACGTCCAGGCATTTAGGAGCGCGCCGGCGTCATCCCATCGGAGCTCACCCAAAAACTCGCCACCCCATAAACGCTGGACGGGTACCCGCAGAGTCATACAAACCAAAGTAGAACCACAAAGCGCATTCGGAGGTACGCGTATGATAAATTTTAGGTTCCGGGTGCACCTGTATCTCCAAAGAAAAAAATTTTTTTTTTCCCAAGTCAGGAGAGCAGAAGTACAGGCTTCGCGTGGCCTGTAGCACCATCCGCGATGCCTTGTGAGACGATATTAAGAACCATTTGGTTTGCGTTTGGAATGCCACTATGGCCATGAGGTTGGTAGTCTCCCTCGAGATCTTCCGACTTCAGGGCTGAGTAGATGTGTCCTAAAGATGCGTTTTGGAAAGCGAATGTTTCCCGGGTAGTTGCGGCACAGTAGCAAGGATAGCATATATCGCATTGCTAGCTAGCTAGCAGTCATGTCTCTTAGCTTTGGCTATGCTAGGCAACGCTACAACTCAGCTGGCCGACTGCTCCCAAGGTTGACATGATGCAAGCTCGACTACGTGATATTCTCGTTCTGGAGGTGGTATTTGCGGCACTGCTTCTCTGGGGCTACTACCAGACCTTGTCCATGACTCTAGGAGCTGAGGACAGAAGACATATTACCAGGAAATTAATGAGAATTGCGATCCCAACATATGGTCACCCGGGCTTCAGTTACACAAGGCAACAATTCTTGGGTTCGCCACATAGTATATAGTGGGTGCTTTTGAATTCATTGACGGTAGCAGTATCCGTGCCCTCCGAGGATTCTATAGCAATAGGTGCGAGCAGCAATAATCCTAGAAAAGTGCCTGAACTCATGGAAGGCTGAAGTCCTTTTTGTCATCCAGTCCTATTCAGGAAATACCTTTCCCACGGCTCAACCTCCCAAATCGATAGATACGCCGATGCACACCCACTGCTGGCTCTATCACGACAAGAATATACTGGTTTTTTTAATGGCACAGCACAGTTAAATCAAAACTTTTGTAGGGGAATACAGAGCGAAGATCCTGAACTCCAGCACCATATGACCATCCTCCATACGAAGCACATACCAAAATAGCTCAAAGCTGCCTGAGAGGTGGAGCCTTACCCGAAGGCTTCAATACTCCGGAGGTTATGGGACGGAACTAGTTTCACCCAACCCACAATTCTCATGTGTATACGTAAAATTGTGCCTGTTAAAATGGTCACGCAAATCAATGGTGAGCCTAAGCTAGCACCCAGCGGTTACGATTGTACCAGTAGCCGCCATCAAAAAAAAATAAAAATAAAAATAATGGGACCTAACCTCATTTTGCTCTACGTTCACGATCTCATAAGTCTACTACAAAGCTACGGTGAGAAGAAATGTGATATGAAGGTATTTGTAAGAGTTTGGATGGTGTGTGTGTGTGTGATTGTATTACACATATATGCAGCGTGGTGATAATGTACCATGTAAATACAGCGTGTTCGTACAGGTCCAGAGTGTATAGAGGATTCTGCAGCTATAATTAGGATCGTACATAAAAGAAAAAACAACCGACTCGAAAAAAAAAGAGAAGAAAATCAGAAAACCCAGAGAGAGAAAAAAAGAAGATTCGACTGCATGACACGGGAAGGGATTCGATTTGAGGAGTTAAGTTAGGCAAATGCAGAAATTATGTATGGATTCGCTGTATTATGCAGGAGAGAAGAAATCGTAGAAATTTTGAAGAATATGTAGATGTGGCCAGAAAAGCAGGAGATTGCATGCTTGATTCAAATGCAAAAAGTGAAACATAATCAATGATATTCCCTTGCAACATAACTCAGAAAACGCCTGGATGATATCGTGTCCCGTTAAAAAAAACGTAAGAAACAAAAACGGAAGGAGGATAGAAGATCTATCTATACAACTGATAGACTTTGTGGGAAAACAGCGGACAGAATGGTATCTAGCTCTATGAAAAACGAAAGAAACAAACCAATGGTCGTAAATCAAACAAGGATATCAAATACAACCCCAGACAAGCCCGTATAACCCAAATGTACAGTAAGAAGAAAAAAAGGAACTTTACAAGTCGACATCCATGTCATCACCAAGGGCCACGCCAAACATCTGGCTCAGGCTACCTCGCCTGTGGTCTGCATGCTGTTGCTGCAGGTTGAAGGCACCACCGTTTAACACAGAGTCAATGGTCATTCTACCCTTGACACGCTTTGCAGGACTGGCGGAGCTTTCCGCCTCGTCGCTTTCGTCGTCGCCCTCACCATCCTTATCATCAAAGAGGGAGTAGATACGTCTTCTCTTCTTGGTGTTTGGGGTGTTGAGGCTGCGACGCTTTAGAGTGCTGTTGGCACTACCAGTTGGAGTAGTCTTCTCCAAATTCTGGGTAAGCACAGAAGGAGTAGCAATGGTCGCAAAACCCCTTGTCTTTCGTGGGGTAAATGGAGTAGCGGGACGAGCCGAAACATTGGTGTTAAAGGATCGGTCCATTGCCTTGGGAAAACCCATACCAATGCCCATCATTGCGGCGTTGGTGCCACCAGTGCTAAGGCCTAGGAATCCTCCAAGAAGGATATCGTCAGCTGGGTAGCTGCTAGAGCATACGTCAACGTTCCACTCGAAACAGTCGTCGTCCTCGGTCTGTGGGTCGTCGGTTGTATCGTCCAGTTCTGAATCAGAAGCACAAGAAGAATACTCTCCTTGGATCACCTCGATCCCGGCATCATGCCAGCCGACGTGGCTTGCAGTAGCAGCGCTAATGCTGGAGGTGGCAGACTGAGACGAGTATGTACGACTCAGTGCTGGTGACATTGGCAATGCAGGGAGTTCTTCAATTGTGATTATGGCCGAATTCATCGGGCTAGAGCCTGAGAAAATGGGTTCTGAGAGAAAGGAAGCAGTGTCTGATCTGAGGTCCAGTGGAATGGTAGTGGGATCCATGAGGTCAATGTCTACTACGTCTATCTCTGGGCCGTTGTTTCCTTCATCTTCTGATTCTGATTCCGGATCTGGTAGGTGAACTTTGAGATTTTGGGTGGTAGGCGGTAAAACTTCTTCGTCTGAGCTTTCACCTTCGCTCATAGACTTTGCTGAAGAAACCCCACTGCTAGGGGCCGGAGAGAGATGCCTCAAGTGCGGTGAAAAGGAAAGAGGCCTTGTAATGGGCGATGTTGGGGACATTGTAGTTGGGGAAGGGTAGCCAAACGGGGAAAGGAAGGATTCTTGAGGGGATTGAGGGCGCGGGATTCCATTTGCTCTAGAAGGACCCCATGCGAGCACTTGAGGCTTTGGTTGGAAGAATCCCGGGGAAAGGGATGGCGAGGAGGGGAGCCGTCGCTTCTGGTTTGGAGGGGTACCAGCAGACATCTGGGCTTGTTGGATCGACTTTGCGTTGTCCTTGTTGGATTTTGATTCAGGCGATCAACAGGGTTTAGCTTGGATGCCAGCACAGCAACTGTCTGATCGTATGTCTGATCTCGGGATATAAACCGGTTTTGCGGAAGGGAACAACTGGGAATTCGGATTTGATGAGATGGCGATGAGAGTCAATTGCCTTTTGCAAAGTCTGGTCTCTGTGAGATGTGGACCGGTTGTGTGATTTAAACACGGTTATAATGAATCTAGCCTTTGGATTGTGGGAAAAAATTATTATCTGCAAGAGCTCAAGCTATAGCTATAACGCTAGTGTATTAGCCCGAAAGTATCAAATCCAGTTTGATGGGCACTTTTCCGGCAGGTCGTCGAGCTTCGTTGGCGTCTTGGTTGTAAACAACGAAGGAAGTTCTTTGTAGGTGGAGACGACGTTGGGGGTATGCGCAGCCTATATACATCTTAAACTGGCTCTATAAGGCTGTGTTTCAAGCCAAAGACCCCGCCGCCAACAATGCTTGCTCTGTCATACATGCGCGAGGGAAAAAAAAAAAGGATGGGAAAAAAACCGAAGGATCTAACAAACATGACACGCATTTCGAGACCTTCTCGCGCGGGTACAGTCGGGTGGAAAAAGAAACAGAGAGGAGGGGTCTGCGTTCCAGTCATTCAGCCTGGTCGTTTAACAGTTCATTCGCTGTTCAATTGCTGGGTCAGCGAGAAAAGAAGCAAGCACCCTGGACATATCAAAGTCGATTTTCTGGTTTTCGCGGCAAAGCTAGGTAACAACAGGCAAGCCTGAGCCATGCCACATGTCTATTCATGCACCTAAGCTCAAGCTCAAATTTAATCTGTGATGAGGCCCGTCAGGAAAAGTCGAATCACCACTTTCACGAAAACCCCGCTTTCCGATTCAAAAGCTTCAATGCACCAAATTAAAAATGAAATAAAAATAAACGGTTATGCTTTGAACATTTGCCTCCCCAGGTGTAGATAGTTGTCACATCTTTGACATGTTTAAACATTTCACGGTCCAATGCCACCACCTGTAAAGAGAATGGTGGTTGGGGTTCAGTTGTTGGTCGCCAGCAACGGCCAGCGAATGCATTCTGTGTGTTGTATAGAAAGGTGGGTGAACCGGGGGGTCGAAGCCCTCAAGGCCGAACTCACGATGCAATGTCATCATAGTTTTCCAGAAAATTTGCCCTGTGTATTGCGAATGGCCGGGCGGAATGCCTCCATGATTAAAAACGGTTATGGAACATTTTTTCTTTTCCCGTTCTTTGCCCTGAAATTCCTTTACACAGTTTTCACTGGTCTGGTGGCCGGCTGCATTTCAACCCTCGTGTGGGACCCTTGTGGGACGGGTCGTCCAGTAACCCTGTGGACGGGGGCGTTCAGGCCAGCGTGATCAATTGATCAATTACATTTCTAGTTTGGGAAGCCTACGGTCGTACACGTCGAGACGTGCTCTATCCCCATGAGCCGTCGAAGGAAGTTGGTGGCAAAATGAGACGGCTTCTGTGTTTGTTGGCGCCGAAAGGGCTTAGAGCCCAGGCCGTGCCGTTCAGGACATGGCGATGTTCGTGTTGCCGCGACGTTAATCGTTTCACAGGCTATTTGCCCAATGGCCATAGCCTCAGAGTTCTATCAGGGTCCTAAGTTGAGGATTCTATGCTAGGCGTTGGTACAAAAAACCTAGAGTCCTTAGGCATACTATGGTCATTTGATGCATACATGTACCGACTCACCCTTATCTCGAGGATCCGATCTAACCCAGTGACGAAAAAAAATTCAACTAAGCAAATTTTGACTGCAGAATGGACTTTTTTTTTTCGTCGGATATGTCAGGCTGCATCTTAGGGCTTTGGTGCGCTGGCAGCTTTTGATTGTATCGCTTAGCTGGCAGGGTTCACGGGTTATCAGGGACCCTTGTCGATCGTCGGCGGAACCCAAACTTAAAATGACGGAGATGTTTCAGGACGGTTTGGGAATCTCGATAGGTATTCCAAAATCCAGATAATACACCAAAGATTGCAATTCGGTTTCTCGGTATTGAGAGATTGCCGATCTCCATATCTGCATCGATAGAGCTATACAGCCCCAGCATTTGCAGGTGTCTATACAGATTGAACTTGATTCGAATTTAATATCCAAATATCCGCAAAAGTAATTCAATTTAGAAAGTTTAGAGATTTATTTGTTAAACATACAGACAGGAAATTTTCAAAGGTCAAATCTGCCAGGAAGCGCTGTGCAGTCTCTTTGATGCTACATACAGTCTTGGAAAAGAGTGTATCCTCGATATCAGGATTCTGCTTTATCGTAATGGGGCCTTTCTATTCCCCGTCTTACAAAACTCCCAAATCTCTGGGTACCAATAATGGATGAATTCCATCATCTTAGGTGAGGTCTCAAAGCCGCACGGAGTAGAGCGGTCCCGAACGTAAGCGCGGTATATCCACGACCATGGGGAATAGTTACGATTACGTTGCTGGCGGAAGGCAAGTATTACAGCCTGTAAGTTCATTCCTGCAGAAGAAACTTCATCTCGATTTGTGCCCTCGTAAGGGGAAGCAAGCCAGCTGAGTAAATCCTTTACTGAGTCAATCAGCTTGGAAGGGATCTCAATTTCATCTCGTTTTACCTCCGGTTCTTCGTCCGGGTGGTTAGAATTTGTAGAGGCGGGAACTCCTAGAGGCTCTAGTGCCGACAAGAAATTGACCCAGTAAAGGGACTTCAGCGACGGAAACTGCGTAAGGAATTAAGAATATTAGCTTAGGTGGTTTGAAGAAGAGGGTAAAGAACTAGTAAAACAGCAAAGAAGGAACGCTGGCGAAGGTGCCATTGCTCAGTAGGTACCGTCATCGAATGGAATGTTCATATGGTGGCAGGGACTTACCATAGGCGCCCACGGAGTCCACGATTCAGGAATACGGACCGGAACACTTAAATGCTGCAATACCGGGAACTCGGATAGCGTTTTTAGATCAAGTTCATCACTGCCTTCGTCGACACAGAAAGGTAATTCATTCCATGTGCCGTAGTTATAGGGATGTTCGCTATGGATCCAAAGCTTTTTGAGGGTCGTGGAATGCTTCTTGAAGGCAGTCTTCCCCGGGATTGGCGCTTTATCCCTGACTGAGTGCCAGGAGATCCATAGGGCCGATAGCCCCCTCGTTAGGTTGCAAAGTAGGCCTTCTAGGTCCGACAGGGTATCACGTTTCCGAATATCGAGTTCCGTAAGATTGACCATGTCCCGGATCCATGATCTATTTAATTGAGAAAACTGCGAACATCCAAGCAAACTGAGCTTTTTTATGTTTCCCGGAACATACACTGGGCCAAAGTTCTGGATAATGTCTATTAGATCAAAGTTAGGATTTTCTGACCTTGTGGTATACCAATCGATATCCTTGAAACATATTTCTTCGAGTGCCTCAAGCCGGCGCCCCCCAGACAGTATGGACGCCAGCTTGTTCGGGTTTGGGGGTGTACGTGAGGAACCAACCCCCAATATGCTTAGCGACTTTAGGGTGCGATAATTTCGCTGGCAGATATTCCAAGCTGGCGCAAAGTTGCCGAAATCTGTTTGGACCAAATCTACTATCAAAGAATTGAGAGACACATCGTTGACGTATGGCTCCAGCTTCTTCGCAGACCGGACATATACAGGAGTTTGTTGGGAGGCACGAGTTGGGACTATCCTATCGCGGTACCAAACGCAAGCTCCGAGGGCTCTAACTTTGCCCCTCATGACTGGCGACAGGTATTCAAGGAAATCTTCAAAATCCAAACTAATTCAAAATGGCTCGGTCAGTATATTAGGTATGCATGTTAAACTAAATAATATTGCAAATGTTGTATCCATGATGCTGACGACAAATCTGCAGAGTAGCAGGCAAATAGGGTAGAGACAACATACTAAAGAGAATCTATTTTGTCCTCACCAACCTTTCGAATTATTTTTTTCAAGAAATACGCCATCTCTCGCGTGGTTCCTTCGCGAACTGGGTATTTTCCGGCTGGTGCATGTGAGGTTCTGCGCGGGGTGTAAGCGCCGCGCGTTTTTACTGATATCTTGCGGACATGCCGAATTGATTGATGGTTAGGGAGAAGCAAGGCGCCTGCTGTTTTCAAGCTTGGGCCGCAATCATTATAACAGATGAGAGTTATATGATGATACATTATACGGCTTGCTATGGCGTGGAAGTGTTTACTGACGAGACAGCATGTCCTGATATCGCCCATTGAGTGGAATAGCTATTTTAATTAGGCGCATTAGACTAATGAACTGCGATGGTCTGTGATACGAAATATATGAACAATTTGGTGCAAACTTACCGGAATATAACTGAGAATTTCGGAGAGGATTTCGCTCGGAAGATTTGAAATGATATCCATGGCGTCCCTCGCACGTACTATGCTATGTTGAGTTATGTTATTATGTTATGCGAGAATGATATTAAGATTATCCACGAAGGTTTGAGGGCACAACGGCTCCCGTATAAGATCTTGTGGATGAAAAGAGGGTATGAAATGGCTCAGGATCCAGGACACAATCCGACTAGCCATTCCAGTCTTTATATGCGTTTTACTTTACAGTAAGCCTCGCGGCTGTGCCACATGTGTGTGTTGTATTGCGCAGGTCGAAATGTGTTGTCGATATCTTCCAACCATCGAACCCACGTGATAACCTTTATTTCTAAAATGTTCATCGTTTTTTATAAAGAAAAAAAAATCTAGCCCATTGATTCTGGATCTTTGTATCTATTCAATTGACCCAGCAATCTTGTCATTTAAGTAAGGATTGAGTTCGCAATCATGATAAGAAGTTTGTTGCCGAAGAGCTAACGAGACCATCGCAGCCGCGATTGGAGGATCTGTGTTGTTGGATCGGCGGTATGATGTTGATCAAGTGCCGAGACGGGCCGGTTGTTGGAAACTTGGTTGACACGGGCCGATCACGAGACTAGCCGTCACGTCGCGTGGGAGAGCTCGGAATTGTGGTGCCAACCAACCTGCAACATGGTTCAAGGTAACTCCTGCAACAACTGCAACCACAATCAAAATTCAATACAACGACCGAACTAATCAAGCTATTGATACCGAAACGTTATAGCCTCGCAACTTCGCAAGATGGCAGACATCGAAGAAGTCGGTTCCGCTGAAGACACTACTCCTCAGCGGGACTTTCATCATCCATACACTCCCTACCCAATCCAACTCGACTTCATGAACGCATTGTACGAAGTCCTCGAAGATGGTTCTGTGGGAATATTCGAATCGCCTACAGGTACGAGCTAGCTAGCTGAACCTGCTTGGCTTATTTTACATGGGCTTTATTAATGCAAAGTAAATTAGGAACGGTATAATATGACAATTAAAAATCTGGGGATGAACGTAATAGCGTGTGGAAGCTTATACGAATAACTACAAGGGCAAATCGCTAAGCTTGATATGCGGTTCTTTAACTTGGCTCCGAGACCATAAACGGCGGAAGCTCAATGACGAATTGGAGACAGAGGTTGACGGTATGCTGTTACTGCAGCGCCTTCCAAGATACAGTTCTTTTAGTTACTAACTATTAGGATGTAGATGGCAAAACACCTGCTTGGGTCTTAGCTCATGCCCGCAAAGAAAAGAGAGAAAATGCACTTCGTGCTCGAAGAGAGATGGAAGCGAGACTGCAGAAAGTTCGAGAGAAAGAACGGAAAGAGCGAGAACAATATATGCGAAGGATTAATGAACAACAGCAAATTCGAATGTTCGGGGTTAAGAGACAGGCATGCCACAAGGACCACAAGCTCTATCGTATATTTGGGATAAAACTAACAAATAATGTCTAGAAGCCTGATGGAAGCCGGAAAGAAGAAAACCCCGAAATTCTAGAGGCAGAATTCGAGTTGGGTGACTACCAGAGTGATGACAACAATGAAGACAGAAATGACCCTGCTTTCGCAGGGCTTTCTAAAGAGACTATTGAGTTAATGAAGAAGTATATGATATCCTTAACTATGATCAGAAGAAAATACGTTCTAATTATCAGCTAGGGTGGGATACGGCCCCCTCAGGTCAAAGGAGGAGGAGGAGGAAGAAGTACCGGACGAGATCAAGGTATATATAGGCTCTCAGACTTGCTTTTGCTTGCGCCCACAGTGAATACTTTCTGACTATGGTCTAGATATTCTATTGTTCGAGGACCCACTCTCAGCTTTCGCAATTCACTGCTGAGTTGCGGCGGGTACATCTTCCACCAACTTATGAGGATGATCCGCTCGAAGAAAGCGAAGAAACATCCGAGGAAGTAGTAAAACATCTATCCCTCGGATCTCGCAAGCTTCTTTGCATAAATGATAAAGTGAATACTCCGTCTGCTTCTGCAAATACTGTGAACGACCGTTGTCTGGATTTACAACAATCGAAATCTACCGAGAATAAGTGTCCCTTTTTATTGTCTAAGGCAGACAATCAACGGAATGTACTACAAAGAGAGTTCCGTGACTTGGCGCTGGCGGATATCAAAGACATCGAAGACCTTCGAGGCGTTGGTGAAAAGTTGAAGATATGTGGATATTATGCGTCACGAGAGGCTATTAAACCTACGGAGGTAATATCTGAAGCCTCCACTATTGTAAACGTTGGATAGCAACTAACAGGAAGCACAGATAATTACCCTTCCATACCCACTGCTTCTTCAAAAGTCCTCCCGTGAAGCACTAAACATCAGTGTCAAGAACCACGTTATCATCATAGATGAGGCTCATAATCTCATGGATGCCGTTTCAAACATTCATTCAGTCTCCATATCTCTATCCCAACTTACGAAATGCGCAGACAATCTCACCGCCTACATAATGAAATTTGGTAAGAAGCTAAAAGGCGGAAACAGAGTTTATGTCGCACAATGTCACAGACTGGTCAAAGCCCTCAAGTCATGGCTTGAGGAAAAATACTCTGTTGCGTCTGATAGTAGTGATATGGCGATTCCGTCGAAGATTTTGGAGGGTATTGTGACGCAAGGGGAATTGCTTCGCCTGAAAGGTATCGATCAAATCAATATATTCAAACTCGGCAAATACCTTGAAGAAAGCAAGCTTGCGCGAAAGGTTGAAGGCTACACTACATTCCAGGAAAACGAGAAGCTCGCCAATGAGGCTAAGAGGCAAAGAATTCCCACCACGAAAGCCAGAAAAGTTGCGACCTCGGGCGGACTACCCGTACTCAGTCATGTATATGCCTTTATTCTGGCACTCACAAACCCTGAACAAGAAGGCAAAGTGTTTTACGGTCCAACAGACGACCCGAGCCCCAAAGGCCTTCGAGCTGCAGTGGGGTTACGATATATGCTCTTAGATCCTACACATCATTTTAAAGATCTCGTCGAGGACGCTCGAGCGGTTGTTCTAGCCGGGGGTACCATGGAGCCAATGTCGGATTATGTCAATCATCTTTTTCCGTATCTACCCCCCGCAAGACTCCGAATGGTTTCCTGCGGACATGTTATCCCAAAGGAAAATATGCTCGCAATGACCGTGCCGGCCGGTGTCACAAACCAAGAATTCGAATTTACATTTGAGAAACGGAAGGACCCTAAACTGATCACAGAATTAGGGAAAACGATATCCAATCTGTGTAGAATTATTCCGCATGGAGTTGTCGTATTCTTCCCGAGCTACGCATATTTGGAGACTGTGGTAAAAGTCTGGGAAGAGAACGGACCTGGAGGAACTCCAAGCGTCTACGAAAATCTACAGTCGAAAAAAGTGGTGTTTAGAGAAGCGAAGGGCAGTAGCAGCGTTGACGATATTCTGCGAGATTACGCGAAAGCCGTTGACGAAGGGAAGGGTGCCCTCTTGCTAAGTGTCGTTGGAGGCAAGATGTCTGAAGGTATCAATTTCTCGGATAATCTTGGGCGAGGAGTAATTATGGTCGGTTTGCCGTTCCCTAACATTCAAAGCGCGGAATGGAAAGCGAAAATGGAGTTCGTGGAACACTCATTAATCTCGCGTAGCGATGATGTTGCTATCAAAAGCACAAGCCAGAGTGCGACCGACCTACGACAAACAGCAAAGGCTGCTGCGCAAGAATACTATGAGAATGCGTGCATGCGCGCTGTCAACCAAAGTATTGGAAGGGCAATACGCCACCGCAATGATTATGCGGTCATCCTCTTGCTAGACAAGAGATTTAGCCGTGAGAATATTTGGGGGAAGCTACCAAAGTGGATTAGGGATGGAACTACTGCGGAGCCTGCGGCGAAGAGTGGAGATGTGAAGTTCGGGATGGTGATGACAGGTGTGGGGAAGTTCTTTCGAAACAAAGCGGTGTGAAACACTCCTTTCGTTTTTCGACATCAGAACGGCAGTTGCTGGGAATTTATCGAAACAAATCACATAAATCTGCCTAAGTTCAGGACTTAGGAGCAACCAAAAATAAAATGCCTGCTTAATCAACCCCATCGACTCGTGCCCGGATAAACATTATCAATTGTGTTTCGAGGGCTGAATTCCTCACGTCACCAGGTTATGCTACATAAACGAAACAACTTCTACTTCGACATATGCTAGTAGTTCGCGGGCACTAAATTAGTATTCTCAAAACGTAGACAGCCTAGTATACAGTCTTCTCATAACAGCGAACTCGAATCAATACTTCCCACCGGAAATTTGAAGTCATGAAATTGAATAATATTAAAGCTATATTCCTGCAATTTGGAATAAATCTGGGGGGATTCGGACTATAGTCTTGGCTAGTAATTTTGTCTCCAGACTCAAATCCAATGCAGCAGTTGGCTTGCTGTGATATTGGGAAAGGAGAAGGAGGAAAAAGAGAATACCTCAGGAAAGGAACTCGAAGCTCACCAACCTATTCCATATATGAAGCTATCAGCTTAAGGCAAGAACGAAGAATCCCATTGCGGGACGGGATTCTATTACTAATATGATGATTCTAGAGCGTCTATTCCCCATAAATTTATAAATCGGAACCTGCTTGCCGAATACCTCTAACTGCTAAAGGCCAGATACTCTTAGTATCTTATCGTTACCCGTAAGCTCGGTAAGCAGCCACAGATATATTCATCTATTAAGCACAAGTGATAGCTAATGGATTGAAGGCATCTATCTCCCAATGCTACCCTCCGAAGCTGGAAGCGTTTTGGCAGGGAAGGGTTCAGACGCAGGTGTAAACAAGTTTCGCTTCAGATCGAGACCCCTACCCTTGGCGCCATGCTTCGCTTGGGCATCTGCCCGCCAGTTTGGGCCAATGGTGCACAGCCCTGCCCGGAATCCCTGCTAAGACAAGGCACTAGGCGCCAAGAAACAAGTTCCAGCAGTGTTTCGACCACTCGCCCGCTGTGAAGAACAGATTAAGATCTTCCAGGCTGATGGTAGTTAGCGTTTCTGCATGACAGAACAATTGCGGACCAGCCCTCACGGCATATCGGCATGCAGGCGCGAAAAAACGGGAATTGGCCAAATCCAGGTTTTATGGACGTCAATATTGAAAAGGAGGAATAAGCGAAGAAACGATTGGGACGCCCCCCTGATCATGAGGGAGTGATGGCACAGACAACGTTAGGATGACAGCCGCACTGGATAGGTGCTCTCGCGGTTCCTTGCCTGGAGCCTCCAACGTTTCACACTTTCAATATGAGCCAATTCCCTCAGTACAATGTCCAGTACGAAATAACAATAGCCCGCAGAAACATTTCGGTGCAGGATTCCAAACTTGGTCTCCACGGGATAAACAGCCCTGACAGGGAATAGGATGCAACACAGTTCGCAGCAAGCTGCAGGCAGCTAACGGTCGATGGAGAGATGCAAGGTACCCGTGCATGCGCACCGCCCCAGAAATCAAGAGACATATAAGGGCCCGTCCCTCTTCGGCGTTTCGATATTCTTTTCTTCTGTCCTACTTTTTTTTCTCTACAAAGCATTTCGCTCAGCGTAGACCGTTCCTTTCTTTGTAATCTCCCCTCGCCGGTCGAGATCGCGTCGATCGTGATCATACTTTCCATTCTTTTTCCTTCTTTCGACAAGAAGTTACTAGCTTTCTTCCCATTTCCCGAGTAGATCTCGTCCCTTCTTTTAATCTGCTTCATTTGTTTGACAGAGCTTTGATAGCTATCTCGATATAATTAACAGTCAATATGTATGTCAAAGACGTTTCATCTCTTCTGGTTCTGGCAGCTGGTTTCTCCAGTATCGCTCAGGCCAGCATTCTACCTTCGGGTATCCACAACTACCTCGAAGCCCGACGCAATATCGAAGCTCGTCAAAACAACAATAGAAATGGTGGAAATTTTGGTGGAAACTTTCCTGGCAACAACGGCGGCAACAATGGTGGCAACAATGGAGGGAATAATGGCAACAATGGAGGCAACAACGGCGGTAATAACGGCGGGAACAATGGAGGCAATAACGGTGGAAACAACGGTGGGAACAATGCTTTAGCGTTGAACCCCGCCAATGTCCAAACCGGTTCCCAGTCTACTGGCCAACAGGGTGATATTACCCCGGGCCAGGTTGAATCTGCTACGTAAGCCTTAAGCATATCGGACTGTATAATCTGTGGTTACTAACATTCCCGATAGTGATCCAGCCAACTTCATCAACTTTTGCACAGGCAAGACATTAACAAATGGCCAGCAAAACCGAGGAGGTAGCTGCAACGGTATCGTCATGGGTGAAATCCCCAGTGCAGGCAACATGATCTCATCTATATTCATCTTCCCAAAGCATAACGATAACGTTGCTGCCGACACAGACTTTGATGTCGAAGTTCAAGTCAACAATCTCCAGGCTGGCGCCTTCACCAATGCCCAGGAGACATACTACTCCGCTCCACAGAAGCTTTCCGGAAACGGCAACATCATCGGCCATTGCCACATTACTTGCCAGAACTTGGGTGGCGATTTGAACCCAACAAACCCGTAGGTTACATCTATTTATCTTTTACATATATGAACATGTTCTGATCCAGTACGTAGACCGGACCCGGGTGTATTTGCCTTCTTCAAGGGTATCAATGACGCTGGTAACAACCAAGGCCGCCTCAAGGCCACCGTCACTGGCGGTCTTGCTGCCGGTAACTACCGATGTTGCACAATGAACTCCGCTTCCAACCATCAGCCAGTCCTCATGCCTGTCGCCCAGCGTGGTGCTCAGGACGACTGTGTTAAGTTCACCGTCGGTGGCAATGGTGGAAACAATGGTGCAAACAACGGAGGCAACAACGGTGGTAACAATGGCGGTAATGCCGGAGGCAACAACGGCGGAAACAACGGCGGTAATGCTGGAGGCAACAACGGTGGCAACAATGGTGGTAACAACGGAGGCAACAATGGTGGTAACAACGGAGGCAACAATGGTGGTAACAATGGCGGAAACAATGGCGGAAACAATGGTAATCCTCAAGTTCAATCCGATCCCGCAGCAGTCCCTACACCTACAGATGCAAGCGTTCCCTCGCAAACAAACATCCCAGTTTCACAGACATCTAATGCCGCAGCTGCCCCTACAAATCCTACCACACCACCAGTCGGCGGCTTCCCGCAATTTGGCGGGAATAAAGGCCAACGTGGTGGACGTGGTGGCAGAGGTGGCCGTACAAGAGGTCGCACTGGCTTCCGCCAGGCCAAGGGTCGCAATTAAACCCCATCATCCACCCAACTACTCACTCACTCACTCACTCACTCACTCACTTCTTTTCTCGTGCCTCTTCTCTTCACTTTCTCTCACTCCTTCAAACTCTAACATTCTCCTTCTTCCATCAAGTATAACTTCCTCCAAAAGATAAGTAACTTATTTCATTTGTTTTTTTCTTTTCTTTTCTTTAGGTCGAACACCTGTAAGGAATGGACAAAATGGGCAAAGACGTCCTGTCCAAGGAGGCAACCGAAATCCACGTACTGGCGCTGGCAGACGGCGTCAGCGGATCCAGGAAGTAGGTGCCTCTAACTCCACGATACCTGCCGATGCCTAGATTTTCAAGTCGGAATTTATATCTCGAAAAGATGTCTTTCCTATATTACGATAACAATTTCTTTCCTTTCGAATGTTTTTTTTTTTTTCGACATTTTATGGATTTCTTTGGTATATATATTTATCTTTACATCAATTCTGGAGTTTTTTTCCTTTGCTTTATTTCGGACGGATACCTGCAGGCACAAATACCCTTCGGCCATTTTTTCTTTAACATTTTAACACTTTTCTTTGGTTGGGAGTATACAGCTTGGGATACATAGAGACTATGCGAGTAGACAGGGAGTGCAGGTGCTGAGAAGGTGGTTCCCCAACAACATTACCCTATACACCAATTTCTTTGGATCGGACGATACGACAAACTCCTTGGAAGAAAGCTATACTTTTTGTTTAATTAAATCTTATTATTTGTGGACGGAACCGGTCTATTTTTGCATTCTCTGTCTCGATTCCTGTATATTTCTGAAGTCGAAATGATACCAACTTTTTTTTGCTCTATTTTTTCTCCTGAAAATCCGATCAATGAATCTCGCTGGGACTTCCCTGCTCAGTCGCGAAGTGTCTCTCTCGAAAACACATTTGTTACACTCACAGTAGCATAAGCAACCCACTACGTCATAGTTTCGTTTCCCCAGGTTTCCCATAAATTAATAAAATACTAATAAAATAAAATAAATTAATCAATTGCGGCGGATATCAAGGCCGCTTGTCAACCATCCAAAATTCTTGCCAGCCCTGGTCCTGAAGCAGATATGTTGCACAGAACGTCTTGCTACGAGATATGTCTTTGCTTCTTTTGGTCTGGAAACTTCGCGTATCTTGGCGGAAGCTTGATGTTGCAAGGGCGGTTTCAGACGGGGTGTGGCTAGACATTCGGGGCTGGGAACACCTGAAAAGAAATCTTTGCAAAAAAGGAGAGCTGACTCGCGCATGAGCATATTTATCGCTGAGATTCGATTCGTCAGCGGCGTTATCGATAGATTCACGTGAAGTCAGGCTTTGCAGAACACAATCAACGTGTGTTGTTTTTGTGTTATGTTCTTCGTGCTTCATAGAAGGCTTCAATGCTGAAAGCGGATGTGTGAAAATTTTTGTAAGGCTCTTGACCTGGGTTGCAAGTTATTTTTATATTTTGATATACCTATTCACAAAATTTACAAGACTCGAGGCCTACATGTGATATATGGGCCCGTAAAACATCTAGATTCTCGCCTTAGCAGGTTTGCCGTAAGGCTTCCCTCTCTTTTCCTGAATGGTTTCAATTCGCTTAACTAAGACCTCGACCGTAGTAGGCAAGGCCCCGAAAGTAGTAGTCGTCGTTCCACGACAAGTACAACGCAGGGTAGTTCCAGATGGAGTAGGAGGTGGCCTTCCACTGCACCATGTAGCGCAGCTGGTGGTCGAGGTATTGCAGCAGGCTATAGATATCGTAGGAAAGATATGAATTAGAAGACATCTTGGGTCAATAAACGTTTGAGGGAACTTACCGTATGCAAGGGTGCAGCTAGTGGTTCTTATGCAGCTAGTTGTAGTTGGAGGGCAAGTGCAGGTGTATCTGGTATGCGGGATCGTGCCAGAGTAGGTGCTTCCACAATAGCCTACGCAGGCGGTGCTTATTCTACCACAGCATGCTATATGGTTATGGTAAGTGGCTGATCAGGCCTTTGGTTAAGACTATATTCTCTGGGACGGAAACTCTAACCATCATACGTAGTGCAAGTTGTTGCCGATGATGTGCAGGTACTGCCTAGGCTGCTAGTTGGAGGGGTTGGGCATACGCATGCAATTGTTGTCGGGCTCTGGATGGTTCCTGGGACCGTTCCATCACAGTAGCTACTGCATTTAACTTGGCTCATTCCACAGCAAGCTATCTACTAGTCAGCCATTCGCAAATCCAAGTACCTAGTCTTATTTATTTCGGATAATCTTACCTGGAAAGGTACTGCAGGTGGATAAGGTGCTAGCACAAGTAGTTGTTGGAGTCGGGCAAGTTGTCGTGGCGCAAGTTATCGTCGTATGTGGAACGGTGCTTGGAGGGGTCTCTCCAATACAATAATTGGCACACGCGGTCCGTGTCCTTTTACAGCAGTCTGGATGACCAGTGTTAATACTTTAGGGTTGTATAAATTTAAGATGTTAAAGCTACCTACCCAGCCATGGTGAGCACGTTGAAGTCGTGGTGCAGGCAGTACTAGTTGGCGAAGTTGTGCATTCGCACGGAGGAAACGTAGGGCGTCCCGGGGTTGTCGTAGCACACGCATTGTGCGTGACACAGGCCGTCCGAACTGTTTGGTCACAGCGGCAGCCTATGAGATCCAAATATGTCAGTCATAGTCCCCAAGAGGCCTGTAACACATTAGAAACGAGGACTAACTTGAGGTTGTGCATGATAACATGGGCATGCAATCGCGGATAGTAGTTATGGGAGTAGTGGTCGGTGGAAGGCTCGTAGTCGGTCTATAGTCCGGTATACACTGTGCATAATAAGGATTATAAGTTGTGCACATCACTTGCAATAGAACTTCGCCAGTGTACGGGGCACATGTTGTAGGCCCGGTCCAACCAACACCACCGCACTATCATGATCATTATGTTAGCGGCTATCAATTAATTTTGCATCAACATATTGATTTGATCGTACCTGACCCCAAAGTGTTTGTGACGGAGCTGGTGTAACCATCTGAGCGGCGACCACCTGGAGCGTGGCTCCAATGATAACTACCAACTTAATTGCCATGTTGTATGATTTTAAGACAAATGCAATGCTTAGCGTTAGCTAATCGTAAAATCTACAAAGTTTTCAATATCCTATGTGATTAAGATCTCGTAAGAGCCAAAGGAGACTTTAAACTTTAGGCTTGGTGTCTGAGACGAAGCTAAGGGAGTCAAGCTGTAATATATACCTAATTATGTATGTACCTAAGCAATTCCAACTCAAATAATGCAGAATCGGTATGTCCATATAATATATGGTCCAGTCATCAGGTCATCGAACTCGCTTAACATTCATTCGATCGGATTGTGGGCCTGTGTAACCCGTATCGGCTAATTAACTTTAAGCAACGACGGGGATTTAAGCCTCCATCATTCGCCCAACGGATCGTATATCACCCGCTCCGATTTAAGGTCACTAGTTGCATAATATGATACCTCTATCTCGCCCATAGAAGACACCTAGAAACTTGGTTACATAAAGAAAACAGGGGTGTCGAAGCAGCGATAAAGAATGTAATCAGGGCACACGTGGTTCCTAAGGCCACCCGGTTACACAAATGGGCATTGTGCGTATGTTCATGTTTTTTAAATTTTGCTGGGTAGCTGGGGTGCGCATCGGTAGGATAAAATCAAATCTGCGCATCCTGGGTCGAATTTTGCTCTTTGGGTTGCCTCAAAAAATCCCTTCACTATCGCACGGAAGTCTCCGCGTCATTAATGACTTGAACGGGTAAATATCCAAAATATAGAATTAGGCTTAGGCCGGTGAAATTTTGTTAGCATAATCGATCGGGGACTCTCTCTGGAGAAATTTCCGTCTTGGCTCAATGTGCGTCGAAAAGTTTGACCAATATACATATTACTACTAGCTATACTTCGAAGAGCTATATACATGTCTGCATAGGAGTTTGATCCGAAGGTACGGCAATACATCGATAGAAAAGGATATGCGGTGAGATTATAAGGTTCTCTCAAATTTTATCAGATCAAATTCGAGTTAGGTCGAGCTATCAT
Organism: Orbilia blumenaviensis; assembly: GCA_036872755.1. Taxonomy (NCBI): domain Eukaryota; kingdom Fungi; phylum Ascomycota; class Orbiliomycetes; order Orbiliales; family Orbiliaceae; genus Orbilia; species Orbilia blumenaviensis. Next base: position 621,959 of record JAVHNS010000015.1, read on the forward strand.
TTTGGTATTATAAGGGAATTTTTGCATTCAATCATAGTAATCCAGGTAGGTGTTAGTTAGTTTTCAGCGACTCCTTTGATTAAATCACAACCCTTTAGCGTTTAACTGCTGTTATAGATGGCCGACCATTATCTTACCCCATATGCACAGATACTAGAAATTTACTATGGAGGAATTAACTCGGACGCTGAAAAAGTTCCCCCGGCTTCCGACTCCATAGTGCTAATTAATATAAAGAACATGCATACATATGGCAGGGTGGGGACCCTTGCGTATCCCGCATCTATTGCTTACCCTCAGCCTCAATTCTCTAATCCAGATCAAACATAAAATCTTTAAATTATAGCCGAATTAAATTTATTACTAAGAGGTTACATGACATCCACCTAGGAAGGTTACTAGGACTCTTTGGAATTGGCACATGACTGTTTATGCATAGCGCTATAGCGGGAACCGACACAGCACATAAAACCATACCTCTGCTCTTGTAGCCCGCTCAACATTCCAGCTTACTACGTCATAAAACTAGGTTTTTAAGTCCCCTTTATAGCTAGGGTACGTTTTAAGAAGCGTATTGAAAATCTTGGCTAGAAACCGTATTCTGCTTTTATTGTCATGTGGGATTACTACTGGTAGCTAACATAAGCATACGAAGATTTTGAGCCCCTCGAAGCTATCAGCTACACCCCAGTCGCCGAGTTTATTCAATAGTACTTTGTGTTCGATAGAAACAATGCAGCATTCCCCTAGCACCATCTGACCGCGCTCCATGCAACGTCGTATGCATGGAGGACTCTATACTATCTCATACATATATGTGACAATATTTTCGGAGAATTAGCCCGTAGAACTTTGAGACGCAGCTGCACAGCCATAGAGAGCGTTTAGCACTATGCAGTGTCTATATCTATATTAACGTGATTTTGATACCAACGTCTAGATATCGATTCGTGAAAATGCATATTTTCCCAAGAGGAATCCCTGCCATAACTGACGTCCCTGTAAGCACCCTGCGATAAGAACTAGCTATACTTTCAATATAATTTAGGTAGCGGCATACTAACATATTTTGATTTCAAGGCATTGTGGAGGGCGCAGCCTATTTGGCTAAGAGGCATATGCGGAACTTATAGACTCTTGGCAGTTATACATGTATAGTTTATCGGCCGAATCGGTTGTTGTCCAGGGGAACCTTGGGATGAACCCCAGCGAGCACTGAGCCAGTAGGAGGCGAATATAACCGGAGTTGCATACAGAATGCATACAGTATTTCATTATTGGGCTTTGTATGAGAATTCAATTACCCATTGTGGTCTTAGATATGATGTACATATAAATGGGCGTCGCTGGATCCATGGATTGTTGTGACATGGAATACATATCCGACACTGCGCCCCACAGACGGCGCAGACCGGGCCGTTGGCGACACCGACGACCACACCCGTGGGGCCGGATGTAGCTCATGGTATGATTTGCATATCTTTGTATACTAATGTTAGGCTAATTGATGGGTTTGCCCCAATCGAAACTCCATAGGATACCCCCCCTGAGACTTTTACACAGCCGACAATCTCACCATGGCCACTTGACAGAAGGAATATATGGATGGGTTTGACTCGCACTTGGTCGATTTATATTCGTTTAATACCCATGTGTATAAATGCCTTTGGTCGCACACTTCATGGATTTCAACCTCCCATACGGTAGATTTATTTTATGAGATTAAATAAGTTCATGGGGGGCTTGGTATTTGCGGGTAAGCTATCTTCAACTATCGGCTGTAAAGCTATGTTGAAATGCCGGCGTGTCAATTTATAGTGGTGCGCGTTTCAAAAGTTTTTCAAAAAATATTTGTCTCTATGGAAGGGGAATAGTTTTTATGGTAGCACAAACTATACTCGAATGAGGTGCTACCGCCCGCCTAAGACCTTCTTCGCACTCAATACCATCTTGTAGTATTCAATTGCCTGATAACTAATGTATCAATCGTTTTCTATTATTTAATTATGAACGGAATAGCTGGTTCGGTTATGAAAGGGCAGTCCTCTTTTACGGGGTTGACTCAGCATCGACATTGCCAGATGGGTCCTAATTATCAGAAAATCACCAGTTACGAGATTCTAGGATTTGTGAACTAAGGAATTATTGCGATGGTTGTAAGACCACCAAATCTCACAGGAGTCTATGGGGACTCGGGATGATGGCCATATTATGACAGGCATACACGGTGGATAAGATATCGGAGTTGCTATATATGATGCATTGAAAGAATAGGAGAACATACATTCTACTGAGACTCGCGTCCCGGGGTGTATTTGGGAAGAAGTCGTGATAGTCATGGCAGGAATATTATCCCTTGTTCTTAGCGCCCCATCGCGGAGAGGTTTGGCGACTGTTATTACTACCCGCCAATATACAGAATGATGAGGAGGGAGTGATATGGAAAGAAGATGGAGGTTAGAGCACCGAAACAAGGTGTTGGTTCCTTAAATAATTGTCGAACACCTACCTCGATCCTGCCTGGGAGACAAACAATAAATAAAGATAATAGTTCATGATCAACGAACTCTGGGCTCAGCGAACTCAGGTTTGCAAGACTAGATAATTTCATGGACAATCGACGGGAAACTATCGACGGTGGCAGTTGATTAGCTAAAAGTCTAGTCTGATAATTAGCTGGCTGATGCATGGGTTGACAATGTGGTAATTCGAAGACTCCCATTGCCTTTCTCCCACAATAAGCTTGCAATGAAATGCAGTGTAAATATTAAACCCTATATCTTCAAATCTAAGTAAACCCATGCGTGTGAAACGAAATTCAGTAGCTACTATGGTGTGTGTGTATTTCTAAATGGAATGGTAAATTTCGTGTAACACGGTCCGTAGTCTCGTAAACCGAATCACCCTCCACGAAATAGTCTGTAACACTAATACTAACAAGCACAACTACAAGCCCCCGAGTAACACTAAAACGTTAAAACAGTTATAGCCACAAGACTACCCGGTATGAGATTACAGGAAAATAAAGGACCAGCCTTCCTGTTCTTTTTATCAAAGCTAGTAAATTAAGTAATGATCAATTCATTCTAGCTTAACTATTAAGCCTTCAACAGCTCTGGTAGCTGAACTTCAACAACACAAATATGTATACATGTATGGAGTTTGCAGATATCGATATCGGCTCTGGGTGAGTCTTTGGGCATAGACCCGTACAATCTTGTCGCCAAGCTCATAGACAGGTGAGCTGTGCTACAGCTGAATACAGATTTAGCCGAATCTTCTCTCAGACTTGAGTTCGCTGACTTCGGAAATACTATCTCAATCTCTCGAGTGCGCACTAAAGTACTCGGAAAATATTTTGGAGCCTATATGATCTCTCTTTTTGTCTGGAAAAATTAGCTTAGCCGCGCGTATTCACCTTAGGATGCCTCACACCCTTTCCACAATCCCATTCGAGATACTCGGCGAGATCCTCTTCTACCTCGATGCCGAAACGCTCAAGACCCTTCGACAAGCGATAGCGTGTCGCAGAATGCTCGCCTTTACTGCACAGCTTTTATTCCAGAAGTTCACGATCCGTCTAGGCGCCAGGTTTCACCCTATTGAGAAAATAGAAGCACTCCTGTCCAAGCCCCCACTATCGGAACCAACAGAGAGTGAGAATGGGTATGGCGGAATTCTTGCCTATGTCAGGCTGTTCGTACTGGACACTCGATACGCGATAATGTTGGACGGCTATAGTCGCGATCTCGAAGCTTTGACACTTGGTCGGAATTTTTTGAGACAAGAATTACCTGTTCTTCCCAGTCACGTTGTCCGCCGACAAGTGGAAGCGATGGGGACTTTGGTAAAAGTAGTAGAAAAGATGGTCACAATATGCTACCAGCTCGTCGAAGTAAGGTATGAATAGTTTTACATAATGCGATGCAGTAGCGGATGTCATACATAATAGAGCTAATTATGCTACCCCGTAGGTGGTTAACGAGCGGCTCTTTCAACCTTGAGGCACATGAAAAGATAGCTTCAGCCCTATCTTCTGCTGTACTGCACAAAAGATATCGGTTCAATGTGACTTTGATTCTGAATAGTGTATCCAAGCTACAGGATTATTGCCCCTCATTATCAAACCTGCATCGTGTGGCCGTCCGAATTATCCAAGGCGACGAAACCCCATTGGATGGGAGCCACGGACAACTGCTTGCTCATATCGTCCTCAACTCGAAAGATAACCTCCAGCATTTCATGTTAGACCTTCAAGGGCTCCGAACATCGCTTGCTGGAACTCGCCCATTATGCGGTGCTTTGGAGCAAGCCACAGAACTGAAGTCGTTGGAGACATATGCACTTGGTGGATTCACCCTTGATCTAGATTTTTCAAATCTGACGAAACTAGAGCATATCGCATCTGTACAAGTTCAATCATGGCGTCTGGCTGGAATACAGGATGACACAGAAGAAGATTTTCTTTGGGAGCCTGATGACGAAAGTTCGTACCAATATAAATTATTCCAGGGAATTACGAAATCAGGTGCTCGGCTGAAGCGGGTCTGTGTGATGAATTATGGTAGAGCGATACACGGGTTTCTTATGAGGAACGAAAGCAGCATTACCCAAATAGATTTGTTCGGCTTCGTTCAACGTGATGATGAATTTATGCGCCTTTTTTGGGAGGATGTGGTCCCCAAGTACTCTTCGTCATTGAAAAGAATTGGTGTTACGTATGGAGACGACAAAGGACCATCAAAGTGGGCAAGTGATCCACGGTATCCTGCGAAGTTAGCACTTTCCCAGTGCAAAAACTTGGAAACATTAAAGATATGCTGTCTTGACGCGAACTTGGAGCCGGAGCGATCCCACATAAGGCCAATGATCGAGAGCCTGCTTGTTGCCTGTCCAAAACTCACAGCGATATATATTGACTTTTCTGGGCGCGCAACAAGCCGACATGCCCGGTGGACCCGACGGGTACTAGGGCTGCCATGGGAATGCAGATGGCCGGAGGCAGAGGCAAGGGCTCTCCAAGGTAGGAGCCTAGACGTCATCTTCGAAGCCCGATCAGGGCCATGCGTCAGACCAGGATGCTGGATGACAAAGCTGAACCTTATAAGGTCAAGATTACTACCATCCCACGAAACAGATTATTTCGATGAACACTATGGGATGGATTTGGCCTATGATGTCCACTTAATTATATGGCAGCTTTCAAAGGCTCACGTGCAAGGACCTAAAATGTTTAAGTTCGATCAGACTCAAATTTATCAGCGTGACGACGGTTCTGAGAAGATATGGGGTGCCTATGAAGGGTTTTATTCTTACCTCTGACAAATTAGTCAAAATTCATTTGCTGTGTCAATTTTTTTTAATTCATCGAGCGACTAAGTATATTAATATAAGTCTCGTTTCTACGATAATCAAGTATCTACGTAGGTAATTACCTAAGTACCTAGGTAGCTTTAACATGGACACTAGTTGCCGGGAGCATCGTTCGGGGTCCGAAGAGTATTCACAAACTTGTTTGCAACCAGGCTAACTGGGGGGGAGGAGGCTGTAAGTAAATATGAATTGAACCTGTAGCAAAATGTGTTGGTGTGGAAGTTACCACAAACTGACCTGCAGCTACGTAGCATGCGACGAGCCTCATCTGTGTAGCCTTGACCATCCTATGACAAACATCTCTTCAGCGGTCTCGAGGCACTCTTGTTATTAGAGCCAAATATCTATAAAGATGCATGATCATAACGGTAACATCATCGTGTTTATATTTTTAGGTTCCTTATTCTAATCCTTATTGTACAGCTCATAAGTTACTCGCCCAGATTCCCCTCACAGTATCGCCGTTCGCAGGGCTCCCCACCTCCATAACCCTCCCATACGATTATGTCTCCCTCCCAGCCTCTCTACCCCCCCCATCATCCTGTCAGATAGTATCGCCCTCGGGTCAATCCAGCATCTCACCAGACCAACTAATTGCCGACTGCGGAAATCTAGCCGCGCACTTGACAAACGAATCCAAGGCCGCGAAAGAGGAGATCGAGAAATGGGTGAAGAGCATCGAGGAACGTGAACTTATGGAGAAGAGGAGAGTGGCGCCAGGCTGGCTAGATACGGGAGTTGTGATGTTAGAGCCTACGAAGAAGGCCGTGGTGCCCGCTGCCAGCGGGTCTACAGCACAACTTTCGATGCCGGAGCCTAAGGTACTCGGTGTCCCTGTGCAAGATGGGTATTCGGGGCAGGCTACAAGCCCTGGCGAAGAACTTGATAGGGCTTTCGGTAAACTGGGGGTCTGAGATGCCGACTTGAGTACGAGACTAGGAGGTAAATGGGGGACACTTACGCGCTTCAGGCGACACGAGACCGTCTTGGGGCCGTTGGAAGGAGCCAAAAAGTACACCCTATGATGGCTCTAGCGAGGACTACGTATCTATCCTAGAAAGAGAATTCTAGGACTGGTTGGAGTTATGGTGTCTTGTACCGGCAACATTGCATTGTATTTTGGAGTGCACATATATTTAGATACCCAAGGGATTTTGATTTTGAAGCACAGATCAAAGTGCAAGCTGTCCCATAGCATATCTTCTATACTATTTGCAGTATTAGGCCATTCGACAAGATCGAGACGTCGGAAACTTCATAGAAGGCGGTTGTGGTGCTTGGGCCTTTGTGCATCCACACATAAGGTAGGCGGCTGCCCGCTTAAACCCGGCCCACAAGACAATCTCCGACCCCAACCTGTCCTCCTCCAACCACCACTCCACCACTCTCAAACTCCACCATCTCGAGCTCCAAACAGCTCCGCCCAGCCCAAGTTGCTGGCGACTGGCTGCCAATGCCCAAATAGTCACGATGAATGACCCCACCGTGGAGGTCACGGCCCCAGATGATGGTGAAGATGCCCTCAACAAGGTTGCGCCGTCCTACATCGACTTCGACATCTTCCTCGACTCCGAATTCTCACCCTATTCGTTCGCGAATACCCTAATACACGCTACGAATAATCTTTCAGATACGACGCTCGACCTGAGTACCCCTCTATCTCGGGTGCTCTTCGACCTCCAGGAAATTGATACCCACATCCACACCTTAACGACGTCGTCCGCCGAACCTCTCCTAACACACGCCAAAGTCTCACGCGATAACTCCAAGCTTTTGGTCGAGAGCATTCGCGAGCAGCTAACTCAGCTTTCCGCGTCATATGCACGTCTTTCGCGGGAAGTCCTAGACCGTCACGATGCTGCAAAGCCCCTGAATACCGTTGTTGAGAACTTGGCACGAACAACACGTTTGCTAAGAGGTTGTACGCGATGTCTCCTGCTCGGACGACAATTGGAGGTTCAATTATCAGAGGCTATCTCCACAGGAGCGGCGGATGATTCGCGAGGCCCTCGCCGGCCGCGAAAGGAGGACCCAAAAGCGCTGATACGTGCAGCATACACAATCGTCGAACTACGACGAATGTATTCCAATGCTACCGGCGAAGCTCCCGGCCTAGAGACTCTGGATGTCATGAAAACGCTCTTAAATACAGTTATAACACCAGCGGATCGAACCATCAAATCAAGGGCTCAGCAGACAATCAAAGAGTTCAGCTTTGCCTCATCCTCCTCAGCTTCGGCTCTCTCGTCGAGCGCAGACAAAGAACCTACAACCTCGGAAACTCGTTCTCGGGCAACAGCTGCAATTTTAGTCCTCCATATCCTGTCTCCAACATCTTATACTCCAGCAGCGGGTGTAACCTCATCGTCAAACGCCAAAGCCCCGGCCAGTCTTCTAACATCAACTATAACCTCATACCTTCAGTCTCAACTGACAACCTCTCTCGCCTCGTTAAGCAGAAGCTTAACGACTTTATCAACCCTCGACAGGACACTGACCGAAGTGTCTACTAGAGCAGCAAATATCGTGGCTCTCGAGAAGATCCTACAATCAATACCAGCCAATATTTCAACCAATCCATCACAACTAACATTTTCGACCCCTGCATTCGATCCAACTTCCGGATTAACGGATAATTCCAATACTGTAGACTCTTCAGACGAAGAGTCTGAGGATGGAACAGAAGGAGACAGACCCTCGGGAAACAAAAAGGAAGCCCAAGAGACCCTCTTAACTCCACTCCTCTCCTCCTTAGACACCCCATCCCTCACAACCCACTTCTTTAGAACCCTAGCGTCAAATTTAGACCCCAGGGTTAGGGAAATCATGTCTAAGGGAGGGCTGGTGGCGAAGAATCTAAGGGATAGTAGGGATAAAGTTAGAAATGGACTGAGGGATTGCGTTATCCGTGGAGTCAACGCTGGCAATGCTGCTGGAAGTCCATCAAGTAGGTCAGGCGGTACCCATCAAGATGGAAAGGGGCTTGAGGGACTCGTAGGAATGATGTTTGGCGCTGTAGCAAGCTTGGGGAGATGATACCCACTATATGTTATCATTGTCATTGAAATTTATCAAATATAGGACAGACGTATATATTACAATCTTACAGCATCAGAACTATAAAAGAACTCACTGGATCAACTAATCAGGAATTGCCCCAAAAGATATCCATTGCAAACAAAAACACTAACCCCGATGGAACTTAATTATAAAACCAGAGCCCCGGGACGGCATCAAACCATCGATACTTCCTAAACGGCTCCTTTAATCCCATATATATACCCGGGACCAGCGTCGTTAAAACCCAAAAAACAAAGGAACCCATACTCATATAGCCACACCCACAGGCTCAGGTTCCGCTTCCGCTTCCGTAACTCCTTGCTTAGGTCTCATCCTCCTACCATTCCATTTCCCCCAATTCCCATAAACCTCCCCTTCAATAACTTCGGCCTCCTTCCTCGCAGTCTCAACTACCCCAAGTGCCGCTAGAGTTTGAATAACTATGCATGCACCCAGAAAAGCCCAGAAAGCTTGCATCCATGGAATGTTCAGTCCAGGTTTTTTCATCAGCGGTATGGCCCTATCACTCGCCACGCGACGAAGAAAGAACTCTGTGGATATCACTCCAGCTATAGCCCCAAGATAGCCGATCAAATCCGCAACCATGACCCCCCACACTTTATATCCCCTCGGGAATACCTCGCCCGTGTAAATGTACATACAGCCCATAGGCCCGGCGCTCAGGGCCATGAGCACCACGGTTATCACTAGCATCCGCCCAATCATAGGTATACGAGCCCAAAGCACCGCAAGACTAACCAGGCAGGACATTAAAATGCAATATGATGCGAACAGAAGCGTTTTACGTCCCAGGCGATCAACTAGTAGGCAAAGTAGGATGTACCCAGATCCAATTCCGGCCCCCACTAGGATTGCCATACCACCAATATATTCGCGCATGAAGTAGTCCAAGGTCCCATTGGCTATATTGCGCGGTATATACCCGGCTTCCCAAAGAATCGTGGGCATGTGGAATAGAATACCGTAAAAGATAAACCAAGTGAGAAACTGAATGATACCGATAAAAACCAACGGATAATAGTATTTGGCATTGCGATAGGTTTTGGCGAAACGTTCGAATGACGGGGTGAATGCGAGAATTGGTCGGGGAGTTTTTCTATGTATATCCTGGGGAATCACAAAGAGGATTGCCAGAAAGGTGGACAGCAGAAGACCACCAGCTATTAGACGCCTATATTATAAGGTATCAGACTTAAACTAAACGTATTATTACCTAGTCCCCTAAAGGGCTCCGCCACGACAATTACTCACCAAGACTGGTCTAAAGCAGGGACATTGCACCCACCATTGCAATTCCAGACCATTTTCTGTAATTGTGATCTGTAAATTGCAACACTACCGAAGCTGGTGAGCAATACAGAGCAGTATCCAATGGCACCGCTTAAAGCAAAATATCCCATGCGAGCGCCTCGCCATTGTGGATTGGTAACTCTACACTTCCGTCAATCGAGTGAAGAAAGATCGGTTCCAGAGTTAAGGGCAGCCTTACCGAGACACCGGCAATGTACTTACGCTACGGATGCCCCCAATACCGACGCCTACAAGAATGCGCCAAAAAACAATCACGGGGTAAAATCCAATCCCTTGAGCCCGTCCAGACAGCACCATTGCTAAATGTGCAATAAATACCAGAGTAAGGGAGGAGAGTGCCAGATCGTTCTCGCGGTACCTCCGAGATAGAAAAGCGGCCAATATGCTACCAACCGCCATGCCAAAGAATATGGAGACCTCAAAAATAGGGATGGACCAGGTACGGAGCTGGAGAGCTTCGAATTCGTAGGCCGCATTAGCCTTAGCTGAATCCCACTTTGACAGTGTGAAAACTATTCTCATCACTAAGGGTAAAAATATCGCCTAAATAATATCCCTGTTAGCCGTGCCTTAGTACGCCACAGTAAAAGGAATTGGGTTTCATACATATCCTTCGATGGAAGCACCCAGCGAAGCTACCGTCAAGGCAAGACTCTGATATATTTTATGCTTGTAGCCCTCAAACAGCCGGTTGGAATCTCCAATAACAGGACTCGCCATGCTAGTACTCGGATCCTCCTGCCCAAACAGCCCGGGAGGCCCAGAGTTGCTCCCGTATTCCTCCTGGTTACCATCACCGGTAAAGCGTGTACGACGGCCGGCAAGGAATGCGGAAACTACCGCTTCGTTAATCTCATCCGTCGATTGCGACCTCGTGGTGAGCAAATTGCCAAGGAATGACCGGACAGGTTCCAGTTCAATTGAGTTTCCGCGCTGAGGCGAGGTAGTACTGGATTTTGGACGAATCGAGCCGGATGTTCCAGATATTGATTCCTCCCTGACGGGAGTCAATGGTTTTCGACGATAGTCCCGAGTCCACATTGTCTTTATTAAATATATATATATATAATCAGACTGATTATGAAGTTAAGTATCGATCAAGGAAGTAATAAAGGAAGGGGGCGTTTGAAGTTGACGATCTATAGCTAGACCCAGGGACAATAGGACGGATAGATATATATTCAACAATGGTAGCGGACTTATCCATAACATATTCAGACTGATTACCTATTTATTCTAGAATTTTATATATGTTCGAAATGTTTTTCTCTAGTCGCTCTGATCGATCAACCGAGTTTCGTCAATTGATCAAATATAGAAGAATATTATATAATTCTTAGTTACGATCCAGACATGGTAACCCCCCTAACGCCCGCAACACACAAAATTGTTGCATTTTTAGGCCGTTCAGTACATAGAGCGAGATGTCAATATCTATCGTAGGGGGTTTGGGTACCATTCTGGGACCGCTTCCGAATAGTAGAGCATTTTAAAAGGGAAACAAGCCGTCTTATTCCCTTTCAAATTGTTATTTATACTGTTTTAAGTCCCCTTTTTTCTATAAACCGTCTTGAGAAACCGGCCAAAACCCCAGACGGTAGTCTCGGCACTATCGATACGTATCGGGGCCAATATTGCAGTGATATTAACCGACAAAAAGGGAGCCTATCGAAATATTTATAAGCGCCTATGAACTAGATATCTTATGGTCTTATACATGGCGTGCGGCAGCCAGCTTTCTGCCGAAGTTACCTACAAAGGTATAAAGGCAGCCTTGAGACCTTATGGCAATTCTGGGAGTAATATTGGCGCTGTAGATAAGATTGAAGAAGAATACGTTCAAGACATTTGGCTTTGGTAATGACATCGAAATGCCCTGTAGCCAAGTGCTACTACTCCAACCATCTCCGATCCCCTCCTATAAATACTCCATGAATATTACAAAAGAATTATCAGGTCTTGTAGTTTAATTGGTAAAACACTGGGATGCTCGCTGGTTGATCACCAGTTGAGCGCTAGAAGCTATATTACTGGTATCCTATACTAGGAGCAATTATACTACTAACGTACCCAGAGATGACTGTTCGAACCAGCCCTTGACCATACTATTGATTTTTTTTGATTTTTTTTGGCGAATTTTCTACTCATAAAAAGAGGGACATTATACGACGTTGATATTATTGTGATGAATGCATTAGTGATGGGTGCAATTGGTCTCGTAGTATGTGCAATATGAAGCTGAGATGAACTTGTGTAGTCTACGAAACTATATATGTGCCCAGAGTGTAGGCGGGCTGGCTATAAAAAGATTTCAACTTTATCTTCAATGCCCCCCTATTCAAATCTATCTTTGTGGAACTGCGCTGGAAAGGAGAATCTTGGTAATTTGGTAACAATGCCCATGGTATCTCGAATTTAGCACTGGCCAGTGCATTAGGAAGCACGTAACCCAGCCAATTGTAACCATGGTTCAAGTTCTACATCGAGCCCAATCCATCACTAGCCTAGGGGTGAGCTGGGAATTCTTGCGAGTCACAGTCATTGCATGAGTTGCGTGGTAGGTTTTGCGTTGTTTCTTGGGCGCCATCAATCAACAATCAAATGAAACTGACCTCACCGCGACTGGTCTCGTGTTGACCTGACCCAAGAATCCAATATCACCATCCTCACCACCTCATCGCATCTCGGCACCCACTGTTTCGCTTGTATCAAGTTATCATCACGTAATAATCCGTGCACTCTTTGGAGGCCCTTGCTTCTCATTAGCTCGCTTCCTGGCACCAACTTCCATTGCCCTGTCGATAGACGAGAATATGCCTCCAAAAAAGGCAACAGACAAAAAGGAGGCCCCAAAAGCCAAGGGGGACGAAGGTGTGTACAATCTCCAACGGCTCTCTCCTATTTCACTTTGACGGTTTTTCGATCTCTAATTGAATCGGAGACTCCCTTTGCACGCAATCAATATGATTTCCCCCTAAGTTAACGTTAATGCTGTTGACTTTTTTTCTCTCAACTCGACTCGCCTCGATGAATGCCTGAACTCGCTTGCTTGCCACCATGCATCCATCCACTATCGGTCCACCCCCTGTCTCTTTTGGTGCGGGGTTGTTGGCTGCAAAGCATCTATAGATGCGTCTTAACATCTGATTCGTCCGTCAGCGAGCCACTTTTGTGAGCGGTTCGCCCTTTCTGTTTTTTTTTTTTTTTTTTTTTTTTTTTTTTTTGGAAGCTTGGTCGTTCTCAGTTTCGCCTCCACCCATGGCCTGGCTGCCCATATGATCCTTATTCCCTGCAAGCTCGAACATCGGGCCAGTAAGTATCTCCTCATTATCATGTATAGGAAAAAAAATAATGTTGGATCTCGTTTGCGGGACACAGCAAAAAGACAACTCTCCCTCGATCAATTAGCTTTAGTTGAAGCTGCATATGCACTGCACGTTCCTTTTTTTGGTTACCTTCTATCTGCAAAGCATTACATGGGTGTGCTTGCATGCCAAATGACACACAAGAGCAAGCACAGCAACAAATGTTGTTGTCGTCGATATATCATATTTTCTCTTTGCCTGGGGATGTTTTTCTTTTTGGTGTGAGGGATGCATGGGCAAGGTGGGAGATGCATCGGCAGGAATAATCTCCGAGCGTTGGAGACGAAGCTGGGGCAGCCTGCCGCCCGAGGTGAACCAGCTGAGGTTGGGAAGAGGGGAAAATCCCAGAGGGCTGAAATTTTTCCAGGAAATCTGGCCTTCTTTTTAAATTTTCTTTTATTATCGGTTTGCTTTTATTGAATAGCCGGACGACAGACGTGGATATACTACTAACGCATTGTATTTCAGCCGTTGAAATGATTCTAGATTACCTACAAAAGCAGAACCGCCCATATTCGGCAACGGACATTAGTGCCAATTTACATAACGCGGTTACGAAGGCGAATGCGGCAAAGCTACTCAAGGAGTTGAGTGATAGTGGAGATCTAGTGGTTTGCGTCTCTGGTAAGTAAAGGGCTTAACACTCCCTAAACACTCCGTGTCCGATCGACGAATATACGGTCGATGAAGACAAAGGGGTGGTTCTGGGCTGCCCGGACCAGCCGAATACGAGCAAATGACTACAATCCATGGCGCCTTTGTGGACTTGGCTGACTCGCTGAATGGTGTGAACAATTCAATAGGGAAACAAATGGTCTATCATACTCCTCAGGTAAGAATATCGGAAGGGCAGTATAGTGAAGATGATGACAGAGCTCTCGTCTGGTCTGTGCATGTTGCAGATGTTGCAGGTGTGCGTAGCCCAATTCGAGGTCTTGGACCACCAGGGCTTCCCATGGTTTAGAGAAGATCAGGGATAGTGGGAGATCCCTCGCCGAGGGGGCAATACTTTAGCCAAAGTACCTCTATCAGGAAGGGAACCTGTCGAGATGTACCCCTTACACAGAGCCCTTCTCTCCAGATATTGGCTTGCGTCTCCACTACCAGCTCCACATCTATCCCGGAGGAACATATCGGAATCCGGCTCTGACCCGACCTATTTCGCATGAAGCCCAACCCTCGGATAAGCACACTATCGACGAAATCACGAACAAGGCTCCTTGGTGTTTATTACTTTAGTCAGCAGGTTCGGTTAACGGATGATATTCCTGATCTACTCTTCTAGGACCCTGATGACCTTGCTTCACCGGAAGAAATCGCGGATATGAAAGCATCGGTCGAGGCTATGAAGGAACGCACGTCGACACTAAAGGTTGAACTAAAATCCCTCCAGGTGACACTTCAAAACTTTCGTTCCATGCCAACCGCAGATGATCTCGAGTCCAAAGTGGACACCCTACAGCAAGAAGTCACAGACCTACGCAGCCGTCTCAAGTCTTTACGCAGCGGCGATGTGAAACCGGTATCAGCTGAGGACAAGCAAAGGTTGCAGATGGAGGTAAAGAGGATGCAAGGGTTGTGGATCGCTAGGAAGAAGTGGTCGAAGGAGTTCTTCGAAGCTGTTGCAGATGGTATGGGCAGTGATGTCAATCTCAAGGATCTGAAGGTGAGCTATACCCACCCTTCTCATAACATGACCACTTTAGCGATAGCCACCCTCGCACTTTGGGCCTTCGATTGCGATTCCTTGCAAGGGGGCTTCCTATTTGTCTCGGCGTGGGATGTACCTTGGTGTCGGACGAGGGAGTCTACTAGGCATAATTTGCCCAGAGGATGCATCAAGTATAGTGTGTACAACCCGAAACATTTCGACTATCGAGGTTTCACCGCATTTGATACATACGTACAATCCACTTCATTCGCCCACGGCCCGCCACCACCTTTCCTTCGTTATCGTTTCCATCAACTCGAAAGTCAATCCCGTGGAGCTTTCCGGTGAGCTGGTTATTTTGTGCCACCCGAACCACACCACCATCCCTTGTCCCGGATTTACGATTATCCAACCAGTTTTCGACATCACCAATCATACTTCTCTCTACCTCATCACTCACTACCACTCATCTCATCTCTCCCCCCTCCATTCTTCGTTTATCCTACCAGATGCGTCAGCCCTTTCCTAAATCCCGCATTCCCTTACAAACGAAATTAGCAAGCCCTGGGTAACACACTTTTGTGGAATGCCTAAAAACAAAATATCTGCAGCCTTCCGTCGGTTGTGTTCCCCCAGATTTTCGGGAGATATCTTATTCGTGTACATGTACCTTGGTTGTGTTAAGGAGAACGACCGCAGTCCTTTCTTCCCACAGTGTCTTCAACGAGACAGCCAAGGGTCACGAAGGCTGTAGACGGTTTCCATGCCGTTTAACCGTAACGTTGTACAAGACAACTCACCTACACATTCCTCTTTTGAATGCTGCTTCCACTGAACCTCAAAATCACACATTCTACTTTGAGTTGCCTTCGGATCAGAAACTGATAAATATCAAAACTTTTCGCCATCACCATAGGAACTCATGGGTATCGAAGAACCGGCCGAAGCCGAGCAGAGGATCAGTTTATTGAAGAAGGCTGCTAGAATTTGAACTATATCCGCATTATACCGGAATCTCGTCGACAGAATGTGGTTGAAGTATCCTACTTGGTACTTACTGCAGGCAGCCTAACCGAGTGGATAGCTGCAGGTCTTCGTATTGATGCTTACTCCCGTCTACCTACACTGTTAATACTCCTTGGTCACTTCTGCATTACCCCAATAGCTTCAACGCGTATCGAGGGTAGTAGATATGTCTCTTTTCTTTCTAGTTTCTTTTTGCTCAAGCCATGGATCGACTTGTAACGAGCCTACTGCTAGAGCCCGGCTTGGTTTAACACCTATGTCTAGACTAGACTAGATTGCTTGATACCAAGTGTAGCCGTCCTCACGAGGTGATCCAGTTATTCTGCCCTGGCCTTTCCCGTTTATGTTTCACATGGAATTTTCCTCTAGAAAAACATTGGCTTCTGCAGAATTCAAGCATGATATTATATCGAACTATTGCATGATACTCTCTAGATATCCACCAATAGATATCATATCCTACATAGGCGCACATCCTCGATCTCTGTGGATCTCAAGTAAAACCTTTAGAGTCTACGTATGCCACCGATGATATCCGGCTGTAAGCTGCGATGCAGTTCAGCCCTAAAAAAACCATTCAATCCAATGGCATTCAATCTCGCAAAGTACACATTTGTTTTCTCGTGACACGACCGTTAAACTTAATCCACGAGCCAGTAGAAAAATAGGGAACAAATGTAAGACACACCACTCATGAGAGAAAATATGATAGATCGATTAAGAAAAAAAAAAAAACCTCAATCGACGTGTGCCAATGCTATATTTTCTCCAAAAATCGCTTTGAAATATTTTCGCATGTGACAAGGATTGACAACTGGTCCCTCGCATGTCACCCATTATGCACAGAAAGCCATGGATATAGCAGTTAAACTCAATTTGGAGGGGCATTATCCTCGAATTCTTATCGATATGAATTCATAGTGGGGAATATAAGTCATATGATCCCGCCTGAATACCCGACGTTCGACGGTGCTTTTAGAATGAGCAGATACGAGGACACTAGCACGGGAAGCTTGAAAGCCCACGCGGCCAGTTCCTCAACACTAGTATATACTAGCTGGGGTTGTCTACTCGATCCGATCCACGATTCCCAGAGTTTAGCTGAAGTTTAAGAGATCATAGGTGGAGTGTACCAAGCGGTACTTCCTGCCAGCAGTACCAGTCGGAGAGCTTCAGCTTAAAGTTTTTAGGCCCAATGCACCTTGAAGAGCTCGATCAGATGAAAATTAAGAAGCTAGAGCAGAGCTAAAAGTCGAGCTCTCGACCTTGAGATGAAACATAACAAGCTGGAAAAAGCGTCGTCTCGAGAAGCGTCTTTCGTCAATGATCATTAGAATGCCAACATTTTGCGAAGACCCGGTACATACCTTAAATTGACCAAATTCAGCCGAAAAAGTGCAGCGATCAGCCGTCTTTGGGGTTCGTTAACGCCAAATGTCTAACGACAGCTGCATATTGAACCGGAGTTAACGAGAACATTGCATTAACTAGCCTAATACTTTCGCAATGCAATTCCCTTATCGATTCGCGGTCCATGCATGCCAATGCAGGAATATCGAGTGTCAAGACCAGGTTCGGTTCTGGCTTCTCCCTTCTCGTCCCACAAGTGCGACAAGCGCCTTTTTCACAAGGTGCGCTGAGAAGCGCCACCAACCTCCACAATCGGATTTAGAGCATTGAATCTCAGCTTCCATTGCAGATCGAGATCTGATTGGTCAGTGGGGTTTATCAATTGTTTGGGAAAGAATGTGGGCTACATCGTGCATGATTGTGAAAAAAGATTTTGTGCTTTGAGGAATTTCCACGGTTGGCGTTCCTTACGAGCACGGGCTCTCAATTCCACGAGTCAAGGTCCAAAGTTTTCCTTGATTTTTTTGGAATTTTTCGGTTGAGGGGAAGGGTCAAGCGCAAGCGGCTGTGTGATTCGGCTAGACCGTGTACCATAAAAATACCACCATGGTCCAGAAAAACCAATGGTTGAAATTCCAGTAGAATTATCAAACTTGGCTGCAGGAAAGGAGGAGACCCAGATACTACAATGAGATGAGGATGTAGCGCTTGCATAAATTTACTACATCTTAATGATTCGATGGCTATGATAAATATTTTCACCGGAAAAAAAGTATCAAGCCTCATCACCCCGGAGAGACTACATGGGAGAAATTCAAATACCATTTAGAAACATCATGGGATTCTGGCAAATTATCAATATCAGGCGCGGTATCCTTCGATATCCGACGAATGAGTACTAGTCGCCATTGGCATTTTCTGTACCGGCAGTTACTTCACCTGCATTTCAAAGCACTTGAGCCGCGTTTTTAGTGCAGATATGTAAGCACATGTGCCCATGCACCAACCCTTGTAAAATATTTTGTTTCCTTAGATTTTGCAGATTAGATTTCAAAGGAGCCTCACTCGTGATATCTTTGTAACAAGGATTTTTAAATAGATATTCTTCAGGAGGCGTGTTTGATATGTGTTAGTGTAAACTTTAGGGGTTTTCGGATCGTGACCTGGTGTAGCAACAAATTGAACGGCGCTATTAATACACACTCTTGATGATATTTCTGTGAAGGTGGTCGTCAGCGATGAGGCTTGATAGTAGACTATACCTATTTGACATGTAGATGTCATGTATATATCTCAGAGCACCGGAGAAATCCGCTTCTCACACCTCTTTACCCGTGCCCAAAAAGTTTTTTATATGACAAAGGGTGAACTAGACGTCCAGAGACTTGATTCGATCGAAAGAACTTCCAAGCGATATGCAAGATTGTGTTGAAACCCCTGTCTGCTCCCAAATACCACGAGCGAAAGCAAAGGCGATTGGGCCTTAAATCGACGATATACCCCGCCTTACGAGATTGCCAGCAGGGTGCCGGTAAGCTACAGCATTTGAGTGAGCGCGCGCAGATGGTCACCAAGATCGGTAGGGATAAACCCAAACTTTTGGTGGACGGACAGGGTTAGTGCATACAAGAGGCCCTTGCTTACACGAGTGATACTTCCCACCGTCCAGTCGATTTTTGCAGATTCGAATATGAATGTCGATGTCGAAATGTGCAGCGTTTCCGCGTTTTCACGTCGTACATGTATTTTTTTTTGATATTTCGCTGTTATATTGTGATAGATGGGGTGTGGGGGGCCTGGAGAGGCGGGAGTAATCAAGTTTTTTTAGCCTAGAGAGAGCTCTGTCCAAAATTGAGGCGAGTAGATGAAGGGTTATGAGAAATATGCAGGTAAGATTTTCGAACCCGTTATTCTCATGACAATTGGCCCTTAGTATCAATAGATTTCGCCACCGTTTTAGTTGGAGAAATGGGACGACCGTCTGCGCCTGTGCCAAAAAAAACGGTCGGCTCGCAAATTGATATCGAATAACGGTTATGATCTTCGATATCCGTGACAAAGCGAACATGGGGTAATAAGCCATCCCATAATTGATGGGGGCATATTACGGCCTTTCCGCAGTGAGACTGTTTCTGTAAGTACTGACTAAGTATTCTCGACACGGTCCATACCACTGGATTTGTGATCGAACTGGCAATCGGTTCGTAAACTCGGTGTGCACGGTCTATCAGATCGGGCCGTCTGTTCAAAATTACGAACTATGAACCCAGTTTTTTTGGGCTATGAACACTTCGGCTAGAGAGACTCGAATCTCCATGAATTCTTGTTTTCAAAAGCCGTACCGTCCCTCGTACGACAAAAAGGAAAGCCGGCGGCCTCCGCAATGCGATACCCATCGTCCTCAGAATCCCAAGAATGCGGTCTTGAGGATTTGTGGAGCCAGTGTGGCACACCAACTCGTGAAACAAGCCCGCTGCTACGAGACTCGCCAACCTCGAGTATTTTCAGGAGACAGAATTAGACAAGACGGGTTAAAAAAAAAAAAAAAAAAAAACGTGGATGGCATAGTAATCGAGGAGGTCGATGATCAGCCCTGGCTGGGCTGTGTGATCCACAGGGTGCTGCAAGTGCAAGCAAGCTCTTGAGCTCAGATGCATGTTCAAATTAAACGGTGGTGCGTTGTGTGGAGGTTGCAGTTGCAGTTCTGGGATTATATGGATCATGATAATCCTTTGGATTGATTCTGGGGTTGCAATACTTCAAGGTCTGTCTAGTATCTCGACGAATAACGTTACTCGATTCACGAATTCACAACTTGGTATCAGCCTAATAGAATTTCTCAAATAGCCAAGTATTTTCAAAAGGAAGGCACCTGCGCCACCAAGTACGTGTGGCCGATTCCTTTGAAGATACCTTGTTTCTCGAAGTTTGTCGTCGATGGTGGGCCACTAGGTGCGTGAATCGCGTCATGTGGAACACTAGCTTGCCAGTGAAGGTCCACTGGTCATGGTGAGGGCGATGCCGTCCGTCCCCATTGTCGGGTTAACATGAATCAAAATTCGAAGGAGATTTCCTTCCGGAACACGGAACGCGGCTTTTTGTCATTTCATGCTGTCGTCCTTTTAGCTCTTATTTCTATTCACACGATTCCTTAAATTCCCTTTACCCTCGCTAATGCCTCCCGGGTTTCTATCGAGGAAACGTTGTCAACAAGAACTGGGGAACCTGGTAGGCCTGGGCGCTAGGAGGGTGTGCGAAGCATTCATGTGACTTGGAAGCGGAAGCATGCGGGATTATGAAAGAATGCACTCATAGTATTGCATAATTTAAATATTCGATTGCCCGTGGCTCTGTCGACGTCGGTAAAAAGTTCGAGGCTGGGGGCCGTTCGCGCATCAAACGAGTCTTTTTTGGTCCCCTCTCGACCATGATCTTACCGCCAATCATCGGAACTTAACTCCTAGGAGAATTGAAAAGTTGGGATGAAAAAACAGGCTGTAGACTACCTTCGTCGAATTCTCATTGTATAAGAAGAACCGCAATGCGGAGGTCCTTGTGATAGTAGCGAAGACTGGGTTTTGTATGCATAATAGCGGTTCTAATATAGCGAACTGGAAGTATGACCTCTAGCTCAACTGCACCCCTGCTCATAAGCTTTAGCAGTAGCTGGCTGGCACGGGAGATGTGCTCTGTCCTGAGAACAGGGCGGCAAATAGAATGCCTTGAAGAAGCCTGTCGACACGAAGAGCGATGGGGAGCTACATGCATCAATGGCATGGCAAGTGCATTGCGCCGCCGCGTAGTCCGGGCACTTGCTGTGGGCCCCTACCTATAGGCACGTATGTACTGCGGTTTGTAAGCGAAACAAAACAAGCTTAATATAATTTATCTTGCAGATGATGATGAAGATGATGCGGAAACTGGAGAACCAGGACTCTGTGCATTTGATACGTACATACATACTCACATACCTTAGTATTATACTTATCATGAATCTGGACCGAATGAAAGGGAGGGCAAATGCGAATCAGCTTACCGTTGCATCATCCTCCGCCTCAGGAGATATGCTAAGCTGAGCACGGAAAGTTGTTAGTCTTGGGCTCCGTAGTTTGGTAGATGCCTTGCCGGAGAGGTATTCGGGGTACGTACAGAGCCTGTATATAATTATAGTAGACACCGTCAGATCTGTGGGGTTCGTGATCATAAACCCTGGGAGTGTGAAGCCGGTCGAGACAGGGGACAAGCGGCAATTGTACATGTATTAAAAGGGAAATGAAACCCGTCTCCAATAGCTAACGAAGCTCACATATAGCCGTTATCGAGGGTCTTGTTAGTTCCGAACTTTCCTTGCATCTACTATACACCGTGGAGCGGTGGTTGGAGATACATTAATTTGAGAGCTCGGTCCAAAAGTAGAGTCGTCTATACCAACCCACAAAAGTTGATATATCAAAAAGAGTAGCTGGCCCTCCCACCACTACCACCACCACCATCAAAACGAGGAAGCCGCAACCCTCCCAAGGAATTCGAAGTGCCCAAATCTGCACGATGATCTAACCAGTCACGAAGACGAAGACGAAGTGGTTTTTTAGCCTCGAATTTTTAGAAACAAGTAAAACCGGGCTGAGGCAGAAGGGAAAGGAAAAGGAATAGACCCCGATTTGGGAGTACCTTAACTACCTCTGTCAACAAGAAATTAAGGCTTGCCCGAAGGCTCCAGCACCGTCGACTATCGAGCAGCTGGTTCTGGTAATCCAACGGCAGCTGTCACAGGTAGCAAAAGCAAAGTGCCTCCTCGCTGCAGGAAAACAAACTAACGAACTAATAGGAGCTTTTCGTTCTGTTGGACATTTGATCGGACCACTTTTACGTATTGTCGCATACATACTTACATACGTCCGCTGGAAAGGACCCGCTGCACCGTCCGTTCGTCAACAGGGCAAGATTGCACGGAAATCTGGGGTCGCAAAAAGGAACGATTCGATCGAGTGCCTGCCCGTTCATTGCACTGCACCATCCCCCTTAGCTTAGGCTGGACGTCACATACGGGTGGGTGTGTGTGTGTGGACGGCCCTGTGAATTCGAAAACTGTGGGAAAAGAAAGGCAAACCGTGCATGAATCGCCCAACCTCAGAATTCTAGCTGCAGCTATTCCGCAGCATCGTGACCGGAACAGCAGGTGCACCTTCGTCGGTCTGCCAGGCCAGATCAGCGATCTAACATATCAAAACACGGCCGGCTCCTTCACACCGAGTAGATCGAAGAAGGAGAAGAAGGGAGACAACATTGCCTAAAGATCCGTTAACGTTTCAGGCGCGAAGCTCAGGGTTAGTGGTATAATATAATATAAAATCGGGATACCGCGTCGTATCCTTCAAATCTCGCCTCGACTTCCTGGGTTTCCCTCGTCCTCATTGCGGTAATTATTGAACCGAGATTTCCAGAGAGAAAGAGCTAGGCTATTCCGCTGTCTGCTCCAACTAGTGTGCCGTACACTGTTTCCAGAATACTATAATTTTACATTTTTCGGTGAGTGAGAGAAAGGGCCCCCCACTCATGCTTAGCATCCAAAACCAAATGCTTGGGATTATTTCGTTATACGAAAATACTTTATAGCAGCACCAGCAATGCCCTCTTCGTCGGCAAGGTTAACGTGCTATTGATGAACAAGCAGGGCCCGCTGCATACAGCTGCCGGGATACAGCTGCACGATCTACGCAACGCAGGACACACGAGACCAGGTCCGGCAAGAGCCCTCCTAATTGTAGCGGCTAACGAAGTTGAGAACAAAATCGTCATTGCGTCGACCCAACTCGACTCGGTCTCGGTCTGGCAGAGGAGAGAGAGCGAGACTTGTCTCAAAAAGAAAACTTAACTCAACCTTTTAACTTAACTGGAGCTTGCTATCATCCATCCCTTCACTGGAGTGAGCAACCAGTTGATAAAACGCCGGGCCGAGCCTTCACAGACCTTTAACCAAGTCCGTTGATATACCAGCCCCTTTGGATGGCCCTTTCATCCGTTATTGAAAATCCAATTCGACATCTTGACTTAGCCAACGGAACGGGATCCCTCGTCCACCGCACCGCTCTTGTACCGGAATTTCGCGTATCACCCACCACCTTGCGCAACATTCGCGAAATAGCTGCAAGTACGACTGAGAGCCTTGCAGAACCCCATCTTGGCGACTGTCACTAGCAGCTTCCCTCCTCTTTCTTGTCGGACGACAGCAAGCCACTGGCTGGAGCTCGAGGAAGAAGAAAATAGGTTGAAAATCCACCCCGAATAGAGGAACGAAAAGCTACAGGGAATGCTAAAGGTGGTTGCATCGAGAGGTGGAAAATATACCCCGCTAGCACCCAGCTACCACTCACTTACTCCTGCAAGTATCCATTTTGCTTGCTCATCCTCTCGCTCGCGTTCTGCAGTTTCCCCTCTCACGAACCGTGGAATAAGAAGGTTGCCTGCAAGACACAAGCAGGAGCGGAAGCTAGAATTTCTGTCCTTCTTAAATCTGTAGCCCCTTCGTTTCCCGTTCCCGTTCTCGACCAACCAGCTCGTTTCCTCCCCCAATTTGCAGTCCCGAATCTTGGGCCGGCCTGCTGTCGTACAGCGCAGCTCGAAGTCCTCCACCAATCCGCTCGTTATATATATACAAATCCAAACCTGGGTTCGAATTAAACCATCTGAAAGCTTAAGGCAGATACTTATATACCCTGATATGAAAGTATATCGCGGCAGTATCTTTTAACCTGTGAAACCCTTTTTCAAAGGAGGCCAAAAACAAACAAACAAAAAAAAGCGATACGATCTCGCAAAGAGATCCCTCGCATTATTAATTTAATTCTCTTGGGTTTGGGAAGCATTTAAGATTTCGGTAACAGGAAATCTCTCGCTCAGGTCAGGCTGCCGGATAACCCAAGGCCCTTTTCGTCCTGCCCAAAGAGAACAATCCAGTCGAGCCAGTTTAGTCCAATCAAATCTTCCGAAGAATGGCTCACCTCCAACACCACCACCACCTCATTCACCACCACTCCTCCCACGAGCTCATACATTCTCCTCCTTCCTCGGTTTCGTCGTCAGCAATGGCGTCGACTGCAACTTTGCCACAACAGCAAGCGTCCCATGCGCATCAATTGCACCAACAGGCTTCAAATCCCCACCTTCAAAGACAGGAATCCACATCTTCACTCCAGCAGTTAACAATGCCAATCGGTTCCCCTCCCGATCACCTGCAATATTCCGCTCAACAGAACGGCCGGCCAGTCGACCACAGACGCCTTTCCAGCGGAAACCAGCATACACTTAGTGGACTATCTGCACTTCAGAATGGAGAAACAAATGGACTCCAGATAAATGGGGCAAATGGCCAAAACCAACAATTTGGTGGTCAAGTGCCACTCTTCGATCCTGCTCGAAGCCCACCGAACAAGAGTACGATATCCCACTCACATCTGCGTTGCTTGTATCTTTTTTTACACTGTAAACACTGGGGAGACTTCCCCAGCTTCCAAGGATATTATTCCGATCTGGCAGGACCGTTGGTTAATTTGCAAACTGCGTTGATTCGTAGATCTCGCCCACGTCCCTTGTAAGTTCTTTCGGCAAAATCAATGTCAAGCCGGCAGATCCTGTCCATTCTCCCATTCTATGGACCCGACGACGGAATCAGCTCCGTGCAAGTATTTCCAAAAGGTAAAGTGCATCCGGAGCGCTATTTTCGCCGCCAAAGCGCTGGCATGTTAGTTTTCAACGTCTAACAAGTCAAACGGGGTGGATAGGGCAACTGCAAGTTCGGAGCGAAATGCGCAAACGCCCACATCCTGCCTGATGGTCGACGGATAAACCGATCTAGCTTCAACAATGGCAATCAAATACCGCTTGGCGGGAGGATTGCGCCGGAATACAATAACCACGGCCCTCGTTCCTCAGCGCTGTCGATGAGTATCGTCCAGCATCCATTCGCTGTTGGTCAAGGTTTCGGCCAGTATGACGGCTCGGTGGAACAGCCGAACGGGTACGACATTGGTTACGGCTCCGGTGTAACCTACGACTCAACGTTTGGCTCGCCGCGAGAAGAAAATGGGCTACCATTGTCACCGCTGGCGACTTCTCACCGCACGTTGGGGCCATTAGATGCAGGACTACCAGCTTCTCTAGACAGTAATGGAATATCGTATTTTGCAAAATACGGCCCGATTGCGGCATCCGTTCCATCGAAGTTTGGTATGGAGTCCCCACCAGCGTCACTGCCCCAAAACTCGGTGCTGCAATCGTTGCGCCGATCGGCATTTGCCGATGATGCCGATGGCAACGAGCCTTCACGTTCAAGACGCTCGCCACCTTTGCAACCAGACGAGACCTCGTTCAGCCAGCGAATTCTTCAAAGGAATCTCGGGCGCAATAAATTCCCGATGTCTTCCAGCCTTCCAAGGCCTATCGGTCACATGATTTCAGATGACAGCGTATTTGATAACTCTGAGGGTGAGGATCTTGTGCCAGCATCCTTGCTCGCCGATGTATTGGGTGAGCGTGGCAAAGAAATCAAGAACCGCAGGATGTCAAGGCCTGATCATGATGATGCTATCGTGGGATCGTGGCACCGAAGGAACAACACGGCGCCAAATACCCCTGGAGAGCCAACTAGCGTTGTGGGCTCGCCTGGATCTAGATTCGGACCCTTATTTTCACGAAGAGGGAGGGACGAAGATTCACCTATCTCTGCGATTGGTCATGTTGGTTCCCCTCTCCGCAACTCATACGCCCAAAAGCCAAGCCCTCCATTCGGGCCCATCGGCCGCCCTCAGGAACCGATGGATGGCGGATCCTTCATTGCTTCACCGACTAGGTCCGGACTGAGCTTACCCCATCGGAGTCTACTTTCGGCTACCACGCCTCGAACACCATCGACTCAGATCCCTGACCGACGTGGGCCTCCGAGTTCATCTATAACCGAAGAAGATCTCTTCCAAATTGACGACGTTGTTGAAGCATCGTCCAAAAAAACAGGTCAGAACAATAGCAAGCTCAGCGGTCTCGGCCTGGACCTACCGCCCCATGGCAATAGTTTGCATGGTCAATTTTTGCATTTCTAAATATATTAACGGTTGATATAGAGGACCAATATCTGATTCGCACCTGATGAAGGGGATGACAGAACATCTATCCTCCAATCTGTGCCTTCGAAAGGATGGGTTGTGCAAAACGATCTCGGAATATACCGCGGGTTCAGCCTATCAAATTTACGTCCATGCGTACGATTTTCCTTGGAGCCTTCTTTCCCAGCCTGCAAGTTGATGACGATTCAGCCCTGAATTTCGAGCATCTGAGCACCTGATTCAGTTTCACTATCTACTA
Source organism: Orbilia blumenaviensis (assembly GCA_036872755.1). NCBI lineage: Eukaryota > Fungi > Ascomycota > Orbiliomycetes > Orbiliales > Orbiliaceae > Orbilia > Orbilia blumenaviensis. The sequence goes on from JAVHNS010000015.1 coordinate 648,473, forward strand.
TTTCTATTTTACGAATATTCATGAATAAGGAAAGACAAAAGTTTTATTTGGCTTCTCTTTTTCAAGGTTTTTCTGATATCTCATTTTTTATTTTATTTTTTCTATTTTTTCGGAATCTCCCCAAAAAACGAAAATCTTTACCGGTCCTGGTGTTCTTGCGGATGTCCCTTCTTCGGAGAAGGACGGTTGCCTTGATACTTTCTTCCTTATTTCGTCCTGCACCATACCCCCTTTACAAAAGAATAAATGCGCATTTTCGACAATTTTCTTTTCAATCTCAAAAATTGCACATTGAGGAGCGATATCGTTTTTGTCGGTTGTTGTAGTTGCCTGCATCCTGTTGCGGAGGTGTTCCCTTGTTTTCCCGTCAGCCCACTTCATTTTTCCCCATTCAAATTTGCTGAATATAGATTTTACTTTTGTATGCTTTGTCCGTCGCTTGTATGATTGATAGGAGATGATTTCCTTTTGTCTTTCCTAGTCACCTGCCCCTGGGGATGTATAATGATGTTCATGTGATTTAGAAGCACCCTATTCCTCTTCCATGTATTCGTCCCTTCTCCATTTCCCCGCTATTTTCTACATCCTGCCATCCTTGACTCGGTTCGAACTTTCAAACAAAAAATCAACTATCTGCTTTTGTCATCGCTTTTCGTCATCTCATTTGTGCTGTCTGGCCTTTATTTTACTACTATATTACTAAAAAAAAGCTACCTAATCCGTTAATGTATTACGAATCCTCCCCTTCCCCCTTGATCTCTAGCTTGCGCAACTAACCCCTCCACTCAATCAAACCCCCTCTTTTGCGTATACACATTTTGTTTTCAGGTTATCCAAGGTCTGCCAAGTGCCTACGTTCTTTTTTCCCAATTATTTTCGTATTTTAAACCCGGAAATTAGTTTTTGCTTGATTTCCTGTATATTGCGGTAGTTGATTTTTCTTCTATCTTATCAACCCGAAGCTCAGGCGTATTTTTGTTTGATACCATGCATATGTATGTGTGTAGAACCCTCTTTTTTTATTTTTGGAGAGAAAGGGCGCGAAGGAGGGGTCTACTTAGTTTTACAAGCTTCCTTTCAGCTAGCTAGCTCCGATATCGTAAAAAAACTAACAAATAAGTAATGAGATAATGATCACCTCGGTCGAGGTACTTGTCGTTTTCCCGAAGGCTCTCTAAAGCTCTTGGTTAAGCCTGTAAGGGTGTTAATTGCGGTAGGTTGATTCTTAACACTAAAATTTAATTAACGGCTGTTAGCACTGTGTATGGATTAGACACTTGAAAAAGACAATGGTCTTGCTAGCTAGCTTCTCCAGTATGGTAAGCTGGGTTATTTTAGTTCAAGACCGTCGGTTCGTATGCCGAGTTATGGTTTCATTTCCTTTTTTATTTTAATTTGAAATACCTATTAAGGTATTAATGCCTAGCCAGTAAGTAGCATTCGTATATATACATTGACGCTTTTCGATAAAAAAGAAAGCACGTGGTGTAGAAACAAAATGATATCATAAGAAAATCTTCAACGAATCGTTCGCCAATTATGACACCTTGCCTACCCTTTACAACTCATCCTTTGGCTTCTCAGACTCAGCTGCTTTATCCTCCTTCTTCTCTTCCTTGGTTGCCTTTTCTTGTTCTCCCAAAGCCTCCTTTTGTACTAACGCCTCTCTCATATTCTCAACACCCTTAGCCTGTACCTTCTTAGCCAACGCAGCAACTTCGTCGTCATACTCAGTCCACTCAGGAATCTGTCTCCTGGCTCTATCAAGCTTAGGCTCCTTTGTCATGGGGTTATTGCATAAATCGATCGTCTTAGCGGTCTTGAAGCTTTCATCGCTGCACCAGGTCTCACACCATAACCAGTCTTGAGGAAGCGAGAAGATTGGAAGCTGGCGTTGCATGTTGTTTGGTAAGTCCTGATCGAGGTTGGAGAGACTGTTAGGGTCGGCGGAGAGTTGGTGGTATTGTTGACGGAGACGATCTCCAGCGGCGAGCTGACGGAAGATCTTGAGGTCGACGACAAAGAGGGCGCTTTGCAAAGTAATTATGGTTAGCTTTTTGTGAACTGCCGGTGGTATTTGCCGGAGGCGTTCTTATGCATACCTGATATGATACTTCAAATCTCCCAACATCTGCTTCCAGTATCCTTGCTTCCAGAATCTGTATCCCTCAATCTCGGTTCTAGAGTCACACATTGGTGTGAATCCATAGACGGCTCCTCCCAAGTCAAGATCAACGAGCTCCTTCAAATCAGTTCGTACGATCTGGTCTGCATCGACGAAGATGATCTTGTCAAGGTTAAGAGGGAACAAAACATCTAAGAAGAGGATCTTGTAACCCCAGATCTCTCTTTGCTTCTCCTTTTGATCACGAAGCCAATGGGGCCATTTGTATGTTACAAGTTCGTAATCGAAGTTGTATTCCTTAGCCATGACGGGCAAGAAATCCTAATGGGGTTGTTAGTTGAAGTATCTTAAATGGAGCATAAAGTGAGGTCGTACCTTGAACGCCGGAGACAAGAAGTTCTCGATGAACCAGAACTTGACGGTGTGTTTTGTGTGTCTCATGACGCTAACCATCATAATATTCAAGAATCGCTCATACAAATGTCCACTGGCAACTGAGAAGATATTGATCTCTGCAGGAGCCTTTGTAACACCATTTTCCTTTTTCTTTCCAAATCCAAACTTAGAAAGAAGCCCCTCTGCAAACCCAGCGGCTTTATCAGCGGCATTGTCAGCCGAATCCAACGGCGCAAGGACATTGACGCTGTTATAGCCCTTGTTGCGCTTAAGCCTTGGGAACAAGGTAACGCCGTTCAAGCTCATAAGTGTAATATCCTGAACATCATCCTCAGCGTTGTTGATTGCGGTAAATCCGGTGGTTCCAAGGCTTTGGATGGAGAAAACATCAGATGAACGACCGGGTTTAAGGCGGATTTGCCAGTGGCCGGGGTTGGATTTTAATTGGAAGTATCCAAGATTGGACATGACAATAGTATCCTGCATGACTGGGTTCTGGGGAGTTCCAAGTTCAAGCTGGGCGCCAGAGGAGGGTTCATTGCGAGTGGTATCACGGGAGTGGCCCTCGATAAGAATGTTCTTCAAAACATATGTAGCGTTGAGATCAGATGTCCCAAAACGCTCCTTGAAGGTCTGAAGTTTGATGTTGTCGAGATCATGAATGGTTTCGGAAGGAGTAACTAGCCACGATGGAGGGACATCCATGCTGAGGGAGTACAGAGTTTTATCTGGAAGACCGATAAATTGGGCCTTGGGGTCCAAAATATCTCCGTTCTGGTCGAACTTGGGCTGGGAAGAGAGGACATGGCGGTAATACCTTTTGATGGGGACTTCACGAAGGTTATCGGAAGGGTTCAAGAAGGTGTAGATACCAACTCCGTCCATAGACATGAGGACACGAAGAATTGGTGCCCACTTTTGTCCGACTTCACTCACAGGGTCAAGGGAGACGAAGAATCTGAAGGTTGACCACATTGGATCTCCCGCGGTGAGAACAGTCTTGCCTCTCTTCCATTCCATATATTTGTTGGTCCTGACGGGCATGTTACCATTCGCAAGACTGGTATTTTCGCCTTCAAGCAAAGAGGTGACCGTAGAGGTAAGTCGTGCCTTATAGTTTGCAGCCCTAAGTCTCGGAAGTACCTTCAAGTTCTTCGCAGCGTTTAGTATGGGCGTAATTCTGGTCTTCAATTCAACCTGAACAAGAGTATCCATGTCTTCCACGGTCCAAACAGCATCTTTATCGAATGGACCAAGAAATCTACCATTCACAAGAATAGCTCTTTCGCCAGGCTTCAACTTGAATTTCCTTTCTATAACGGGAGAAGCGTCACTCCAGAACTTCTCAGCAGCAACCTTGTCTGGGAGAGCCCAACCAGAGGTCTTTGCATCTTCACCGAAAACCTTTTGGCCATCGATCTTAAGATCGACAAAATCTTTCTCTGGCTTGATTTCCTCGATGATCTTCTGGAGAATACCAGGGTTCCCGAGAACCTCGGGTCTTCCAGCCAAGGAATGGAGCAGTGCAGAGAGGGTTGGAAGCCCGGTCTTATCGCCTGGGTTAGAAATAGCCGTGATGGAAATTCCGGGTGTGGAGTCTTGAAACTTGGAAGCTGCTGCTAAAAGGTTGTACCCACTCTCAGTATCAAAGTCTCCAATAACCCAAACATCAGCCGATAAGGTCTCTTTTTCCTCAACAAGCTTTCCGGGGAAATGTGGGAGTTTGTCAAAGATCTCGGGGTTCGAGTCGAAGAGATCGGCTATATTGATAAGAGCGACCTTTTCATCCGCAGGGAAAATAGCGATGTTCCTCTTGGGGAGAGGGCTGTCGAGTATGAAGTCTTGGATATCAGCGTTGTCGTTGAGTATACCCTTTTCAACGGCATCTTGCATTCGTTTTACGTCCTTCGGGAAGGCGCTGGATAGAGTCCGAATCCAATCATCGCCGAAAAAGTCAACAATACCGTTGACGAGAAAGGGATATGGTCGGTCAATAACGCCAAACCTGGCCTCCCAATGTCCGGCTGCTTGGGCTCTGCGTTGAAATTCCTTCGATTCCATGACAGCGGAGAGGGAAACTTCGGGGCTACCATCGCGGCGAGTTCTTCCCTTGGTAGCGTGTTGCACGTACTCTGGAGCAGGGTACCTGACGCCGTGCTTGTCTGCCTGAAGACCATCTCGGATATAGCTTACAGCGGTTTCCAAATCGTAGGATTCCAAAAGAGCGCGGAAAATCCTGGAGTTCGCGGAACCGAGGTTATTCCGTACGACTGGGACGATACCGATGGTTAGAGCAAGCTCTCGAACAATCATCAGATGTAGCTTCTCGGTGATCAATTTCAAGTCGTCACGATTAGAGAAGTCGAGCGGTATGACAACGGTGTGGATCTTCTTGCTAATAGCTGCAAGTTGACCGCCGTATTGAGGAGTCATAACCTCTTCGATCGAGTCAGGCCAGGTACTATATCTTTCATCTTTTTCTAGATCGTTGAGCCAGATGATGGCGCCACTTTCGCCTTCCTGTTCGCGGTAATCAAAGCGAGGTGGGTTTGGTGCGAGCCTAGCATCGGTGATATTTTCATGAATGATAAGGTCAAGGGTTTCCTGCTGATTCAATCCAAGCTGGCGAATTTGGAGTCCATGATGACGTTCACGTCGCATTATACCAATAAGATTTGACGCTGTGACTTCAGAGGGGTCTAATGCCATCCCGTTGAGGAACATGATGTTGTAACCGGCAGGGACAAAGATTTCTCGGTTGTCACTATGTTCTTCTACCCATTCGTTCAGAACGCCACCCATTGTGCCGATGGTATGTGCATACTTCGGAAAGTCGGATAGGATCTTCATAAGCATGTCTGGGGGGAAGATGCCGCTCTTGGTAACGAAATTTGCCGTCTTGAAACCGATATCTCCAACATTCGCATGGGATAGAGGGAGGAGGTCCCTAAGATCCCTAACAGGATCATCGACATCTACCAGGTCCCATAGAGGGAACCGCTTCTCACCCGGTTTTAGGTTTTCCGGAGCTCTGAACTTATAAGTTGGTGATGGTTTGGCTGACGATTCAGTGGAGGAGGAAGCATCAGAAACAGCTGAGCCTCCTTCCTTTGCGTCCCTGTCGTCTATAACTAGGTAGTCGGTTTTCTTCAAAGATAGACCGACACCATACCCACTCAGCCCAACAGGTTTGGGGTTTTTTAGAGATGGGGATGGCTTGTATCGGATTCTATAGGCGATTCCAGCTTCGTCGGCCGCTTTTGTCATTTCTGTATATGCCTTTGGAAACTCCTTCTCGATGATATCGATGTAGAGTGTGACCAGTCCTTTCCTGGTATCCTCTGTATTGAATCTGTCGAAAGCAATCGTCTTGACTGCAGCTCCGGACTCAGGCTTGACCTTTGAAAGGTCTTGGGGGTTGCAGCTTTTAGTTTCGCCATCGTCGAACCATACTGGACAGCTCTTTCCTTTGGGAAAATCGACGCTATTGGAGTAGTATTGATATTGCGCTTCAACCCGAGGCGCCGTTTCTCTGAGGGATATGCAAAATTTCCAGGTGGGTAGAAAACGGTGGTCTAACAGTTCGTTTTTTTCGACATGTGCCACCACGCTCTCATACATCTCTTTATCCGAATCTACAATCTTGATTGTCCCGGACTTGATGAGGTCTAGGAGTGTGAAATAGAATGCTGGCTTTTCCAGTCCTGCGCATTCTCTATTTAAATGTTAGACACAATTGAATATCCAAGATAATTCATTATTCAAAAATCGTAATCAAGTCAATTGAAACTCACAAGATTTCCAGTATGTAGGGACCTGCATTCCATGCTGTCTTTAGACTCAGATTGAGGCCTTCCCACTGCTTCACCGTCCCAGGTTCCTCGATATCCTGAGGTTGGCTGCGGGCGTATACTTGCTGGAAAGACGCCAATGCCAGGACACTGCTAAGCAGTGCCCTCCGGCTAGATTTCTGGGTCTGGAGTGTGGAGAACCACATTCTGCCCGCTTAATATCTTGAGCTTTACAGCACAGACGCGGTTTTGGTGGTGAATTGGTGTAAGCGAGAAGTGGCCTTCTGATGATAGCTAGCTGTAGTTGCAATTGAAGTCGCCTGCCACCATGTTAGCTTGGGATATGCCAACAGGTTAATTGGAGCATAGATGAAGATGGATTCGGCGGGCTGAACATACTTATCTACAGCTGGAGCCTTCCATTGACGTCAATTGGAGGCCACCGTGGTCGCGTTTCGACAATCTGGCAACTTTAGCTTAGGATCACAGACAGAAGCCTGGTCTGTGTGTAATGTGTCTACCCCAGATGCGGGCAGATGTGGTAATTCCTTTTTCAACCGGAGCCAATCAGCACCAATTTTCCGCTGTGGGCAGTCAGAGGAACCCCCACCAAGCAAATACTAGCATTAGACCATGGTGCGATAAAGCCCTTACGGCGGACGGCGGGCAGACAGGTCGTCCAGGTGCCAGGCATCAAACGGACTAGATTTCACCGCCAGTCGGGTTTGGTCCGGTTATAACTGCTCGCTCTTCTGGGCACTGACGGCTTGAAAAAGACTAGTGCTGAGAATTGCGCAGATTTGAGAAAGTCCAAGCATATCTGGTACCGAGGCATCTTGGCGGGCTTGGCTATCTAATCAGATCTCACGTGATATTAGTAACAACACCCAACACATTGTGGTATGAGCTCGATGCCAAGCAAAGGCCAGCCGAAGCTCGCGGCCACCAGACTGGCCGTTTTGTGTGGGAAAGCTGCAAAGTGTCCTCCTGAGCCCTGGACGCACGTCAAAGCAAGCTATTACCGACTACAGCGACGCCGACGACGACGACCGGATCCAGCTGGCCACAACTGCATCCACTCGCATCATCTCCGATACCAATCACTCGACCCCGAGACGCCATCTCCTTTGCTGGTTTCCCGTCTTCGAATTGGGCTCGATTCGCTTCACTGTGTTGTGGGGACAGTTAGGAGGAGGATAGAGCTACCAATAGCGACAAGTCTCCCGAGGGAGGGAGCTGTACCATATATCAACTTCATTTCGATCCGCTACTTTCTGATTCTACAACAATGCAGAGGTTAACTAAGGTCAGTCGGGGAATCAATTGCTATGAGATGGATATACATCATATGGCGGCGGCATGCTGACCATCTGTCGTGACGTGTTTGGTTGGTATATAGTTCGAGTCCAAGTCTTCAAGGGCGAAGGGTATCGCCTTCCATCCTAAGCGGTTAGTGGCTATCTTTGATATCGTATATAAATCTCATAGAAGTGGATGCTGATGGTATATATGTTGCAGACCATGGATCCTTGTCTCTCTCCATTCCTCGACCATCCAGCTTTGGGATTACCGAATGGGAACCCTTATCGACCGCTTCGAGGAACACGATGGACCTGTCCGAGGTGTCGATTTCCATAAAACCCAACCATTGTTCGTGTCAGGTGGTGACGACTATAAAATCAAGGTCTGGAGCTATCAAACGAGAAGGTGCCTGTTCACCTTGAACGGACATCTCGATTACGTCCGCACTGTCTTTTTCCATCACGAATTACCCTGGATTGTCAGCAGCAGTGACGATCAGACTATCAGAATATGGAACTGGCAAAACCGTAGCTTGAGTATGTCGGATTTCGGACTGAATGGCGCGTTATTAGATCGAAGCGCTGACTGTTGTTAGTTTGCACTATGACTGGACATAACCATTATACCATGTGCGCCCAGTTCCACCCGAAAGAAGACTTAATTGTCTCCGCATCTCTCGACCAGTCAGTTCGAGTCTGGGATATCTCAGGGCTTCGTAAGAAGCACTCGGCCCCGACTTCCATGAGCTTCGAGGACCAAATGTCTCGGAACCAACAACAACAGGCCGACATGTTCGGTAATACCGATGCAGTGGTCAAGTTTGTTCTCGAAGGTCATGATAGGGGAGTTAATTGGGTCGCTTTCCACCCTACTCTGCCACTGATCGTTAGCGCAGGTGACGATAGGCTCGTCAAACTGTGGAGGATGAGTGGTATGTTGCTTGTATTCTGCGCGCTGGCGGTATATCGCTAATTTTAGTATAGACACAAAGGCGTGGGAAGTCGATACATGTAGAGGGCACTTCCAGAACGCATCTGCCTGTCTGTTTCACCCACACCAGGACCTCATTCTTTCCGTGGGCGAGGACAAGACGATTAGAGTCTGGGACTTAAACAAGAGATCATTGGTGCAAACTTTCAAGCGCGAGAACGACAGATACTGGGTTATCGCTGCACATCCGGAAATCAATTTGTTTGCTGCAGGTCACGACAATGGCGTTATGGTTTTCAAACTCGAGCGTGAACGACCAGCATATAATCTGCATCAAAACAACTTGTTCTTCATTAACAAGGAGAAGCATGTCCGAAGTTTCGATTTCGCAAAGAATACGGAAAGTCTGTCTATGGTCAGCCTGAAGAAGCTTGGAAGCCCGTGGATTCCACCTAGGACGTTGAGCTATAATCCTGCAGAACGTGCGGTCCTCGTTACGTCCGCTGCTGATGGCGGTACCTACGAATTAATCCCTCTGCCAAAGGACGCCACTGGTGCCGTTGAGCCTACCGATTCAAAGCGTGGTACTGGAAATAGTGCCGTCTTCGTTGCTAGGAACAGATTCGCCGTTTTCAGCTCCCAAAATCAACAGATCGATATCAAGGATCTTTCTAATAGCACAACAAAAACCATCAAACCGCCAGTTTCAATCAACGACATTTATTTCGGTGGTACTGGTTGCTTGCTTCTCTGTGCAGCTTCCTCTGTTATTCTATATGATATCCAACAGAAGAAGACCCTGGCAGAGCTACCTGTTAGTGGTGTTAAGTATGTTGTTTGGACTGCAGATGGAACACAAGCCGCTCTCCTTAGCAAACACAACATTGTCATTGTCAACAAAAACCTTGAGCAGTTGAGCTCGCTGCATGAAACTATTAGAATCAAGAGTGCTGCTTGGGACGACTCAGGAGTTCTTCTCTACTCTACCCTTAATCACATCAAATACACACTTCCTAATGGGTAAGATATCTTCTAACCTCAAGTTGAAGATTGGGATTCTAACCAGTTTATAGTGACAATGGTATTATTAAAACCCTCGATCAAACCGTTTACCTCGTCAAGGTTAAGGGCAAATCCGTATACTGCTTAGACAGGGCTGCTAAGCCGAGACAAATTCCGATTGACCCGACTGAATATCGATTTAAGCTCGCCCTCGTAAAGAGGAACTACGAAGAGATGCTGCATATCATTCGAAACTCTAACCTTGTCGGCCAGGCCATCATTTCGTATCTTCAGAAGAAGGGATACCCTGAAATCGCTCTTCAATTCGTTCAAGATCCAGCCACCAAATTTGAACTGGCGCTTGAGTGTGGAAACCTTGAGGTAGCTGTTGAGATGTGCAAGGAACTCGATCGACCACAGCTCTGGCAAAGATTGGGAACCGAAGCCCTCAACCAAGGAAACCACCAAGTTGTTGAAATGACATACCAGAAGCTTCGAAACTTTGACAAGTTGAGTTTCTTGTATTTGATCACTGGAGACTCTGAAAAGCTCAAGCGTATGGGCAAGATCGCGGCACACCGAGGAGACTATATGTCCCGCTTCCAGAACTCCCTGTATCTTGGTGATGTAGCCGAGCGGATAGAACTCTTCAAGGAGATTGACCTTTATCCATTGGCCTATGTCACTGCCAAGGCTGCCGGTCTCCACGACGAAGCTCAAGAAATTCTTGACGCTACCGGGTTGACAGAGGATCAGGTCAAACTTCCCTCGCCTGGAACTGCTCTTTCTCCTCTCCGTGCCGTTACTGAAACCTACAAAGCGAACTGGCCCCTCAAGGCTACCTCTCTCTCATTCTTCGAGAAAGCGCTTCTTGGCCAACTTGAGGATCTCAAGATCGAAGATGAGCCGACCCCGGCCACCAACGGATTTGGCCTTGAGGATGAAGACGTAGATGGCGATTCCAAGAGACCGAATGGCAACCTCATGGAAATTGACGAGGAGGAAGTTGACGCTGCTGGCTGGGATATAGGGGACGATGATCTCAACATTGAGGATGCTCCAGAAAGTTTCGTCGACGTCCAAGGTGGCGATGCTAGCGGTGCCGGCGCCTCGGAAGCTGACAGCTGGGTCCGAAACAGTGGGATCGCTGCCGATCATGTTGCTGCTGGTTCTTTCGAAACAGCTATGCAACTTCTCAACCGTCAAGTTGGTGCCGTTAACTTTGCTCCCCTCAAGCCCAGATTTATGGAAATCTATCAAGCCAGCAGAACGTACTTGCCGGCCACTGAAGGTCTCGAGCCATTGGTTAACTACATTAGGAGAAATCCTGATGTTACTGATGGAAGGAAGGTATTGCCCTTCATTCCAAAGGACATCGAGACCATCCGTGCTGGCGACCTACAGAAGGGCTATGCTTCGATGAAGGCCAATAACCTAGCTGAAGGTGTTATTGCCTTTAGAGATGTTCTGCATTCCATCTTGGTTACTGCTGTTACAAATAAGGATGAAGTTGAAGATGTAAGTACCTCATCCGGTCTGCCTCATAAACGCCATTTCCCGCTAACTATCTGGACTAAAGGCCAAGCAAATGATCCAATCCGCGACAGAGTATATCACCGGCATGTCGATAGAGCTAGAACGAAGAGAACTGCCAGACACCCCAGAAAATATCAAACGTAATTTGGAACTGGCCGCCTACTTCACAAAGCCGCAGCTGGAGGGCACGCACAGGACTCTGGCACTGTTGGCTGCTATGAAGGCAGCTTACACCAAGAAGAACGTCTTATTGGCGGGACACTTCGCGAATAAGGTGCTCGAGATTGGAGGATCTGGCAAAATGCTTGAACAGGTATGTTATCACAGCGATGTTATGGAATTTCGAGGATATTTACTAATAGCGTCATCAAACAAATAGGCTCGCAAAATAAAGACTGCTAGCGAACGCAACGCCAGCGACGCCATTGAAATTGAGTATGACCAGTATGCCGAGTTCGATGTCTGCGCTGGCACCCACACCCCAATCTACTCTGGTTCGCCTCTGGAACAATGTCCTTTCGATGGTAGCAAGTATCACAGTTCGTGGAAGGGTAAAGTTTGCGCGGTTTGTGAAGTTTGCCAGATCGGTGCACCGGCTAGTGGGCTACGGCTTTTGGCTGCTTAATTGTTGAGTAGCACGCCTGTCAAGCTCCTCAGAAGCTAGTTTTAGTCGGGTAGTAGTGAACCTATTTAGCAAGTATCCCTTTTTTTTTCGAGTGTAATATTCTTTTTTCACTCTTATTACTCTATTCAAAACTTTTTTTCCTTTTTTTTTGTGAAATCTTCCTACTATAATCCATCGACCCTTTTTTGGTGGGTGTTTATAAGTTTTTTTGTTGGGTGGCGATACCGTTGCCGTTACTGTCTGGTAGGGGATGAAGCGGAGAGGATCTATGTTGCTGTGCAGGTCCTTTTAGGATTCTGGAAAAGTAGGGGCAAATAAAAGGAATACATCTATTTTTAAAACTAGGGGTATTGAAAAGTCAGGCAAATACCTTCTTAGGAATATCAGAAATTAGTCTCGTAGTAAAATCATAACCGGGGATTTGTAGAACTTTAGAGCTCCATATCACTCTAAGGTTTCAGGATGCCAGCGTCACTTGACCGCTTGTGATAGGACTAGGCTGGAAGTACTGAATGACCGTGAGGAGGGCTGAGGGAAATATCTCTCTAAGTAGAATTGATTCCATCTATGTACAAAAGTGAGAGTTTCTAGATGTTCTAGCTATATGCAAAAGGTTGTGAGGGATCTGTGAGGCCCTTAAATAAAATACTGTCGCTCACAAAGGTGTGGAGATACTAAGTAGCTCAAGCTGCAATTTTCTGGATCGCAGCTTACTGTATTTCTCTCATAAACCCCCCAGGGAAAATGAGAGCTTCAATCGCACCGTCCATCCTTCCAGCCGTCCTTCCATCTCTCCCTCCAAAGATTACAATCAAACTCCTGTTTCCCCAACTTTCTATTTACTTCATTATGCGCTTTACACATCCACCGTCCAAAATCCTCCTGAGTATCCAACTTCGGCGAATTCTCGGGCTGCTTCATCCACGTTGTAAAATCACCTGCGCAGAACCAACAGGGATATACACGTCCCAATATCGATAAAAACTGTTGCATATCAGACTTTTGAGATTGGGTTGGGGTTTCGGGATATGTGGCTGTTATTGAGTGGAGGAGTGTCCATGTGGAACGACCGAGTTGCTCTACATCTGGAGGACAATCGGATGGGTATGCTGGGGGTGGGGCAATTGCTGCTGCTAAAGCAGAGGGTTTTCCCTTGCCACCGCCAGTGAGCATGCGAGATAGATTTGTCATGTCACGGGCTGAATTGCAGGTACGGCATCTGGAAATTATATAGGAAGGAATGGGTTAGAATTCATGCGACCTTGATTTTGGTATTCGTGTGTTATTTTGTGTGTTGGATAAACCTACGGTTTTCCATCCGGACCTAGAACAATACCGGATTTTGTGACTGATCCCTTGTGCGCCGGGGCTTGTGGGAGATGTGAGCTCTCTGACGGCGGCTGGTCATTGTCGGGGTCTGCAGCTGTCATCTTTGCCAATTTTGCGTAGCAGATAGTCTTTCTTTTACGTGTAATTCTTAGGGAAAAGAAATTAAAGAGCGGAAGGGCTTCCGTCGTTTTTTTTAGACTCAAGACCTTCCAGGTTTTGCGACAGAATTTTGTAGGCTTAGAAATCAGAGGTTTTTTATGTCAGCGGGAAGGCGGGATTTTGCAACAGAAGGTTTTGTGTTGCTGGTGGGTTGTGCGGCATAGCTGATGTATCGACGTGTGCATCCGAGTTTGACCGTAGGTGCTTAGGTCAGAACCAAATTTCGGTAGAGAACAGAAAGACGTAAGCTCAGATAGCCTGCTTGGATGAAAATAAACTATCTCCAACATATAAATACTTTACGCCCTCAGACCAAATTATAAACACTTTTCTGCTCTCGCCGTAATAACATACGGCTTTAAATATGGGATCCAATCTTGCAGTTTATAACCTCGATATTTTTGCAACATGTTTTCGTCTTTCTTCGGCTCTAGGATACTACTGCGGGTTATATGTTTTAAGATTCCGTTAGCAATATTATAGATTTGTAATTTGCGGTTTACGAATAATTCAAATATGTCTTGCGCTAAATGGTGGAGAATTTATGATTGAAGTTTTTTTTAAAAAAAGTGGTTATGAAAACGCAACGACGACCTAAGAAAAACTGTATCCCAAACTGGCAGTATTTTAATCTACACAGCCTGTATAATGGCATGCAAATAAACAAGTCCGAATAATAATTTGTTAATAAAGTTTAAACTTGTATGATTACTTGAGGGGAAAAACAGTCGAACTAATTGTATTTACGGACCGCCGCTCCCCTCTCCATTCATCCGTTTTGTCATTCCGCAGATGTCGAATTCCAATGCAAAACCCTCAAAAGAAAATGGGTTATTGAGTGATCAGAGTTCTCTAGCATTTAGAGGTGAAAATCGTACATCTCTCGAGTGTGTCTGGCTATTTTGGAGAGCAGGCAGTTGTTGCTCTCCGTTGAACTATCCAAGTTTACGATCTAGTCGTTGAAAGCTCTGTATTACGTAAAATAAGGGGGAATATGACGGTGATGATGATGTTGACAGGAAGACGGAATGTTGCAGCTGAATACCTAATCTACCCGAGACCAACATAAATACAAACAATCTTTTTTATACGAAGCCGAGTCGCCTCGTGAATTCTGAGGAGAGGCTCTCATAACGGCGACATATTTGAAAAATATTTCCTCCACATAGTCTCTTCCGAATTCCATGACTTCATATGAAGCCTTTATAGGCAAGAAGCCATACATCGGTCATCTAAATTTTTTTGGGTGTACTACATATCTATAGGCCCATAAACTCGGCATTGATGATAAGTTGATTGGTTTTCTCAAGTCTCTCCTCATCCAGTCTGCCAGAATAATGTATTATACATGCTCTTGTTGTTCCTTTATAGCCTTACCTAGGTACCTAGTTACTGGCTATTTATGACCCTTTGTTAACAATAACTGTACTATGCGAACGAGGTACTACCGAGCCCTTGGCTGTACCCCGGCACCATCACCATATCTGTTTGGTGGTTGTCTATTTCTCGTGCTTCTTCGTGCCGTTTTGTGTAGGCTCAACAATACAGTACAGTATGCGTAGGCTCAACAGTACTATTAGAAGTTCTGTTTATCGTATGTTGATTGAGATCTTTTCAAACTGTGTCCCCCAGACACCAAATCTTGGGAGCTTGTCGTTACCAGTACGTCCACAGCTTTGGCTTCCCCGAGTCCCGCCCGCAGGATTGGGTTCCGCCATCGCTGCTGGCTTCGGGTGAAGCACCAAACTATAACATTTACTATGCAGAATGAGTTTAAGAAGTTCGATGGTTTTATTAAAATCCTCTCTTCGAGGAAACTATTTATATTATGGAATTCTTTATTTATTCCATATTTTATAATGGTTTCATAAAACGGTGTAACTTGCTCATATGCTCTCACACCTTCTCATGACAGACACTTACATCTAGTTAATAATTGGCCCGTAAATATGTTACAAATAACAAACACAAATAGCGTGTAAATATTATTATAGCAAAAAAGAAGATACCTGTATTCTAGAACTCAATCAACTCATCAGCGGAAATGAAAATTTTAAGTGTCCCGGGCTCATAACCTATAAGCTGTATAGCTCGGAAGATTGATGAGTTGAGTTCTAGAATACAGGTATCTTCTTCTCTGCTATAATAATATTTACACGCTATTTGTGTTTGTTATTCGTAACGTATTTACGGGCCAATTATTAACACATTATCCCTCAACAGTCTTGGCAAACTCCACCCTCACCGCACCATTGTTCGTCCATTTGAACTTTAAATAAGTTGTCTTGTGCCGACTAGTAATAGATGGTGTTAGCGAGCTGAGAATTCAACTCTACCTTCAGAAATTAGAATAGTGCCATGAACATTACCATATCTAATGTCTTGGTGTTTGTTTTGTATTCTAGTGTCCAAACTATGGACCTTAGAAGTGGAAGACCCAGTTGCCAATTCCAACGATGGCGGCCTGCTACTAGCTAGGCTAACCATGATGCCGGCTAGGGAGGTATAACTGCAGGAGTGGGATTCTTGTCTCGTAGACCAGACGCGTGGCGTGGAGTTCTTCTGGTATAAACAGCTTTGGCTATTTGCTTGTTTGTTTGTGTGAATGTCAGGGGAGGGTCTGTTCTATCCGTTGGCTCGTGATAGATCTTGTGAGAGGCGAGGACGCTTGAAGTTTTGATTATCTTATACGTAAGCTTTGTTCTTGGGTGAAGGAAAGGAAAGGAAAGAAGGAAGGAAGGGAAATTTTAGGGGGAAAAGGGTGGGTTTATAGGTAGGTCAAAAAGGCTGCCACCGTTATGCAATTGCACAACGATTTGTGAATATTTTTTTTATCGATCACTGGTACTGAAAACACGATAAAAAAGGTGGCAATTAATCGCTCCAGGCAACCGGAATACAAACTTGGCAGATGATGAATTCGAAGGCCTGTCTCGTCCCTGTCTAGGAGTAATGCTACCTAGGACCGGTAGTACCTATGGGCTGTAGTCCAGATAATAATCGATAAAAATTTTACTGTGACTGACGTGCAGAAACCCAAACGTAATCTTTTACAAATGTGTATAGGATCAAAATTATATTTTTCAAGGTTTCGGTATTACAATTCAAGGGTTCTTGGATTCGAAAGCTGCTAACTACCACATATGTATATACGAACGCTCAAACTATCTTAAGCTGAGATATCTGCATCTTATCTAACCCAATCAATCAACCGATATCACGTGGTACAAAGCTTTCTAGTCGCAAATGCCGCTGATTTACAGGGGTCCCGTGGGGTAGCACAAAGCTTAGAACTGCGGCACGTGGGGCATTTCCTTTTTATCCTGTGCTACGGACAACTATAATTAAAAAATGCCAAGTGCGTGGTATCCCGATATCATGCAGAATTTACCTCCCAAATAGGTTCTAGATAGCTACCTAGGTAGTTTACAGCTAACCAGTTTTCGCACGGCTCTTCACGGCTGGCTAGGCATTAACTAGATACTGCAACCTGCTTACAGCTTTGTCTAGCTAAATTTAGTGTTGTCGGTTAGACTTCGAGCATGGATATGCACGAACCGGGGCTGGGATATGAATATAAATTGCATTTGATCTAGTTCTGTTGCAATCTTGGGATACCTTTTATTTTGCATTCTTAGTTTACAGCCTTGCCTAATTTTTTCGCCAATTGATACCGTGGGGAAAAGCATTTGTGTAATAACCCGGTGTAGTCAGCGCCGCAGTTCTAGCTTTACCTCGACATTAGGTATTTAGATAACAACTGGAAAATGGCGACAGCAGCAACTTTAACCCCCTCTGCTGTCGACACGGCAGCCGACAGTGGCGCGTGGGCCGCCCTCAAAGGGAAGATAAAGACACACTATGATCTGCTATCCGAGTACTATTATTCTCTGTGGTAAGTGCTCCAGAACCCAATGCCGTCGACACCGAGTTTGCATACCCCAGGAGAATTTTTTGCTAAATGACATCATTGCCAAAGGGGTGAACACATCCACCACGGGTACTTTCTTGATGACCCGTCGGATACCAAAGAAGCTGCCCAACGTCGTCTCATTTCTCTATTGCTCGAGCGCTCGAATGTATCGACTGGTTCTAGAGTTCTAGACGTTGGGTGCGGCGTCGGGGGTACTTCCCGCCAACTGGCGCGCGAGCACTCGTGCACCGTCACGGGTGTTACTATCAGCGGCAAGCAAGTTGAGATCGCAAAGCGATTGTCTAACGACGAGGCTGCAAAATTATCGCCGGAAACTACTGGCTCGGAAGGTCCTGAACTGGGAGAGTGGATTTCACTTCCGCCGGGGAAAGTCCGGTTTATCGAGTTGGACGCCGAGAAGATGGGAGATTATTTCGACGGGACGGCGGGTAAGGAGGGCGATTATGATGCTGTTTGGATTTCTGAGGCGATGAGCCATCTTCCGCATAAACAGCTGTTCTTCGATAATGCTTTTAAGTTGCTGAAGAGTGGTGGGAAGCTGGTAGTCGCGGATTGGTTTAAGGCCGAAGATTTGACGGACAAGCAGATGGAAGATGACATTAAGCCTATCGAAGGTAAACAAAAGAATCAGTTAGCTTGGGTTCAAACAAAGAAGCGACTAATGGATGTTCGATTGTCATATAGCGGGCATGTTATTGCCTCCATTGTGTACGATGTCCGAGTATGTCGAGCATGCCAAAACGGCAGGCTTCAAGGTGTATTCGGAGCCTCTTGATATCAGTGAGAATGTAAAAAAGACTTGGTTAGTTGATCGCTTTCCTCGTCCGTTAGAATGTCTGGATGTGCTAACCTTGCTCATATGATGGCTTGACAGGGACATTTCATTATCTCTGATCCAGAACCCATCTCTCTGGATGTTAGCGATCGCTGCAGGAAGGGAAATAATTTCTTTCCTAAGAGCTTTCCAGGCGATGAGGCGTGGATATGGCAACAAAACCTTCAAATATGCTGTTATAGCGTTTGACAAGGCTTGATATGGCGCCTGAGAGGCAGATGTGGTGACAAGTTATTTAGAATTTTTGAATGATTAGTTGTCGAAGGAAAATAAAATAGAATGATAACTATGAATATGATAGTATTGTAATACACCTGGAAACAGGTTCTTAAAGCAACCCGGAAAACTTTCTGTGATATATAGAGTCTGTGATATTTTACTCAATTAATATCACCATAACATTCGGGGGCCGTCGTCATTCAGTGCTGTAGTACCGACGAGGAATGGGCTGTTGGCTATCCTGGTGAAGTATTCCCACCTGATCCATGGATTGGAGGCTGTATAATACGTTTACCAGTAAGTACAAGTACTTAAGCAGGTAGTTAGACGACATTTCCCTAATGACCCTGGCAATGAATGGCTGGCCCTTTTATATGCGGCTAAGGATCTTTGTTTACCTAGGTATGTGGCAACGTCTTTGTGGTAACGTCTACCCTCAGCCACAGCAACCTAAGTATATAAACTAATTCACACCCCCCAAATACCTTTTTCTTCTTTCCTTCTCATCTTCACACCCCTAAAAAGTTTATTCATCAACTTCACCCTCCACCCCTAGCATCATCAGTCCCCTCTCCCCTCTTTTTAATCTTTATTACATAAATCGTGACAAGGTATCACTCCATAATCTAAGATCCTTCTAGTCTCTCAGGTCCATCCTTGGAAATGAGGGAGCAACGGGATTTGGAAGGAGACGTGGATGTCCGGTGAGGTGATAAATACAATGATCTTGTAATCATCACTATCATCATACCACACATCTATCACACAAGGCTATGTATATCCTCTTTCATTTACCATCATCACCAACCATCCCGTTCTTAATCTCAACTGCTACGGGCTATATGCTCCAAGCATTAGAGAGATACCGAGTGGACTGCGGCGAAGAATATTCTTCAGACGCGTAGTCCTTCGTGACAATTACCCTTCTGGGGACGCGTAACTGCTACCTCCAATGCTGGGATTTCCCCTCCTCCCTCCCCGACTTTCATCAATTGGGTTCACACACGCACATATGTGTGCCACGGTCAGCCCCTATCCTCATCATCATCATCATCCTCCATCCTGGAAACCATCTTTCGTGATGATTTCAGACTTCATCTTGTGTACTTTCGAGTGTACAGATGATTTCTGGCGGCAACGGAAAATCTACCCAGGAATCCAGTTTTGTGCTGGTAAGGGCCTTTCTTGGCTATAAGGATTCTCCTCTCATAGGTAAGTTTCCCAAATTTATATTCACTTCCGTAATCTGGATGGGATATGACTCAAACGAAGCTAACCCTTCTTGTCATTTAAATAGTTCGTGCTACAGTCCTTTGATACATAGCTTTATAGCTGTGTTGGCATTCGCACCCTCGGTCGTGTCGCAAAGGATGTTATGAATTTTACGGGACCCTGGGTTCATATCCATGGGATAAGGTACGCGTGTAACATCAAGAGCGTGTAACATAGATATAACCTTGCTAATAACTGCTTTAATTTAGGAGAACGTCCACGCAACGCCTCAAAAGATTAACTACACCCCCCGCGGGGTAGTAGTATATGCCCTGCCAGAGGCATGATCGAGGTCATAGTTAGAGGTAGAGATAAGCCAGTCGCAAGGCGACTCGGCACTACCTATATGAGTGTCAAAATGCAAGGACCTCACCTAGTGGCCCGGGGAAGAGCCCCGAGGCACTGACTATATGGAAACCCTACAGTGTAGGGGAGGAACCCATTTTTCCAGATGTCAATTCGCTCGCGACAAGCCACAAAACAACAGCACCAAAGCAATGACTGTTTGAGAGGCTCATACTCCATGTCCTCGAGCAATTTGCTCTTGAGTTGACTGGAGGAAGATGTCGATGCCCCTTCAGATCTCTTTTGAGGTATGAAGTAGGAAGCGTCACTCTTCAGATGACCCCTTCGGTCTTGGGAATTACCGCAGCTACTCGTCGAAATGGTTGGCGATAGATACCCCGTGTGCGAGAAACACCGAAAATACGGCGATGATGGGTTCGGCTGTAACAGCCGACCCATACCCCCCAACCACCACCAGAGACAATATGGACATGGGGCATTGGTACCTGCCCCTGTCCACGGCCCTAGCAATGTTGGACTGGAGTCCACATTGATCACGCAAGATGGGCCGGTTGAACTCTACGAATCCCCTTGTACAGAAGGGGAGGCGTAGGGCCACCGAAGAGCAAACTGCCCCCAAGAAAACCATTTGCGGGGGGGTTGCGGGATGGGCATTCATACGGAAAAAACGGTATCACCAAGATACCAAACCTGGTCGGCCTATATGGCCACCAGGGGCCCGAGAAATGGGCCAACCTTTTGCGTCGGGGCCGTCTTCAAAGAAATGGCCACAATGACCTACCACTATCCCAGGACGAGAGGAGGTACAGAGATAATGTGGCCTGGCAATATCAAAAGCTAGCAGAGACAATCCTCAATGGTTATGAGCCCCCATAGCGAGGGCATTTAGCCCCGCTATGTCAAACCGGCGTTGGCCTCATGTCTGCGGGGCGCTGATAAGAAAAATGATACAATGGCATTGGGGGATGGGGGGCATAAGTTCGAGACATGTGTGCGGGGAGGACCAAGATAGCAGTTCCTTCGAGGACGCATCTTAGGACCACCCGCGCCTGTCGAAGAACTCACCCCCCTCCCCCGGATGTGGTTTCTTCGGGCCGGCTTGGTGGTAGCCCCCGAAGCCAGCCCCCCTCCTTATCTCCCAAGCCTCTCAGGCTACCTCGGTCTCCAAACTCCTCAAGCCAATGAGGGTGGCCGGGTATCAGGGCAGGTCGTGTTGACGGGCTCGAAGGGGGGCCTGTCAGAGGCCTAGGGGGGAGCATCCCTTTTCGGAGGGTGCTCCCCAGCCATCAAATGGTCAGGGGATTGTCTCGCTGACCTCCCCCCGGGTGAGGGGGTCAGAGCCATATGCCAGGACGTCGCAGGGCAATTGCCCGAGACATAGGCTGCCTAAACCCACGAGGGGAGGCGTCCTATGACCACCATGTGCGCCGGGTGCCAAATTATCGATACGACGCGGCATAGTGGGTCGTCCTGACAGGAAAACGCTGGTCTTGTCAAAAGTTTTTTGTGGTGGTACAGGCACCATGAGTGCCGCAGACAGGTTGGCTACGGCCACCTGTTACATCAAAAATCGATCTGCCAATTGGCAGTTGATGAAATGTGTACAGACGTCTGGAGAAGAGGTATTTACAAAACGCATGTCATTATTTTGATAAACATAACAGCTAACGGTTTATTGGTTTTATATAGGCGGCATGTGCGTGAACCCAAACCGCTTTTTATGACCGTGGGACATAGATTGCGCAGTTCATGTTCGTTGGGGGGGTGCGAAGCCAAGTGGTCATCAGGTACATGTGCCCCTGCGCTTGCTCGATATATCTGTACCCAGCCCGGAAGAAATCCATTCGAATGACCATCTCGAATGAAACATATCTCGGCTTGATATTGTGTGTATCCGGACTAGAAACCGAGGCCAGACAACCCTCCGGCGAAGCGACAATATCTTAGTATGCAAAGAAGGGTACTGTGTGCGGGATCAACCAACTCGCGAGTACATGGATCCTACAGTACGAATACTACATATGCGAACACGAATAACGGCGAGATTCGAATGGATCACGATCTCCCTTGATTGGGGAGTGGTGATACGCTACTACGATATCTGGTCCTCTGGGGGGTGGGATCCCCAGGACATGAGTTTACACCCTTTTCATCGGCCTCAAAGATGTGGTAGAATTTTTCCGTTATCAGATGACTGGTTCTGGCGCCCTTTTTTATACTACGGAATGATAGTGGCCTAGTTGGCAAACTATTATTATACTACATACATATACACTCCAACCAGCTGGGTAAAACCAGCTGGGACTAGGAGTAGGGGGACAGGAGCATCTTTGCAGACTACTGTTGAATGTGGGGGGGTTGTGGCCCAGCGCACTTTTCGACTGTGAGGATGCGGCATCGGCATCCGGTTCAACCCATGTGGTACTACATACTTACACTCCAACCAGCTGGTTTTGTCCGGCTGGGATTAGGAGTAGGATGGAGGGGGGTAGCGGAGGGGTTGAACACTACCGCGGTAGTTAATTATGTATACCACTATCAACCCGAGTTCTTCATTATTATGAGGGAGGGCAGACAGAAGAGAAGATGTTCAATGCTCAGCCGCGGGGCGCAGAGAACCCTTTCCAGCCTTCGGACTGATGATCCGGGGCGTCATATGCCCAGCAAGACAAGCTCCCCTTCACGCCCTCGGGCTGACGACCCGGGGCGTAACCCCCCTTTGAACATCTGTTCTCATGCGAAATCGATGGGGGGGTGGTCTGGGCGGCCGTGTACGGCCATCCCAGGGTCCCTACTGCAATGCATTTTTCATGTGCGTGCTGTGGGGTGATTACGTATAGACACCCCGACCAGTCGCTTTTTATAGCGGCTGGGATCAGGGGTAGGAATGAAAGACGAAATTGCAGTCATCATGTGGTGGTTGTGGTGGGATTGTTGCTACCACGAATCGCTGGAGATTGACTGGGGGGAGGGGGACAGTAGCAGATCCGGGTTCTCGAATGCCCCCCCCCCCCCCCCCCCCCCCCGGGGTTGGCCCAGGGGGTATTATACGCCACAATAATGATTACAAGCAAGGCTGCAAGTTCTCCCACGAGCCGCCGTTGTCACATGGCTTTATTGCCACTAAAAAATCCAACAACTACATCTTTTATGAAAGTCAAAAGCGAGGGGCCACATGGACGGTGCCACCACCGAGCCTGAGCCCATTGTTTGGGGCCAGGCTGTAAAATCCTACGAACGGATCGGTTACCATCGATATCCCACCGGCATGTGCTGGGGGGTAAGAAGTCTTTAGATTTTTAGCCAGCCAAAGGCGAAGGACTTTCTGAAGAGCCCTCGGTGGATGGTATGATGAACGAAGACGACATAATTGATGTCGTGGTGTGGGGGATGGGGGCCTTACGATGTACCAATTGGTATATCGGGGCCCCCTCCCCTGAGGCGGGGCGTAGCTTTTCCCCTTGTGGGACTAGCATGCCCCAGGGAATCCATTGGGGTCCGCAAATTCGTCGACCTCATGAGGCCGTCGCGGGGCGAGAGTACAGTCACAGCTACAACTGCGGCCGAGAATACCGCCAACCGTTAAAGTGGGGGCGGTAACTACTATCCACAATACCACCGGTCAGGATGTGGGTGCGGCAGACGAATATATCGTCATGTACGATGTTTGCCCTGCGCTACCTCCTGCTGCTGTTGAATATCTTTGTTGGCGGCATACATCGAGGATATCGCTCCGACAGCCCCCTTATGTAGTCGCAATTGCGGTTTACATAAGGCTGTGGGGCTGGGGGATGGGATGGGTAAGACGAACAGAGGATGGATTCGATATGGGGTGGGGTAGGGCGCGCGGAGGAAATAATTTAGCAAGGTCGCCCCTACGGCCTTGTAGTAACCGCAATTGCGGTTTGCCCGGGCCGAGGGGCCGAGGGGCTGGGAGGGGGGTAATATGGCCGAGCAGGAAAACAGACGGCCTGTGGGGGGGGTGGGGCTGGAGCCCTGAACGATGAGATTCAGGGTGAGGGTGTGGGAAGGAAGGGAATCTTGATGGAGTTGCCCCTACGGCTCTTTGGTGACCGCAATTGCGGTTTGCCTGGGCCGGGGGGCTTGGGGGGGTGGAGGATGGCCGAGCAGGAAAATAAACCACCTATGGGGGTGGGGGGCTTGAACGAAGAAATTCAAAATGAGGGTTGTGGGGTGTGGGTTATATTGATTTTTTTGTTTGTTTATGATATTGAGATGGTGGAGAGAACTGGGGGTTTAGTTAGTTGGGTAGGTACGTAGGTAGATAAGGCGAATTGAATAGATATAATTATTTCGAATACGTATGTACGCACACGTAGGCGTGTTCATGTATAAAATGTAGGATATTGTATATGTAGATATAGAAGTATCGGGTCCCTGGGTTCGAGGCTGGTAAGTAACAAACCCCATGGCGAATGCTTGATTTTATTCATTAAGCAAAGTACACAATTGATATATATTCATAAATGGGTGCACTATGGGCCTGGAAAGCAATATTTGAAACCGCATGCTCCCTAGGTGGGTATATATTGTACATATATATATTGGAGAAGTAGAGAGGATTATATAATATCAACGTAGTAGTGCAGTCTACCAGACCGGCATTACTGAAGCTGCTGCAATGCAATATATCGCAAGAGATTCTTAAACTAAAGGTTTTTGAATTGGAATGATATGTTCCACGAAAAAAGGTATACCCTGCGCTAGATCTTCTAACACAATATGGGTAGAAGCTATAGTCTTTATAATAGCATACTGTGATAGCTCTCATACTACATGAATAAAAGATATCATACCGAATTATCTCCAATGCGTGACATTAAATTTGATAGTGCCAAATTATTTTACTGGTCTTGTCGATGCTTTTTTGTCGCTTATAGTTATAGTCTTGTGGTATTTTGCTGGTGCAGCTATTATAGTGTTGTTGACGCTATCAATATGGTAAAGTCTATGGGATTTTTTCTGGGTCAAAAAGGTAAAAAGAAAGGCGCTTCAGTGCCCTTAAGTCTTAAAAGCGGTAGATCATCCAGACCTAGCACTTGGTTAATCAAGGCAGCATTTTCTGGGTAATATATTATAAGTGCATATACTCACGGTGCAAACGTAGACGTGGGCGTTGGTATCTCCTAAGTTTACCGATTCATTCCTGGCTTGGATCAAAATTAGAATTAGTTCGAATTAGGATTAGAATTGGGCAGCAGTAGGTCAGCAGGTCCTAACTATGGGCTCCGGATAGTTGTATCAGTTGCTTTATAAGCTTTATCAATAGGAATATAGATTGATAGCAGATTAGGTTCTATGGACTGCTAAAAGGGATGGCTGTTACATGTTTATAGCTACATCTATCCAACAGCGCAGCAGCATAGCTACCCTGCAGTGTGGAGCTTTCTCATGCTGAGATTCCCCCCCCTGCTAGTTAGATATTATTTATATATTTATTATCTTTCGGGTTTAATTATTAATTAAGTAGTTAATCTATGTCGCGTGCGTGAGAGTATGCTGGGCACGAAGGATTGGGTATCAAACAAAGAGCAATTATGCCGTAACTAGCTAACTGATTACTAGCTCTGACTAAACTGATTTGTACTTCATGGATTGATTCCGAAAACAGCTACCTAAGTAATAGTACAGTAAAAGTAAAGACGCGACCTAATCGTGACAATAGCGTGAGACTGTCGGAAAGGAATTTGAAGAGAGGGAGTGAGTGAGTGAGTGGCTGGTCTGTTGTGTTGTTTGTTTATATATTATATATTTCCCCAGGTTTAACTAAAGTGGACTCTGTTCACGTCATTCCAGCGCCAACCAACCTCATCTCTCTTCCTCTCTCCTTCACCCAACAACCATTCCCTCAATTCGACCCATCGCCATCATCACAACCACCACCACACCATCATCTCCATCTTCATCACGACAAGGTCAGCATCAAGTCTGCCATCTTACGATCCAATTCCGACTCTTTATTTCGCTGTGCGACAAGTCACTTCTCCAGAATCCCTCTCTTCTCTCTTCTCGCTTCTCGCTTCTCAGCAACGGTTTTTTTCTTCGATATCTCTCCTTCTAACAGACGCGACATCACTGCCAACCATCCCTCAATCATTTTCCCCCTTCTGATTTCCTAGACTAGCTATCCCACCTGGTCTATCATCCAATCCTTCCATCCAACCTTTTATTTTTCTTTCCTGGTTATCACCATCACACACACAAAAATGGCCAGTACACGAACATCAGCTCGTGGCGCCAAGCGAGGTGCTTCGACCACAAACACCACCACCACAGCCGCAGCAATTCGAAAGCGCAAGACCACCGAAGGGTCTGGAGATGGCGTCTCCAAATCAAAGCCGAAGCCAAAGACACCCACCAAGCCTGCCGCCGCCGCAGCTGGACCGGGTCGTCGCGGCCGTCCTCCCAAGGGCGCCGTTGACGCAGCACCTGTCGCAGCACCCGCAGCAGCAGCAAAAAAGACAACAAGGCCAGCACCAGCTACCAAGGCATCGACCAGAGCAACCGGCGCAACTGTAGCATCTGCGGCAAAGAAGCGTGGGAGGCCTCCCAAGGTCACCCAGAGTGATATCATCGCTAACGCGGTGAAAGCGGCCGAAGAATCTGCAGCCACTCAGGGCGGGCCGGCGACCTCGGCTAGTAAACGAGGTCCGAAGCCGAAGAAGATCTTTGAGGAGGCACCAGCACCACCAAAGCGTGGCAGGCAGGCTAAGCCTGCAGAGGAGGTTCCCGCTCCCGTTTCCGCTCCCGCTCCTGCTCCCGCCCCCAAGAGAGGAAGACAGGCAAAGAAGACCGAGGAGCCGCCAGCTGCCCCGGCACCGAGGAAAGGACGGCCTCCAAAGGCAGTTGAGGAAGCTCCGGCTCCTCCTGCCAAAAGGGGCCGCCAATCCAAGGTGGTCGAGGCGGCGCCGGCTCCTGCTGGTCGAGGGAGGGGGGCAAAGAAGGCCGAGGAGAAGAAGGAAGAGGAGGAGGCGCCGGCGGAGCAGCCGAAGAAAACACGAAAGAGAAAGGCTGCCGAGCAGGAGGAGGACGAGGAGGAGGGGTCCGCGGTCGCGGCCTTCGAGAAGACGCCTCGCAAGCGTCAATCGAGGGCTGCGGCCAAGGACGAGGAGGAGGAGGATGAGGAGGAACAGCCAGAGCCGGCCAAAACCCCAGCGAAGACACCAGCCAAGGCTCCGGCGAAGACCCCCGCCAAAACCCCGGCCAGGAGCGCCGCAAAGACTCCAGCAAAGTCGGCGGCCAAGACACCAGCGAAGACCCCGGCCAAGTCGACCGCAAAGACCCCGGCGAAGACTCCGGCGAAGGCAGCTGCGAAGACACCTGCCAGGGCGGCAAAGACGCCCGCCAAACCCTCCCAGGCCGCCGAAACTGCCACTATCAGTGGCAAGCGCAAGGCCGCAGATCTAGAGTTAGATCTTGCGGCCGAGGGGCCGGAGCCAAAGGTCGAGCCGGAGCCGACCCCCATCACATCCCGCCCACCTCCACCTGCCACCCCTCCACCAAAGCCGCAGACCCCAAAGCAGACCCCAAGGTCTGCCAAGCGCCCTGCCACAGCTCCAAAGCAGGCCACGCCAAAGCAAAAGATCACACCATCGAAGCGTGCTAGAACCGAAGAACGTGATCTCTCGGCCAAAGGGCCAACCCCATCTAAGCGTGCCAAAACTGAGGAGCGACAGCTCGAGGCGGGTCCGTCGGCGACTGCTTCTGACTCGACACCAATTCTTGAAAAGGGACTGGCCTGGTTTTTCACCCGTCCAAAGGTCACACTCGATGGTCCAGCTGAATCCATCGATGACATGCAGCGTAGTTACATGGTCTTGAAGCCCATCTCATCTCATCTTACGAATGGCTCGTCGTCGTCGTCGGCTCCTATCGCCAAAGATGGAAATCTCCGCGTCATCGACATCCCCAAGAAGAAGTTTCTAGGAAAGGGCGGCAGACTGCTGACATTCGTCAAATCGTCCAATGCTTCTCTCTCATCTGTCAAGGATATTCTTTCGTCCGAGACATACAGCACCAAGACCATGGGAGAACGCACCAATCCTACAGCTCAACCCATCGCATCCGCTGTTTATGCTATCAGCCAGAGCAAGGGAAATACACCAAGCCAGGACACAACCCATTTCAGCTACATCACTATCAAGGCCAAGGGAGATGAAGAGTTGACAGAAGTTCAGAAGGAGTTTGGATTGGCTGATAAGGGCGGATTCGTCGTCAATGTCCGAAATCCCAAGTTTAAGGGACCAGCCGGCGCTAGTATTGGCAGTGAGCCGGAGTTTAGTGATGAGTAAGTTCTAAATCAGTCGAAAAACAAAAAAATAAGGATTGTGGGAGCTCAGTTTGCTAATATGAAATATAGAATCACATCGTCGTTCGGAGATTATCGTTGGTTGGCTATGGATCCTAAGCATTTGGAATACGCCGGTGCGGAGCTATTATTTGTTGGAGAGAAGGGTGATGCTACTCCAGAAGAGCTGGTTGAGCTCGCAGAGGAAGACGAGACTCGTATTAATGAGATCAGTGGTGGCAAGCACGATGATGGTGTATTTGCGGATTTGGAGCTGCGCAAGGGAGAGTGGGGAGACGAGATGCTCGTTAGCTGGGATTAAGGTATCCTCATTATCATTAATTACATCGGAGGCGCATGATATTTACGGGAGGTGAAAAGGCAGCATTCTTGTGAGAGGACATGATTACATTACATAGCATTCATGGGAAGAGGTTTATCATCGAGGAGATACGAACGAGGAGGTTTGCATTATAGGGGGATTTCATGGACTGTTTTTTTTCTTAACTGCGACTGCGACAAAAACTCTCTGCTTTCTTTTTGTCTGCATTATCACGCCTGCGAACCAAAAAAATCCATCTGCATTTTTTCCTTTTCTTTTTATTATCAATTGCTTGCTTTATCTTACTCAGCGACTTTGCTTTCTGGTTTACATACCTTTTTTTTATTATTATTGCATACACCCGTTTCTGCTTTTTTTTATACTGTGCTTTGTACTTTATACCTGTGCATATTTCGGACAAAGAGGGGGGGGGATGGATATATGCGGGCACCGTACATATACATGGCTTTCGATAGCTGCAGGGTGGATTATTATTATTATTATTGTATTGCATTTCGTGGTGGTTTAGGTTAGCTTTTACAATATTATGGTGTTCTCTCTCTTTTTTTCCCTCATAACTATATTGAAGGGGGTCGTGATGATTGTGCTTGTTTGTGCAACTAAAATTTAGCATTTGTTTATATTCCGCTAGCACCAACGATATAAAATAACCCGCGAAGCTGACTAAAATACAGCATACCATCATCACCGCCATCATCATCTTCTTATACTTGGAAAAAGGGCTATAGCATCATCATCGCCCTCCAGTCTCGTAGTATATCACCCTCTACTTCTACTTCTACTTCTAGTTTTAAAAAAAGGGCTATATAGTAGATAGTAGATAGTAGATAGATAGATAATATGTAGATTTTTTTGATAATTTGTCTGTCCTTTATCTATCTAAACGATCTGCTCGAGCTCATTCGCATACCCGATCGTATTCTCGATGATAGCACCGGAATGGATCGCACTCTTTGCGGCGGCCACGGATGCCGTATCCGGGATGTCTCCTGCGTCGTATTCTTCGTCTGGGGGGAAGTATATTCTGCCGTCGCGGATTTCCCAGTCTCTCTGTTTTTTTTTTAAAAAAAAAAGTTTATTAGTGGTTTTGTTGAATTTTTTTTTGGGGGGGGCGCTATTTTCTTACCTCGCGCGCGAATTGAAGAACTTCCTTTTCGGTGTCTAGGAACAGCAGGTTCTTTGCGTTTGAGATCGGAAGGGATGGATATGCTCTCTGCGCTGAGGTTGCGATTTCGGAGCGGAGGGTTTGGACTAGAATCTATATATATTCCCAAAGACAACTCCATTAGCATATTCAACCCTGCGCAAAAATATATACACATATGTATGTATATATATTTGGGGAGAGTGCTTTACCTTAGTAAAAACATCAAACTCCTCCGCCGGCGTCTTCCCCTTCCTCGTAGCCTCCCACACCTTATCATAACTCCCCTCCATCAACCACCTCTCCAGCGTAACCGGATACCTCACAAAATCCCCCCACTGCCACCCTTTCTCCGCATCCCCCGTTCCCTCAGAATTCAAAACTTCCAAAGCGGTATGAAATCCCGCTGCATCACCTTGGGAAAGTAGTAATAAAAGATATAAACCTAGGATTTTTGGTTCGTTCGCACTGGTTGTTGGTATGGTTGTTGCGGGGAGACGGTAGAATGGGGTTAGGTATGCGTGGTAGCGGGAGAAGGATTCGGTGTCGGAGAGGTAGATGGAGGTTAAGGCGCCGATTTCGAGGATGTCGCGGGCTTGGGAGAGGAGTTGGGGGTTTTGGGATGTATTGCTGGTGGTGGATTGGGTGGGTACTAGGACTGAGGATTTTAGGAGAGAGAGTTTGGCGGCGGAGAGGAGGGGGAGGGAGGCGGTGTGGTTGCGGGAGGTGAAGGAGGAGATTAGTTTTGTGTGGAGGGTTGGGATGTCGGACATTTTGGGCGGTGGTGGGAGGGGGGGGAGATGGCGGAGGTAGGGTTGGGGGTTTGGGATTTTGGGTGGTGGTGTGGGTGGTGGGGTTGGGAGTTGGAGCGGTGCTGGTTGAGGTGCTGTTGCTGATAGTGGTATTGGGATTGAGGGTGGAGCTGTGGGAGGTGGTGGTGCAGCTGGAGCTGTGGTTGGAGGTTGAGGTGGGATGGAAGCTTGAGCTTCTGTTGTGGATGTGGATGTGGTATTATCGTCTTCGGGAGCTGATGACGACGAAGCTGAAGCTTGGGTCTGGACCTCAGCTGGCTTAGCTGCTGGTATTGGTGGTGGCGGTGGTAGAGGACGGTAGTAGGTGAATCTGAACAGTCGTCCGAACCAGTACGGCGATTTGGTAGTAGTAGGAGTAAGAGGAGACGGCGATGATGTCGTTGGAGGTTGTGATGATGATGATGAAGATGATGTTGGAGGTTGAGGAGGAGGAGGAGAGGTTGAGAAGGACGAGAAGACGCGTTTGGCCAGCCACCGCCACTTCAACACTTTCCACAGCGCCTCCGCCATAGTTTATATTATGTGTAGGTAGTTACTCCTCGAAATTTAAGCTTCTTCTTCTGCTTCTTATCTTCAAGGTTCAAATTTAAAATAAAAAAGAATGGAATAGAATAAAGAGGTGATGTTACAGCATTATACAAGTGTCTAGATGTTTTACAACCATACTGATGATGATAGAATAGATAGAAAGGAAAAAAACTTGAATCTAAGGTCTACAAAAAAAAAAAGTATTAGAAGATGGCCGCCCGCAGCAGTCTATATACATCGATCCTGGCCGCCCCGCCCGCCGCATGCGTTTCCGTGCCCTTCCACAGTCCATCTGATGAGGCTACCAATAACGGGAGTGGTAATAGTGGTAGCCGTGCTGGTGGTGGTGGTGGTGGTGAGGATGAAGTAAGAGATGGTGGTGGAGGAGGATCAGGCGGAAGCCTCCTCGTGACAGGCACATACACCCTCGATAAAGAGACACAGCTGCGCACCGGCTCGTTAGTTCTTCACGAGGTTGAGATGGACGGCAAATTGGATGGGATCGGGCTGTTCGTATGACCTCTTCCTCTTTTTTTTTTTCTTTCTACTACTTTATTTTATTTTTCTTTTGTCCTTTTCCTATTATATTATATTTTATCATAGTATGATATCATACAGGAAGGCTGATATCGTGCCTGTATTATTATAGAAGAGACATCGAGACGGTCGCTCTAGCATCAGGCTCCGTCCTTGATATAAGACTGCTCAAAACCTCTGCCACTCGATCCTTTCCAAGCGGTCGCAATCTACTGGTAGCAACATCAACCGGGCAGATATTAACCTACTCGATCTCCTCAACAAGCCTAACCCTCCTCTCAACCCACCAAATCACAGACTCTACAATACTAATCCTAAGTCTGGCGGTATCCCCGGACGAAAAGTTCGTTTCAGCGACCACTAGCGATAGTAAAATAATTATTTTGAGAATTGTGAAGTCTGGTGGTAGTAGTGCTGGTTTTGAACTTAAACAGGTGGCTGAGGTTGAGAATGCGCATAATGGGTTGGAGGCTTGGACGTCGGTGTTTAGCGCTGATGGGGGGAGGTTATACTCTGGTGGCGATGATGGCAGTTTCGCTGTCTGGGATTTAACTTCTCTCTATAATACTGATACTGATACTCAAAATGCAGAAGAAGAAGAAGGAAAAGAGGAAGAGGAAAAAGTCATCGAACAAACATACAGAAACAGAAAAATCCACAGCGCAGGCGTAACCTCCATCCTACCCATCACAATCTTACAAAAGGAATATATAATAACAGGTTCTTACGACCAACTCATCCGCATATTCTGCGCTTCTACAAACCGCAGGCTCGATACGACGATAGATCTGGACGGCGGGGTGTGGCGGTTAGAACTCCTCCCTTCTTCTTCTTCTTTTAATACTATGGATCACTGTTTAAGCCAAGAAAAAGAAGAAGAAGAGGAGGAGGAGGAGGAAAAAAGTTCAGATGAAAATTCTACGACAACGAGGTTATATATCCTGGCGAGCTGCATGCATGCCGGATGCTGTGTTTTGGGCGTGCAGTTTAAAGTTGCAGAGGAGGAAGACGGCGAGGCCGCAGTGGTGTTAACGCCGGTTGGGAGGATGAAAGAGCACGAGAGTATGAACTATGCGTCGGCTTGGGTCGGCGGGGATCGCCCGGTGGTTGTTAGTACCAGTTTTTATGATCGGAGAGTTTGCTGCTGGTCGGTCGTATGATTGGGCATATGTATACTATACGAATTTATTTTTTTATTTATTTTTTTGGTAGATTTTATATTTTTATATGGAATACGGAATGCCTGCAGGGGAATGGAGAGCGCAGCGGCGACGGGTTAGCTTGGGTCTTTTTCTCTCGCTCTTGCGGCCCGCGCCAGGATGTCGGACTCGGTAAGACCAGCTGGATTCGACTTTCAGGTCGCCGTTCAGAGAAAGGAAGATGGGAAAGAGAGAAAAAAAACTAGCCACCACCCGGTACTTTGGAAAACCCCATTTCCCCCGCGCGTGAATCGGCCGGTTCCTTTGCGATCCAGCTTCAACGGAAAAAAAAAATTTAAAGAATTTTACAATACGGGGATACGCCGAATCCTCCCTGCCAGCTAGCAATTGTTTTGAACCCCCATCCACGTTCGCGGTTACCGCCTGCTCTTCCTATACTACTACTTAGTATGAATACCAAAAAAAGAATTCAATTGATAGCAGAAGTGATAAAATAGTAGTAATTCAATCGTGTCCACAAAATCTCCGACGAATAGGATCCCCCGCCTTGCGGGCTGCATAACCTTCTTTCCCTTTTAACAGAGAAGAGGGGGTGGGAAGAAGAAGAAAAAAAGGCCCGTGACCCGAGCTAAGAGGGTATGTTAACCCACATCAGTCGTCACGGGATAGCTGACTAGAAGTACTTACTTACTTAGCTGCTGAGCTCTAAACTGCCTAGTTAACTAGTTATTGTTTCTTTTGCGAAGAGGCAAAAGAGCTTACTACTAGTTAGAGAAGGGGGGGAAAGCACAACGTGCATGAGCTGTACTCCGCAATTCGAGGTTTTAAC
Organism: Orbilia blumenaviensis; assembly: GCA_036872755.1. Classification (NCBI taxonomy): domain Eukaryota; kingdom Fungi; phylum Ascomycota; class Orbiliomycetes; order Orbiliales; family Orbiliaceae; genus Orbilia; species Orbilia blumenaviensis. The sequence continues at coordinate 681,895 of JAVHNS010000015.1, forward strand.
TAAACGTTCCTTAAGAATGGTATGTATGGACACACACCAACCCCCGGGGCCAGGGCTAATATAAGATAGGTCGCCAAGGCCGATCAATGATGACAATTGCGGAGAAGCCTGTTAAGTTTAGTTTTTTTTTTCTTTTCTAAAGTGTAGGTATACGCATAGGATCTTGGACAAGTATTTACTTTTTTAACTAGAGCTAGGGGGAGTTCTTTTAGGATGAATTACAGCGCCGCTGATGTATTAATTTGTCTGCTTTTCGCATACTACTCGGCTTAGGATGTAGTACTATTGGTTTGCTTTCGCCTTGATGCCGTAACTATGCTGTATGGCGATTTTGTGAAAACAGGGTGTGTGGGGGAACATTCCGCACCGCCGGAAGGGTGATATAAAGCTTGCATCTGTACCTATACTGTCCCTCTTTCCTTTCCCGCTCTTCAAGGAATTATAACTGCCGCCGTTCCTCTTCTTTTTTTTTTTCTTGGGCTGCAGCTTACCATCCTACCATCATCTTATTCTTCTTCTTCTCTTTATTACTCTGAAATCTTTTACCGGAATTTTGTGGCCCCCTCTTTCTTTCCAGGCTGCCTCGGAATCGTCAAGCTCTTGGTTTCTCAGTTGGAGTTAGTACTAGCGCCAGGTTTTTTTAGCGACTGCGACACCACCACAACTATGTCATCAATCAACCCATCCGAATACGTCCTCCTGGACACCAACGCAGAAAATGCAACACTTACCCCCCTCCAAACAACCCCGTCTCTCACTCCCTCAGACTCCCCAAGTCCCGCGCTACCCCCCGTTCGCCCCACTACTTCTACTGCTACCACAAGTGCCACTACAACCATCATAAATAACACCAACTCAACAATCCACATGCAAGGCCAGCAATTGCCTACTATAAGCGGAATTCAATCATACGAATCATTCGCTCGAGAACTAGAGCTCAAACGGGCGGAATGGTATCTCGAAGCCGCTGCTGTTTCAAAATGCACGGATGATGAAGTCTCCGAGGCTACTAATTCCGAGAAGGCGAGTGCGTTATTAGCGCAGTTGTACCCTTCCCCAGAACAACAAGAAGAAAACACTTCAGTGATCTTCTCGATCCGTATTTCGAGATACTTTCTAAAATACTCGAAGCCGGAATGGGCGCTCTCCTTATTATCTATTATCCCTGTATCTACGGATACAAATACACGATCACTGCCATCATCCCTTCTTCTTGAAAAGGAAGATAGGATAACATACTGGTACTACAAATCCCTCGCGACGTTGGAACTACAACACCAACAATCATCATCACCACAATCGATAACAGCAACAAATGGTACAGAAGACCTGATCAAAAACGGAATGATCGAAGCCGTCGGCTGTATCAATGAGGATACTCGTAAGAAGTGGATTAACGTCGGGTACTTCCTTATGGCTGTTTATTCGCTATTAAGGGGTGATGAGATCGATGCTAGGTTTTGGAAGGGACAGTTACCGGCTGGGTATACACTCCCTGAAGGGGTTTATTGCACGCATGAGGGTTTGGTCGAGGGGTTGGGAGGGCTGCAGATGCCGGTTATGAGAGGGGGAGCCCGGGGGGAGATGGGTACACCGCGACCAGCGCCAGCGCAATCTACTTCCTCTTCGGAGGGAAACAGGGATGTTATAAGTCAGCTTCAAGGGTTGACGACGGCAGATATTGCGATGAGGGATGTGGCGCGGTTGAAGAGGGATGTTAGTGATATTTATGATAGTGTGAATATGAATTATAGGGAGATGCATGAGAGGATTAAAGCCATTCATACGATTTTGGATGGTGGGAAGGGTGGGGTCTCGAGGGAGGAGGTGGATGAGTTGAAGAAGCGGTTGGGGTACTTGGAGGGGGTTGCTTTGAGGGGGTGATTTCCTTTTTACGGTTCATTTTTTCATTTTTTCTCTTCTTCTGGGACTTTTTTGTGTGATAAGGGTTGTTTTTGGTAGCTATATGAGGATAATGCTGGCGTCTTTCCGTTTAACATTTCAAAATTTCTTTGGTTTGAGAACAAAACACAAAAATTCGGTTTGCTTTCGAATGGGGTCTATTTCTTTTTTTTTTCTTTTTGACATCTTCACACACACACACACACAAAAAAAAGTGATTTTGGTTACTTCGTTGTGTTTTTTTTCATGCATATATTTTTAAGTTTCTAAGGCATTGATTACAATTGGGGTCTGCGGCATTGGGGCGGGCGAAAGAAGTATTATATAGCATTTCTATCGGGGGCAGCAAGATGGGGTTTGTGAGAATCGATATCTGGATATTGATATCAATTGGGTTTTTTTTATAGTAACGGCATACGATACGATGGCGGGTGAGTTAAAACATAAAAGTTATAATCTATACATGCCTATTCGATCAGCTGGTTATTGATCGAAGGGAAGACTGTACTGGATGCAGTGTAATGTAATGCAATATTGATGGATAGTTGGTTTATGGTGGCCAAAATGTGTCTCAACGATATATAATTACGAAACCATATGGTGTCCCAAATATGTCAAAAGGGTATATAATACAAAACTGTACAAAATATATTACAACTTTACAAAAAATATATATATATTACAAATTAAACAAAGCATAAGTGTACAAATTTTCAAAACTGCAATTTAAACGAGGCATAAGTATGCTAATTTTTCACAATTATGTCCAACCATCAGCTTGCCCAGCTTATCAAAAGCCAGAAAAAAACCAGTTAACCAGCCAAACAACCAGACAGCCAAACAACCAGACAGCCAAACAGCCAGACAGAATTTAAAACGCATACGTTAGCACCTAGGTAACTATAGTTATACTTATTAATAAAAGAAGTAGCCATTAAGCTTTTCGCTATTTAATTATTTAATTATCTGTCTATCTAACTGTCTGTCTGGCTAGCTGTCTGGCTGTCTGGCTGTCTGGCTGTCTGGCTGGTTAACTGGCTTTTCTCCGGCCCCTGATAAGCTGGGCGGGCTGGTGCTGTGGCTTCAGTCACAAATAAGAAATTTTTTATGCAAATAAGCAAAAAACCCCTATTAAAGTTGTAATATATATATTTTACACGGTGTTGTAATATATGGGATTCTGACACATTTTGGCCGCCATAAAACCATGCGAAATATATATATTACAACTTCGCAAAATACATGTATATTACAATTTAAGCGAGGCATAAGTGTGTTAATTTTTCACAATTATGTTCGACTACTAGCCTGCTATTGGCTCGCTCGCCTAGTTAGAGGCTGGAGAAAAGCCAGACAGCCAGACAACTAGACAGAGACAGCCAGACAGCCAGAGAGCTAGACAGCTAGACAGCCAGCATACTAACTCATATTTATTCCATTTTCCTGGCCATTTAACACGGTTTGTATTATATATGTTTTGTCACATTTTGGCCGCCATAGGAATTGCTAAGCCAATCTCATTAATGCATGGTTTTAATCGATCATTTTCAATTCTGGATCGTATTACGTACCGTAGTGGGTTTGGGTACTTTTCTGGGACAGCTCCTGAATATGAAAACGGTTTAAAACGAAAAGCAAGCCGTCTTATTCTCTTTCAAATCGTTATTTATACTTTTTTAAGTTCTCTTTATTCTATAAACCGTCTTGAGAAACCAGGCAAAAACTCTTACAGTGTTAATTGACATGTTTAGCAGTACTATCTAGCAGATCTGTATAGTAAGTAAAGGCAGTAGTAGATAGGGCAGTAGCTAGGCAGGGCAGCAGGCATTTTGAATGCTAGACTATGGGCGTAACTGGTTTTCGTGCACTAACTTCCAGCGCGAAGTATCAATTAAGGCCTGGCGCAAATTCCGGTCGATTGGCTGAGAAATAGAAATAACGCAGTCTAGACACGAAATAGTCTATATATTCATGTTGCAAGATTGATCTGTACAAGTATATACAGCATTGTAAACTAGATATCAATGACATGTCACTATCATGATCAGTAAGCCCACTAAGCTTCGGCCGAGCCAGTTTGTATGTGATCTCGACCCGCAAGGGTGAATTACACATTTAGATTTTTACTTGATCATAGCACTAGTGGTAGTATGCCGTTCGCAAACTATAGGTTGTTTTTCAAGTGTTCGGAACAAATAACACGCCGTGCAGACACCAAAAGAAAGTGCAGACATATATATTCAATAGCGCCTGGCATGATTCACTAACGCTAAAGGTGTACAACTTAGCCACTTTAAATTGGAATTTAAGCATCTAAACTTAGTAAAATTTGGGTGTCCCCGTTGGCCAGCCAGCAGCATCCTCATAGTGGTCCACTACCTACCCAATAAAGTTCCACAAGTCCTGAAAATCAAACGCCACGACCATTTTCTACGTAAAATAATGATTGTCTAGTACAGCGGGCGAGACAAGTGACTTATAAAATCCAGCCTCTAAAATATCCCCCTTCTTTGCCATTATTATTGCCAGAAGCCAGTGTGCGCAATTCTCGACAGCTCTCTGGCTCAATCCTAGATTTCTAGCTTTATCCTGTAGCACCGGATTATCCTGGTCCACCAGCGTAGGCCAAGGTCGGGAGCAGATATCAAGCACCCTCCGGCTCTGGGACTCAGCTCGATCAAGTAGACCGTTAAATATCATTGGAGGGATAATAACGAGAATAAACCCGCATCTCCAAGCCGTGTCCCATGGGTGTCCAGAATTATTAGCCGAGAATAGTTCTACAGCCGACATAGCGTCATCCCAATTCTTGGTTTGGAGCTTAATCCGAATTAAATGCCCTATTGCGTCATATCTGCCCTTCCAGATCCTTGGGATCGAATTTCCCGGCCAAGAAAAGGTGAGATCCACCCAGCGGGTAGTGCAGGTCTCCGCATTACAGTAATCACGTGCATGAAAAAACTCCAGGCCCCGACTAGAATAGTAGTCGACCTTTTTTGTCGTGAATTCTAAATCACGGGCTGATACATTTTTTGAAGATAGTTGACCGCCGTTCCCGGAGGAAGATGTGGCGTTGTATGTGGTAGCTTCTGCGGACGTCGAGGCGGAGGGTGCTTTTAACTTGGCCGGAGGAGGCTCCAAGCGCACATCAAAGGAAGCTTCGGAAGCCATATCGGAGTCGCCACCGCAGTATAGAGAATTTGTATCGCCGATGACATTCCAAGTTGAACGTTTTAATAAGTCCCTAGCATCATTATGGCTTACAGCAACCATCGGCCGCGAGCTATCTGATTGAAGATATTAGTAGGCGCCGTATATATCTTTTAGATTTATTTTTGGCAGCAAGATCTTACGTTTGGGTATTTCCAGTTCTACGTCATGAACCAGCTTCTTAGTATTCACGTTCCGCCTCTTATTTTGTTCGTAGTAGAGGGCGATTCGCTGGTAGAATTCGGCTTTCCGGCTCGCAATTTGTTCGTGGGAGAGGGCGGCTTGCGGGGAGAATTGGGCTCCCCGGCTTGCCGGCTTCTGCGACTTCCGGTCGGCCATCATCGAGCGCTGACTGTCTTCGACTTCGTGTGCGTCTAACCCCCCGAGACCAGGCCTGCTCTTATATAGCCAGGCAGCCAGCCGCGGTACAATATATATACCAACAAGGCTGGAGGCCTAAGCGCTTGGACGTCGGGTTTCGTTGCCAGTACAAGGTATATCTCGGTCAACCCGGATTGAGTACCAGTGCTGTATGATAGGTGAACAGGATATGTATCTATGTAGCGCTGCGGTGTTTCGCTTCGGTTCCCCGAAAGCGAGCGATGAGGCTGTAATAAATACTTATTCAAATGCTAGCGCGCCTGCGTGAGGCTGATTGGTTGCGGGTATATGTGTCAAACGTTGCATTTTGGAAGCAGCCTGGCCATCGAAGCATAAAACTTGCAAGTATTTGTTACCGTAGCTATCTATAGGCATAGAGCGCCATTAGGTACCTACCAATAAACTGTGATAGAAATCCGAATGGAATGGATAAAGAAGTGATACAGCATTATTACAACGTAGTAATATGTATCAGACCGGTACTGATAGGATATTAAGGTAAAAGATTCTCATGTATATGGGATTCCAACGGCATTAAAAAGGTATATTTTTTCTATTGTGATAAATGATATCTAGGTATATACCATCGCAACTGGTCACTAGACTACTGTCGACTGCTTAGCTGTATTTCTGTCGTGATGTTTAATAATAGTCGTTGGTTTTATTAGACCCCATATACACTCTCTCGGCTACCACGTTTCCCCAGACCCTTCTTTACACAGCCTTAAATATCAAAACGCGCGCGCTGCCCATGGCAGGCATATTAATTTAGCTCAATTGATCAGGTTCTTCGCAGATCGCGAGATTGCAGCTGCGCAAGATGAAGTCGATCTCTTTTACCACACTCTAGGTAATTAAGAGAGGTGGGCTCGTGCCCGTCGACTCTAAACCCTAAACCATATCTAAATTACCTGAAGGCCTCCATGCCTCAAAATTCAATTCTATAGAATTTTCAAGTTTCCACACTTTGAGGTTTGGATTTTTTTATACAGTATTTCAAAAAAAAATATGGTCAGGGACGCCCCGAAGGCTCCGCGACCGGTAATGCTCGACCACAGTCAGTACTTTCCATCTGCCGAACAGATCGAACAATCCTTCCAACAGCAGCGCGCGGAGTTTTATCTAAACTCCATCCCCCTCGCCCACCGCAACGGCGACATCGACGCCGTGGAAACTGCATACGACCGCCTCAGCAAACTCACAGAATTCCAAGCAAAAAGCACCGACGACGGCACCACTACCTCATCATCCGACTTGGCTTCCAAACTATGTTTTTCTCGTGCAAATAAAAGACAACTGCTCGGAAAATGGCAGTCGGCGCTAGATGCACTCGACAGTGTGAACCCAGACATTTTACAAACGAATAAATACTTTGCGGTTAGCTTTTGGTGTCTTAGGGCGCTTATATACCTTGGCCTTGAGCAAACTGACAATGCAGAAGAGGCTGGTAAAAAGGCGTTAGACACCGCGGGCGAAGTAGTAGGATCAAATGGAGAAGGTAGCAGGAATACCAGTTACTTTATCATGGCCCTCATCATGGCAAGGAAAGAAGATCGTATGGAAGCCGCCTTTTATAAGTCTTTGATTAAGGAAGCGCATATCTTGGATAAAGAGATTTTAGAGAACCAGTGGGCGGCATTAGACGCTATCAACGGGACTTTTGGAGTTAAAATTAAGCCCATGCGAAGCCCAGCCGACATGAGAGGAATAGGCACGCGCACCAGGCCCATTATGCCTCTCCCCAATGCCACCGGAAGACAGGAGAATACCGATAGAGTACCAGGCTCCACACTGCATCCAGTGCAACTTGATCAAAACTTTATGAATGGCGTTCAAGAGCCACGATATGGCTCCTCGTGGTTCAAACTGTTCAAACTTGTGATTATTCCAGTCTGTTTTTATTTATGGGTTATATTGGCAACGTGGGACAATCGTAGACTCGAAGCATTGTTATTCAGCATAATGATTTAGTCTCGGATTTAGGCGCTGGGGGTAAAGGCTGAACCCAGGCTTTGTTCGCAACGGGGGATCGAGCATCACGCAACAGGTCGTAGATACGATATTACCTTGTTACAATAACAAAAGCATGTAAGTTCGCATTTACTACTAGCTTTATGCTGTACTCGGATTCAGTGTATAGCTATGCATATTGAGATCCTAGAATATCGATATTTGCAATGCAATGTATCTTGCTCGTTGTCAGTAATCAATTAGGAGATCATCTTGAGGACTAATCATGATGTATGCAGTATATTGCAACCAAAACTTAGAAGCAAAGGTGATAAAGATCACTATATCACCGCATCGGATATAAGATTGATATAATATATAATCTCCAGTGATAAAAAAATAGATCCCGCGCCGCCTATTTAAACTTCGAGATACATCCCGCTCTAAAACAAAACGTTACCTAAACATCCTTAGTCTCGAGGGCTAGCGGGCCCGAAGCCATAATCAAGTTAGAAAGACAAACTTCGCCAATCTTGGAATTGTTTGAACCTTTTTTTCCTTTAGAGCCTCCAAACCTTAAACCTTCCCTATACCCCAAAAAACCCGTCAGGGTTCAAAAATTACCGAGAACAGTTAAAACAAAATACCACACGTCTACAACACGAAAAATGCAACAGATGAACACATATTGATATGGATTCCCACAAAGTGGAGAATTCTAGAAACCTCATCCCTGGATAGATCTCAAAAAATGGCGTGAGCAGGCGTTACATCGTCTGTCAAGACCAGCCCCACAGTGAAGTTCATTGCTACACAAAAAATTATAAATGACTTTTCCCAGACGATTAGAGTCCGAATGAGGCTTTGTTGAGGCGTCAGCCAAGAACTTTTTAAAATTGAAAATGCTCAAAACGAGCCAATCTAGTCACGTACCAAATGTCAGTGCACTAAAGGAGGCGTTCCGGGACGCTTTCCAAATAGTGTTCCATATTTCCGAGATCAGGATCGATCGAAGAAATTCATCCTGGGTTTTCTTTCTCCTGGAGCCGTAAATGGCTCTTGTCCCGTGTCTTAAAACCCAAGTGGTCAGATTTTGGGGTCATTTTCTGTGAGGAAAAAAGCGTGGGGGTTCCCTCCCCAAGGGGACCATGCGGGTATTCCTTTGGGTTCCGAAACAAAGGAACCTGGGAGTTGACACTTTCCGAACGGTTATAAAACCGGCTCCTAAAAACATCAACGCTTCGGATAGAAGGCAAGCTATTCGAAGTTGAATTCACAAATCTAACTTGGATTTCTCTGCACGGGCTACGCTCGAGCACGAAGTACCCGATATGGCAAGTCCGACTGCCCAGCCCGAATGTAACAGCCGAGATCCGAACCCGCGCGCTCTTTGCAACACAGTAAGGTCCTTGCTAGATATGCATAGATATATTCCGTTTACCGGTGATACTCCTAACTAAAGTTGGCACGCAATCCATGATTCATTGAATTCGCGAAAGGGTTTTTTTTCTTTGTGGTCAAGGTTCACACACACACACACACACCCTGACTAACAAGCCGACAGTTCCCGGCTATTTGCCAACGTAATACTGTCTTAGTTCTGCCGCTATTAAGTTTCGTTTCAAAAAGAAATGGCTTATTTGTGATGTGATACCGAAGGGTGCTCTGAAGCGAGCTGCTGCTTGCTTGCGCTGCTTTGTTGCCAGCAATATGCATTACCCCAAACCAGGGTTGGTGAGACGGCACGAGGAAAGTGCCGGATAGTTACGCTGATTCCATTATAGAAACTTGCTTCCCGGACCGGCCGATATTGAAGGCGTTCGCAATTATTCAATTTATGGAAAAATGCAAGGGTTTTTCTTAAGATGGTTTCTGGCTTTTCTGCACATGCAGTGAACGACGCGATGCATGCGGTTTGGATGAGCTGAGGCGAGCGGAGTTCTCGTCCGTCGAGTGACTATTCGCTTATCAGTATTGAATTATACGTAAAGGTGGTCTGTAAAGAGGTTTTTTGTTTTTTAAACATGGGAAAAAAATGTGATACATCGAGAAGCTAATTGTGGAGCGGGCTGCCGCACCAACTTACTACAATAGGAGGCTGAAATGTATACCCAACGTCTTGCAAAGAGCCAGTTACTGACTCGTGTGGACTCTCCATATCGTACGACAGGGAAGAGGTGATCGGCAGGAAAGAAACCTAAATGCGAGAAAGCCTCAAGCCTCAACCGCAAGCTAGAGAATCCGGCTAACGGGGAGATGAAAGAGACAATGGCCTGATCTTGAAGAGAAAAAAATTCGTGGAGTATATCGTTCTGGAAATCGGTGTATGCACGTGGATTCTCCACGGCCAGGCGGACCCTGGAGGGGGTGAGTAGCAGCATTCCCGTCTTACAAGCATTGTTCTGTAACGAGAGATACACAAGAGGAAGCGATTTTCGATCTAAACCGTCCCCCACAATCGTGTCAAACCTAAAGTTGGCCTGTTATTGGCCTTGTGCAGTGTGAAAGTGCGTTGTCATCCTAGAGGTCAGTGCAGCACCCCATGTGTGAAATAAGTGGTCGGTCAAGCCCTATTACATGTTAGGTGATTGACACTGCAGTATGTATGTCGTAGTGATATTTATGCGCAAGGACCATGTTTGCTGCTATAAATTTCAACATCGAAGGATCACAAAGATTGTCGTTGACATCATGAACAAAGTACCAGGATGAGAAAAACTTGACGGTGGTACATGTCCTAAAGGTATCTGAAAATACATATTTTGGTTTCAGAAAGAGAAAGAACTTGCAGGTTCGAAAGCCGGGGATCCTTGATTTGAAGGTGTATACGTGGATATCACGGTTGACCAGGGATCGCCCGCTTCTCCCATGGAACCACATTATCAGAATGTGCAAGTCTCTTAATTAAAGAAAAAAAATTTTAAACTTTCGCCGAGCTCCAGTTCATTCCGTTACTATCCACACATATCCATCCGTATACGCATCTGCATTTTGTTGAGTGGGTGTGTATAGTTTTCCCGACTCTGTATTATAAACCCTTGTGACACGGACTTAGCATTATACATATACCTCGCGTTTTTGAGCGACGTTACAAAAAGTATTGGGCTCCCACAAAAAGCTCGTTTGCGATAAGTACCACAGGGATTGTGCTTGTAATATCGGGAAATTTTTTTCGTCTCGTCCATCCATAGGGAGTTTCAGCCAGTGCTTGAGTCAGCCCATGGGCGCCGAACAAAAAAAGTGGACCCGAATTGTCAAAGTTTTGGCCCTAAATTTGGTGTAACGTACGAAGGCGAAGGGGAAAAATGAGAGAGGATCCCAGATCAAGCTTGGCCCCTGTTAGCCTGCTATGTTTGCCCAACATTATCGTCCTGCATGTTATATCTCGAACTCGATGCTCAAGACGTTGAAATTGTGGGTATCGTTAGGTAGGGTCTTCCTAAACAGTCTTATATTCTTCTTGTTTGGGTTAATTAAACCACGGTCTATACGGCTGCCAGACCCACTAGGCCGTTATTGCAAAGGATGGGTGTCAGAGCTCCACAAGCCATGGGTTAAGACGACAACATCAATATTTGTCTAAAATGTGATATAAAATCAGGAATGCAATGGGGAAGATGCATTAACGATTGACGAGCGCAAAAATGACAGGAGATCCTGCAGCCAAGAGGTACCTGCCAAATAGATTAGACAAGGGACATCGGATTCTAGCCTCAACCGTGAAACATCCCTCTCTTCGCAGAGAAGCTGCTCTCTGATAGGCCGGGGAGCATAGCCGCTGGTACTAGCGCCCCTTTTTTCCACCTACACTCAAGGGCGTAAATACTTCCAACACGTTATGAGTGTGTGAAATTGGAGTTATATGCAACACCATGGAAATTATCGCGGTCTGCAAGGAGTCCTTCGATCGCGAAAAGCTGCACGCTGCAGCGCTGCGACTGTTGTGAGACATTGGGCGTAAATATTGGCACATTCCAGAGATAGACCAGCTAGTGGCGAGCTGAATTATGAAGCAAGGCGCTCGTGGCCACCTCGAACTGCTATTTAGATCTAGATATTTGGCAATGTAAGTGTATGCAAATAGATACAAATAGGAAGCTCGAAATACTCAACACTATGTCTAAGGTACTTGCCACCGTTGTATCATGAACATTTGAATGTGATGTGACAATTTGTTCGCCAGACGTGCAGACGAGCAGTTATCGGTTTACTTTTTTTTTCTTCTTCTTCTTCCTCTTTATGTTCCCTGTCGGAAATAAGTAATTAATTAAATCCTTAATTGCGAATCCTTGGGTCGTGGATGTGTCGGGATATCGTATAGCCTAACTGCGAGAGTGGGCTTATAGTGTAGAGATGTATCCTCAAATCCCTGAAGATTGTTCCGTCCTCTGCAGCTGCATAGCTCATGTTGCTTTACCTTAGAATTACTGACTCCATGATGATGTGATTATAGGCCATGTTGAAAAAAAAAATTTAGGTCTAAGTTTATTACGATAACAACCATCGGCTGAATATATCCTTTGCTAGGAGGTCTGGCTTTGAACGAACCAAGCCTCGATCGAAGGAGACAACATCAACTTTAGGGATAGTACATACGTCCGGCGATAAGGTAAATTGCGCTAGTGAATTGCAAACAATGTTGCAACGTGATTTGATACAATGACTGCCCGCATGAAAGATAGTTGACTAGTCGTCTTATGCAATCATGGGGGGGGTGCTAGTTAAATCTTTGATAATGATAACAGAAGCGACTTCTGCCTTGATTTGTCACATACCAATGGGTCCACGGACCCAGACCGGTCGACCAGGACTCGAGGCATGTTTGAGGGTTCTATTTGGAGGCCGGAGGTTACACAAATCGAGACACGGCACACAGTATTTTAAGGTCTTTGTGGGTAAAAATCCACCGGAGCGTACCTACGATCGCAGAAAAGCGAAGAGGGGCTCACCACTTGCATTTGAGATCTGGAAGAATCCTGGAGATCGAGTATCGGATCCACTTTGTGACTTTGGGGTACATGTACATGTATTCTAGGCTGGGAGTGCACCGGGTGGCAAGTACCTCCTACCAATTTTCAAGTTACATTCTCCCGCTTTGCAACAGCGCTACTACAAGTATATGCCGATGAAAAGGAGTTTACTGCACTTCCTGTTGGTCAGAATCCAAGCAGACGTGGAAAATTAACCGACGGCAGATGCACAGTTTTGTGATATATGACACAAAACTGCTAGAAAAATTCCTCGTCTCTTTTTTTTGTATGTACCTATCTAAGGTGCATGCAATAAATCGGACGCGGAGGCATACTTGTCGCATCCTTGAAATATACACGTTGCACATAGTATCGTTGCACAAAAAATCATGGATAAGAGGGAATCTCATTTTCGATAGAAGGGCGTTCGCAGATTGAAAGCTAAGCTCTGCCAAAAAAAGTATCTGATAGGCCCTTCCATCTGAAAATTTAGGAAGCTCAAAAAAAAGAAGGCTGTGTGAAATCGATCAAGTAAATCTGATCGGATACTCTCCCTTGCACATGGCAAACGCCCTGTTCCCAGGACCCTGGGAGCGAAATACCACATCGACCACACCTCTGCAATATATGCAATAGTACATAGGAATAAATGCCTAAAAAAAAAAGTTTGGCAACCATGATACTTGTGAGAATTACATTCACCGAATACAGGGGTATAGGTACCTGTGTTGAAAATCTGTGATGATGTCGTTGATTTCAGGCAGCTTACGTAGCTTACCACACTTGCTGAAAACCGAAATATATGTGTAGAATTAGGAACCTGCATGGCGATCCAGTTGCGAGTGCTCTCGCTGTTTCTCTTTCCCTTTTTCTCTATTCCCCCCTCTCGCCCGAACCTCAAGGTTGCGGGATATCTGCCCAATCAACCCATCTCCTTTCTCTCCGAAACGTGCGCACATCTACCACGTCCAAAAAGTGTCCGTAAGCAACACCCACCTGCAAGTAAAGGGGCTTTTCGATTATTGCTTTTGATATCTGGAAGCCTGCCACAGTTATGCACTTGCAGAAAGATGCAGGAAGGGAGCACGAACGTTACACTTCTTTCCCCAGTCTTCGAATTCGGTAACGCAGAATTCATGCTGATCATATGCAAATGCAATAGTTTCCATTGTTAACAACTTCAGCCTCAATCGCTAAAATGAAGATGTGGAGGACGGACCATTCATCCCGATTGCGTTTCTAACAGCTGGGTGGGAGGTCGGGTCATCGTATTAGTTTGGGTTGCTACGACGGATGCCACCTCAATGCTCAACCACGGCGAAGGTTATGTATCAGTACATGATTCGTCGTCCGCAGGTCCCCACCTCTCTGCAGAGTAAGGCGAGACCCTTGTCAGAGGGAAGGTTATCAGGCCGGGGCTGCAGATCGAAACGGAATGGTAGTGTTGGATTGGAATGCTCAGTTGCTAGAATAGAAGCCGCGGCTCGAAGCAGCTGCATTCTGCACGCCGTGTGATAGACGGAACCATAATCCTGAAGGGGATTTGTGTCGTTATTTACCGCTACTTTGTTTGTATTCTGAGTTCATTATCGCTGAATCGAACGATTGAATATGGTAGGTCCATTTGGGAGCTTATCTGTGTTGTAGTCAGTTAGTTAGAGTGGGTAAGTGGTTGCATGGTCCCATCAGATCTCTTGCATTTCGTACCCCGGATTTCCACTAGTTCAGCCGCATCGGGGTGGTTCGCCAGTCCTGGTATCCAGGTGTAGGCGAGCAGGCTAGGCTTCGTTTTGAAGTATTGTTCTCCATTATTCTGTATTGTTGAAAATAAGTGCCTTGCAAATCCCCTCGAGGAGTCATCACGATCGTGGTGTGAAAGTCTGGGATGAAGGGGCCGTGCGTCTCCCGTTTTTTTCGCTCAGCTGCAGCGCGATCTCATCGCCCAGGCACAGCGAAGAAATGATACCTTTCTCAACCAATTGGCTGGATCGTATTCCGTTCCAGCAGATTCGTTCGGGTGGAGACGAGTTGCCTCGTCATGCCCGTTGGATTGTCTCCCTTGCCTGAGCAAAAAAACAGGGTCCCGGTAGGGTGGTGATTGGCCGGCCTAGCAGATTCGCAGTTAATTTCTCATAGCTAATGCCGTATACGGCGGGTTTACGTCAATCCTATCCTGGCCGAAAACGTTGCGAATAGTTCACGACTTGTGATATCGAGCAAGCATCGACGGATATGAGGCTGGTGTTCAATTCAATTGGTCATGCGAGACTACTTTCACACCCACACCTTGACAAGATTAAATTAAAATTTTTTTTTTTTTTTTTGTAAATTGAGCAAGCCGGAGTTCGTCACGATGGTCGGGTAGAAATGAGGTAAAATTTCCGGTTAGGCATCTTTATCCCGAAAATTTTCGATCTCGGAGAGGATATTTTTCGTTTTGAGAATCGATAATATGCAATGCGATGGCTGGCCTCAACGGGATATGCCCATCATTGGACCAGCTCTGGTGGTTTAATCCACACCGGCAGGTGTTAAGATTCTCAGCAAAAGATGGTTAAGCTGCGCAGGGCTGTCGTGTCGTGTGATTCGCTGGACCTTAGCTCTATGTGGGGGGTTGACAGGCCAATAACCATCCATGGCCTGATCCTGCCCTCTTCGCATGCTCGGGGAAGACGGATCGATATCAGATGTGGAGCCGTCGGTAATCAACATGCCTGTCAACGAATAAGAAAAGAAGATGCTGTCGATGTCTCAAGGTTGGGCATGGGAGAAACCTTACCTGGACGTCCTGGGCGAGGAACGACAGGTTCGATAATTCATATCTGGAGGCAAAGCCGGTAGCAAACGGGCATATATTTGGTAACGTATAGATTTGAGTTAGGTTGCAAATGCAATATTGGAGGTCCGGCATAAAATGTTGGGCTAGCGAGAGCACCATC
This sequence comes from Orbilia blumenaviensis, assembly GCA_036872755.1. Lineage (NCBI taxonomy): Eukaryota > Fungi > Ascomycota > Orbiliomycetes > Orbiliales > Orbiliaceae > Orbilia > Orbilia blumenaviensis. The sequence goes on from JAVHNS010000015.1 coordinate 697,247, forward strand.
CGCCCGTGATGGAATGTCCCCTGGTCCGCCGACCGGGCCGGACCCGTGTTTGAGCCGGAAAACCTCGTGCGAAGCTTAAGAAGTTAAATCACGACGGGAGAAATGTAGTTGACCTCGTTAACCTTGAAGCTGGCGAAGGGATTGAGTGCTCCTGTCGCACGCACGCACGCGCACTAAAACCGCGGCCGTCCCGAATCCCAAGATATGTCGATGCAGCTCAGCCAGCTTCCCGCGAAGTATAAATTAGAATATACACTAGCGGCATGACATTAGCATTAGCAGTAGCTTATAATAGCATCGACGGCATTTTTTTTTTTTTTTTTTTTTTTTTTTTAAAAAAAACGAAGGCATCGGCCGGAGTGGCTCTGTATGGACGTACTGTGGATAATGCTCGATTCAGCTATTCCGTTTGTTACACGCGAGTGAACCATCCACGGCGTGCAGAGAGCATTGCAAGCTAATGTAGCATGGATATCGATGCATGATGGGGATTTGGGGATGGGATGGGATCAAGGCGTTCGTTGGGCAGGGACGCTTACGAAAGCCCGAAAGGACCCCTTGCTCCGGCACCAAAAACAACCTCGCTCGTAGTTTAGCTTTCACACCATCGCCTCGACGCCTTCCCCACAGTCGATTTATTGCATTGCAAGCAAGCAAGCAAGCAAGCAAGCAAGCCCAAGTCATCATTTCATCTCGTCTAAAGTATAGTGGAAAGGCCACACACCCTTTCGAATTCATGCGCATCATGGCTGCTGCTGCTGCTGCACCGCACTACACTAGCCAGTGCAGTCCCTCGATGATTCAATTCGAGCTCGGGATTCCGGTGTGCAGCAAACATACATGTATATGCGTCGAATACGCGGATTATACATGACGTGTTTAGGTTGGACGGCCTGTCTGTCTGTCTGCCTGCCTTCTGCAGCCCAGTCCGAATTCTAGCATCCCAATCAATGACCCGTTATATGTTACGACTGCGACTGGTCATCGGATGCCTCATTCGCTCGCTGACACTCACATCTCGACGCTAGTTAATAGCTAGCTACACAAGTACTCTATACATACATGCTCCCTGCAAGAAAGCAAGCTAGTTTGGATGAAATTGTTCGGCACGGAATTCGGAAAGGCCCCAAACTCAGGTTCAGATGAATTGATTCATTCCAGCTAACTTGAGCTTAGCTTTTTTGAACGTTTGCTTGGTCCTGAGCTGGTAAATTAGCCGGATTAGCAGGTGATTTTGGTCCTCGTTTCTACCCGTCCGTCATTTAAGCGCCCAGTGCCAACATGTCCAGTGGGGGCGCTTTTGCGGGTCTGCCTTTCGAAAAAAGAAGGGCAGCCGGCGTCCGTTCCAACCGTTTGCTAAGCTGGCAAGCGGACGGACGCTGATACATACAACGAGCGAACAAGAGGTTAGCGGTGTTGTGCAGGACCCGGTTAACCTTACTGACCTGCCGGGAACGGCATTGACAAGTCCAAAGCGAAAATGCCGTTCAAGCAAGAAATGGTCTGTCCGATACGGACTGAAACGAAGGTTGTTGGTGCCGACACTGGTATACAAATATCCAGAAATTGCAGACAGTTTTTATTACACATGGGGCTATCAAGGGAGTATTAATCTGGATCTGATATAGGGCTCCAATAAATGGCCGAACTATTGAATCCTTCTGGGACTTTGCAGGTGGCTGTGAAACACTCTGCCATTGTATGTTTCGGGCCCATGACGCAAAACCGAGTGGTCTACTAGAGGTTGTTATTGAGTGATAGAGGCCCCGGCCGTCGCGTCAGATTCACGAGACATCAGTCGTCGTCATGTCGGGAGTATCAGCACCAAGATAGGTGCAAAGAGCACTCTCTCTATCTTCCACTCGACGATCAGAGGCTCCTCCAATTTACGGGGCCTTGAAGGACAATGGTGGCTATCTGGCTCTAGCTCATGGAACTCTCAAGGTCTAGCGACAGATTGCTGTCACCTTGGTGCATACGGTACTTTGAGCTTTGACAACTGGGAGAAAGGAGAAAGAAAGAAAAAGCTCAACCGACATGTCATCCTCTCTTCTTGGTCTCGAGGCCAACGTTTGAGCGCCGACGAGGGGGCTCGCCGACAATTCCGAATGGGTCGCTTCAAGCAGGATCGTCCCTGGATCAAATTGGCTGTCACCACCTTACCATTGGATCGCTAAACCAGTTTTACAGAACGAAAATCCGGGGCGGTTACACCATGTTGACAGGAAGAACCCGCCGTCAGTCTGGCTACTACGGGCCTGAGATTGGGGTTGGTTCTTTATATGGCTTGGTCATCGGAAAGGCATACAGGATCTAACCCAGAAGGCTGTAGCCCCCCTTCGGCCACAAAGACGAATTTGAAAGTTCAGAGCGAAGATACATCCTAAGGGCGATGACACCAAATTTAGGTACCTCGTACCTGTTGCCGACGTTTCCTAGTGCTTGCATCGGATGGGTTCAATTCAAATGGCCGCATATTTTCAGAATTCGACATGTCATGATAACAAAAGTTCACTAAGGCATAGGTCTTTTGGGTAAGCCAAAGATGCCGACAGGGGCTATCCCTGGCCGAAGCAACTCGATCACTGGTTGGCACTGTCACTGGCACTAACTGTTTTCATGATCAGGTTCTGAAGCGGTGCCCAACCCAACTCATTTTAGTCTACCGTTCAGGCGGGAGGACAAGCAGGATACGATAACAGGAGGTACCGCGATATTTGTACAAGGTACAATTGAATTTGTCCTCGTGTCAGTGGGAGGCTACGGTAGTGTGAGAATACCTTTCCAGCAGTCCCTCCGCCTCCTTTGCCAGCCTGCTGTCCTTGCATACACACCGAGCTACACCGCCAGCGGGACCCAAGGCCTTTGGGACCCTCAGCCCGCGAATTGGTTTTTTTTTTTTTTTTTTTTTTTTTTTGTGATCGAACCATCAGAAAAGCGGTTTTTTCTTGCGACTCCACGACGTCAAAAAAAGGACTAGCTCGGCCTCTATATCTCGACATTCTTAAATTACCATAACACCATGCCCCAGCCAGAGCACCCCAAGACCACACCCGTAAGATAATCAGCGCGGCCGGCTGGTCAGTTAACTAGCGTTTGGAAACCTGCCTGACTGGAAGAAGTCGAAGACGCATGCTTTGGTCCCTCTAGCCGGACACTACTGCTGCCGTCCACGAAGCGGTCCTTCCTATAATATGTCCCTCTCGTCGCCCACCACGTTTAGATGATCTCCTCCTCCCAAACCCCACAAGAGAAAGACTATCACGGTTTTTCTTCCCTGACCAAGCCTTGAGCGCAGCAAGCAACCACCCACACACCGACGATCCATCAACCTCCCCTCGCACCCTCGAGCCTCTGCCCTAGCTCCCATTTACCCGCATATTCCAAGCTGGATGTTATATTTTAGTGGCCGAAAACTCTTCTGTTCCCTCTGCGACTTCCGCTAGTCGTCGTGGTCACTGGTTCTTCTTTTCTTTTTCCCGTTGATATAATTTTTCCTTTTTGATCTTCCTCGTGCAGGAGGGTCTCGCACATAACCAGTATCCCAGAGCCTACCGGCAACCCTCATCCGTTATGCAGGAAGACGACAGTACCAACAGTTCGCCGCTTCAGTTGAAGAAGCACGATAGACAGTAGCCAAGGGGCCTCTGCATAGAGGTCATTAGCAAATACACAAGCACCATCCATCGATATCGCCTCAAGTTCTCAGACTCTTATAATCCTAAAGAGGGAGTCTTTTAAATTTCTCGATCCCCCAACAACACAATACCCTAGTCCATATCCCATCCCGTACATCGGTTTGAAGCTGCGTATCATCTCTTAAAATGTAAGTTTGAATTAGAAATACCGCCAATTGGATTGATTGACAAGTTCTTGGACGGAACTAATACTTAACCTTGGCCCCCCCGCTCAAGATATAACACCCTTCCCGCCTCTCGAAGCTTTTAAACCGCACATATCCGGCTTGTGCCCGTCTTGGTTTGATCCATCAGCCTGCCCGCCGACTCGAACCTCCAAGCAACACTTTGGTTCAACTCCCAACCCGAGGAACCATTCATCATATAGAGCAACCAAACACTACTCAGTGCTTACTTGATAGTTATCTAATTTACCTACTCGACATTTATATCCATCAGGACAAGGGACCAACCCACTTGCTAGTACGGCTGTTGGTCATTACGTCCAACGAATTTCATGCTTCGTTATTGACGAGCTGAATATTATCTCAGGGAAACAAGAGGATATCTTTTGGGGGGTATAGCCATGTCACCGAGACCCAGTAAACCGCACGGATTGAGACTATCCATATGCTCAACAACAGGTTCTTCCAATGGGGATTACTCTGCTGGATCCGTGACTCCTTCGTCCGCAACCACATTTTCAGTATCACCTACTTCATCACTGAATGTCAACCCATCTTTCTCAAACTACACTAACTCGGCATACGCCCACTCAAACTACGCTGCATCGAGTGCCAGCTCCGTGAAGGAGGAACCCTTCACACCTGTCTTTCTAACATCTAGTGATGAAAATGAAGATAATGGAGATGTAGCTGATACCGAGGCTTCTCCTCCTCAGCAAGATATCAAGTCGGAGATAGGTGTGGAACCGAAATTTGAGCTTGACCTTAAGACTGAGGATATAACTCCAACATCGCTCGTACCTCAACAGCCAATTAAGCGGCCTCGCGGACGGCCTCGAAAGAATCCTCCCAATCCTCCTGAGCCCAAAAGCAAAACAACAAAAGGAAGATCCAAGACGGGATGCTTGACGTGTAGAAAGCGGAAGAAGAAGTGTGATGAAGGCAAGCCAGAGTGTAAGTATACCTTCGGGCTTCTTCAACCCTTGGCGATTCCAAGCTCTAACAGACACGTTGGCAGGCAACAACTGTGGGAAGAATGGATATGTTTGTGAAGGGTATAGTCCAAAAACATACTGGAGGTCGGGAAGAGGTATGCTGTTTGTTGTTTCCCGCCCTTTCGGCCACATCGAACTCTAACCATTCTATCCCTCCCAGACTCCACTCATCGGATTCCTTTCCAACCAACGCTGCCCGCTCTTATCGAAGGTGTTGAGTCAGACCTTGACCGGAGACTTCTCAACCACTTTGTCGTGACTGTTAGTTCAGTCTTCTCTCACCTCAGCGAAGAGGGTAGGACTTTCAAGGAAGTGCTGCTGCCTCTTGCCATAGACAACAGCGGCCTTATGCATTCTATGCTCTGCCTGGCTGCCTCCCATCTTGCAAAAACAGACCCATCCGTCAGAAATGCCCAGTATCATCACAAGGATCTGGCGATCAGGATATTAACGCAGGGCATCAACAGTTTGACGCTCCAGGAAGGATCTGTTATTGACGACTCAACGGTCGCCACGACTATCATTTTATGTCTCGAAGCTATCGGCGAGGGTGATAATACCGGTGCCCATCAAACTCATATGGCCTACCTCAGGTCTGTGGCCGAAAAAATGGACGCAAGAGTCAAGGCGAAGGACGCCGAGCCTCATCGACTGAAGTTCGCAGACTTCTTTGTTGAGTTCTTCTCTTACCATCTTATACTGGATGGTATGACGAATATGACAAGAAGGCCTACGTTAGACCTCAGCGGGTTTGGTCGCGCTCCCGCTGGCCCAGCACCCTTTATGCCGGAAGGGTCAACACAGGTTACCACACAAGAGCATGTTGGACACAGCAGCGAAGGTGGTACCTTAATCGGAACACTGAACCAGCTGTTCGAAAATATTTCTCGCATCACTGCTCTCCGCGATATAATTCGGAAACGTAAAGCGGATGGAGTCTACCCTACAATAGACGAAGTGATGCTTAGCAAAGCTGTCGAGATTGATGAGCAAGTTCGGACTTGGAAACCGAACCACAATCCTTCCCAGCCGCACCGGGGCTTCTACGCCACACTCTACCAGCAGGTCACATGGATATACCTCTATCGGACTGTGCAGCGTTCGGTCCCAGACCCTAAGATTAGGAACGCAGTGGATGAGGGACTAAAGTGCCTTGCTGCCCTTCCACCTGGTTTGTACAGCCATAGTGTCTTGCTCATGCCAGTATTCCTGCTTGGTTGTGCAGCATTTGATGTTCATCAACGCCCTGAAATTAGCAAAAAGCTAGACGAAATGAAGGTTTCAGGGCTGCAGAACGCATATCATGCCCACAAGGTCGTTATGAGGGTTTGGGAACTCATGGACGCAGAGGATGAGACTAGTTGGGACTGGGAGAGGATTATTCAGGATCTTGGCTACAATTTCCTTCTCTCTTAGATCTTTCCAGCAGCTGGGAATCTCGGGAGGTTCACCATATTCTTTCCTTCGAGCCCTATGCGAACCTGGTCCTCCCCAAGTGCGACAACCAGTGCGTCTTCACTTCCACCTGTAACATTCTTTGCGCAAGTATTCTTTTTTTAGTCTTTCACCTTGCCACTTTGTTTGTCCAGCATTGATCCCTACCCAAAATATCAGAGCAGAGGAGGCGTTTGTGGATGTTTGTGATACATTATACTCTGAGTACCCCCCTTGTGTGCGTGTTGTTTTCGACATGATAAATGTTTACGAACTACCTGTAATACTGTTTATCTTTTATTTTGAATTTTGAATTTTGCTTTGCATCATTTTGATTGCCATTGGTTGTTCTACATCGTTGTTGAGTTTATCCTTTTTTGTCTTGCACAGTATATTAGCCCATCCATTTTCTATATCTTCTACCTTTCATTTTCAAAATATCATTCTGGAGTTGGTGGTTTGGAGCATCACATGTAGTTGTTTTTTCTATCCTAACATTTTTTGTTGCAGCATAGCCCAGCAAAGCAAATAAAAACACAATTCTGACGGCCGTCTGAATACGAATTTCTTTCCTTTTCTTTTTTCTATCTGTTCTTTTCTATCTCCTTTGTCGAATGCCTTGGTCTCATTCATTCGTTTTATTGGATCTTTGGAGTCCGGGAAAGTGTGCTTGGAAAAGAAATTCTCATATGGGTTGGTGCTACTTGGGATTGGTGATGATTGATTTTTGTGCTCTTACTATTTTTCGACCTCTCATTCTTGACATACATTCAGCGTTTGATCTTTTCTCTCTTTCCTTTGCTTTTTTCTCTTGCCGCTCTTTGAGGCGGTATCCTCTCGCTGGAATGTGCTTCATGAGCACCGGAATCAGCATCCTCGATCTTATTCTATGTTTTGTGCCTGCATACACTTTTTGCATCTTGTTTGGAAGACGCCAGTTGCATCGATGCATAGACGACCGGGTTCTCCACCCCGTATTATCCAGCGCATGTATACAAAGATATAAAATTCATCGAAGGTGCATGTATTAAATGTATAAAATTCTTTTTTTTTTTTTTTCCTTTCTGCTTAAAGAATCAAGAATCCCCACTGTTTATTGTGGGTCTTACACGGTTTCTCAACAGGATTTTTTTGGTCGTTTGGTCGTTTGTGTAGTCGTCCCAGCTTTGGGGAACATCCCGGTCGGATGTTGGTTCTCGGCCTATAGCCAGCCACAGGAATTTAAAGTACTAAAGAAGACTCCAACGTGGCTCTAGTAGGGCGTATGCGCGTGGAACTCGAACGATCCACTAGAACGAAGGAGAGCCCGATTTTTGTTGATTCGAACCGCAAAATTTATTGGTTCTCGTTAGGACAATTGTTTTCCCGACCTCGCATTTTTAGCAATGTGTGCGGTACAGCTGCAACCTGGCTGAGACAGTCTCGCTTGGTTGTACTGGAATCCCAGCCCAAGGCAAGTAAGTGCTGGATCATTGACAAGGTTCTCCGCACGGGTTCTCCTTCCCGCCTTGTGATGTCATTGCTCGCCCTCTTGTATCGATAGGTACTGAAGTAGGTACATTACATTATCTAAGAGGGGTATATTTGTATTTTTATGCACGTGAAATCCCACTGGCGGTTCGACGAAGGGGTAGGAAGAGCTTTCGAATATTCTGCACTAAATGGTAGCTGGCAGTCGCCGGAATGTGATTGCCTGCACGTGTGGTTCTTAGTCCCCACGCTGCAAGTCCAGCGAACCAGATGCTATAAATCTTATAGGTTAATGTTCGTTGATATAATATTCGCATCCGCACAGCCGTCTTGGGTTTCTTAGAAATAGTCACCGTGTTAAGGAGCCCTTTTTTTCAAGTTTGAATCCAGGCAATCGTGTTATGCATAGATACGAGCTTGAGGACTACTATGAATGTAAGTACCTTCAAACTGCCGGCCTCTTTTAACTTTTTTTTTTTTTTTTTTTTTTTTTTTTTTGGCACAATTGGAGGTGTAGGTAATGGAGCGCCCTCGATTTCGCAGTTTTCATACGTACCCCACTTCTGTCATTGCTCTGTCCCGATACAATGGTGCCGCACACAATGGTATGGAGTGTAGTCTCCCTTTTTTTTTTTTTTTTTTTTTTTTTTAAATAAACTCGACACGAGTACTTGGAGTTGTCCAGGATAATGCTGGACATCGACGATAAAAATATTTTTCTCTCTGTTCCCTGAGAGCTAAAAGTTTCGACCACCCGTTTCAACGAACAGGGTCTGTCCTCGCTAGTCCTCGTCGAACAGGCCGTCTTGTCATTATGGCGTTATCAGCCCGTTTTCACATTACGTCTAGAAAATTCGCCAGTTATCTAAGTTCCACGTAAGAAGAAACCACAGAATAGGTTCTATCCGTTGTCCATTTTTCCCGTCCCTGTAATACTATATTTTTTAATTTTTTTTTTTCTTTTGGTCCTCTGAAGTTGCAAGTTGCAAGTTGTACTTTTCTTTATTCGTTATTCTTTTTTCTTCTTCCCTCACCCTAACTAGGCCCTTCCCCTATCCGTCAATTGCTTAAGTTTTTTTCTCTTTTGACCCTCAGGGATTAGTGCGGGGAAGCACAACCACTAGCCGGGAGGCGAGCTCTTCTTTTTCATTTCTTTTCCGTTTCTGCGTGGTTTTAAGCTTTGGTGTCCCGTGTGGCGGTTGTTCTGCCATCCTGATGGAGAGTTAGACCGACTAATTGATATCGCGATGCCTCTGGAATGTAGGCAGAAGAATGCAATGTTCTGCAGAGTACATGTACTGTACATACATGAGTCTAGTGCAGGAAAAATTCTGATCGGGGGGCCAAGTTCAATGGAATCGAAAGCTTCGCCAAATACAGACGGATTCGGGTATCCAACTCGGGAAGGCTGAGTTATACGTCGCGTCCGTTGCCGTGCAGGTCTTTTGAGCTTGAAATGTTGAGCATTTGGCCCCCCGGCTCTTACAAGGAAATTTGGTAGCCACAGACCTCCTCTGGTTTGAGGATAGTACGGTGTATTAAGTTGGGGGTCACAGTGGCGAGAGGCTTGGTCTGCAGCGAAATGCAATAATGGATTCAACGAGCTGTGCCAAGATCGGAGACCCTGATAAATATCGATGATGGGTACTTACAAACGGTTAATTGCGAATGCAACATGTCAATGGGTGTGTTTCGGCCTGATCGTATTCGATGATGCGACATTTATATTAGGGATTCCAATATCACATGATATATTACAACTATGATATCACGAACAATTTTTAAAAAAAATATCGGGTCCACGATATCCGTCATTAACCTCGGGCTTCAGGTGCCAGGTGTCTCGAATTCGAAGTTGCGCAACAACAAATACAAAGTTAAACTTGTTTGAAGCTGACCCCTTCAACAGTGCCCTGACTAACCGTGAATGGCAAGTCCAGCCGTGAAGGTACGGACTACCTAAACCGCCGATAGGCGAGTACGCCTGATAGCAGATTTTCTGTCAAGGTTGCATCCACCCCGTACCCCTCTATCATGTTTTGAGTAACCATGGCCGAAGTGGCAGGTCCGTATTCCTGGTGTCAGCAAATATTGCGAATCCCGTATTCGATATTGGGATTTCAATTTTCAACGATTACGAGACCGCATGATTCCTAAGCTGCGGTCGATGTCGGCGGCCCACAAAAGGACGGTAACTACCAGTAGAGCTCTATTGAGGTAGAGCTGGGCTCCATCTGGTAGTTTAGGTCAACTCCCAAAACAGATCTTGATATCCGATGCCCCGGGACCGGATGAAATTTTGCAGTTCTAGTATATAGCTTTCGTATAAAGTTGATGTTTTCGTCTGAACTTTTTTTTCATTGTTCCAACAATCATATGCATTACATTGTGACCCCAACTGTCGGGCCTGCTCTTTCTTACCACTCTCAATACCTTGAGAAATATCTGTGTATCCCCGCGGTTGAAATATCTTGTTCCCGAGGATTATCGTTAATCCGAGGATTTTTATCTACATCGATAAGTGTTTCCTGCATCATCTGTCACAGGCACAGCCTGGGAGCTGCAGAGCAGGCATCCCACTCGTCACATCACAAAACGAAAAACCTGGCCGCGCGGCACAGCCTAATCCACTGCAACCGCAAATACCGCCCTTTTAGCCAGTAAGAGGTCGAAGGTCGAAAAGTCACCCCCCTGGGCGAATAGAAATATAACCACACACCATCCTCGTTGTTGAGCTATAGCGCTATAGAAATATGCCAGCGTCCAATACCCTTCCTGCGCAGGTGGAGCAGGTGTTCAATATCAAGGCTGAACGGGTTCTGCACCCGTTTTCCCCGTTGACTGTTCAGGAAATCACGCAAGCTGCTGGGTTGGTCAGGAACGAGCATCCAGATGTGGAGCTTAACTTTAAATGTGTTACTTTGCATGAGCCCGAGAAAGCGGTCATGAAAGAGTGGTTGAAGTCAGAGGAAGGTTCAAAGCCGCAGATTGACCGTAAGGCATTTGTTGTGTATTATATTAAGAGAACGGTAAGCAGGGTCTTTTCTTGTGGACAATATATCACATCCATGGGTGATATCCATGTGCTTGCAAACCCGGAAAAATTGGGAATTGACGTTGAGGTTATTCCGGATTATCTTTTAGCCGGATATTTTTGAAACGGTTGTCAATTTGGCAACTGAAACAACTGAGTATAGAACGAAACTTGAGGGTCTTCATTCATGTGCAGATGGAGAAGAGGTTATGGAAATGGAGCGGGTCTGCTTGGCAGATGAGGGGGTCCAAGCAGAAATTGCGAAGCTGCAGCTGCCGGAAGGCACTGTCGTAGTGTGGGTCTCAAACATACCCCAAATGCGTAAAGTGGCATATATACTGATACAATTTCCTTTATCTATAGGGCTGATCCTTGGATCTACGGTATGCATTATAAATTGAAACTTGAAACTAATTTCTTGCTTATGGTCCCCTAATTCTTTTGGTCTGATTTAGGATCGGACGGTATCGATGATGAACGAAAACAATGGCAGTGCTACCTCTATTCCAGGTCGAAGGACAATGCGGATGGAAACCATTATGCCAACCCGATTCCGATTTCCCCAGTTGTCGATGTTGCCACTAGGAAGGTTGTCAGAATCGACAGGCTCCCAACCGGTATTGATAATACGATCGAGGACTACAAACCACATAATCCAATTCCAAATGAATATACGCCTGAGCATCAAAAGCTCCGAACAGACCTCAAGCCTTTGAATATCATTCAGCCGGAGGGTGTTTCATTCCGATTCTCAAAGAATGGCGAGGAGCTTGAGTGGCAAAAGTGGAAATTCCGGGTCGGGTTCAATCATCGTGAGGGCATGGTTATCTATAATGTCAGCTATGATGGTCGCGATGTTTTCTATAGATTGTCGCTGTCAGATATGGCGATCCCATACGCAGACCCAAGGAAGCCTTACCATAGGAAGCAGGCTTTTGATCTTGGAGACGCTGGTGCAGGGTAAGTTGCCCCCCGCGGTCTATCATTACACGTTAATGGGCAGATATTGATGAAAACATGGCGCAGATTGATGGCGAATAACCTGAAGCTTGGGTGTGACTGCCTTGGAACCATTGCGTACCTTAGCTTCCCTATCGCGGACGACAAGGGTGATCCAATCGTAATGGAAAACTGCATCTGCGTTCACGAGCAAGACGCTGGTATCCAGTTCAAGCATCTGAACTACCGAACAGGCAACTCCGTTATATCCCGTATGCGAGAGCTAGTCCTCCAAAGCATCATCACAGTCGCGAACTACGAGTACATCTTTGCGTTCATCTTCAATACCGCTGGTGAGCTGTCTTACGAAGTTAGGGCTACCGGTATTCTATCGACTACTCCGTTGGATGCTGAGATCAAGGATTGTCCGAACTTCGGTACCATTGTTCATCCTGGAGTTTTGGCAGCACATCATCAGCATATTTTCTCGTTGAGAATCGATCCAGCAATTGATGGGTTCGGAAACAAGGTTATATATGAAGAAGCGAAAGCCATGGACCGCGATGATCCCTTCAACCCCTTTGGAACGGGTTACTATATCACTGAAACGAAGGTGGAAAGTGAAGGAGGTTTCCTCGAAGCACCAGAAAATAACCGCATTTTCAAAATTCAAAACCCCAAGCACAAAAACCCTGTCAACAACAAGCCAGTGGGTTACAAAATTCAAGCCCCACCATTCCAGAAGCTACTGGCCTCGCCAGACAGCTTCCATTACAAACGTGCAGAGTTTGCGGATAAGGCTGTTTATGTGACTAAATATCAGGACTGGGAATATTTTGCTGCAGGTCAATATACGAACCAAAGCCGAGGCGGACATGGTATCAGGGAGTGGGTCAAGAGGGGAACGAAATTTGATACTGAAGAGGGTGATGATGTTGTCGTTTGGGTGCAGTTTGGGATCAACCATATCCCAAGAATTGAGGATTTGTAAGTGCCGTTCCATTTATTTGATACACCCCGGTTTGGGATAAGGGTAGAGGCTAATTGAGGAAAATAATACAGCCCTGTGATGCCAGTTGAGACACTCAGAGTTCATCTTAAGCCTGTCAATTTCTTCGACAAGAACCCGGCGTTGGATTTGCCGCCTTCAACGTATGTATCCTACTTTCACAAAATGACACGTGAATTGTGCACTAATATACCGTCTCTGCTAGTCAATCTGTGAATAAGTCGGTATTGTTGAATGTAGATGGGAATAACCACCACCAGGGAGCGGTCGAGGCTGATATTGGTAGTGATGGTCAGGTTGCAGCTGTTCATGCTTCTAACGGGAGTGGGTCGTGCTGCCAGTAATACATAATTCTCCCATTCTGACATTATTTCGACCACATGTATACTAGTATAATGTAACCTATTACATATTCAGCTATTGCCATTTGCATACTAAGCTCGGCACCTGTGAAGTAACTAGTAGGACGTACTTAAAATACTTAGCTATATGTGGCTAGACGGGAATGTTAAAAGTGTGTTGGCGTGTGGTAATTTCGTCGCGTGGCGTGACGTACATGTGGCTGGTAACAGTCGCCAAACGTGGCGGTGCATTATTATGTAGATGCCACAGCGACGAGTTGTGTGGAGCTACGGTGGCCCAAATTTTAGCTGCATCCAATTACCATTTCCATTCCGACTTCGTCCTTCAAATCAGCTTCTTAGCATCGCCATTCCTTCATAGCATCTCTGCGTCCTTCATCTGGTCAGGTAAGCTTCCTTATTTCGGTGTAGCGGTTGGTACTGTTGTTCAAATACTCTTAGCTAACAGGACCCCACTGGAGCTTCTTAGGCATTCCCTCAATTCGCCCCTCGTCAGGGCACATATTCACCATCAAAATGTATAACTATTCCAATTCGCATCCTCCAAACGATCCCAATGCCTCGAATAGACCTCCGATGCCGCCACCACCTGGCGGACAATATCACCACGGCGGGCCGCCGCCGCCGCACGGTTCGTCTCCTTACCAGCAACCTGGCGCTCCACAACAGCAGCAGCCATACGGGTTTGGCGCTGGCCAGAGTCCATACGGTCAGCCTAGCCCGCCCATGCACCCACCAGATACACCGGGTATGCTCTACGGGTCAGGTACTCCTGGTGGACACGATGTTGGGGGACTGGCAGCAGGCATGGGTGGAATGAACCTTGGAGGAGGAGGAGGCATGGAACAGCATGTTGCAGCTCACGGCAAGAAGAAGAAGGCAAGGGCCTATCATAACGTAGACTCTGCACCAGCAATGGGTGTCATGGATGTTCCTCCTGCAGCTGGATTCGCCGCCGCGCCGCCGCCTATGTTTCCTCATGATGCTGGGTCAGGGTTCGTTACACCAGGTTTACAGCCACAGGCGTCCCCAGGATTCGGGCAGCCACAATTCAGCGCACCTGCACCGTCTCCATATACACCGTCGGGTGGATTTCAAGCACCAACTGGTCTCAGCGCGCCTCCCGGTGGCCAATTAGGCGAATACAGCGCCGCGATTCACCCACCTACTGGTTCGGGACCAGGCGCGCAGCATAGAGTCGACCCAGATGCTATCCCATCTGTACCAGAGGCTCGTGAAAGCGCCCAGAAGTATGCGGACTCGCAAGTGTATCCAACTTTGGAGCGCCATCACCCTCCTCCTGCTACCACGGACTTCTTAGCTCACGACCAAGGCAACTCGTCACCCAAATTCGCCCGTATGTCGCTCAACAATGTTCCTGCGACTGCTGAACTACTCGCCCAAACTGGTCTACCCCTGTCGTTAATCCTCACTCCACTTGCTCAACAGAAGCCCGAAGAAGGTCCTGTCCCTGTTCTGGATTTTGGAGATACAGGCCCACCACGTTGCCGCAGATGTAGAACATATATCAATCCGTTTATGCAATTCACTGCGTCTGGTGCGAAATTTGTGTGCAACATGTGTCTCTTCCCTAACAACGAAGTTGCACCGGAGTACTATCAGCCAATAGATGCCCAGGGACGAAGGATAGACCGCGATTCGAGACCCGAGTTATCGAGGGGAACGGTAGAGTTTGTAGTACCGAAGGAGTACTGGGCCAAGCCACCAACACCTTTACGCTATCTATTTCTGATCGAAACCAGCAAGGAGGCTGTAGATAAGGGGTGGACGAGTGTAGTTTCGAAATCGATCAAGGCAGCGTTGTATGAAGGTGTTGAGGAGGAAGAAGGCGAACCTGATGAACATGGGGAACCTACGACACAAATCAAGGGTAGGAAGCTACCTAAGGGGTGCAGAATTGGAATCGTAACTTTCGACAAAGATATTGGGTTTTACAATCTGAGTGTAAGAACAGATTATCCGCCTCGATTGGCTCTTGCTAACTGGAATATAGCCGAAACTGGAGACAGCACAGCTCATGGTGATGACGGATTTGGAAGAGCCTTTTGTTCCCTTGGAAGACGGTCTTTTCGTTGATCCATACGAATCGAGGTATGTTTTTCAGGGTTCTGGTAGCTGTTGTCCGTTCTAACAATAAGAAGATCTCAAATCGAAGCTCTCCTTGACCTTCTTCCAGCTCTCCACGAGCATAGTCGTGTCCATGAAACTGCTATTCTCCCTGTTCTCACGGCTGCGCTTTCTGCTCTCGAGGCTACTGGTGGCCGAATACTCTGCTGCATGACCACGCTTCCTACATTGAAAGTCCACGGCGGTCTGGTTATGCGTGATGATCCGAATACACACGCTGGTGAGAAGGAACGCCAGCTGTTTAAGACGGATAATCCGACATACATTGCGCTCGCCAAGAAACTTGTTGAATGCGGTATCGGTATTGATATGATGCTCGGGCCCTCAACTTATATTGATGTTGCCACACTTGGACACCTCTCAGCGACTTCGGGTGGTGATACTTTCTTTTTCCCTAACTTTGTAGCTACTCGCGACGGACCTAAAGTCGAAAAGGAGATTGCCCATGCCATAACTCGTGAAAGCGGCTTCCAGGCGCTCATGAAAGTCAGATGCTCTAATGGTCTGCAGGTTAACTCTTACCATGGAAACTTCCACCAGAAGACGTTCCAGGGAGATTTGGAGATGGGTGTTATTGATGCTGACAAGAGTGTATCGGTGATGTTTACATATGATGGAAAGTTGGATCCAAAATTGGATGCACACTTCCAAAGCGCCCTGCTGTACACAACAGCTAGTGGAGAGAGGAGAGTCAGAGTCCAGAATATCGTTGCGGCTGTAACAGAGGTTGGTCGAGAGGTTCTGCGGTTTGTTGACCAGGAGGCGGTTGTTTCGATAATTGCCAAAGAAGGTATGTTCCATTATGTGCTAAAACCTAGAGAACTCGCTAACAGAACCCTTGTATAGCGGCCAACAAGATGGTAGACCGAAACCTAAAGGATATCCGCCAGAGTATCACAGACAAGTGCATTGATATCCTTGCTAACTACCGCAAGCATTTCTCAACTGGTACACCTCCAGGGCAGCTTGTTCTGCCGGAGGGAATGAAGGAACTTGCAATGTACATGCTCTCACTTGTAAAATGTAGAGCGTTCAGAGGTACGCCCTTAAGGTAGTTCTCAAGGTTCCAAGGGCATTGCTAACCCTACCTTTTGCAGCTGGTCCAATCTCTAGCGACATGCGAACGCACGCCATGCGCTTGATTAAACAGATGCCACCATCCGAATTGTTATCTTACCTTTACCCCAGAATTCTTCCTATTCATACCCTTCAGCCTGAGCAGGGCTTCCCAGACCCAGCGACTGGCCTCCTCTCCATACCTTCCCAGATCCGCGCCTCTTTCGCGCGGATCGAAGAAGGTGGGGCTTACCTCGTCGACAACGGCCAAACCTGCCTCCTATGGTTGCACGCTCACGTCTCGCCTAATCTTCTCGAAGACCTATTTGGCGAAGGCAAGCAGACCTTACAGGCTCTCGACCCATTCGCGCCCGAAATCGTCCCCGTCCTAGAGACGCACCTCAACGCTCAAACCAGAAATCTAATCCGCTGGATGGAAGAGCGCCGAGCCGGCAGAAAGATCACAATCACACTCGCGCGACAAGGTCTGGACGGAAGTGAATTTGAATTCGCAGGTCTCCTCGTCGAGGATCGAAATAATGAAGCACAGAGTTACGTCGATTGGTTGGTTGGAATCCATAGAAATGTACAACTTGAGGTGAGTAAAGCTGCTTTGCGGGGGGAAGGGAAAGGGTTTGTGATTTTTTAATGATTGATTGCTTAGTTCAATCGTCACTTTACACTTTGATTTTGGACACACACACACACACACTCATACATACACACACATACACACATACACACCCTCTCGCTTTAAATTTTGTACTATGGGACGTTTTCTATACCTCTCTGTTTTTGTTTTGTGGGACGATGGATGGGTACGATAGATTATTGTGGAATGGGCTCGAGCTTTTTTCTTTTTTCTTTGTTCAACCATAGAATGTTGCATCATATATATGCGTAGCATATCGGCAAAAAGAAATGGAACACCCTTTAAACCCAAAAAAGAAGTCCACCTCTCTCCGTCCCCACTCCCACTATATGCATGTATCCACCTCGCTTATCGCAATCTCTGAACATTCTCCACGTCGAGTCTTTCATTAATTGAAATAAACACGAAATGGCTAATATCTTTCCATCTTCACCAGGTCACCGGTCAACGTAAAAAGGACGATCACTCAGACGACATGAGCGGCTTAACAGGACTAAGACCCGCATACTGGTAGAAACGTATCGCGGGGAATAAAAAGCCGTCCTCTTCCTCTCCCTTCTCCTCCTCCTCCTCTCTTCCTTCCTCTATTTCTTCCGGCGGTCTTGGTGTCAGTGAGCCTAAACTTCCATATTATACAACTCCTCCACCGGCACCACCCAAACTCCCTGCTTTATCTGCTGTGGACAGTGTTTATATCCTTGCTGGGTTGTGTAAAGAGATTGTGTTCGGGATTTGGGGGGGTGGGGAGGGAATGTATGGGATTTGAGGGCGATGTTGTGGTAGTGGTTTCCGGTTCTATTTTTCCCGCTGTGTATTATTTCTGCTTTTTATGGATGGAAAGAAGAAAAGATACGATTGAGATGCTACTAACTACTATTTACTATTTTTGTATGTAAAAAGAAAGAAAAGCGGGTTGACGGCTTTATTATTATTTCTTTTTTTTATTATTATTGGGATTTTCTTTAAGTAGGGTAGCTGATATATACTGCTATCGTATGTGTAAGCTACCTCGATGGGTCAAGTATAAGTAGACCACAAGATTGACCACCTCATGATAAGTACGAATTCCCAAGCTAACTCCGTGGTCTTGTGAAGTAATAGTTGAAACATACATCTCTCTTGATTCACCAGAGCACGAACAACATTTACCAGCATTCTTCGACCTGTCCAGACCCGCCCTCACCGTTATCCGGCCCCCATCCATCCCCACCCGCCGCTCCATCGTTCCCCCCTTCAAATTCATCGCCCCAACCGGTGTGAGAAACAGGCTCTTGACGGGTACTGCTCCCCTCACCACCACCACCAGTAGTGGTATTAGTACCAGCTGCAGCATCCACAGTTTCCAACTTACGTTTCCTAACGTTTGAAGACTGTTCCTGCGATCCGCTGGGCCGGGTTACTGTGACCCCCTGCATGACCCCGCTGTGATCATCGTCGTCATCATCATCGTCGTCGTCCTCATCATCTCCATAATCTTCATCATACTCCCCATCATCATCCCAATCACCATCATCCGAAAATCTATTCCCTTTAAACCCTCCACCATCAGAATCATAATCATCCTCGCTGTCATCAATACCATCATCCTCATAATCCCCATCTACATCATTATCCGTCTCCCAACTATCACTGCTATCTTCACTTTCTGACTCAAGAGCGCCCTGAACATATCGCCGGTTGAGTTTGCTTTCTAGATCCTTGGCGGCTTGTTTTCCTTCAGGTGTGGTTTCGAAGTCGAGTTTTGTACCTTGGATTAGGAGACGGATTTCGCCGCTCGGGATGAAGATTACTTTTCTGAGGAGTTCGGTTTCTTGTGGAGGGTTTGAGCGTGTGGAGGTCGGAGTGGTGATTATGTCGCGATATTGAAGCCAGATACCGTTAGCTGCGTTATCTGCTAGTTTTGAGAGGTTGTAGCCTTGTAGACCGTTTGCTGTTCGTAAAAAAAACAAAGTAGTTTAGTTAAAAGTTGATTCTTCAACCGTAGAGTTAGTTGATGAAGAAAACTTACAATGCTCATCGAAATAATAAACCTCACCCTTCCCATCTCCCAACCACAGATCCCACACCACAAGCGTATACTTCGACGCCGCGGTCAAAAACCTTCCATCCCGACTGAGACCCAAGAAACGATCCCTCTGCCACCACCTACGTCCATTAAACCCAATAGCCAGCCTTCCAGTCGGCATGATCTTCCTCTCCTCCGGTGCCAACGAAAGATTTTGGTTCGGAAGATCCAACGGCCAGATGAATATCTCTTCTCGTCCGTATCTGTTCCTATGAGACCACGTTCTGGCGATAGAGTCATCCATTCGCTCTGCACCTTCCGAGGGGTGTATATTACCGCCGACGGTGGCCATTAGATGCGTATCCGTCATAACGAAGCTGGTCCATCCGTACCAGCTCTGGTGGAGCTCGAGAGCGCGGACTTCGTGCTCCAAATCTAGGATATTGATGGTTTGTCCCGTTTCGATCGCGATGATGTGGAATTCCATGCATGTGAGGGTTTGGCCTGAGACTTCCGGCATCATGACGCTTTCAGAGTCAAGTGTAAAAAATACCTTTTTACGGGTTGCGTAGACCACCACTTTGGAGTTTAGAGTTAAGCCGTCGTTATCTAGGAAGTATGATGGACGGGCGCTTTGGAAGTCCGGGTGTTCGTGAGAGCGGACTGCTGATTTGCTATGTCTGTCGAAGGAATATCCGCTGTGTTTTAGAGATTTCTGCCAGATTAGGTCGGAAGATGGACCGGCGGCGAGGTAGTTCCGATATGCAGCGCCTCGAAGGTAGGTTTTAGCATCGGCCGTGGATTTTTCTTTGTGATACCCGGTTTTGAAACAGCTTATAGTGCAGGGTCCGGACATGCCGACGTCGTCTGATATAATTAGATAGTCCCCACAGCTGCGGTACTCCCACTTGTGGGCTGTCTCCCATATAAGAGGCGGTTCGGCGGCATTCAGCCTGAAGCAAGTTTCGCGCGTCCACCATGGTTCATCGGGGGATCGGCTTGAAGGGTTGGGTATACCGTCGATTTTTAGCGCATCTTCCTCTTCGAGGAAGCGGATCGAGTTTAAACTCCACTTCGCGCCACCGAAGAGATTCCAAGACTGGTTGATCACGGGCATTGGTTCGGCAGAGTTACTCGGATCTCTTTTGATAGACCGATAAGGCGGTAAAGCGAGCCGGTCGACTTTTACAGCGATGAAATCCGGGAAACTTGATCCCAGGCGCTTGTAGGATATTCTCAGATTTGGGTCCGAATGAGCTTGGCTGCACATCTCGCCGTATAATGTATTGATTATATTCTCGACGGTCTCGATAGTCCGACATTCGGGGTTTTGCTCGGGTGTGAGATTGAATGTTTTGCAGTAGGAGCCAAAGATCGTGTCGTTTGGATCCCAGCGGCGGGCGTGAGGTAACATATTCGCTCCATCTACGGGCGCGGCCCATTTTATATGGCCTGGAGGGTGTGTGAGATCAGGGATTGTGCCTTTCCGTACGGACGGAGGTCCTCCCGGGTTGATCGTAGCTGTGGTTCTATTAGAGGTGGGTGATGTGGTCTCGCCAGCCTGAGCACCGGGACCGTTAGCTGAGGCATTGGCCGTCGATTGGGATGCAGCAGAGGACGCATTGGATCTCGCTTTCGTAGTAAATACCTTCCAGGGCCGCTTCTTTTCACCTGAAGATGGACCACCTTTCTCATCTTCTGTGGGTTTAACGTTTTCTTCATCGTCTTCCTTCAACGCTGGTGGCCAAGCCCAGGTTCCGTCACCAAAAACACCATTCGTCCCGGCTCTGAACACACCTTTCTGCAAAGTTGCTGAACACTTCTTCGCCGGCGGCGTCTCGAATATCGTATTAGGATGGGTGTCAGGCTCCGGCCAAGCGGACAGCTGATCTGCCATGTAAACCCATGCGGCCTCCTCGAATTCCGTCTCACCAGGACAAAGTGAATCCGTAAACGCTGGAGTTTTAGCAACCTGCAACGGCCGAGGTTGCAGCCTCATCCCTTCGATCGATGATAGTGTGAAATCGATCTTTCGGGTGACATAAGCGTCTTTAACCCCCTCGTAGTCCTTCGGTAGCTGTGAAAGCTCTTCCATAGATGATACCACCTGATTGATGGTGGGTCCGTAGTCCATATACACAACCCCTGGGTTGTCATTGCTCTGTTTCTTACAAAATTCATGGTAGTCGATACCGGAAATTCTGTTCAAGGAATAGATATTCCGAACCAGATCCCTATACATGTAATTCCAACGACCGCCTTCTTCATCACCAACATATCGACCAGTGATTAAGCTTCCCTTTCCAAGCTCGTTAAACCGTTCAGGCAGGATCCGTGCGCTTGATAACTTGGTCGCCAGGTTTCGCCAGAGAACCTGGGTGTCGATAACTGAGCGCCAACGATGACATGCCCGTTCCGCCCGACAGAGAGTCTTTGGATCATCGATGGTGGCAAAAATACGATAGAGAAGCTCGGTGGGGAGGAGATTGATAAGGCATATCTCTTCCGGAGGACCCATCTTTTTTTTTTTTTTTGTTTGTTGATCGGATGAGATAGATGGGGGGGTTTAGAGACAGTTTTGCTAGATTGGATTGGATGTAAGAGAGCTAAGGCATTTGCGTTTTAGTTTGCGACCGACCGACTGACTGACGGGGAACTGGGATTGTAAAACTGATATCGATAGCATAGCTTAGCTTAGCTGCTTATCCTAGCTTAAGTTGCCTGTTCGTTGGTGGGGCTTGGCGTAGGCGGGTCAATTGCCAAGCAAGCACAGGATCCGGCTTAATTAACTTCTGAATAAATTGTGTTGGTGTTGGAAAATGGAGCCACAACACAGGTTGGCCCTTTTTTCCTTGGCCTTGCCGGTTTGGATGCGGCATAGATACTTGGCGCATAATTGGTGGTTTTTTTTCTGCACTGCTACTTTATTACCAAATTACGGTTCACGGGGGGGCTCATAATTGTTTGAAGTATGTCGTTTGAGATAGAAACGTGACGATGTCCATTATCGGCTCTTATGGAGTTGAGCATGATCATATACTGATATCACCGCAAAATGGCGTTGTTTGCAGGTGACTTGATATTATATACAAATTTTATCGGGATGACGGTATATTACGTAGTACTTCCTGTTCCGGTTGATATATTTCCGCATGTGGATGTGAATGCTCGTTGTGCATTCGTGGGTTATATGATTCCCCCTTATTTAGAAATTATCTTTCATTACTGCTGGGACTTTTTTTGTTTAATCCTGATGTTTTTAGGATTGTAGGTGTGGCTTGCGCTATTAATGCGTTTCATGATAGTGTGAACTAGCTATGACAAGATATATTGTTAAGGACGCTGGCGGGAGTGGCGTCCAATATGGAAGGTAAGGTTGGGATATACTGATAAGGTCTGAAACCGCGAGGCATTTGTCGGATTGGACAGTATACAGTCCGTCCTATATGTTTCAGCGTGCCAAATTATCGATTATCTATATATTCCTAGATGCTATAAACCTGGAAAATATAATACCTCATGATATTATTATGATGATGATTGTATGGGTTGATTACTGTCTTCTAGCAAGCAGCCAGCTGGCCAACATTCCATCTTCGCGATCTACGAGACCAGTTTCCAATATTGTATTCACCCAGATGGAATGAACTGGAAACACGATATGAAGTGTCTATGATTTTTTGCAGATCTTATAACACCCACCACGTCGTTTACAACCCATCTTTTTTTTTTGGAAACTGATAAGGCCCGGAGTGTTGCCGATGATCTAGATTTATACACCTGGCGGGCCTGTACAGGACAGTTATCACAATATCACGAGTCCACACCCCCCCCCCCCCCTCTCCCCTTTATTATAAATTATAAAACCGCATTCCCGGTGGTCGTGTGCACCCGCGATTCGACTTCTAGAAACATTCTATAGTGTATATCCAATCCAACTCCAGAAGGAAATGCAGGCTGAGTTGGCCTGCCGAACCAAAAAAAAAAAAGGCCAACCCTGCAGCATGTCACGCAGATGGAATTCAAGAAAAGAAAACACCATTATTCAGGATCTAGATTCCGAACGGCTGATGTGGCGCGCAAGCAGGCGGGCAGGCAGGTAGGCAGGCTAACTTGTCCCCCTGTTTTTCTGGATTCCACGGCTGTTAAGCTAACAACGGTTTTCATGCGTTATCTGAACCTTGATTGTAATCTACCCGCCCAACCGCTTCGACAAAATTCCATAGAATATGTAATGCGTATGCATTGTTTATGCAAGGCCAGCACGCAGCGTAACCACCGTTTAATTTATCAAATCATGCACGCGCACGCTGCATGCGCCGGGCACACGAAAAAAAAAACCCCAGACACAGTAAGAACACAGAAGGGTGGTATCCCAACATATGGAAGAAGTCACTCGTAACGATTGGCTGAAGCCTTTTAGGACCGAGGCCGGGGCCTCTTGTCGGAAGTATCCATTGCCAGCCAGTGATATTTAAAAAAAAAGTTTTTGTCAAGGATACCGCGGTTTTCACAGAAATAAAAAAAAAAAAAAAAAAAAAAGAATTCTCCCCGGAAGGGATGAGCGTATACGGGGGGCGGGGTCTTTTGACCATGGGGTATGAATGCCGGAGAGGCACCGGGACGCCAGGGGGCGTGCAGGTACCCTGCTTTTGGAAGCTTCTCATTCGTTCCTAATTCTCCTAGCTTCCGCGAATCGCATGCCGTGAACCGGTGCATGGCAATGTACTAACACTTTGGGTCCATGTAACTGCGACTTCTGTACGCTGTGCCTGCAGCGCGCAGCCAAGATGGTAATGATCCGCTAGGGGACCCTAAAATTGCGTGGGGGATCCCGGGATATATGAGTAAGGATCGAAAGCGTAGAGAATTTACACTCGAGGCCATGATATTATATCAACATACCAAAAAGTTTTTAAAAAAAAAGATCATGTGCTTAGTCGGGATTCCGTAATTCTTGCCAGTTATCCAGCTTTCTTTCTTTTTTCATTCTTTTCGTTCTTCTCTCCGCGCTTTCGTGAGCAGAGTCATGTTTCTTTCTCTTTTGTTAATTTGTGATACCCCCAGAGAGTCTCATTAACCATCTTCTACAAGATGCCATGGACTTGTCACATTATGAGTCTCGCGGTATATATCTACACCCAATATTTCCCGAGGGGTGGAATAGCATAGGCTCACACATATTAAAAAAAATTCGGTTGATTTCTTACTATACTTATCCAAAGTTTTAAATTTACCTACGAGGTGCAAAACGCCATGGGTAACAAGCAAATATCATATTCGCAGAAATCTCCTAAACCATTGACATCCCTCTAAATATTAAGAAATCTTTTTTTCTTTTTACCGCCATAACGCACCACACAGATCTGCAGGCTACCTAATTAATTACATTTTACATCTGTATCCAAGAGAGTCTCAAAATACCGCTATACTACCAATTAACCCGGCTCATAGTAGCCCTTAGCTTAGTACAAGTTGATTGACTTGACTCTTTGACGAGCTTATCGGGGATATGTACATTTATATATATATATAACAACTAACCGGTTTACGTTATAATGATGAACTATAAACCAGCAGGCGGTGCTTAGTATAACTTTTGTTATTTTAACTAAACGACCAAAGATAAAAGCCGTAAACAGGGGATTACTACTCCCCATTAGCTGTCCGGATACCTTATAATAAGAAGGGAATCCATAGTCAGAAACAATCGATCGTATTTTATATCGAGCGGTACCGCGCGCGGTGGCTGATATTTAATCAGATTTTGTTAAAAAAACCAAAAAAAAAAAAAACTTTAGCACCATTAATATTTTTGACGCCACCAGAAACGTCTATCGATATATGTATAAAATATTGGATATCTCATAAAACTAGAACCCTATAAGAAAGAATATATAAACCCACTCCACCCAGGTAAATAACATTCAAAAATCCCTTGCAAAACCCAACTCAAAGGCAAAAGCCGAATCCCATGCAACCCTCCCGATGATTGATATCCCAACCCAAGCCTCATTAAAACAAGTTAAAGAACTTGTACAACAGGAAAAAGGAGTAGAGAGTTCAAACAGGCTGAGGTGCGAGAACAATGAAAAAGGATGAAGCGGCAAGATTACCTGAATATTATGGCCCTTCGCTTTTTTTTAAAAAAAAAAATAAATAAAAAAATCCAGTGGGGATATCTACCTCCCAGGGTCCAAAGCTTTCCCGGCATCCTCGTCATCAGCGTCGTTCATAACATCATAAACATCGCCACCCATCTCCTCATCCTCTTCCTCATTCCCTAGACGATGAGAAGCAGAAGGATGAGAACGACGCCACCACCCATGTTCCTACTCCCTTTAATCTCTTCATCCTCATTACCAAAAATCCCTCCATGAAAACACCTCCTCCTCCGCCCAGAATATGGATAAAAATACCCATACTCAACATCATCCTTACGATCCACAATATCACCAATCCCTCCCTCTTTCCTCCCTCCTCCTCCTCCTCGCAAAACTCTGGAAGTAGTAGTAGTACGAAGAGTGGGGTAATACCGTAGGTGGTAACCACAGTCCCCCATCTTCCTCTTCCTTAACCTGTCTCTCCGACCTCAAAGTCATCCCCTCAACAACCACATCCATCCTAGGAGCAGGCACCATAGTAACCAAAACCCTGGGCTCAGACGGCGGCGGCTCCACTGCCATCTCCACCTCCTCCTCGGCCGGAAACATAGGCTGCGGGAGCCGTAGTGACGATAACGGCAGATGCGGTGGATTGGGAATATTATTCAGCAGGAATGCGAGTGGTTGGGATGGGTGTAGTTGCCGAGGAACAGGATAAGGAAAAGGAGAAGTAGATGAAGCAGAAGAAGCAGGTAAAGAAGAAGAATAAGGAGCCACGGTAGATACACCCGGTAACTGAAAAACCGGGCGTGATGTCGTGGAAATATCGATGGGGAGCAGAACCGGAGTCGGAGGAGGGTCTAGATCCATCATACTAGAGTCATCATAATTTGATGGATGTATTTGTTCCATGGTAATTGGGAGTTCCTGGCCGTCGTCGTCGTCGGCGGCGGCGTTTAAGCTGCTGTTTTGGAGCAGGGTGGTGAGGGGGTCGATATCGGTTGAGGGGGCACCGGTTGTAGGAGTAATAGTACTGGTAGTATTCCTGCTGTTCTTCGAATGCCTCTTGGACTTTGAAGCGATGGCTCGGGATTTTGAGGCACGCTTGTGTCTGGGGTTTTGAGGCATGGCTGCTTTTGTACTATTTTCTTTTAGATGGGATAAGATTAGACGGTGGATATGGTATATTAGATGAATGGGTGGTTGGAGGCTTACGATATGCTAAACTTCTATATGTATATATATTAGAATTGCGAATCGTTTCGGGAACTCGCGGGAGTAATTGTATCGCGGGTAATATAGTATAGAAACAGTGATACTTCATGGACGCATCCGTATTTTGAATAGGATGGTAGTATAATATATTGCTGGGATGAAGTAAAGAGGTAGGTAGGTAGGTGGGCAGTATATATACACTTGACAGATGAGAAAGTAAGAACCAAGAAAGAAAGAAAGACGCCGGACTGTAAGAGCGGGGGCCCTTTTATACCCCCTTTCCTTCTCTAACTCTTCTGAAGACGATAAAGACCACATAATATCGATATCCCGTATGTATGTATATCTACAGACGATCAAGATACCAATATATGTATATATAAGCACCCAATACAGCATACTAAAATGCCGAGCGAATATTTGATATAGGGCTATGTGTGCTCTGCATGACGGTGTAGACATGCATCGTCAGTCTGTGGCAGCCGCAGATCGGTTCATAGAAATAAAATATGAACTAACGAAGATCGTGAATTATTAAAAGGTTCGTAAAAAGAAAAAGAGACAATCCTGATGGGTCGCTCTGATATATACATACTTGAAAGAATATAGAAAGAAAAAAGAGGAAGGGGAAGGTATGTATGTACAGCTAGCGGGCTTGAAGTGGATAATAATTACAATGAAAGGCGGTAGTGAAGGGGATATACAGATATAATATATACGAAAGAAGAGAAGGAAGGAGAAGAAGAAGAAAGAAGAAAGAGAAGACCGCCCCCCGCTGTAAAACGCCTAATTATAGCAGCCACACGTGTATTCCATAGACAAAAAAACAGAAAACGAAAGAACCCCTCCCTCCGGAGCCTCATGGCAGGTGAACGTGCAACCGATAAGATAAAATCAAAAAATATCAAACCTGCATGGGAAAAAAAATAATAGACCGATGAAGAATGTTAAGAAGGCGGGATAACCGCCCCCTCGACAACAGCACACTTCTCCGCAACCCCACCGCACCACCTCCCCTTCTCTCCAAAATCTCCCTTATTCTTCCCCCTGCACCCCTCGCAAACCCATCCGTAGCACCCCTTACAGCACCACCCTTCCTCCCACCGACAGTGGCTGCACGCCTCAACCCACCCTTCCCACTTACACCCCCCGATCACACACCTCTCCCACCTCTTCTCGCAAATTCCCCACCACCTATCGCTAACATCCCCCAATTCATACTTAAACTTCGCATGCCCCTCCTCATTCCTACAAAACCCGACATCGATATCAATCCCAATCCTCTCCGCGAACCTCATGGCCTTCAACATCTCCGCTCCGTTCGACCCGTCAAGTCTTCGGAACGGGATGGGGATATATGTCTCCTCGTAGGTTTTGTATCTAAACGTGCCATTCTCATCGGCCTCCTCGTCGCATGGGAAGCTTAGATAGCTTGGCACGGGAACCGGGATCGGTCTGTGATTTCTGGGTCTTGTGAATCCCAAACCGCCTCTTAACAATCTCGGACCGGCGAACCTGAACACTTCCAGCGTCCACCCCCGTTTCTTAGACCAAACTTCTTTATCAATCACATTCCCCTTGGAATCCACGACTTGAAACCCTTCATCTCCGGTATCCGGGTTGGTGGTATTGACGAACCTCCATCCGTGCGACTTTCTAAATTCCCCGCGAATACCAACTTCCCAGTCTCTCAAATACCCTGTGATCTGTGCGATACTCAGATCCCAAAAACCACGAATCGATAGCAAACGGAGGTTATTCCACAAACACTGGTTTGTAAAAATCCCAAACAGAAGCTCCTCAACGATCCTATGATGTGTAGATTTAAACCGATAATTATCAAGTATCAGCACTCTAGTGTGATAATACGGTGAAACAGGCGTATTCGGTGAATGGTTATTTAGAACTTTTGAGAGATACAAAAGCGGATCGATGACGACTTTCGAACGGAATGTGAACGGTGTGTTCGGAGGGGTTACACAACGTGGATGGGAGAGGTTCAGGGTTCGCCAGAGACGGTGCTGACGGTCGATGTTCGATCGGAGAAAGCGTGAGGTTTGGCGCAAAGAGATAAGGTCGTGGGTTGTAAGGTAGGATAGGAGGATGGGTTCGGTGATCGGGTTTGTGAGAAGGTTGAAGATTGCGCTTTCCGAGTGGCCCGGTTGTTTATTATCGTTACGGCTGTTGAGTCGGGATCTTGACGATGAGAGTGAGGATGAGAAAGATGAGGGATTGATGGGAGATATGGAGGAGGAGGAGTGCAGGCCCTGGAGACGGCTGGCTTTGAGGGAACCGAGGATGGCGATGCGGGTGCAGGCAAGGGTGGTTGGTCGCGATCGCTTGTGTGAATCGTCGGGGGATAAGTAGGGGAAGCGGGTTTCTAGCGGGAAGACACTCAGGTAGGGTATCTTCGCGAACGTGTCTATTGACGTCGTTGTTGTTGCTGTTGCTGGTGTTGTTGTTGTTGTTGAAGCCATCGTGACATTTAATTTACGTTATATACCTAGTTAGGTAGATAGATAAAGAGAAGAAGGAGGAGGGAGGGAGGGAGGGAGATGACGATGATGATGATGATGATGGAATGAAATGGATGGAGGGATGGAGGGAGGGAGGGATGATGGAGGGATGGATTGTCCTTATCATATCAGCGACGACATATGTAAGTATGTACACCCCGCCATAGTCATCTCATCTCTCATCTCTTCAAACCCAATCGAATCCAATCCAGAAATTAATGACTGAAACCGATGAGTCTTGCCCCGTCTTGTCAAAAAAAAAAAAGACCAATTAGCGCAAACTTCCAGAACAGAACAGAACGGAACAGAGATGACAGAAATGACAGATGCATGCTCCTACAAACCAAACCAAACCCACCTCAATTGATCAAAAGGGGGGGCGCGTTGCATAAAGTGTCATGCAAGTGCAAGCGCCATGACCCCAAGGATCACACCAAACTAATCCGATTCCAATCTTTCGTTAGACGTTTCGGTCTGTTCTTTTTTTTTTTCTTGTTCAGCCGGTTAGGCGACTTTGGCCTTTCCATCCGCCTTCTGAGCCGACCAATCATCGTCAACTAACTCCCTTTTCTCTCTCGGGGAAGAGAGAGGGAGAAGGAGATGTGGTATTTTGTCATCGTCAACACAACGCAACACAGCACAACACAGCATTTTATGGTATAGGTGTGGTGGGTGTTGCCAAGCCCTGTCACTAACCTCCCACTCCCCTCTTGGCGTCAAAAAACGGTAATAACATCCCCCGTCCCCCTCCCTCCTCTTCCGTTCTCATTTCCCTTTTTGAGGTCAAAGATAAAAAGGAATGTTCCACGGCCCGACGGCGGCTTTGTGAAGGATCCCGTTTTGTCATTGGCTGTTACTCACTCTTTCTTCTTTTTTGTCTTTACTTTTTCTTTTTTTTTTCTTACTGAAAGCTGTCAGATCGATGTTATGTAATGTATGTGTTTAATGAGGAATGTATCCGCAGATCTACGGGGATAACCTTATTTTGACGTTGGAGGAGGAGGAGGAGGATCCGATGATAAGTCATGAATACTATCTAAGAAGGTTGAGACATGTGGTGTGTCACCGCGCTAGGTTGTTGAGACAGGGCTGGTTTGGGGGATGAGTAGAATTGGCTAGCATTAAGATGGGGACTGGTTTGATAGATAGGGATCGAGGTTTATGCGTGCAGCGGGGGTTGTATTAGATAGATATATGTATTCTTATAATAATTAGCGACATTTATTTTTACTCTTATATATATAAGGCTTGAGCCGGATAGTTAAGGGGCAACCACCCAGGTAGATGGGAGATGATGAGTGGGCGAGCATAAACTTTTTTTTTTTAGGTTGATCGTATAGTTACCGTGTTAAAAGGGAGCTAACGAGCCTTCGACGCTTGACGCGACGATACAAGTAGCTAGAAGGGTAGGTGACTACAGCCTCGTGGCTAATAACGAATGGCATACTGTTGATTGTGATACGTGATGCATTAACTCCGTTTTTGGAATAGAATTCCTGCATAAAGAAAGGTGGAAGGGAGTCATAGTTTTTATAGTGAAGGATTTATCCGTGGGGGTGAATTGCGTGTTGTCGTGGTTGGATTTGTGGCGAAATACCAGTTACGATTGCTAATCTATAGTATACCAGTGTAGTTATGGATTTTGATAAAGGGAGGTGCATGGATGGATAAATGGAGCGTGCAGCAGAGGGGTG
The DNA here is from genome assembly GCA_036872755.1 of Orbilia blumenaviensis. Lineage (NCBI taxonomy): Eukaryota > Fungi > Ascomycota > Orbiliomycetes > Orbiliales > Orbiliaceae > Orbilia > Orbilia blumenaviensis. The sequence continues at coordinate 727,742 of JAVHNS010000015.1, forward strand.
GATGTATAATTCCTAATTAAGGCGGTAGTCTCGAGGGGTGTCTGCTACGTAGCTGGACGTCAACGGTTGACGTTGTGTAACGCGACTTTCCAGAAAATATCAGCGACATGAAATTGCAATTGATGTATTTTGAAATCGGATTTCTCTCTGTATAAGATAGTTCCGCTGTTCGTTACACGTTAAAATAGGACGGAAAAATAATCTTGTTGTAATGGATAGAGTAGTTACTTCTTCGTGAATTTGCATGCCTGTTTGAACACTGTTTATACGCAAACAAAGTAGAGGCCGGACGTTCTGTCTCCCATTTAGAACCTACGGATATAATTGTATACAACTGTACAATTGGTATTAGTGATAACCGTATAAACCGTTATATCTATACTACAGTGCATAGGGCGGGAATATGTCCCAACAGTGTCGCTCTGGTCACAATATGATTTAGTGTAATCCTGGGCTGCTCTCGAGACCAGGCTGCCCCACCCATGAAGCATTATATCGGTTCCCAATGAATAGAGTAGAATAGACCTCAACAGTATAAATTTCCCCAGGCCATATAGCAACGTAGCCCAGGCGGATGATATCCAAGCCCATTCAAGCCGCACGAGCCCCGCACGAGCCCCCTTCAAGCCCTTACCCCATAACCCCGACGCACGCTTACAAAAAAATCCACCAAAAGCTGAATATCACGAACCGTCCCCGCCTCTCCGCCTCGCCCGCTTCGCCTCTTCCATATTCTATTCAAAGATTCCGTGAACGAGAACAATGTTCTCACGAAAAGAATCCCTCATGTGATCCGTGGTGTGGGGTATATAACCACCCTCTCCCCCCCTGCTTTTCTCATCCTTCTTTTCTTTCTTTCTTTCTTCTACAACAAGAACAAGCTTACGCATATCGTGGATATATAAGCTGATGAAAGCTACAAACGTCGCTTATATCTCATCTCTCTTCTCTCTTCTCTCTCTAGTAGGATCCGCTTCTGAACGGACCTACCCACCCTCCAGCTCCTCCGAGCTTCACGACAAAGAAAACAAAAGCCACCCAACAAAAACAAAGCTACCAAATAAAGCTTGTGAAGGTATTTTATCCGTCTATCATCAAAGTTCCACCGCCCCCCTCCCGCCGAATATCCTCAATGGCAGGCCTTCGCGGCCTAGCCATCACAAAAAGGGGTTGCTGGCTGGATAATCCTCCAGTCAGATCTGGTCGGTGCCGCCGCACTCCCATCGGTTGGGAAATCTCGGGGAGGGGCAATTGCCCCTACCCCCACTCCACCATCAAATCCCCGGTGTGAATTCTCTCCAAAGAGACCGGCGGGCGTCCTGGGGGAATCGTCACCCCCCCACCCAAGATTCACTCCTGGGTATTCTGGACACCCGCGGGGTTCCCCCCCCCCGGCCCCGCGAGGTGTGTGTGATATCCGACAGAGCAAAAGAAGAAGAACAGAGGGAAAAAAACTGTGGCTGGCCGATGAAAGTCAGGGATTGGATCTTTGGCTGATATCTGGACTCCTGGTTTTTTTTTTTCTCTAGTTTTTTCTTCTTGCTCTTGCGGCCAAGGGGGGGGGGAGGGGGAAGAAAGGTATGGTGGCGGTGGTGGTGGATTGGTATGTTTCCTCCCAGTCTTTATATATTATATTTTTTTGGGAGTTAATGCTAACGACTGAATTATACAGGTGCCGGGAGATAAAAAGGTCGAAACCCGCCCCCAATTGGGGGCGAGGTTTGAGGAGGGGGCGGGGGCGTTTTCCCTCTTCATCTTCAAAGGGGGCCCGCTTACATAAAAAAACCAATCGTGGTATGCGAGGCCTGGGGAATAAGGTCAGCCCCCCAAATAAATAAAACAAAAAGGTATGTCCCCTATAACCTACTATCAAAAATGGAAACTAAGAATAGTCGCTGATGTATAAAGATATATAGGGATGACGACATCAAGCCCTTTCCAAACCCGCGGGGTGGGTGGGTGTGCCTACCAGGGGAGGTACGCTCTCCACTCCACCCCCCCCGGGCTCCCACCCCCCCTTCATACAAGAAGAAGGCCAACAAAAAGAAGAAGATCCTCTTTTTGAGGGGTAGGAGCCAAGCCCCCCCGCCCCCGGAGGAGGATTGGGGGGGGGGGGAAGAACATTCTCTGTTCTTTTCCTTTCCATGTTGTGGCTTCGGAAAGGTGTGGGATTGTGAGCTGTTGCTATGAAACTTGATGTTGGGGTACGTATCTCTTTAATCCTCTTTGTGGTTTGTTTTTATATTGTGGTTTATAGTATACTGATATGAGTTTTGGGTTTTTTATAGGGGTGTGAGCCCGCCCCAATTGGGGCGTGGTTCTGGGGGGCTGTGGAAGGGCAGTGGGACGGGGTCGGGAGGAGGATGATGGCCCCGGTCCCACTGTCATGGGAGCTATTGACCAAGGATTTGGGTGAGGAGGAGGAATATAAAAAGAAGAAGAAGAAGAAGCGAAAGAAGGAACAAGAAAAGAAAAGATATAAAAAAAAAGAAGGATAAAAAGAAGGGGTATACGCGGGGAAAAGGAGAAAAAGAAATTAAAAAAATAAAAGAAATAAAATAAAAAAAATAAAAAAAAAAATAAAAAATAAAGAAAAAAAAAAGTAAGAAGAAAAGGAGGAAAAAAAGGAAGGGAACAAAAAGAAGAAGAAATCAAAGATCGACAGAACGAAGGAGCAGAGGAGGAGAAAGACGGGGCCGAGGAAGACCTTGAGCCAGACGAGCCCTCTAGCGGGGGGCGGGGCGCCTACCCCCAATCGGGGGTAAGGCAATGTTGGATCCCAGCTGAGCTCCGCTGTAAGTAATTCCTCAATCCCCCATAAACATTTATATCAAAAAAATCCATGCTAACAATATTCATAGTTCCACGGGGAAAATATCGGCCCGCCCCCAATCGGGGGGCGAGGCCAGGAAGCAGGCCCAGCAGAACACAGGCCACAGCGGTGGTGGGCGCCTTCTCGCTCACTACCTATGCGGGCCTGCTTCCATCCCTACCCCACGGCGACGAGGAGCCTCAAAACACATGAGGTCTGCTGTAGACACGGGGTATGTTCTCTCAAATAAAAGCTTAATTCATAATGTATAAAGAGTTTGGAAGCTAACTAACATATTTGTTATATAGAAATTCCGTGCAGACCGAGCCGGCGGCTGCCATCGTGGCCATGGCCCAAAGTGTGGGCCTGGCCAGTCATCCCCCCGCGACGCCCCATAGTGGGCTTGCGGGTGGGAGAGGAGGGGGTGGGTTAAGCATGTGGGGCACCACCCCATGGTGGGGTCGGGGGGGGAGAATAGGCCGGGGATGGCGAAGGTATTTCGATGCCTCGACACCCAGCAACATGTGCCGCCGGGTGGACTTCCAAAGCTAGACGAGGACGAAGTTTGGAAGTGGGATAGGGATGGGGGGATGTCCGTGGTTGTCGAGCACAACCCGGGCTGGGTTGGGCTGGTTTCAGCTGGGGCCCCGGATGGTGGCGGGGCCTACGATTGGGGGGTGGGATGCGGCCGGGGCCCAAGAGGATGGGGCCTACGGCCCTCCCCCCCCTTCTATTTGTTTGGTGGGGGAGGGGGAGGGGGCATTGCCTGCAATGCGTATGAACAATAAGGCCCCCCCCCCTCCCCCCCTTCTTCCCCTCAGCGGACCATCTGAGGACACTATGGCTTGGGGATAAGAAGAAGAAGAAAAAGGACAAATAATAGGAAGAGGAGGAAGAGGAGGAAGAGGAGGAAGAATTGGAGGAGGAGGAATACATGGGGGAGGCAGGGAGGAAGAGGAATCAGAGGAGGAAGATTGGGGAAGAATGTGCCCGCTGGGGCGTACTTAAGCCCGTACGTCGGGCTTAAGATGGTCCCGCGGGCAGAAAGGGAGCGGGAATTAGAGTTAGGGGGGGGGGGGGGGGGGGCAACCACAGAAGCCCCCCCGCATACGCTTCCCCGTACATGGGGATAGCGGTGTGGCGCCCGCTTCCCAGGCCTAAAGTACCTCCCTTAAAGGGTTGTGTGCTGAGGGGCCTTGGGAAGCGGGCGAGATCCTTCAAGTTAATCAGAAGGATGTGGGGAGAACATTTTTATATGTCCCCGGCAATATGAAGGCTTGTTTCCCAGACAAGCGATGCAGCGCCCCGGCTTCAACTCCCTCATTTCGAAGACGGGTGATTCTCCTCGGTCCGCAGACAGGATATCGTCGCTGCGAAGCTTTCGAAGTATCTGTCCTAATACCCCAATTGGGGTGGACAGCCCGCCCAGCATGGACCAAAGTGTCCTTCGCCCCCGTGGCAGTTTCCCCTGCCCGGGGGCATTATCAAACGGTCAGATGGTGCCGTTGGGAAAACTTCGGAGCTAGGATGGGGTAAGGGTCATAAAACCAAGCCGAACCCTCGGACTATGACCCCATCCTAGCTCCGATGCACCCCATTCGTCTGGTGGCGGCGGCGGCGTGTATCGTCGTCGTAATGTGGCCCCCCCGTTGCGGCGGGGAGGGCTGGGGGATCCGGAGTTGGGGGCGCAGAGCCAAACCGAGCCCTCAGGCTCTGGGCCCCCCTCCGGTCCCCCATTGCGGTTCCTTATGGGGGGCTGGCTCGAGTAGCCAAAGCTTCAATGTGGCTGGAAGGACTGCCTCTTTTAAGGTCAGTGGTTTTTCTGGGGTATACATTGGTATTATGAGGGAATATCATGCCCCGAGCGAGAAGTTGGTGCTATGGCCGATGCAAGCCTCTCGCAGAATGTTTTTCTGTATACATATCTATCGAGGCCGGCAGTAGCACATTATTACGTATATACGACATGGCGCGCCGTGAGTGCCACGGGTGCCAATATTTGCAAATCCTCCTCAGGTTTGTAATGCTGGGGCGGTGTCTACTACACCAATTCGATATTCATGATCATCGGTATCATGATCTATCCAAATAAAATTATGTATACAGTCCCATGACTATGGGATGCCCAAAGAATATGTGCGGCGTGTCCCCCTCCTCCTCCTCAAATCCTCAAAGTACAAAAAAACCACGAAAGGAGACGTTGCAACCCCAGCAAAACTTCTTTACTAATCCCCACGGATAGTAATATCCGGGGGATACTATGGCCGCGGCTCGGCCTTTCCTGTCCGATGTTGGGGGGAGTTTCACCCGTCGCACAATGTGCGCGGGTGGGGGGAGGCCATAGCGGGCTACAACCAGCCCACACGCTATGTGCGGGTCGCGTCGAGGACAACGATCTTTTCAGTTGTCGCACGGCGGTCTGGGAGTTTTTATACCAGTTCCATAATCTTGGGGGGGTTCGACATCCAAAACCCACCTCTGCGCCATGTGCGTGGTTGGGAGTATAGCGAATTAGAGGCGGATTCAAGGATCCGGCCGAATCCATTCGGCCGGGCCATTGGCGTCTGCACCGCCTCGTGGGAGAGGGGTGCCTAACCGCACAGAGAGGGTTGGCCCCGCGGGGTATCTACGTGATACCCCGACGGGGGGGAGGCGTGAGGGGGGGCCTCCACCACTACCACGACAGATGGTGGTAGTGGTCAGCCAATGCCATCCCCGCAAAAGGGGGGGTGGGGGGCGCCTGGCCGTGGGACAGGCGAATGGGTCGCCTGTCACTTGGCCGGCGCCAGTCGATTTGGGGGGGGTTGGTGGATGGCGAATTCATTTGGTCCACTGATGGCGGTGGTGGGGATGATATACCACAAGGACATCCGCGCTGACATAAATGCAGGTATTCATGTCATGTGGGGGGGTCCATAGAGACCATGTGGCTCTGCGGTGGTACTCAAGGTACCGGGGCGGGGGTATGCGGCGTTCGCTGAGAGGCGACGCCGCCAACCCATGCGGGGGCTGTTTCTTTTGTTCTGATTTTTGCGTGGCAGAGTAGGGCCGTAAGGGACTATAATGTCTTGAAGGGTCAATTTGAAAATGCCTTGTATTATAGAATTAGTAGATAGATTATATTATAAATGATTGTTTTATTATAAAATTTCTAGATGTGTCTATGATTATGTGTGATATGCCATTAACTCGGAGGTAGAAGCTTGTGGTATCTTGTAGATCTTGTGTTTGGTTTTGAGACTCTTGTAGTAGTATTAATAGCTGCTCTGTCGAGCTCTTAAGTCGTAAATACTTAGTCTTACAATGTAATAGTATATACAAACTCAAAACGACAACTAGGCTGTACAGTATTACCATCCACAGGCTTGAAGTAAAGATCGTGATATCTGTTAGCCAAAATGCCGTATCTTCCTGGAATACTATTTGATATGGAGGGGAATCTACTTGATAATCAGGTAAGATCATTTGTCACATACGTTCGTTACATACGTTATCTTCGCAAGAGAATAACCAGTCGTTGACTTGCGGAAAAATATTATGATTAGGATAACCTCATTCACAAATGTTACAATGCACTGAGAGAAGATATTGTTGTTTTTCCAAAAATCGAGCTCTCGCCTGCAGTGGATCCTCTAGCTGGGTTATTAACACCAATCCCGAGTGACGCTAGCTGTGCAGTTAAAGCGGAATCAGACCTACAACTGGAACCTACTCACGGCGAACAGGAAGAAATAAAACTGGAGGATATCCCAAATATTTTACCCAAGGATACTGAGTTAAGTGATGTTAAAGATAGCCCACAAGAGTCCACAACTCCAAATGACACAGCAGAGAAAAATTTAAAACCTGAAGCCTTAAATGATTCCGAGGATTGCATCGTTGTCCATGTTCAGAAAAAGCTACTCAGACCTCTTAACTGGGACAAAGGTCAAGCACCTAAGGAGCTGAGAGTCAAAAAGATTCTGCCTAGCGAAATCGTGTCAACGATCCAACAACTAAAGCAAACCATCCAACTCCCGGACTATTCTTGCGTATCATACTTCCGCGACCTCTCAGGCTTATTCAAGATTATTCCTAGAGACGATGAGCGAATGGAAGATTTAAAACACTTGATATGTAGGGCTTTTCTAGTCTTCCGGATATCAGACATCAAGGAACAAGTTATTTTAAGGTTACCGCGCGAAGACCCTGATTTGTTGGTTATGTACAATATCTTGATGCTTTGTCTTTTGAAAGGGAAAAGTGGGGTTAGAGAGGTTTTGGGGTTTTTAGAGATAGACTGATAGGTTCGCTCGCCATATTTTTCTCTGATGCTTGGTGTATCTTCTGTCTATAAATACCTGTTGAACTATTACTCCGTGGGCTTAGTTCAGTTTATAGCCATACCATTAACTGGTTTAATCAATCTCAAAAATAAATTTAGTCTAAACTACCCATAGCATTCCTTTTCGCAGTCCAAGCCCTTGCCCGCTTTCCATATCTATACATAGGAACCGTCGATAACAAACAAACAAGATGTATACTCCCCAAAATCAGAAAACAAGCCCTAGGATTCGATGCATCCAGCCAATAGTTCCAAAATAGCGAGAATGTAATCACAAGAATACCTATTCCATTATAGAATTTTTGGTTAACAACGTTGCAACTAACAGCGATGCTGGGATTTGTGGGAAAATGCTCACTTTTGCTGAAATTCATGATGACTAAGGCTTCCATCGCATGTTCTTTGTACGAATCTACTGCAAAGGTGATGGCTGTAGAGGTGCCGAGGGAGCATCCGAAGCCTATGATGCCGAAGAATAGTGTTGGCACGATCCAACTATCGCCTTCATATGAGGACCAGCCGAATCTAACTCAGTCGTCAGTACGATTTTCCTCAAACAATTATACAGTTATTCTCACCCCATTAGCCCTAGCGAGCTAGAAATAGCTACAACAACCGCCATAACAAGTCGAAACTCCCTGGAAATAAAACACATAAGTAGCCTTTCAGCACATCGCCGACTAGGAAACATACGGCTCGTAGACTCCACCATTCTTCTCCGCCATATATCTCACAATAAGGTCCGATATTTTCCCGGCAGGAGCGGAGCCCAGTATGCCCCCTACGAAAGGCGCTGTATAAACCAGACCGGTTTGTAGTCGAGTAAAATGGTATGGGCGATGCTAAAGACTATGTCAGCCCTTCCTCCTATTATATTTCGGAGATAGTAATCTGACCTGATAGATATGAGCCACCGACTCGGACATAATAATCAACCATAGAACGCTAAGCGCATATACGACGGTTGACCACAGTATTGCCGGATAGGTGAGTAGTATCATAGGCCTGGCAAGCGCTCTGATATAACTTCCCTGCTGTATCCGGCCACTGTAAATGGAAAGCTGGGATTTGAACGATGTTTGTGGTCCATGTTGGGTATATTTCAAGATGAAAAGCTGTGGGGGTGATCTTTGGACCAGACTTGGAGTTGTCGTGGTGGCCTTTTCGTTTTCTGTGGGAGTAGCAGGGTCCTTTTCTTCTGATATTCCGGTGTCGCTGCCGTTACTACCTTCGTAGACGAGGATATGTGGTTTCGGGTTATCGAGTTCTGACAGTTCTGAAGGAGCTGGTATACTATGTAAAAGCTTAACACCTCTAAACCAGCACGCCTCCGGAACAAATAGCAAAACTAAAAACACCAAAGCGCCAGATAAAGCAGTCATAATCCAAAACACCCATCTCCAACCCAAACCCTGTATTATCGCTCCACTCAAAAGGCTATACACCCATTCATTAGAACCCCTCTTTTGTAATACCCAGGAAAATGAGAACTCACGGCACCAAATTCTTCCCACCAAGTAGTAGCAGCGTATATATCCCAAGTCTAAACCCTCTTTCATGCAAAAAGAATATTTCAGCAAGATATGCACTTGCAAGGCACTCGCATGGACTAACGCCTATTCCCATAACAACTCTAGCAACCGTAAGACTCGCATATGACGGCGATGCAGCTGCCCAAGCAGATGATGCACAGAATATCACAGCCCCGGCGAGGAAAAGTGGTCGTTTGCCGTACATAGAAGCAAATGGGGAGATGGTGATGACACCAATGGCCAGTCCTGCGACGAATGCCCTATTCGGTGTTAGCTAGTATGCTAGATAATGGGGGTTGTGTCCATGGGTATAAATACGCGGTGGTAAACGCTACTTCTGAGCTTGTGATGCGGTATGTTTGTGCGACGTTGGGGAAGCCGGCGGCTAATATAGGCGCCTGTCCGCCTCCGAGTAAACTATAAAAACCGACCGCTAAAAGGGCGCATTCACGCCGCCATGTCGGCCAGTTCAGGCTAAGCGAGTTTTCGTTAGTTTGGCCGGGTTATTATACCTGTTTTCCGGGTGTAACTAATGGATAATTGACTTACGGGTCGCTCCTAGTGTCGTCTACAATACAGTTAGCATTGCTATATTCCTGCTGATATAAACGTTAGTAGAACATACCTGGCTGGGGATCCAAAATGACCCCATCCTGTCCTTTGGACTTCTTAAGTCCGTCTTGTTGCGTTATCTCGGTATCCGGGCATATTAGCAAAATTGATCCTAGTGTTAACTATTAATAAGGTGGGTTAAAGCTTGCGTGCTACGGAGGTATAACAGCATATATACCTGGAACATGCACACATCCTCCTTTGTCGCCGAGTATTCCCAACGACGAGCCTTTCGTCATTATGTGGTCTGTTGTATTTTGCAACGGAATGCGTTGGCCCTGAGAAGGGGCTTTCAGCCCGCCTTCCGGGTTGATAAAACTATCGGCGAAACTGGCCGGAATATGGTTTGAAGAGGTGAAATAATCTCGATGAAAGGTCCTTAATGACTAATCTCACCTTCCTGGGTGAAATGCATGCGGTTATAAACAACCAAAGATGAACCCCCAGCGAACCGTGCCTGTCACACCGCCACATCCCATTTTCAAATTCCCGATCACATTTTTCCCATTATCTTTTTTTTTTTTTTCAGCCCAGAAAATGGGATTTTGTGCATTAAGCCTAGGCTGAATTCGGCCACCGGACTGCTTCGCGATTGGAGGATCTCCATATGGATCGCGCTAGAGCAAGTGCGGGGGTTTTGATGGGATGGTGCACTGACCTTTTATATTTTACTTTTTAAAGGCTTAACCTAGAAATCCATGGACAGGCCTGGAATCTTTTTGTGGCTTTTGCATAGGCACAAGGATTTAAAGTTAAAGGGGTCATAGCACGTGGGCTTTACTAGTAATATTTTTTTTGAAAGTGTTCACGATGGGTCCGTTGCGTTTTGCGTCTCGACCTGGTGCACATGGTCACGTTTGGAGTTGATGTAATGGTTATGCGCTAGACTTTACGCGTATCTATGATCTCCTGAACTAGTTATGATGTAGCGTAGGCGGATCAGGTTCGGACCGTCTGATCGAGAAACACGTGAAATCCTTGTGCTCGAAAGCGGAAAATGTTTGAAGCGGCGCAGGAGAAGCCGTCAGAGCGATGCCGATGCTATATATTCGCATTAGCTTTCAGGACTCGGGTACCTGCAGCTAGGCGTGCTGCCGACTAAGAGCTATGACCAAATTCGGATACCTATTGATCGATATCGATCAATTATTAGATGAAGCTTTGGACAAAACAATACCTCTTTAGTCTACCCTACCCTAGCCATAGCGGATGTTCCATTGGGATACACGGATGGAACGGAGCGGAGAGGAATATAACCCAAAAGATAAAAATCCATATTGTTTCCCCTTTTGTTTCTGAAGAAAGATACAAAAAAAAAACCCCGAAAGAAAACCCATAGAAGAAAGATGATTTCGTTCCAAGCATGCATAACAAAACCATGCTATGCATGTATGCGGACTGAAATAATAATAAAAAAAGCCGCTCGCCGTATGCATATTAGGCCGGTATAACCAAGCCGGTATAACAACGATTATTTTCCGTCAAGAGGTTCGCCACACATGCAACAACAATTATCTCGAGTTTCGTATCCAAGAGAACAACTGTTGCAAAACAAACCGCTAATATCCCGGAAAGCGAGCCCGGCGAGACGACGGTAAAAACTCGGATCATTGTCCTTCTTGATACCGTAAAACCAGCGACCGACAGGGATGGCTCTGAGAGCAGCATTTATGGTATCAGAGACATCATCCTGATCGTTCTTCGATGCAACAGCGTAGATACCAGACATCATTTCAATAAAAAGTCTGACATCTCCAATGTTCCTCTTTTTGACCTTGTTCCTGACAATGTCCAGGATCTCTTTTTTGAGAGGGGTCAAACCCCAGGTGGCGGCTGCTTCGAACATGGTAAGCATTCGGAACTCGGTGGATGTACGAACGCAATCTTCAACGCATTCGATGGCATCTCTACCATCAATCCAGTTCAGAACTTGGACTCCACCGTCAGGATGAACTTCCTCGAACGTCAAACAGATTTGTGTTCGCTCAGGATGGTTCGCGCGAGCCGTGCGGATAAGTTCACGAAAGACGGACCAGCGGAGGAGGTGTCCCTCTGCACGGCGGGATCTATACTTTCGAGATCCGGTGCCCATGGCGATATCGATATGATCCTCTTCGAAATGAGGGCTATAACCTGGTGTCAGAAATCTTGAATACGGAATTGTAGTGTGGTGTAGCTTACGGTGGAGTTGGAGATCGCTTGCGAACGGATTTGTTATGACTGGAATCGAATTTGACGCGGGACCTGCGTTTTGGAGCGGTGCCCCAGCCTTCACTCATGGTCGCTACCCATAGTAAACAGTATCAGCCAACAAGAATGGTCACCAATCGCCGGAATACAGCAAAAAGAGAGGTAATTACCGGTATTGAATCTGCTGAAGAGAACCAGAGATGCAGTAAATTTGAAAAACTCGAGGAGGTGATAGCAATTGTGTGTGAAGAATGGAGGTGACTGCTAGACGAAAAATAACACTTATGTCGCCAAGAAATACCGGCTGGATACTACGACATCATAGGACCGGCCCAGGTGCGAGGGGTAAGAATACTTTCAAAGGTAAATTTATTACCACTTCACTAGAGTAAAGATTGGCACAGTCGCTCTAAGACCTTTCATTCCTTCTTCCTCTACAAGCGATGGACTGAACCTATAACAAACCCTACCATCTAAAAAAATGAAGCTAGATGCCCAGGTGTTTTTAAGCCTTCTAACATGGTAGTACGGGTATCAAGTGATGAGCGTAGCTCTATTATCAAGATAGCTCTTGATTGATACTTGGTATGTAGGAACTGCAGACCCTATCCTTTGCTTTATGGCTACGGCCTTATTTCAACCCAACTCGCTGTGACTCTACTGTTAGCATATATTTAGATGAAGTGGTACAGCAGACCAGTAATAAAAATACGGAGCAGAACTCCAAGGTAACTATTGGGATCTAGGGAGGTGGCGAGTACTTTGGTTAAAAGTAATGAGTAACTACGAAAATGAAGTGTTTAAAAAACCGTCCCTGTTTTGTGTATTTCGCTGCAACGCTACTAAAATATCTAGCTAACTCTATCGTACAATCACCGGTCATGGCAAAGTCAGCTCCATGAGCTTTCCTTTGCGAGGTTTCCGGGCCATGAGTTGAGGATTAAAAGCTAAAATATTGGGCTGCAGCTTGCGTTAAAGCTTTATGTCTTCTGCTTCCCAAAACTCCTTCAAAGGATTGATCTATAGGTTTAATGTAGGCCTGTAGTTTTCCTCTCAGAGGCCCCAACCCCTCGAAGGAATGCTAGTTATTAATACTTTCGGATATCGATAATTGGGGGAATGGAGGATTTCCCTAGGCTGTTTTAGTGCCGTTGGGGGCATCGACCTTGGGCTCATCGACCTTGGGCTCATCGACCTTGGGCTCACCTACCTCCCTCTTGGTGCTAACCGGTCCGTGTGACATGCATAGGTCCATTGTGCATACATTAGAGCTGCGAAGCCTCTGCAACGCTGCGATCATCACCGCAAGGAATACCCGGCTCGAATAGCCCTCAAGTACATCGTCCACAAGCTCCATAGGGTCTAGATGGAAGTGCAAAGAGAGTTGCCAGGCACAGTCCGTGAGTACTGGGTAGTGCGTTTCGGTGCAGAAGGTGCATATTTCGAGGAAATTGTCGTAGACTACCCTTTTGAGGGGGGCTTCTAGTTTGCAGAATGTATCGACAAGAAAGAAATACAGCGTGGTCAGAAGTGCTCGTTTAAAATCGGGCATATCGAGAAAATCTGCCGCTCTCCAGATCAACATGGCTTCAGGCCCCAAATCGGGGAGGTACTCCAGTCCGGTGGAGTATTGCCAATGTAGGACCCTCTCTATAATCAGCGCACGCACTTCAGGAACGTATATTTCTCTCTTTTGACCTTCTTCCAATTTGGTGGAACAGGCCTCTCGGTAGTAGCCGGAGGACACGCAAATGACCTCTTCGTGTACTTTGAACGGCTTCTTATCGCGCCCGGCGAAGATGATGGCATCGTATGTTTCGGGGTCATCCAGAATTTTAAGACTAAATGCTCCAGTGTTAGGCTTCTATCACACAGTAATGTACAAGTAGGGAGGAGGAAGCTAGGGTCGGAACTTTCACGTACTTATTAGGCTCATATTCCACTTTTTTCGGCTTCGGAACGTACGCGGCTGCCCTAAGCTTGGCAATTTTCTCGCTGACCTCTTTCTTGATCTTTTCATTGGCTTCGTTACTTTTATTTTTCTTCCCTGGGCCAGTAAAGTCCGAAAATCTGATACCAGGCATGATGAAGGCCCTGATTTGATACCAAATGTTCTGAGATATGATAAGGCAACCTAGTGACCTATGACCTATAATAGATGAATTTTGGTACCAGCAGTTAGACATGAAGACGAAATGGCTATTTTCAATTTTACTCACAGTCACGAAACTTCGTCAGTTAGACACAAATGGCGTGGTGCGACCGTAGCTGAGCGTGGTGATACTGCGGAGGCGGTATCTTAGTGAGGTGAAAGGATGGTTATATACCTATATATAACACTGAAGTTCAGGTGCATATGGGGTGCTGAAGATGGGAATGTGTATGTGAGTGCTGGTGGTTTGTGTGAGAACTATTACTTTGACTTGGAGCTCATTTAGGGTGGCGTGCGGGCGAGAAGAGCTTTAAATACCATTTCAAACCAATTATATGAGAATATTTGACTTAATGGTCACCGTGCCAATGCGCGGATAATGATATCGAAATATAAAAACCCCGATCGACACTGTAAGACAGTAAAAATGCACCAATTTTCAATTTTAACTACCCCTCCGTAGGTTCCTGGTAGGGTTTACAAGTCTCTACTTTCGAGGACGGGGTTGCTAGAGGAACAGACGAAGATGGAGCTGGCTTCTTGGTTGTCTCCGAGATCGTTGCCGCATCAGCCAACCGGTTAGCAATTTACGACCGTATAGATGATATGAGATCCCATATTAATATTATTATTATTATTACTTTTATTCTAAAGTCGCGAGGCAATGGGCTTACGTTGAGGCAAAACGACGAGAAGTAGGTAGGTAATTTGAAAGGGCTTTCTGCCGCATTATGGAGCGCTGGCCACCGGGTTGATCTACTAGTAAATCTCTCATAAGTCGATGTATCTGAATATTCTATTGGCTTACAGCGATACCAGCTAACGAGGCTTTGTAGATCCATTATGATATCTACCTACGATAGGCCTTATGGCTCGGTATAGCGATTAGAGAGTTCAAAAACTCTCTACACCGGTGCACATGATGATGATTGTGAAAGAGGTGTTTGTTCCGCCTATCAGGCTCGGTAACCGGCCCGACTCCCTTGCTTCTGTGCTACCATGGTTCCAGAAATGGCATTTGCCAGATTAGGAAAATTCACAGAATCCCGTGTTGCATTTTTTGCGTTGTCAGGGCAAAGCCTTGGTTTCACGAAGGGTTAGTACTCGAATGGTGTCAAATCAGGTACTTCGACAACCTGGCTTGAGGGATACCTGTTTCTTATGAGTTGCTTTGGTTTTCAGGAAATGTCAGCGAGGTTTGAGAAGAAAGAAAACATCGTTATAGTTATTAGGCGGAAGTCCTTTTATGCACACCAGGGATAGACAAATTTAAGGTGTGTTTGGAAATGTTTGTTGTCTAGATACCTGAATAGAAAGTCATGGATATCTTTTATGTCTTTATATATTGCTGGAAATAGCAGATATTAAAACATACTGAGTAAGAATCACGCTTATGTTCATCCTAGCCTGGGCACTGGGTGAGTCTGGCTTTACCCGAAAGGAGGCAAAGTCTAAGGTAAAGTAAATTCAAAAGGTAAAGTTTTGAAGAACTAGCGCTGCCAAATTTGAACGGAAGTGGAAACATATAAAACATTTTTCTGTGGTCCAACAGTATTTAAAGTAAACAAACATCTAAGCTTATAAGAATATTTATAAAAGTAGCGTCGCCTCGGTTTAGAACGGTAGTAGTAATGTTAGGTATTGATAAGTCCCTCCACTGCCGCCTGCAGCCTTTGAAATACTCTTTGTCTACACTGGCGCTGCAACTCCTCTCTAGCTCAGCCAATCTTCACCCAAGCACCAATTCATAGCTTTTTTTTGATACTTATGTCCACTATAGCAGTGCTGAAACCTATTAGAGGTCTAAAACCTGGTTAATGTATCAGAATTCTTCATATTAAGAGATGGATATCCTGTAAAACTCTACAGAGAGTCCGGAGAGGATACTCACATCAAAGGTGGGTTCGAAAAATTCAGTTATATTGAAATTCCCACGACCGTTTGAAGAGGTAGAGTCCCTACCAATATGCTCTTGGATTGCTTGCTCTTGGCGTTCGCCGATATTGACGTCAAATTTGGGCGCGAATTCTCCAATGGTTTCTTTACGCACAAACTCGTTGGTAGTAAGGGTGACACTTCGATGCTGGAAGCAACTCGTATCATAGCGGTCACAGTTTCCCGGGACAGGGAAAGTGTCTGGCGGAAGCTGTTGACACGCACGACAAAGCCAAAAATCGAAAATTCTCTGCTGTCTTTCAAGCAGAAGCATCGCGAGAAACGCTGTGCCACATTCTTTTGCAAATTCTACGACCCATGCAGGAGTAGAAGGCAAGCTTGGGGCCATTTTTGTGACAGCTTGGTTCACGTTCGCAAAATAGAAGCTCTGGGTCCAGTTAGAGAGGCCCCTGATGACTCTCCAATACTCCGGGTCCTGGTCGAACCTAGCTTTGTGGCTGTCAAGCTCGGGTAGGCCATAACTTAATCTGGAGAAAGCGCCAACTCCTAGTTTATCTAGTCCGAGACTAGAAGCTACAACAGCGACATTGGTTGCCAGTTCGCGTCCCACCAAGTTGTCAAGGTGTCGCTCACCATACATCCAACGGAGAGCGATGCCAACTGCCTGAGGCTCAAGCTCTCGAAGGATGATGAGCTTTTTATCCTCCTCCACAGCATCAGTTTGGCAAAGGTGGTTTAACCGATCAGATGCCATGCGGATAACTGCCTGATGAGCATAAAACTTTGCTCCCTCGCTACCTGCTTTTATGATCACATCCGCGTAATCAGGATTATTGAACGCCCTATTAACATTTTAGCTCGCTAAACCACTGCCCACCATATGTAGTCATCTGACTCTGCCCCTGGTGCAGGGCGGTAAAGAATCAATTGTTTATGGTTGTAGCTGGGTCTTCTAACTTACTTTAGGAAACCTTCATTCTTCCAACAATTTTCTTCCGTATCAAAACTCATTTTACTGCTGTTTATATCTTGCTAAGTTGGCTACTATTATCTAAAAACACTATTGGGTGTGAGTGTTAGTTGAAATTTCAGGGAATAATCAGAACTTTACCCACAAGTGCGGACTCTCAAATTAGTTCTAGGGGTTATATTTATTTGGCGTTCAGTGTTAATTAAAACCGCCTAAATATGGTATTTCTAGGATTGTAACTTATATGGAGAGTGCGTGTAAGGTCTAAGTCCTGGATCGATATTTATGGTGTCCATATTTTCGAAGATTATTCTTCTAATTGAAATATTCTACTACTCCGCGGCCCTAGAAAAATTCCCCATTTTCAAGCATTCGAAGGTATACCGGTAGATAAACGTACCCTCCAGAACCATATGGAAATGAGCCATTGGATTCCAATTACCACAATATAGAGAGTACCATCTGAATAACTAGATGTTTAAACCGTCGTTGAGAAAGTTCAAGAAGCAATATAAGCATCAGCGTAAGAACTTATATATTCTGCGCATGAATTTTTCACTCTATAGGCTTATAAGCTTAGCCAATGTAAAGAGGTTGTTTCCTGAGTATTCGTGTTGCCTAAGGGCCTCTATATACATGTCTAGTGTAGGGATGTCCCTAGTGCAGTGTCTTGCGCAATACAAAGGAAGCTGTTGGAACCTTTTATGAGTAGTTATAGATATAATGTCACCTTGTATATTTGGAGGTAGTATAGCTCGAGGAATATCTGTATTCGATCGCATTTTATGTGGGTTGTATCGGTGTCGCGGTGTCGACGTCACGGTGGCTACGGTCGTCACCTGGCCCGCCTCAATGTCGGATTTTGTACTGAGGCTGCGTTGTTTTCCCCCAATCACTTACGTCGGAAAAAATATTTTTACACACTATACAAGCGGCGACAGCCGCGATCTGATTACCATTCCGGATGGGTTAAGGAGGGTCGAGATTTAACTGGCACGTGTAATGCGAGGTTGATACTTCCTAGACAAAATTTACGAAGGTAGATTCTTTTGCTACTGATGCGATTATTTGGAGTAATTTGATTTTTAGCGTAAAAGCTATACACGATAGTTCGACGAATTAGGCAAGGAGTATGGTATTGAACTAATAATCACATGCGTGATTCTGGTGACCTGGAAGCGTTTCCCGTGAACCTATTCAAGGGTTGAATCTACCTTCGGTGCTCGGGGAGAAACGTTATCAGGTTCGCCCAGCATTTCCTTCTCTCATTTCTAGAATTTCAGTCGATACCACATTTGATTTCAGCCTGGCTACATGAAATAAAGTGCTTTTAAATAATTGTACTTCAACCAGGAGAGGATATTCCGGATTTAACTCCACGTAGGCAAATTAATTGCGAGGCGGAAGATCATTGGCATAGATATCTCGGGGTAGCGCCGGCTTTTGAGCGCCTAAGAAAGCCGCAACGAACGTATTTCCATATTTACCCTCTAAAAGCCCATCATATATCTCTTCGCGCGTTACCTTCCAATGCGGGATTATAGTCCTTGCGCATGACTCCAAATCCTCCAAATCGCTTTTGTTGCAAAACTCGCAAACTTTAGCAAAGTTGGAAACATATTGTTCAAGAAACTCCTTAGACGCGGAAGCCATGATCTGCTGAGGACTAGCAGCGATCGCGTTCAAAATAGCCTTTCTCATATTTTGAAGTTGGAGGAAGTTTGCGACTTCGAAAGCGGGGACGTCCCATCCGTTATGGCTGTCGAACCAAGTGTAATCTCCGCCGTACATCCAATCAACGGCTTTGCTGAAAGCGATGTGGTCCACTTCGGGTAGCTCAATGACTCCTGAAGAAGCTTCGCGGAAATTCCCTGGTCCGATCGCGCATTTGAAGAAGTCGGAAAAGATGCAGATCACGGCACGGTGGAGCTTAAAGACCTTTTTTTCGCTGCCGACGAAGACTGTCATGTCGGTGAAGGTGGGGTCGTTAAGCATGCTGTAGGGAGAGGTGATTTGTTAGTCGCATCTGAGAATCAGGAAATACGAAAGTTTTAGAAGCGCAATCATACTTTAGGACGATATGGGCTGCGCGTGGACGCAGATTGATCTCCTGTGGTTGGGCCTGTGGTTGGACCTGTAGTTGGACCTGTGGTTGAACCTGTGGTTCTGCCTGGATCGATCTACCAGCGCCTCTGGAGCCTGTTGCGACGGAACGAGAAGATGACCTGCCAGCCATTTTGGCGCTGAAAAATTCTGATAGCTGGTGTGATAGGATATACGTATTCGAAAGATAATACTTCTGAAATTTCAACAATGAGAGAAGTTGGTACCAGTATTGGTGGGAGCTAGAGGTGTGAACAGGAACTGGAGAGGTATGAGATGGTGTGAAGAAGTGGTGATGGTTTCCGGATTAGAGGATGGATTTTAAATAGTTTAATCACTGAGTCTGTGGTTTTCATCTACTGTGCTTTATAAATTCCCAGAGTTTGACACTATCATGATAAGTGCTTCTCGCCGAACTATAGGTAGCACTGAAAATAGAAGCTCTCGACGTCAACCAGGGCTGCTCGCATATCCACTTTGAATATGATGTTATTATCTACCGGGGCTTGTAAAGCTTCGTGTATTGAGGTATTTAGTTTAGAATCATGCCCTGAGTTTACCTCTATTCACATATTATTATTTAGATAACCATGAGTCCTTAGCTAGCTAGATAGATGTCTTTACGGCACAAACCTAGTTAACTATGTTTTTCGTTGCTGTTGATTATCGGGCTTGATTAAGCCCATGCACTCCTTGGAATAGAAAGGCAGGGAATTAATTTCGTTCACTGGCCGAGATAAAAGTGAGCTCTTAGACCCATGCGGGACGTATCAATCACATTGGCCTATTTAGAGGACACAAAAAAAGATTCGACCTTGAAGAAGAAATAAAATTGAATATGTAGAAGCTATTATTCAACATTGCGCAGTGGTGTATAATATCGAGACCCGGTTCTATTCTGTTTGTGAAACGTTTATACCGGTCTCCTTTAAAGTTCGAACGTTCGTTGTACCTAACTATAGTTACCGCTATATACACAGTCCCGCACGCACCCGTAAAATACCACCTTGCCTTAATGCACGAATCCTTCCTTCCATAAATCTAGCCAAAGCAAGTATCACAATAATTCCAATGGCCCAAACTTTCCCTAGCGCCAATCAGCGCGGCCACAAACATACTTGGAAAAGATTCATCTTCCAACCCCAACAAGATTGTATCAGGCGTGAATCGATAATGAATAACCACTCCCTCAACACACTTAATCAACATCTCAAGATCCTCCGGCTCGAAATCCCTGCACAGCGTCATAAATTTCTTCAAAAGATCAGTCTTATCCCCCACGGATAAACCGCATAGGCCTGTTTGGTAGAAGATGGCAAGTTGTCGGAAGATATCGGCTTTCAACTTAGGCATTCCTAGGAACTCGACGGCTTTGTATAGAGGGACTATCGTTTTGCATGATTCAGGGGTGAGGATTAGACCGCCCTCGTATTGCCAGGAGACGATAGATTTGAAGATATCGGGATTTATTGTGCGGATGTTGAGCTCCGTTTTATTCTTGGTACAAATGCTCTTGAAATATCTGGACGTTAAAGAAATTATGTCTTTGTGGAGGTGGAATGACTTCTTAGGCTTGCCAACGTATACGGTGATATCTGAGAACTTGGGTTTCTCGAGGATCCTATCCAAGTTTCAAGAGTCTTTAGAACGGCGTAGCTATCAGAATTGGGTTTTGGAACATACCGCATAAGCACAGACTTCTCGGATTCAGTCTGCTCTGAAGGTGCTTCAGATTCCTGGAATTCGGTGCATTCGCACTGAGGACTTCCGGAGCTCATGATTGTTGATCGAAGAGTCAAGATGAACTACCTTCAATTTGGCGACGCTGTATTGCTCTCGACCCAGAGAGGATACTAGGAGCTTTTGTGAAGTATTTATTAAAAGCGTGGAGTATTTATAAAATGTGTGGAGCTAGTGGTTGGAATTCGAAACTGCGATTTAGGTGGAATGAGAGGAAGGAATATGAGAGGATTTTTGGTCTCGGTGATTTCGTAATATTGTTAGATTTAGCCCCATCCGGATGAACCCAGGGTAAACCATCAGAGGAAGCACCATAGTATACAAGTTTACAAATAAGGAATACAATAAATCCCACAAATACAGCTTTTAAAATCTAAGATTAGCAAATTTGATATACCTAAAAAGTCAAAACTATAGTATTATGATCCTCAGCAAGTATACCAGCTTCTTTGTCTATCGAACGGAAATATATTAAAGCCACAGGATTGGCAGTGTTCTAGGGCCTCGAGTGCTTCTACTACATATTATATGTTTAAGGCTAGGATTTAGATAGGTAACACGAATTTCAGCAGAGCTAGTGACATGAGCTGAGTATTCTAGAATCCATAATAATAGGGTGTTCTTCTGTAATGATAGCTGTTGTTACGTTACACAGATATCTAGGTCGCTAGACCCAGAACGCCTTAGCTCAAAGGCATACAATCCCGAATCAAGACTTTGACCCCTGTTGCATCTCTGGCACACCGTCTGGCCCCCGAGATTCTGCATAGCACCAATATATGCCGTCCTAAACATATCATTAGGCCTCAACTCTCCATCCCCATACAAGAAAAAGGGTTGCCCCAGCCTCCAATGCAAAACCACCGTTTCTGCACATATAGTAAGCATCTGAAGCTCTTGAATGGATGACAGCTTACATATCTTCATGAAGAACGTAAAGAAATGTTCCTTTTCTAGTTTCTCCAGAAGGCATATACCGACCCTGCAGAAGTACGCGAGGTTTTGGAGAATATCGAACTTCAGATGTGGTATCCCAAGACCGTCAGCGCCTCTAAAGACTGAATACACAAAATTACCATAAAATGGAAGTTCTCGGATGCCGCCACCGTATTGCCAGCGAGTGATGACTTTAAAAACCTCGGGCGACATTTTTGCGATTGTAAACTTGGTTATTTTCAGGTCTTTGCAGGCGGTTCGGAAGTAGTCTGATGTATGGCATATGAAGTTACGGTGCAGCCTGAACGGTTGTCGTCTGGGCCCTATGTAGACGGTTATGTCGGAGAATGCTGAGTCATCAAGTATCCTATGATCACTGACATTAGCAACGAATCTGTATAGTCGCAGTTAAGGTTGGCATTTACTGTGTAAAGTCTATACTTCGAGGTGCTATATCCTTTTGTTCATTTGCCTGGGCTGAGTTTGTATTTTCGATTGACTCCTCATGGCTCGCCTGTGGCTCCGGGCTTGGTTCTTTACTCGTCAATAGTGGCGCAAGCTCGTCTCCCGAAAACTCAGGCGAAGACTCGACAACCAAACGACGGCGTTTAACTTTAACTTCTCTTTCCGGCGTCGAACCTGGACTTGGGACCCGCTTGGGGCTCGGCGGAAGATCTGGCGTCCTCTCCGGATCCGCTACCGACTCTGGATTCTCTGAGCTGGAACTTGGGTTGTAACCAGATGAAGGTGGTGTTACGAAACCATCACTCGGAGGCTGTTCTTTATAGTTTGATTTTATTCGTCTAGTCCGTGATGATATTGGGTCTGGAGAACTACAGCTGGAGTAATTGGCCTTTTGGCATCTTGTCCTTGATGATATTGGTGTAGAGTCTCGTGATGCGCCGTTGTTGGGCATCGCTAGGTAGGATCAATGAAGGAGTTATTCCAAATCTACGTATGTGATTGATATTTGTTGAAGTACTTAGACTGGGCGAAGGATTGTAGGGTTTGGCGATAAGATTACAAGGGAAAGGTCGAGATTTAGTTGGAGTAATAGGTTCTGATCGTGATACAAAGTATACTTATCCTTTCTAAGTTTTCACCCAGCATGTATACGAAGTACCTAGGTAAGTAACCATGGGCGTTTTGTTATATCAACCGAATAGGGAAGGCTGTTTCCAGGGAAATGGAGCTTCATGATACACTTCGCGTGACCAGAATAGACTGCCCTAATTCTTTGGGTTATCGAGAAGGATGTACGGTATTACGGAACGAAGCGCCGCTCTCCAATTAAACTGTGCGTGGGCAGACATTTATCTATAGCTATATATTTGATTTTTATATTAGGTCAGTCATTTCAGTGCGTGCAAGGAGGACACTACTTCAGTAGCCTCCTAGGACACTAAATTACCTGACATATGTAACTTCTTGTTAGGGGTCGTTATCCCACAACAAAGCTAGGCTATCAAAGTTTATGTCTTTACCTAGATAATTGCACTAATAGTATCATCAAGAGTGTCCCATAATACAGCTTTACAGCTTCGTAGGTGGTGTTGTGCCCTGTAAACTTTTTTATCCGATATGTGTAGCGGGCTATTGAACGAATCTTTGGGGTTTAGTAAGGTTCTCGGTACTCGTCAGCTACCACAGGTAATTAAAATCTGTGTGCTATAGCTATAACCAAGTAATTGAAAGTTACCTACTTCCTTCTTTCTTTTTCCATCTTTCGTTCTTCCTTATTCATCCTATATGCATATATGTATACCCAACGCGCCAACGGCGTCGCGTCTCGAAATTCCGCTGGTGGCAATACCAAATAAGTCAAAATCTATATATGGAACCGGGTGACAATCTTAATGAAGACATAAAAATAGACCGTTCGCGATCGTCGCCTTTCTATACTCCAATACAAAGAGCACATATTATACCCGCAGATCAAATAATTGTGACTCCTTAGAAACCAGGTAGTCGTGTATTTAAAAACTCCGCACCTTGGAAACCCTTCGAAGTCTTGCATGTTATCCTTCAAAACCAAGGCGATTATTCAGAAGTTTCTTAAGACAATTTTACTTTGCATTTCATGTTTGATACTAAAGAGGGCTCATCACTGAAGCTCCTGCCGTTTCCTTCTTCTAATTAGCCGACAAAGGCAAATAATTACCGCGCAATGGTATGCCTACCTGCTACTGGGGCCATATCCCACCTCACAGTGCACCCTAGACCACCGGCGACAAATGACAATCAACGCGACATCGAAAACATGAATGGGGAAGAGTACTACGATAGCACGTCTATTCTTAGTACAAGGTACCTCTTCGGGTGTCAAGAAAACGGGAACAAATCCGTGGTTAATAATTTCGCGAAGCTGGACTCAACAACGCAGGAACAGGATGCCCCCAAAAAGAGTGACCAGTCTCAAATGGACATCTTGGGTTCTCGGGTTAGTGAAGAAGAGTTACAGATAAACAGAGGGGAAGTTGAGACCGAGGCATTTGAGAGCGAGATAGAGCGATATGATTGTGTGCTGACAAAGGAATTTGATGAGTGGGCGAAGGAAAATGATGCTCAGATGCAGCAACGGGAGTCTATGATGAACAAAATTATATCTGGGACGGACGAAGTGGTTTCTAAGATGGACGAAATGAGGTCTAAGATACACGAAATGGTTTATCGGACGGATAAACTGATTTCTGAAACGAATGAAGTGATTTCTCGGGTGAAAGAACTTAGGCGAAGGATATATATTGCATGCGGTATCGATCCGGGGCCTATGGATACAGAGCGGATGACGCTACGGGGCCAGTGCGAGGATACTAATCTGCGGGGCCGGCCGTCACCGGGTCCCGCAAACTCGTGATTGCGGGCTACAGGTACATTTTAATAAGAAACATTCGAGATATCATTGCCCGAAAACTCTAGTCTTTGTTAATAGGACCCCTTAGATTAATTGCCCGTTGGGTGAATCGAGAGATTTTTATTGTTAAAATATACGATCTTAGGATATAACTCGGATCAGAATTTCCAAAGCACTAAATTCGGGTGGGTATGAGAATTTAATGATATTCCCAACCACCCTCGCCGCATCCTTGCCGGTAATTTCCCAGTCTTGAGGTTTGGAGCGTCCGCTCTCGATAAACCTCGTGACACATGTGGTCAGAAACCACAAGATGTCAATTCTGTGTTGCCACATTCCCAGTTTACCCGCAGCTATGAAAGCAAGCTCGAATTCTTCTGGGGTGTGTAGAAAAAGCAGCGCTGGGGACTTGTGGCCGTATACGCGTGCCATCATGAGGCAGAATCCAATAGTGTCAACCTCTTCCAGCCTGAGAACTGGGTATATGCCATCATGCTGCTTTTCAGAACTTTCCAACATCTTTTTGATAACAGGTGAATGGGCAGAGATCACATCGCTGTGGACGTAGAACGAATAACAGGCATGATCGGGGCCTGTGACGATGAGAACGTCTGCTCCCGGTGGTCGTCTACCATTAATAACTCTTTCGAGTAGAAAACTCATTATTAGCATGCGGTCATGCGGACAGGTTAATAACTAAGATGGTAATTACCCGCAAAAGATTTCATAGCTACTCATAGGCTTGTCGTCCTCTTCTTCACTGGACTTTTCAGATTCTTCGGATAGCTATATGATTTTTGACGAGTCGGGGTTAGTTGATTGGGTTACTGCTCTTTCGGACTTAAATTCGCGAAGCTGGTGATAGGAGATTGTATGGAGTTTTTACATACCGCCAAGTCACGTAGAGAGCCGGTAATATCATCCTCATTGAGAGGAGCAGCCTTAGGCCCAATGGTTGAAAGCCGTTCGGACATCTTGTTTCTTTTGTCTAATATGATGCTTGAAGGTGTTCGCGATGGTGTCTTTGGGTGCGAAATACCCTTGAAGGTGGTAGGGTTGCTGGTATGAAATAAGAATCGTTGAAAGGAGATGAAGTGCAAATTTGACGCGTCAAGGAGTTGTCTTGTAGACTGTGAAAAGGAGCTGTGTGATGTTTTTATAGTCAAGGCCAGTATTCGAGAAGCCTTCTCGGCACTTTGGAGTAGTATCAAAGCAGACACTGTGGGCAAAGGCGTCTTAAGACATCAGAGCGGGTCCAATACAACAACGGCGCAATGTTTGATATATACAACACTTATCAACTTTATATAAGTTTACTATTCCTCCGCGAGCTATCTTGCAGTAAAACAGTATTAACATACTAGTAAATGAAACCCAAATTTTAAATTATAATATCCTTGTGAGTTATTTTTTAAAGAAAATACAAAATAAAAGATAAATTGATAAGAATTACATCCTCGGCTTGCCCTCAGCTATGAAAGTAAGCTCGGATTCTTCGGGGTGTGTAGGAAACGCGGTGCTGAGGACCCAGGACCTGCAGCCGCATATCAGTCACAACGCGATAGGATCAGACAGGGTTAACCTTCTCCACCCTGGCGTGGCACGTTCCGTCATCCTGCTTTTTTTCTACCAACGCTTCAGTAACAAGTAAATGGGCAGAGGAGGATACCTTATGAGTACAAATTCAGTAATTAGTGGGGACTTATGCAGACAGGCTTAATAGAAAATGGGATAATTAACGTAACTATCCTGCGGGGCAACGGGGTCCACTGCTAAGCGAGATGGCACAAATTTTGATAGGTTAGTGGATCATTCTTGGCATACTCTTGGCTCACCCCGTTTGTCGGCGACCGAAGGAAGGGTATGCCAAGCGTCAACACTGACAACGTTCCTACAGCTGTCGGCACGACATTACGAGCCGATGGTATTGGCGGCTGGAACAGTTTGGAACTATCAAATGGCTTTGCTATGAATAAAGACTACTTAAATAAATACTTTAACCCCTCATGAGTAGATAGACCTGAGCAGCCTTTTTTTTTTTAGAGAGTATTCTCAAACATCGAAGGCGTTAGCAATTAAACTGAACTTCAAAATCCACGAGCGCATAGGCGACTTAGATGCGAGTTTTCCGTAAGTTCTTCTATACAGACATATGTCCTTATACGCTATAAATTTGTTTTGGAGCCGCTTCATACTGAAGAAAGTAAGCAGTCTGGAGACCTTTAAACTTGTTGTTGCAGTTGTATAACATATAACGACGACATCGTCCTCGTATATCTCGAACTCCTCAAAACCGTAGAACACTATTTAAACGACGTCTACACACGCCGTCATGACAGAGAATGTTGACCTTACTCTACAAACAATCATCCACAAACTAAACCATCACCACCACCGCCGCCATCATCATTATCCGCATCAATCACGAACCCACGAATTGAGTCCAAGCAAACAAACGCACCCACAAGCGTCAAACCATGGTCTGGTCAGGCTCCGAAGAGTCAATCGGTCCTCCCCGAGGTGGGATCCCGAAGAAAAAGCAAGAGACATCTCCTCCTCCTCCTCCTGCTGAACCACCAGCTAAATCTCCTCCCAAACCCATTCCTTCACCTCCTTCTAACCGTCCTCCATCTAATTACGACTCTTACTCTACTCGCCATCATTCCGAGCCACTTGAGGAAGAGGATGAGGAATATGAAGAAGAAGAATACTGGGAGGAAGACGAATGGTACTCTGAGCACCCGGATAGAGAGCATTGGGATGAGGACGCGCATCAATCTGCTCCTTTAGAGGATGATCTGTGTTGGGATGAGGATGCGACCCCAGCTGTCCCTCCACCAGAGGAAGAAGATCTGTACTGGGCACCAAAGACTGCTCCTAAGCAAGAACATCAGTCGGCTCCTAAGGATAACCCCAAGCCAGCTCCTAGGCAAGATCCAAACCCCGCTCCTAAAGATATCCCGAAGAAAGAGGATAAACCCATCCCAAGACAAGAGCCGAAACCAATTCTCAAACGAGAGTACAAGCCGGCTGCCAAACAAGATCCGAAGGCTGTTCCTAAGCAAGATCCAAAGCCGGTTCCTAGGATCGATCATCCCAAGCCAGCTCCTAGGCAAGATCCAAAACCAGCTCCCAAGCAAGACCCAAAGCCGGCCCCCAGATCGGAGCCCAAGCAGTTTTTCATACGGGAGCCAACACGAACTGTTAGGCCTGAATACACCTCAGCTCCGAGACCAGACTATAAAAAGCCGTCTGGGCAAGAGCCTAAACCAGCTTTCAAACCTGATCATAAACCAGACCCCAAACCAGCTCCGAAACCAGCCCCCAAGCCGTGGCCACCGAACTTAGCATTCGATATATCTCCAAGCGGATCAGAGTCGGACTCCATGCCTAGGGGAGCACAAAACCCTGCGCGGGATCGCGCTTCAGAGCCAAGCGAGCTCCCAGCCGATCCTCCAAAGCTAAAGCCAAGCCTTAAGATACAAACCGATATGCATCCACCACGTCCTCCTCCTCCACCACCAGCTCCCCATAGGCCTGGGCCGGATACGGAGAAATTGATCAAGTAAGTTCAGAGCCTATATGGATCTTGTTATTGAGCTAGTAATGGTATAGCTAACTCGGGTCTAGTCTCCTTCGAACTGGAAATTTTGCAGATGTCACCGTCATCGTCGGCGAAGGCGACGAAAGGCGCACTTACCAACTCCACCGAAACATCATTTGCACCAAATCCGAGTACTTCCGAGGAGCGTGCGGAAACCTGGGCACTGAGACAGCGCGTAGCTCCTACGCCGTCTTGATCAGGGACCTCCTACCCCCAATCTTCGACATCGTCATCGCTTGGGTCTACGGCGAAGATATAGTCCTCGAACACCACCAGCCCCTCATCTTGGCTCTCTACCGCGCCGCAGACTTCCTCAAGATCAATACCCTGAAGATCAAGATTGCCAAACAAGTCTCGAGGATGCTCAAGCATAAACGCAAACACGGGGCTTCCATCCATTTCGAGCCCTTCGAAGTCGTTCGCGGGCTGTTCCAGTACGCAAATCCAGAGGCAGATTTCATCAGTCTCCGTCAGTGCACTGACGAGATTGCACTGGACTCCAATATCCCTGCGAGGATGATATCCGCGGATATGCCGGTCAGCGAGAAACCGACTGACTGGACCGCAAAGTTCTGGATGTCACTGGCCGTGAGCTACCAGAAGGCACTCCATGCGATCGTTTGCTCAGAGTGCAGGGCTAGTATCTCGACCAGGACTCAAACTGGTTTGGATAGGAAGTGCTGTCACTGTGACAGCGATGGTGAGGTCTCCCCGGGGACCACGAGACCACCTCGTTCTCACCGCACCCGACGTCGTCCACCAGTTCCCCCACCAGCTCCGTCTCCACCGAGAGAGAGACCGGATCACCAGACCAAGGGGCGTACTGACCGTCGGTCTCGCCGTTAAAAGTTGACAGACCGTCTTTACTTTGCATTGGGGGGAACCACACGTCGGCCCATTTTTTTTGTTCAATCCCTTGTTTTACCCCTAGCCCATACCCCCCTTACCCCTGATTCCAAAAGTCGAGTCTATGATAACGAAATTAAAATCCTTATTTATCAGCGTCCCACTTTCTCCTAGTAACAGCGGTCATGTTTTCCATTATTTTGCTTCTGGGTCTTTGTAGCTTGTGTGAAATGCTTGTCGGCGTATGTATGTTCATGTCGAAGTGAAGTTTAGCAAGTAGTGTAAATAGTAGATCTTTTCCATAAATAGTGTCTTTGTTGGATCGGACATCCGTGTGTAGAAA
The DNA here is from genome assembly GCA_036872755.1 of Orbilia blumenaviensis. Lineage (NCBI taxonomy): Eukaryota > Fungi > Ascomycota > Orbiliomycetes > Orbiliales > Orbiliaceae > Orbilia > Orbilia blumenaviensis. The sequence goes on from JAVHNS010000015.1 coordinate 756,656, forward strand.
ATAACGGTGACGATCGAAACGTAAAATTAACATTGCTGCCATGTGGCTGCATGGCAGATCAAATAGTTTTCTGGACTACAATATATGGACGTATCCGTACCTATCCCTTGCTGGTTATGTACAAAATGAGAATACTATGAGACTAACAATGAGGATGGTTTGAAGTATATTTGTTCTGTGTAAATTTATAGATTAGTGTCATTTATAACTTTCGATCACCACAAAATACAGACTTGTTACGGGATACGTAGACCGGATAGTCTAAAATCCCGCCTCACATGGAGTTGAATATTGAACAATCGCCACTACTATGTACGATTTAGTCGATTAGTTTGAAGATTATTTGGTACGAGATACCTGGCCTTTCCTGGCTGGGAGTATTTAAACTGCGAAAGCCCCCCCTTTCCTCTCGCCTTTTTCTTTTTTTTATTCTTCACCTTAGTTTCCGGGTTTTGCAGAATACAAGCTATAGCTATCTTGCTGCAAGCTTTACTACCATCGTTAAAGACTTCAAGAAATCTGACTTTATCTCATTGGATAAATTCTACCATACCTTAAACCATTTCACACTGCCAAAATAACCATCCTACCCACATCTTTCTCCCTAATAAATTCCATAATATACAAATCAAAAAAAATGCATATGGAATTCCTAAAACCAGTCCGCGGCTGTCAGTCCGCAATCACGCTCTCAGTCGAGCAAGCATACGCAAGCTACATCCCTCCAACCTTCAAACCCTTCACACTAGTCCTCCACAACCCTGAATACGAAGAACCATTCACTATCAAAGTCCATAAGGAGATAAAATTCGTACAGGGAAGAGGTGTATATGAAGCTGTGTGGGGTGGGAAGGATGCTATTGTGAAATATTGGGGTTTGGAGGCTGATTGTCCAGATGGGTGGGAGGCGTATGTTTTCCCTTTACTACCTACTTATTTCTTAGGTAGAAAGTATAAGGCCTTCTAGCTAACATGTTTTACCAGCTACGCAAGAGAGATCCTAGCACACTACCACTTCGGCCACGAACAATTCATGCCCTGGCTCTACGCCCACGGCACCGTAACCTCCGGTCTAAACCCCGGTTTCGCCATCATAACCGAAAAACGCGCGGGTTCCCACATCGGAAAACACCTAGCCGAAAAGGACAACAGCAGCATCTTCAAATACTCCCAATTAGCGGCAATAACCGAGCTAGACGAAGCGGTTTCAAAACTTGGCCTGGAGGGGATGTTACACCCCGCTATGTTTAAAAATAATATTTTATGGGATGATGATGCTTTGAGGATTACGATTTTGGGATGGCAGAATATGGTTATTCTTAAGGGGGAGTATAGGGAGGTTTTGATTAGGTGGGAGGAAGGGAGGAAAGAGAGGGTTTTGAGAGGGGCGGTTTGGGATGATTTGAGTGATGAGGGGAGGGAGTTTTCGGCTTATTGGGAGGGGAGGATGGTTTATACGGCTTTACCTCCGCCGGAGGGGATGGGGGTTAGGTCTATTCCGGAGGTTTATCCGGGGCCGAGGATGAAGTTGCCGCGGTGAAGTCTTTCCTTTCCCTTTTTTTTTTTTGGTGAGGGCGACGGGGGCGGGGTGGAGCTGGTACCCTGACCACTACGGCAGGGAGCCAGCCGCTTGTCGACCGGGACTACTCTATACTAGAGTACTTCAATTGGTTCTGTATGATTAGTAATTTGGCCGAATAGCAACTCCGATCGATTTATATATAAGTGCGTATTCTATCCAGCAACGGGCTACCTGCAGCGAGTTTAAAGGCAAGGTTTCCCCATATCCAGGTAGATACCTAGTAAACATGTAAGAAGGGCATCCCAGCTGGATTACCCCAGTAACTGAATTCCCTCCCCAATACAGGGTCATGTGTACCCATTGGCATTCTGAAGCCCAAAATAGTCACATGACCAGATTTTCCTTACTTCTCAGTCGCGATGGTCCGCAGCTTCATCATTGAGATATTAGGTATATCATGCCTCGAAGCCAGCGCTTCGAATAGGCGGCTCGATATCATGTAGCCGAGAATCAAGATTTAACTTGCTCGGCCGGGTACATACTCATGAACACTGGTATTGTCGCAAGGCCGGAACACGAGAGGTATGAGTACCAGGCAGTGAGGGTCAATTTCGGAAGGACCCCTAACTTCATTCCTGGTCAAGGGACTTAAAAGGAAGCAAGACTAGCAATTTAAACACGACTTCAAACCTGACATCGTCGAAATCATCACATTACCATCACTCTCTTCATCTCCATGATCTAGATACCCCCAGGAACTAGGTACCCAGTTAGTCTTCTTCTAACCCCGGTCCACAAGCCAAGCCAAGCCTCACTAACCCCAGAACAGCCAGATTCCTGTTGGGGCAGCACATCCCTCCCAACGCAAAAAATACCACACCCTCTCGCTAAAGCAGCCCTGTCCATCTACTGAACCAGGAACAAGGGTCGACGGATACGGAATAGCCCGCCTTCCCCCAAACAAAAGCGACCGATTCGAATCAAACCCTTTTCTTACCATAGAACTGTTTTGGGTGAGACGGAAAAGGCATTCCGGGGAAGATAGGCGGCGGTATTACCATTTTCTTTCACTTTCATCTCTTTGTTGGAAAACGTCGGGGGTCTTTTTTTTGTCGTTTTACGTCTGGTATATATACCTTTTACCCTTTACTCTTCGGTTCCTGGTGAACCCATTCAGATACTTCGGAATCAAACCCCTAGTCTGTTCTATTATTATATATCCAGCCTGACACGATCGCCTTTCACAAGACTTTGGAAGCTAGGAGAGAGTTCGGTATTACAGCAGGCCTTTTTTTTTTTTTTTGGTGATACATTACATCACATCACACGCATTTTCTTTTAGCGAGTTATTACACACGCATCTTTTTTTATGAGCTCTATCGAAACGGTGGAGCTGGATAAACGAGAGTGAGTTCCTCCCGGATATGCTACCTAGCGGTGATATATGGGGTGCTAATCTAGGTACTTATCGACAGTCATGGCTATTACCAGCAGGCTTTTTGGATTTAGGAGGAGAAATAGGTCCAGCTCTGGGGTTTGTGCTGAGGTGGCTGCTGAGCATGCTCGTGGTGGGAACTCCGTCTAAACCATACCATATCGATGAAGATGACTAAGTAACTAACTAATCAAACTCTACTTCCTTCCCTCTAGACGCGAACAAAAGCTTCTACTCAAACATCGAACAAAACATGCACTTCGAGGCGTTGGTGTTGAATTTGATGAAAGAGAAGGAGAGGGCTTCCGGTGGATCTGTGGATTTGGCGTTGGATGAGAGACCGAGGACGGAGAGTTCGGGTGGAAGGTCTTTATATGCTGATGGTGATGGGGTTGGAGGAGGTGGTGGTGATTCAATTGCCTATATTGCGGTTCCAGGGGGGGAAGAAAGTAGGGTTGTTTTACGGTCTTGAGGGTGGCGATTTGGCTTTGCTTTGCAAAAGGATGATTTTATTCTCGTTTTATGGCTTCGGGCGTTCTATTTAAGGGGGTTACTACAGGAACGGTCCGTTACAATTCGATATCTAAAGGCAAAGGCCATGATCGTGAACAACAGCCAGCCATGTCTAAGTTGCATTCCGAGACAAAAAACAAAGCACATGTTTAAAAAAACCCCTCTTCACGCCAGACACCCCGCCCATTAACACCATAAACAGATATCACAAGGATTCAATCAATCTCATCCCATCCACCGTTCACAACACAATAATACAAGAGTATATAGGTCACGAATGCCCGCTCGCATCAGGATCAATAAGCCGAATCGTAAACCCTCCCATCCGATCCGCCTCCTCCTCCTTCTTCATCCTCTCCTCATTTTCTTCCTTCTCCTTCTTCTTGATATCGCCATTCGCAGCACCGATACTCTGAATCTTAGCCTCCATATGACTCTCTATAAAATCCGCATCAGGACTTCTATAAACCACATTCGGTAATCTAGGTACCGACGTATCATTCTTAGAAATCGGAAGAGTAGCGAAGGATGCCATGGTGGGACTGGCCATGAAGTTTGATGTAGTAGTATTATTGGTGGTGGTAGTGGTGGAAAGTTTTGAACGTTTGGATTCTCGTCGTTTGGAGAGTGTGGCGGAGCGGGCGATGTTTCCGAGGTGCTGGGCGCCTAGAGCGGTCTTTTGGGAGACTCGGCGCGTTATGGAGTTTAGGTAGGACTTTAGGGTTTTCTTTTCCTTGGGAGGGAGGAGAGGTGGGTTGGGTGGCGGTGGTGGTGGTGGGTTTGCTCCTGGGGATAAGACCCGGTTTGGTAGGTTAGTGGATAGCTCCAGAGGTGAAGGTTTCATTGAGGCTCGTAAGTGAGAAGAGAAGCTTACCATTCATTGTTGCCATTGCCGTGGTTGATAACCTGTAAATATGGTGTGTGAATATTGGTGTAGCGAGCTTGCGATGATGATGATGATGCAGCTGATGGTGATAAACCCTAATTTCTGTGATGGTGGTTATGATGGCAGTGGTTGTTGTGGTGGTCTCGGCGGAATCGCTAGCCAGGTGAGTGTACTAAGGAAAGTAGTAACCCGGTGCTATGTATTGCATTAAATGTCATAGACTCGGCCATCGGTGGCTTCTCTCGGCCTCGGCGACGGTGTAAATAGCCTGAGCGTGATTTTCCCTTCTGTGGTGAAGATGGAAAAGTCTGTGGAATGCAGTGGCAGTCTTCCTCCATATCGGTTAACTATAGTTGGCTAAGCTGAGGTTTTCTTGCTTGGTGGTTGATATTATATGTCCCTTGTGAGGTACTATTCTTGGTTTTCGCGTTTGCTGTGTGGTATACTACCCGTGTCCACAATTTCTTGCTGTATTTTGAAAAAGAGGAGATTAAGGATATGATTCTGCAGGTGGTTATATCGAATGTTATAATATTGATATTTCAATTTAAATTCTTATGCTTTTTAGATAGTTCGACCCTTTTTCTTACTTGCCTGCGGAAACTCGTCTATTTCTACCATGGGGTACCGTACCAACGGCTTTGTTGGATTTTCCAGCAGCGGCGAGTTCCGTGCCCAATGGTTTTTTTCCCCACGGACATGGACCATCCTTCCTCAACAGAATTAATTTAAAAAAAAAAAAAAAGAATCTAGGAAAAACAAGTAAACACACACATGCATGCAACAGAAGAGGGGGGGGGGCGGGATCGGCTGCAGGTACAAGGTTTTTTGGAGAAGTTATGCAGTTTCCGGGTTTTTTTTTGTTACCGATCGAATCGAATGGTTTATTTTTGGGGAAGGGGGGAATGGGTTGCTTGGGTTGTGTCATCTGGTCAGTGTAAGGGCAGGGAGCTTGATGGTGTTTGATTGGACGGTTATTTGCACAACGGATCACCGTTGTGCTATGTACATGGGGGGGCGGCCAAACTGGTACATTTGGTGGAGTATAGGTGTAGGTACTGGTACCCGCCGGTAAGGTAGAGTTAATCTGGGGGGTTTTTTCGACGGTGCGTTCCGGCGGCTGTGCAGGGGGGTGGATCATACATATAGGTGCGCATATATCGTGAGCTCTAAGAGTTTAAAGTCTGAAACTTTGAGACTTCTCGATTACTTGAGTTGGTTCAAAATTTAAAGCCACTGAAATGATTGCGGTCGCGCTGGCAGATATATATAATTACAGCCGGAAGGCCTTTCTTGGATGTCTAGATATTCCATATCGGATATTTCGATGATTGGATGTGTCTCAATGCTAGAATAGTTAGTTTTAGCTCCATCCGTAAAATGACGTACTCTCTTATGAATCTAGGTCTAGGACAAGACTAGAGTACTTGAGAGTTAGGTTTAAGATAGCCCTGGGTCTCGCGTCTCCTAGCCCTAGCTCATAGTATAAAACAACCATAATCAAACCACGAAGATCCCGCCGTAACATCACAGCAACGTTAAATCAGCCAGCACATGCGATGCCAAAGCACTTTCCGCATACCTGAATCTAAATCCGATATACAAACCGCCTTTTCGACTATAAAGCTATGAGATGTAGGTCATACCCTCTACTTCCTTCGCCCTCTAGAAGAGAGAATGACATTGATGCCTTCCTCTAAATCCCGCACCATACTAAGTTATAAAGCATACGCTCAATCTAAACTATTCAAGATTTTACTTTCTGGAAGCAAAGACGTCCTAGGAAAAGGAATACTGTATTCACAACATTCCTGAATTAATTCAATTTAACGGGTAGACTACCCAACTACGCAACAAATGTGCAGAAATAACAAAATGCTCAGACCTGACCGAAATACTATGTACCAAAAGAGCATATCCAAGGCTACCTTGGGATACTCTCACCTTACTGACTGACTAACCGACCAATTACGCTTTTTTATGCACGTTAGATTCCTCCGGGAACCCCGGTCCACCACCCTTTTTCAGCCAAGCTACCAAGAGACGCTGTCGATGTATGTCTTCGCGAAACTTCTCCTGTGTCGCCTCGGACTTTAGTAGGTCGGTTCTATACCCGATACACGGTCCGCATGTCAAACGTGGACTCGGCTTTACGATCTGGAATTGCGAGCACTGGCACCAGCCGTTGCTCGCGGAGGCTTTGAATTGAGGCATATCATGCGTGCACTGTTTGGTTGAGAAATAAGTGGTTAGCTGAGTGATTAATTGGGGGCGTAACGGTTTTTTCTTTTCTGTTTTTTTTGTTTCTCTGGGGGTGAGACTAACCTCCTCGCATAGAACAATTTCCCAACACATTTTGTCTGTGGTATTTTGTTAGCTTTGCTTTTGCGGGTTTTAAGAGTTCGGTTTTGCTTTGGGAGAGAAAGGGATTATTCGCAAGAAAATGGTTCTAGAGTATCGTCTAGGGATTCTGGGTTCTAAATGTGGATTCGAAGGATATAATTGGACTGGAAGGTTGCTATGATACGGGACTATTTATATCCATGTCGATTATGAGCCCGGGAATATATAAAGCGTTTAGGACGGCCTTGAATACAACTTGGACGAGTCTCTGCGGTATAGACGTATACGCACTTCATGGTAACGTCGAAACGTCAGCCCTATGATAGGTTTTTCTAAGGATGGGATACCCGAACTTGAGCTGTTTTTTAATATTTGGCGGCGTTGCTGGTTCGCTGGGATTCATGCGTATACGACGTGCATATATGCCGTTTGATTGATTAGTTAAATTGTAATACTCAAGTTTTAGAGCCTCCAAGATTGATTTTGCAAGCCTTCTTGCGAGGCCTTGCGAGTTTGAGAAGTATTCTAGGGTACACTCTGTTTAACGTGATACAAGGCTATCTACGATATATAATTTTGGGGTACTTCGAATCTCGCGTATATGAGTCTGTAAGCAGACGCGAGATGGTAGCCAGTTACAAGATCCAGCTAATCGCTGGCCTCGTGGGACCTAGAAATAACGTTATAACGCGATGTCAAGATGTACGTTGGGTTATACCATCTATCCACACCTTATCAGGAATGAAGTACTAGTTACAGGGACCGCTGTAAAGAGGCTCCATTAACAATGCTGTATATGTTCGCTTATCGGTCACTGGGCTTGGAGCTTTTAGTGTACTAAGTCACTCAGCTCGAGTTAATTCGTTTCAAGGCATACTTATAATACAGGGACTAAAAGACGAAGTATGAAAATATAATGCAGAGCTCGAATTTTATGACACAGAGCTGAAACTAACTAAATGGATTATTGGAGTGATTCAAGAATATATAACAAAGCAACTTGGATATGCGTTTGTCTCTGAGGTTAAACCTGCTGAAGCGAAGTCTATAGGTGCGGTGACTCTCATGTTCGAAGATATCGTTTAAGGCGAGATACGACGTCTAGGTACGCGCATGAAACAAAAATATAACAAAAAAATCGCAAACTTGTGGGGTTCTGACAGCCTATCAGGCTCATGTAAAGCATAGTAGAAGGTATACAGTTCCAGCCGGTATACCTATCACTTGGTTTAAGCCTAGTTATTCTTGGGCACGAAACAAATTGGGTCTGAAGACATGCAAGACTATATGTACTTACATCGCTTGAAACATGTTAACGCCGCGTACTGCCTAGGCGAGCTAAGCCGAGAAGAACTTCACCAGTCGTACCTCCAGCAGCGAGCTGTCCGCAAGACGGCCAAAAAGGTACTAGGCGCGAATCCCCCCCAGCTGCAAAATACTCATCAAGTTTCTTTTGGGACCCTCAAACAATATCGACACTTCAATATCTCGTCGCTACCAAAAATAGTTCCCAAAAGTGTTAGCATCACAAGAGCTCGAGAGTATTCAAACCCCTCCATCTCATCTGTGCAACAATGTGCTGGACCATCATGATAGGCACTGTAAGTGAACCCAAATCTCCTCATCAACAGACCTACACCCTCAAACCCACTGGGCCAAAGCCCATCTGACAACAAAACCAATTCCCGTTATAGTGTGGGCATCCCGAACCAACCCCAGACCTCACCACAAACCCAACCCCATGCACCTGCAACCGCTACACAACAGCATGGCTATCCACAAAATGCAGTCCCTGCATAATCTTCATAACCCAATCCGCCATCACCCAAAACGAATTCATCGATCTCCAGTATCTTAATCGGAACATCACCTATTTCCTACAGGCTACAAATGCGTTTGGAAGGAGATGTGAGGAAATACCGGGGGATATCGAGGAGTGGGTTAATTTGCCGAATGTGACTGGGTTCACGGTTAATGAGCACGGGAATTTGTTTGAGAGGGGGAGGTTTACGGTTAGTCGACAGGATTTGGAGAGGTCGGGGTCGCCGGTTTTTGATCAGGAGAATGTAGAGAACAATGGTACGTTTTATGATGCGGGTTTGTGGTGATTATCGTGGTCGTGTTTCTAGCATTAGTTGATATTTCTTTTAGTACAGAGGTTATCAAATATCGCAGAGGGAGATGAAGAGGGGGGGCGAAGCTTGGAAGGTTGATAGGGCTAGGGCTACCGTCCCCTATGAGTGGATAGATATCAAGTCAGTATTGTGTCAGGTTTTTTGCTTTCATTCCCTTTGTATTGTTTAATTCTTTTTGAAAAAAAAAAAATATAAGTAGCGTTGTATTATACAAAAGTTGCAGAGTAATACCTCCGCACCATCTTCGATTCCACAATCTTCCTCTATGGTCTAGTAGTATCATGATCGCATCGATCCAGTGGCCAAATCAAGCTGGCTAATCGTTTATGCTTTGACAAATAAGGATACCACCAGGATCCCGTAAAAATTTGGATTGGGATACTAAAGTGGAAGAGTTTATAGAAAAGAAGTTTGGGCTCTAGTTCAGTATTGGTACGGATTTTTGTATGTGTCTGTGTCGAAGTTGCGTGGATAGAACTTCAAAGAGTAGAAGTCCAAGTAAAATACAATGGTAAGCAACCCGCCGTAGGTAAGGTAATGCCGCTGGATAGAATACTTTCAGATCTACGTGTCAACGCTATAAAGGCAGTTTTAAGACCTCTTACAACCCATTCTAATCTAACCTTTCAAAAAAAAAAAAAGCTTAGTCCCACGCACTGGTGTATACCCAAACTCCAGCTAGGGAATATCTTTAATCCGCCTTTTGGATGATTAGACAAGCCTCCGACCCCTCACTTTTCTACCGCACCAATCTATTCAATCCATCTCCAAGTTACCGTAATCCAGGTATTTACGCGTTCCCTTCGTGGAGGATGGTTTCCGAGACTAGTATTTCCGAATACCCAGAAACCCTTAATTCTCTACGCGTCTGCTACTAACTGATTCGAAGAACGGGTTACAGTCAATCAACAAGGCACGATGTCTGACGACGACAGCGATACCATGGCCGCTCCGCCTGAAAATGCTCTCATCGCTATAATTCGGAAGCGTGACATGAAGCCAGACTCTGTTGACCACGATTTTGGCGCTAGAGCAGAAGAAATTCGTCAACAGGATCTTCAAAGGTAGGCACTGAAGCGCGGCTTTCTGACGTAGAGTTGTTAATATGGATATATACAGTGTCACCCCAAATGATAAATTTTCAGACCAAGAGGTCATTTTTCACGCAGGAATGAATCCAAAGATCTACAAACTTCATCGGGCCATTATTTGTCCCCAATCTACGTACTTCAATGACTGGTTGGTGCGTCTTCTTGAAAACAATCGACCTGATCAACCCTGCTCCATTCCCGAAAACCCGGAAACTTTTGATCGGGTCATCGGGTGGCTATACAAAGCGAAGGGTGCGACCGTTGAAGATAGCTTGAGAGTCATGCGCCAGCTATTGTCTGCAGCAGATGAACTTGGAATTGCGGCTCTGAAGTTACAAGTTTTGACTACCGCGGCCTCACCTAGCTATTACCAAAGATTCCCAGGTCCGGATATTGAAGAGGCCATTTCATTCCTCAACAAAGCCTACGTTTCTTTCAAAGAAAAGAATTGTAAGAGGAGCCGGCAGTCGTTGGCCAAACTTTGCGTCAAACTTCTGAACGGGATGTCCGGGGGGCAGATAATCGATTTGACGCAGCGGCCTAAACTTTCCGATGAGTTCATGAAGCAGATTCGCTATGCGATGTGCAATGCGAATATCAGTTTCCGTGAGAGTTCCGAAAGGCCCTATCAGGGAGGCTGGCAAATTATTGAAGACTATTAAGAGTTCGGAATGGGATCAATACTAATATAACCGCATCGTGATGGTTGGAAATATTAGCTCAAAATAAACTTACCCAATACAATAATACTACGAGCCTAGTATCGCCTATCGTCTACACGAAGTCCTGGGACTCCTACGTAAGAATCAATTATATGATCCAGGCTGGCTATTTGTAATTTTTTAAAAAGCTTCGGAAATCCCGAGAACTTGTACGTTTACAGTTTAAGGATAAGTTAAGAATAAGTAGTGAGATGATATTCAATTGCAGGTTTGACAGTAGTAAGTTGAGGTTCTTTTGCATTTAGCTTGCAAAATTCAAACAAGATCGTCGAGGACCTTCCCATAAATACTCCAATAATAGGGAGATTTACTCAGAAGGGAGGAGTAAAACAATCAGATATATGAACCTCAGAGTCTTAGAAGGCCGTTGAATTGCGATAATCCTGAGGCGGAGCGCTAGCAGGCGACCCCGTCCCAGGCAAAGGAGTAGCTAGATTCATGGCCTCTGGAAGAGTTGGCAAGCTGGCAGGCCCGAGAGAGCGTGGCACCATGACTAGGCGAGCCGCCCCGAAGGGTTGACTGATCATGGAAGTGCGAACGGGTTGAGAGGCAACTCGGTTTCCTCGGAGCCCGGCCTTGGCACGGTTCAGAAGAGACCCTGCGGTGACAGTAGAAGCCCTACTAGCACCTCTCTCTTTGGATGCATCTTTTTGGGTGATGACCTTGTCCATGACACCCTTCAAGAAGTCCTTCGCTTTTGACTCGCGCCTATATGTAGAAACAGTGGTTTCTGTGTTACTTCTGAAGAGGGAAGGATCCAGTGTGAGGGCGGAGACATCTCCCCTCTCGGTGGTCTTTTTAGTCTTAGCTTCTGGGGTTTGGTTTGTCTTGACGAGCATCTCATCGAGGATTGAAACCTCTCCCTTCTGTTCTTTGGCCTTCTCACGCTCGAGGATTTGAGTCAAAGTGTCCAAGCACTTGCTTTCGAGATCTTTGATCTTGAGTTGGCTGGCGACTCCGTAGATCCTGGCGACGATGGCCATATCCTCAGTCTTATCGACAAGTTTGGACTTGTACAACCACTTAACGACGTGGTCGAAAATATACGGTTGAATATCGGTCAACTCAATTGACTCAGCATTCCCAGAAGCCTTGACGCAGAGCTCGTACAAATATGGAGATTGTCCTGCGAGAATCAAACGGTGCAATTTGTACTCCTTGACTGGTCCCATGCCTTCTTCTCCAACTCGGAAGGTAATATCTGAAAAGACATCAGTTCGGTAGCACCTGCAAGCAACGAGGAGATTAGCTCATATGACGCGTCGAAAAGATATATCCTTCAGAAATGGGGGAAATCATACAACTCGACACATTCCTCTCGGGTACTCAAGTTCTCGTTCTCAGCTAGGAGAAGGGAAGCATCTGGAGTGGTTGGGTTGCTCCTTTGTGGAGGATCTAAACAGATACGACGTCGAGGACTCATCTTGTCTGCTGATTCGATGTCTTGATGGTCTATTGTATGACCTGGTCTCTTCGACGTTTGGGATGCGGTAACTATGCTGGCGAGCTGATGAAGTTGCTGTCGACGCGTCAAGAGGGGAATATAGCTCGGTAGACAGGATGGAGAGATTGGATGAACTCACTAGAGATGAAGTCGATGGAGGAACTAGTAATATCGATGATGGCTAGAATAGGTTGCTTGATGCCAAGTTTATTGTGATAATGAAAGTTGAAGGAGAGATCTCGAGAAGAAATATATTTATCACGAGGGTAAGAGGTTTATAAGAATCGAGCGTAGATGTAGGATGTTTGTTTGCGGAATGGAGATGGAGATAGTCTCGTGGGATGAAGAAATGGTTTCTGAATTTATAGGATGGGAATTAGTGAAGAGCTGCGGCATCAGATATCGTGGTGCGATACTGCGAGACTAATACTCATACTATTTATACGTGCTAGCTCTTTATAGACTCCTTGTCATCTACTACTGGAATGATTCACCACAGCTCTCTCCAAACTTTAGAAGCCACCCTCACCTATAATATTTACAGGTTACATATCGTGCGTGGGACTATGTGATTGTTGTGCAAATATATTGATATTCTGCTATTGTGGACAAGCTTCTTATCTGTTCTAGGCTGGGGTTCTTGGGGTAGCGACTTGAAAGCTGCACGCAAACTCTCGTGAAAGGATCAAAATTCTCTCGTGCACCTGGTAGGAATAACTTCTATACTATATGAGATTGTGCCTCCCTCCCTGCTTTCCGATGCATAAGTGTCCATCCAGTCTCGGCGATACTAATTTATAAACGACCCGTAGCCATTAGCTGACTCCTGATATTAGCAAAATGTTCATTATTCTCATCCAGACTTCCGAGAGGGGAGGTGATGAAGCCAATATCAATATCATCGTCATCGCTGCTCGACTCATCGTCACTAGAATATCTATCGTTGACTCTGGTGTTAGCATCCTCTCTTGTTGCTCTGCTGGGACGGATGGCAGCCGCACCACAGCTGTCTACCGCCGCGACTCGGACTTATTCTTACAACTGCAACTCCTCCACAACCTGATCACGGAATCTAGCATTCAAATGATCCATATCCCTGACTCCCAAAAGAATCGTTCTGACTGCGGGATGCAAGTCGGCCGCCTGGTCAACTATGCCCCACATATAGCATTCCTCGATATCAGCTGCGGTAGAGCATTCGTAAAAAGCATTGATCCATTCCACGATCTCGGCCTCCAAGCTGATAGTTGTTCCTTGAATCGCCATTCTGATGTTCTCAATAATTCCTCTCATCGTTTGTTTAACGCGCCGAACGATCTTGTTTTTCAACAACGAGCATCCCAGGAAGTCCGCGAAGTTATACAAGAACAGAAGACGGTCACTGTCCCTGGCTTGTCTGAAGTGAGAAACTTCGATTTTGCCCTCATTGATGAAAGTGGCGAAGGATTTTAAGAGTGGAGCTTTCAAGGGGTCAATCAGCAGGTGGTAGTCAACGATTTCGGTGCGAAGAACTGCTTCGCGAATCTCGATCGCTTTGTCTAGCCTCGTGGAAAGAGCGAGGAGCACATCTCGATTGACGTAGTAGGCACAGACTTCTTCACCAGTGGAGGATTGAATTCCAAGGGTGAAATCCAAAGGGCCGTTGACAGACCTTTACCCATTTCAAGGATGTTAGCTTAATATACCCGCCGCATGTTTTGAAATTTGGCAAATGGGCCAAAGTACTTATGGGAATTACTTACCTTGTCCCGTCTCTGAACCATTCTCTTGGAGCCATTGGATTATTGAAATTGAGATGCCAACAACACTCAGCGATTCTATATATATTAAAGGAGTTAGCTTCGCCGCCTGAATTATAGCATATCTGAAGACAGAGGAGTGATATGCCAACAAGGATGATTGATGATCATAGGAATTAGTCTCGCAGTATTCACAGAATATATAATTACTACCTTGGTGGATATCTGATAAGCTTTTGATGACTTGAGGCTTTGATGTTGGATGTTAGGACTTGCTGGTGTGATCATGACACTGGATTTTACATCATAACATCAATTTTTGGGTTTGCAAAGGATCTTAGAACGGTTTCTGGGACTGCTATTATGATCGTAAGAATATTACAGGCGCTTTCGTGGTTCTAGCCCTATAGCCTATCACTCTACTATCGCGGGTCTGGGCCGCTTCTTTCTTGTCGTAGTATACGGAGGGTTTACTATGGATTTTGTTTCTACTACCTTTCACTGTCGTTGGGTTGACAAGTGATATTGGGAGTATTCACTGCTGAGCTATGAGGAGGTACCGATACTATTTGGGGGGATCGGTGTTTAAATTTTGAGTACGAGACTACCTATTTGGTTCTGCTCTGCTCTCAGGGTCTCGGATATTATAATTTATCATGGAAATTAATCACGTGGACAAAGGGGTAGATAGAAGACACAGGCTTCCGCAGAGCGCAGGAGCCCGATTTTTTAAGTATCCATAATATACATCGTACTAAACGGCTGCTCTCAAACGCTCGTTGACTGCATCTTCGGTGGGTTTAATCTCGGAGTTTTGGCTTAGTTTGATGTATTTTTTTACGTTTTAGTATCGTTGAAGCGGCTTGAAGGATAATCGGTGATACTCACATTTAAAGCATCACAAGGCAGGGCACCTTTTTAGTATGAAGGTCTCCTTGACTGTGGGCCATTGTATTCTTTGTTTCTTCATCGTCTTCAATTAACAATCTGAAGCTTCAAAGCTCTGCCTATCATTTCTTGATATATTACCGCTACAATTGGCCAGCTAGCCGCATATTTATATTTGAAATTTATGCATGATTATATACAAGAACTGAAAAACCAATCATTACAGTGCTCTGAACTTCGCAGGTGTTCGTTTGCGAAACCAAGTTGGGCCTTAGTATGAAAATATATGCATTCGAGTTAGGCTAGGTCGTTTATGTCAACTAGTTCTCACGACCAGTGGGATCTATATTATCTTATTTTCAAATCAATACCTGCCTTGACGTTTCCCGACTTGGCGACACATTTTGGAGAGTCCTACTATGAAGTGTCTCTACGATGTAAGATTTCTATTTTTGGGTTCGTGCAGGATAATATGGGCCTATCACCTCGTCAGTGTAACGGGAAACTACAGTCGACCCAAAATCCAACGATCTTAGAGTAAGATTAAAGCCGTAGGACAGAGCCCTGCGTACCCCCATATAAAGGTATGAGGTACATAGATAGTGTTAGCGATGTGCAGGAGCTGCCAGCTGTAATTAATCCCGTTATCTAAAGCAATATAAGATCTTACTACATGGGTTGAAGGACTTTGTCAGCACTACAAAAACATATGCAGCCGGCGTTGAGCTAAAGCCAGATAATTAGTAAGTCCTAGAACAGAATAGGGCTAGATTGATCGGGCCTGCCGATATGATAATTTTGCTTGGAAGAGGGGGTGGAAGATTGATTGGTTGGGGAGCAATCTGTGGTACCCGCCAAGATATATGACCAAGGTGTGTTGACGGAGGCTTTACCGGACCGTTTTGACCCGTGGTTCTACAACTGACTAAGCTGCATACTTGGAGATTGTGAAGGTAATGTCAGCCTCCAAATCTAGTTATCGAAGGGTGACGGGATGGCGCACAGCCGTACAGCCCCCTAACCTTTCCACGGGTAGGGACGAGCCTGGCAGGTGTCTTGCGATTCGGAGAAGCCATACTTTAACCGGTTCGTAAACGAAAGGTAGTGCATTGGCTAATCTGCGGTAGAACTATAACTTCCGTAAAGCCTGGTGGGTCCTGGTATATTGGTATCGATACGTATCTAAGCCCCCCCAGCGCGGGCTAGGCGCCTTTGGTACCGAGTACATGTCACAGTGCCAAACAACACATACCTATGTTGTATTTTGATCCGATTCTACAACCCCTGCTTCAAGTGGCTTCGCAAGGCGAGAATCTCAGGCTGCGAAACTCGCTGCCTTTGATCTCAACCCGAAATCGACGATCCAAAATGCAATATCGACACTACTTGGCTCGGTAGTTCGTCTGTCGCTCGATATAGTCCTAGTTGAACAATTGGAATGTAAAGCTCTGGGCTAACTGTCACACAGCTACTTGGTTAGACCTTCAATTGGATCACTACGTGCACGCCAGAATCTGACGTCTTTTGTGAAGCCCTACAAGGTCCTTGCCTTTCGTCAGCTTTCCGTCGGTTGACCAAGAGTATTCCGTCGGAAATGTTTCTGCCCAACTACCGTTCCGAAAGGCGATTCTCCCCTTGTTTTCCTTGATTCAGCCTCATACCAAGGATCACTGCCAAGACAATATATTCCAAGGCTGCCGTTTTGCGGTATAGCGCCCGCCCAGATGCCAAGGCGCCTAACCTAAAGTTCTCCGTCGGCGTCATAATATACCAAGGTCACTCTGCAAGCTTCCCCGGCCGAGGAACATTCAATCTGACACTAACGACCCCGAGCGAGGCTTAGGCGATCAACCGGCCGGCGAAATATCATCTACTTCTCCGACTTCCAGAACCAGCATGGCAGGTAGCGCAGCATACGTCAATGAGTGCACGTTTTGTCCAACAATCGGGCTATGTGTCTCCACGTTTGTGTAATTATTCGCTGGGCGTGGCATCTGGGCGCGAGATTATAGTTCGACGATCCTGGAAATACCACGTCAAAAGGCAGATTCAGCATGGCAACTCTCAAAGCGTCATCACTATCTGGTGCCGTGAACCCGCTTCCCGGCTGGCCAGAGCTGCTTCAAAATACATATAAAATGCTACTTACCCCCTCGAAGGTACCCACAACTTTGTACACAAGCAGTTCAGCTTCGGTTGCGATTTATAGAAGTGCCATTTCAAGGACGATTCGCATTCGGCGCGTTTACTTTTTGTCTTTTCGCATTCTATTTTCCAAGCTTAGCGGCGCCACACGATTAATCGATTGCGTCTAATATTTAAACCGCACCCGAATAGCTGTATCCCGCAAGGAGTCAGTAAAGATGATTGCGACTTCAGCAGCTCTGCTGGCGCTGCTTGCGGGCGCGGACGCTATGTACACCGTCAAGCGACAGGCAGCTCGCGAATTACTATTCGAAGGGGTGGGTATCCACAATTCAACGTGGCTTGCATACAATGATATCATTGGCTAACTTTAACCAGATTCGGCCATCCAAAGACATCAAATGGAGCCCTTGTAATGAAACACAGAGCGTGTACTTGGAATGCGCACGATTAATTGTGAGTAAAATTGTTAATGGTATATCTTCCTGGCTGGCCGCTGATACTAGGGATAGGTGCCATTGGATCATCAAAACCCCGATAATGGTCTCGAGGCTATCGTTCCGATCGTCAAGTACCCGACGAACGCAACAGGATCTGCCTACAAAGGCGCTGTCCTTGTAAATCCCGGAGGTCCAGGCTACCTTGGAACAGAATTCATCTACAACGCTGGTATTGCTAGGGAGATTGCGGTAAACATCACAGGACCCGGATATGATATTCTTGGCTTCGATATTCGTGGCGTTGGCTATAGTGTCCCATACGGCTCTTGCAACATCACCGCTGAGGAGCTTTTCGATCCTCTCCGACAAAATGCTACTAGAGGAAACATTTTCACCAAGAGAAATCCGAAACACTTGAGAGCGGGATACACAATCCCACGAGGTGCCAAGGACAACGAAGTCTCTCCATATGGCTTCTTCATCCCGGAGCTTCCACCATCGTTCCCCGAGCAGGCCGCCGCCGGTGCGGACGCGTTCACAACCGCATGCCTCGCCTATTCTAGCGCTGATAACCAGGCTGGTCCACATATGAATACTGTCGTCACTGCCACAGATATGCTTTGGATCGCCAGGGCTCTTGCTCGCGCCCGTGGACAAAACGAAACCACCGCCCTAGTCCACTACTATGGTGTCAGCTATGGATCCGTTCTTGGGCAGACGTTCGCAACTTTGTATCCCAACAACGTGGGCAAATTCGTATTGGATGGTATCGTCAATATGGATGGATGGCAGACCCGAACTGAAACTGACATTGTCCGCAACGCTGATCAAGGATTCTTTGAGTTTTTCAAGCGATGTTTTGCGGCTGGGCCTAAGAAGTGCGCTTTCGCAACTGGAATGTGTTATCAAGATACTATTAATCGGTTCAACAGTATGACATCACGCTTCAATGCGACTGAAGCTGAGATCGCCGGCAGTGAGCTCGCGGAACCACTTACTCTCCTCATTCTCCGATTAAGGGCTAGCATTCTCGATTCATTGTACGCTTCTATTGACTCGTGGGAGGGACTCGCTGTCATTCTTGACCTACTGGAAAAAGCCACCAGGGGTCCGATTGAACGCTGGGACGTTACTGAGATTGCCAGAATCATCTTTTTGCCACTGTCTCCACCATCTGGCCGTCCCCCAGCGCCTCTTCAACTCCGAGACTATTCCTTCTTCCAAACTGCTTGTGGTGATGCACCTTCTATTTACAATTCTACGATTACACCAGTGGAACAATACACGTATCTCAAGTCGAGTGCCATTTCTGGACACGCAAGGCTGATTGGTAGAATCAGCTGCTCGAGATATTCTATTCGTCCTAAGTGGGAATGGTCCGAGAGAATTGGTGCTAAGACTAAGACACCAATTCTATTTGTTGGAAATACTTTGGATCCAGTAACTCCATGGGATGAGTAAGTAATACTTCATATATCCACGGCTAGAAGAATGGTTGACTGACTAATGATTCAATTTAATAGTGCTGTCAAGGCTGCATTGAAATTTCCAGGTGCCGAAGCAATCGTTGTGGAGCTTATTGCTGTAAGTTATTTTTGAGCAAGTCATCTATATAAATGGTATCACTAATTGATTATCTAGCACTCTATCCTGTTCCAGGGAAACAATTGCGCGTATGCTAAGCTCCGCGCATACTTCCAGCAAGGGAAGTTGCCAGGCACTAACTTCAAGTGCGCTGAGGAGAAGAAACCTTTCGCTTAAGTAGCTCAGAGGTTACTAAGCATGCGTGTTTCGAACATCGATACAGATAGAGTATACGCGACATAAAAAGACCTCAAATGGTTTCTATAATTCTGTTTCAGATTTTTCTTTTCTTTTTTTGTTTCTTTCATTTCTTCTTGGCTTTATGACAGCGGCATTGAGGGAGCAATTTCATACGGGAACATGAGCATTAGGATATTACATATTTGTATGATATGATGGTAGTGTTAATGTAATGACATATTTCGGATTTACCAGATTCTTCCCCAACTTGCAGTTGCTTCTTCAGGGACATTCGTTGCCAACCTTTCATAAATATATAAACGATCGCGACCTCTAACTAGTACATCGGTAAATGGTATCGCGGTCCCAAAGATATAGTATTGGCCTGATATCAAAAAACCCGTTGCTCTTAGATTAATCCCGGAAATACCTTTGATTTGTTGGTAGAAATCTTCTAAAACAATAGAAGGTGGCTATAGATGGCTAAGATTTGATATGTGCATCATCATAAATGCATAAAATACTCTTCACCAAAATAATCCCCATAGCTACCGTTTCGTGTTATCAACAGCTCTAAAAACATCCCAAAGGCATCAACGCTGACCACAGGTCTGTCTCCCTCACACTCAATCCAAGCTACCCTCTCCTATCCAGACGCGTCCTTCAATTATCCTCAACATTGACGCTACATTCCCTGCTCCAAAACAATCCCTCTAGAGTCATCAATTCTCTCCAACTTGATTACGCCAAACATGACATCCGAAACCGGGACGAGCAATCAGCAAGACGAAGCCGGAGCTGCTCCAAAGCGGCCTAAGACCAAGAGCCCTTTGAGTCCCGCTCGGTCCAGGATATCTCATGGAAAAGGAATTAAAACACCAAGACCTTCCATCGGATCCCCTGGAAGACTGCCTATAGGGCCGCTAACCTCCTCGGGGGGCAACAGGCGCAGCTCTTTCATGTTGCCGACGGCCGCCTCTTCATTCAGAGCTAAGGGCAAAGCAGAACCCAATATCGCTAACACGTCAACTAGGTAAGATATACGCTGTCTTCGCCTTTTATTGCATCTCCTGCTCTATCGAGCTGAACTGACTTCGCGTAGTTTCAATCGCTCCCCGGGCCAGGAAAAGGTTGATGCACACCCCAAAGCTGCCCCTGCTATGAAACCGAGCAGTCCAGTAGCCGAGGCGCCAGGGCAAACTGCGATTAAGAAAATGACTACGAAGAAAGCAAGGGGTAATACCCAGTCCACCGGGTACGTTTTAAAGCGTGAAATATGATTCATTCTTACCATCTAGTGTCGCACTCTGACATGATGTTTCGTTAGAAGCGTCCGGAAGCCTAGAGAAAAATCCCTGCTTAAGCCAGGAGTTGACTTCCCACTCCCCAACCCCTACCCTAAAGACATTAAAACTCCAGATGGCAGGTACACGCTTGTACCGGGGGAAGGGCGCGATATTGGGCACTTAATTACGCCACCTGAGTTCTATTGCAGACCGCTTTCGTCAGTAGCTACTCACGACACTGAGATAGATGGCGAGAACAAAGGTCCCGAGTGGTTTGGAGATCTTAAGCGCATCGTAGACGAACTTGGCTTAGAGGCTTGCAATGCTGTCAATTCTGATGAATCGGCAAGCAATAAGAACTTTCCCGTTGTCGGCCCTACCAGCACAATCATTGGCCTGAGTGAGAATATCCAGAGCGGCGCCCTGTACGTTAACCCTTCCCAACCTCAAGTCACTAAGTATACTAACAATCTATAGCGTTAAACACGGGTTTGGAGACTATAACTCCGATCCCAAGCCAGGCCACAATATTGTTTTAATCGTTGGGCCTCAGTACATTGGCTTTTCTCTCAAGCGTGAGGTCCTTGCTGGCCACTCGGAGGTTATCGACGCGCACTTGGAGAACCTGGGCCCCGTTAAGGACGAGATGCAAGAAATAGTTCTCTCTGATATCGATCCATATGGGTTCTTCCATATTCTCAAGGTGATCTTTACAGGGGCCTATCCTAATCCTGAAATTGCAGGGCCTAAGGCGGAGGCATTGATGTTTGATACTGCGCAGCGTCTGAGAATGCCTCGTATCGCTTCAGATCTTTACCATGGAATGCTCCGAAAGATCAAAAGTGACGCCTTCGACATCGAAGTCGCCCTTCGCTTCGCCAATGAATTGTTCAGGCATGGTTCACCTCGGGAGGTGCAAGACTTTTGGCACGAGGATGCATTTGTTCGTTCTGCGTTGCGTCGAACCTCAATCGCCCGTCTTCTAGACAAAAGCTCTGAGATTTTCGAGGATCGAACCTGGATAGTACCAGGTTTCAAACTCGGATTGATTGGTCTTTTGTCGAAGACGAATATTCGTGTTTAGTCGTATTCCCGCGGTGCCAAGCCTATTGAGCCTGGAAGGATTGTGCAGCTCCGCCCTTTTTCTTTTCGCATAGGCCCTATGGTGCCTGGTGCTGGTCGGAGATCTGCATCCTACACATCTATGACCTGGACGATAAATGTTCAAGACATGTTGCATGCATGGAACCATCAATTCCTTAGATTACGCCCTACTTGATTCAGAGTTTCACAAATAGTCCCTTGCCATGCTAACATGTTCTAGTATCCCAGCAATGCTCATAGGCTTTATGACTAAATCTCAAATTTTATACTTCGTCTGACCAGAGTTTCCGAAGGAGGGTAGCTAAGATCTTAAGGCCTCTAGCCTCAACACAAACTAGTCACGAATTTCCAACATCCTTCTTAATAGGGCATCCCTCGTTGAGTTTTGTAGATCTATTTCCAAATCCAGATGATCAGGGCTATAAAGGGAATGTGGTACGCGGAGCCAGCTTTATTACCGCTTCAGCATATTATGGTTCTATGCTTAGCGCCAAACAGCTTTAGATAGCCTTCAGTAAGTTTTTTGTGGATCTTAGGTTGGTAGAATAGCTAGCACTACAATAAGGTATTACGACCCCGGTTCGACCCTAAACCTCCCGTGTAACGATACCAAGACCTCACTTTAGAGCATGGGGGGCTATTTGCTAAGCCCAATTCTGCTATTTCTCTCTACAATACCCTTGATCTCTACAGAAACGATTACTGAAACTTCCTACGTTACCGTAATACCGACAATGACCCACAGTACAGGATTCTCATGCTCAGAACCGTTGCCATATTGCAACAATGCCGATTTCCTCCTCGATAAAGGAATTTTCGGTAATAAATCCACGCTTGAGAAGATGAAGCAGTTACCAAAGACTACAATCTTGAAGACTATAACTGGGGATACAAAGACCAAAACACGATTAGTTCCCAAAATATTAACGGTTCGGAAGACAGTTTATACGACGACTTTCGTGGCGTTGGTGGTGCCAACTACCGAGACAAGGATTTCCGGAAGCATTATCTTGTCGTTCTAAGTTTTCATAGGTCATGGCGAGTGGAACTTAGGCATTATCTGGTAGATATTTAGGAGCATATTGAATATCTGGATTCGCGGAATCTCACGGCGGCCGTTTCGGGGCGTTCAGAGCTGGCGACTGGATTTAGCGTTTCTGAAGAACTCGAGCTCTAGAAATGTCAGGCTGAGCTGTATCGGTATCAGTATTTGTATGTGAACAATTGCCTAAACGCAGTCTATTGTTCTAGCAGTCTAGATGTTTTGTAGGTGATATACCCACTATAGACCTTCGCTGCATGTCCAAGGGGCGGTGTACCAGACACAAAAGAATCCCTGAATTAATTCCCGAACTGTTTTCAATTACAATTTTGTAGTTTAGATAGTGCTTCCACATGAGGTATGGTGATTTTATGATTGAATAGGGTTATATCCCTTTGAACTTAGCAGCTAGGATACCAAATGGACGGGGTTTGCTCCGGCTACTATAACTTAAGCGGCTATGCGTTCTGCGTAACTGCCTCCCGCAACTATCGCTAAGAGTCGTTGATATACAATTTAAGTACCGTGCGATGGGTTCTTTACCTTTAATTGGAAAGTTTTACTATTTAAACCCTCCCACTAACTTCAGTTACGTTTCTTTCTTCTCTCCACTACCATATTGTTCCTTCTCTACTAATCCCACGCGATCGCAAACCTCTCTTCTAAGCCCTCCTTCCTCCTTGCCGTTCTAATCCTACCGAAGCATTCCTCCATCTAAAACCCACTGCTCTCTACAGGTTACCAATTCATCTCCTTTATACTCAAAATATGTCGCTCATCATAGAGTGGCCCGAAGACCCGGAACCTAGCCATTTGGCCATCCTGAAGTCTCCATATCCAACTGCCATGGAATCGCGGATTGATTCCTTCGCCACTAGTATCCGACAAAATATGGCTTTTATTAAATTTTGCGAACCGCCTTCTTCTACCAACTCCGAAGCCACCGACTCCGAAACCAGCAACTCCGAGCACCAACCGGAAGAAGAGCGACTTGCCCTCCTCAAAAAGTATGTCCCCAAATCTAACTTAGCAATGATGTATTTTTTTCTGTTCAAAGTCCGACTGATGCTTTCAAAACAGCATCATCTCTGACCGTGACTACATGGATTTGGTCTGTGTCGTTGGCGGGCGCACCCGCCGCCAAGGGTTTCTTTGTCACCGAATCATCATTGGAAAGCAATCGCCAAATATAGCCTCTACTCTGGAAAGTACCAACCTTAGGGTACAGCTGCCCTTTGAAATCGGACTTCCCTGGAAAATCACCGCGAATGGCTTCATTCGGGTTCTCGATTGGTGCTATAAGAGAACGGTCCCAACTGAAAGCGATTATTTCGCGGATTTGGCGCAATTGTACGTCGCTGCTAAGATCCTCGAGATAAACGCCCTTGCGGGGATGACTATGGAGATTCTTAAAAAGAAGGACTTTGCTTTTGAATTCGACCTTAAAAGATATTGCATCGACGACATACCCCCAGATATTGGCAAAACTCTGACTAAATTAAACGCCAGAAGGCATGTGGAACGCTTAAACGTCGTGTATTCTGTGATGGGCTCCGATAAAAGTGGGCGAGATGATTCTATCCTCCTAGCTGTCAAGTCGGTTGCTGCTGTTGGAAAAACGCTCTACAGCAAGTATATTGCGAAGGGGCTCACCCATGGTCTCTTCACAATTGATCTTCAGCGCATCCTTGAGGTAGCCGACGAGCCCAACTAGTGACACAAAAGCAGAAATCTTGTACAGACGGGGGGTAGATCGTTGCAGACACATCGTGATACGAACAGGATACGCAAACATCCCAAAAGACATCGCGTTCTGTAAGCTTCCTATGCTTCTACTCAAGGTTGGCGCTCTAACTAATTTCAACTTTTCATCCCCCCTAATCGAAGGTGGTTATTGTTTCTTACAGTTCGATCCTACATAACAACGATTGAATCGAGCTCGGAATTTCTTTAATACCCACGATATCTTGGTCCGACATGTCACATGACAACATGCCAACTCCGAAAGCTAGTTAATACTCCTGTATTCTAGATAATGGGATAGATCAGAATATCACCCCCCGTTAATGCATCTTTAACTTTGACGTTCATGCTTACTTACTAGTTGTACGAAGGGACTTTTAAACAGATAGGGGCACTAGCTTACTCCTCGTCTGAAACGGTTAACAACAAATGTTTAGCATTATTGAATGCAAATCCAACCGGTGGCAAAGCCCTGCCGCCACTAAATTGATGTCCGCACACGTCATTAAGACACCAAATATACACCCCAGCCTCCATTTAGAAGTTTTAAAACACACTGCAGGGTAGGTTACCTAGGGCCCTTCCGTGGAGATAACGGATGTGGCTTAAGCCTTGGTCACGACGCGATGGTGATCTTAGCAAATATTGAAACGTTAGAAGCACCAAGAATATGACGGTACTAGGTATTAGGAATAGAGATGCAACGTGGAAGAGCTCTCTGGTGTAAAATTCTATCGGGTTATTTGTACTGCTTATATCTGGCCCTGGCTAACTAGGTAGTTGAACTAAACTCGCCACCAACCTTAAATATAGAAACAACACCCTTTTATCGACGGTCTTCTATCTCTGAGTTCCTCCAGATAAACTTCCAGGCCTCCGTCTCTGAAATTATAACAGTTGTTCGCAATGTCAACTCTCAATAAAAATCACAATATCCGCCGAGGTAGCAATTTTACAGTACTCCCCCGAACAAATTGCTGATCACAAAGCGATGGGCTACCAGAAAACTACTGGGTTATCTGGCTATTTCTGCCACTGTTGGAATTGGAATCAAATCTCTGCTTCGTACCACTTCGCGCAGTCGTGCCGCTAGGTATGGATGGGTTATATACCGTCAGGTCATCTATCGTCTACGGGGTCTACTACATATATCCCCCATTCACATCTCAGAATTTCCCCCAAATAAAGAAATGCGGGCGCCCTAGGCTCATAGATCTAAGAACTTAGATATAAGACTTAGCGCCAATTCTTAATCCTAATCAGAATATTTAAAACAAGTGGTGGATCAAAATCATTTAAATTCGTCACCATGCGAGTTTTCCAACAGTTGCACTTTGTCTTAGGGTGCTTGTTTCTATACCCAACCTTTGGAGCGGCTTTGGAGAGGGATGAGATATTTCATCGACAGCTGAAAATAGGAACGGTGGACCAAATTACAGAGCGATATATGTGTATTGTTCATAATATTTATAGACGCGACTTGAGCATAAGACAGAGACTGGCATCGCTTCTCCACCCTATCCTCGTACCCCCAAGGCGGTCGAATCTACAATGGATAGAAAGCCAACACCTTGGAATTTTTGCGGTATCGATGGAAGTTCTAGCGACGGTCCCAGGGGAGAGTTACTGGTTTAAAGATCAGCGACTTACGGACTTAATGGTGCGATATCCTCGTTGAAACGTGTTATCTACGTGTCCCCCTTTCCATTCGATCGTTCTCCCCACAGATCTATTCTTTTGCGAATTATATTAATAAGGATATCTGAGGTGGTAATAGTTATCAGGCTGCGATAGAATTAAATCGGAGGTAATCACAGCCCGAATGGGAGTGCCTCGCCTCCAGCTACAGGATTTCTACAGTAATCAAACTTATGAAAGAAGTGGCGCAGTTCGGCCTCATCATGCGGGTGATGATGAAGTTACCAGCTACGATTATAACGATTTCAAAAATAAATTGGTTGGCTTCTTCAAGCAACCATTCGGGGACTACTACTCTCGGGTACTGGCTGCTGCCCCAGTCGAAGAACGGTTTGTTAATACTGTGCAGATCGATCTTACTCCACTTTCGCAGCCTCCGGGGACTACTTCGAGGGACTTGCAAGGCACCTTCTGGGACTTTAAGTATTCTGGGCGAGGGCAACTGGTTTATATTTTGGATGGAGGGTTTGATATTAATCACAAGGTAGAGACCGTGTCCATTCAGACACAGGCGGTCCATGCCCACCGGCAGAAACTATATATAGCACCCTGGGTCGGGCTAACCATTCGAAAAATCAGGAAACCCGGTCCATTAAAGTAGAAAAAATGATCTTCCCAGGTTTTTTTCCCGCCCAAGACGGATTTACTGGTGCTAGCCCTCATAACGTCGACCACGGAACAGCAATGATGGCGAAAATCGCCGGGCAAACCACGGGCGTTGCGACAAATACAACTCTCGTATTGGGCAGACTCTCTGATGGCGCTGGGTACTATGGACCTGATACAGCATTAGATCTTTTACTTAAAGTCTACGACGATATACGCACGCGAGATCCAGCGCAAGCTTGCATAATTTCAATGTCCTATACTTTCCCCACGGAAAGACGTCAACCAGGCGCTGACTTCGGAATTTCGGACGAAGATTACTTTTTCCATGTTGGAATGGGTGACCAGGTAAAATATTTCGTATTTCAGAGGGGCGTCCAAGAGATGCTCGATGAAGTTATTGACCGTATTATGGAACTGCCCAATACGTTCTTCGTTACCGCCGCTGGAAATGATGCCCCAGTAAGTCCCATTCCCAGGTTTCTACGAACCGATTTCTCGAGGCTACAACTTGCTAAGTTATACTAAATCATAGGATGTTCCCATAAGCGACTCCCCAGCAGTTCTTGGTAGCAAATATTACGAAAAGCAACCGAGATTTATCGTAGTTGGGGGCTATAACCCATTGGATGGCGAGAGTATTTTTCAAAAGGCCAAATTTGTGGAAGTTTCGGCGCCAGCCCGCTTCGTAAACGCGCCAGTTCGTTGGAAAAACGGTGATTATGAGGATTGGACTTTGAAAACGCCGCCGGAGGCCACATTTGACTTTTACAGCAAGCATGAATTTACTGCCGCCCGTGGGACATCATTAGGTGAGCCTGGATGCATTAGACCTGCAGAACAAACAATGCTATAATAATCACTAACCTAAAAATATAGCTGTACCAGCAGTTTCTGGAATGATCGCCGCATGGCTGTCGATAGGCTTTAAGATCGAGGATATAGCTCCTCTAATGAAGAGGTTAGCGTATGAGCGAATCCAAGGCGGGCCAAAGGTCCTTTACAATGGCGTTCCTATCAGCCGGTGGCCGAGAAAACAAAGGCCCTCATGGTATCCTTTCAAAAGCGCGCCGCCGCCGCCTAAAACGTTAGATTTTACAGCATAATTCCTAGTCACGTATATTACGAGTAGACTCTGTTCTCTTTGAATTCCGTATGTATATTAGAGTCTCTTCAGAAGAAGCTTTACCTTTTATCCGTGTGTTGGCACTTATACTTTTGTCTTTATCGGTGAAATATTGGACTCGAACGCTTCATTCGCCGTTTGAGATAACCATCCTCGCCTCGCTTTGTATAATAGCTATTACAAGAGTTTTTTTAATCCCAATATATATCTGCTCTAGCTCTGCGGATGAAATTGTATTGCAGCTGCTCGCACATGTATACAATGCATGGCACGGCCTTAATGGCGACACTCCGCGCCAACACGCAAAATACTACACCTAACTTGCCGAGGTTCCCCGTTAGTGTTGGTAACAGCGCTATTGTGCAGCTATTGTGCATGTGGCTCGAGGTCCATCCTATTAACCCGATATCTTTCCGAAGCATGCATATGTGACCGTAAAGGCAACATCAAGATGGCCATTTCATACCGCCTTCCCCACACTTTCGGCCTGTACGCTTTCTAGAGTTAAGAAATGTAGTTAGGATTGGTATCGATACTTGATAGGCCCCAATACGAAGCCAGCCGTTACATTTAGGGGTTTGCGATTTTGGACCTTCGTCGGCACCGGGATAGTTCTTTCTTATGCGGGGTAGCTTTTATGGGGTATATAACTGGGCGGTGTCCTCTTGAGTCCCTATCCCATGGATAAGGCCATTAATCATTCCATAAAATTTATGCATTCCCTCGACGAGTAGAACAAGATGTTACGAAAGGAACGGCCATCCGCTTCTCAGCTTTCTAGCTGCCATAAAACC
Source organism: Orbilia blumenaviensis (assembly GCA_036872755.1). Classification (NCBI taxonomy): domain Eukaryota; kingdom Fungi; phylum Ascomycota; class Orbiliomycetes; order Orbiliales; family Orbiliaceae; genus Orbilia; species Orbilia blumenaviensis. Next base: position 785,122 of record JAVHNS010000015.1, read on the forward strand.
CGTCCTTTTGACCCCGAAACAGATACGACAGAAATCGATGAAACGATGCCGCAACTAGATCTTGATTCACTAGTCGACGACATCAGAGTCGCTTGTCATTGTGGCGCAAATACCTATTCATTCCTCGTCTCGACCCCCCTTAAGCGGAAGTACACGCAAATCAAGGTCTGCCAGTGCACTAACTGTCGCCTCCAAACGGGTAACCTTGCGGGTTGGTACATCCAGGCCCCACAAAGACCATTTGAACCAGAAACTCCACCGGCTAGTTTAACTGCATACGCCGTGGAAGATGGTTTGACGCACTACTTTTGCAATAAATGCTCTTCGAAATTATTTCGCCGAGAGGAGAACGCTTCTCAGCCAGAGCAAGAATTCTGGCTTTTTACAGGTTGTGTGACTATACCTACGAAAGCGCGTTTCCAAATCGGGTTCATTTGCTGCGTTGATAGGGAATCTGATGGGGGACTTGCAGCCTGGTTACCCAATGTCGAGTACCGCGATACAAAGGATGCAATAATTACTACTGAGGATATGCAGAACATGGAATCTCGTTTAGATCCTCCAATCGGTCAGGAAAGCGAGGGGAGCGAGGAGCGCCAAGTAACAGAAGAAATTAACGACCGTGAGAGAAATAGGCATAGCAACGCCAATCAGATTACCGATGGATCTCAAGTTGCTTTTAGTGATAATGGGGAAGACGGAGATAGCGACGAATGCAGAGAGCCCTCCTCAGCCCCCCGGAATAGCGTGGATAGTTTGGGGAGCGAAGCGAATTGGTGTGGCGAAGATTATGCTGGCAGGCTGATGGGCAGATGCCATTGTATGAAAGTTCGGCTTCGCCTTAGTCGACAAAAAGGGGCGATAGAGGAGCGAGAGCCATACACCATCGCTGGTGATACAGACCTTGTTATCCCTTACTGGTCACGTGAGCACATCCGACCGACACCTTCCATGGACCTTACTCCTTGGTGGACTCGGGAAAGCCACCCTTACTATGAAGGAAAGAGGTTTTTGGGTGGCCACTGCACTTGCAATTCCTGCAGGACTATCGCAGGAACCGAAATCCAAAGTTGGATATTCGTACCAACTCGGTGCATAGAAATACTTCTCCCGGATGGTGATGTTATTTCGTGGCCAACCCGCCAAGAACTCTCTCGTGGTTTAGACGAGAGGCTTTTGGATATTATAGGTTTTTATGATTCTACCCCTGCCAATCCAGCCGAGGGCGTCCATGAATGTACTAGGGGATTCTGCAAGAAATGTGGCGCAAATATATTCTGGGACAGTTCAGAGAGATGGAACCTGGTAGATTTATCGGCTGGATTGTTCTCGGCTAGGGGTTTTAAGGAACAGCGCTGGATCGAATGGTGGACCAATAGAGTGAGTTATAAGGAGGATCCCGAAGGTACTCCTAGGCAGGATATAGCAATATTGTTGGAGAAGGGCCTCAAGGAATGGGATGAGAGACAATACTAGTTGGGAGCCCAGATGGCGCCATGGCTAGCGTATTATCATGGCTTACAGTAGACGATACCACAAGAGGGAAAGCCAGATCCTAGTTTTAGGCTTTGTGTATTGTACCAGTTCACTCCTCGAGCGAATTTTTCCTGTTCGCCAATCGAAATTGAGCTGCGGAGTTACTTAACTCCTGAATATATTGCTAGGTTAAGGCAAATGCAACTAAATCGCTCGTATACTCCATATATATTGTGCAGGAATCATCAGAAGAGCTCGCATGTGGATTAATAATTACTGAGGCCGAAATCTATGGAATCAACAGGAAGATTCTCTCTAACCACAGAACTCGTGCGGTAGGCGTACCCAGCTTTTCTTTTTCAGATAGAATAGGATAGCGCTGCGGCGATCGATTTTTCGTATGCTACTGGTGCACCAATGTACTGAAACTCTGGTCCCTTAATTCGATACCTTCTCGACATTGTCACAGCGTTGGTACACCAATGTTTAAACGTTTGCCAGGCACATTTTTATTGCGTTAGCCTCGGGGTATTAGTTTCCGTTTCGGTCTCAATGCCATTGCGCCGGGGATAACAAACATGCCTAGGAAGAGCTGAACACATATGTATTCTGAACAGCGTCAGGCCTACCTAGATGCACTCCCAATCCAATGCCCTGGTACGGCTAACTATTTCGGTCAGAATCCCGTATCGTTAGCGAATTTTACTGTCTAGATTTGTAAATTTTGACTTTCTACCTTTGCCACAGTTATCGTAAAGATACAACAGGTATTCGAATATATTCATATATTTAGTCGCTTGTATTCACTGGGAGGGATCTAAGAGCCCATTGTCAATGCGCAGCGGCCAACAGTATAACTAAACTTCATAGTCTTGATTGCTTTCCGCCATTCCAACCGTACAGCCGTCGATTAGTAATATATATAAAAACGGTAAGGAAAACAGGACAACCCATGTGGAGTATACTAGTATATGGATTTTTTTTTGTTATATGACGCAGGATACCAACGTCCAACGTTAGACATACGTTTCGCAGTTTATACGCCGCCTCTAGTCAGATCGCTGCCCTATGTTCGTGCTCATAGACACACAGTATATCTGCCTCTGAAACTTCTCCACCAACCCTTAATTCTAGGGTCCCACTATATATAGATCAACAGGCTTTTCACCGGCAAATAAGTAACTAGTATGTATAGGTACTTGTGCCTAGGAAGTTATTATGACAAACTCAAGCGATGTGGGGAAGAAACGAAGAATTTCCATCCGTCGGCAAGATCCGGAGTTTAGATGGCGTTATATCCACGACTTAATTAGCACGGCTGCCACAATTGGCTTCCAGCGGCTGCAAAGGCTCTTATCGCCGCATTTATCCTGTATAAGACATCGACTTTGAATCAAGCCCCACACTTTTGGAGAATGCATTTGCATAGGGGTGCAACATTACCGATAAACTTAATATAGGTGGTTGAAACTTTGATCGCGACTAGGATTTAATTATGCTGGAGGGCCATCGCCTAGCTATAGTATCGATATCGATACCGTCGTCTAGCTATCTAGTTGCCTCTCTACGAGAGAAAAGTTTTGGGAATCTAGAGGGTATATTGGAAGCCATACACATTCGACTATTTGCTTGTCTATGTGCCGTCCTCCTCGTGGCATCTCAATCAATCAATGTGAAATGCTTCGAAAAAACCTGACCTAGGGCTGGCTCGAGCTCTTGAGGCCCACAGATGAAGCGGGTGGCAACGCCAACAAGGTCAACACAAATGATCGTGGGAATGAATCATCCAAGTCCAAGTCCAAGTCCAAGTCCAAGCCAAAATGTCCTCGGAACTGGTTACTATCTAGTCATCGGTCCGAAGCTCTCTCACGTGGGCCTCTACAACCCATATTTCAAAGCAAGCTACCAAATCCATTGTTATCGCAACCCCACAATGTTATCAAAGATGGCACTAGTTAACTACTAAGTCATTGGGTAAGCATCCTCAAAGAGCTTAACCCCGGACAATACCCACCTTCACCCCGCACTTCAGAATCCGGGGAACAATGTTTCGGTTATATTTACCCCAGCATCCCCACAGATAGGATGTCTGTTTCCTGGAGAAGGATATGCTTTGAATCCTTTGTCCGCTCAGCACTCAACCAATCAACATGGCTCTGATTCTAATTTTGATCGCTGTAGCGCCGCTGCTTGGGCTTCTGCAATTGTTGTACACCAGATATAAGCCATATCTTCGTAGAATACCGGGTCCATTCGTCGCATCATTCACAAATGCCTGGAGATTGAAAGCAAATTTGAGCAGGAGGCCAGAACTCATACACAAGGCCCTGCACAAAAAGCATGGAGATCTGGTCAGAATTGGTCCAAATTGCGTGTCGGTAGGGGCCGCAACTGAAGTCAAGACCATCTACGGGATCACAAGATTATTTCAGAAGGTACTTAAATATATTTTTTTTTTTTTTCAGGCTCGCGACCGAGTGCTTTTGTGATTCATACGTTGGCTAAACATTTCGCCCGGTGGTTTGCGAAATTAGTCAAAATTCTACCCTGTTACGCGCCCGATTGCTGCTGGAAAAGAGGTCCTCGGAGTCTTCGATGTTACATCTGAGGAGTTGCATAAGAATCTGAAACGTCCTATTGGACATGCATACGCCATGAGTACTTTGCTCGACTACGAGCCATACGTCGACAGCACCGTCCAGGTCTTACAACGCAGGCTTGAGGAGTTGTATGTTAACAAGGATAAAGTCTGTGACTTGGGCGAATGGCTTCATTGGACCGCCTTTGATGTAGTTGGCGAGATGACCTTTAGCAGACGTCTGGGATTTCTGGAGCAAGGAAAGGATGTTGATGGTGTTATCGAGGGGACTCAAGGACAACTGGATTACTTAGCAGTCATCGGACAAATGCCCTTCCTTGGTATGAGCTCCGGAGAAGACCTTCGCAAAACTGGTTATATGCTAATTATTGGGCTAGATCACTTGCTTATGAAGAACCCGCTTCGAATCTGGTGGAAAGGAAACCCAACTTCGCCTGTCACAAAGTTTGCGTTGAACTGTATGCAGCAGCGGCTTCAGGAGAAAGAAAAGGGTGACAACAGCAAGCGAAAGGATTTCTTATCCAAGTTTTTAGATGCTGCAGATAAATACGAAGGCAAAATTCCCCGAGAACAGGTTATTGGATGGGCTGCCGCAAATGTTTTCGCAGGTAGTGATACTACGGTAATAGCTGCTACTGACTACCCCGACCGAGGGTCCACTTGCGCTAACACCGAGTTCTTTCTAGGCAATATCGCTAAGAGCTATCATGTGTAAGTAAAATATTCTCTACCAAGAAAATGATCGTCAACATGAAGTATAGGCCAGCTGATGTGAAACTATTGTAGTTAACCTTATGAAATACCCGGCCGCTCTTCATACCCTACGGACGGAATTCGCTGATGCTGGCCTTTCTGCGACAACTATTCCCAAATACTCCCAAACAAATTCTCTCCCATACCTTAGTGCCATTATCAAAGAGTCACTTCGCCTCCACCCAGCCGTCGGAATTCTTTTGGAACGTATCGTCCCAGCCGGCGGGGTAACATTATGCGGCGAATTTATACCAGAGGGGACAATTGTTGGGTGCAACCCGTGGGTCATTCATCACGATCAACGGGTATATGGTGCCGACGCGGAATTTTTCAGACCTGAAAGATGGATTGAGGCAACAGATGAGCAGAAGGCAGATATGGAACGATCTTATTTGGTTTTCGGCAGCGGCAAGCGAACATGCATCGGGAAAAACATCAGTCTTTTGGAAATCTACAAAATTGTGCCATGGTTGGTTATGCGCTATGAGGTAAGTTTTTCCCATATGGTACCGTCTAGAAGTGCGTCCAGTCTTCTAACAATGAAAACTACAATAGTTCCAACTCGTGCGGCCGAATGATGAGCTTAAGATCCATAATTCGTGGTTTGTGGGACAAACAGGTCTAGATGTCTATATAACAAGAAGGGATGCAGCGGATTGTGCGGTATAGAGTTCGACTAACATTACTTTTACCATATCCGCCGGGATCATATATCGCTAGAAGATTATAATTGAACATAATAGCGTTACAGATTTGGGGAGCTTTGTGGTCCATGATAATGGTCTTGTGGAACCCGTGGTCTTAGCCGTCTCTGACTACTTGATGTAAAAAATTCCTCTTCTAATTCTTGTAAATCTATTTCTTGCGGACGTCGTATGTTTACTTGTCGCGGAGGTTCGATATTTACTTCTTGTGGAGGGCGTCTTCGAAGAGAGGAAGACGTCGACGCAAAAGGACGGTTTTCGAGTAAACTTAAATCATACAAATCCTGTAGGCGCTCGTTTAGATTGAATGTGGACGTTTCTGCATGGTTAGAGTACGAGTTGCTGGGCGAATCCTGCATGATGGGCACCACCATATTACCCTGTTGAATTCTATTTTGTTCAACGCGCTCGTTTGGTGGCTCCTGGTTGTCGCCGGGGGGCCAGTCCGATACACTGGGCGATGATGGCGGCTCGTCGTTACGGACAGTATATTGTGAACCTTCGTCCATTGGTATTTCTTCCTCAATCTGATTAACGCGTCTTTCATCAGATATGGAGTTAACGTTCTGTTGAGCGTACGGTTGATCGATTTGTTCTTCAGTTTCGGCTTCGTTTTCAATTTCCATATCGTTGCGAGCTTGCGACTCCTTGTAGGGGTTAAGAAAATCTTCCTGTATCATCGTTGGCTCTTGCACATCCCCTTCAAGCATATTCACATAGCCCATTAACCCAAGACCGCTAACCCGCTCATGCGGCTCTATTTCATCGGATATAAACCTTTGGAATTCATCATTGATATAAATACCGTTGATTGGGTCTTCTGGCTCTAGTCCCGCATCATCATAACGGCCCCGCTTTTCCATATTATTCCCGATTTCCGACAGGCCAATACTAGTAAATAATTCCTCCATTTCAGTCGGATTATTTTTGTAATATATCATACCCGGCACTACGCCTCGTCGAACACTTGAGAACTCCATTGGCGGTTCAGATCTAGATGCGTTACCCTCCTCACTACTGCTCGGCTTTGGATCGTCGGGATTGTGTAAAGGACCCCTTATTAGGGGCCTCTGCCACGGCTTCCATTTTTTCGCAAGAAGATTATCAAAGTATTCGGTTACGACGTCCGGTATAGTGTTCGAATCTGGTTCCAGAAATCTCTCAACCCGATCTCTCAGATAGATATAGCTCCTTCTATCTGGAGCCGGGAAAGCATCAATGAAATCCCGCGGTTCTGGCACTTTAGATACGACATCTGGAACCCACACCCTTCCATATGGCACCTTTGGATTATTTGGGTCGGCTTCCCATACTACCAATCCATTGTCGCCGGAATCTTCCATACCCTCTAGTAACCCTCCTCCTTCATGTTCTTTCGCAATATCAACCGATTTCCAAGAACCTGAAGGCCACTTCACATTCAAAGCCGCTAAGTCTACAACATTTATTCCATAGGGATCAAACGCATCGAGCCTTATAATAGCGAGGGGTTTGTCACTATACTGGTAAGCTCGCTTCTTTAATCGTCCCCCCTCTCCACAATCTTTGCTATGATAAAGCGCGAGTCCGGAGATGGCAGTATCATTTACCAGACTGTTGTAGATGGCAACAGCCCCAATGTCACCATCTTCAAATTTGCGGCTTGCCTGATAGCATTTATCTGGCTCGTAGCTTATGAGTGGCCGGGCGTCAAACATATAGTTCCAGGATTTAAACCAGTTCGGGCGACCTGGGCGGAAAGTTAGAAGGCGGTATGCTGTCGAGGAAGATGTGAGTTGCGTAATGAGAATCAGAAGGGGCATAAAATGCCATGTGGAATGTGGTTCAGGCATGGCCGTATTCGAGTTGCCTCCCCCGCAACACCCCTTCTGATTATGATCTTCTAGTAGGAATTAATTATATTTTGGAATATTTATACAGCCTGCTGGCTGTGTCTGAATCACTCGACTTTACGACAGCTCAAAGCAGTCTTATAGGGTAGGTACGGCTTTTTAAGGAGCTCATATAATCTCATTCTTGTTATCACGAGCAATCAAGGGCCACTGGTTCGAGCTCGTGGAATTGAGCATAGTTGAGAGAATTTCAATTTGTGTACTAAGAATCAACCCCGCATAAAGATTGCAAAATGCCTACCCTAAGACAGCCAGTATTATCGAGCCCATCATGTGTAACTCAGAAGAAACGAAACTTGCGACCCAAAACCGAGCCAACTAAACAAATTGGCGAAAGCTATTTTGCATCAACTTTGTCCTCCCTCGCCCGTATATCGATAATAACAGGATCATCGCTAGCTTTCTTTTTTAGTCGAAACTCCAATGCGCCTTTCTGGCCCAACCCAACGACCTTTGCTTTGATCTCCCGCATGATAGAAACCAACCTCTTAAGTCTCTCCTTATTGTCGCTGCCCCATTTTTCAAGTTCTGGAGAGATCTCTTCTTTCAAGGTCTCGGCTGCCGAGAAAATACCTCGGGTATGGTAGGCCACCATAAAATTCTCAGTCTGGCTGAAAAATAGCTGGACGTATAGTTTTTCAACATTGAGGCCTGTCCTTCTCCCGCGAGTTTTGACCTGGATGATTTTGTTTCCCGGAAATATGGTATTTGGGGTGTTTATGATTTCTAGCGGGATATTTGGCAACCTGAATGATTCGGATGCGTCTGTATTGAGTGGAAAATTTTTAGTATGTGCACTGGCGATTATTTTTGCGGGGTGTCTGTAAAAAAATCATGAACAAACCTTTGGTTTTGTTCTTAGGGCTTAAATGAATCTTCTGATCAATCCTTTCCACTTCGTCGGTTTTAACCGTCAAGGTTTTAAAGGCGTCTAACAACTCAAAGGTATCCGTGTCTGGGGATTCACATAGTGTCCTATCTTCACTACCGTCATCGCTATCGTTATTCGACTCAGTATCAAGCTCCGCAAGATCTCTTAATCCGTCTTTTGAAATCCACTGCACGAACTCCGCCCTTGTCATATCGCATGCATCCGCATGGTAACGGACGAGAAATTTCATTCCGAACAGCTTGTACTCGACGAGGCAATGGAAGCCCGTGACATCCTTTGGTCCCCTCTCTTTCATTCTTCCATCTTCAAGAGATAGGAAGAGACGGGTCTTGGTTAGGAATGAATGCCCGAAACCTCGGAAATCCATTGAAGATATGACGATTTCTTCATTGTGAGGCTCCCACCTTGTCAGCATAAGTGTTGTGGATGCTGCATTTTCGTCGTAAATATATTTTCCTGTGTCATTATCGTACCCAGAAACTACATCAACGTCTATACGGGTGGCCTCCGCTCGTCTGTCCATGCTTTCTATCCCCCGGCCATGCCCTGGGCCCAGTTGCTGGAAAAACGGATGTACTGGTCGATAGTTACCCCGGCCTCTCCTCGCTGCTGCAGCTTGAATTGAAGGTGCTCGCCAAGGAGTCGAGATAGGTGGCTCATCCTTAACCCTCTCCCCAGCAAGCTCAATCAATTCGTAGAGTTTGATCAAGTTATTCCGATCGGTTATGACATCATAGTCTGTGACCTTAAAATCCCTTTTGTAGGCATGGCAAGCTGCGAGGCCTGGTATCATTCCTGATTTCCCTTTCATTCGGGCGGCATTTTGGTCGACGTAGTGATGTCCTACATCTGGTTGCAGCTTCATTGTGGCTGATGTCTCTGGGAAGGCCAGTATTGGAGGGGCACCTAATAATACCGCTGTTAATAAACATATGTCATTTAACATATGATAGTAATAGGAAGACTGAGATGTTTATACCAGGGACTTGTATCGTAGGGATCACAGAATCCACTTCATGTTCAGCGAGCCAGTTGTAGGATGACACCGTAGCAACACCTTCAATGATGGGAGTCTCCTCCGGGAGGTCGCTTGGTGCGGTCACATCACCCACAAGAATCCTTACGACATCTCCTTTAAGACTCTCGTTGGTATCTCTTGCGACGGAAAACATTTTTGCGTTTCGAGAGCTCGAGTTGGTAGGTGAAATGTGATTGCTATCAGAAGGACTTTCGTAGTTACTTATTCCGCGTTGGCTAATAAACCATTTTTTGCGTTGTTTGTTGTGTGACCCCGAAAACTAGGATATCTCGATGCTGCTCAGAACGAGGGGCAGGTTCTTGAGATATCGGTAAGAAAATAAAGCCGGAAAGGTTTCTAAGGACGATAAACCTTCGTTTTTATATTGTACAGAACACACGAGCTAGCCGTATCGTCAAGATGTAATGCCGGATCCTCATAAGAAGGTTCTAGTGTTTCGAGTTTCTATCTAACATCAGAGTACAGGCCGTGTTATCGAGGTCTCTAAATCCACGCAGACAATTCAAGCCCTGCGTTTGGATGCGTGCACCCATACCGACGATTCAGGCAACGTTTGATCATATGCCAACTGTGACAACATCCCAAAATGTCGGCCTGCTTGAATGTTGGACAACTAGTTCTCTGCGCGAACCCGTGTGCATGGCCAATCGCACGATCTCATTGTTCACCGCTATCTTTTTTTAGTCTTAAAAACTTCTAACTAGACTTAGCGCATCCTTGAGAAAGGCGGGGCTATCTGCAAGAAGCCGAAATAGATTCAAGCGTATTTTGAGGGGTCGCTATCAATCCAGCTCAGTCTTGTATTGTCTTTGATTACGTTAATCATGGAATTAGCAGGCATACCCCGGTATGTGTGGCTAAGTGTGGCGAGCTTGTCCTCTTTGCTTCAATATCGCCGAACCACCTGCGCAAAAACAGTAATATTTAACTAACCGCTACAGATAGCTATCTAAATCATATGAATGTGTATATACATTTTAAGACCCATAAAAACGCCTATTATCCCACTCTTCCCCAGAAGCAAAAGTATCACTAATATTAATGGTAGCTCTTATCATTTGCATTCGCTGTCCCGCGGATTCCGCCAAACTCAGCCGGGTTGTCCATAATTCCTGGCTCCGTGCCCCCTACTTCTGTTTTATTCGAGCTTGTCCAGGGCGTAGCAGAGCCTATAGGTGCTGAACCCTTCCGTGTGAAACGATATGTAAGATACATAGCGATCAAAATTACTGGAACTCCTACGCCGACTGCAATCCCGATGATAGTACCCGTCGCCATGCCTGACTTCTTTTCATCCCCATCACCACCAGGCGCAGCCGTACTACTCGGCCCGGTGGAGGATGTAGCACCTGAGCCTGGAGTTGCTGCTTGCGAAGTGGGCGACGAACCTGCGGCTGAACTTGTGACCGGTTGGTCCGTTCGTGTGGCGTCGTCGTCGAATATATATATCGGATTCGCTAAATATCGATAGAAAATAGAGAAAGACGTGAAGCTTGTGGTAAATATTTCTAAATTATCCGATTGGAGGTAATTGCAAAGGATCACTGTAGACGTGCTGCCGCTCGAACCAGAACCTGATCCGCTCAAAGTGGTTGTAAGCATGACTCTAGGCTGTAGAACACCTGAAGTTGAGGCTCTGGAATGCGAAAAAGATATGCTAATTTCACGGAGACAAGTCAGTTTCTTTCACAATTTGCTAGAGACAAACGACGGAGTGAAGAGGTTGGGAGAGGGATTCTTACGTTGGACAGCAAGGTAATGCGATCGAACTACCCGAACTTAAAGAAATAACTGGATAGTAATATAGTGATCCAGAGGTGTATTGTTCTGCCGTGACTCTGGGCATTCTGCTATAACCAGGGGGGCAGCTTCCCCCAGTGCCTGTATAATATACGGTATCTCGCCAATTAGAGGGACAGCAATTCCTCGGTCCCCCGCTGTGGCACCCTGCGCTAAGGTATGACCAAATATACTGCGTAGCGGTACCCTCCTGTATAATCCGAGGGTTCTCGGTTTCGACGCTATAAACATTCCCGGTCGTACAGCTTGCCGGCGGATTGAAGTTGGTTAATGTACCCGCAAAACTATATGTTGCAAGAGGAGTAGTTTCAAAGGCTGTATATGAATAAGCGGTCGCAAGTTGAGCGCTGGCGAAGCTAGATAATTCTGCGAAAACGAACGCGGCTGCCAGAACCAAGAGGTTTGACATGTTTGCAGGTTTATGGGATGGTGGTTGTCGTAAATGTAGCCCGTCGCGTATATTCCGTCGCCCACGCAGAAACTCCTACTGTTCTGCAAAGAAACCGATCAAGCAGAATTAAACATCAACGGTCCCGAAAGGGCCCGGCGCTATTTATATAGTTTGAACTCCATCTTATCGCGAGATGGTTTTGCGCGAGCTTCAGGGAGGCTGAGGTCGCCGGTGGCGTCCTTGGAAGTGGGGATAAAATCCCGCCCAGACTTAACTCGACTTTGGTATGCATTTGACATGGTTTTGATGCTTGATTCATGCGCCTGGAACATCAAAGGACCTAATGAGGAACATCTTGGCAAGTCTACATCAAGCCTAGATCCAGTGTTTGGCCTTAATTCGGTTTGTTAGTCGCTTGGCGCGTAGCGGCCGGCCTTTCCCAAAATCCTGCGGCAGGCCAGGTTTTCACATCTGCCCATGGCGACGTTGTGAAAGCTGTGCATTGTCCACTTTCACGGCGGGTTCGAAGATCGCTAGTAGAACATACGGAGATTATGACCTGGATCAGGGTCCGAGATTTTTGCAAAAGTACTTAGTTATATTCCGAATTCGCGAATTAGCAGTACTGCAGTCCGTCACAAGGGTAAACCGTACAGCTGTCCCATACAAGACTACACCCTACCCCTTCCGTGTGCGACAACACAAATATTGCAACAAAATCTCAATCGTTCATGATGTTAACTGGGACGGCTCTGCTTCGCTCCGCCGTACTTAAACCCGATTGAGCACTACCACGGATCGTTACTAAGAACCCGACTTAACAGTCAGGCACAAGTTCATGCCACACGGGCCTAAATTTAGTGTATTCGAGGCGCATGGCCAACGTGTTGACGACTGCCGCGACAATTACTTTATTTAGACAATAGCAATCACTAGGCGGGCGATATACTCATCTCAATTTATTTTTATGGTTACTAGGAAATGTCTAGAATAATTTTGTGGGAGCTAGCTGAATCTCGACAATACTTGCAACTCCTAGCATTCTCCCTATCGTCGTGGCAGAGACGACTCGCAACTACGAGTTTACAGCCACATATCGCCTTAAACCATAAAATCGATATGGATTCTGATCAGAAATCCAGTTTCCCCGACTCTGAGGAGTCTAGGAAACTCATGTCTATCAGAACCTGCCTCCCTGGTCAAAGAATATGTGACCAGCATCAGGTTAAGTGCCAGGCCCTCGGTACGTGGCTATCATATTAGTTCAACCTCTCGCCACAGGTTATTACAAAGAACACGTATACTGACAAAAAGGACACTGAATACTCCAAAGATAAAACTGAAGGGAACATAAATGCAGACATTTTCCCTGGGTTCAGGCTCTCCTACTCCATGGGCTTCAAAATCGGCGATACGGCCATCCCTGACAACTTAATCTTAGGAATCCTGTTAATTGCGTCCGATACCGCCATATTAGTATATGAACACCAAGATCCAATTACATGCACGGGATATCTTCGCACGGCGATAGACATGTTTTGTGCCGTGCTGCCGATATTTTGCGCATTTCTTGGACAGTCGTTCTGTACGGTCAGGGTTGTTATGTGGGGGATGGCACATATGATAGTAGCTGCTGAGATCGTTCTTTGGGCGGGCCAAGGGGGCGGTAGGCCCCACTTCTACCGTACTCTGTTTCCGTTACTTTCGTTGCTTACAATCATCATGATGTTAGTGATGAATGCTACTTGGCGGTTGATTATATGGGGGACCCGGCGGGTGGTGGGAACTCCGTCTTGGTGGCTTCAGCCATTGCCTTGGTAGGCGAGGCCTTGCGCATGTGATGAACGGTCTGGCTGTTGTCTAGGACCGAGACTAGAATTTACACGCATGTTCAATCTGCCAAGAACAAAACACCTGCGAGATGATATAATTCCACTGCTCGTCAAATCCAGTAGCAGATCCGCGAAATGTATACATGCACAACAGGAACCAAAGTTGTGAAGATTCAAGCTTTATTTCGACCCGAGATCTGGGGACGAGACAAGGCTCTTGTAGAAAGTTATTGAACGATGATATTATGAGATGTTGCTTTCAAATGAATTAATGATACATTCACCCTCAATAACCATTTGCTCTAGCTTACGGTGGATTCTTGATCAAAGAGTAGAAGATAGTCTCAAGATGTTATAGTGCAGGAGCGCAGCCTTCAATGGAGAAGTAGCCAACACTAGGCTTTGCAAGTGTGTGTGCTTCTGTCTGGAGGAAGCTAGGCCTATAGGCTGTGGTACTGATAAGATTAAAATTTACTTAGTTCGCACGAAGACTCGAAACTCCATAGCAATATACGCGTCTTCACTTCCCTCAAGTTACTTACCCTACCTCTCTTACTTCGAACCACCCCAGTCCTATCCGCTCACTGGACTTACCCACTAACAGCACACGCATATTCATCCTCCAGGCAAGCCCCCCAAGTTTTCCAATAAAACCCCTCTGCACAGCTCTCGTCGTATCTATGTAGCTAACGTCGCGTCAATAGGTGAGGCTACTCCAGATATCTCGAGCCCATCAGCACGCGTGATCATTTGTTTCCCATTGAGTTGCACTTGATCTCTGAGAAACATGTCGGACTTTGCTTATAGCTCGAACTCGGGGTCGAACGAGGAAAATGAGGACGGACAAGGCGGACACTCCAAAATTGAGCGAAAGCTTGAGCACGAAGATGTGGATGGCCACCACCCGGAACCTATCAACAAAGTTTGTAAGTTATTTATCTTATTTTATTTTGCCATATCTCAGACGCGTGTTTCTGGACCATGGAGGTGTTAATTTGTTAACTAACTCAGCGTCTGGACACGATAGGGATGGGCGAAGCTGCATTGATTTACCTCATGGATATCACTTTTGCAGACTTGATTGTGCAGGGCAACGTCGAGGCTGACGCTGGCTGGCATTTCAGACTCAATCGCTCATTTGCCTGCACCAAGTCAGGCTACATCCGCAACAATTGCAAACTCAGCAGCAGAAAAGATCATCTCATCAACATCAACGTTGGCAAAAGTGTCATGAAAACGGTTATTCGTTTTATGTACACCGATATCTATCAGATCATGGGATACGAAGTTGATGAATTAAATAGTTACGACTTTTTCCCACGCATCAAGAATGGCTATGCGCTTATCGCGTCCAAGGTACTTAGCGATGTCGAAGGCGCTATCCTCCTGGAAATCCCTGATATGATTGACGCTATCCTCAAGGCAGTCGGTGAAGACCTACTCGAAGCCCCAAAAAAGAGATCGCTTCTCGGAAGCTATGGCATTCGTCTGCTCTGTAAAATTTTCTCTTTGAAGGGAACCCACGGAGAGTGGAACCGCGAGAAAATGGCACAAATCATAATTAAGAGCTTTTCGGTGAAGGAGATCGAGAAGGAACTAGCCAAACTCGCTGGGGACAATCCAGAAGGTTCAAATGTCATTATCTACACGGGGGGGTTTCAAGCCATCCTTAGCGATGGTTTGAAAAAGTGGAAGGCAGATCTCAAAGAGAACCCTGACTTGAAAGAGCCTAAACAGTTTGACTTTGATAGCCTTACGGCTTATTGGTGGAGGTCACAGGGCTAAGAGCTATGATTTGTCTGAAAGATTTGATCCAAGAAGCGCGGTATTTAGCACTTACCTGTGTTAACTTATACAATTGGTCGCAACGAGAACAGCGGAAAAGACAAATAGCTTGATTTTGATCCAGCCCCGGCCAACTTTATCTAAGCTGTTTCCCTATGGATAAGATGCTGAAAGCGCTAGTATCGCCACACATACGATAATACTCTCTCGGTATTCTTCTACTCGAAGTCAGGCTATGGCATAAATTGAAGAACCCCCCGGAAGTGTGCTCGAACCTCGATGATTTTGATGATGATGGTGAAGAGTGTCATTATAAGTAAAGATAGCGAATTTGTCTAATGCATCTTGCTCTCCTGAGATTGTTGTACGGGGGTACTTATGCGGATGTCGCCCATTGTAGCTGGTGAAACCTTGTAGTCACCACCTGAATGGCTTCTATTATCAACGCAATGCCGACTGTAAATCAGGTGAATAAATTAATTTTGTTGGAACAATGTTTTAGCAACTGATATACTATGTTGGTCAAAAGTTATTTTCATAAGATTTACACAATCTGTCGAACGATATGAGGTGTTCATGTATGATACCAAAATGGGCATTAGAATAGAAATTGAAATAGTAGACCGCACTTAAGTATATAAAGTTGCAGTGGTATCACCAACGCAAAAAGAAACCAGCAGCCTATCGGACAGCGAGTATAGGTACATAGAATACTACTAAATCCTTACTTCCTTCCTGTAGCTGTAGGCTGCCCTCCTAGTAGGAGGCAAGCAAGTTCCTCCTAAGCAATATCGTAGAACCCCCCAGCTTTATAATATCGGGACGTATTTTTAGGAGTGATACTCGGTTTACAATACTACTATATAACGCCGGGTGTTTCTGCTTATTTTCTAGCCTAGGTTCCATCCAGAACCCCCACCAAGCGGATAGTAGTAAATAATATCTCCCGGCTGGATTCGCCGCCTCCGTCGCGGCCATAATATAAAAGGTTCTTCAGGATTCCATCCAGCGTTTACCCCACCTGGGCCTGTTACACCCGGGTTCATTTCGGATGGAGGTAATAACCCTCGTGCCGGGTCGTTCTGGGATGGAAGTATGAGCTCTGGAGGCACGTCAGCGAGATGTCCAGGTCCCACCAATGGCCCACCCGCCGCAGAACCCCCCCGCAGGCCTTCCCAAATCCAGTCGTAATTCAAAACGTGCGTCGAAATGTGCGGCGGTATTCGAACTATGGCCTCAGCGTAATCTGCGACAGGGATACTTGGATCATATTCAGGTTGTCCCAGCCTTGTTATGCACATACAACCTGAAAATTGCGAAATATATTCACAAATTAGAAAAACATCAGATAGTTTCCAAAACCAGAACATTTGTTGTAGAGTCCTTAGTGCTACAGCCTAACGGTGTAGGAGTTACGTACCATATACAATTGCGCAGACGTTTGCGCTTCTTCGTTCGGCACATCTTGTTGTTGGGTCGGGAACAATAGCTCCCAGGGTTGGCTCGCATTTACAATAATTCTTGCAGTAATATTGCTGCGTGTGAATAATTGCTTCGCTCTGAGATTGGTGAAGGTCTGAGCTTTGAAACAGTTGCCAATCGTTCCTAAATACTCCGAGCTCAGGATATTCCGAGGGCAATGATGATAGTATGGTATTAATTCGGCGGCAATCGATATAAAAAGGCGACTGATAGAAGTAGCTGGGTTCTATGCCATTACTACGCTTAGAAGAGTCGGTGGTGGTCACGCTTTTAGACAATTCGACATCAATACTCC
Organism: Orbilia blumenaviensis; assembly: GCA_036872755.1. Taxonomy (NCBI): domain Eukaryota; kingdom Fungi; phylum Ascomycota; class Orbiliomycetes; order Orbiliales; family Orbiliaceae; genus Orbilia; species Orbilia blumenaviensis. The sequence goes on from JAVHNS010000015.1 coordinate 802,062, forward strand.
CATTAAGCTCGCGGTTTCCCGGGTTCACACCGTCATCGAGATAATTATTTGGAAACTTTGGAGGTGGTACTGTTAGCCCTTGGCAAAGCCTCAAAGCGCTAAATAGGAAGCATAGGAGCCTCAGGCAGCGGCCGCTTCGGCAATAATGACTGTTCTTTGACATCTATCCAACCATTCAGGGGATTTATAAAGCATCAATTGATACCGCTCGCACGTTTCGCGTGATGCAGGCCGCAGCGTCGGGAGTAATATAAGAGCTTAGTACGATATGACAACGCTAACACGAACATTAACGTGTGATTCGATATATATTCTGCGGCTACCCGGGTGACGCAATTGAGCTGAGAAGCAGGTTTAAGTGAAATCCCGCTATGACCTGAGTCGCTTAGATCAATCGACTGTATACGTAAGTATATAAAGAAGTCAGGACCCTGTGTAGAGACCGCTGTGAAATTAAATGATATATATACCTCGGCTAGGTAACTTGTATTTAGATGGTTATATGGGTGTGCCCATGCAGGCCAGATCACCCCGAAAATTTAGAAACATTCCGTAATTCCTAGAAGGCTATAATGTGGTAAAGCCGTCCCCTTTGTCGAGTTATACGACAGTACTACTTTCATAATTTAGCCTAATCTAGGCATAAACATTGTTTAGGCACCCACACACTATACAGGTACCGGTAAACCCACTTTAAGTACCTGCTGTGCCAGGACACTGGCACCTTAATCAATTCGGTACTGTTATCTCGGAGATTTCTGACTATAGCATCGATATGTATCAATACCGTTGTAGTCCTGATTGATGCTATAATGCGATATCGATCCTGACATCAGGGTAATCTCCAGAGAATTTCGGCTGCATATAGACTAAGTATTTATACAAGATATCTATTTAACTAACTAGTATTTTTAATATTGGTACTTAATATTATAATGGACTAGTTATGGAGATTAGTACTATTGCAGCCTAAACGGCTTGTACACTTGATATTTGGTCGATCGGTTTATTATTTAAATGGATGAACCAACTATGGTACTATGACCAATATCGTGCGTAGGATCCGTACATTGTAAACCTTTGCGTGAATAGAAAGGGTAACTGAAGCCGAAAAAGATAGAATAACTGAATCAGTTGTTGTAAAGTTCCATTACAATATTGTATAAATGATCCCTTTTGATGTGGCTGAAACGTTCTAACGCAAATCTAACGGGCCATAATATAACAATATCTTTATAAAATTTAAAATAAATCGTGTGTGCGTCATTCGTCTATGCATTAACCTGATATTCGTTTTTTTAGAAAAGGAAAAATTAATGAAATAAATACATTAAAAAAAGAAATGGTTGTGTTCGACTAGCGAACTAGGAGATCTGAATAGCGGAGCTTTAAGCTTTATGAGCCCGAAGCGGCCACACAATGCCCCTTTGTCAGGATTTATAATATTACACTAGTAGCCGGCAGCCTTAAGCAACATAAAAACAAATACGCCCTTGCATGTGGTTTTAAAGGGGCAAGGTTTTCTAGACCAGAATTGATTATAGATATCTGGCAGTAACCGGCTTGGATAGTCTCGGCTTAAAGCGCCGAATTAGTATTAGCGCTAACATAACTTAGGAAAAAACAAGGTTACAAGTTGGCGTTTTGCTGGGTTAGCAGCGGTATGTATGCGGCAAGTACTAGTAGTGTTAGAACATATCTAGTTGAGAAAATACTAATCACTACTTAGGTAGCAACCATCGATATTGTATTTTCTGGATTACTATTTATTGGCACAGCAATATACGGGCCCACCAGACCTATATCCAAACCAAGCTACTAGATTATCTGAGACTTGAGCCAGCTCACACTCAGTAGTACTTATGTGCATCTATACAGGTACATATGTGCCACTACACCAACAGGCCGACTGTTGACGGACCCCATGGCGCAGACCATTGAGATTCTAGGCCGCGGTTCGGTCGAATATATCGAAAAAGAGCTCAAGTCAGTATAGCAGGAGCTCAACTAAAGTATAGAATAGCGCCGAGGCAAAATACAACATCATGATATCAGAAACGATAACGACAGCCGACAGGATAATTGCCGATAAGCAATAATATGCTAATTGCAAGAGAAACAAATGGCACTAATGAGATTAGATCTAGGAATAGCAATGCTAGACCATATTTTGGAGCGAATTTATTAGCTATGTTGGAAAAAATATTTTTGTATACTATACGATTACCGCTGGGACCGAGACTACGATATCGATTACCATAGGGGTAAACGGCAAACTTAGAAGAAGGCCTTTGTGGTGCAAGTCTGCTTCCTGGCTAACATCAGGAAATTATAACCAGGACTTGGAGGAAAGTGAAGAAGACTAGAACCCAACAAGATTCAAGAGATTCATCTTTGGAGTTTTCGGGAAAGTCTTTTTCAAACATATATATATATATATACTAGTCTTGGTCCCTATATATACTAGAGTTTTCGTTGTGTGAGTGAAAACTGTTGCTTGGGGTGGTGATGGTACTAGGAAGGCCTTCCCTTTAAAGAGAGTTGATCTCAATTTGTGCCATCATGTGAGAATGTACGAGATCACTTTTATGGGCAGAGATATTTTAGATGCCTGACTGGCCGAGATTTTTTTAATGTGCTCTGCAATGAAGATCTAGTATTCCCTTAGCGTTGGTTCCCTGCGATCAAATTCAATCCCTCTATCTATTCCAGTAAATGCCGTCGCACTATAGTACTATTTTTGCTTGTCGCTACAACGTAGGAGCGATAAATTGAAAGCATTTGGTCGCACAGGCTTCCGATGTGATGAAGTTTAGTAATTTCGTAGCTCCTAACTGTAATTCACCTCAGCATCTGTGTATCTAGCTCTGTAGCTCTGTAGCTGTGTATAAAATAAATCAGAAAACGTATTAGGGGTATGAAAAGTGAGAGTCAAGACCTAACTGTCTTGCAATGTACTGCTCTGATATGCAAACAAATACTAGTGATATACGCAATCGGCGCCGCCTACCGCAGTACCGAAGCCTCCGCTAGATGAGTTTCTATATCGTAAATGTCCCCTAAATCAATGTGCAAAAAATGATATATAAATCAAGTCCGTCATAAAAAGGGGGCCAGCCGTCGGGCCAGGCTTGCTCTTGCTCTTTCATCCAGCATCACTCCCTTTAGAAGTCATCCGCACGATTTCCTATCTGCAGCCCTTTACTAATGGTATCAATGCTTTAATCAAAAATCGTCTCTCTAAGGATATGCCATCTTCGTAAAGATATGAAGACTAGAGCTCGACAATTGAAACAGGTGAGTTTCCCACCAGGGTTTCTCACTTAGCCGCCAGTTCCAATTATGGACTGGTACCAATGATGATTAATATTGTGTCATCCTTCTGAGGCCGTTAGCGACAGCCTCTGATGGTAATAATATCCCTTCAAAAAGGTAGTCTGAGGTCTAAAGCGCTAACAAAATTTGTTTTAGGGGTCTATTAGCCATCGACTGTGGCCTGGAGCTGACGTTGATGCCTTAAACGAATCAAATGTCGTGGTTTTGATTGCGTAGCAGCATTTCTAGGGTGGGGTCAACGTACCTTGGGTGATGTTCCGGGAGAGTCGCTAACGCCGCCGTGCTTTATATATAAATTTGTACAACTTTAAGGTTTATTTTGGGTTACGCTAATTATCGCAAGACGGACCGCTAATTACCGTAGGGGGTTTGGGTACTTTTCTGGGACTGCTTCCGAATATTAAAACATTTTAAAAAGAAGGCAAGCCGTCTTATTCGCTTCCAAATCGTTATTTATCCTGTTTTAAGTTCCCTTTTTGCTATAAACCGTCTTGAGAAACCAGCCAAAACCCCGTACGGTATGTACTCTAAAAACCATATTACATACACTGATCTACGTATACGGTGTTGTCCTGCCATGTCCCAACGAGAACCATCGACGCGTCTAAATCGTTCTAAGAATAGCCGATAGAATCGAAGTTATAATGATTCTTACAAACGTTGTAAAGTGAAGCTCTTGTTTTGCTTAGTTTATGTTAAAGGCGAAAATGTTTTCCAACTGGCCCACAAGGTAAAGATAGTTTTTAATCCTTTGGAGGATCCTAGGATCCGCTTGCCAGTATTTCTATATATATTAATATTTCTAAAATGGAAGACTCCAGCGAGAACCGCAACGGCTACTTTGACCTCCATAGATGTGTATGGCAATACATTGCGAATAGAACGCTAGAAACCGATACACCTACTCACCCTGAGCCGGCCTTACAGCTAGTGCGTAGACTGAACATACTGTTGTATTCTCATTTTTTTACTCAATTGTTTTCGCCGTATTTAATTCGCATATTTAGATGCGTTTGGGACCGAGACTATATTTTACGCTAGGAAATCACGGCCAGCTTGTTTTGTAGCGTATTTAATATCCATTTTACCTTCAAATGGAAGTTTCGGGAAGCTACTCCTAAAACGGTCGAGATGGCATTGCGTTGTTGTGTCGCAAGACCTGTCTCAGCACGTCGCTCCATAAGCAAACCTTCCTAAACAAGCTTATTGGCGTCTGCCATAAAGCTTCCCTCGCCGAGACCGAAAGTACTATATAACCGGCCGCCTCCCACCCCCTCTTCCTTCAGCATACTTACCTTGTGAGAAGGTTGCAGGATCATGAAGTTGTGACCTTTTATTCGTGAGTCCGCATTGCACAGCGTGGTATTTTCACGATAAGTGAATGTCTTCGGGCACTCACCTCGCATTATTTTTGCTCTTTTCTGAAGATTCGTCTTCTATTTTTTCTTCTTGATGCCATAGACGTTGTTTCTATGGGTCGAAAAGAAATTCATACCCTTTGCAACACTGAATCCCCTTCACGACGGTAATGATCTACCCTGAAATACGAAGGAGGCAAGCGTGTAAATTGGAAAGAACCGCCATGAGTATATGGTCTCGCCATCAGCTTCGGATCTACGACATTTATCAGTATCTAAGTTTGTGATATATACGTGATAAACAACTAAGATGGCAAACACCCGTGGAAGCGCGGGGTACATCCAGTCTACGAGACTAACCCGGACCTCAGTAAAAGCCTTCCACTGGCAGCTTAGCTTCAGACATTCGGATCACAGGTCCCGAAGCTAGTATTGCTCCATGTCTATAGTAGAAATCCATTTCTTTGGTAGCTATAGGATTTATTATGAGACTACTATAGGGTATATACGGCTAGGTGTCCCGTCGGTTGTCGCGTGAAAACCAGACGTGGTGTCTTGCGCAGTAGCCCGTCGGTCACCAGGCCAGGTAATATTTACGGTTTTAGTGGATGCCAAGTATCTTAATATCGTTATCTTATAATATCAATCATAATTATTACTACTGTATTAGGGTTAGCAAAGCGAGACTAGCACGTATCAAGCTATTATTAGTCAACAAAACCTTAGTGATGTAATAAACCTTAAAATGCGGAGCCGCTAGTCGCATGTCAAGGTTAATATACCCTATTATATGATCTTATAATATTCAGACGGGCTGATAATGATAATGATAACCGAATAATGATAACTTAACCATTTAAGCAGAGCTATAGAAATTAAAGTTTGGAATCGGTTGTTATGCAATCTTATCCGGCCAATTGGCGCCAATCGGATATGTGTTGCTTTCATTTCCGGGTTAGTATATTCATTAACTTTATGCAGGGCACCGAGCATGAGAAATGCTCTTGAGCTCTTGATGATATTACTCTAGGAATAGGTATACGCTGTAAAGGTGATCGCGAGTTATGCTAGAAATTCATAACTTCATAACTTAGCTAGATGAACGAGACCAGCTAAATTCAAGGGCGTCATGTCAAACCTGGTTCCAACGAGATCATGTCAAACCCCCAAGTCTCCTTTCTCCTTCTCCTGTGTTGTCTGGTACCATGACCACAACTCTCTTTGCTTCGTGAAGTTGTTACGTGCTTCAGTTGGGAGGGCGGATTGCTAGCTGCTGACGCACAGCCTTCGGAGCTCTTGGCCGACGCCCTTGACAGAGCCTCACCCGCATTAATTATTATTAGTATATTAGATCTATTGAAAGTGGTGTTTTCTACCCGCCCGGCAGCGCGATAGCCGAAATACAGATATCCTTTTTTTCAAAATAAGGAACAATCGGAAATGCTGTTTTGTATTCTGATACTTACATGCGAAATAAAAGTCTTGGGGTTTTAGAGTTTTGGCCGGAATCCGGCCTGACTGGTCAACTCGGGCCTGTGGTTCAGAAATCACCAGGAGGAGCATTCGAACCCCCTCCAAACCCGGCCGTAAATGTTTTTGCTAAGCGATATGATGGCTATGGTTACGAGTCAAGAGCGAGATATGTCCTCGAAATCCTAGTTTCCTTGTGTTTTACGATCGTAGTTTGATATCGCGCATCATTTGAACATTTGGCCGCTGGGGTTGACTTTGTATCCGATGTCACGGGTATAAGAAGGGCTTGAGGCGGCCGCCAAAAAATGATTTTTTTCCTCACCATCACAGTTTTTGTCGATACAGCTCTAGGCCTACCTCGTAGGTGACATTCCTTCTCTCTTCGCTGCTCTTTCATTCCTTTGACCTTCGTCACTCGTTGTCTAAACCACTCTCATTTACCATTTCCACCACTTTCATTCATTTTCTGGAAAACCTATCAAAATGCATTTTTCAAGCCTTTTGACCCCAGCGGCGATCGCTCTTTTGGGCGTATCTGAATTGGCATCTGCCCATCTTGTCTTCGTCAAGGCTATAGGCAGTGGTGACGACAGCTTTGCCGGATACGGTCTTGGTTATGATCCAGCAAACAAACGAGATTCTGGCGGTTTCTTCCCCTGGCAGAAGGACGTAACAGTTTTCGACAAGAAAAATGTTCATACTGCATGGAATAAGCAGTACCTTCATACGGGATGTGGTGTTACCACCGACTCTCTTGTTACTCAAGTACAAAGAGTCAATCAGGCCAGTTGGCTGCATGTTGCGAAGCACAAGAAGGGATGGCCATGGCCACACGAGAACACCATCGCTGGAGGGTACAATGATATCAAATGGGGAATTGACCATATGGCTTGGTTGGAATGGGGAAAGAAGACCAGATTTGACAATGCTATCAAGCAGACTCTCAAGAGTGGTATCCCGAAGGTCGTTCCAGGCGGAAAAGTTAAAGTCACCGTTTGGCAGGTAAGTCATTATCTCTCTACCAACCCATCATAGTATCCAAACTGAGTGTTATAAAATAGGTCAACCAAGACGGCGGTGGTCCATTCAAGTGCATGATCGACTATAAAGGCAATGCGAACCAGTGGACAACTGAGAACTTGCCAGTAACTACGACCTGCCAGGGTAATGCTCATTCTATTCGTCCATGGGGTGGCCCAGCCCCATGTGAGTTCGAGGTTACCTTGCCCGCCAACTTGGAATGCACCGGAAAGTACACCGCGGATAGAATTTGCATCCTCAGATGCCAAAACCAGGCTGCGTAAGTTACATATTTTACCCTCGCCTAAAAGTAGCGATTCTAACCTTGTATGTTAGTAACGGTCCTTTCGGAGGGTGCATTCCGCTCCAACAGCTCAAGCCAGTGGTTCAAAAGGTGGTAGAGAAGAAACCAGTTGTCAAACCAGCTCCACCCAAGCCCGTTGTGCAAGCTCCTAAGGTCGTTACCGTCACGAAAGACAACACCATCACAATCATCCAAGGCGGCAAAACTAGAATCTCCGTTCCTACCAAGGACGCCGTTAAAACTCTCACTCAAGTTATCATTGAGCGCCCACCAGTGACAAGAGTCGAAACTGAGCTTAAGACTATCACTGTTGAAAAAGAGGTTTATCCTACGAAGCCACCTACGGATATCGGGGTTAAGCCTATGAAGCCTCCTGTCAGGCCAAATCCAAACAGGAAGCCTACCCCTGAGGAAGTTAAGGCTGGTCTCGGTGGAGAGGAATACGATGAAGAGACCATTGAGGAGATCAAGAACACACCCATCACCGATGAAGAGAAAGACCAGCTTCATGATCAAATTGGCAAGTCTGATTCATACTACAAGCGAAAGCTTAGATTCCGCCGCCGAGCCGCCGATGAAGATGAAGAGTAAACTTTCCTCTTTCATACTATTTACCGAACTATGGAGACATGACTTTATGAGAAACGATTTATGAAGACTCGACTATGATGCAATAGTCTATAGCTCATTCTTGATGGCGTCTTATGTATATATAGAATTTTACAATACAATTCAAGATCACTTGCAAGTGCTTGATGTCAATGTTGGTGCATCTAGACCTCGCCTAGCCAAGTATACGCGCCTTGTATGGCCCCCGGACTCCACAGCATTGTTTAGAATCGGTGTATACACTGTTATTTATATAGAAATATATTTGACTCGATCTTCAAAAACTCATTCATTAGATATATACGCCTTTCACCTACGTTGGCTGGATATAGCACAAGTTACTCGCTAAGAATTAGAAGATATTGCAATCCGACAGCAGATCAACAAAGTAATGCAAGTCTTCCGGACTCGTCGAGACAAACCTTCCCAAAACGCGAGATCCTTGAAAACTTGGCAGTCCTATTTGACAGATCTTTCTTCCAGCAATGTCGTGTGTTCTGCCCAGAGTTAAGTTGCCTACTAGACCACAACAATCTTTTCTTTCTCAGATTTACCTTGTGAGAAAGTTGAGAGATTAAGATGGCATAATTTGTTAGTTGTAAATGTACATTACGTAGCGTAATTACTTTATATTTTCAGCTATAAGTCAAGGAGAATATGTTAATTATGTTAGGAAACGTATTTTGATGCATTGCAAAATTACATATAATGCAACAGCAGAGCTGAATTTTGCATTGTCCTGGAAATGGTTTTATTCTATCCTCTCCTTCGAATCTTCCTCAATTGCATAGGCTTTTCCCCTACATGTCAAGAAAATTTCTTCCCTCAAGAAGCAATTCCGATTCTTCTGGACAAAATAAATGTCCCTTTTGTGTGCCGCTGACATCCTGATAGCCCGCATATTTGGTGTCGGGCAGTCAGCAATACTGCGCTGATGTAGCGACGCTTATTTACGAAGATATCCTCCAGTACGCTTTTGTCTGTGGTGATACTCATATTCTTCAAAAAACCTGCGATCTTATCCCCCATAAATTTTGTAACCTAGATACGTTATATAGTACAAATTTCAATCGATTTAGGTAGCTTATTTAGCTTTAAACTGTATCTCTGACTTTTGAAGTGCGCTACGTCCTTATAAAATAGCCTTTATGCGTTCCAGTCACCGCATGGTCCCCAATTAGAAGCGGCACAGGAAGATCGAGCACCATATCGACAGCAACTTCCCCCTTTGCCACACTGATACGCATCAGTGGATTTTCCGCCGGTGCCGAAGGTATAGACCTGGAAGCATTTTCCGCAATAGACACCTGCTACGTACAAACTTCCGATGTTCTTACTACAGGTGCAGCCGTTGTAGACGCAGGCGCGCTTGTCGAGGGTGTTGTCCATGCCGACATCAGCAAGGGCCTCAGAAACTGGTTCTGGTTCGGCAAGGGCTTCAGCAGCGGGCTGTGGGAGAGCAGAGGATAGAGCGGTGGCGGTGAAGCCGAGAGCGATAGCTAGAGTTGTAAAACGCATGGTGCAGTGTATCTATATTGGTAAGCATGCATGCGCCAAAGAGCACCCAAGATGCCAGCAGAGAAATATAGTCTCGCCACATACCAGTATTGATTTTCAACAAATTGTTTTAGAGGTTGATAGTTCTTATCTTTATTGTGATGCTTTCTATGATGAAAAACAACAAATCAGTTCTAGGGATCAGATATGTCCTTTTATAGATAACACTCGAGGGTTCTGCGAAAAATGAAGTGACAATCAGCATCAAGATGACGTTATGCTCAGACAAGAGCACAGAGACTTATTCTGGGGTAGCTGCGGAGTTGTAGCGGGTGCGATTGTTTCAAATGTAATGCTGGGTAGACAAAATTTTGATGCAGAGTTTTAAGCGTCGGCTACATTAGCTAAGTCATCCAAATAACGCATTTAAGATGTCATGATTGCGGGCCCGGACGAAGCGGGTATGTATATCGACATATTCCAAGTCAATATATATCTCCTAGATGTTATTTACGTAAGTTTTAAACGTATGTCAAGGTAAGTATGAAGGTAGACTGGGCCAGCTCATAATTGAGGGAAAAGAATAAAGCTGAATATAAATCTCTAGGGTCTGACAAGGTAAGAAGGGGACGGGTTTGATGAGAATTATCGCTCCACTTTAGTATCAGTATTGTCCGACGATACACACTGGTACCAAGTAAAATAATCTTTATTAATCACTTTCAGCTCGGGCTGGTACCAGTCTGAGCCGGATTAACCTTGATACCCTGAACCTCTTCGCTCGCCGGTTTTAACCAACCTAGCTCCGTAATTTCCATCTAGTAATTGCTCGGTACGGCGCCCTTTAGGGCGGCTAGAATATTTTTCCGTCTTGGTCGACTGTAGAACGTCAAGATTTATAATTACTATCAGACAACCGTCAGTCAATTGCATGCCTGTAAGGTTAATCTTCCACAGATATTCTCCCCTGGAGTCTATAACGTTATCTTAATAGAAGGCATAGAAAAATATGCGTTGGTCCGAGCTTTGTAGGCGAAACCCGCGTTCGGCCGGTTCATCACGTTAGGCTCGTGTCAGCCGGGTGTTATGCATGCATACCTGCAAGGGCAGGGACGGAAACATATAGCTTGATTTATTAAGCGGGAGCTGTAAAATGGCCGGTTCGTCCACAAACTTTCGGTTCCCAGATGGTTTTAGTGCATGTACTCTTTGATCAATTTGTTATAGATCAACCGCAGAAATTGCCTTCATGCTCTATGCTACGGGATCCTTGAGCTTGAATCAACGCGGAGGAAGTTCGTACTACGAGACCAAATAGCAGGTGTATGTACACATACTTCGATATTTTAATATTATTGCGACTGCAATTTTTTACGCTTCAGGAGAAGTAAAAATCTTCAACGACGTCTGAGGCCGAGACTAGTAAAAATCTATGAATACAGAGCTGGCCTATTGGAATCTTACCCCGGGCTCGGAGGTGCATCGACGAGGTAATTGTGACTATCTATTATTTGTCAAGTTTGAAGGTGATATGCGCTGCACTCCATCTGGCTAAAGTTCCCGCTTATATAATCGCATTAAACACTTCAATATCTTTACCAACAATTTTTCCATAGGATCGCTCCGCCGTGATACTTGCTCCTTCTAAACGCTGCATCACGCATGCCTATCGGCAATTTGGTCCTAAGTAGTTTTTTGTTAGCCGGCAAATATAGAGCTGTCATGTATATTATTGGGGCTTTCGGAACGTTACATCCGATCATTTGCTACTGAACCATTCTCAGACGACCTTCGTGAAATCACATCCGTTATAACTCGCCCCCGCAAATACTTAGGTACTCCCCATCGGCAATTTATGGTGGAAATCGATTGCTGAACTTCCATCGCAAGTAACAAGACTTTTGTTTCTTAGGCCTTTAGTAAATAGGGTTTGAACGAATGTCAGTTTTCGAGGCTACAAGACCCGCATTGATAGAATCAATAATGCTCGCGTACTAGGATTCCGGTCTCGACATTAGCCAAAATGCCGGGAGAAAATAGCAGTTAATTAATGCAATGCACGGTCCAAAGCGATGCCAACAACACACACCGTTTCTCACGTGTCAATCAATGTTACTTACACACTGGTCTCGTTCCACACGCCCATTAATATAAGAATAATCTCCGATTAGCTCCCGGCCTTGCAACCTGCGCGCATGCAGTTGAACGGAGTTAGCCGCTAGCATTAATGTCTAACGCACAAAAGATTGGCTTCTTAGACCTAAACAAGCTAGCTATAGTATTATTGTTTTTAAAAGCATAATGTAGATTCTACGTTCTGCTGCAATCTATTCGTTTTCTATACATGTATCAACTTTCAGTAGTAGACAGCAGTTTATGAGAGGACGTTTGTACGTACGCAGGTGTGTGTGTTAGAGGGCTACAAAAATTGAAACCATCTAAATCATTAAATAACTTGCTGATGACGATTGTGCCAAATGGTGATTCCCTCAGTCGGGCCCGGCAAATAACCTCCCGATATCCATAAACCCTTACGTTCTCGAAGCCTTGCCGTAAAGCAAGTTCCTGTCTGAATTCGTGCGATCATTCGGTCAGGTGTTGGGCTGTTGTATTCTGAACTTCGACTTGGCAAGGTGTGTATCCCAAAGACGAGACTACCCAAAGGCCAATGCAAAGTAGGTGGTTATCTAGAAAAAACGGAAGGCTTCCTCTTATTTAAACCCAACATTTCGATGGCTTGGAAACTTGTATTAAATAAAAAGCTTCCAGAGTCGCTTTGTTGCGAAAAAACAGTTCCGCTATCCTCAACACAGATGCACCATTCTTTTGTCGTTTGGCCATTTTCAACGAGATTCACCCCATTTTTCACGGTGTTTATTACACCAAATGTTGCACCAGTGTTTCTACCGAGCTTGAAGACGCTCTTCCCGGCCACTAGATCAGTTCAGGTATATAGAAACACGGACAGCTTTTTGGATTGACAATACGGTGGCAGATCAAGTTAAAAGTGTCACCGTTTTCCGACTCTAGATACCCCCCAACGGTTCCGTAGACCAGGAGACCCCTCGCACACTAATTCTGACGCCGCGGCTTGGCGCTTTCTCGTAGCTGCCGGCCCGTCGCTTCTTGCGCACGATTCCATTTGGCGCAGGACTTTACTGATTCTTCCACTCAAGGTTCCTTAGTCCAGTTGACCTGCCTGAACATGGTACCAATATCTCAAATGAGCTTATCTTTGAATCAGAATACTAGAGACTTATCGAAAATATAATGGTACAGGAAAAGTACAACATTTGGAGTGATTGAAAGATAGCTCGCTGACTAAAGTACTCTTCGGCTGTAGTATTTTTAGATATATTTACAGAGGTGCTTTTATGCCTGCCACGAGCGAAATCTACCTTTGATCGATCAGACATATTTATTGTTAGTATAAGTGCGTTGGTATGATCTACCCTGAGCTACGCTCAGTCAAGCTCACGAGCAAACACCCCATACAAATACGGATGGGTGTGGAGACTCCAACAATAGTTTGTCCAAACAAACCTTCCTAATAGGGACCCGACACAATGTCAGCAAGTTTCCCTCATTTCTTGGTGCTGCCTATTTAATCAGCCCCTAACACACAAGCAACACAGACTTTGCACCAGTGAATATTTCACGGTCTTACAGTTGAAAAGTCATAGCATCGGGAATCCAGTTTGTTGTTGCGATTCTAGTTACTCAAGTGTATTTAGGTTGCAGGCAATGCTTTGAATTTCCATGTAACAGTCGTTAGCTGCTACGCACATTGTAGTCTCGAACCCATTGCATAGATGAAATTCCAAATAAATCCGTTCCTATTAAGCCGCTTCGGAAAACGACCAATTGTAGACATTGAAGAACCGTATCTGACAAAGCCTACTTTTGTATTTATGCATGCAAGTAGTCGACATGTAATTGACTCCTTATACTCGCAGCTTGCCTTCAAAGTTATAGACTAGGTTTGCGGTCGGATGGCCCTCCGCCTTTGTGGCTCCTGGGAGCGAAACCAGATCGACCTGTGCACCTCCAATGGCTTGGTTTCTGTCAAGATGGATGTTGTGATCAAATCAACGGGCTATATACGCCTTGAGGCTGGTGTTATCGAGAAACATAGTTTCCCTCAATACGTATGCGTTCGGTCCACGATACCTTATTAAACCTCCCTTTTATGATGTTGGTTGAGTTCGCTTCAGTAACGGTAAAGCTTAGAGGGGTTTGTGCAGTTAATTATGACTAGTCTCGTTCCTTAAATGACTAGCTACTGTGCCAGAAGTGCCTAGGGGATTAATACAGTATTAATGCGGTGTTATGATTTAAATCGTCATTACAGCAGTATTATCACCAACAATACGGTATTGATACAGTATTGTGATGGCAATACCTCCATACAACTGGATTAAAACAGTGTACTCAAAAACCCCATTGTTCTGGGGTTCGAGACTAGTAGGTATTATACTAGGTCTAGACTGCAGTTTTAGCTTACAAGCTCTCCTGGAGTAGAGGCGAACCCAGTTGGTATCAATGTATCCTCCTATCAAAGAAAGCCGTTTAGCATTTTCGACTTAGTTCTCATAATTAGGTAATTAATGACCATTTTATCTATTATGGATTTGAAATAATCCCACCCCCCAAAGATCATGCTGATCCAACCTTAAAATACAACAATATGTGAGAGATGAATGATGATTTGTTGATGTCTAGTATAAGTCGAGACAGAAAGTGAGAACTTTATTTTACACTTTATTAATATTCTGATCTGCTATTCGATCTTCTCTCCATATTCTTCCAATAGTCCTCCCGTGTCCTCACTATATTTATATATAGAAATATCGCTGTAAATATATCTAAAAAAAACTACTATGGCCGTAGAATACTCTGCTCCCTGAATAATCTTTCAACCACTCCCAATATTCTACTTTCCTTATATCAATATATACATCTCTATTATTCTGACCCACCAGTCCATTTGGGATATCCATATCATGAGCGAACAGAAGCCACCTTCAGGCAAGTCAACTGGACTAGGAACCTTGAGCGGAAGAATCGGTAAAGTCCCGCGCCAAATGGGACCGTACTTGACAGTACGCAAGAAACGACGAGCCTTGTTCGGAGAGGCTGGTGAAACCCTAACTCTAAATAAGTTGAACCAGATTATCTCAAGCGGGCAGGTACGAGCGATTTCAAACAGTTCTGTTGGCAAATGCGGAGGTGGCGATGACGAAGCACCCAGAAGCCGTATAGTTGGCCGTATCGTTAAAAACCCCGGTAGATCCACCGGCATCGACTTTGTGAAGCCAAGAAAGCGGTGGAGAATAATTCACCCTGGTGTGGCAGCTAGCCACTGGGAGGGCAATTTAGATGCAGTCATGGCGTACCTGGGGGATTCTAATATCCCATGGGGCGTTGTGCACCTGGGAATGGTCGATGGCCAGGCTGCAGTCGCTATAATTCATGAAGAAGGAGGGACATGGAATAAATCGGCTCTCGAGGCCGATTTAAGACGCCTCTTCTTCCCAGAGGCCATTTTCCCCCGACTAGAATTTTTCTGCGCCAAAGTGAAAAAGGGGGCAGCACTTGGAGCCGGCAGTTATGAAACAGCACCAACCTGCGGCGTTGGAATTAGTGTCCGAGGGGTCTCTTGGTCTGCGGGAACCGTCGGGGGGTATCTAGAGTCGGAAAATGGCGACACTTTTGGCTTAACCTGCCATCATGTGGCCCTACCGACGAGATTGATACGGCCAGAATACCCCAGAGATCAATTAGGTATGTGTAGCAACTAATCCCAGGTTTCTTCCAAACATCAAATGTGTATCGGTGGCTAATATATTCACTTGCTACATAGAGTATCCTGAATACCTAAATTCGGTTGGAATTTTTCATGGGCCATTCGATCCCAAGAACGGTGATATCAATATCGCCCAGCCAGCGTGCGGCGATAACCGGACGACGCTTGATATCTTCAATGCCCGCAGGGAAGAATTCATAACTGCGCTGAAACTCGCTCAAAATAAATCCAAGATACTGGGGGAATCTTCTCCAAACTATAAGATAGGGCTTCTCGAGGCACAGATCAAGAATTTTTCGGAAGAGATCGAACGCATCGTGGAATTCGATAGGGACTTCGGATCCTTAGTGGCAAGCTCGGGCTACGCCGTTGATGAAGAGACGTCACATTCGTTAGACTGGGGCCTGTTCAGGCTTCCGAAAACTCGGCTGTGTACAAATAGGGTCAGTTAAAACATTAATCCTTACTATCCACCCTTTTTCCAATTAAAAAGGAAACGTTTTGAGCCGTTGTTCCGGGGTATGATGTTGATGTATCGTCGAATGCACGTCCGATGTGTCGAATCCCCAACTAATTGTTTATGAGGAAATCTTGCAAGCAGTTCATGAAAGTAGCTCTATGTAGCTAACATATTAATTTCAATATCGACAACAGGTTCAAGCAGACACAGAATCAAGTTTGTGGGAACGCCTGAAGATCGGCGTTAGGATAATCTTCGATAACGTTGCCGACCCAGTGGCCGGGGAGAGCGTCTTCAAACTCGGTAGAAAAACTGGGGCAACATTTGGCGTAATAAACACCGTGAAAGATGGGGTGTATCTCTTAGAAAATGGCCAGACAACGAAAGAATGGTGCGTCTGTGTTGAGGATAGCCTGACCGAATTTTCGAAAGAAGGTGACTCTGGTAGCTTCGTATTTAATACGAAGTTCCAAGTCATCGGAATGATAACGTCAGGATGCGATGCCCCAGAAAGGTTAACGTACATCACACCAATCCGGCTCATACTACGAGACATACGGAAGAAAATTGGGGAGGAGCTATTCGTGAGTGGCATATTGGAATGATAACAGTGGAGAATAGGTATTATTTGGTCTCGCGGTGCCAGACAACGTATTATTGAGGGTGGTGTTTTAAAGTGATTCACACGCATTCTCTCTTTTTCTTAAATCTTGTTAGCTCTAGTCTCAGGCTAAATTGGCTGCTTGGTAGTCATAGACAACTAACCAAGTATTGGGGTTCACAGTGCAATGTTATAACTAATGCTGGGAGGTAATTAATGCTAGGAGGCTGACGGACGATATGAAGCCATTTCAAACACCAAAGAATTTTCTCTAGATAGAGAAGTTGTTCAAGAATAGAATCATTCTTGTAATTAGTAGCGTAGAAAAACATTGGGGTTTGAATCTCGTCGCTGAGAATAGTTAAGATGTTCTTTGCTTTCTTTCTTTCCTTCCCTAGATTGAAACTTTAAGCTGTTTACGTCGACACCAGCTACGACGCTATTGGCGCAGCACTATAGTACTACGCCAACTACTTGACAATTATTGAGCCACCCTTAGGAAGCGACTGTGTTTGAAACTTACATTTGTTGTAACGCAACAGAACGCAAAATCTGGCAGAGGAGGAATTACTCCTTGATTCATTGAGGGACGACATAAGAATGTTTCCCCTCCCGCCGAGATCTGCCACAATCTACGAAATAACAAGTGAAGACTTAGGTCTCGTGGGAATAGTTATAAATTAGCCACTACCTGAATAACCATTCTGGACCTATAGGGCTAGGGCTGACTGGTGGATAAGGGGACTAAGAATTTCTACTATGTTAGCATGATTTGAGCAGCCTTGCCGTGAGCGGGCCTATTGGTAGTTTATGGCATTAGAAGGAATTTACAGCACAGCTTCGACCCACCGTGGGCGCTGCCGATGTGATGAGCGGTTGATGATGGGTGGAGAAGGAGGATGATGATAATAACGTCTTTTTCTCTATGCTGTCTTTGCTTACGTCGATATATGAAATAATTGATAGTAATGAATTAATGTAGTTGATCAGCATCTAGTCTCGAGCTGAAGTTTTACGCGGTGGAATGGGAGGTTCTATATGTAGGCTCTAGCACCACGGGCGGCCTGGATATCGCGATATATCGTTTTCGACGCGCGTCGATATCTTTTACGGGCATCTGCCATATATATGCATATGCATATTACTTCTCAACACCATATCGAGCACCGTTTGAACGGAGAAATGACAACTAGATTATTACAGCAAGTGAAACTACTCCTGCCGGGTCCCGTCGGACCTCTTTACGTCACATTGGCGGACAACATCAACAACGTGCTTGACACCACTATTGTCAGTATGTTGATATGGATTTTCAGTGGAGGACCCGGTATTCGTGCAATGGATGACTCTTGACTTCCCAGGCGTGTTGAATTTTGCGCTGATTTACCATTGAGTTGTTGCGTTGATCCGAAAAAATGAACAAACATACCAAATATGGCAATGAACAAAACTTCGCTTTGAAAGTTTCCCTTGCCAAGACCAGGAGTCCTATAAAAGGACCATTCTCCCTGGACCCTCTTTCTTTCATCATACTTACCTTGTGAGAAGGCTGCGGGATCATCAAGCCGTGGCCTTTCATTCGTGAGTCCGCATTGCACAGCGCGGTACTTTCACAGTGAGTGAGTGTCTTCGGGCACTCACCTCGCGTTATTTTTGCTTTCTTCTGAGGACTTCAGTCTTCAACATATCGACATGATATTTTTGTTGGTCGCATAGACGCTGTTTCTATGTACCGAGAAAAATTATGATCGATGCCCTATGTAAAATTTGCTTGACCTAACAACTAGGCAGACTGCTTCTAACATTAACGTTATCATCGTTCCTGTTCATCCTAATTATAATTCAACTTTATTTTCATCCGGGACTCCAAAGCCCGACTGAGATCAGATTACTGGCGTTTAAATGTAGTCAGTCTTTGGACGCGTCGATTTGACTACCACCACAAAGTCTTAATTCACGCGTCAACACCAAGAATAGCTGGCTCTGCTCATACCGCCAATTGCCGGGAGATAACATTCCCCTCGATCGGCCCTTTGCGAAGTGAATCGGGAATTATATATCCCTTTGGAAGCCGACAGCACTTTTTCACTCTCATCAACTCATATGATCAATACCATTGATGTTCGTGATACCTGGCCTTTCAACTCCAGGCGGCTCTCTAGCAAGCAACCACAGACCACCCACCATGTCTAGATCAAGGTTAGGGAATATTCCTCTATCGCAGAGATCCTCCAGCGGCGACCCATGATATGGTACCCACAGAATCTACAAATGCCTTGGTCTCGAGACCAGCTTAACATGTTCCTTAGATCGCCTAAGGTAGATGAACCAGACGAGGAGCCCCGATCTCTTATCCTTGAAGTGGTGATGATGGCGGCCGCGGCCAAACGATAATCGGGGCCTACCAGGGATAGTCAGTGGAAGATCTTTCCATAATATTTATAACTAGATTACATAAGATTTTAAATGTCCTCGGTGGATGCATTTTACTAGGCACTGACCAACCTACTTAAGAACCTGCTTGATTACTTATAGGTCTCTATCTAATAGCAAGGCAAGTTCATTAGTAGGTGTTTGACCTGACCGCTCATTCTGTTCTACTGTTCTAAAAGCTCGAGTTCTAACTCATGGTTGATCTCCTAAGATTATAATTTTCCCTGACTATGGGGCTGTCGCCATCTGTCGCCAGCTGGATGTTTGCTCTTGCGAGGAACAAAATTAGGAATAGATAGCAATTGACGCGCTCCGTGAATCGATTAGGCCTGACTTTTGAAGCTGGAACGATGTTGGTCATTGACAGCATAATCAAAAGCGGCCTCGGCACTAAGCAACTCGTGTTTGTATATGTATACAAAGATAGCGCACAAGCATGTCCTCCAAAACAATTGATCTACATTCACAGCCAGTGGACACGCTGCCTATCTAAAACCCTCTCCTTTTTTCACCATCTTTGACCTTACCCTACCCAAAACTAAGCTTAAACTTAGTATCACAGCTATCGTCTTCTTTTATGCTAATACTACATCATAGTCCTCCGCATAATAAGCAAGATGCAGAATTCTCCAAGTCTTAGCCCTGGTGGCTTGGCGCCTTCACCGCTCACTGAAACAGAAGTTACTTTTCGAAAAGCCCTCCAAGATGCCATTAAACAAAGAAGCGTGAGCTACAAAAGAGTTTTTGTAGTCACGATCTATTTTGCGAGCGACGATACCGATGCCCAAACAGATTCTAAAGAGTTCGTGAAGACAATGAAGAGCCTACTCGGTCTTCACGATACCGACATGATTGAAATTGTGTTCCCGGACAACTCGACAGTGACTTATATTGGGCCTCAAAAAGTTTGGAGCTTCTGTCTCTTTCTCAGTCTTTACAAGGCCGAAAATTATTTATCCTTCATTTCGCCGGTCATGGTCTTTTGAGTCAATCGAAGGAGCTCATTCTATCGGGAACAGATACAGGATGCACCCAGGAAATTCTTTGGGCGGATATCGATAAATATTTCCTCAAACCTCGCTCGATGAACGAAGCATCCGGTGTAATAGACATCGCCTGTATACTTGACTGCTGCCAGTTAGGGGCCTTCGTAAGGCCAACCGTGGCATACGAAGGAACCGTTGAAGTTTTGGCAGCATCTGATCCGAGAGCTTCTACAACCGCCCGGAAGAGCGAGAACAGAGAGGCGACATTCACCCAAAGGTTCCTTCTCGAGATACGAACAATGATCGGGCGTGCCGACAAACCGCATATTACTCTCCCAGATGTTTTAAATGCCCTACAGCGACGGGAGAGGGATCCTACGAAATCAATGCCTAAATATGGAATGCTCTATGGTTTCACTCCGATACTATTTCCAATATCTTCACTCCAGCGAGCGGAGCAACCACCAACCGCCCCCTCCCCTGGATCGCACACGCTAGCTACGCGGAGAAGGCCGCAGCATTCTGTTGGGCTAAAAGTCCACCTCCCATCCGGAGTATCGGACGAATCAACTAGGACCATGGTAAAATGGCTCCTTCAGCTAAGAGATGATTTCGGAGTCGAAGTTACCTCCGTCAATGATACCGCTTCAACTGTCATATTCCTCTCAGTTCCGTACAGTCAATTGTACATTTTCTATCGGCTCGAAGATACAGGCGTATGCAGGTTTGAACGTATCTGCGAGAATATCTTCTCGGAAAACTTGCTTACATTGTTTCTAGGGTCCGGAGCTGGATAGACTCCTGTTCTCGGACCGCGGGGCACAACTCCATCCGCTGAAGGGCAACGCGGAAGGCACCAGGGCCGATCCAAATTTGGTGGCACCATGGTCTTATTGGTACCAGACAACGCTGCCACCACCATTATGAGCAAGATAAACTGTCAGGTATATGGTGGAGATCAGCTCAGGTATATAGTAACACGGACAGCCTTTTGGCTTAAAAATATTTATACACATGCCTGCAAACCTCGCTTAGTATTTTAAATCTGTCGAGACGCTAAGCAATGCCGACGCGTTCCTAGTTGGTTGACAGGGAGTTACAAGCGACTATCTAGTGGCATGAACGTTTAGATAGCCTAGGTCCCTGGTGGAATAATTCATTGTTAACCAGTCTTAGTGACTTCGTAGTCTCCACCATCATGTTTCTCGGCCACTATATAGGTAATATGAAAACTTTTATGACTAGGTAGGTTCATTAACAGGCTGTTTGCGAGATAAAATAGATTATCGATCCACGGGTTCTTATCTATGGTCCAGTAAACTAGGTGAATCCCGCGTATACATGCAGGGCCCTTAGGTCCATGCTGGTCTATACCTAGCTTAAGCTAAGACTTACTTCGTTAACCTAACTGAAAATTCCAACGTAGGCCTCGTGACTAACACCGCCGACCAATAAATAATTACTGCTACCGTATTTCGACGAAGAATTGATGCGTGCAACTTAGTCGCGAGGCCTGATCAATCGTCGTCTCCCTTAGAGACACGCCTACTACGCCGATAGCACAAGAAGCTGTCACCTAGAGATACTCACGCGGTCGCGGGATTCTCTAAAAAGCACTAGTCTTCTGGACAGAAGCATCCGATAGCCGGTCTTTAACTCAGACTGGTCTCGTGGGGCCGCTCAAGAACCAAGCTGCACAATACCGTCGATTTTCTAAAACGACACACTTTGGAACAACGTCTTTGTGTGTCAGAGTACTTTCGATCCTTTTTTGTAAGATGGCTAGATGCCCGAGCGCTATGGCATAAGCCTGCTACTGGCTCTGATAAAAATTATCAAACTTCGGGTCCTTGGTTCCCCTTATATGGTTTATAAGTTATGTGTAGCTAGTATACCCCGGCGTCTATTTCCTTATCTCCCCACTGGGGTCTACGTTCCTATTAGTAGAGGGAGCAATTAGGCGGGTTCGTAAATAATTTGTAACAGGACCTGGTTTAACTTGCTGAAACCACTGTAAATGCCCCAAATGTGATACATCATACTACAGCCGCGGGGGGAATCCGATTGTAGTGGGGACTACTCAATGCCGATGGATCTAGAAGAGTAGCTTCGATTTCTATATGCACACATGCGGATCATATCGGTGATTATAAGGATGCTTTTCATGAAGGGAAGCTATTGCAATGTAGGAGATTTTAATTTAGGTAGGTACCGGGCTATGCAATTTGGTGAGATAGGAGGTTGAACACAAGCGTGCGCGAGCGCTCTCTCTCAGTTCAGTTCTTATCTTCCCCTTTCATCTCCCTAAGGTTATAATTGGGCGTAACGGTGATAATCTGTCGAGAGTAGCTTCGCACACCGTGTCTTAATAAGATGGTGGGAAAGTAGCCAAAAGTTTTACCAAGGTACCCAATCGTAGCCAAGAAAATATGGAACGTCCATGGATAAGACAAAGGGGCTACTTTTTAGTGCCGCACTCTCGGTGTGAATGAGATTTAGGTATATTACAAAAGATAAAGTTAAGTTTCGAACAAGGGGGAAATATTCCTAAGCAGCTATCTAGGCCGACATCAACTTTCTATTATTGCATCGCTACCTTTCTGATAATTGATTTCTAGAAAGGTTACTGTCCTAGAGGGTCCGCTAATAACGAGAAGGTTTTCCCTAACAACTGAAAAGTCACTGCGATAACCGTGGGGCAACCAGAGGAGATCTTGGCCATCTTGAGTTATCCATTCGCCATTAAGGAAGGTACCACTCATTTTCAGGGCAGCGGAAAACTTAGGAGGGATAAAAAGAGTTCCTTTATCAGTCTCCAGGCTCTCACCATATGCATCTTCGGAGAAGCGCAAGCTACGGACGGCAGTTTGTAGTATAATCGATTTCTGTCGCTCCCCTGTCACTAAATCCCATAATTCGACCATCTGCTCATTCGATGCAAACGCTAAATAGCGATTATTAGGAGAGAGGGCCAGTGCAGAGGCCTCTCCGCGGACATAAAGTGTTCTCACATCGGACCCTGTCACTAAGTTCCAGACTTGGATTTTCTCGTATTCTGCTAATGCGAGATTTTTGCTATCAGGAGAGAAAACGATTGCACAAAAAGACCTTCCAGGGAAGGTGAATGGTCTTCCTGTCTCCCATGTGGTTTCCTGCCCTGTTAGCAGATTCCAGAGCGTGACCGGGCTACACCCTGAAGCCAGTTCTTTGCTATCAGGAGAAAAAGCAAGCACTCTGGAATCTATAGCGGGGCCTTTGAAAGTTCTCATTTCCCCTGTTTCGAGGTCCCAGACATCAATGTCTTCCATTATTACCCCGGAGGTGGATGTAGGGAGCCGATTCGGCTGCTCACTCCATCGTCGTGCTAACGCCAGGTGTTTGCCGTTGGGAGACAAAATTGCTCCATAAATACCGTGAATATGTGTAAATGCTTTCCGTTTTTGCCCTGTTGCTATATCCCAAATTGTAATTTTTCCAGATTCTGAGATTGATAGTAGCTCTCTGTCGTTTAGGAAGAATAATTGATGGGGTTGAGGCTTGATTGAGCCCGCATAGCGGTCTTCAAAAGTCTTGAATAATTCCCCTGTTGCAGCATCCCAGAGATTTATCGTCCCATCCTCTGACGACGATGCCAGCTGTTTGTTATCAGGAGAAAAGACAACTGACTGCCCCAAAAGACTGTGCCTTTCGACTGTTCCCATTGGCTTTGCCATTGCATCCCAGATTTTTATTGTGTAATCATCCGATGCCGACGCCAGTTGTTCGCTATCGGGAGAGAAAGCAATTGCGCGAATAGAGAAACCGTTCCCTTTAATTTTTGTTGCTAGCCCTGATGTCAGATCCAACAGTTCGATGTCCCCTTGTGATATCGACCAGAAGCTATATGCAAGCTGCTTTCCATCAGGTGACAATTCGAATGACCTAATTCCGCCGAGCATAGTTTCACACCCTGTGATAGAGCTCACTTGCAATCTCTGATCAGAACCCAGAGTCGTCACCTTTCGCCATGTCGTCACGTCCCAAATATGAAAATCCTTTGATACTAAGACCAGAAGGTTGCCATCAGGTGAGAAGGCAATCCTTTCGACTCTAGGATCATGCGAGAAGGTTTTCACTTCCTTTCCTGTTTCCACATTCCGGATATTTATGATTGATCCGTACCCTGAAACCGAGGCCAGTAGCTTGCTATTAGGAGAAAATGCCAACAAAACCACCCCATCAGGCTCCGACCCAAAAGTTTTTAACTGACATCCTGTCGGTACGCCCCATAGTATGACTGAGCCTGATGCCGTTGCTAAATACTCGCTATCGGGCGAAAATGCAAAGTCGTATATTCTCCGGTATTCGGAATTCCCTCCAAGATTTTTTAATTGATGTCCCGTTATTACATCCCACAGTAGGACGTTGCCTGATAACGCTGCCAAGTACTTGTTATCGAAGGAAAAAGCGACCTGTAAAACGGGCCCTTTGTGTCTAAGAACTTTCACTCCCTGTCCTGTTTTTGCGTCCCAGAGCCTAACCGTTTCATCAGATGACCCAGACGCCAGCTGCCTACCATCGGGGGAAAATGCGACACAATTAACTGTTGACGTATGGCCTTCCAGCTGCTGTAGTTCCGCCCCCCAGGATTTTGGGGTTTTGGGTAGTCTACAAATCCATTGCGGCACAACCCTCGACTGGAATATAGTCCTAATGATACTCTGTTCGGGGCTGAAAATGATCGCAGAAGAGTAGAGCTGAAGTGGTGCCTGGTCTATTATCCAACGGCTCTGTAACAAAAAGCGTCTGGCATCATGAAGAAATGCCAAAAATTTAGGGCCCTCGTTTTCCTGATCCGTAAACTTAGCATTTACAATAAATTCTTGAAAGTAGTGTAAAGCCTAGCGTGACTTACGGCTACAAGTGAACGTAAAGTATCAACAAAGCCTATACTGTCGGATATTCGTCCTAAAATGCTTAGAGCCTCCAGCCAGTGTAGGAAGTGCGTAGATAGAAACTCGTAAATTATGTCTTCATCATTTATGCGTCTACCACTATGTTTCAAATGATAGACCCAATAGCGGCAGGCGTACTGGGCGTGCTTCGGAAGGCGCTCGCAGATTCTGGCATTGCTGAGCTCTTTTCGTGGCATCCCGGGATACTCCAAGGAACAAATATTCTCCCTAAGACCTTCGAAAATTGACCGTTTATTTTTTGATTCTTTATTAGGACCTGCAAATAGTACCTCGAGACACCTTGCCGCGATCATTGCATGGGTCTCTTTTTCATTAATCCAGAACCAGTAGTCATCATTTTCTTTATCCGGGTCAACAAGAAACTCTCGGAACGAGAGGTGCAGCGGTCGAATGGGCAGATTTGAGTCGGACGGAACGCTAAGAACGGAATGTAGGCCGCCCAATTTGCTGTTTATTTCCTCTTTAGATTTACCTAGGAGTCCTGCGAGTGATGACGCAGATAGCGGGTCCGCGAGATTAACGATCGAGCCTACGATTTTTCTAAATTCCTGACCGAAACGTTTAAGCTGTAGTTTAGAACGGCTCAACTCAAACTGTCTGAATACGGGAAGATATGTCCGATCCAGCTGGGACCCCTCTCCTGTGGTCCCGTAGTTTAAAATATTAGCTAATCTTTCTTTAGGGTCCCAGTCTAAATTGTCTCCGATAAACCGACATAGAGTCGCCGCGAAAATGAATAAAGGTTTTGCCAATTGGGTTAGCTTTCTGATGCTCTCTTCGCTGGGCCAATCCGTGGAAATCTGATAGTCTGCTGAGTGCTCCTCAGAATTCAATACAATTTTATGAAATTCTGCTCGCAGAAATACTGATATGTCATGTTCAATCGTATCTGGAGGGAGCTCTTGGAGTATTATGCCTTCGTGGGTACCGGGAGATAAACGATCAAACCCTAGGCGAATCGGGAGCTCTGGCCGGCTGGTTAGAAATATTCGGATCTTTGCCGTTGTGAGCTCTCGCATCCTCGCAAGAAGGTAAAGAACTTGTTTGATTCTCTCATCTTCGCATTCATCAAATGCATCGATGACTAAGACCAGTGGTGCCGAGATTTGGTGAAGCTTCTGAAGAGGCTGGAAGATAAGACTTTCAAACTGCCTATCTAGTGACTTCGTTGCAATCTCAGGTTCTTTATCAATCGCATTCCTAATATGAGGTACCAGGTCAGGTATCACGCGTAAAAGCTGAATAGCGATCGTCGTAAAAAACTTAGAAGGGTTATCACGTTCACTTTCACCCCTCTTGAAAAAAAAGCTTGCCCCTAATTGGCTTTTATCTTGAAAGCGTTGAGCAACTGTTCGAGAAATCGTAGATTTCCCGGTGCCAGCCACGCCATTCAACCAAAATATACATTTTCCCTGCGAGCTTTCAGCCCATTGATCGATTTGCCGCAGTAGATCTGTTCGCGTGTCGGGATGGCAGCGAGCATCCAGTTCGTCGGCATATGAATCGAATTCCGCGTCTCGAACAGACGGTATTTCCGTGAAATTTATCTGTTTAGTCCTTGCGGACTTGTAGTTATCTAATGGAACAGTCAGTATAAGCCCGCACAAGCAGTCCCGAATTAAAGAAGACCCACCCGAATCAGAGTACCTCCTCTTTCGTTTCTGATCGTTTTGTATTTGCCTATCTTCATTTAGAACCGTTGGCGCTTTTGAAGTTAGTATATACAACCAAAACTAAGGAGGGCCCAATGCGAGGCTGGGATCACCGCTCTTACTTGGCAGTTGGAGTAAGAGCGCTTTTGCAAAGGCTGCAGCGGCTAATGCCGCATGATGCTGCCATATCTTGTTCTTGTGGCTATCGCAGTAATCGCAGATCCCCCGAATTACCAAACAAGGTAATTGATTCATCAACCCGGCGGCTTCCATTTCGAAACACAAGACATCCTTCTCCTGGGCTATATTATCTCTGGCGATAGCATCTTTCATTACTTGGTTGCCAGATGCGATAAGTCCATAGTGGATGCGCGATTTATCTGTCGAGCGCGAGTAGGGAAGCCTCTGAACTACCTCCTCCGGACTACATTCGTCGCATGATGAATTTTTGGAGGGGTGGGAATACTCTGCGCGAAAAAGGCGATCGCTTTCTGGAGGCGGGCGACGAAATTCCCCACGGAGTGACCCCTTTCTCAGGATCTCGGTTATAATCTCGTTGACGGGGTCATACCTAGGTTCGAAGTATTTTCGCTGCAGCTCAGCTACTGCACTGAGGAAGATCTGCGGAGGATTATTTAGAGAACCAGTTTGAAAAAATCCACCAGGCACTGTCTTTCCAAAATCGTATTGTAATACACCACCGAACCCTAGCCCCGGTTGGCTAACGACTATATCACCGAGCCTGATATCGGCTTTGATCGGCACCCCACCTCCGATGCCCACCATCAAACCGCTTTTTATAGATCTGAAGCTACTACACATTCTGGCTACTACGATTGCCGCAGAGTTTGTGCCATAGCAGCCAGCCGGAAGAGTTGTGACAATTACGTTGTAGTAACTTATTCGACCGAATACGTATGCGTTATCGTCCGGCTGGCCTTGTAATCGCGGTGCGTCGTGTTTTTCGTCGAAAATTGCGGTTGCTGCCGCGGCCTCTAGAGGTAATGCGCATATCAAGGCAATCGTGTAGTCCTCGCTATCGAGTTGCCGACCCATATTTTTGGAGAAAGGATAGTACGGGTTTCTGTGGTGTACGTCTATGCGTGAGACAAGATCTTAAATCTAGTAGATGGAAGGGTATGGTTTTGGAAATTATCAACTGGGTTTGCAAGGGTCGTAGGTCGAGATGATCTTACCCCGCGATGCTACGAGGCTGCGATATTCCGAGGAGGAGGCGCGACACGTCAACAGGCATTAGGACAGAAACAAATTTCTTGTTATCAGCAAACAGATCCTTAGGAGTTTCTCGCGTTGGCAGAGCTCACCAAAAGTGGATAAAACGAAATCGGTGACAAACTTTGCATACGGAGACAGGAGGCTCAAGGTTGACCTCGTTTGTGCACGCCGCCGAAATCGAAAAGCCTTATGTGATTCTAGTGTTGGATTTTGGCGGCTATCTGTGTAACCACAGATATCACTGACAAGACCGCCAAGAATATATTGGTACTGGGTAGGCTAACTTCGCGGCTTTCAGCTCCGAGTTCGCCCAAGCTCAAGGAATCTTGGGAATTTGGTTCTCTTGTAAGAACGGATTTTCTTTTGGCTCCTTGAAGCAGTTGCATACTACAACGGATTGAAGTTCTTACGATAAATTATAAAAGCCTCCGCGTACTCTTACCACTGATTCGAGACCAAACATCGTGGGATTACCGAGTTACGCTTCTGGTCTCGTCGGTCCTTCCATTTTTTTCGGCCAGTGTCTGGGCAACTAGCAGAATCGAAGGGCCTTACCGACTAAATAATAATCAATCGAGGGCTTCGAATCAATACGTGATCTCGATAAACTTCTATAGAAAAATATAGAAAAAAGAAGTAAGGAGACGGCGTCGGTACGAGTTCTCCCCATCGCACCTTGCGTGTTCGCTAGCCCCTACCTGAGCCACGCTTCGCTCCAGCATACCAGGCAACCAGACTAAAACCTTGTATGCATACAACTTGTCAAGAAACCTTAGAATCGCGTAAAGGCCACTTGGGGTCTGACTATCCCCGATACTAAATGGGCCTAACATGCCACGAGACTGCTCTGCATTCGTGGGGTTTCTAGGGCCGACGAATATAAAGCTGAATGACCACATAAAAGAAACGACTTGTAGCGCAAATACATGGTCAATACCAGCGCTCTATTCAACCATGTTACCATTGGGCCCTGTATCTCTATATGCTCTAGGGTACATGACCTGGTACAGCGGCTCGACGGGTGGAGCAGGTGCTTCGGTCGCAATATCAGCGGGATATCAGGTCTCCACATTTTTGAAGCTACTGAGTGTTAGGAGAGCGGGATGTAACGGCTCATTTGCCTGCCGCTTGCTCTTTGCCGCGAGGAGTAAATTATCGTTACAATCCGCCGTCCCACTTTCAGATCGTTCTCGTTTTCGCGAATACACGACAGAGACCTCGATGATTCCTGGTGTTTCCTGGGGCTCTTTCTGGGGTATCCATTACCCCGCTCATCCACTCAATCTGGGAAGTATCCATGGCTCGCCGCTCAAAGCGAATAGCGCATCTGCGCTTGTAATGGAGATGCGTATAGAGAAACTTGGACACTCCTAACTGACTAGAGCTGATCTCACATCTCTTAGATTTTATTCGATAGTTACGCCAAGCCAACACACAAAATAACACACGTTCCGTCCGAAAACAGCATGACCACGATGCGCGTGCGCACGGCTGAAGACCCAAATTTATGGGGGGAAAAAGCTTTTGTTGAAAGTTACACATTGTAGAACTGGAAAGCGCCAGTAATTGCGAAATCTGTTCTGATGCAATTAGATTACTTAATATTGTTAAGTAAATCTAGCAAAAAAATGCGTGAAGGAATACGAGCCTGGCACAAAATACAATTTGGGGATACTTCTGTAAATTGGAAGAGTTATATAACGGTTAAATGAATGTATACAGATGTATATGTGCATAACTGCGACGGATTTAGTCCTCCATTACTAGACATAGAAACACACAATTATCAAGACTTGCTGACTCCGGCATCCTGAGCTCCATAACTCTGGAACTTTAAGTGTTGCCAAACTTGGCAAAGCGGTGTTTTTGAAAGACAAACTTTCGACTAAACACCGGATCGCCGGAACGACGCAAAGCCTATTTGTGTGGTTGAAGGTTTGGAAACAAAAAAAAATAAAATAAAAAAAAATAAAGTATTGACAAGAAGGGGATTCGAACCCCTGCGGGCTAAGCCCATGAGAACACACTGTCTGAGCCAGTGAAGCTTTCGCTTGAGTCACACGCCATAACCACTCGGCCATCTTGCCTGTGTTGATATCTGAATGATAAAATAGGCGGTACTCAAACAATTTTGCATTTGCAACACGGTGAAGATGTCAACCTCAATCTCGGGCCAAACTTCCTCGAAACCACCTTCGAAATCCAACACGGCACAACACAACTGTCTATAAGCAAATCCCGCCAAGTAAATAACCTTCTTAACAACAATAGTTATAGGGTTTCCCTCACCAAGTCGAAAGTACTACGGTTGTTAGTACTCTGGGAGAATATTAATAGGCGAGCATACAAGATGTGCGCAAACGGGGGCCGAATCGATCGGATTGCGAATCGCTAAACACAGGCCTGAAAGCGACTGACTGAGGAGCCGCTGCCTTTCCCAAACTTTCGTTTCCGAATAGAAGAGTTATGTTTTTTTCTTGCAGGAACTAAAATTAGGTCTCAAGTGGTCGAGTCCAGTTGGTTCTGCATAGACAGATGTGCAGAAGTAGCATCTTGGTCCTTACGTTTAGAACATTAAAATATTTCTAGGCAACTGCTTCCGTATTATATTATCTAGTTCAACGATAATTCAGAAGTCTCAATTTTGGACATGTTAGATTGGCGTCTTGGAAAGAATTGGTGGTGTTGTAGTAATCTTGAGCTCTCCACGGGACAGGAGGCCGGGAGTCAGGACTCATCACCTTTGAGAGGCT
This sequence comes from Orbilia blumenaviensis, assembly GCA_036872755.1. Classification (NCBI taxonomy): domain Eukaryota; kingdom Fungi; phylum Ascomycota; class Orbiliomycetes; order Orbiliales; family Orbiliaceae; genus Orbilia; species Orbilia blumenaviensis. The sequence goes on from JAVHNS010000015.1 coordinate 832,541, forward strand.
GCTTTACGAGGCTGGTGCTAATCCCGGATAGGTCTTAGACTAGTCCCCTATGCTATGAAGGCACCGGAGCCGCCTTATAAGGAACCGTAATTTTCAGATCCCAGAGAACTATGCATATACCGAGGCCATTTGTGCAGTGTCACGTGATTGATTTGGGCTTTCAATGATTGGTCCCTTTAAAAGGATCCATGATTCTGCAGATCTGGTAACGAGCATATCTTACCCCCACATACCGAATAAAGCAGTGTCCCGCTGACCACCCCGCCTCTTAGCTTCCGATACAAGGGCCTCTTAAGCTTTTCTTAACGACGATCTCCGTCCGATAGTTAAAGTTATTACTCTATGTGTAAAGTTCAGCGTATTTGACCGCTTAACTTGAGTAGAATCTTGGCGTTTCTGCGAGCAAGTCTGGTGGAACAAATGTGGTCACTATACCAAATAGTTTGCTTCATCTTGAACGCAATCATTAATGAATTTCTCTTTCGTGAGTACCGCGCTCTCAAACCTAAATCCGAGTGTTCTGACACTAGCCGCCGCTATGACCAGAAATAGGGAGGACCATTCGAGCTCCAGCCCCACACGAACGGCTCGATGAGTCTTCTCAACTTCCTCAGCAAGTTGAGGTTCAAGATGCTTCTCAAGTTTCTCAGAAAATTGAGGTTGAAGATGCTTCTCTCTTCTCTAATGACGACTACCAGATAGGCTGGATCTCAGCCCTGCCCTTGGAACTCGCCGCCGCGAAAGGAATGCTGGATGAGGAGCACGGGAACCCACAAACCTTGCCAAGGAAAGGAGATAATAACACCTACGTGCTTGGGCGTATAAAACAACACAATATTGTTATAGCATGTCTTCCCAAGGGAGAGATCGGGGCAAGCTCTGCCGCCTTGGTTGCCAATGACATGCTGGCTAGCTTCCCGAATATTCGGATTGGTTTAATGGTTGGAATTGGGGCAGGTATTCCGGACTGCGATGAGAATGAAAATGATATCCATCTCGGCGATGTGGTGATTAGCAGCGATAAGAAAACAGGCGGCGTTTTTGCATATAACTTCGGGAAACGGCTTGCAGATGGGTCATTCGAGGTGGCATATCACCTTAACCAACCCCCACGGGTGCTGCGCACTGCGCTTGCTAATCTAGAAGCAAGGCACGAGTCGCAGGACAATCTCATACCCAAGTATATTAAAGAGATGCTTGAAAAGTTTTCCGAGAACAAGAGAGCACAGTGGACCTATCCTGGGTCAAACATGGATGTTCTTTTCTCTGCAGACTATCTTCATCAAGGTGGTAAAACCTGCAAAGACTGTGATCCCGGAAAAACTATCCGAAGAAATTCCCAATCTCGGACCGGTAGCACCCCCGTCGTTCACTATGGGATTATCGCAACTGGATCGGAGGTTGTCAAGCACGCGCTGACAAGGAATCAAATTAGAAAAGATCATAATGCCATATGTCTTGAAATGGAAGCAGCCGGCTTAATGAATAACTTCCCATGTATCGTTATACGAGGGATTTCAGACTACGCAGATTCACATAAAAATGACCAATGGCATCGATATGCAGCTGCCAGCGCGGCTGCATGTGCAAAAGAGTTGTTGGATTTTGTTCATCCGTTGGAAGTTCAGAATAATCCAAAGGCAGCGGAAGTGCTTGGTCATCTACGCTTTAGTAAGTTTATTCCTTGTGTCCAGGTAGAATACTCGCTAAGATATTTTATAGTCGAACGGAAAATAAACGAAGTTAGCACTGGAATGACAAGGCTTCAGTTAGAGGCGCAAAATGAGAAAATTAAGAAGTGGCTTTCACCTCCCGACCCAGAAACCAATTTGATGCAAGCTTTAGAAGCCCACTATGAGGGTACGGGTTCATGGTTTCTTCATGGGAAACAGTTTGAAACATGGAAATCTGGAGACAATTGCAAGCTATGGATACGCGGTATACCTGGCACGGGCAAAACTATACTGAGCGCCAAAATCATCCATAGCCTGTTTCTAGAACAAAAAAGCGACGACCAAACCTACACTCTATATTTCTTTTTCGATACCCGCGATTCCGAGAAACAAACGCTTAAGAGCTTACTTCAGTCTCTTATATTTCAGCTCTACCGAGTGTGCGACAAATCTAAAGTTTTCCTGAACGCAGTTTTCTCTGAAAAGTATGAAAGTCGTGCCAGGCTTCCTTCAGTAGAAGACTTAGTGAAGATATTTTTAAACATGATGCGCTCAGCTAGACAAAATATCAAGATTATCCTTGATGCTTTAGACGAATCTAGCACTCAAGACGCGCTGCTCGACTTCACCCGGTCTCTCAGTCAAAAGTTTGAAAAAATTAGCTTTCTAGTCACTAGCCGTGATGAGTCGCTGATCGAGATGCAGATGAGAGATTGGCTTAATGAAAGGGACTTCGTCACAATAGAGAAGGATATCGTCAACATTGATATTATTGCATATACCAAATATGTCTTGAAAGAGGATCGTGGTTTCAAGAGGTGGAGCAAATTTCCAGACTCCATCCTGAAAATGGAAAAGAAAATCCTCGAAAACGCTGACGGAATGTGAGTCTTCGAAATGTTGTTTTTACTTGCCTAGTATCTGGTATTAGCTGACAATCGTGATATATATAGGTTTCGACTTGCTGCTTGTCAACTAGACGTTCTTAAAACCTGCGTCGACCTTGGACAAGTAGAGGACGAGCTTAAACGATTGCCAACAACACTAAAGGGTGTCTATGAGAGGATTCTACAGAACATTGGGGATCAACATCACTCTAGAGTGGTGCGGATTTTACAATTTCTCGTCTACAGCCGACGGCCTCTACAAATCGAAGAACTAATTGACGCAGCCGCCGTTGACTTGTCCAGACAGCCAGCCTTTGAGTCCGAACGCAGAATGCCTGATCCTCAAGGTATCTTAGAAATATGCCCGAGTCTGCTCACTCGAGCGTTGAGAGTGGACGAGAAAGACAACAACAACATAATTGTAACAATTGAATTGGCCCATGCGACAGTGAAAGAGTTCCTTAGGTCCCTGGAACAAACAAATATATTCTACGAAATTGCAGATTCATCGAAAGCTCAGGGGGTTATTGCCATGGTGTGCCTAGCTTACCTCACCTACCTCAGTGAGGGTAAACCTCGCGATGTCATCCGAGCTAACTTCCCACTTGCCCTGTTCTCGTCCCGGTACTGGCTAGAATATGCAAGTAACTCCGACCAAAGCCCTACTGTCAGCGAGGCGGCCATAAGATTTCTTTCGAGCGAAACCACCAGGGAGTTATGGGGCGCCCTCTATAACCCAGATCGCCCTTGGGAAGAGCTTCCGGCGGAATTTTCGATGGCTTCTCCACTGTACTATGCTTCCCTGGCGGGTCTCACACATACGATCGCCATATTGCTCCGATCTGGAGCAGACACAGCTGCTCCTGGGGGAGAGTACGGCTACCCGCTTCAAGCAGCTTCAGTCGGAGGGCATTGGGAGGCCGTAAAGTTGCTCCTAGACCATGGATCTCGCCTTGAAGCTATAGGAGGATTGCTCGGCCATGCGCTACAGGCTGCTTCGATGAGGGGGAACGAAAAAGTGGTGAGTCTGCTGTTGGAAAAAGGTGCAGACATTGATGCTCAGGGTGGAAAATATGGCAATGCTCTTCAAGCAGCCTCGGCGCGTGGCCACGACCAGGCTGTCAGATTACTCCTTGCGGGTGGAGCCGACCCCAATGCACGGGGGGGAAAGTATACAAATGCATTGTATGCAGCGTCCTTGCGAGGTTATCCACAAGTCGTCAGATTGCTTATCGAAGGAGGGGTTAAATGTAACACCAAAGATGGAAGATATGGTAGTGCACTTCAAGCGGCCGCTGTGGGAGGCCACGTTGAAATTGTTATGCTCCTGCTCCAGAACAGAGCCGATGTTAACAAAAGGTGTGGAATTTATGGGAGCGCGTTGCAGGCAGCTTCAGTGCGCGGATACGGTCGTATTGCAAGGCTTTTACTCGAAAATAAGGCCGATGTTAATGTACAAGGCGGACTTTTCCACACCTCGCTCCAAGCAGCGTCGGCTCGAAGAGATAAACATCTTGTGGAATTGCTACTTGCCAATGGTGCCAACCCCAATTGCCCAGGGGGCTACTACGGTAATGCACTGCAGGCAGCTTCAGCCCAAGGTCATGCCGGAATAGTAGCGCTTCTAATCGCAGCAGGTGCAGATGTAAATGCACGAATTGGAGATAGCTGGTCTTGGAACCTCAGGCACATAAACAGTCGAGGCGGTAGCGCTTCGAGCGCAGAGTTCGAAAATATGCTGATGAAAAGTGCCACCGAGAGCGACTTAAACTTGGCCCAGCACGGGTTAAATAAGTCTATTAGTCTGCAAGAAGAGGACTTTAAAAATTACAGCGACCTAGTATCCGGTTTGCTCACAGAGCCACGCAAGAGAGTGATTCGGGAGAATTTACCCGAAATTGACCCAACGCCACTGTCTGGCTATGAGACTGAGGAAGAAACGTTGCTCAGAAAACTCAAGGGAAAAACATTGCGAGACAAATTCAACGATACCGCGCTTCAAGCGGCGTCGACTCAAGGTCATAATGAGGTTGTGAGAGTGCTCCTTGAAGCTGGTGCAAAGCCAAATACCCCATGTGAGTTTTACGGCACTGCCCTTCAGGCAGCTTCAGCGCAGGGCCAGGAGTTAGTGGTAAAACTATTACTTCAATACGGGGCGGACCCCAATATTCGAGGTGGTTTCTACGGGACTGCACTTGGGGCAGCCTCTGCTCGGGGTCACCACACAATAGTTGGTCTGCTGCTAAGTCAAGGGGCTGATTCTACAGCATCTCAGGGGATATTAAAGGGCCCACTTTATTCAGCGTCCTTCCAGGGGTATAGTGTCATCATTCAGCAGCTTCTTGAAAACATGCCCTACGCGAGTATCATGGATAAAAGCCGCCAGAGCGCGCTGTAAGCAGCTGCGGCAGGGGGTCACGAGCAAGTGATAAAGGTCTTATTGAGCCAAAGCGGTTCGGTGGACATGCACGGTAAAGAATATGCCGGAGCTCTCCAAGGTGCTCTTCAGGGTGGGCACAAGCGTATTGCAAAGCTGCTACTGGAAAGAGGGGCAAACGTTGACATGCAATTTAAGACTCGCAATCTACTCCCGACTGCTTCAAAATTAGGTGGCCGGCATATGGTAGACGCACTACTAGAAGTCGTTCCAGATATTAATGTATTGGACGACGATTATGGCACAGCTCTAATAGCAGCCGTAAAGAACGGAGATCGAGAGATTGTAAACCTGCTGTTGGATAGCGGTGCGAATATCAATATGGTGCACGGCCTTCACGGCACGGCTCTAATAGCAGCCGCGAAGAACGGAAATCTGCAGCTTGTAGGCCTGCTCTTGGATAGCGGCGCAGATATCAATGCGGTGGACGGCCGTCATGGCACGGCTCTAATAGCAGCTATAAAGAACGGAGATCGAGAGCTTGTGAACCTGCTGTTGGATAGCGGTGCGAATATCAATTTGGTGGATGGCGATTATGGCACGGCTCTAATAGCAGCTGTAAATAACGAAGATCTGCAGCTTGTGGGCCTACTGTTGGATAGCGGTGCGAATATAAATATGGTTTGGTTGGGTAAGAGTGCATTGTCGGCCGCTGCATTCAATGGTCATGAACAATTGGTTCGACTCTTGTTCTACCACGGCGCTGATGTCAACCCGAATGGGGAATACGATAGTGCAATCATCTGCGCCGCCGGTCAAGGTTACCAGAAAATAGTACAGTTTCTTATTGGCATTGGCGCGGACGTAAATTTCGGTGGCTATCGATATGTTTCGGCGCTAACCGCCGCGAGCCAACACGGCTACCTAGAAATAGTGAAGATGCTTCTCAAAGCAGGGGCCGACATCAGCCAATGTGCGCTCCACGTTGCCGCAGCATCTGGCCATGAGAAAATAGTACAGTTACTACTCGAACGTGGAGCTGAAGTGAATAATAAAATTTACCCATACGCACAGAACGGGGGTAACGCACTTGTAGCAGCTTCAAGGAGAGGCGATGAAAACATCATGAGACTCCTATTACGGGCTGGCGCGGATGTAAATTTCCGCGGACGTTTGGGGGGTGTAGATTGCCGCGGACGGTTGGGGTGCGATGTAGATTTCCGCGAGTGGTCGGAGCGGGATGCATTGTATTGGGCGGTGTGGGGGAACCATGTGGCGGCTGTGAGGCTGCTGCTTGAATGGGGAGCGGACGCAAACCAAGAATACGACGAAGACGAATACGACAAAGGGGATTTTTTCATGCAATTCAAAAAAACTCTCAGCATACTGCAGCATGCTTGTGAAGGCGGCTCTGAGCAAATTGTGAAAATGCTGCTGGATCACGGGGCGAAGGATGATTCTAAAAAGGAAGGATCCTACGCTCCTGCGCTCCGTACAGCTCTCAGAACAGGCCATGAGCACGTGGTAAAGCTTCTTCTAGACGCGGAAGCGGATGTAAAAGTGCGGAGACGAAATTGGGAGCTCGCACTTATGCTGGCTTGCAATAAGGGTATAGAAAAGATCGTTGAGTTACTTTTGAATCGAGAGATTGATTGGGATGCAAAATTGGGGTTGTACAATACAGCGCTTCAGGAAGCAGCGAGACGTGGCCACGAGCGCGTGGTGAAGATCCTGCTGGATGCGGGAGCGGACGCAGACGTGCGAACAGAAACAGGCGAAGACATCCTTCAAATAGCGTGCGGGAATGGTACGGAGAATCTTGTTAGATTGCTCTTAGCCCGAGGGATTAGCGAGAATACGAAAAGCGGGTCTTACAGCAGAGCACTCTGGGCGGCAGTGATCAACTGCCACGAGCGGGTGGTAGAGCTACTGCTCAATAGTGATCCCACTTCCAACGAGCAAATTTTTTGCAGCTCACTACTTGAGGCTCCACGCGCAGTACACAAGCGTATCGTGGTGCCACGATGCAAACTGGCTGACAGAGTGACAGAAAATGCCAAGACAGGATATGAAAATGTGCTCGAGGAAGCCGCCGCGTATGGTTGTGAGAAGATAGTTGCATTGCTTATCAGACAAGATATCGATTCCGGCGTGCGGATGCAAAGTTATGAAGCTGCAATAATTGAAGCCGCCGGCTACGGCCATGAGTCGATAGTCTCAGCTCTGCTCGACGCTGCCGAGGCGAGCATGGCCTCCACTAACCACTACGGCGCACTCCAGGCTGCTGCCTATATGGGACACGAAGGAACAGTTCAAGTATTGCTTGAGAGAGGCGTCAGCGTAAATCAAACGCCCTCGAGCGGTCCTACCCCGCTCCAGCTAGCTTTAGAGCGGGGTCACGGGCGGGTTATGATGCTTCTAGTTAAGGCAGGTGCCTACGTTAATACGGAGTCTCAGGGAGTTGACAGCGTAGATAAAACACCCTCGAGCGGTCTTACCCCGCTCCAGCTAGCTTTGGGGCGGCGTCGCGAGCGGCTTATGATGCTTCTAGTTAAGGCAAATGTCAACGTTGATACGGAGTCCCAGGGAGTTGACAGCGTGCTCCGAATGGCGGTGCGACGGGGCTACGAAGAAATAGTAGCGTCCACCTTAAATGGAAACCCTCATATCAAACTACCGAGCGATGGGTCTAACAGCATGTTCCAGATGACGAAGGAAGATCTTTACGGTGGTCAGTACGACGGAGACGAAGTCAGAGAGGCAAACACCAATCTACTACGTGAGCAAAAATATGACAATGTGCTTGAAATTGCTGTGAAGTACGGCTACAGTGGCATAATCGAACATATATTAAACTGGGCCAAAGCCAGCAAACAAGAAATGCGTCTTGGGAACGCTCTCGTCTATGCTTCATTGCGCGGTGACAGACGGGTAGTAAAGAAACTTATCGACGCCGGCGCAAATGTCAACGCTAAAATCCGCAAGCACGGAACCGCGTTAACTACGGCCATAATGCATGGTCACGCGCAGGTCGCAGAGACGCTGGTTCAAGCAGGCGCTAATGTCAATGGAGAAGGATGTCTCGGAACGCCCCTCGAGGTGGTAGTGCGTGAAGGCCGCCCAGTAATAGCAGCACTCCTTCTAGCTAATGGTGCGAATATCAACGCCGAAAAATACCGAGGCTCTTTGCTTCAGAGAGCTGCAAGTGGGGGCTTCGACCGAGTAGTGGCAGTGCTATTAAACTACTATGATCAGAAAATCGTCCCCGCTGAAAATGATATCTACCCTTTCTGCGATGCCGTCTCAAGCGGCCATTTACGGGTCGTTAGGCTCCTCCTGGATCATGCCGATTCCAAAACGAAAGCATGCTGGCTTGACACCGCAGCGGGCGTGGGGAATGTACGGATGGTTAAACTGTTGTTAAGTCGAGGCGCTGAGGTCAATTTGCAATGGCGTGAGGGTTCTAGCGTCCTTCTATCTGCAATGAAGGGAAAACATGAGAGGGTAGTGAAATTGTTACTGAGCGCAGGTGTAAACGTGCACTCGCAATGCGGAGAGTACTGTAACGCATTCCTAGCGGCAGAAGGTCTCCGGCGGAATGATGAGGATTCTGACTCCAAACCTAGCAAGAACTCATCCGCTCTGAGAGATGCCTACCACCGAAGATTGCTAGAAATGTTCCATGCTGCGAGTCGGGATCTCTATGCTCAAGACGAAGAACCCAGCCCCATTTCTCCAGGGTACGTTGGCAGTCAGCCCATGAAACAAACATGATAATTATCCCATTGATGCACTTGCAGTGTGCTGGTTCTTTTGGGTTTTTCTAGATGAGGTCTATTTCAATTAATATATTAACTAGCTTAGATAATAACCGCCGAGATTCCAGAACTTCACCTCATGGCTCCCTCATGAACTAAATAGTTCAAGTCTGTCTTTACGCACAGAACTTTAGGCGTAGGTAGGATTTGTGACCCGCACAAATAAAATTGCCATTTTACACTTTGTTGGTCTATGTTGCACATGGGACTGCTACGCCAACCACTATAACCGAACTATAGAGGGAAAACTATGGGCCTCGAATCGCCGATTCTACCAGGATCTCCGCCGTGTAACCATGGATGTGACCATGAAAAGTTTGTACTGGTGGTATAAAACCAAGATTAGTTGTTCAATATATTGGAGAATTCTTAAAGCCGCCTGCTCTTGGTTCGTTGGATGTATTTTGGGTAAATTAGGTGACTTCTAGGCCCCAATCTAAAATTTCATAATGGTGTAAATACATTGCCACGAATGGCTTGCTACTGCGATATGGAGCTCAAACATGGCCTATGAACTGGATCGGGCTATTCGCGACAAAACGGCATCAGTAACGAGGCTAGGATATTTACCTTCTGTAGCCCTTTAGCTTATCGATACGCAAGAGCTAATGCCGGTATATAACACGTAATCACCTGTCGTATTCTCTAGACTGGTATGTATTGTCTGTTGTAATGGGATGGCCCTCGGAGGCCCAGTTGGCTGGAGATTAACGTGCTCCAACAAGTTCAAAATCTTGGAAGCGATAGATGAGAGTGTGAAGGCATATGGGTAATTATTTAGCTGTAGATATCTACTGTACTACAAAGCGTCAGGGCAATAAGCTTTCTGTGTATCAAGGAAGAGGCCGCCGAGCTTGAAGGCCGTTTCACATGGCCTGTCTAGTATACCTCTATTATTAGTATTGCTCTGAGCTCCTTCGTAGCATAGACTTAAGTAGATCATACTTTCATAATTAACTCCTATAAAGGCAGGTCCATCATACATAGTGCACTCGTGACGCTGTCCTGAAATCTCTGGTTTGAATCGCTCCATAATTTCCGGATGAGTTGTTGCGATCCAACAACTACTAGATCTGGAACGCTTTTTCCGGAGTGAAGATTCTGGCGCTATCCCTGGTGGGTCCGGGGTTACCACAGCAATGCTTGAATTTGGCTGTTCGCGTCGTGACTCGGAAAGCGGAGCCGGAATGATAGTAGTCATCTTGAGACTTCTTACTTTGTCAATAAGTTGCCGAAGGGAGCCATGCCATGTTCTGGGCGTAGAATCGCTGCCCTGTACTAAAGGCCATAATTCCATTCGCTTTATTGACTCGCATAACGACCCGAGTGCGATATTCCGACAGTTTTTATCCCGGCACAACGTTTCTTCATCTGTGTGATCTTGACATACATTGCTGACCATGGCAGTAAATTCCCGCAGGCGTTTAATGATATCGTTGACTGCCAGGTCCCGTTTGCTCATGATTGAATCTATTATATCAGTTAAGGGGAGTATATGTGCCAATGAAAGTCACCACTCACTAATTATGGCTTGAGGGAGTATTTCGCAGCTAACCGTATAGGATTCTGGGTCTCTGTGTCGAATGAAATAAGACTTGCAGGAGCTCAGAGAGCCTGATTCTTGAAAAAGGGATAGCTTCAATGCATCTATTTTTGGATGAGTGTAGCTCCCTTGAGTAGCAATAAACAACCAATCTTCATATCCGGGCGATTCCGCCGCTCTAATCAAATTATTAAACCAAACTTCTTTCCACAATTTCAGTGCTGACCAGCAGTTGTATTTATCACAAACTATGGCCATCTTCCGTAGTTGTGGGTATGTTAGAACTTTAGGGACGTCGTCCTGTTGAAAGTGGAAAATCTTGAAAAGGAAGGTCAAGCATTCAACATCGTCATCTTCCAGATTCAGGAGAGGATATTCGATGCCGTCAATTTTCACCTTCGTAAGGTCAGCAAATCCCCTTGGTCTCACTAACTTCGCCCATACCTCCGATACTAATTGCAAGACTGACGATGAAACGAGGTATTGCGCTCCGCACTCTGAGTTCACTAACTCGACGACGAGATCGCAAGCCCCGCCAAACGACATCAAAGGTTGAAGTTTTAGAGAATTGTTCGTAGTCTCAGTTTTGATCTCTAATGCTCTTGGGGGGACTACATAGAAAGGACCTTCATGCTGGGAAGCGGCTCCAGAATCCAGAGGCGAGGAAATATATTCGGACGGATCCATGCTTTAGTGCTGGATTATATCTTTTGTGGATGGTCTGCTGTGATAAGCTGTCGTAGCTTTAGTATTTTAAAAAAGAATACAGGATGATCTTCGGATGGTATTGGCCCTGACTATCCTAGAAGACGATCCCGACGATGAAACATACGTAACAGGCAGTTAAAGACAAGACTTTATCAATTACCCCGCGTTTCTTCGTGAATATGGTGCATTTTTCATTTATCCCCATTACAGAATATACGCAATCAGTACCACATTTACGCAAAGCAAACCTTGCATTTCAGTATTTCACTGTATCAGCATGCAAACGCGTTGACGTCATTGACGAATGAAGAGTTGTGTCGGAATCCCGTAGCTGTCGTGATGTAGCTAGGTATATAGGCGGATGTTACCGCGGTGTTGCGATGATGCAAACTGATAATGACCTGCTGCCCGACAGGTAGCTATTAATATTTTGAAGTTTTGTGTCGTGGACAATAACATTTGACACTTAAGTCGGGTAACAAGCCGCCGGAAGAGGTAGATTCCCCCATTAGCATGGATCTACACCTATGTATATACTTGTATATGTAGAGAGAGAGAAAAGCTGCTTCCGGTTGGACGTTTATATTATAGCTCGTATGTATCTATGCGCTCGTGTGCATATGGCTTCTTCAATGTATACCTATGCAGAGAATTATGACAGCCTACAAATAATTTTGCACCAAAATCTGAGAATAGGAACTATCGACCAGATCGCTCCCCATAGAGTTTTCTTCACTCTTACTATACATAGTGTATAGTAAAGGTTCTTGTCATATTAAAATTAGGGGTAGGGTCAGGGAATGGCCGTTGGTTGTAATTAAAAATACTGTGAACTACAGTAGTATACTGGGTCTCAAACGGGAACCCTGACGTCACTTAGATCACCTGAATACACGAAATAAACAGAAATTTTAATTTGGAATAATTAGGTACTTTCTCAGTATAAAAGAAATCAGAGATTGGCACACAGGCAGCGTCGATTCTAACGCACAGTCGATCTGCAGCCCTCAGCAAGTGGTGGAGGGGCACAGGCCGCAGCTCATCAAAATTGGTACATTAAGTAGGCCGCTCATTTGATACATTAACTTTTTGCTTTCAAGCTAGGTACCTAGAGATATAAGGCGGATTTACATCTGGGAGCTCTAGAAAGTCTGGAGAACACTCTCGTTTCCTACCGGTCTTCAACTCCCCTTCGTTGCCCCTCCATCTCCAGCTAAAAACCAATCTCAACCCCCACCTTCCCTCTCCTTTCTCATGCCCTCATAACCTTTGCTCTCGTCTATTTTGTCTCAACAAACGTACCGAACCGCCGCTAGATTCACCCTCAGCCGAAATAATTACGATACTAAATTCATATAATATTCGATAATTAGGGCGAGTTCGCTATTACATAGGGGTGGTCCTGATTAAGGCCTACTCCCTCGACCAAGGCTATACTTAATCTTAGTCTTACCTAGATTTCAACGATATACTCGACACCATTATCATCGCTTTCTCTCGCGTTCGTCATGCAAAATCGCCGTCTAACCATAGTAAAGGTACCCGAAGTAGAAGGTTCTCCAAGCCCAGCCCTACTATTTCAACACGTTCAAGGTTCATCGACCTACACGCTAAATCCTGCCAGGGATTGGAAGATTCAGTCAGCTAGACAAACGTGGAGTATAAAAGTCTTTGTTGTTACAAAATATTTCGCGAGCGATGATACCGATGCACAAAGGGATTTCAAGGAGTTCGCAAGGACAATGAGGAATCTCTTAAGCCTACCTGATACAAACCCGATTTAATGTGCACTCCTAGATGAAAGTTACGCTGATTCCTGCTAGATAAATGCTTCGTGAAACCTCTTAGAAAGATCCGGTTAGATAGACATCGCGTCTATACTAGATTTTTGTCATCCAGAGGGTCTTTTAAGACTAAAAGTTGTGGGAGAAGGAATTGTTGGAAATTTTGGCGGCATTTGATGCGAGATCCATCACAACCAGCCAAAAGAGCGAAAAAATAAAGCCTATTTTTACTTAGAAATCCTTCCTCGAAATGCGCAGAATAGTAGGAGGCGCCGATAAACCTCCTATCACCCTCCCAGATATATTTGCTGTGCTAGAGCAACGAAAGCGGGACTATGCTAATCTCGCGAGGGACATTGGTCTCTCGACCCTTTTTGCGGTCCTATGCATACATTGTGGGCGTATATTCTGTACCATATTTTATGGTATAGACTAAGAGACCAGTGTTGGATCTCGGGATACCCTGTAAGCTACACTGTACGGGAAATACTCTGCTATATTCTATTGTTAAGTTTTAGATCCGAAGGCCTGAAAAATGGTTCCCATAACTAGGTAGACGGACCTAAATTTGCATCGAAAGCTTTTTCTTAAGTGATATACCGCTGTACTAGAAATCATAGGTTATGACTTATGGCTGTCCTCTATTTGTATCAGGCACATCAGAACCGATGTATTTACCACGGTTAAGTTTAACTACGCAGTCGATCTACGCCTAAAAGTTTGGCATTGGACAACAACTTGTGAAATAAATATCGTGCCTAATACGGGACTGATCATGGCCGGGGTTCTCTGATTCCCTTAGCTAACTATAGATGCGTATCTGCCTGATTAGTAAACTCGTCTTGCCGAATCAAATAGATGGCAAAACTATCGAGGCAAGTTCGTTTTGCATGCCTGAAAGCTACATTACTATAGATATACTAAAAACTCGCGCTAGTAAGCGGCTTACATGGCTCTTCAGTTTTTAGGATGTACGCCTCTTCGTCTCTCGAGATGAGTCCAGACCTATATATACTGGCTCTTCTAATGAAACCTCTTTTTTAAACCAATCGGGCCACATATCTGACGTTATACCATTAAAGACAACCTTTGAAGCACCGCGGGCTCTGCGGTATGAATTTTCGTAAAGCGTCTGTAAAGGGTCTTCGTAGCCCAGTCCTATGAATGTTGCTAATACTCCTGCCACCACAGGGGTCGCTATTAATAAACTTTTGGTTAGCTACTTTCCCTATCTATGCAATCATACATCATAAAGAACTGCACGCTACCAGCAAGTGTGTCGGTTTTTTCTACAGACTCAAATGCACAGTTAGGGAAGACCTTTACCTAGAGAACTACCCTTTTCATAACTGAGATGGCCATTACGTCCGTGACGGTCTGTGGCCACTTTAACTGTTCCAGGGGCCGCTATAGAAGTGAATTCAGCCGGCGGATGGAAGTCTTGCCCGGTTTTCATATCCATGGGATTCACAACTATATAGTTATCCAGATCGATTTGGCCCCCTAGCTCCTCGGCTGTCAGGATCTTTAACGAATTCGGGTAATCGCCTTCGTCAAAATCGTATCCGTCGGAATTATACTAGGTGACGAAGTGTTCCGTAGGAGCAAGTAGGTGAGTTAGCCCAGCTCATATTTACACGGGTTCCAAAACTTTGGTTGTTTTTTACCACTGGTTCCGCGGCTGAAACTATGTACACTCCTTCTTTGAAAAGTAGATGTACAATTTTCGCCAACTGGGCGATATGCAGATCCCAAAACGAGTTCGTCATAACAGGCTCTCCTGTACCAGCATCCCAGCGGTGTTCTTTAAATTTAGTGTTCCTAAGATCTTGGTAATACCCCGACGCCATGACTATGACTGAGCGCGTTATGTCGTTTCGAGCCGACCGATCCCGTACGTGATTATACACTTTAAGTAGCGCATCGAGCATGCTCCACCCATCGTATCTGGCACGGCTCGTCGATACGTTCTTCACGATAACAATATCAGTGTCGCGAGCGACACCAACAGTTTTACCAATAATCTTAGAAGTTACAGATGTTCCATGGTGACCGGGGTAGTAAGGGCCTGTGGCCCCCATAACAATATCGGGGGCTTGTCTTGCGGATGCATCTGTGTCATCCCTCTCACTAGCCGCACCAGGTTCTGTGAATAACCAGTCGACGATTCTCTCGGATATTAGCTCCTGTGGCCTCATTAGCAAGGGATATTTTGGGAATAATACCTGGACACTACATATCTAGTGATATTGTGTAGCGCCTATGATGGCTCAAATGGGGGGCATTGTAGATACGTACTGGATGAGACAGGTCTGCACCTGAATCAATAACATAAGCAGTTACGCCTTTCCCTGCTTTCTTATATTTCCAATAATGGTTATTTAGATTGAGTAGAGAGTTGACGTTGCGCGGGGTGCTAATATAAAGTAAGTCTCTGTATACGGTCTCTTCGAAGTCAATTGAACTCGCAGTGAGCTCGGTATCCGGCTCATCTACGCTGTTATCATTCCCATCTACCCGCCTGCGAAGACTTCTCACTCTCAAGCCACTCCGCTGGTCATCTTCGTCGTCTTTCAATGCATCTCGCTTGCTGAGAGGGTTCCCAGCTTTCAATCCATCTTTATGTGCACGCCGCATTATTATAAATTGGCCATTTGGTAGCTGAAGGGGCTTTGGGATTGGGCCAGCAGAAAATTCATGTATCAATTGTTCCGTGCCCATATAATCCGCGATCTGATTGTTATGTTTACACTCTTTAGTTTAGTATCCATTCAACGAGACTGTTTCCACGATATATTGTGGTTGTAAAGCGAAGGTATTTATGCCTACTACTGAGCGAAACTCTCGCGCTAGAGCCTCCATCGCTGGCCCTGCAAGCTCATCCGATTCAACAAAAAATCCCCATGTGCCAGTATACTTGTTTCCCTGCTTATAGACATTAAATTGCTTCGGTGCAGAGGCTTCTTCGATAGCCCTTTTGTGAAATTTATCTAGTTCCACGTCATTTTGCCATTGATCTTTATCGACTAAAAACCACCAGCCCTTGAGAGTATGCTCAATACTGCCTACTTTATACTTCGGCCGGCTCCGCTGCTGTCCGTTATTTCCGTAGACGAGGGGTTCATTGAAAAAAGATAAGAGTATTGGAAATAGAGTAGCGAAGCGCAATGGATTCATATCTGTTCTCGCCGGTTGATATATGCGCTCAGTATCCGAATTCAAATCGAGCGTGAGTGTGCCGTGGAGCCTCCTGCGTTTAGTATAGTGACGCAAGTATTCGATTAATTGTTGACATGTCTTGGCTCTTAGATATGTCGATATTGGGTTACGATTTACTAGAATTTAGATACTATGCCTTAAGATGGAGTTTCTATATATCCTCCTACCCTGCACAGTTCTCTGGGCCCGCTCTGGGAGCCTGTAAAGTGGGGCCTATCGCTACATAACTAGTTTGAAGTGGTTCTCCTTTGATCGATCTCCTTTTCCCTATTAACCATCCCCTGTTGATTCCATCCGCCCCCGGACTGGGATGTTCTAAACACGCAAAAATAGTCACCCAGAGTTATCTTCAGAGCAATTCCTTCTCATCTGTAGTAGATCTTAGGCTACGAAACCATAAACAGTAACCTAACACAATATATTTACAGGCATTCGATAAAGGTCCTGGGAACAGTCATGATGATATGAAGTTAGTAGTGAGATACGCTTCTGAAACCAGCTGCCTCGTACAAGACGCTCGTAAACTTGCCATAATGAGTTTGTCCCAAGCTAAAGTCATTCTTGTAGCCGTGGGCCGTCATTTATGTGTCAAAGTTACCCTAGACCAGCAGGGGAGATTTTGTAAACAGGGAGCAGAGCCCGCAAATGACATCTTGAGTGATCCTTTGTCCCTCTCTACGGGGTGGACTCGACGGGCGAAAACAATTTCAGCTGTTTCGTGTTCTGCTTCGTTGAAGCTGGTTTACGAGACCAGCTGGTGCCTAGTTGGGGCAGTGTTATTAAGGAAATGGATCCAGACGTCCTAGGCCCCAGTACCTCATTTTGCGCGTAGAAATAGATTCGCCACATAGTGGAATAGATCGCTCGACTGATTAGAAAGCGGAAACTGGTTATTAACGGCCCCAAAATTGACACACACCAAGGCTATAGCGTTATCTGCTAGGAGGGTATCCTTGAGTCTAACAGCACTCAATCATACGGCAAAGCATTGAGACTGTACATGTACACCGCAGCTTGAAGCGCCCCGCAAATCACAACACCACTTTCCTGAACCCCCATTTTTGTGTTATAGGTGTCAATGTTGTACATGTGTGTGGCACACGGGAGTTCTGAGCCTCAGATATCACAAGGTTCCTTGTGTGGGTGAAAAGGATTAAGATTGCTTTGCATCCAAACTCTCGAGATAGGGAGCCCCGAGGTTTTTAGGCAGGTGTTATGCCAATTAATAAACACAGAACTATCTTGATAGCCGTGCCAAATTTAACGCTTGACCTCTCCCTCTAATCGTTTATCGGGTGATGAAATCTATAGATTGACGGGTGTCGAAACACAGCTATAGACAAGCTATATCAGACCATGTAAAATTTTTTGGCAATAACGTCTAAATTTATGCAGAGTTAGCAAAACTTGCAAAAAGATTTCCAAAATTTCGAAATTTCGAAATTTCGCAGTGGTTCCTGTGCATCCCAAGTATCTATATTTTTCATAAATCAAGAATTGATAGATTTAAGACGTGAGATCTGTTGATAACGAAAGCGTATTATGCCTGTGGTACCGGCAAAAGTCGAGATTGATTGCGTTTTTATCGCTTCCAGCAGACATAAGGTGTAACATATGGGACTTGAACTTGGACTGTTAAGTTTGTGCAGAAGCTTTGGGCGCGAGACCGTATTAAACTACTTAACTTAAAATAGCAATTATACATACAAAAGTGATCGGGTTAACCGATAGATAAAATGCTCATTATGATTAGGTATTCAAATCGTTTCGAGCACGCTACTGAAACTAAAACTTGTGAATAGGTGCATAGGTCTAAACAAGATGCATGAATAGATAACAATTAATTATTTACATATCGGATACAAGACATTATCGAGATTAAAGACCGCTTCTAGCGAGATAACAGACTACACCATCGAGACTACTGACCCTCTTTATAGCATTTCCTACACAAAGGGTTTCGTCGTTCTGGACTTTAAACTCGGCAGTCCACTCGATAAAGCTGCCTTCTTCAATGGTGGAATCATAGCTGAATTTCCATTCCTTCAAGTCTCCCTGCCGACATTCTTCCCCAATTGTCTTGTAAAGCTCTACTCCATTGTCAGCGTCTAAAAAGCCATACCCTGCGACTTTGAACGAGAAGTCGCTACTATTTTCTACGTTTGTGAAGCTACATTCTGCGACTCTTTCTTTTCTGGCTCTTGCACGGTTCCTTCGAGGGCGAATTATCCATAGTGCTCCGTCGCCCGCCGTCCGGCCGCCACCCTTCCATCCTAGAGGGTTATTATCTTTGTTATTCCCATCACAGCCATCTATAATTATGTCGCGGAGATGCTCCAGACACGAATTCTCAGTGGGTCGTATTTGTTGGCCCCATACTACACTTATCTCAACTTCGTTCAGCGTTCCCAGATAGCTTTCCATCCAAAATTCTCCATAGTCCGCTTGAAGCCTCAACTGTGGGCAAAACTTATTCTCTATTAAGTCTCGAATCGTTTGTGGGTTCAAATAACGGTTTTGCGTGAGCCCGTAGCAGTTACCCTGCTTCATACCAACACCTATTCTTGGAGGAGGTACGGCGATGACACCTGTAAGGATGCCTCTGGTAGCTACTGTCTCGACTAGTGTCTTCCAGATGGTTTTAATTGCAGGTACCTCTATTGATGCCTCTGTCCCAGCTGCACGTCGGGCTAACGCGACAAGATCATGGGCACTACTGGTCGCCTCCTCATCAGCACCTGTTGCCATGCTCCTAAGTATAGGTTTACATTGTGCAGTTTCGGTTTCAGTTCGTATTTTAGTAACTGTTACCGGAGGGGCGCCCCAAAACGTCGAGACAATGGTCGGCCTGAAGTCCCAGTCTGTAGTAGTTGTCCTCATTGTAACAGTACCCTTGACTTTCGAAGTGATTGTTACTGTGTTCACGTCATCGAAATTCGTCGACGTCACTGTAATACTCCGTGTTGACCGAGCTGTTGTTGTTACCGTATTCACGTCGTCAAAGTTGGTCGAAGTTACTGTGACGCTCACTGTCGAACGAACCGTCGTTGTTACCGTATTTACATCATCGAAGTTCGTTGATGTCAACGTTACACTTAATGTTGACTTTGGCCTTTCCGTGACGGTGACTGTATTTACATTGTCGAAGTTTGTTGATGTGACAGTCACAACTTTGGTTGACTGGGAACGGGTTACTGTGACTGTATTGACTTTCTCAAAGTTTGTAGAGGTCACAGTCACTACCTTCGTCGACTGCGATCTAGTTACTGTAACCGTATTGACTTTGTCGAAGTTCGTAGAAGTCACAGTTACCACTTTTGTTGACTGTGACCGAGTTACGGTGACCGTGTTTACTTTGTCGAAGTTTGTCGAGAACACAGTGACTATTTTAGTTGGCTTTGATCTAGTTACTGTCACAGTGTTTACCTTATCGAAATTTGTAGAAGTGACAGTCACAACTTTCGTTGATTTTGACTGGGTTACCGTGACTGTGTTCACCTTGTCAAAATTTGTAGAAGTAATGGTAACTATCTTGGTTGGCTTTGATTGGGTGACTGTGACCGTATTTATTTTGTCAAAGTTTGTGGAAGTCACAGTAACTATCTTCGTTGATTTTGACTGGGTTACTGTAACTGTATTCACTTTGTCAAAGTTTGTGGAAGTGACGGTGACTATTTTAGTTGGCTTGGACTGGGTTACCGTAACTGTGTTTATCTTGTCAAAATTCGTAGAAGTGATAGTCACCGATTTAGTTGATCTAGGGCGACTTTCCGTCACTGTAACAGTACCCACTAGGTTATAGTTCGTTGATACTACCGTCACTACTGATTTCGGCAGGCCAATTGTTGTTGTGGCTACATTCATATCGTCATAATTTGTTGAAACCGCGGTTATAGTGACCGTTCGTCGCGGGCCGGTCCCGCTAACCCCTGTTGGCCAGAGCCGGGCTGTTCTGGTTACCGTGATATAATTGACATCTTCATAATTTGTGGATGTCACTGTAACCGATATAACTCTTCGACTTGAGGAACTAGAAGAGCTAGATGAACTGGATGAACTGGATGAGCTAGATGAGCTAGATGAGCTAGATGAGCTAGACGAACTGGAGGAGCTGGAGGAGCTGGAGGAACTAGAAGAGCTAGAGGAGCTGGAGGAACCAGAAGAAGAGCTGGATGAGCTGGAGGAACCGGAAGAAGAGCTTGACCCTTCTGAGGAACTCGACCTTGATGACGTCCCCGAGGATGTACTTGACTCTTCTGAGGTGGTGCTGGACGTCTCTCCAGACGTGCTTGACCTCTTCCGACTAGAGGTGGTTTCGTCATCTTCACTACTCGTACTAGTTCCAGTTTCCTCTTCCCCAGTACTCGTACTAGTAGTGGTTTCATCACCAGTGCTGGTGCTGGTAGCAGTCTCATCTTCGTCGGTGCTGGTCGCCGCTGACGAGTCAGAGCTTCGAGACTCCGTTTCAGTATCTGGATCTGACGTTGTTGTAGCTGAATCATCTGATGTTGTATCAAAACTTCTCGTCCTGGTTGTGATAGGGCTAGAAGTTCTTCTACGACTAGTATATTCGGTGCTTGGGGCTTCTGTTGTTTCTGGTCTTGACCGAGTTGAGGCCCCAGTTGATGTTGGTTCTGGTGAGGTAGTAAGTGTGGGTGTGTCATCAGGTTCTTCAGGTTCTTCAGGGTCTTCTGGGTCTTCTGGATCATCTGGATTTTCTGGGTCTTCCGGTTTCTCATTAGGTTTATCCGGTTTCTCATTAGGTTTATCCGGTTTAGATTCGACTGTCTTTGTTACAGTGACAGTGACCGTTTTACCCTGATCATTGCCTTTAGGGTCATTTGGGCCACCGCCGCCTCCACCGCCTCCACCGCTTCCACCACCACCCATCCCGCCTGGGGCGATTGGAGGTGGGACCGGGACTGGGGGCCCGGGAACTGGTACGGGAACCGGCATTGGAACCGGCACAGGGACTGGCATAGGAACCGGCATCGGGACTGGCATTGGTATCGGCATGGGAAGAGGGAGAGGCATTGGGATCGGAAAGATTCCGGGAAACGGTATAATATTAGGGAACGGGAAGATCCCACCAGCACCGCCACCGCCGCCTCCGCCTCCACTGCCCGGGGGACCAATTTGCCCGCCCGAAGAGCCACTTCCAAATATATCTAGACTAGGGAGCCCTCCACAGAATAACGGTAGAAAACAAGGGGTCTTCTGATTTGCCGGTGGTATCGGAATGGCACCAATTATCGGGATAGGCAGCGGTGCTGCTAAGTGGCTTGAATCGCCGTAAGACTCTTGCAATTTGGTCACTACGGTAGTTAGCAGCTCTGGAGCCTTCTTATCCCAATCGGTAGGTGGGACCAGTACCACCCCGCCGGGCTGGACAGTCGTAATCGTAACGACTGTCCCGTTAGTAGAAAACTGGAAATTCGCCGTCACGTTCGGATAGCTGCTTGTTTCTGCGATTGGCTCCCACCAATCTGAACTTAAAGTTGTTTCTGGGGGCACCGTATATGTACTATTCACCCCCAGTTCGGTAGCGGTACGAATTTCTCTCGAGGTCGAGGCCGAGCTACTTGAACTATCATCATGTGATATTTCTAGCGTAGGAACTGCGGGAACGAATACTATCTTCTCCGTTGTGATCGTGATAAACACAGTCTGGACTGTATCTATTGACGAATTATATACGTTGTGCATCGTCGTAAAACTGCTTTCTGCATCATCATCATCATCATCATCACCACCACCTATTACTGTGATAGTCTGAGGCCAACGAGTCCCGTTGAACAGCCCGGGTGAATCGTTGGAATGAGTAATAGTACCATTCCTCCAGAAACCGAAATCTGAGGAAGAGTCTTCTTCGTCGCTAGTAGCTAAATCGGTTGTGTGATGAGAAAGACCAGATCGTGACCTTGTAGCACTGCCATTCCTGATCTGGTTTGGGTTAAGAGTACTGAATTCAAATGGCACCTCACCACTAAACAGCGCAGTCGCAGCTTCCCCTTCAGCCGTATGAGTGATAGTCGCATTCTTAGCCATGGTTTCACGCGCGCGTGTGAAGTTCCAAAGGTTGGAATTGAGCTTGTCAATTGCAACCGTTGTAAAAGCTCTCCAAGGGCTGGTATCGGTCATTTCGCGCCCGGGTACGTGCGGTGCCTGCGTGAATATTCCAGGCCAAGTCCCCACCCCGCTATTTGTCGCAGTCGTATTGCCTCGAATCTGGCCAAAGTCGAACGTATGACTTCCGGACCTAATCCCGTGCGAAGATATAACTAGCTCTTCAGTATTGGGTCCCGCTACGTTACTAGGATCTGCTCCTTCGCTAGGGTCTTTAGCTCTACTGGGGTCCGCTTGTCTACTGGTGCGTGGTAGGGCGTCTTCATCACTTATTCGAGGTGTCGGGCCGAGAGAAAATGTTCCATGGTGCCGAGTCATGGGCGTCAAAGAGTCTTCATCCATTCCTTCTCGTATCTGTGTATTCGTCCTCCATCCAGGTACAGTCTGGGTAGGAGTAGAATCATCATGTTCAGCTCCGCGCAAATGTGTCTTCACCTCTGTGGCATCCTCATCTTCCGCTCCGCTAGTTTGCCGGGCCTTCTCTTTTCCA
The DNA here is from genome assembly GCA_036872755.1 of Orbilia blumenaviensis. NCBI lineage: Eukaryota > Fungi > Ascomycota > Orbiliomycetes > Orbiliales > Orbiliaceae > Orbilia > Orbilia blumenaviensis. The sequence continues at coordinate 855,166 of JAVHNS010000015.1, forward strand.
CTCCTTGTCGGAGCCAGAAGATCATCGGTTATGGCTTCCCGTGGGCGTGTCGTTGCCTCTATGAGATCTTCATCTTCCACTAAGTTCGTTTCCCGGTTTATCCTCCTACTGCTCCTCGTTGAGGCTGGGAAGTCATCAGATACGGCGCCCTGCGGGTGTGTCGTCGCCTCTGTTGGATCTTCATTTTCGATTACGCTTGTCTGCTGATTTATTCCTCTTCCAGCCTTCGTTGAAGTTGGGAGACTATCAGATAAAACCCCCTCTTGGCGTGTCATCACCTCTGTAGAATCCTCATCATCAATTTCGCTAGTTTTTCGGTTTCTCTCTCCTCTACTCCTTGTTGGGGCTTGGAGATCATCGGATATAGTCTCTTGCGGGCGTCTTGTTTGCAGCTGATCTCCTTCTTCCTCTACACCGGTGGTGAGGCCTGTGATTTCGCTATCAGCCTCTTGTGTTCTAGAGATACCCCTATCTTCGGTATCAAGGCTGCGTGTTCTGGATGGTCCTTCTGTTTCCAGCACCCTATTATTGTCCTCTATTTCTGACCGGTCTCCAAGGATATCTGTTTCAGAGGGGTCTTCACTATCACTTGTGCTCGAGCGTGTTATGGACGGCTCCTCTGTTTTTGGCACCCTATTACCATCCTCCGTTTCCGGCGCCCTATCACCATCCTCTGTTCTCGGTATTGTATCGTCGTTTCCGACTATTGACCGATTTTCACGACTATCTGTTTCAGAAACGTCTTCATTATCACTCGTTTGCGAGCCTGGTCGATTGAAACCTCGCGTGCGAGATGGCTCATCATCAGCTTGGAGTCTAGAAGCCTCCCGGGTCTGAGAACCTTCGTCATCTACCGTGTCAGGGTCCTCTTCGCCGCCGGCCCTAGAACCCTCACTGCTTTTGATTTCGCCATCACCCACTAAGCCCCTACTAATTTCCGTCTGCGCACCTGCTAAACCCACTATTGTGCTGGTGATAGAGTTGATAGATGTCAAGCTGAGGACCGTCTCAATGTTGTTTATCCTCGTCGTATTATGAACTACTAGCGTACTAAACCAAACGGTTACCGAGGCTTTATTCTGAGAGGCTGTTAAAGAGGGAGATCCTTCGTCAATGATTGATGGGCTTTCAGAAGAATCCCCGAACTCTGTAGGAGCTGGCTTTAAAAGTTTGCCCGCATATATTGATGCCGGCCTACTTTCGGAGGCATATATGCCCCGTTCACCGTTCCACGCTACGGGAGTATCTTTTTCGCCCCTATTATATGCCAGGCGAAATAGTTCGGCCCTAGCTTCTATCGGTGCCATTCCCTTCCCCATAAAATATGCGAGCATCCCGGCAACTCTCGCCGCAGCTATTCAAATATCACGTTTGGTTAGTACACATGCACCTCTGTAAATGTTATAGTTCTCTCAATAGATGCTCACCATGACCGGCCCCACTCACAAGCTCATACTGCTTCTTTGACCAGCCAACCGGTGCCACAACGCTCGCAGCTGGAGCGAATATACGAACCCCATCATCATAAGGGTATATTCGTCGCCCTTGTGAGTTTACCCCGCCGACAGTCACTAATTTCGGGAGCTCCTTTACTTTTGACGCAAGTAACGGCGACGAAGAATCCTACCACGCATAAGAAAAGTTGGCTCTGATTTAGAGTGGTCCTCGAACGAATAATTCAAAGAAGTCTCGCGGGCACTCACTGTATTTCTTTCTCCAGCCGCGCGGACAACCAATACATTTGGCATGTCGTGTATAGCTTTTAGGATATCTTGAAATGTTGAAAACAGATGTTTCATGGATGCCAAGTCCACCTGTGCCGGCGATGCAATGATTCTCTGGGAAAGGTTTACGACAATACTTTCCGTAGCGCTTCTTGCTTTTATCGAGCTGAATGTTTCTGTTAGTGCCGAAATAGCGTTCAGTATGGTAAAGCTACCCCCAATATCTTGCTGCCGCACAATCACAATGTTTGAGTTTTTTACGACACCGAGACTCCTTCCTGCTATCGACGCCAGGATACCGGTCCCATGCGCCTCCGAATCCAGGTCTCTATACTGGCCCTTCGCGGCAAATGGGCCGGCCCATTTCCACCCCGTCACAAGTTTTTTCCTTCTTAATGCATCGAATTCCTTTTTTTTATTACAGTCAGCCACCTTCTAGATTATATTAACGATAGAGATTTTCATAATTGAATTGTTACCGTGTGGTCAATGTTCGCGCCAGTATCCACCACATAAATTGTAACGCCCTCGCCAGACGTAGCATTATAATAATATCCACGCTTTGGAGATCCAGTTTGGCTATCTGGCGGCGTCGAAAGGATTTCTAGATCCCATGGAGACGGTTGGTGAATAAGTTCGGCACTTGTGTCGTCGCTCAAAGGGGTTGTGTTGCTGCCATCTGGCGGCATCGACTCGGGCTTGAAGGCGTCAACATCACAACTTGTCGAGATTTCCGAATCTCTCGAAGATTCCTCGTCTGAGAGCTCCAAATCCTCAGAATATTTTTCTAGCACGGAGTACTAAGCCAATAATTAAGACTATTAGTAGTTTTGACCCCAGTGGCCTTGACACGTTTGCTTACATAATTTTTAAATTTATCTCGTATTAATTCGGCCTCTTGCTCCTTGGCCTGGAAGACGTGGAAGAACGTCCCGAGTTCTGGTGACTTCGCAGCATATCTAAAAGCCTTATTCTCCTCCACTGCAGAAATCTCTGCTATTATTTTCTCATTCAGAGAAGTATCACTACGGTACTCCGGCTTGGGAAGCAGATACCAGAACGGTGTGTCACCCAAGGCTTCAGTTGGTATTGATGTCGAAAGCCTTGGATAGAAAACCAATAATAATTGGATCGTATGACAGAGAAAGGTAAAAGATAATATCATATTGAAATATTAACTAGGACACCGTTATAGCTACTACATTCCGCGAGGACCATTTGAAGATTATAGTATTTCGGCAATATTCGACTTTTGGCATTCGTAATCGCCAGTGAATTCGAGTCGCAATAGTGTGCGGCAATATGATATTACTCGTTAGGGAGCCAGCAAAAAACTGAGCGGACGCCAGAGGCGTCCCTCAGTCCCATCTCGAGATAGGATATAAAGCGAAAACGGTAACACTGTGAAACTGGTATTCTCGAACGGATCCGGCACAGATTGTGTGTGTTTTATGATATGACCCATGGAAGGCAGCTAGCGGCCAGCCCTGTGCCTTCAATACCTACCCACCAACAACACACATTCACAAACCACGGTGTTGCAAACGAAGCTGCTTCACACTAAACAGACGACGCCTATGACATTAAGAGGGCAAACGAGTTAGTGACAGAAGTCAGTTAGTTAGAATGGCTTTCTTTCCTTTTCTCTCTTCTTTTTTTTTTTGTAAGGCTAACTCCCAGCTCGTACGAAGGCTTGTACTTGTGGCAGCTCTATCGCCCGTCGACTGTTGCATTTTCACTAGCAGAACTTCCCGAATCAGAAATACACCTATCTACGTCCAAGCCTACACAAGCTTTTATAGGCCTGGGACCGAGCTCAGCCAATTTAAATATTTGTTGTTTCAGGTCAGTCTAAGTCAGTTTGGGCCAGGAGATCATATACTAACCGACTTCCAAAGGTGTGAGGCTTTGGCCATATGCCTCCATGGCCACGTTAGCTTTCTAGCTCTAGAAGCTGAGATACTGATATTACATATTCAAAATATTAAAAAAGATGAACGAGCTCATCCAATTCAATTGAAGACAAAGCTCAGCAGCCCGTGACTTTACTACAGTAAATCCATTTTTGCATTATTCGGGTTCTTGTTGACCAAAGGGTGTTTTCTTCATTCAGCATGTTAGGTTTACGAGTATGGCTAGTACAGACCAGCTATACCACCATCGACACCACCAACTCCGTTTTCCAACGACTCGAAGCCCCTTCAACCCAACAGCACTACCAACTTCCAACCTATCACACGGCCACAAGCAGCGGTTTTAACGTCACAGCTGTAAGTTGTACTTGCTTGAGATATGCTATTGTCGCTCGATGAAATCTAATGCAACACCTGCAGGGCCTACCACAACCAGAAGGAACCCAAGCTCACAAAACTGTTTCAAGCCGCCCAACATGTGCCACAAAATCTACACTTTTCGCAAAGTATCCATCTAAATTCCCATGCCATGAGGTCACGCCAGCGTACTAACCACTTTCTATCACCCACAGTGCCGTCACATCGACATCTCAGACGATGCAATTCATTTCCCACCGTGCTGGTGCAGACGCGTCAGAGGAACCCGCCATCTAAAACGTGCCTGTGGTGCCTGTATCCGCTATTCTTCTCCCGCTTTCGTAGTCGAACGCGAAAAGGCGATTGAGCTGCAGCTGTACAGATTCCGCTCCCTAATGCTTAGCATCACTGAGACGGAAAAGTATGTACCTCAGTGGAGAAAGATTGTCGGTCTTGGGACTGAAATGTTAAGAGATGGGCCCGACCAGAAGGAGCTGGTTTATATCAACGATGATGCGGAAGGGGAGATCTTAGATGCTCTCGAGGACGAGATGACGGCGGTTGCTGGTGAAAGTGCTGAAGTTGCAACTACTACTGGGACAAAGCCGGCTCACAAATAAGAGTCTGTTATTGATACCAAACTACTCGACTATCCAAGTTCGTTTTACCCGTAAAGTTGATAGGCCACAGAGATTTCTTCATTCCAAAGTTGGTTTATCGGCGATTACCTTTAACATGGAAGATTCTATGAATATCGTTCATTTAACCAAGCGAATGAGTCGCCAAAAATCTATCGAGTCATTGCCCTACCCTCAGCTTCTCTGTTTCTGTTATGGTACTGAAAATGGTAACTTTAACTTTCATTCCAACTATTGCTTGCTACTCTATGGCTCTAGCCAGCGCTTCTATCGATAGCCTGTTACCTACTCGAGCACGCTCAAAAAACTGCAATACATTAATTAAACCTCGACACTTCACGGGTCTCTGGATGTTTTTTCCACTAGTTATCCATTCACATACTATCTTTTAGGATGCTAAAATAATCCAGAACTCAATCGACCTCTAACCTTAAAGCGTCGTATTGTAGATATACTGTGGTCGGAAGAATCGCCGTTTCAATGTTCGTAGCATTATATGGCAAGGATAATGTCAACACATTCTTTCCAATCTTTAGAAGCTCAGTCCCAAAGACGAATTTATGCGCCGTATTATAGCACCTAACGGCGGACCGCACGGCGCAAGAGGAGGATTGATTGGCCCTGCAATATCCCAGTCAGTTACCAGCGAAATGGAATGAACATTGACGGTTTTGACGGGACCATCAAATATTCATGTATACAACGCAAAATCGTGGTGAACTTACGGGATTATCCAGGTATCAAGATCTTTTCCGTTGACGGCTACCGTGAAGGGTAGATCTGAGTATTTCTGGCCAGTGACATCCGTATTTCCAGCTGCTGTCTTAACGCCGGCGAGCTGAACGGTAAATATCGCAGTTTTCTTCCTCTTCACCTGTGCTTGGCTTATATCGAACGAAACAGTCCAGTTATTGAAATCGTAGACTGGTTGCGTCCTTAGGGAATTCGCATACCCGCCAAATACGCTCCAGTGGACATAGTTAAAATCTTTGCTGTAGTCACTCTTTCCAACCTCGTAATTAACCCCATTAGGGAAATCTGTTGGAAAGTCGTGGAGAGCCCAATACAATCTGTACTGCGCCGGTTGCAAAGGTTTCGTCAAGTCCTTGGCGTAACCATGGAGGTATTCGCCCGACGACTTGTCCGGGACACCGATCCTGAAGATCTCGGTTCCTGATTTCTCTTCTTTTAGTGTAACGTGAGAATGCGCCGTTCTGCTCGCCACGACTTCAATGCCGTCCTTGACATATTGCCCGAATAGGCCATCCGCATATACCGTCAGGCGATATTTTCCTGCCACAATATTTTCGATCTCCACTTCACCAGTCGCGGGGTCAACTTCTGCCCAGTATTGATATGCCTTATAGTCCAAATTATTGTCTTGGAAGTCAACTCCTGGTGCTGAGAGAACAGCGATGGTATTGGAAGCTCCGGCTGGAATAGAGACCCTGGCATGCCAGCGACCTCGATTCGGTGAAGTAACATAGCCTTCAACGAAGCGAGCTATTGTGTCATAGAATTGCCTGTTCCAAAGCGGATCGTTGAACTTCATAGCATCCGCTCTCAATGTATGAATATCGTCGCTGGGTTTGCCCTTGTTGAAGTAGTAGTATTGCTAAAACAGACCAGATTAATAGATTAGCCTTTATCAAATATATATCTAAGTAATGAAGAGGATATGATAGCCATACAGGTCCAAATGTTCGCTCAAATCCGGCACTCATGACAGGAATACCATCACCATGGTGATTGCTCACAAGGTAATTGTAAACAATACCGTCAACAGTCAGGTCCGAATGAATAGGACCATTGAAGTATGTATCCCTCGTGTTCATGATCAACCAAGCTCCATAGGTGTTTCCATCAACGCTAGTGGACCCATTTGAGTACATTCCCCAAACGCCGTCTCCCCGCCATTCTTCACTAAACATGTATTTAGTGAAGTAGTCGGACATCTGGACGACATAGGGGTCGTTCGGGGTCTTGTTGTACGACCATGTCGCATCTTGCACTACGACCTGCTTAGAGATAGCTTCGGATCCTGGTAATGGCGCCCATTGCTCTTCACTAGAAATTAAGTGCGTCCAAAGCTTGTTATTTGGGCGGAATAAAGTGCGAAACTCTTGCAAGTTTTGTGTCGCTAACGGATTTGCCTGCGGGTTGTAGGTGATCCGGCTGAATGCGTGAAGTCCAGACTCTCCGTCCCTAAGGAACCAATATTGGGAAAGGATCTGGCCGGAATTATTGTAATTATGCTTCATGCGAACCCCAGCGAAGGGAACTTGCAACTTGTCGAGCCCTTGGAAAAGCTCATAGGTAGCCCCAGAACCTCCAGGGGTCCAGAAACCAGTGGGGATGCAGTAACAATCGAGGTATAGGCCTTGGCCGGTCCCCAAGAGGTCTTGATTCCCAAGATTTAGCTTAGTGATAGAACCCTTGGTTTTATCGAGGTACAAGCTCAAATGACCATTTGAAATCGTAATACTTGTCGATGTTTCGACGGCGGTGACTGCCGCGGATACAATTCCGAATAGCGCAGCTATCGCGGTAATTCCGGCGACATACTGGCAACTAGGTTTTGAATACCTCATTTTTAGGGGGTATAAAAAAGGATGGATACGATTGAGTTCGCAGTAAAATTGAAATTGCGACAGGAGCGCTCACTGTCTCTCGTTCAATTCCCTGATTTAAAAGGACGTCGCCCCCGGTTTATATACCCAATAAATCTCGCAAATAATATTTTAACATGCCAATCGATGTCATCTGGAAGTCGGAGTATTCATTGCGCTCTACCTCGTCGCAGCTCGCGAAAATCAACGACAAGCATATTACCCCGGATTCTGCCCCGCGCGATAATTCAATTCCATTTTGCTTTTTGACAGCTGCAGCTGCGCGAAAAGATCAAAGCTAATCCAGGCACCTAAACCTCGTATCGAGAAGACCATGGATCCACTCTCTCGAAATTCGCATCGGTGCCCATATCTAGCGGGATAATTACCCCATACCCCAGTAATTCTAGAGCAAAGATTGAATAAGGTGCCTAGGTGTGGAGAATGGCGTCAAGATCTGGACGGGTATCGCCGTCAAGCTTTCATGGCTCCCGTGCTCCATAGCCGAAGGGGAATAATTTCTCCGCCAGTTCGAGCGTATCGGGAAATGTGTTGAGGGGAAATGGTCGCTGAGCCCAACGAGACCAGCTGAGCCCTGATCCATGGTCTGGCGATTCCTCGTCTCGACGGGAGAACCAGATTAAGTGGAAGTCTAAATTGCATTCATTACTGCTGGCTTCGAAGCGTGTATGTAACATGGTTTCTTAAGGGTAGCCGAATCAAAGCAGTTGCATACGCATATGCGTTATAACCTCTTTATCTGAAAATTTCGGAACGAGAATAGCAGACCTCGGAGTTGCAATACGTACTCCCATGCATAGTTTCTCCGGGTTGTGGACAGGTAAGTCACCAGTCAAACAATTAGATTGCGACACCCGCGAATTTAGAAGAGAGAAGGGGTTCGAACATTAAGCAGCGATATCGGAGCAGGTATTACCTCATTCATATTCCATGGTCAAGTTGCGTCCGATACAATGCAGTGTGGTTTGTTTGGCTTCGAATCCTCATTGCAAAAGCATCTGCGGGCATAGATGGCCTTTCACTGTTACCCATATCTAGAGCGGTTATCAAAGAAGAGAGGCATGAAAAAAGAGACAGGTGTTTGACCAGTTAGAAATGTCTGACATATATTCGGGCGAAAGCAGGCAGCTCAGCCGCCACAAAACCAGATATCCTATATACAAGCGCACTCGCAACAGATTGCATCCACATACCTGGATACATTTGCAGATGTGTTAAGGTGCAAAAGATATATATATACAGGAAAAATTATGTAAATCTACTACCGAGAAACTCCAGACACTTCGAAAGTTTGTATCTCCTTGGGGCCAAAGTATGACCAGAACTTGGTTCCGCTTATCTTGGTGTCAGACGGGAACGATGCATATCGGGTGCCGCCTGATGTAAGTTGTGAAGACCATCGAGGTACCGTTGCGCCATCCGATACACCGCCGAATCTTGACAGATCAAAGTTTAGATACTGTCCAGAGGTACTCCAATTGACGGCGACTATAATCAGCTTTCTTCTCGCGGAATCGTATGCCGCAACAACGCTGTCACCGCCACCGTCCAGGATGGTCATACCCTCGCGAATATGGCGTGTGAAATGAGCGAGAATGTAGTACTTCTGAGAAACCGCCCCAAGTGATCCGGAGTCGTTGTTACCGTCGATCAGACCCCAACCGCCACCATCGATTGCCTGCCAATAAACCCAGGCGACCGGGCGAAGCCAGCGGAAATCAAGGAGAAGGTTGCTTGCAAGACTTGAACCCGTGGCGTCTGATTCGCCATATTCACTGTTCCACAACGTTTTACCAGCAGCGTTATTGTAGACCCCGACCCGGTCGCCGCTTCCCTGTTGATAACCATGGACGTGGAGCTGGTTAACTTGGCTCTTAGCCGACGATGTCAGCCCATTCCATGTTGACTTAGCGACGTCGTAACTGTTCTCGTCTGAGGCGGCAATTTGCACAGATGATAGGCCTTGGTTGTTTAACGCAGTCCTGAGATAACCAATAACCGTTGATTGTGTCGCGACGTTGAAGCGGCAGCCTTCTTGAGTTCCGTCCGCCTTCCACCACGAAGCAGAAGGCTCATTAAATGGCTCCACAGACTCGAAATTAATACCCCAGTTTGTCTGCGCATGTTTCGCAACAGTAGCCAGGTATGTGGCATGATCCTGTAAGTTCCAGGACTGGATGTTTTCGCTTCCATCTGAAGAACCGCTCGGATTCTTATTTTTTAACATCCACCACATAGGCGCATTGGAAAAAAGCTGGAAACGATTGGCTCCATTGTTCTTCGCATTTTGCATGGCTGTACGCTGGTTCTGATCTACGTTCCAGTTCCAGCTTGACGATGATGGGTCAGTACTACCCCAGTTCAACCAGAAGCCATCTATCTGGCGGGAAGCCTTTATGTTTGGCGACACAGCCATACTGGTACCCCCATATGTGTTTGTGCTGCAGGCTCCGGCATTGTAACGGACAATATTTAATCCTAGCCCAGGAACAGATTGCCCATTATATGTCGTAGAGGAAGTACTGAAGAGGATCTGGGCAAGATCTGTTCGTGTCCCAAATCTCTTTGCCCACCACGCTAATGACACGCCCCAGCCTTGCCAGACACCTCGAGTATCTGAGGAGCTAACAGTAAAGATCTGGTCCGCAACCGCGGGGTTATACGCAAAGGCTAGAACCACAAGGAGAGAAAGAGTTTTTGAATGCATGGTGGAGGAGAGTGTCTGCCGTAGGATGACAGCCAGCAAAGTTATTGCTTCTAAGCATCAAACCATCAGTTGACGAAGAGCATCAACCCTCAATTTATACCCAAATCCTACTTGTCGAATCGTCTCACTTAATTCCAACTAGCCAAAGGAGTTCGCGGATGTCGGATGCACAAAGTTTCGCCTAAACCACGTTTCACCTAATAAAATTCCCGAGGATAAAATTCGTTATTAGTATCGGGCCACTTCGTAGGAGCTAGCTCGCAAGACCAGACTAGTTAGTACGTGGGATGATTCAGGGTGTCGTGCGCACATTTTCCGCAGAACGGATCGGGCAGCCGGTGTATACGAGGGTCCCTGGCATTTATATTAATTCCCCGCACAATAAACAACTACAACTAAATCAGGCAAAACGGAATTGGAGTTTTAATAAAAAAACTTAGGAAACAGATCCCGAAGAATGGAAACATATACCAACAGGTTCAAAATTTCGAAATCATTGAAAGATATACGTCATTTTCGTCCGAAAACCTGCTCCGTGGTGGTTTCGATTCGTCCAATCAGGGGTGTCGAAAATGACACACAACGCATCTAACGCCGGGGATACGTTGCCCTGCAAGGCGCTCAGATGTCATAATTGGAGCCGAGCTGGCCGCTACCCATATCCAGGCAAAACAATTTCTCCTAAGACAATTTTTTTCCTTTATTCAAGCTTATCCGCGAAAACTCTTAGCATGTACCATGGTAGCACAGACGCGGGGATTTGGAAACGGTCGGGATGACATAACCAATGGAGTACGCGCTAAAGGTCTTTTATTCATAAAGGCTTGCAAATGAGAGTGAAGTAGTGTAAATCCGGATTTTAATTTCAATTTCTTAAAACGAAGTTAACTTAGGCCTTAAGTAACATTAAAGGAGAGACAGGAAGCTTGATAGAAGTTGGAAGGCGCATTTCCACCAGCGTGTGTGAACTTTTGTACTTTTCGCAGCGAAGAGCCAAGATTCAGGCGGGAAGTGAGGTCAGAGCATGTGTCCTGTCAGACCGCGCATCTGACGCCCAATATCAGAATGATTTAACCAGCCAAGATATCAACAGCAAGGTTCCCATTGTCGTACGCAGCATTGGATCCTATGTAAAAGTTAGCGACTGTAAAGTTTGTGGACATGCGAAAGGTCTAGTGGGCTCAACATACCAGAAAGGCGACCACCACTGTTGCAGTTGTTGAGAACCCAAGCACCACCAAGGGCAGCCTTGTAACTAAGAGTGAATCAGTTATATAATTCCTAGAATATTATAATACATTTATCAAAGGGGTGGCTTTATCGAGTTCTAGACTTACCAAGGAGACGCAGAGTAACCGTTGAGTGATCTAGCGTACCAGTTGCATCCGTTGACAGAACACATGCGAACAACGCCACTGGCGGCGCAAGTAGTGCTTCCAAGGCCATTCAAGTAGTTGTAGCAGCCAATTGCGTCGTTATAGTTGCACTTTGGCTCACCCCAGCATTGTGGAGTATAACGCTTGTCAAGGACATCGCGGATCATAAGTCTCGCAAGTTCTTTTACTCAATCAGAATTTTATCCTCTAGCTAGCAAATATCACAGCATTGATAATGGGTGAAATAGCATACCGGGAACGGGTTTGCCCAGATCGGCGTTGGTGAGATTCAATTCATGGACGGTTGGAAGACCAGGTCCGGGCTTGATAAGAGAGACGTAGTCAATCTTTGGCTCCGGAGCTGGGGCGGCGAAGGCGCCGACGACAAGACCAAAGGCAGCGGTCAAAGTCAAAGCGGAATTTATAAATCCAACCATTTTACTTGATCAATTGAAAGAGGTTTTCAAGTATAAAGTATTGTATGACGAATTAAATCGAAATATAGAGAGCTTTGGAGTAGCTAGTGCTAATTTCTCTATAGGTAGCTGTAGTGTGCTGGTGGATGAAGAGAGGGCATAGAGCGGGCGACTTGCGCCCTTTATATAATAATCGCCACGCCTCCTTGGTAGAGGAGGTCTTACAAGATGTGCAAACACCTTCACAAATGTGATACCTAGATCACCTAGAATAAGCTTCCACGTTCGCTCTTTGCCCTCCGGACCACTAGCTATTGCATGGAGGGGGGGGGGGGGGGGGGGGGTATCTCACCGGTGTTACGTTAGGCGTGAAACCCGTGCGGAGTACTATTGGCTTTCAGCAACTCCAGCAATTGTTGACAGGGTCATTTTAAACAAATTGGCAAAGCTTAAAATCTTATGCCCTAGATTTAGCATCAAATATTGGAGTTCATTCAAGGCATCAATCAATTTATTGGACAGAACCCTGGTTATTTGCGCTATTCAGGCCGTCGAGTGCATTTTTGCCTTCCCTGCGGGAGACCCTGCTGTGCAAGACCAAACCCTTGTGACGATAAATCTCTTGACCTCCCTTCCGCAGAACATCCCAAACTACGTCTGGAACTCACTTGGCGAAGAAATATCCGAATTCAGGAGTAGCCTTTACACAGATCTCGTAGAGGTGTGATCTCAGGAACAGAGTTAGCCAGAGTGAGCTCAGCCAGGAGCACATGTCCGCTCAATATATTCTGCCTGTCCAGTTAACCTAGCTATCTATACCCCAGCCGGCATTTCTAAAGGTTTGAAATTGAATATATCGAATATATACGTGTCAGCTTATTTATCCATACTCCTGGCGCTGTCTCCCCCGAGCATATACCAACGAGTCCTGGTCTAGATCTATACGTCTACCGCGAATCAGTATACTAGCGATGCGGTATATTGACAAAAGTTGACGGTTTCCCCATTTAAGCGTCAGCGGCCAGCCCCCCCGCGGAATTCCCGCCCGATTACGGCGTTCCGAACCTTAGTATCTGCAGGTCTCTTGAAGCATTATACATTCCGACCCGCGTCCGAGTACCAAACGGTAGAGCTGAGAAAGCAATTGGCCGAAAAGTCCAACATATACATGTGTTGCTGCATGCCTACATGCCAAGCTTACGTGTTGTCTGTCCGTGCGCATGATGAGTAATTGGAGCCTCGGCACCCCTGTCGAAAAGTAAGCTCGCCTACCCATGCCAAGGAGCTTGAGGCTTGGTATTCTCCCTCCATATATTGCCCTTGAAGTCTCACTCTTGTCTCCAACAGCGAACGTGAATCTCAATCCACCTGCCCTGAGGTCGATATATTTCTGATGAAGTGCGAGCTAAGCTTTGAGACCCCGGTTCTGACATGCCATTTATGTAGTGCAACCCAAACTTTCCGTTGGAACAAATAGTTCGACCAGCCACGAAATAGTCGGTATGTTCCGGAATTCCGATATTCTTCGTTTTCACTTTTGTGTGATATATCGTTCGGGCAAAGAAATTCTCCCCCTCAATACAACAGTGGTCGCGTAGAACTAGGGATCCCAGATGTATACTTCCGCATTGCTATCCGGCGCAGTAAATAAGATTTTCAAGTACAAAACAAACCAACACGGCTAGAATGAAGAGAATACCTGAGGCAGAAGGGCACTGCAGCAAACCGCAAAATATGCATATGCGGGGTATGAGAGCCCGACTACTATACATGCATTATAATCGATTTCGTTAACGCACGTACCTCTTCCTCAAGGGCCATTGTAGTTAGATGCAAGGATTAAAGGGAAATCCACTATCACCCGAGCCGCGTAATCGCCATTTTATCGGTTTCCTTACAAGGCCATCCTATTGTTACTCCAAATACGAAACTATAACGAGGAAGGAAGAATACACATATTTGAATAAGCTTTATCGGCTGCGTCTTTGGATCAGATTACCGACAATATGGTTAACCCTTGGCGCAAACTCTTCACTTACATTACGGTTCTGATTATTGATCATACTAAATGCGAAACTCGCACGAAAGAATGATATTCGCTCAGCCTCCGAGGTGCAGCTGGTTGGTACCTGATAACAACGATGGCTCGATGGATGTATCCGTGTCTGGTCCGCTGAATTTCAACCCTTAGATATCATTGAATGATAGATTATACGTATACAACAACCACCCATGATTTATAGCTCAGAATCATATGCAACCCCGCGTGATTCCCAGAAGATGAGAAGGCTTCCAGAACCTGTTAGGTGAAAGAAGTTGAAGCCCTAAACTATCACCTTAAACCTACAGTTTGAAGTAGCCAACCTCGAAAGCAGGTGATTTAAAGATGCACTACCGCTAGTGCAGCAGGCCTATACCAATCAAAGGCCTCATTTTGATATCTCCATCCGTGTATTTATTGCTTCTTCTCCTTCCTAGTCAAAAATCTTCCTAATCCTGCGAACAGAGCATTAGCGTAGTTTAAAGGAGACTTGAGTTTGATAGACGAACCTGAAAACACGCCCCTTTCTCCTATGGTATAGGGGTTTAGGTTTTTAGATGTGGCCTGGTACCCGTTCTGATCATCTCTGGTCTCCGGAGCCGAGACGCACACAAGGTCGAAATCATCCCCCACAACTTCGGTATCCCGATCATCCACAGCCGTCCGATCCGGGGCCCCGCCATCTCGATCATTCCCAGACTTCATATCCGTGGCCTGACCACCCCGGTCATTCCGAGTCTTCTCATCAACACGCTCACGAAGCCCCGGGGCCCAAGAGAGCGGAGTCATACCATTATCATCCTTAGACTCCAGATCCGCACCTCTATCCACTAACAATTGCAACGCGGTTAGACGGCCCATCTCCGCGGCGTAACTTAAAGGTGTCCTGCCCTGATTGTCTCGTGTCTCCACATCTGCCCCTTCGCTCAGTAAAAGTGACACCGTTGACCCCGTTTCATCCTCTGCGGCGTAACTTAAAGGTGTCCTGCCCTGATTGTCTCGTGTCTCCAAATCCGCCCCCCGACTCAATAAAAATGACGGTATCCCCAAGTTCCGGTGCACAGCTATACTTAAGGGTGTTCTGCCCTGCTCATCTCGAGCCTCTAGACTAGCGCCTTTTTCCACTAGCATTTCCGCAATTCCCAAGTGACTGTTTTCCGCGGCCAAACTCAAGGGTGTTCTGCCCCGCTCATCTCGAACCTCCAGGTCACCGCCTTTGTCTAATATCAAACCTACAACTTTCTCCTTCCGCGACCTCGTAGCATGCAGTAGCACCAGTTCGGTCTTGTTTCCCTGTTCCACATACTTGTCTAATAGAAACTTCATGACCCTCATATTTCGAATTTTCACGATTGCTCGCGGACACAGCAATACACTACCTATGTCCGCGCCCCTCTCTACTAGCAGCTTTACCACTAATTCGTACTCTCTTTGCGCAGATCCCGCTAGGAGTGTTAGCCCATAATCATTTTTAATCTCAGTATCGGCACAAGTTTCTAGCAGAAGCCGTATAACCGATTCATCACAGCTTTCCATAACATTCGCCAGCGGTGTGCCCGAGCTCCAGCCTCTAGACGTCTCGAGGGTAGCGCCTTTGCCCACTAGAAGCCGTACTATTGACTTGTGTCCATTCAATATAGCTTCACCTAGCGGTGTTACGCCATACCAACCTCGAGCGTCAACACTGGCTCCTTTATCTAATAGATACCGTACTATTGATTCGTGTCCTCGCTGAGTAGCCCTTAGTAGCGGTGTGGCGTCCCAGAAATCTTTAGCTTCGAGATTGGCTCCCCTATCCACTAAATACCGTACTATTGATTCATGTCCGTCCGCCGCAGCCATCAGTAGCGGTGTCCCGTGTTTTACGCTGCTCTCGAGATTGGCACCTTTATCCACTAGAAGTCGCACCATCGGCTCATGCCCGCGACTCACAGCCGTCAACAGCGCAGCATCAGTAAAATTAACAATATTCACTCTGTCGATAACACTTATGTCTGCTTGATTAGGAATCAGGGATTGCATCAGGGTAGTTAATCCAAAATATGCTGAGAGGTGCACTCCTCCTTCCCTTTTGTGAGCATACTTTGGAGTACCCTCAGGATACAGAGCTTGGATAGATGCCTGTACTAAAGCGTCACTTTCAAGGAATTTCAGAACCAATTTGCTATCCGTCGACGCTGTGCGCGCGTGGTCCCCCCAGTTTAAGGCAGCATATGTGTACAATATATTTGACTTTAGTCTTTGGTCATATCCCTGATAAATCTGGCTGTCCACGGGCCCGAATTGGAAGATATCATATGATAGATAAGTAAGACATCTATCTGTAATGTGAGCATGAGCATCAGGAAACCATCTGGACCAGGTCCGCTCGAAATATTCCTGCGTTGTGTAGTGAACCAAGCGGACGACATTGCTATCTTCGTCGATGGTGACCAGTCCAGCGCACTCGGATATCATATCCACGATACTGGGGAGATTGTTTTTGTTGAGCTTGGAAGTCCCGATCTCGATAGCGAGGGCATGTTGAAGCTCCATTGGGGTTAATAATCGTTTTGCGCAGACAATCCATAACAAAACTTGTCTAGCGAGCCCCCGAGAGTGTATACTAGCCTGTCTTTCGATTCTTTCCATAGTGGCCTCATATACCGGATCGTACCCAGCAGTTGCATCCGAGAGTTTCTCCAGAGAAACTTTTAGAGCCAATATTGACATTGCTCCTCTCAATGAATAAAGATGAAGCTTGGCTAGGAGGAACCTATAATAAGTTGTCAGTAAAACCAGCTAAAACCAGCTACCTACTAGTAAACAAGACGTTAAGAAAGACTCCACCCACATCCCAGAAATGGCTTGTATGATCCTAGATTTTATCTCCTTTTTTAATTCCTGATTATTTGCGACGAATTCTGGAAGTTGGGATATGTGTCCATCTAGAAACATCTCCACGTCCTCTTCTCTTGCACGGATCTCCAACACAACAGCTTGTTCCCTTGCAAGCAATTTTTTTATCTTTGAGATCGGTCTAGCAGTCGCAAAAAGACATGCTCCATGGTTGGCCTGTAATTTAAAGATTTCAGATAGAAGTTCTGTAGGATCGCCGTCGGCATATTCATCCAGTGCATCTATAACGATAAAGACCCTCGAGTAGGTGGAAACCACAAATTGAAGGGTTTTTAGTATTTCATCCTTCTGTATTCTCGTGTGCCGATCTCTGTGTTCCTTATGGATGTCCTTTATCATATCCGGTAGGGAATGCTGGCATTCAATTAGTTGTTTTAGAATGTTAGCGAGCAAGCTTTCGAGGTTCTGTTGATCCCGACGCTTGTAATTGCAATATATATATGCAATCCCAACGCGCCGGTCAGTAAACGTTGTCGTGAGATAATTGATGACGACAGAGGTTATGATGGTCTTCCCCGCACCAGGGATACCTGGGCAGAAAAGTGTCTGCTTGCTACTTGAATCGCAGAGCCAGGTTTGAAATTCCGCCGAATCTAAGAGCCATTGGCCGCTTCCCGCTTGACACTGAGAAAAATAGTCGCTCTGCTGGGGTCCATAGTTAATTGGTGTTAACCAGTCGAGGATTTCGAAGCCTTCTAATCTCACTCTCACCGCTTTGACGTTTACATCGATCGAGGATACCCGGTCGGAAACTAATAGCAGGGTCAGCTAACCCGGCATTGCAGGCGTATGTAAGAGGGCGGCTACCGCACGTCTGGTCGAGACAGCGAGGGGCCGTTGAATAGCTAAGCTGACCTTGTGAGAGTATTTCTATCACAGGGCGTTCAGTTTCAACGTCACTTGATTGTATATAACCCACCAAAAGCTCCTTCGCAAGTGCCGCGGCCACAGCTGCAGCATGCTCTTGCCAGTCTTTATTTTTGTGTGCGTCTGCGTAATCACAGATACCCCGAATAGCAACGCATGGGAAATTGTTCATAAGTCCGGCTGCTTCCATTTCTACACACAGAATATTACCTCCCAAATCTTTGTTGAGTTTATCCCGAAAGATCGCATCTTTGATGACCTGATTTCCAGATGCAATTAATCCGTAGTGTATTTTCATGGCTCGTGCTTTCCTTTTGACCACTTTTGTTTTGTCGCACCATCTACAGCCGTCTTCCTCCTCTCCCTCCTCTCCCTCCTCTCCCTCCTCTTCCTCCTCTTCCTCTTCTTCCTCTTCTTCCTCTTTTCCCTCTTTTATTTTATTTTCTTCTTCCCCCTCTTCCCCTCCTTCGTCTCCATTATGGTCACAAGAATCCCGGGGTGCCACAACATGCTTGCAACCTGGCCTGAATAACACATCTTTGAGTGAATCGGATCTTAGGTATTTATCACCCATTTTTGGATACTTTGCCACCATCTGGGCGAGATATTCAGGTACCCTAGACTCGTTCATTTCATGTTCTGCTTCCAACGCCGTCACAGCCGTCAAAAGCGTAGTTGGAGGACTGTTCAACGCCCCGATCCGCTCAAATTGCCCGCCTTCTCTAGCCTTGCCGAAGTCCCACTGAATGACACCCGGAAATTGTCCGTCCGGTGTGCTGACCACAACATCACCAAGCCTAACTTTAGGCGGAATCCCCCCTCCGATCCCGACCATGAGGACGAATTTGATAGATGGGAAGGTGCGAACAGCCTGAGTTGCAACTTGTGTTGCTGATATGGCTCCCATGGCGCCTTTCGGCAGGCAGGCTATAACGATGTTATGCGCCCCGATAGATCCTAGGGTATAATTATTGGTATCGCCAGCCGGTTTACTGAGAGGAGGATGTTTCTGATCCAGCATTGCGATCGCTGCGGCGCGTTCTTTGGTGAGGGCACAGACCCATCCTATCGTATAGTCCCCGTGGACCTTGGTACCTGAGGGTGAAGCCATTTCTGGCATATATATTTGAAGACCAAAGGCTCTTATGGTCTAGTCAGATGAAGCCCCAAGCAGGCCTACGAGCCCAAACGTTCCCGGTTAGAACTGCGGCGCTATAAAACTATGATCCCTAGAAACAAATTTATGATATTGGGAATGATATAATACGAATAGGTATGAGTGATTGAGGATAATGGATAATCTAGGGTGGGAGTGTTGAGGTGCTCCAGACAAGGGAATACTGTGTTTCCGCATTTCAATCCTTTCCCCTCCTTATCGTGTCAATACTCGAGACTCTTTGGGTTTCGGATGCTCGTAGACTTGTAAAGCTACTATTGGTTGGTTATCAGGAAGGATCTCACACCCACAGTTCAAAGGCTGATATAATTGATGCATTGTTTGTAGATATAACGCAACGTTTGTTCCAAAAGTGCATAATATGGTATAGTATATTGAAAAGAAGTATCTGATATCGAAAATCGATATATATCACTTTAACTGGTCTCGTTGACTTTAACAGACAAACTTTATTTCTTGAAATGGCATATGGCGGTTTACCTAAGTTCCCAGGAGTCCAAAAGTCCATTCGTTAGTATCAAATCTATTCGGTCAATCTATCAGCCTTTGGCAGTTCGCCAGCCTATATAAAACCATCTGTCCACACATAGTACTCGGCGTATTATCCACGGCCCCGCTTTAAATGTTTCGCACATCGAAAATTTAGGCTTGCCAATTTATACATGTATCTAATATATTTATTTGGTTTTAGTTGAAGTGTGAGGGTTTGCGTTGACATCCATGTTCGCAAAGAGGCCTTGCCAGCGCAACGTAACAAACTCGACTTAGAAGCAGAGGCGTCCTATCTAAGCGTCGCGTATTTGGTGCATTTTAAGCTTTAGTATTTACAGGGTTCACACGCTGGTTTGATTAGTCTACAAGCCAGAGTCTTTTATCCAACCAAATTGGGTTTTATCGTTGTGTTGAAGGGCAAATTTTGTATATTTGGCGACGTGCACCGGCTTTGTTACACAGGGAGGAAGAGATCGCGGTGAAGAGGGCGTAGGCCCAAGCTTAGGCGCTGTAGGCAAACGCGCGCTGATAAGTGGGGCTTAATGGTTAACATTAATGCCAGTCTCGTAACCAAATTAATTTCATCAGTGCATTTTGCGTTGAGGAGGGCTCGCAGGCAGTTTTTGTCGCACTAAAGATTGGACTTCTGATGATAGGCTTTGGTATGCTGAACATTAGACCCGTAAGTAAGTCTTATCTTCAGTGTGCTGAAGATGAAACCTCATGAGGGTTCTGGTAGTAGACTTTGTGCCGAAGACCAAGCTTCTAACAGTAGGTCAAAAATTTTATCGTGTCGTGATCTGGCTTCTCGATTTCACTTTACTTTTATTGCAAGATTGATTCAATATGGTTACATTTTTATTTCAATCACTATTATTGATAACGGCAAGAGACTTTACACAGACGTCTATAGACTTTTATGTACGGTCGAGGTCCAGTCTGAGGCTGGTTTACGAGACCAGTCTAGTCTGGGCACGAGGCAACCATTGACCAAGGGATCGAATCGATTGCGGAATAAAACATTTAAACACCCACAAACTCGCTTTATAAATGTTTGGTGGTTAGAATATGACCCTCAAGAGACTGACTACCAGCTATCTAGCTGGCCCATCTGCGTATATCCGTGGATAGATAGATATGACAAATAGTGAAAAGTATACCTACCGGCAGGCAAGCGGGCTGAGGTTGGGAATGTGGTATAGAAAACACTTGCGGAGACGGTGTAAGAACAAGAGAGGGTCAAAAGAGCCGAATCTAAATGTTTTTCATGCAAGCATATAGCTATATATGAGCTAGTACGTAATACCTTTAGTCGACGGCATGTGAGCCCACAACCAACAAACAATCTCTCAGATCGACTATAGCCGACCTCGTAGCTATAATGCATGTTGCATGCATGAATAATCACGGGACTTGATTTAGGGAATCTCTCCGTAGCCCGCAGCCTTCCTTACGCCTGTATCAAACGCAAAGATTGGTGGAAGAAAAAGAAACTTTTTTGTGACAAAATGCGTAAACATATAGATCTATCACAAATCGGGATGCCGCGGACCAATAACCTAAGAATAGATGCACATAGGCGGCCAGCGTATAGCGTAGAATACACCATAAGTTTCTTACATCTACCTGGATCCATGATCCAAGCAACTACCATACCAACCCTGGAAATATCTCAAGGTTAAAACCTGGCAGAAAATGCGGGCCAGCCGAAACAAGCTCACTCGTCCCCTTGGCGGCATGCGTCAATAAACCAATATCACAAACTCAATATACTTAACTACTTAGTATTATAGTAACCATTAATGCAACATGACCTGATTTCAGGTGTTGTATCCACTAATATACGTAAAATAAAAAGTTGCCAGGTTCAGCTAAGTTGTAAATCAGAACCGTATTATGATCCCACTGTCACATCAAGGGCATGTGCAGGGCCGAATTGTGGAACTCCGAGCTTCGACCCGAGTCCGAACCAGCATATCCGCCAATAGATACATGGACCGCAGCACGGCACACACTCTCAAAAATTTCACGCTCATGGGATACCCTTGGCATAATAGTGTCACTAAAATGACAGCTATTAAGATGTTATGATATCACTCAAAATACTTGCCTGCCTGCGTTTAGCTAAGGATGGCCACATGACATCCGAAATCTCAAGAATAACTCGACATTTAAAATAATCAAAATCTGAAGCTTTGCCGCTGCTAGAAAAAAAAAAAAAAGACATAAAGTTCGCTCATGTCGCCAAAGCCTGTCAGAGTGGCGCCGAAGCCCATATGACGGAGCCGGGCCTTCCCGGAAATCACGAAACAGCTCATCCAAAAAAGCTTTCTCGTTGCGGTGTATGGTGGGCCCGCCTCCGTCAACAGCAACAACGCAGAATTCTTGTCAAGTTCATCAGCCTGGATATCGACCGGGTCTTCGAACGGGGATTTTAATGCCGGACCGACATACGCGCGGCAGGTATATGCATCTTCCCAAATTTGTAGTTGATGCATGACATGATCCAGATTGAGCCATAGACAACCCTAAAACAGATAGGCGTGTGGTCAGCGCTTTATCGAATTGGGTCCAAACAGGTTTTCAAGAAGGCTTTTATGCCGTTAAAGGTGTTGATGCATGTTCTAATGGACAACAAAGTGGAGCATCGACGTATCATATTTCTAGCTGCAGCTGCATACTTGAAGGGCAATCACGAGTATATTTTCAGGCAGTCAACAGTGTGGACGTATACCCCGCTCGAATCCTTGCAGCTACCGATGTCAGCCGAGCGGAAGCTAGACGCCAAGTTGGTTCAGAGGCGGCACGGTGGCAAAGCTCGTATGCGGGTGACATCGACTGCAGATGGTGGGGTTTCACTTTCGGACCTCAAAGGATCATATCGAATCCGGTTTATATATAGAAAGTTCCGTGGACTGAGTCAAATATTACCGCGTCTACCGGCGATTTCGGGATGAAATGGAAGTGATTGGGTCGGGAAAAATGACCGATATTTCCATCGGTGAACGTATTGTCGATTCCTCCGCGCCATTATTATTCCTGTTACGAAATCGGATGCTACCTTGTCAAGGGCGTGCAGCTACAACCCTCCATGTTGTGTAGATTTCCTTAGCTCCGTCGAATATATCCAGCAATGACCAGTTCCGAGGTGCGAAATGTAAATGTGTTGAATCTTAACTCTGGACTTGGGAACTCTCGTACTGTCTGTGTAACAGCAGCAGCGACGGAATTTAAGGTTTTGTGCATCCTGGCCTGTCAGGGACCCCAATTCCGGGTCTTCGTGTTTTGCTGCCTGTTGGAGAAGTCGTAAATGAGCGTCATCTCCGACATTATAGCATCTTCGGACATAATGCTCTCAAGCATCTACGTTATCAGCTATATCAATAACTTTCTATAGATATAGCAAGCCATGCACACCTGCGTTCGTGGTTTAACCAAGCTTTGGGCAATGGTGGAAAAAAAACGAAAAACTGTTGCATTGCATAGCATGCATCTGTGCCCCAGCATCGAACCAATTGCGTTCGCCAAGCTCCCCTCCTGATTTTATGCTATCCCATTTCAAGCCTTTGCAGGGTGGTCCATGCAATAATGAAATGAGTGGTATACATCCTCGTCTAGCCTCAAATCTCAGCTTTCAATTTCACTTGCACCTTTAGTAGCTTCTTCCAGCAACAAGAAAGCACATTTTGCTCCTTTCACAAATGGAACGCAATAACGATCGAGCTCGATCAGTATTATAGCTGCTATTTTGTGCCCAGCTTAGACAACTGCAAGCTGCTTAGTTGCTGTATGTACACATGTACTTTCTCATTTCCCCACTCATACATCCACGTGCAAGATCAGGAATGGATCGTGGACCAAAATCTTTTATGCGGAGTGCATAATATCACTTCTCAATGGCACCACTAATTAGCTCTTCTTTGAAACTATTAAGTTCTAGATGTAACGCACTTCGGTTGATCTACACATTCCATGAGACAGACAGCGGGAACCAAGCTCACGCCCGACCGGGTTTCGCTTATTCGATTTTGACAGGTTGTCAGACGACGTTACGAAAATGTGCTTTCTCACCGGTTGCCTACTCCAAAGATACATCTGAATAACATTTACTAACAGAAACACCACAACGAGCTAAAGTTGAGGAGGTTGGTTGTTGGGAAAACGGCGGGTCCCGGGGCACCGGATGGTGGGTAAGGTGCATGATTTCGTGATGTGATGTGCATATGTGATGTGATGGGGTGATGGGCCCTGCCGGCCAATGGTTTCCGCCACCGCTCGGACCCCGCGTGGAGCTATTGTGGACCCCACGTGTTAAGTCGTGCTGAGGCATGGTATTGTACGTAACCCCTTCGACAGCCCACAATGCATTGTCCATCTCCATCTACCGAGGTACTGGTAACTGGTAAGCCATTCTGTCTTGAGAGAGATTCCCAAAACAACGGGCAGACCTGGTTGATACATACCATAGTTTGTTGAAAAGTTTTTGTGTGGGTATGTAGATACTATTGCATTACAGATCGATCGATTAAATTGCATGCAGGCTAATACAACTTACAGGCTGTTTCGGTAGATCACAACAAAAAAAAAATTGAGAAGGGGGGCCAAATCGCTCGCTTCTTTGGTCAGCTTGTCTCCACTTGAGACTTTCCTGATTCTTATCAGCCTCTGGTAAGTTAGCCCCACAGCCTGGGCAAACTTGCAAGTTAATTCTCAACTTTACTAAATTTGGTTAGAACTCCAGAACGCGTCCGGCATCGTCTCCCCGGCGCAGCTGGCTTTTCCAGAAAAATCATACAGAGAAATTAATTACACATCATTACCGTTGAGCGCAGGAACAAAAAAATACAGCAGCAAGAGCGAGGTCTATTTAAGGTACGTACCTGGACACATTCCCAGATTCTCGGAACCTCAGGTTTAGTCTTTCTTCTACCCTCCCCCCTTCCTCCTCTCCTGATACTACCCGAGTTGCTGGGTCGCTTCTTGCATAATGTATATCAGTAAATTAGTAGCGCCAATCGTTACCCTTTTCCTTTATTTAGGAGAAGGGAACGTTGTGGAAGCTCTTACGGGTTCCCAATTCGCGGCTATCCCATTCGATTACATTATCGTTGGCGGTGGTACTGCTGGTCTCGTTGTTGCAAACAGACTCAGTGCTAATCCTCACATCAAGGTCGGTGTGCTCGAAGCCGGAGCTGACGGCCTAGATGATGATATTATCTATACCCCAGGAAAGGTGGGATGGGCAGTAGGCACCTCTTACGACTGGAACTTCGAGACAATTGAACAGCCTGTGCTCGGTGACCGAAAGTTGGGCTGGTCGAGAGGTAAGGCACTGGGCGGTAGCAGTGCTATCAATTTCTACGTTTGGATGAGAGGAAATAAGATCGATTACGACTCATGGAGCGCGCTTGGAAATCCCGGGTGGGATTACAACAGCATGGTGTAAGAAACCTAGAGTTATACTTGCAAGTATAGTGGCTCACAATACTAACATTTATCTCACAGCCCGTACTTTAAGAAGCCAGAGACTTTCCACGAGCCGAGTCCATCCGATGCCACAAATTTCAAGTTGGACTTTGTCACTTCGGACCATGGCTCTACTGGCCCAATTAACACCTGTTATTCCAACACCTGGAATGGTGCTCACCAATACTGGCACGATACTCTAATTAACCTTGGAGTCCCGCGCCGCGATACCTTTGGAGGCTCCAATTGGGGTGTTTGGACTGGTCTCACATCCGTCAACCCTGTTAACCGTACCCGAAGCTACTCTGCCTCTGAGTACTGGCGACCGTATTCCTACAGAACAAACTTCCATGTCCTCACCAATGCTATGGTGAAGAAAGTCAACATTCAGTCAGTTGGTGGCCACCAGACCGCCACTGGTGTTGAGTTCACATGGGGTGGCAACACCTATACCGCCAATGCTGCTGCTGAGGTTGTCCTTTCCGCAGGCACTGTCCAATCCCCACAGCTATTGGAGCTGTCTGGTGTCGGAAACCCAACCTACTTGAATGCAGCGGGTATCACCGTCAAGGTTAACAGTCCTCATGTTGGAGAAAATCTCCAGGATCGTATCAGTAAGTCGCTTGCCCCCACTAAAAAGTGTGCATATATTCTTGATATAGGAGAATTAGGAAAACTAACATTTATTAGTGACCGTTATGATGTATGAGATTGACGACGAGATATCGAATCAAGATCCACTTAAGGATCCCGTAGAGCTTGCGGATGCTCTGGACGAGTATCACACCAACCATACCGGTCTTCTCACTGTTACACCTACCGACTTTGCCTACGTTCCACTCAGATATTACCTCAACTCTACCTATGTCAACACCCTTAGGGGCATGGTCACCGGCACTGATGATAGAACCCTTCACATTAAATCTAAACTCAACCATACAAAGGATCTAGGAAGCATGGAGTTTGTCTTCGATCCTAACCTGTTGTTCCCTTTGATCACCCCAGAGCCTGGCAAGAAGTATGGTACCGTTTTCCAGATGTTGCAGTACCCATTCTCGACCGGTAACATTCATATTGGCCCAGCTGTTGGCGGTATCTCTCCTACTGCAGATGACCACCCACTCATTGATCCTAAGTACTATGAAGGTGACGGTATCGTTGATCTTTACACTATGGTTGAAGCTCAGAAATTCGCAGATAGCATTGCTCGTGAGAATCCTCTCAACGCCAACGTTATCGGCCAGCGTGTCTTCCCACCAGAACCAGCACCGGGTACTGAGACCGATTGGGAACAATTTGTTAAGGACTTCACTATCTCCGATTGGCATCCGATCGGAACTTGTGCCATGAGCGGTCTCGGCATTAACAAGGGTGTAGTTGACGAAAAACTCAGAGTTCACGGAGTTAAGAAACTCAGAGTTGTCGACGCTAGCATTATCCCAGTACAGATTAGTTCGCATCTTCAAGGAACCGTTTACGCGATCGCCGAGAAGGGAGCTGATATGATCTTGGAGGACTTCCAGTGCAAGAGGCGACGTAGACGCGGCCGCCGGTAAGTTATGCAAAGTCGATTGATATCATGCATGTTGTGCTCGATTTTTCTTGTAAAAATACAGTGCGCATGAAACTGATGAGCGGCGATATAGCTGTCGACATCACTAAACCTCTGGTCCCTGGATAAACCCACTCCGGACTTAGTTAATGTTTTTAGTTTAATGTAATTTCCCTTATCATGATATCTCTAACTAGCTAGCTTTCCATATCTCCCTCATCTCCTCTCCCCACATATCTAACCAGGACGGACCGGAACCCGGGACCCCTCCATGGACCAATACATCCCTTATGACAGCCTCGAGCCCCGCGATCACGGCGAAGAAACAGAACTGGCCCGGTCGGAACGGCGGATATCGATACCTAAGGCTATTCACGTGTTACGAATTTTGTGTTGTCTTTTTTATTTCCTTGGTCATGTCATGAAGTATTCTTAGCGTTTTCAGTCAATTAACATTATCCATGATTACAAAAACACCTAGAGACCCTTGTAGTATCTATGCAATTGTATGTGATAGAAGACCTAACGCCAAAATGGAAACGCTGATGGAAATCATAGGAAGGAAGGGTAGCGGTGAACACAATGCAATACAAGGTGAAGTGAATTTCCTCGATCGGGTTTTTCGGATGATGAGCAAAACGAACGATGAAATGATTATAAAGAAAATAGTATGGGTGGAAGTTTATTTTCATTATGAAACTGGTCTCTCGTGAGGATTAATCTATTGAAAAAGGGGCCTTTCTAGCCTCGGAAGCATGGGTAAGAAGCAACACATAAACCAACCAATGGCTGGCTCAGCTAAGCAGACAAAAGCATGTGGAACGGGCATGAGAGGCGATTTAGGAAAGGGAATAGGAAGTTGTGAGCGTTTCATGTCGTGCGCTCATCAAGTGCCGAAGGACGTATTCGATTGGGCGCTCTTTAAAGGACTTGTGGAACGGCATCCTTCCCTTCAGCGCTCTTGATCTCTTCAAGAAGAGTGACGAATTCAGGGAACCATCCTTCAACAGCACGTTTCATGTACCCGCGAAGAACACTGCTCTCCAAAACAATTTTTTTGCAGAAGGGGTTTGAATTCGTTCCACAAATGTTGACGAGCATGGCAATCAAAACGGCATCAATGTCGGCCGGAGTGGCGGTTTTGTGGAACCATTCGACGGCGTTACCGGTGGGAGTGAGACGTGTCTCGAGGGATTCAAGAGCTTCACGAAGAATAACTTCAGTCTCAGCATCACTGTGGCGACCGATTCCCTGTGCGATAAGCCTATTGACCAGGGATCTACGGAACCACCAGTGAAGTGGGATACGGATGAAAAATGGGAGACCCCCGAAGACCTATACGTGTTATTTGTTAATATAAACTATAAAGCAACCATATATGTAGAATTAAATTATAAATACCTCATGCGAAATGACGGCTTCGTTCTCCTTATCGAACCAACGGCTCCTGACGATGGCAGGGTAGATAGCTTCCTCCCAGAAGCCACGGTAGGCAAGACTCTCGGCAATTTGAAGTTCGGTCAAGCCAGCTGATTTGTCTAGGTCGGCTAAACCCTTTTCCTTCACGTACCGAACAATGAATTGGGAGTCAGGGACGACGACACCCCCAATATCAACATATGGAAGCTTCTTTTTCGGCGCTTTAAAGGGGAGCGTATCCTGTTGGGTATATTTGACGCCAGCAAATCGAAAATAGCACTCAATTTTTTGGCAGTAGCCGGAAGCAGTTGGCATACCCTCACGCTTTTCGAAGGCGAAGAGGATGACCCCACCCTTCTTAGTATCAGTTGGCTTGATGGTAGACATACTTGGTACGTGTGAAGGTGGTCGAGAGCCTAGAAGACTGTGTTGGACAATGTTGGATTCGCTGGAAAAGGATAAATAAGCGAGGATTGGCACCCAAACGACAAATTCGGAAATAAGGTCTGGAAGTTCTGGTTGCAAGTGGATCTGTCAAGCTTCAGCGAAGAATGGTAGGGGAGCTGGGAGTCGACAAGACCTACAGTGATGAGAATGACAAAGGTGGTAAGGGGGAAAGGATCTTGGATAAGACTTGGGGGGTGAGATGATGTTATATAGTAAAATAAAAAATATAACGTCGCAATCTAGTTATAGTCTGTCCAACAACTTGCCGCAGATGCACATGCACTTGAGCGCTCACTGCGCTGTTACAGTAGAGCATCTAGACCAGGACCGACCGTCGACCGCGCACTCCTCCAAACCCCGATGAAACCTCAGGTCCCAGTTTGAAAATTACGAATTTGCCTAGTATTCTCTAAATCCTATTCTTTGTTCTGCGGTTGCCGTGGCGCTTTATCGGCTTTATACGACCTGTACGTACCAGTAGTCTTTCATCACAGGATTATATATTCATTGCATTGCCCAGTTTAAGAATCATAGTTACTGGTCCACAGAACAGACAAGATATTTCGGCCATGAGTGGTCTCGTTGGTCATAAGCGTCCCGACGATGCTTCTACTTGGCTGGTCCGACCTAAGTTCCAAAACCCCTTCCGTTTAGTTACACGTACTTGTAACGAATGCGCAGTACCATCTACCGTGTCCAGTGAAGGCTGATATGGTGCGTAAACAGGAAAATTTTATGTGCACTGCATCTGAAAAATACATCCTTCACTATAGCGTTACGCAGCTCTAAATACACCCATGTCCGCGTACTCACCAAGGAGAAAGCACAATATTAAGCTTAAATCATCGGACTTTCATATTCCTCTTACTAGTGGCTTTTGGACCACCGGCTAGATGTTTCGCCGATTCGTGGCATACCGAATGCGTATCTTATAAGCGCCCCTGGACTGTTATACATCCAGGAACGTCCTTATCCTCCTCTCGTGCCTCTGGAAACTTATCCTGGCTCGCCGATATTCTTTGCAGGCTTCTCATCTGAACCCTTTTGTTTTGAAAACGGCCCTGCTAATCTCTAAATTAAATTCCGCTTTTCCTGAGCAATTGAGATTAAAAGTCCCAAGCAGCACAACCAGGTCCTGAGTGGGGGGCTTGACAATGTTACAACACAGTCGACAACACAGGTGCAACTACTGTGAATCGACCAACAGGACATGTATACCCAACTACGACACTTTCGAACTGCATGGTGAAGGGTCAGCTGGTCCAGAAGCTGGTTCTAGGCCAAATTATTTTTTCAACGTGTTCGTATTTCAGAATAGCATATTTCGGGCTCAGCGATATCGACAAGAAAACACATGGACCTTGTTGCAATTTGTGTCCGCAACGCAATTTAACGCCTATTAATACAAAGCTGTTCACGTTGTATGCATTGTTTGCTGCTCCACTTTCTCCCAAAGCTACCCAGACCACGCCTTCTTGTGAAATGACGAGGTTTCAAGCGGAAGGCTGGGGCAATACCCTCGGGGGTATGAGGATCCATCAGCCTTGTTTTCGATTCCAGCCTCGTGAAAACTAATCTCAATTTTCTAGTATTCGGAACCGTAAGCACCTAATCCTTCGCTAGTAGCGGGTTTCTATTCACAAAGACCCTCAAACTTACCATTGTAGCGACGCACATCCGATTCAAATCTAAATATTTCAGCGGAGATTCATACCTAGCTTACGGAAATCATAGTAAGCGACCTAAGCACCTACGACCGATCGCAGGCCAGCCGAAAAGTGAACTACATTCCCCTCAGTATATGAAGATAAGTAAATACGCGACATGGACAAGACTCGCTCGACGACCGCGCAATCCGCGAAGCCATACAAGCCAGGAAAATTTGACGAAAACGCGCTTCAACTTATGCGAGATGTCATAAAGTATCTTGGCCGCAGCAAATCAGCTATGTTCATCTTGAGTGCCTTCTGTGGATTTATTGGGCCTTGTAAATATTTTGAGCAAGCTCGATTACAAAGTTGAAACAACTCTTCCCAGCCGATACTGTTGGATTTCCAGTGCTGATATCAATTATCCAGACCTTGGCTTTCTTCCGAAATTGGACCAGAATAAACTACTTGTAGAACTAGCAGCATCGTGTTCCTACCTATATGACCAATTCGTTGATCAAATTTGGCCATGCGAATTTTCTTTGTCAGGTTCCTGCTGCTATCGAACCAAAGCTGAACACGAAGAGCACGGGGAGAAGGCCGGCGGCCACTGGGAGTACCATTTCATAGATAAAAGAGGGCAGCACCGAGGATTCATCGCTCCTGGCACATATCAGACTAGAATTGACCCTGGATTCAAACGCGAATTTCTCAAACGAGCTTCAAGATCTTTTATTCAGTTCTCTGAATTATTTGGATTCCGCGGGACACATGCGGGGATGCAGAGCGAGTCTTCAGACACGGCACAAACGGACACTCTGAGCCTTAAAAAAGTATACCCGGCGGTTGTCACAAAGTTCTATGATAACATTGGGGGTGTCTCAAGCTACACACATCGCCGCGCCTGTTTGTTGTGTTTAAATGGTTTGGCGGAGCATGGCCTTCCCTGTGGCCATATCCTCTGCACTCCATGCTTAAAGGCATTCTCAGCTCCTAGGCTATCCGCAGACTTCGATAATGGATTTCATATAGAAAGGTGTCCCGTAGATGACAGCGTGTTTCGGCCTGAACCGTTCTTTCCCATGAAACCTCTCGCAGCAGGTGTCAGAGTCTTATCAGTTGATGGGTAAACAGACCTTTGAAAATTTTAGATTCCCCTTTGCAACTAATTATTCTGGTTATAGGACACCCGGGTTCATGCTTGGAGTGCAAGTAGAGATACTACTGGCAATCGAAGAACAATTGGGATATGGGTTCAGTATCTTCAGTTTCTTCGACCTTGTCGTGAGCGCAGGGTCAGTTAGTTTCCCGAATTAAAAGGCATATCATGAACTTTTGCAAGGGTATTCAAGTTACTAAAATATCCTAGGCTAGGGGGTATAATTGCCCTGGAAGCCTTAGATGATAACGGTTCTGCGCAAACGGCTACCGATAGGGTTACCAGGCTGTTCAGGGTGGGTCTTAAAACTAAAGTTGGGTTAGACCCGGGCTCGGGGTCTAATGTTCCTCGATTGTTGCAACCTGGTTGGCAATCAGACCTCCTACCTGTCCGTGTAGAGCGGGGAGAAACGGAGGATACCATGATTGGGCAGGGAAGTTGGGATGCACGGGAAGGGGATATTTTCGATATTACAAGAGCACCAAGGAGATGGGGGCAGGAGCCGCAATTATCAGCAGGTTCAAGAACATTGGGAACTGGGTCTATGTACACGTACAGCATATCTGGAGTTCGTGAGCGAGAAGTCCAGATGTATTCTGAAGAAGCTCTCATCGAATTTCTTCTTTGGCAGTATGGCGGCCTCTCACACAAGGCACAGGAGTATTCAGGCGACGGAATTCTTTTCGGCAGCCAGCCAGAACGCAAAATTGCAATAGCTTCTAATTCAGACGCCACCGCTTACCTTCAAGGTGTATACGGGAAAAAGTCACAAATTATGGGACCGGGGCCTCCGACGACCGTGACCACCAACTACAACAGTGGCGATAATTTCAATTGTAAGAACTAATCACTAATTGGGTTCACGGCCTAAATTCTGTCGGGCGCGAAAGAGGGGGGGTCTGACTCTGAGAAAACCACAGGCACGCGATTTTCTCAACAGGGGCACTCGGAATATGAGGTGTATGCACCCACAGAGAAGTCATTCGAAACTGAAGTTTGGCGATGGTATGTCCCTGCCGTTTTTATCCTGTTTAACGAGATACGTAAAAGCCTTTGTTTGACGTGGGCATCTCGACCGTATTCCATAGCGCGCTGTACACAATCTGGGATTGTGAAAGGTTCTATCACATCTCTAACCACGGGCTTTCTTCTCGAAGAAAACTATTCGATAAACTCTCGGCAAGAGCCTCCTGTAGCAATCCAATTAAGATCGCAGATAAGGAATCTAAGTTGCTCTGGCCGGATACGAAAAATAGCATCCCCGATATGTTGTTATCTATCGGAGCAGGGAGGTTTACGAAAGCTGAAAAGACTAGAATGCATTGGCAAGTTGGTGTATATGGCGAGAATAACAAATCGGACTTCCAACAAGGCCAAGTTTTCAATTCAATTTTGGCAGCCAGCAGGAAGTGCGAACGGGTATGGAGCAAATTCATTCAAAAACTCGACACCACTGAGGAACGTGAACGTTACACTCGCATCAATATAGATATTAAGACACGAAACTCGATAGAGATCTTCGAGAGCGCCACCCCAGAAAATCTTGAAGAGATCCGCAGGAGGGCTCGGACAAAAGCAAGATGCCCCGAGCTTGTTGCAGAGCTTCGAGTTGTTGCGGACCGCCTATTAGCTTCCTGTTTCTATTTCGAACTCAGTCTCGCAACTTTAAAACTCGAGGAACAGGTGGATAAGGGGCTGGGGAACCATGTAAGAGGTATGTTATATACTGAGCAGCTCAGGTCTGATATCTGTAGAAGGATACCCTTCATAATCTGAAGACTGAACGCGAACGCCTTAAGGATACAATTGATGTTAACTAATAGGTTTTAATAGTATTTGGACACATTAGGTGTCGTTTTAAGCCACAGTCTGAAGAAATCGGGAAACTGGGGAGGCTCTTCAAAAATATATCAGGCAGTCTTGGCGAGGATAGGTTTCCGAAATTTGAAATTATTTATGGTGAACCTTTACGCCTGGATGGCACGGACTCTAGCATACTTGTAGAAACTAATGAAGGTAATGAGGGGATCTGCGGGAAGGGTAAGGGCCTGGAGGACCCTGAGACAATCGTTGAAATATCACCTTTTCAGATAGACGCTATGGAGAGAACTAGATCCTTTGACCCTTTGCAGTTACCCATCGCCCTGACATCTACAGCTCAAACGAAAATCTTTTTAGTTTTGGGGAACGACAGAAAATATCCGATTAGTGGGTTTCCTCGAGATCTTTACGCAGAAGTAAAAGGATTATGGGCGGGTAAGTACATGGGAATATCAGTCAGGGGTTCCTACACACCACCCCTATTTGACCCTTAGTCAATAGTCCATTGATACATTGTATAAGTCGGGTCATATTTGATGCTTATTGTTAATTTATATTTTTGTTTAGACCGAGGCGTCAAAGACTCTTTTGGCAGTCAGCTGCTCGGGGGAGAGGTGGACGGGCGCAATTCAAGTACGAATGGGGCCTCCGGATTGGAGCCTTCGACTAGCCCCACCTTACCAAGTATGAGCATGGAGCCGCTTTCTAGCACAGTTGAAGTTTCTGTCGACACAGGAGAGACTACAAAATCAGAAGTAGCGTCTGGGCAAGCGGAAGATCTCGAGGGCGTCCGGGGGCCCCCTATTGTTAAGGAAGGTTCATTGGATAGTCTCCTAGAGAGGTTAAGGGCAGCACATCCGAGCTCTTTGGGGAAGAAAGAGGTCCGGCGCCGAGCCCGTCTGAGATCGGCACCAGTGCGGACAAATACCGGCATTTCTACCAGTGGTGACCAAAGCGGAACTCTGGGGCTTGGTAAACTGGGTGACCCTGTGACCTCGCTTGAAAGGGCTTCCATACGTTTATTAGACGCATCCTCTCTAGATAGGGATCCCAACCCGTCGGAGTTGTCGGCGACCGGCTGGCTCATCTCGCACAAGCTACATAACGTTTCTATAGAAGCCCCAAAATCCATACCTGCGTTGAAATCTGTGGCCATAAATCTCGTCAATGAGCTGAAGATATGGCTTGAAGATAGCCTACACCAACCAGTATCATTTTGGCCACTGTCGCAACCCCAGAGAGGATGTGCAAAAGGATACATCAGATTATATCTCGATTGCGTATGTCCCCTAATCCAAATTTCATGATTTCTTCATCTACACAAGTACTTCCATCCGCTGATATACAATTCTTCAATGTAGCACTGTAGCAAAGATAGCCCTGTAGACGTCCCGAAAAAGCTGGCTTGGATTATTACTGAGCGCGAGAGACGGTTGGAGAGAAGAAGCAGGAGAAGGAGAAGAGAGGCGAGTATTAACGGAGGGGAGGAGAAAAGCAGAAATTCGCAAAATGAAGGAGCAGATGCCGGAGGGGAGACCAGCAATGATAAGCCCGTATTAGCTACAGGCTCTAGTACAAATAAAATTTCCATACAATATTCTGGGGCTAGTGTCCAGGGCGGTGGGAGCCCTGGGGGTGGGTCATCTCCTGGTAGCCTTGCTGTGCAAAACGGGCATAACCAAGCTGTTTCTACGGCTCAAAGGACTCTCCCGGAAAGTTTTGACATTTTCTTTGTGATTGAATCACCAGTGGACCAAACGGTTATGACAACTATCAAAATGAAAAGTACGCACAAGGATAGCGATCTCTTTCGAAACCTTCGCCAAAAATATATGTTAGTGCGGGGCTGGCGCCATTACTTCTCATTTACAACCATTTGCGACATTCAGTGGATCAGGGTATGTTCAAAAATGTTCAAGTTTAAGTTTGTGTTTACTAAGTTGAATATCTCGCGACAGTTTAAACGATATAGCACCAAACCGGTCTCTAACAGCGACGGGCTATGTGAAGATATTGCAGAAAGCCTTCCCGGTCAATTTGACCCTGACTATAGGATTAGATGGTATGAGCCACCAACGCCAATCGTCCGGCCACTTGGGCGCCAACGGATTATGGCCTTATACGAGAGACCGGAAGATTCGACACACTGCTCAGATTGCCTCGATCGATCAATGCCGAAGTGGGTCGGCGTAGCTCTCAAGGGGCCAGAACCAACGGCTTGGGGAATATACGGTGTCGAAGGATTCGCATTTTTCAAAATGTTGACCTGGGGCTTCATCGTAAATTTGGTAACAATGCTGGCTTTTGCTCCTTGGTGGCTGCAAGGACATCCGGGCGACTTGCAAAACGCATTTATTCCAAACACAATTGCTTCTGTCTTTTATTTTGGGAGTGTATCACTCTATGTCACGACTAGAGCGGCAGGATTGAGAAAGTAAAAGAATGTTCTCGCATGTTGATTATTTGCTGTTTTTGAGGGAGGCTACTTCAGGTCAATAACAACTACGTGAGCGCATATTCATGCCTACTGGTTGGAGCATAAATTCGGAATTTAGAAAGCCTCCCAAGGGTTGCCAAGGGGCTGCCAAGGGGCTGCCGTGGTAAGGCTGAGCTGCCCCTTTGGCCTCCGGATTCAACACCAAAAGCGTACCAATATAGCTGTGGTGATATATACAGGCCACATCTTCAATGACCATGATCTAACCAGCACCACGAGACTAACTATGAAATAACCCCATTGAGTTCGAAATATTCAGTATTGAGAGCTGGACGAGGATTTTGTTGCATCTCGAACCCCCTAACGCATTTACAAAAAGCATAGACTTAAATATACTCGCCCTGATTAATCACTAAATATAAATGGAGCTCCATTGGACTGGTTATGGTGAAACCAGAAGAGTGTTCTCTGAATACAATATCCGTTTAGAGGCAAATAAACAGGCAAACTTACGCAATCAGAACCTCTCTAACCTGATTAACGACATTAAAATCTATTCTGAAGAAATTCTGCGGCAGCCTATATCTTTTTGGCCATTATGTCAACCTCGCGCAACTTATCTTTCGCCGAGTTTTCGTCGTTTTTTCTGGGATTGTGTATGTCGGTCAAGCGAACGTCTCTTGCATTTGACTCTTCGTTGAAACTCTGCTGACCGGGAACGGCGATTTAGGATTGTGGGATGGAGATGCATGCTGATGTTCCTCTCGAGAAGTCTCGACGTAGTGAGTTCGAATTCAATACGCCGGAATCTCAATCAGGACTCCAAGCAGAGCCCCACACAAACAGGTCTCTCCCGGAAAAGTTTTATATCTTTTTCTGCGCTCTGGGAAGCTGTAATAAAGATGTGATGAACACCATATACTCCAATGGAATAAGCAATGATAAAGACCTGTTTCGGAAACTTCGGGATGATTACGCTAAGATCCGTGGCTGGAGGTTGTGGTTTTCGTTCACGCACGTGCATGATATCAAGTTTGTACGAGTATGTGAAAGCAGTCGAATTCGTGAA
The DNA here is from genome assembly GCA_036872755.1 of Orbilia blumenaviensis. NCBI lineage: Eukaryota > Fungi > Ascomycota > Orbiliomycetes > Orbiliales > Orbiliaceae > Orbilia > Orbilia blumenaviensis. Next base: position 891,421 of record JAVHNS010000015.1, read on the forward strand.
GAGAAGCATGCACCTGTTGTACTAACCAATCTCTTTTCATCTCAACCAACCTAGTTCCACCGGGGCTTTCGGAGCACAGGATCTTCGCTATCATATGGCGATGCCCTCTGCGAAATCAAAGAAGAGAGCCTACCGTATATAGATGATGACGAATACGAGATTTCCCACCATCAACCTCCAGCATACATCACACGTCCAATAGACCGACGGTCAATGATGGACCATTTCTCTAATCCTGGGGCTGGTAAGGCTGGCGCTTCGGATTGTTTACGATATGCTATGCCGAAGAAGGTTAAATACCCGCTGCCTAGTGGAATTTGTGAGGCCTTTGGGCTACATGCAGATGAAGCAATTTGCCCAACAAAAATCCTTATGTGGGGTCTGGCGGTGCATATTCTCTGCTTGCTTGGGTGCCTGCCTTGGTGGATTGTTTCGGTAACATTTTTTGCAGTGGTCGTGATCAATGTTAGGTCCCGAGTGGGGAGGAATAGGAAATACGGCCGTTTATATGAATATTGCAGGATTATCTGATAGTGAGAGTACTAGTAATGATAGGCTAGACGGTTCGTAGACCAAGTTCCCAAGGTGGATACCTGGTTTAAAGGCCGCACTAGTGCTAGTTAATAAACCGGCAATATGTAAAATACATTACAAATGGAGTGGCGTCTAATCCTCATATATCAGATACTAGTTGAATTGGAAAAGCTTCGTACCATAACTCTGGTCGGGTCTTAGGATTCTCCCATAATCCTGATCCAAGAGCAAAACATTAAATGGCTCGAAAATTAAGTCTTCTTCTAACCTCATCTTTAAGTCCTACCAAAAGATCCCTTTCATTAGGTGCTGATCTTGGTCTTCTTCTCGCAGCCGACCCTATCTTGGTAGACCTTCTGGAGCCAGATCCTGGCCCCCAAATCCGAGAACCAGGGGTAGTTGGCATTCGACGATCTTGTTCATTCTCCAGGAAGTTCGGGATTGTTGGCTGTTTGGTAGGCTTCTCATTCGATTGTTTGTTCTTGGTCTTTCGCCCCTTTTTGACCGGGATTCGGGATTTCTTCGATGGTCTTGGGTCGTTCGCTTCGGGAGCAGAGGGGGCGATTTTAGGCGTGCTTCGCTTCAGAATAGCTTTCTTGACTAATGTGAGACTCTTATCTGATGGAGTCTCCTTTGCGACCTGCAAACGATACAATTCTTTGATTTGAATGACGCATTGGTGGTACTTGGTAGAAGCTTCCCTCTGGAAGTGGGACCGTTGCCGTGTCAGCTGCCATAATGATCGGGAAATCCTGTGAAACAGAACCATAAAGGGAAATACAACATACCAACTCAGTTGTCCATTTTTTAAGTAGCCTGTCGGCTGCCTTCTTTAGATAGTCTGCCCGTTCGGACTTTCTAAGGGAGTTATCTTTCAGACTGTCAATCTGGTCTAAAATCTTTAAGCGTTTGCAGCTAACCACCTTTTCCCCACCCACGCCATGGTATACGTAATGGTCGTGCGGATTCAAAGGCATATTGTTCGTGTGAGAAGTGGGATAGTGAGTGTAAGAACTGGCTTCGACGAGGTATCCTTGGTAAAGATGGATGGGAGATGGGCGGTGTGTGATGGAACGCGATATGTAGATGAAGGAAAGTTAGGAGGCTTGGGGTAATGCCACAAGCTTGAAAGAAAGGAAGGAATTTGCCACGAGCGCGGTGAGCTGAACAAATCCGATGTAGATGCATCTACTTAGCCAGATCCCCATTCAGCTTCTCCCAACTCTATGCCAGTGAGCGGCCCAGAACTACTACTCAGTGCTAAAATATCAAGCCAATTACCTAGATACTCAGCACTTTATATGACTAGCTCTCGAGAACGTGAACAATATGCCATGGGACCTGTGATTTTATTTTCTCTAACTACCAAAGGCTTGATTGAGGGTAATCATTTTAAAACAACATGCCCTCAAATGTGCCTGGGGAATAAAATATCCTCCCATCGCAAAGTACCCTGTACCAATAAGCCATGCCCAAAAGGTCCTTGTAAGGATTGAAAAGAAACCAAAAGCTAGAACGTCTCAAACTGGATATCGTCAATTAAAATTCGGACATTCCTTGTACTAGCATACGTAGCATGGAACTCCAGAGTGTTAACACCCTTAAAATTCTTAGGGAAAGTGTCCAAGCGCCAGTTCTGCCAAGCACCATTAGAAAAGTCAATAGCATGCTCGGCAGGATCCTCTTTGCTACCGTCTTTAAAGCCCAAGACAGTATAGTGACATTCAAATGCTCCTCCCAGCATGTTAAGTCTTGCTTTATCTTCGTCTGAAACAATTGCGGGATAGCATGTAGTCATGAGCTCTCTAATCTGGTAGACTGGGTGCCCTGGACCAGAAGGAATCCTGATTTGAGCCGTAGAATTGTTCCATTCACTAGTGCCACGATTTGACCATGCAACTTCCGCGAAAGCGAAGTTCTGCCTAGTGGCATTAATTGGACCAAATTGCCATGTCTCGTTGTTAAAGATAACATCACTTTTCGGGTTGCCTTGAGCATCTTGGTGGCGGCCTCTCCACTCATGTCCAAACTGGAATGGAGCGGTCAACTCCTCGGTGATCTTGAAAAAGCCGGATTTTGGGTCGACATCCGTGACGCCTTCGAAGGTAAAGGTGTTATTACCTCGAGGCCAAACTCTACCGCGCTGGCTGATATCAGAGGGTTGGGGTTGAGCTGTCCCGGAAATGCGCTCCCTGGTTTTCATCATACCGGTCACCATTGACTTCCAGGATGGATCTCCACTCCACCTAGGGTCAGCAGTCCACGCACTGACGGGCTGGACAGGACTACGAGGCGCTGCCTGCGTTTCTCTAGGACTTAAAGTCTCCGCTGGAAGACCTAGCATTTCTCGGCCGTGCCCTTGACTAATGGCTTGAACAATATCGTTAATCTTCGAATCCGTGGATGCTGCGATACTTTTGTTGCCAGTCTGTGGGCCTTTGCCCTTTCGTGTAAAGTAAGTGAGATTATCGAGAATAATCGCAACACTTGTTGCCTGTGGATCAGCCGATATCAGGACAAAGTATACCTTTGTGAGATGATTTCCATCGATAAGGTCGACAAAAGCAAAAGCAATATCCTCTGGAGTAGTACCAGAAGGCCTCGCAATGCTAATTTGTTGGTATTTGACTTCCTGTGCTTTATCACCCTTCTTTTGTCGAACAAGCCCCAAGAGGCCGACCACACAAGGGGTTGAGGTGTCAAGAATACTGTTCTCATCCAAAAACTGTTCACACCCGAGAAAGAAACTCTTAATAGACATATCTTTTCGCTTGGAGCCAAAGTAGTCGATTCCAATGGATGGAAAAATGGAAGCTGATTCATCAGTGTATGGAACCAATCCAGGGGCATACAGATGGCCGGTTGACGAGTTCATAGTCTTTTCTTCGCATTTTTCTGCGAAGTTACCATTGAGATGCTTAACGTTGTAGAACCCATCATACTGCATGTCTTTCCAAGGAACGGAGATGCTGTTGTAAGTGGCGGCGCCATTCATATCAAAACAATCCGTAACATGTCCACGTCGTTCCTCAAGCAAAACGGCGCTTGGTGACGTCTGTGGGGTGTAAGTAGCTTCAGTAATCGTTGTAGCATTGGTTGAGTACTCGACCCCATTGATAATGAACATTAGGGAGTCACCGTGAACAACATCGAGAGGCGTTTCGTTCTGCAAATCAGCTGGTGTTGTAAACAAGACCGTGTAGTCTCTGATGCTGAAGACTAATTCTTTGATGTCTCTGAATTTGGGTTTGAATATTACTGGTTGAAGTTCGGCTCTTCCAGCCTCTAGGCGACCGAGGCGGTTCATCCGGGCATAAGGGGGGGAGAAAGTACCATATTGTGAAGTGATGACTTCCCCAACTTCGTTCATTCCGTCGAAGATAACATTGCACTCGACTGGAATTCCGCTGCGGAGGGCACAACCAAATTTGAGAGTCTCGATGCCGAAAGATGAAAGATCTGAGTCCTGGTAGATAGTCGAGAGGTAAGGGTCATCGTCATGCTTGACTCTTTTCGCCTCATCCAAAGGAATCATGACAAATGCATCCTTCCCGCCAGAATACTGGGTGAAATGTTTGTTCGCCCCAACACGGAAGTTCTTCCAGAGGAGGCCTTCGTAAGGGGTGTCAATAGGACGCCAGTCGAGATCACCTAGAGTATCAAATTCTTCACTATCAAAGGAAACATTATAGGAAGAGATTCGATCACGGATGACGAATTCTTGGTACTCAGGAGCACCCGCCGCAAGCGTTGGAACCGCAGGAATGGTTGACCCGAGCCAAAGGCTTAGGATACCGACTCCCGTTAGCGATGAGGTAAGAGATGGCATATCGATAGTTTAAAGTTTGATAGAATCGTACAGCAAGGATATGGAGATGTTAAGGAAGAAAGCTATCTAGGTCTGGTGTATTCGAACCTGATGCAGAGAGTAGTATTAAGGAAAAGAGAAGAAAGGGAGAAAGTACGCTACAGATAACATCACTTTATGTGCGATATTATTGCTCGCGGAGATCTCTATTTTAATGGAAATATAAGTTACGTTATCTTTTTAGGTTTATATTATGGTCAACAGCGTCTAGCATTGAGACTGGTTTATATTCCGATATATGGCTTGCCTGATGCGCTTGTAGATCAATTTGCGTTGAGACGGTTGGATTCTGCACTCGTTGTATTTTGTATTTACAACGCATTTTCAAGAGCCCAGGCTATCCCTCAGTCTCGTGACCAGTAGTCCTTCGCACCCCATTGTCCCCGTCAGGCAGAGCGTCTCATTCCCGCACCCTTTATATTGCGGGGTAAGCAGCTTGAATTTAGCGATCATAAGATCTTTGGTCTCCATTACCGATCGTTGATGACGCCTGTAACGATGTCGATTTCCGTATAATTGTTCGAACTACACGTTAGAGTCCCGATACTATCCCGATGCGCGATTTTAGAAGCTTCGACATGCGTATATGAGCGTGTTACGTATTGGCTAGTTCAACTGTAAATTTCTTTAACTATTTCGACAGCCTTGCGGGGCGAGGGTACGGACGTTTAGCGAACCACCAAGTTCCGGACCAATAGATCAAAAACAAAATTTAATAGATTTGTTTGGCTATTCTAAAGACTAGATGAACAAGAATTGCCGTGTTAAACGAGTGCACCGGCCGAGAAAAACCAGTGCCCTATTTGCTCAATTTTTGATCGTTAATCATAAAGCCCTCCAGACCCGGCTATAGGAAAATTTTCTTTAGGAGCGCTCCCGAGTGGGTTACTCGGCGAGGCCCGATGCTGCCTTGATTTATAAAGAAATTTAAGATATACCGATGCGTGCGTTTGGGCTCATAATTTCAAATATCGTAGCAATAGAGTTCTTTGAAAGGGATTTGTGAGGTGGATCCAATCCAACTGTGAGGTTACCGTCGGCCTTTAAAGACATTTCGAGCGTATGTGGGCACCAGTGACCGACGTTCTCCTCGAGTTTAGCCGTTTGAAAACCTCTAATCCCATCTAGTGTGCAGCAAATTTAGCCTCGACCACTTATTTTCGTCTTAAAAGTGCGGTATACAAGCATTTAATTCATAGCGGTGGTTGTGTACAGCGCGAGCTTGTCGATATGCTTGTACTTGAGTATCGACCAGCCTGAGAATTCATAAATATATTATAGCGTCTTTGTTTCCACTGCTGGTATTGCTACGGTAGACCATATAAACACTCTCGACTCCACGTCACGAAAAGATCTCAAATGCACAATTTCAATCTGTTGCTGTACCCAGCTTTTCGAAATTTCCGGATGCTCGTCTAGTTTAAAATAAAGCGATTATAATTTTCACCTTAAGCTCGTCCCCTCGCATTATTAATCCGACTTAAAGTCAGTGTAGATCGGCTTTCTTCAAAAATCGCTGACTATCGCCGCATTATTCATAATCACGGCTCCGTTGTACAATAGAAAGATATTTCATTAATATCAATATTTCGGTCTCAACAAGGGACTTAAGTATATTAGACAAAGGAAATAGAAGCAATTGGTCTCCGAGAAGCTAGCTCGCCTAAAGGACGGAGTCCTGCAAATATAGAAAATGTGCTATAGGCTCTATTACTTCAAGTTGGTATGTAAGCCCGCAGCGTTCAATCTAACGCACCGGTTACAAGAATCTATTTTGCAGTTACGTGTACATACATGCGGGCATGTAATAATAACTAACATTATTCTGGGGTTTCGTGTAGTGCCGCCATGAAGATGCACAACTAAATCCCCACGGGTGCCGTTATATGCAATCCCAAGTCTCGTCTAGTAGCAACTACACGAGTCGCTACCGGCACCGCTATAGTTCTTACTATGCCGACCAACAACCGGTTTGCTTAAATTCAGACTCAGAGAAGGTCGTCTACGATTACTGCGACGCTTGTTACCAGTACTACAGTGGGCAAATTGATTATGCTCGTTGTAGAGCGCTTGTAGCGAGTGCTAGGAGCAGAGTCGCCAGGGTCGTTGAGGCGTTTGGAGAGCTGGGGTGTCGATATTAGAAGACGCGAAATCGGTATACCGAGCGAGAGTGCGGCTGGCTAGTTATGGCTCGCAACGGAAATGCGGAACATATATCTTCCTTGCACCTCCACCGAAAAAAATATCATATAGTATCAATATGTATTATATTCAATAAAATCACCTAAAAGTAATTTAAGCAGGCGAGACTGCCATCGAAAAGTTTCAAGTTCGCCGGTTTTCATGGTGCATGTTGGGGGTGCTAAGCTAGAACTCTTGCTCGGAATATACATATTTTGCGATGATTAGTCCACATGGAATATTTGAATACTAAACGCAACATAAGAGAGTAAGGGCAGCTGGTGAACAGGGCCCAGGGTAGATAAATCTACCGATGAATTGTGGAACGGACAGTGGTGGATTATTGGTCTTATGAAGATTAATTATCATTAAAGTGGTAGGTGGGTAGGTAGTTATAATTATATAACGCAAAACAACGAATAAGTGAACGACACAATGGGATCATGGGTATCTTTTTTCGAGACCGTTAGAGAAATGCAAGAACTGGTATGAAAGAATTGACAAGTAGCATGGCCGGCTGACAAAGCAGGGAGTACCAAAACAAAGTAACGAGCCAGGCCCATCCGCTCGTATGTGGAGTCCGAGAGGACAAAGTAAAAGATATAAGATTCGATAAAATGGGAAATGTTCAAAGTTATTAAGAAAGAAAAAAAAAGAAAGAAAGGAAGAAAGAGGAAAAACACTCCCCGAAGATATAGCGTTGAAAGTTTTACCCCCATAGCCGTTGTCGTCACAGCTCTGCCGTATCTTATATGCGATATCTCCGTTTTCCATCATTCAGTGTCGGTGTTGGCTTGTCTGCTGGGGCCGGCAATCACTTCTTCTGTCTCACGGGCCCCAACATTTTCTTGGTGCTTCTCTACGACCTTCTCTAACTCTGGAAGCTTGGATCCCTTGCGAATGGCATTAACAAGGGAAAGCACAGCATCGTCATTTCCCGATTGTAGACAGTTAAATAGGGACTCTAGAGCGTCATGCTTCGATTTTATTGCATCCAAGGCAGCCTTTGCGGACTCCTTCCGTCTACCGTCAAGAGCGACTTCGAACACACATTCGCGCCCCTTTCTCGCGCACGACTCACACGGCGCCGGCGGACCAGAGCACTGGGAACAACTAACAAGTTAGACGAGTCTGTGCCCAATGAGCGCTCGAAGATACCAATTTTGGATATTTTACCTTGCACTTCCCCTTCTTACAGCTACCGCAGGCGGAACTGATTCTCTTAGCGGCAGTCCTTGGTTGTACTCCAGACATATATGTCTTCGCAATATTGATTTGTTGTGTTTGGCGACCTGAGAAATATTTTGCTACAGCCCTGTGGACCTTTAAGAAGAAATTTCCGCACCAGAAATGCCTAAACTCTTCCAACCTCCGGGGGGCGTCTGGGGCGATCAAGTGCGGCTGGATGTCCCCTGGTTGGCTGTCGAATGGGGCTATCTTGAGGGTATCGAACTGGGGACTTGATGTTATGTCCCCACCACGCGCAACAGCTATCGTTGAACCTGTTGTAGTAATATCGACCCAAGGCGACAACCACAGTTATGGGTCCCACAGATTCGAAGTCCGATGGAATCGAGATCCAATTTCGCATCTTGCGGGCGAATTTCCCATCCACCTTCCACGCTAGCCCAGGAAAGTGGGTCCGTCCAAGCCAATCCAGGCCGTTCGGACCCACTCGATCGCCCTAGTGATATATGATTGGTCGGGAAGGACAGCCGCTGCCAAACGGTCGGCCGATTCTCATCTGAAATCCGTGCAACATGATAGCAAACAAGAGCTGTCGGCTCTGGCTTCCAGCTGCACAGCTGCACAGCGACAACTGACTGTCCCGCTCTCAAGCTTTGCCGCCTCGATGCAGAGTCCAGCTGAGCCCCGTGAGCCCGTTTCTGCGCCAAGGCCATGGAGCAAGCCGTTGAGCACCGGAAAAAGTCCCTGATGGACCCCCGCCTGTCTTATATGACGGCAAGACAGGTGGTGGAGTTTGCCTGGGCTAGCTTCAGAAAGTGGCCGCTATTGTTATTGTCTTCTTCTTCCATCTCGGATAAGTCGAACTTCTTTCCTCCACACTTTCCGCGGGATCTCCCCATTTAATCTGGGTTATATCACGGTCGGGTGCCCCTCAACTCGGTTCAGCATTTGCATTGCCATCACTTCCTGGAAACGGATATAGTAGCAGGGCTTCCAAGCGTCTAGCTTATCGATAAACATGTCCGGAAGACCAGGCGGTTCCAAAGCCCCTCTGAGGAAGCTGCGTCCAGCGCCGGCGCTTCAACCGCGGCCTGCTATGGTAGCAAAGTCGACGAAGAAAACCCGAGCAAAGAGCGCTTGTATGCCCTGCCAGCAGTCAAAGAAGAAGGTATGGCGCCAAATATCCCTCCACTTCTGCGTGTCTATTGTTTCATGCATAAGCATCAATGTAATCCAACGTTGAATATCCTGCACCCTGGTTCATCTACAACACAATCGTGTGGAAGGCGAGCATGGGTGCTCCTTCTTGAAGCTCGAGCCTTAAGGCATTTTTGCTAGGTTAATGAAGCTAGACCCACCTGTTCCCCTCTTAGATCCCACGCCTGGGTAATACAGATACTAAATTTTATTATAGTGCGATGAAGACTCCCCAAAGTGTGGTTCCTGTGTCGAATCCGACTTGGAGTGTGTGTACAGCGTCGAGGACACAGCGCGGCACAAGCGAAATATCATGAAAAATAAAATTAAGGACTACGAATCGGACATTGAGAAGTACGAAAGGATTCTGGATCATATCAAAGGCTCTAGTGTGTCCTCTTTACAACGTGTCCTCGAGGTTATTCGAGGGCAGGCGACTCTTGAGGAGATCATGATGTTTATCCGGAACGACCAAACCGCATATCTCCCCACGGAGGTCATATCGCCTATGCCCACCACGTCGCCACTGAGTTTGCTTATGAACGAGGAATGGTACGAAAGAATGGAGCCGGGCGAAACTGTGAACCTCGAAATGCTCGACGACCGACCTATTCTTGACATAACCGCCCACCCGTGGACTACGGTAACAGATGATGACGAGCTTGTTTCTCATCTTATGTCGCTGTATATGACATGGGACCACCCGGTCTGGCATCTCTTTGACTTCGACATTTTTATCGATGCAATGAAAACCGGTGATACGACCTACTGTTCGCCACTCCTTGTCAATGCGACGCTCGCGGAAGCATGTGTAAGTTAGCTCTACGCCATACGACCCGCAGCTGCAACGGACGAGGTGGCTCGACCCCATCGCCGAACATGAAGACGAGCTCTCAAATACTATCATTCTCCGAACGAAATCTAGGGCTAAGCTATCTCGGTATGTAGAGCACCGGGCCGGGCTCGAGGTCTTTACGCATCGGGATAACCTAGCGCCTGCTGCTATAAGGTTCATGTTTGGCAGTGGGGTCCTGTTGCCCGTTCTACCACGTCAGCATGTCGCGAAAGACAAAGATGCTACATATTAAAACAAAAGAACAAAAACAGCAGCTGTAGGAGTCAACGCCTTCCTACAGTGTTGTAAAAAAAAAAAAAAAAAAAAAAAATCTATCGTGTTACGTCTGTCCGCTCCCTTGATAGCCAAGGTCTGTGTAGAGAAATCACAAACTACCAGTGCGGAAGACGAACTTTCTCTTTCTGAGGGTACAATTGTTGCTAACAAGCTTACAGCATTATTCTAATAGAATAACCTTCCGGGCGGACCCGCATGATCCCAACTTCATCGGCCACCGTTTTTTCCAAGAAGCGATGCGACTATGGGCCGAAGAAACCACACGGATACCTACCCTCCTTACCGTGCAGAGTGCTCTTATGCTGGGCGTTACCCTTGCGGCTGACGGAATGGACCGTCTTGGTGGAATGTTTCTCAACAATGGGATTCGACTGTGTCGGGAACTCTTTCTTCGCCCTGAGGCCGAGGATCAAGCGAAAGGGAAAGGCGTAGCGGGCCCGCAGACCGATGCCGAAAAGAAGTTTGAACTCGCGAAACAAGTCACAGTCTGGGCAGCATTTAGCTTCCAAGGGTACATATACCTCCATATAGTTCTCGTATTGTCTGCCACTAATAAGAAAGCTACTTGCAACTAGTATGTATGATTGGGTAGCACGTTGCGCTCATACGATGCCAGTGCCAGACATTCCGCTGCCTTATCTGGAGACTCACCGCCCTGCCGGGTATGTCGCGCCTACCGACGACTTGCCGGCGCATCCCATTCGGCACGCCGAAGGCGGTGCATTCAGAGAGGTTAAGATGGCAGACGAATGGCGCCCATACCCTTACGTCAGGGACCCCGAACCTAATGTCATGAGAATCACGTTTCAGTATCATGCTGCTCTTCACATAATCGTATACGAATTAAGTGAAATGCAGCTAGAAAACATTAATGGCGAAAAGTCGCTGGCGATGTCCGAGAAAAAGCGCTTCAACGCACTTCTCGATGATTGGAGAGATAGTTTACCAGAGGAAATTCAAGGCACGAAATTCTTGTCCCCAGGGCCCACATTTATGAAGTAAGTACTCCATTCCTATTATATGAGAAGCATCTTCGGTCCGCCTAACTTTAAACCTAGCGCGTTGTATCACATCATTATTATGGACATCCACCAAAACAAAATTAAGGATGAAGAGCAAGAAGACCCAACTGAGCTCGAACTCTTCAAAGAGGAGTCAGAAGGCCGCTTCGAACGCTCAAGGACCGGGCTTTACGTTCTGCTAGATGTCTACAATCGCAAAAACGGAATGTTTACAATGTCCCAACCACTCACATTTGCAATGCTGATTGTATCCCAAAATGCTATGAGTAGCCTCGCGAAGGTCAAGGGGTTGGATACCCCAACACCCGTCCCCGAAGGAGTGGAAAAGGACGACACCGTTAGTGTGCGGCCTATCCTTGCGCGTGGGCCTTATGATGAAGATCATATCGTCCAGACTTTTGAAAATACATTACAGTGGGCATGCCACGCCAGCAGCAGCTTTGTTACCATCAAGATATTCGTACGCTTGATGCAGCTTGAAGCCAAGAGGATCGGAATAGAGCTCTCCCCTGCCAATATTGAAAACCTAAGACGATTATTTCAGTGGGAGAATAAAGATAAGGGTAAATGGATCGAAGACTTGGAGAAGACACAAACGACTTTGGTATGGAGGAAGAAAAAGAAGGAGTCAAACATTGTAGAAATGGTTAAGTCATTGGAGGAACTGACTGTGGCGGAAGGTTAGCCTTGCATCTCGGGCGCGCTAGACCTCTCGAAATCATATTTGTTTTTATGTTGTTATAGTGTTGGTACACGATATATTCTACTATAAACCTATGTTTTATCTATCAGAGTAGACTGCTGCCACGAATACGGGGCCATATTTCTCACTGAAGCTCCACTTACGTCATAGCATTCTATTGGCCTTGGTAAAATTTCAATGTAAGTAGTCTTAATTAGAAACACAATATACATCAGCCTCGTGGGGGTTATATTTAGTTATAAAATACGAAACTACCTAGGTAGTTATAACACACTGAGTTAGAACGTCAGATTGTCAACGTGCACACATCGTTGATGTGGAAATCCATAGACGGGCTCGGCGCTTTATAGAGCTCATACGTAGGATAACCCCCTTAGAAATGCTGCAACCAGGCCAAACATTCCTCAACATCTTCCACGCGCCACATCCGCAAATATTTAAAGCTGGACCATCCCAAAAAAAACATTCGATGACCATGATCACTCCCACAATTCCCATTATAGAACCACGCGAGTATCGCGCCTCCACGCCCCGATATTGAATAAATCACCCACCCCCACGGTCGAAAAGAATCCCTTGTTCCGCCGATACAACCACCCGTGGGTACAATATCATGGTTCAGCACACATTCATTAAGGGCATGGAAGGCCCGTCGGAGGAGAAGAGAATTGTTCCTCATTGTAGGAACAGTATTCGTTCGCGCATCTTCAGTGATGCATTTGGCGGCGTGGCGTCTAAGGAACCTCAGCGGCCAGCACTTTGTAGTGTAAGATGTTGTTCCCCGAAATATCTTTCTGATTAATATTCTGACGCCTACTCAATCTAGGCCGAGTTAATGAGACGGGCAGTGCTTCTTGTCCCAAAGTACATGGACGAGTACTTTGTCTGGTGGTTGGACGAAACATGCGGCGAGAATGGGATACCACAGTGGTATCCATGGTACCGTCGCATGTTGTCGGGTATGTATACATCAATCTATCACAAACCTAATCAACTGAACAGTTACTAATAATCTCTTTGTCGCCTAGTCCTCCACCGCCACCGTCACTGGCACGTCGAGGGCTCCACCCGCTGGGAGTTCTCAGAACTCGCAGCGGCTCTGGACCCGGAATACGAGAACCTGCGCTGCAGCAACCCGGCTTGGGTCGTTCGGCCAGAGCTTACGCTCTGCGTTGACGACCTGAAAAAATATCAGGTCGAGATGAGAAAGAGGGGTACTCCAGTCGTTCCCAAGGCCCCGACTACTGCCCATCAGGATGTCATCATGGGTATTTCGACCAGGGAAATAAAAATTAATTTTGTCTCCCTTTGCTATCGAAGCCCCGAGGATGACACTGTTGTCCAGTACGACGAGGAATGGAGTTTTGACTGGGGGGAGTACACCAGTTTCGAAACCGACTATTGGGGGGGAGAACTGGCGAAGTATGTGGCAACCCCATAACGTGATGTCTTAAATTTCTTCGCGAAATTAGGCTAACTTTTGATTATTACAATATTTTAGGAGCCAGAGTGGGGTATTGTATTTGTTTGCTTGGTGCCCTGTCACAAGGTACATTTAAATCGGTTTCTGGAATGCCGTTGAATTGCAAATACCATCCCTCTTAGATTGTATGTCTTGTTTAGCGTCCTGCGCACATATTTTGATGGTGTAACTGTAATATTAAGGTTATGAGTCGAGGGCGTCATCGAGTGTGTCTTCCATGAATTCTCAGTATTGGGGCAGGCTTGGTTTGATATACCCTAATTTATCTGCACACCCAGGTCGTGGCTCTACGGATATAGGAATGGTTAAGGATTATTGTATTACTAAGAACGTACTGGATGGAATATTGTATGATAATACTAGCTTTTGCCATAATTTATAACGAATTTTGTATAGGATCCTTAGGGCTTTGCCGGTAAAGAACTTATTTATGATCGGCGGAATCTAGCGCGTTAAGGCTCTAAACATAGAGCCTAGCTCCCAGAAAGCGCCTAGCCGAGTACTTGAGTACTTAGCTCCAATGTTCCCCCATCTGCCATTCCCGTGGGCGAACTGAACCGCTGATCATGACCCAAATCTTCTGAACTAATCCGTCTTTGGGTGACGGTCCATAAATAATACTCCGGCGAAACTCAATGCCGTAAGTAGATGCCCGTTCCCAATTTTCTATTCTTATTATAACCCTGGACCCTCATTAGTATTATTTCTGTAAGGGAATAGGAACATGATACCGAAGGGAAGGTTGGTTATTTTGGAATATATATATTCCCGTACATTCGTGAACGCTGTTAACATATATATAAAAATGGTCTTTGCCTCTGGCGCCTGAGCTTGCCGCTGATCCATGGCGATGCTAAAGCTGACATGCGATCATGTCGAGATACCCGAAGTATAGGTAATCATATTTTCTTTATCAGCTTTGGCTATGCGAAGTGACGTGGAGGTGGGCAGACCGTAGGGCCGTCTCTCAGGTACCTCACAAACTCTTCAATAGGGTCTTAACCCAATTGTTGGTACGCCGGGATCTTCACTGGTCAACACTGAGGATCTATAGACCCTCTCCTTGCCGTTGTATACATTTAAAGGTAAATAAGTGTATCGCTCTTTAATCCTGGACTTTCCCTGGTTTCATCTTTTCGCCGACTTCAACTATCACCGAGTCCTTGTATAGCTCTTCAAGTTTCACCAGCGCTTCCCGTCGACCTTTCCGGTTCCTTCGCAGTGTTCGCAGCTTTTACTACCTTGACCGTCACCCATTTGCATTAACGTTTATTTACGAGTCTCTATAGATCTAGTGAAGAGAAAGAAGAATAGAGGTGTCGTTCGGAGTTTGTTTCGCCTTCTTACTGCGTGGATTTATGTCGAAATTGCTTGTAGTTACTGCTGCACATTTCAGACATTCTATGGCTTATGCTAATCTAAAATTTACTAGTTTTCGTCTGTTATCTTGCCCGGAAGTTTCGGTGTTTTAGCTCTATTCGTATCGTGCGCAATCGCTGGGTTTGTCGTCGAGTCCAGACGCCGAGCTGAGTTGACGTTGACACTGCGCTCTCGTGTCTTCCCAGCCCGCACCTATAAATTCTGAGCCAGCAGCAACATCTTTCACAAAAACAAAATTTTTCCTAGTCATCAATCATAACCATCACAATCTCCATCAGAAAAGAAAATCCTCATCAGCTGCCTCTTCTATCATACATCCATCTACCATCGACTTCTGGATTTCTATCCTATTCTAGAACATCCCTCTTATCGCTCTTCACAATGTGTCGCTCCGTTTTCACATTCAGGGTATGCTAGCTTCCCTCTATATGCTTATTTCTTTCTTCTCCAAGACACTAACCTGGTTTTAGTGTTACCACCTCTCCGTAGCAGAGGCTATTCAAGGCGACTGCCATTGTGGCAAGCTCGAAGGCAGGAAAACTCTCACCTCTCTCTGTCCTAGTTGCACACTCTTTAGCAGAGCTGTGGTCAACACTCCCCAGCTCCACTGGCTTCTTGAGCAGCAGGAGAATGCTGCAGAGTAAGTTGAACCCGTCATTACTTTCTCATCGACAAGTTGCTAATTTCGAGGTTAGGACAATTCTCACCGGTTTTTGTTTAGACCCGTTTGAAAACAGGGCTGCGAATGGAACTGGTGCCAAGTTCAGCAAGTCAGGACCTCTCCCTCCTCTCCAGTCGCCGTCGCTCGATACGAGCTTTCGCCCCGCTACGTACGCTGCTGCTGTTCGCGGGAAGCCTGGCCTTCAAAAGCCAAGCCATCAAAAGGTCGCGGCCACCGAGGACCAGAAACCTGGTCCAAGTAACTACCGCCAACAACATGGCGGTCGTCACGCTGGGAAGAAGGGGTAAATGACTTCATCCATGCTCTTCATCGCCGTTCCGCTTACCCCAAACTAGATTTCGGGAAGCTTATACCGGTTTTTGTTTCATTTCATTTAAATTCTCTTTCGCTAACGAAGGCTACTGGGTAGGCATTGCCACTTCTAGATTTTGTTGTTCTTCTTCTCTTTCTGTTCGATGCTACCCCACTCTTGATTCCAGTGCTATTTGTACTGAAGTTAAGAGCGGGAAAATTACAGCTTGGAAAATATTAATAAAACGTTTAATATTATCTCTCATTTTTTACTTTACTGCATGTATTTCCCTCGTAAACTTTGTTTCTGGTGGTCTCCCTACATAAGTGATATTATGAATCCCCATGGCTATTCTCGTTTTAAATTTCTATCTTTTCTTTCTACATTTCGTGCTAGCATAACTAGATCCTGGATGTGTGTTTTCTAAATTTTTTCTATTGATTCTCCTCGGATTAGCTAATATGTGTGATGATCCTGTCTTACTGTTGTACCCCCCTTTCTCCCTTTTGTCTACACGCCTTCGCTTCTCTAACGTCTAGTCATTCCCCTAATATATTTAGACTGGTTTGATGGCTCATACTACGACAAACTGTATCTGATATATTACCAAACGCGCGATATCGACCTTAAAACCTGATATATTTACTAGTAGTACAACTAACCTTAAACAGATATGTAGCTACAAAAGGCGGAACCTGTTGGATAAGTACCCAGCCACGGGGGTGCTGGTTTCTGTGTATCTGTCTCAATGGATGCTGAAGACAGAAGTAAGCTTCATCAACTAACCTAACTTCTACAACCTCAGACTAACCTAAACTCTCAGCTCACGCGTCCACTTCATCATCCGCATCAACCCACCTACAAGATCGCCGATAACGCTATCCGTTAGAATGCCTGTCTCACATTGGGATCGTGACATCTATATCCCTGTCTTCAATACTACTGTTTCCCTTTCCTCTATCGTCTACGTTATCTTCATCTCTTACTTCGTCTCAATTGGTTTCGCTCTTGTTTGCGTGATGCGACCTTCTCTCGCTGGCCGCATCTTGTAGTCCGAAACTATTCAGAGCCCTTGAAATCTTTCCGGAACCAATTCTATTAATGATATTTCTCTCCTCTGCATCTTTACATTCAACAACCACCATAGCCTTAGGTAAGATTTTACATGCTTCTTGGATCTTTTGTTACACATATATCTTACCATTCTGAGATTTTGGCCGGCTCTTCTAATCTTTAGGCACCCCATAACTAATAAGAAAGTTTGACGCGCCTTAGAACCTTCAGTCTTAATATACCCACGGAAAGGCCTCTGAAATCGAAACCTACCACAATGTCAAACGAAAACGTACCCCCAACTGTCCCAGGCGCCGTTCCATCTGCTCCACGAGAGCGGGCTGATTCCTCCTTCGGCGTTATCAAGGAAACAATCGTCCCTGTCCACCCCAGTTCTGCAGGTGAAAATGCACAGGCAAAAATCCGTACCCAAGTGCTCCGTGGCGCAGATCACCTAACTGGGCTTGCCCGTCACGAGTTCAAACGCGATGGCGATTTCGGAGCCCCTCTTCCGAATATCCCCGGTTTTGATAACGCTGCCCCTCCTACCACCGGACCAGCGAATACCAAAGCCTCAGAACTTGACAACAACATCTGCAAAGCCGAATGGTACAAGTCTATTGTCAACTGGCCTTTCCCATACCTTTTCGAGAACTTCCACCAAGGCTTTCTCGATGCCAAGACAGATACTGTTAACGATGAACTCGCCACCGCTACTGTTGGTATCAACTTCATCGATGACTTCGGAATCTCCCAAAAGGCCTGGGAAGCTCACGCGTACAATGAAGGCGTCAAATTCGGAAGAATTTACATGGCTGACAGAATCGACCCTCGAGGTCGCGTCGTCACTGAACAATTCGACTATGCGAACATCCCAGGGGTTATAAGGCCGATGGAGTTCCCTCGTGGGGGATTCGAGCAATTCATAAAGCGAAGAGAGGCGGAACAGCGAGCAGAGATGAGAAAGAACATGAATTTTGTTGAGAAAGGGTGGGATGCTACAAAGTTTGGTGCTAAGAAGGTTTGGAAGAGTCGTAAGCAGATTACCGAGTGTAAAGTCGTTTGAGCCTTTTGCTCGAACCTGTGAGTGGAGTATGGATGACATGCTTCAGAGTCACGACTGATTACTGGGTTCTGCTGAACATTTGATCATTACCTTGTTCCGGCTATTGTTTCCTCATCCAATTTCAGCTCCTTCTCATCCACATTGCTGGAATTTTCTTTTAAGGAGATCCTAGCACTTTCTATGTTTTCGATCCCTGACAATTACAAATATTTGGTTCCATACATGATTCTCCACAAATTCGTTCTATGGCTCATCTTAATCAGGTATTGTTTTAATCACTGCCTTTCGTTAGGGTTTGCTTCTGCATATCCTCCCTCAAGCCGCATCCTCCCAACGAAAACACGCTTTAATTGTGAACCGCCCTTTCGCGAAACAGGCATATCTGTATTCAAGTATTTGACTCTCTCGCTCTCTAATCTAATGAAAAAGTCACCGGGACTGAAAATACTAAAAACTCGTATTGCTCTGCTTGAGGCTACCGACAGTACCCAACGAGACCAGACCGTGCTGGTATTTATGAGGCTAAAGTTTGGGCTGCTGGTAACAACACAACTTCAAAACCCACCATAGTTCTGTGTTGTGACCGACGCCGTGACTTCTACTCTTAACAACAGGCTCACAATGGAAGATATAGAAATATAAAGAAATAATTAGCTAGATTACGCTAGCGGGTTTCTGTCCCGAGTAATAGAGTGGAATATCAACCAGGAACAGAGGTAGGTGATATCTCATGGCACGGGTTCAAAGTTCCGAAAAGCTGACAACGCAAGTTTCGGACTGTTGGATTTTGCTCGACCTACCCAATCTAGACTAGCGAGTCCGAATTTGGGTATGAAACTTTCGACGCTGTTGTTACACCAAGCTTGGGTGGAAGAAGTCCTCAATGCAATGGTCGGTCTTCCTAGAGCCGCAGAGCTACAGAAATCGCGACGCACGACGGTCGACAGTACAGCCGACGGTACGGATTTGGCCCACAAGAGTAAGAGGAGCTGTGGTTTTACGGTCTAGACTAACTACGGGACCCGGTTTCAACTTTGTGTTGTCTGGTTACCAATGAGACCAGGACCCAGGGCTAAATGTCCGCCATTTGTGTCCAAGGCTGGTCAACGAGACCATCCAAGGCCCTTCTTACAGTGTAGTCTTATATTATCATCGTCACGATTAATCGCTCCATAATATATACATTGATGGTATTGTCTGGAAATTTAGGACTGCGTGGTTGTTTACAAGATATCTATAGCACTGCGATCTTGCGGCCTGCGCTTTATGCCTTTGCGACAGGGTTTCTTGTACCCGTAGATCGGCCATTATTGTCGCCAGGCTGTAGGCGGGCCATCGTATTTTAGGCGCTTTCCATCTCCGCCCATACCATCATCTGGCAATGGCCTTTTCCTCGAATTGTCGCCGAATTCGTCATCATCATCGTCATCATCATCATCACCCCCACCCTCATCATCCGCATAATCTGCATCCGACATATGCTGGTCGGCGTCCTCCGCGTCCGGCCATCTGCTGATGCCAGTCCAAATCACTTTCACATGTTCAGTTCTGCGCTTGTATGCCAATTCCTTCATTCTTTTCAAGGGGTCATCCCACCCACGACCCATTAGTAACGCACAAACCCCTGCCGCAATTCCAGTAGCTAATTTAGAAAATTTAGGGTTAGTATCAAAACCAAAACATTCTAGTGCCACAGTAAATGAAGTCCTGGATCAAACAGACCAAACTCAGTGCCCTCTGCAAAGGCAAAAGCGGATGCCATATTGGACTCTCCCATGGTCACAGCAGATTCCCTATCGCTCCCAGGCATTGTCCATATATAAGGAATTTGAACCATCGTCGCTGGAGAGTATAGCTGGATTCCTGGGTGTTCACTGAATAAATGCACTCCAAGCTGCGAACTAACCCCACCAACTACTTCCACGTTTTTAAATTTGCCGGGATTATCTAGGATATGTCTCGCGGGTTGAACTCGCACATGATCCTCCTATTTATAAGTATTAGATTCCATGTCAAAATGTACCCATATGCGCGCATGCACACAAAACTCTTGGAAAAGGTGTTGACTCAGGACTCTGGCTTACATTATCCCCAGCTGGCGTGAAGAAAATAGCCTTTGGAAATTCCGTCTCGAAAACCTTCAAGATTTCGCTAACCACATTTAGGAAAGCCTCGCTCCACGCATCCGTTTTCCCACTCATGTTCCAAAAAAGCGCTTGAACGAGAATGGTCTTGTCGATATTCTCCCCGCGAGACCTCCTCTCCCAAATATGGTCGTATATTTTCAACAAAGCGTCTACTTGTGATATCTCTGTATAGCGACCACGACCATCCAAAAGCTTGACAATAACTGGGTGTGCTCGGGGCGCAATGCCAATTTCCTTGCCTATGATCTTAGCGGCTACAGCTGTCCCGTGTTCATAAGAACCGCTGAACCCAACAGCAGGGGTTAACGAGTCATCTTTCGAGTCATCGGGCATCACACCCGTGTATATCCAGTTTTCAGGGTTTTGGATCCAAGGATTATTACCCCGAGTCAAATGTTTGAAAACCTATGGAAATTGATTCATGAATTAGGAAGCGGGAAACAACTTATACTGCAGATAGCATACCTGGCAGTGAGTTGCTGACAGTGACGCTATTTACATATATGATTAAGGCGGTACCGCGGAGGTATACCACCGACTCCGTGGGCAAAAAGATATTATTTACATAGGGCTTGTGAAGTTAACGACTTGACTTACATGGTGATCAACACGTAAACCACTCTCTACAATATATACTGTTACGCCTTTCCCTCCTTTAGCATCAAGGTAAATTTTTTTGGCTCTCGTATTCGGGGAGTAAGGATCTTCTAATTGTGGGGGGTAGGCCAGAAGTACAAGCTCAGGCGATGGGAGATGACGAAACTCCAACTGATTTTTACTTAGATTATCGCCAGGATCTGGCTGTGGTTCGTTCTCGTCCCCGTCGGTAGCGCGTTTGCGATTATTTGATTTTAGATGGTGAAAACCTCGTCGACGTAAGCTGTACAAGCTGTCACCGTCGCCCTCGTCGTCGCTGAGAAGGCTAGTTACTCCAGGCCTCATGGCCCCAGGGCCTGCGAATGGCTGAGCCTCCCGATCTAGTTTAATACTGGCCGGTATCTGCATTAAATTGTTAGCATAAATGGCCAAGATCAAAAGTACAGTGAATAAGAATAACAATACAAAATATTTCGCGTTCGGCCCTTCGAAACCAAAATCCCTTTTCCATTTTTCGGTTGGATTTGTTGACACGACTATAACGATCCATGTGCCCAAGTGCTTGCTTTTCACGTGGTAAAAGTTTCTCTTCTTGGGGGGCGTTGCGTGAAACTTTGCGCGCGTGAGGAAATAGTCGAGCTCAGGGCTTCCCTGCCGATGGAGCGGTGCAATAATATATGCGTACTCATAATAGTGTTGATCTAGTGTCCCGATTTTCGAATTTATGACTGGGTAACGTTTAGCTGTTCCGTTTTGTACCAGCAGCGAAACCATAAACAGAATTAAGATGGGATATAGTCCGCGATAAAAGCGGGCAGAATTAGCCATATTAGGTTCCGGCTTAAGCTTACTACGAGAAACAAGACGCCTTATAACTCATTTAGGTTTCGCTTTATAGCGTGGTTTTTTGTTGTATACTTCTAGTTAGTAACACTGGTTAATGCTCTCCAAATGGTGTTCTTCCGTTGTGTGCCACATATGAATTCGTTAAGTATAGTGAACTCAACTGCTTAGGCGTAGAGTTTGTCTACACTTCCAATTAATATTAATATTATACTAGACTGGTATGCCCGGAAGGCCATATCTCTAGCGACCAATGTCGGGAGGCTAGAGTTTTTGAGAAGAAAATACAACTCTGAATGCCATGTGTAACCTAGATATATATGTACGGAATCGTTGTCTGTTGGGCGAACTCCAGAATCCAATATGTAAAACTACCAGGCAGGTCTAGGTCAAACCATGATACCGCCACCAGACATTATCTTGTTACCCCTCGCCTAGGTATATAGTATAAGTCGAACTAAGGCGATATCGTGACCCCTAGTTGATAGAGCCCAAACGCGAAGTCATAATTCTAGTCACAGCAGGAAATTCCTTTCTAGCACGTTGCACACTTCCAACGTGAGATAAGATACTGCTCAAATGGCTTGATTAAGTATTGTTAGGCCTTTGCAGTGTTATTTATTGATCGGTGCGGGGGGGGTACACATGTATACAATGCATAATAGTGTCAGTGTATAATATACGCTGAGATATATATTTTCCCGCCAGGTATTGGTTTTCACTTGGAAACCTAGGGCAGTAGGCAGCGATAAATGTATACATTTGGACTATGTAAATGTGCGTAAACGTGTTATGTGTTCCTTCATTATTAATTTACAAGTAATCCAGTGTTTCAAGGCCCAGGGTTATATATAACTACTAACACACTATCAATTGCAAAGAGCCTTATATGTTTCAACAATGTTCCTCGATCGTTGGCAATGTTTGCGATATTAGAGTAGGCGTATGACCATATGCTTCAGAAAAAGTTGAACCCCATTAATATTTCCGCCTACACCCACCTTGAAACAATGAGCCTACCTTATAAGGAAACATAAAATTGTGCGAGTTAACAGGATTATGAAACTACAACAAAAAAGCAGCGGCACCAATAATTCCCACCAAGACATTTGTAATATCGCGAGCAACTCCCATGGCACCGTTTCCGGTGGGCCTTGGTTCCGAGGTGCTACTGGAGGCAGGTGTTGTTGTGGCACCACTAGTACTAGATGCGGCACGTGCAGTAGAGCCACCTCCGCTTTGCACAGCACCTGGTGCGGTCGATACAGCGCCGCCTTGCACAGAAATAACACCTCCGAATGGCGAAGAAGGAGTGGATTGTGTACGAGCGTTAGCGGCGGCACTCTTGAAAGCGGCGAGGGTATTACCCGTTCTATGGGTTTGGAATTTGGTTAGTATAAAATCTATTTCCAACGACTTAAAGTTTATATTACTAACGATGGAGGGTTTATTGCGCCGACCATTCCGAGTTGACAGTGGGTATCCAATGCGCAGTAAAAGTATATAGGATCAGTGTTGGCCAGTATTATAGAAAAGCTTTCTGACTATTGCGTTAATTAGCGAGATTCCTATCATAGGGCTGGGTAAGATCGGGGTATTCGCGTACTGTAGAGCCTGTGAAGCCACTGGAAAAGCCTCTGGTAACCGGATTGCAAGGTTTATCGAATGCAGCCTGCGTAACAGTATGATTTCCACCCCTGAAAACAAATTGGACAGTATCTCCTTGTTTGGCAGTGATAGAATCAGGAGAGAAATTGAGCCCTCCAGCCCCAACGTTCACAGTGTGAACAGTCTGCCCCACCGCCAAAGAGGCAAGAGTTGCGAGCATTAGAAAGGCGTGCATTGTGAATATTCTCGTTCAGTAGAGCGTCCTCGAGTGTTAATTGATTGGTGCAAATTCGTAACTACAATTCAACTTGAACTCCGTACTTTTAAACTTTATTGCGACTGAAGTTTCCAACTGGTTATCTAGCCAACTTATAGAAAACTTTATGTTTTAAGATGTTGCCAGACGCGTATGCTTCAAAGAATACGGCAGTTACCTGTGGCAGGAGCACTGCCCCGTTTTGTGCGGTTTGGATCTTTGGAGGGATATTCCAGATGCACCGTTTCTCTATTCTGTATGTAGATACATGTACAAATGGCTTATTAATAATCACTCTGACAAAGTGATACATGCGGGTGGCTGACAGACTTTGAACGCAGCCAGCCAGTTAAGAATTGCGAACGGGCAAGGGATGTTGGATTTACTATCAAGCTAGTGCATAACGGGTTAGTCAATCCAGACCAAGGATGCACAAAAATGTAAATCACGATCAGGACCCCAAACAAGCTTTTTCTGCCATGGTTGGCGGAGCGAACCCCAGGCTTTGCATTTCCGGTTCTTTCCCCACCCAAGTGAGCCGTGCTGAGTTGCATTGATCCAGCGGCTGAATCCGCTATTCAAAAGGCGTTCCCTATAAACATACCAATTGTCGTCATCCATGCGACGCGCATTATCCACACAATTTAAAGCTCCTCGTAAGCAGCTACAGGCACGAATATGCGAGGGAAGCCGACTTGTTGAGATTCCCTTATATTGAATTTGAGACTGGGAACACGTAAGCCCATCTCAACTTCTTGAGGGCGGACCTGTCTTTCATCTACAACTATGTACGTTGATAGTAACCACTCCGAAAAACGAGAAATAAATAAAAAAATGTAAAAAGGGTGAAGAAATGGTTTAGACCAGTCTGATGAACCAGTTTTCACAAAGCGTCCCGGTTCCGACGAAAGCAGTTATATTTCGTGGACACATAACAATTAACCCGACATACTGTGAAAGCCCCTATCATATCCGAATATCACAAAATGATAATTCTTACAAAGCGGCCAGGTTTTTGTCTCGTAGCCAAGCCTTCGGCGCAAGGCCGTAATCAGTTTATAAACCGCGGTCGTCTGATAAAACTTCATGAATTGGGCAAAATATAAGATGTTCCAGTAGTGTGTTGCCCAATTAGACTTTGTTTGCAGGCGAGGCCAGCAGCATGATGTCCCTGGCGAATTCTGGAAATTGTCTATGTGTAGACAGGAATGGCGCTAGTTGCCGTAATTTGGATATAGATGTACTAGTATAAAGTGCGAGGAGTACTCTAAAGTCGTCTGAAACTTTTTTTGGTTCTTTCCTCTTCTCCGCTTCCGCGGCGCCCGGCGGCCTCGTTGTTTTTTCGGACCCTTTAGTTGTGGTCTGTGTGTTATTTCCCTTGGGATTCCTTAGTCTTTGCCCTCCGCTGTCATCATACGTATTTTCGTATATAATCTCAGCCACAGCTGGGATACTCGAAATAAAGATTTTGGATTTCGTAGAATCCGAAACGCGACAGGCCTGGGTGGCTTTTCGAAGTGCGAGCGATTTGAGGCCAAGACATCCAAGCCTTTCAGCCAGCACATAAACCCCAGCATGTTGCACGAGGCTATTATCCCAGCTCTCCCCGCATAAGTATTCCTGAAAATAACAGTATTGCACAAACTTGTCGAATGCAGCGGGCGTATCTACTTCGCTTTCTAACTTGACCGTCCCTTCGAGCCCCTCTCTCATTTCAGATGCGACAAGCCTCCGAAAATAGTCGGAACATTCGACGACAGACGTGTGGAGTTCGAACTCTTCTGCTTTCTCCCCGACGTACACAAGGATCGTTCCGCCGTTAAGTCGCCTAAGTTTAGATATTTTAGTTAGATAAAAAGCTGTCAACTAAGCGCGTAGGTTGCGAACGAATGGGATATCGCAGTAGCTACCTGCTGAACTTTAAGAGAGTTTCTGTCTTGATTTCGAGCACCGGTAACCCATCTTTCTGGTACTTGCAAGGCACCAGCTCGAACTGCGACACAGCCGCGCTATAATCTCCACCTGCCAAGATGCTGGTTCTATCTTGCAGGAATAACATCATGTCGGTATTAAATGCTGGGATGTCGTAATGCACTCGCATGAATTCATCATTTTCCTTCAGTTCGTTCAGGTACACCGCTGCGGTGTACGCCAGAATAGCTCGAAACCGGTTCCCAATGACTTCATACGTCCCCGCTGGATTTTCTAACTCCAACGGAGTTATCGAGAATACAGATCCGACCTCTGCAAATTCGTCGGCGTACTCGCAATCGTAAATTACACGTACTGACTGTATAAAATCAGATATATCGATGGCGTTTTTCTGATCATGATACCACTTTGACGCCTCCTGGACAGCTAAGTTCTTTATGTCGCCGCACCCGAGTTTCTCGCCAAGTGCATATACTTGCGCGTGTCGCAGGAGTACCCATGAATTAGTGGGTTTCGCACCAATATATTTTCCGAGGTAGCAGTATTCTAGGAAGCTCTCGAAAGCGTCAAGGTTGAAATGCTCGCCGTCTAAGCAAATAGACTCGGGCTTGGGTGATACAGAGAGAAGCTCCTTAAAATAAGGAGATGCCCTACAAATAAGATCAATGTGAACGTTGAATCGTGCATGCGACGGCCCAACGTGTACCAGAATAGTCTCGGACATGAATAAACTATGGACATTTCGCTCGCCCACCGGCGACAATAAGTTAATAGGATAGGAACTCGGGTGAGCAGAGGAAGGAATCAAGACGAGCATGTAGTTTTTCCATAGCCGTTGTCTTACGGTATGGCTGCGGAGTCCTACGAACATACCTCATGAAATCACCAACCAGAGCTATATCTGCCGTTGACTTGGGGCACCCGGTACACTGGTTCCCCGAGCCGTCGGCCTGATCGTCAGACTTTTCTTTGGCCCCATTCCCTTCCGTATCAAGCTTCCGGGCGGCCCGTTGCGCTTCGTGTCTGCCTATTATATCGATTTCGCAATGCTCATGTGTGCGTCTGTGCTGGCTGGTACACCTGTGACACGATGAACATATATCGCAAAGGCAATCATTTTTGCATCTTTTGCAGAATCTCGCGCATCTGTGTTCCATAACTTGCGTTAGTATAATGTATTTACCCGGGGGGTTTCTGGTAGGGAGAGTTCAGTACTATGGCATCCAAAGACGGTGCTTGCACAATATTAATACTCGGCGAACGAATATAAGGGTTTCCATATTTTCGCAGCTTCGTCCTTTGGAAATAGAGCTTAAATTCCATACTAATATGCAAGCGCATGACATGAAATTTGTAGAACAAGAGTCGCCAGGGATTCTGGACGTCTTACTTCTCGTCTCCTGTTGCCTTTTTTCTTACTTCCATCTGCTACCGACCAGTGACTTTGCGTTGCAATTGTAGACGTATAATTTAATTCCTGCAATAATCGATCCTACGGGTGATTTGGGAAGCAAAGACAGGAATCTAGTAGGCTGGGCGTTTTATTTTATCGCAATTGGTTTGTTGAGTATTGATCTATGATATTCGGTCAATATAGAGATTTTTATCGGCGCGACTACAACCGTAGCATGCTACCATCTTATTGCGGGGTAGTTATATGTATTCGTACTTCAGGCAACATTACCGCATATGGCGTACAAAATAGGTCAGAACACACTGAACTCAGAAACACACACTAAACTCCCAAACAGACACTGAATTTCAAGCGAGATTTTGGCATGATGGAGATCTAGCACAAATACGTTAATTTAACATACTTATTACCGCTACATATTTTTATTTTTATTTTTTAATTTTTCTGAAGGGAATTGTTAGTGGGTTTCAACTAGCTTGCCTGCCTTCCGCCCCAGCTACTGGATTAACCTGAGTAGTAACAAAGCCAGTTGCTAGACCAGGTGCCAGCGAGCAGGCAAGCAAACGGAAAACCCCGATTAATTCCTTTGAAAAATTAAAAAAAATTTTATATGATGGTAATAAGTATGTTAAATTAACGTATTTGTGCTAGATTTTATACTGTGCCAAGATCTCGCTTAAAAGTTCAGCGTGTGTTTTGTGAATTTCGCTGAGCGAGTGGCAAGCCTCCAGCGACACGGCATGTCGCGGTGTGTGTAACGAAGAGAATCATGTCATGCAGCAAGCCCACTGGTTAGCGGCCATATTCCAAACTTCATACACGCGTGTATTAATGGCAGTGCAACTTTTCTTTAGCACGAGGATAGCTCTGGTGGGATCTTACAATTATTTGCTATATCTTAGGACTAAATTCGTATGCTTCATGAAAACTGAGGTTTCAATGAAGAAGCTTTCCATTGACGCCCAGCTCATCTATTCGCAACTAAGATTAATGCTATGTATACGCATCTACGCACGCTTTCGGAAGAAAAAGGGTAGCCTTGAAGGACAGCGCTGAATGCAAATAAAAAAGGATATCTCCGCTTAACACAGAGTGTAGAGACAATGCCATAGTTCCGACGGTTGTGCTGTTGGCGTAAGACATTATACTTAAAAAATCCAGAAATATTAAAACGAAGAAGAAGAAAAAAAAAAAAAAAAGGTAAAACCATTATAAAACTCTACCGCGCATCTGGTATACAAGACAATGATAAACAGAAATAGGCACAATAACCAGATCGAAGGTAGGAGGAAAGAAAAAAATACTAACAGCACCTAACTACTAGCCAGCCGATCACATAAAAAAAAATTACCTATAAGCACCGTGACATCGGGTTCCCGCCCGAAAAGTTCAGTTGAAATTGAGACCAGCCAAAGTCTCCACCAAAGTTTCATCCACTTTCCTCTTGCTCAGTTCTTTCAGCCCGATTGCCGTTGCCAACCACCCAAAGCTACTGCCTCCCTCATCGTCCTCCCTTGCTGTAAGCGACACCATAACACATGCTAATGCCCTTTCTAAGGTAAAACCATCAAATGTTCCCTCCTTCACCGCCGAATTCCCATCGGGACCGTATTTAATTACTCCTACGGTGTGAGCGACAAGCCGATTCACCTCCCCGCGCATGTTTTCTGAGCCTTCACGCTGAGCGCGAGATTGGCGATGGCTTTCCGTGCCGATAATGCAACCAATGAAAACTTCTACTTCCTGGAGCGGTTCATTACTGCGGCTCATTGCATAGTTGAGACCTATATCGCGCATATTTGTTTCATAGCTGTTCCATCTGATTGTTAGCATCCCAAACACCGCTTTATGAAAGGTACTCGGGTGCTTACCTGGTCCGCAAGTGCGTTGCGAAGCCCAGCAAATCTAAAGTCCTTTGAAGATCTGCATTACGGACTAAATATTCTTGCACCTTCTTGAGCATGGCATTCGGCGCCCGCTCATATTTGACAGCGTTATCCTCCCACGATTTGATGAACTTTTCTTCGTCAATTTCGCGGAATAACTTTCCCAGAACCTTTTCCGATTTATAGTATCGAAATTTCCGCCCTGTCGCGAAAGGGTCGTCGGCATCCACAGCATTTACTCGCGTCATTAGGTCTAAGAGGTAGTCGTCGTCGAGCTCGAGGTCGATATCATAGTCCTCGACCACTAGGCTGGGGTTTCCGGCAACGAATTCGACCCCAGGCCCAGGTGCAAGAAAGTCGGGACGTAAATTCGTCGTTCGTGGGAGCTCGTTCATCCTGACCTATACGTGACAATAAGCGTTAGATCCATGGACGTGTTACACTACAGCTCGCAAAAGTGGGTTACGTACTGGTACGCCCGATTTCGGAAAGTCCACCGCTTGTGAGGCCATCTGAGCGCACTTTATACAGTCCGGGTGGTTAACACCACCTACTAGCTGATCGGCTAGGACCATGTGGGCAATACTAATGACACCCAACTTGTCGTTCTCCATAAAATCAAGGAAAAATTCAGCAATATCGGCCTGTGTGACATCCTTGTCGTACTGCTTGGCCTCTACTGCTGGGAAATTGGATGGTGCAGCAAGCGTTCTCGGCATGATGCTCGGTTCCCACCATATGTGATAAATGTCTCCGTCGAGATCTCCACCTGAGAGCATACTGGGTAGATCTCGGTTCCCCCTCCGCGAGAACACAACACAGTTTGTGAGATCATGAAGTGGAGAATCGTATGGTATTTTGTTGATGGCTCTGACGACCTGGATATCGCCCGGGTGAAGTGCAGGATTCCTACAGATTGCGACTATACCTTCGTGTACTTCTCGTGGCCCATCCTCACTTTGAACTGGGCAAAAGATTTCTCCTTCCGCGAGGAATCCAGTCTCGTCAAGGATACCAACCAAAGTATACCCTTTATCAATCTGTATCCTGGCGCGGTATTTCATGTCCCTAAGCGTGCTCAGCATAGTAAACTCGACTACTTTTCGTAGGAAATTATCTTCCTTGTAATCACAGCGTAGTGAAGTTAGCTCGCGGATCAAAAACGGAATGTTTCCTTGTGTGCATCTGTTTTGGGATTCTAGGAAGTATGCGGCGCTATCCGAGGTAAAAGTCATATCTCGTAATGCAGCTAGGGCGTTTCGTTGTAGTCTTAAAAAATTCTCGCTCGGGACTCCGCGATCTTCCAGAATTTTGATTATACAGCGATTCAAGTAGAACGGTAGCGGTTTCGTAAAGCTGCGTCCAATCTCAAAGATATTGTTTTTCAGGCCATTGAACTTGACCATCGAATTATAGAGATTAATTTGAGGATCGCGCAAACGAGTATCGAGTGAGACGACACCCTTGGCTCCTACATCCCGATGTCTCCGTTAGTATTTGATCGCATCAAATAACCTACTAGGGTACACGTATACCTTTAAATCGGATCTGGAATACTGTTGGCTTTGGCTCTTGAACAAAACCTCCTTTCTTCCAGATTTTCTCAATCAAAGCTTTAGAAATGGTTCCGCAACCATCACTAAAAGTATACTTCTTGCCATCATATCCCACCTTGACAATATCGTCTTTATATACAGTCATTGGGTCTGTGATCTTGATATTCGCGACTGTATCCGTGAACGCTTGCCCGATTCTCGCTGCGCACTTTCCAGGAATTTTAATAGATTTGAAATCGCCAAGGTTGTTAATGATCGAGTCAACTGTGATAGTCCGTCGCGGAGTGTGAACAGGAGCCAAGAACCATGCCGTATGTGTTCTCAAAGAGCTTTGACTAAACCCCAAGAATGTAAAGTTTCTGCCTGC
This sequence comes from Orbilia blumenaviensis, assembly GCA_036872755.1. Classification (NCBI taxonomy): domain Eukaryota; kingdom Fungi; phylum Ascomycota; class Orbiliomycetes; order Orbiliales; family Orbiliaceae; genus Orbilia; species Orbilia blumenaviensis. Next base: position 921,808 of record JAVHNS010000015.1, read on the forward strand.
GATTCTTAGTTGCTGGCTATCGGGCATCAGAATCGGTAGGAACCTATCGCTGTAGATAGGTTTTCCGTCCACACCACTCTCGAATCGCAAGTCACCCCCATCCTCGTCTACTAACGACACTCGAAGGAAGCAATTTAAATAATCTTGGTACTCCCTCAGGACACGGTTTTTGGGTTCCAGGTTTGGCCCCCCAGGAAACATTCCAGTCGGCGTGATAGACATTCTGTGGATCAAAACTTGATTTTCTTTGCGATAAAACTTCATTTGCAACATATACTCCTGGCTTTGTTGCTTCTTTTCCAGCGCCTCGAGAAAGTCCTTTTCTATATTCTCAGTCAGCCAGCTTTCTGGGTCATCGGAAGGCAACTGTGGCTCCCAGCTCCCAGCCCAGGACTTGAGCACCGAGGCTACAACTTGAGTGGCATAGGCAAGCGGACCCCCTTGCAAGTCCTCCCTGTCAGGGTTTAGTTGACTGTCAAGGTACGCTTTGTTGTACACTATTTGGATAGCCCGTCTGACAACGCCCAAGAGCTCTTTAACACGGTGCGGTAGCAGGGTCCCGTTGAGAACGAAAGAGTGCAGTTGAAATGCGATATCAAATGGAAGGCTGGCTAGTTGCTCGTCTAGTCCTGTCATTGAGCGTTGAAAGTCGTAACTCGCATATTGGTGAAAAATCGTCAAGCCTTGTATGTCTTTGAAACCCGGCAGCGAGCCGACAGTGATAAGTCGAATAGATTCGTGTGCTTCCTTGAGCTTGAAGCGGTACACAAAGCAATAGGATACAATTTTGGAATGCCTTTCATCGAGCGAGGAAACTCTTGCTTTGTTCAGTCGTCGAGAAAACGTAGGGCTATGCATATCGGTAGGTTCAATTTTTTGGTAAAGTTTTGGCGACCAGCGTAAAGAGACAATGAAATATGTCCCACTACTCTCTTGCGAAATTATTGAAGATGTTATGGTACTGGTCGGGCAGAGCATGTAGTGCCCATTGGTCGCCCCTAACGGACCTGGTGACTTGAATATCTCTACTTGGATGGCCGGGCGAGTCATTCGAAAATTTCCTTGTCGCGGGTTAGTGTAAAATGACGAGAAAGTTGGAAGTTTCGGGTTTCTGGGGTCCGTAATCCACACCCCACACTCGAACCCTTGAAATGCAAATGGCGTGCGGTGTGGTTTTTGCTGCTCAGGTTGTCGTTCCGCCATTCTCTTCGCTGTCAGCTCGTTCCCGTCTCGTAGCGCACGGATTAGATGTATCGGTATTGCTTCTGTCTTATTGCTCCGTCTCATGATAATTGTGTGGCCCGCAACAATTATCGGGTTTACAGCATTTCTATGCATACCCGCCCTATAACCACGGGTTATAGGCCTGGAATCCGTTATGCCGTGTCGCCTGAGAATCTCCTCACCAATCGCAGCGTCATGTATGGTTACGCTGCCCTCTTGGACACTTCTGTTTCGTTTATTCCGCCACTGCCGCATCTCAAATTCGTATATGAAATATCTCTTAAAAACATCCCTTATGGCCGCCCGTGTCTGTCTGTCATTGACAGTCCCGGGAATATTGGTCAGGTAGAACTCCATGCCGGGGCCTGCGGTTGATAGTAAGAAGGTAAGGATCTAATTCAATATGCTACCCGGTTAGCTCAAGCATCTTGCCCTCTATTTCTCTCACTCCGTTTTCTCGTAAAATATAGAAATGTATTGGAAATCTAAGAAATAAACTTATGTTGCCTGAGCTGTCTAACGAGTAGCGAGCCAATCTACGATATGCCATCAACCTCTCTCAGCTGTGTCATTTCGGCGACTCGTAAGTCCCAAAGCGCCCGATCAATGAGATACGTCATTATATCATCCATAGCCCACCAAGAAGGAATATCTCGTGGCGGTTTGGCATCGGAGCTATGAAGATTGTGGGCAATCGCCGTGTGCTTCCGCCTCAAGGGTTGGAAGAGCTCAGTGAGACTTGTGATTGGTGGATCGGACAAATTCGGCGTGTTGCTGCCAAATTCCAACAAGGCTTACCTGAAATGGTATGGCTTACATGCCTCTGCTCCGGAACCAATGCAATGCCCGAAGCCCAACGTCCCGCCGATGGATCTATCTAGGTGGAGCGGATGGAGGTAATATCGCCGGAAGGATGTCGATGAAGTGGATGAAAGACAATGAAGGGGAAGAGATAGAACCTAGGACGGGACTGGTTCTTTTAAGATCCTGCGACGACCACAGCAACGGAAGTGCACAGGGTTACAAAGACAACCCGGTCAATTGGCGGCAGTGTGCATATGATGCCTGAAGACCACTGAGCATGTTAACAGTTGGCTTCCAACAGGAAAATCTACCAGAAGCGGATGTATGCATGGAGCTGGAGGCCAGGGAGATGAGAATGCCCCGCTCCTGGCCTGCCCCGCTATTCGCCAAGCCCAGGCCGATGCAACCCCTGTCGCCCTCGCTGGGATCCGAAATATCATCAGACGGGAGCATCTTCTGTCCTCGCGGTGTAGTATAGTGTCAGGAAGTACTTCGGAGTACAGCGGTTTCCGACCGGCACACGTAAAACAACGACCATTTGCAGGGGCTGGATCCTTTGAAGCCTTCCCACTGTGGAACTCCAAATGGTTACACAGGCGCCCATTCAAGTTTTTTGATGGCACTAGGTGGCCTGAATCGTGAGTTGCACGACTCTTGGCGTAAGTTGGGTGCATTTCGAACCTGAATTTCGTAACTGATTGTGGAGCCGCCCATAACATGTGCGCAATTTTGGTTCAGAAAAATATTAGTGTGGAAAAACTTGGCAGAACCCTATAGGCTTCATCTGACTGCTGAACTCCTATGAGGCCATCCGTTTATGCGTATAACGTCTGGCTGAGATCTTAAGACCCCCTCAACCACTCCCGTCCTCCTGAATAAGGCGACGCGCCAAGACGTTGTATTTTGTGCGTTGCCGCGAAGATCTTAGTGTGACAAGATGTGTTGACCTAGAACAATAGATTCCTAGAAGAAACCGGTCTTATTGAAGAAACACAGTGTAAAAGAAACCTGGTTTTGGAGTCAAGCAGAGACGAAATCTAAAAACCGGAAACTGAATGTGATTATATTTTACGGAGGCGTAAAATGGAGAGAATGAGTCTCGACGCATACCCACACAACTCAGTTGAAGAATACTTTATACCATGGAACAACGAGACCAGGAACACCTATCCCGACCACCAGGTTCCCTATGCCGTGAAGACACACCTAGCCTAACTTACAAAATCGAATACTGACAAAGTTAGAGAATGCTGTAAACAAAAGGGTTCTACGGATAGTAATCTGGAATCTGTTTTTTTGAAAAAAAAAAAAAAAAGGAAAAGTGGAGCCGCAGCGGCGGGTAGCTGACTTTTATCAATGTTGAGTGTGAGTAGAAATATATAGGGAAGATGGAAGTTATCCTTAACTGTGACTGGCGGCACGAACCCAGCATTTTACAGGAAATACTTGATGGCTCTATGTACGAAAATGGCAGATTTAGGCTTTTATGGTCTCGTTGGAACGGCTTTTACGCATCATAATGTCAATAGCGCAACATCCGCCTCGTCCGCACGAAGATTTTAGAAGTGAGTGTATTATTAGAAGCTAGACGTAGCAAGCGCCACACAATTAATTAAGTACAAAAAGAGAAGGTAGATAGCTAGTTAACGAGAATACTAAAAATGGTTAGACCTTTAAAATAGCTTATCTTTCAGAATATAGCGGCCGTGCATAGAGGATATTGCTTCTGCGGACCATATAAAGATATTGAATGGAATAATATAGAATAAAATGCAACGAGTATGAATGAGGGATGCTCACTAAGTAGGGTGTAGGTAAAGTTTCAACGGCGGCTACCTTCCATTCGAGCACTGATTACTCAATGTAGAAAGTGTACTCCGTGCAACCAGTACCGACACTGCTAGTAGCACTACTAACACCGAAACCGAGCTGTACGTGGTCGGCTCCAGAGTAAGTACACATCAAAAACAGATGTTCACCGGTAGACGCGCCACCGCCGCTCGTTGGATTATTCCGTTGGGGGTCAACGACGAGAGTCTTGCCGGTTCCATAAAAGTAGAAACCCAGCCAGTAACCAGAAGTTGACGTAGCTCCGGCTACCGCCATAAGAGCATTACCAGCACCTGGAGTGCCAGCGGTGGGGTCCATGAGGAAATAATCAGTCGAACTGACTGAAGTATATATACGTCCGTAACCGTCGATACCAAATGTAGTTGCCGAACTGGAAGCTGCGCCAGCCGCACTGAGTCTGAGAGGATATTTTGCACTGGAAATAGTGTCCAGAATAAGGTATTGCTTTGAACTACCTGTCCCAGTGGCAATCTTGATACTCCCGGTAGGAGATGCCGCAATGACCAAGACTGAAGTTGAGCTGGTGTATGCAGTGTAGCTTGAACTGGTATAAACTGTAGTGGTAGCGGTGTTCGAGTGGAACAAAGCGGTGTTTAATATAGTGCTAGTTGCAGGAGTTGTGGAAATAATGCTGGAGGCTCCAGCCCAAGAAGACCCAATGAAGCCTGAGCATGCTGAGGACAAGGCGGCGGCACTGTAGGCGGTAAGCGCTGTTGGGGTGACGACTGCCTGTCGTTTAGCCCTCGCGGCCTTGATAACCTTCGCACCACTAGGAGCTCTCCTGGCGGGAACGTCTCCTCCTGAATTGGTAGGAGTGTATGTTGTGAGGGAATCAGTGGCATACGTAAACCCAATTGTTGTGAGGACATCATTTGATGTAACGACTTGAGTGCCGCCATCCGTTGTCGTGACTGTGTTGACCAGGGTCGGTGTAGCCGCAGTCTGGGTGACATAAAGGGTAGTATGTCCCAGAATGCTTGAACAGAAGTCGCCATAGCTGGTGATAATGGTCGTAAGGGGGTCAGCGGAACTAGATGAGCTGCTGCTACTGCTGGAGCTGCTAGACGAGCTGGAGCTAGAGCTGGAGCTTGAGCTGGAGCTTGAACTCGAGCTGGAACTAGAACTAGAAGATGACGAGCTCGGGTTGAAAGTGGAGAAGGTAAAGCTGCTAAGGGCTGAGCCAGTAACGGCCTGGGTCGTTGTCGGGGTCGACGCTTCGACGACAACCCTTGTTAGACCCGACCGGGAAGGCGTCGTTCCGGCAGGTGCACCTACGGCTTCTCCAGTGACAGGGTCAAGGTATAGATCTACCTCTGAGCCGTCTGACAACGTGATGGTTAAACCGCCATCTGCGCCCGCCTTCCAGAACGGAATGGCATCGGTGCTGCCTAGATCTGCTGTATACTTCAAGAGCAGCACCATGGTTGCGGAGTCCAAAGCAGCGTTTTGACGTTTCATGATTCGACCTCTCCGACCAGAGCTGGGTACGCCAAATGTGACGACCCGGTTGGGGTCACTGACAAGGTGGAAGACACCTTGGTCGTCAGCGAAAACCTGCTGAGCGTTAACAGCGTCTGGGTCTGACGCGCTAACGAATCTGATGACTCCAGTGGAGCTGGTAACCATGAGCAAGGGGTTACCGTTGGCGTCTGTTACCGCTATGTTCACGGGTGCACCAGCGATAAGAGTAGTAAGTGGTGTAGCGGTGGTCGATGTTGTAGGAGTGGTCAACTGGGTAATTGTTTCAGTGACCGAGTCCACCTCAGTCGAGACGTCAATTTGGGTGATGGTATCCGTGGTACCAGCTTCTGTCTCAGTCTCCGTAACAGTGGCCTGCTCCGTTCCAGTATCGGAAGCCGATGTGCCATCTGTAGAGGCTGTGGCCGATACGGACCAGACTACATTACTGCACATTGGCAGTCCAGACGGCGCGCAAGTGTACATTGTGGTAACATCGTTGATCGTGACGAAGGAGGTTTCAGTAATAATCTGGGCAAATGCGTCCTGGCATGTTAGGAGCGCCGCCAGTAAAAGCGGCACCCGTGAGCGTCGAGGAGACATGATGCAATTTTTGTAATCTCCTGCTTGAAAAAAAAATCTCAGAAAAGTAAACGACAGAAAAGAAATGCTGTGCCGGTATCAATCAGCTTGATTGGGGAAAGGAGTGCTACGGGGATTTGGCAAAGAGGTTTGAGGAAATGTTAAAGAGCCGCTACGCTTCATATGTGGGGGGTTGTCAAGTTATATGCCGCACAGTTAATGCCCGGAAAATTAGCTATGAGGCTGTCCACTGTGGATCGATTGTGGATCTTCAGAGAGGATAGATATCAATCTTCCCGCAATTGCGTAGCAAGAGCCGTAACTAGCTGCGACGGTGTCCCGCTTATCGGTACGAATCGAGAATTACACTCGTAAGAGCGCGTCTGATATACCCTTGTATAGCCTGTTTACCGCCTAATTGGGGCAGCCGGCCGCTTTTGAGTGCGAACGCCGATGATCAGGTAACTATCAATAGCGTGAGTACACGCCAAAGCTGCAACCTGTCGAGAAGAAAACTTGCAAAAGAATAGCTTATTGAGCCCCAATAAAACTTGTACACCTGTATAACACGGTACGATACCACATTGCTACGTTTCTTTATCGATATATATAGTATCAGGGTGCTAAATATATTCGTACAGGAGGAAGTGGCCGCTACAATTGTTGTGTTGTTCCGCAAAATGCAACGGGGTCGTTACACGCTGGAGGCCACCGGTGCATACATGCATGTGCACATCTAAATTAAACTTCGGCGCGGTGGTGGGGTGTGGCCAGCGCTAGCAGTATACTAATAGCCTTGAAGAGCTCATAGGAGCCCAAGATCTTATTTTTATCGGCTCCCCGGCCACATACCAAGCAAGATTAGATAATTACTGATTGGTTGCAGCTGGAACCTAGGCAACCGGTCGACCGTACCTATACTCGACGCGGAAGATATTACGATCCGTAAACGAGCTAGTAGGTAATTCGAGGAGAATTATTCCGGAAATTATTAGCTGCTAGGCCACAAAATCCGGTTTCGCTAGCCCAAAAGCTATTAGGAAGTCATCGACCGAGATTTATCGTCTCGCGATACTTGGAGGTTGTTGATTAGGTCCCGGCTCGATTCCTACCTGAGGGTATTTTTAAACAGGAGCGACATGGCGAGCCACACGACAACATAGAACGTGACCGCGGGGCTGCGTGGTTATCTTAGGTATTTGTAGCTATCTTGCGCGCTATACGTCCACCAAATGACGTTAACGTTACCTACGAAAGTTCGGGGTCACAGTCTAAAATGACCTAATCTCAGAGAATTATATATTAAATTTATGAAAATTACAGCATGTAGCCCGCTACCTATCTATCCATTGGGTGGCTAATATTGATAGCCCTTCAAATGATCCAGGAATGAAACGCCTTACACCGAATCTCATTAGAGGACTACAGCTTAAAACCTTTCATACGGGGCGAAGCACCATATTTTCTCAACTCTCAAACACAGAGTTAAAGTATATTATTTGTAATGCGTATCCAATCCGTTTTTTCTATCCATGGAACTCGCTAAACATCCAAGAATCGACTATCAACATACCCCTTCGTAACAAGCACCACAGAATTTCGGGCATTGATCGCCAAGTTGCACCAAAATTACGCTCAGATACTCCGGCTGGCTCTATGTGGCCTTGGGTATATGCGTAATAGGAGTCTGTTGGAGACTATTGCTGAATTCTTTCTGTGGCGGAGGACCCTCCTCCTGGTACGGTGTTTGAACTGCTGGTCCCCTTATTTTGGGACTCCGTCGCCCTGCTCACGCATCCTCTTCTCCTCTTGTTCCTGTTTAAGCCTGGCATTCCTAGCTCCATAAAATGCCGCTGCTAATTCTTCTCGGTCCCGAATGTCCTCTTCTGTCTCCCCCATCCTAGCCATCACTTCCCGTCTGTTTTTCTCAATTTCTTCGGCCTCTCGCCTTTCCCTTTCCTCTGCTTCCTCTCTATCTAACCTTTCGTTTTCCCGTTTATAGTACTCCTTCACCAAATCATTTTTGAAAACATTCTTCCGCATTGGAGTATCTGCTTCGCTTGGGAGCAAGTCCTCCTTAGTAGGTGGTCGGATATACCTCTTACTCCCGGTTGGAACTGGAAGTTGCTCAACGTTCTTTTTGGACGCGCTTGGCTGACTGTAGGATGGAATTCCTGGGGGTGGAGCCATTTTATGAGTTTTCTCTGGGGAATCAGGTATGACTATTTTGGGTGTATTCGAGGGCTGGGGCGTTTGAGGGGTTCCAGCGGCCGAAGGACCAGTAAGTGTCGGTGTGGTTGGAGTCCGCGGAGCTGGCTTCGCTGGGGTAGGAGAAGTCAAAACCTGTGAAGGCGGGCTAAGCTGACTTGGTAGAAGCGAAGCCTGAGAGGTCGATGGGAGCGCTGTTGATGGTTTTGTGTCTTTGGAAGCGCTTCCTGCAGGGACGTAGCTCTGTTGTGGTTGGGCGGTGGGCGGCCACGCAGGAAGTCTCCCAGAAAATCCCTTTGCCGGTGCACCTGGTTTCGGGGTCGTACCTAAACCCTCAATTGTTGGGACAGGGGTTACTAGAGCTCCGCTGGTTGGAGATTTAATGATCTTCGAACTACTCGGTGGTGGCTGAGGAGTGGAAGCTGGAGGATGCACCGTCGGGGCCCCTTGGGTACCAGCCGCGGCGCCAGTAGCAGTTCCCGGTTTGCCAGTACCAACACCGGGCTTTATAGTCGCGTCTAGGGTGCTCGCCGTAGCTGCGGGCATGTCAGTTGCAGCTCCTGATACCCCAGTAGCAGTTCCTCGCACACGAGTGACAGCATCGTGTTTCACAGCCGAAGCTCCTAGGGTCGTCTCAATGGGGCCCTTAGGAGGCTGCTGAGGGCGCTCGTCCTTGCCTGGGCTAGGTTTAAAATCTTTTGGCGCTTGAGGGGCGGCGCTTGGCACAAATCCCGAATGATGATGGGGAGAAGCGGTTCGAGGAGTAGGACCTCTTACAGAAGCTTTAGGCCTACCCTCAGTAATGCCTAAAGGTTGGGTCCCAGGCGTAGGTATAACCTGCGATACAGGACGGTTAACTTTGGTATCTTGAGACGGCGAAATGCTCCCTGGAGGCACTGGTTGCCCCGTTACAGCTAAGGGCTTATTTCCTCCTGCAACGTCGATAGCACTAGACTGAGTTCCAGCCGCCGTAAATTTTGGGGGTACGTTTTCTACAGAATCTTTAGGGACTACCGGCAGCTTTTTCAAAGTAGTTACAGAGGGTGCCCCCGTATCAGCAGTAGTGGATTTATTGATGTCGGGTTTCGAATTAGGCACACCGCTTTGTCCCAGTGCTACTGACAGCCCAGCACTGGAGGCCCCTGATGTTTGTGATTTGATGGCGTCTTGCACAGGGTGCAAGGAACCAGTTGTGACTACAGGTGCTTTAGCCTTTCCCTGCTGGACGGTAGCCGGTACAGTGAGCTTTTTTCCCTCTCTGTCCACGCTTACCGTATGGCCAGGAGCTGTTGAGGCCACAGGCTCCTGTCCCACCCCTCCAGGGTGCTGAGTCTTTACGATTGGCACTGGGGTGACTGGGTCTTTTACGGCGTGTACTGGCGTAACTGGGTCTTTTACAATATTTACTGGCGTAGCTGGTTCATTAAGCTCCTCGATTATCCCAGCTTCAGGCTGACTAACTGATATTTTAGCTTCAGTTATCGTTTTCGTGAGGTCCACTTGATCGGTATTGTCTAACTTCGATGGTAGATTTGCTTTTGCAGGAGATGGCCCCCTACCGAGGACGTTCCGGAGCCAAGCTCTTTTATCTTGCGCAATAGATGGGGATGGTTGATCATATATGCTACTATCATTGATTTTCTCCTCGGTTATAGTAGGCGTAGTTACTGTCTCTGGGGCTATATTCACTTTGCTAGTTTCGTCAATGTCATAAGCCACGGTTTCGCCGACCCCGCTAATCTGATCAAAGTCTGGATTGACAAAAGTTGGACTGATAACTGCCGTCTCCCTGGCTGCTACCGCTACTGTTGATATACTTGGCTTTCCAGTAGGGAGGCCCATAGCTATCATATTTCGTTCAATCACTAGTGAAGCGTCCGCCGGCCCAAGATCCCGGAACTCCGAATCTCCCCTGAAATTAGCTTTCCGATACATCTTCAAGCGAGTAACAGCCTCATTAAATATCTTTTGATCCAGATTGTAGTTATCAGTAGTACGATTATATGTAGCTTTGGCCTCATTCAGTCGTTTCGCGGTTCGAGCGATAAACACTTTGAGATCATCGCGCATATTCTGCAGACGCTGTATCTCTTCTTCAGCTTCGGTCGTACGTTCCACAGTGATAAATGGACTTAGAAGTTCCTTCTCTAGAACGTCTATACTTGATCTTGCCTCTGTTGCATTAACCCGTAGCCGTCGCAGGAATTCTTCGTACTTGAGTTTAACTATTAGAGTCTTTTCGAGCTTGCGTTCAGATTGCAGCAATTTCTTGTCAATGGTATATGGAACCGGGTTGCGGGTGCCCCCAGGTGTCATAAAGCCAGTATTTCCAGGGCTGAGCTTGGGGTAGCCTTCCTTGTTGGGAGGCGTTTTGGGCGGTGCTGGTGTTCTGGGCAGTTCTGGTGGTGGCCCTGAAGCTTGTGTTGTCTTTGGTAGCCCTGGAGGTCCTAGAGGTCCTGGCCCTGGCCCTGGCGGCCCTGGCGGTCCTGAACCAGCAGATGTGGCCCCACCTTGGCTAGTCGCAGGGCGGCGGAAGAGCCACAATATCGAATTCCATATATAAACCATAATCTTAACAAAGCAGAACGCCACCGCAACAGGCGTAGCTTTTGCTATCCACACTGCCCAAACAACCACCATGACCGGTGGCTTAATGAAATCTTGCCACACCCTCATAGCTCCACACCATAGGCTAAGTCTTCCAAAGTCACGGGACACAACTATATACCATGCGTCCAAAATAAAACGCGGAATGCTAGTCCACCATAAGAGAGTGCCCTTGACTATATCGCGAATTCGTCGGCCAATCCACATCAAGAAACCAGTCGGTGGCCCTGAGCCACCACCTAGTATACCCCAGAAGGATATACCTGCTGGTTCATTGCCCAAGGGGGGTATACCTGTTGGTTCAAGAGCCATCAGATCGGTCCAAGCAAAGATACGATAGGCCCATTCCCGCATCGCGTACAATATTCTCGCGTCGGTTCCTAGACTGGTATTCTGCAGGCGACGATGTATATCATAGCTTTTTCGGTAGCTAGATGACGAAAATTTTAGAATCAAGTGCACCATCCTGAGCATAACCGTACCTGGCCACATCAAAGCGACCAAAAGTTGGGCAGTACTGAGTTGGTACCAAATAACGGCGCGTAGGATTGTAAGCGCCTGAATACTAGCGTGGCTTCCAGAGAACTTCGACCCGAAGTAAGACTCCAGTGGTGGGAACCAGTAGTTAAGAACTTGTGTGGCGAGAGACATCGCTAAGACTGTCAGCTCGTCGATCCTGCCTTGTTCGGGAAGTATATTGTGCAGAATATTAAAACGAAGATCAATATATAGTTGGTGAAGGTGGTTCAACAATGATTCTGACTGAAGAACAATCCGGTCCCACCATGCAACTCCTTTCAACTGGTGATCTAGAAAGGTTCCAAACTTCAAAGGAACCTTCCTAATAGTTTCCAAGACCCCCCAGAATAAGTCTGACAGCCAATCGAAAGCCAATGATGTTCCTGGTATCGATGCTGGCAGAGAAGCCGCTAAACTGGGTAAAATGGACCCGCTGGTGGTTGGCATCACTATTGATTGGCTTTCCGAAGTTACCGTCGTCTGCTTTCCCTTTTGTTTGTCAAAAAACTCCTTTTGTTTTTTAATCACAGATCGAAAATAGTCCAGCGTATGTTCCACTTCTGCCAATGTGTTCATAATAGTAAACTCATTATTCTTCCCAGGAGGCAAGCATTCTCTGATATCGGTTGCGGGACACCAAGATATATCAGTTGGGATTCGTGTAAACATTTGCCAATCCTTCCGGCTCCATTTATCCGGCTTAGTCCTCACCATTGCTTTTTGGAGAGATTCACCTTCAAAACGGTCTATATATTTGGTAGTAGCGGACGTAGCTCGATCCGAGGCTGTCGATTTATCCTTAGAAGACGGCAAGATTGTCGCTCCGCTCTTCCCATTTTTGCTCATGTTGCATGTTTCTTCACCGACAAAAGTCTTGCCTCTTGAACTAGTCTTTAGTAACTTCCCGCCACTAATCTGTTTGTTAACGTCCTTCCATGTTCCTGAACCGACAGCCTTCATTAGCGTTTGAAACTAGTATATGGATTGTGTACGTAGGGACTTAGGTTAACCTACCACTCTTAGGAAGACCGAGCTGTTTAAGCACTTCCGCGCGATGATTCACATAGGCTGGCGAAGAGCTTACGTCTGATGTCTGACTTGAATCTCCTTCTATTTGCAAACTCGATCCAATTGTCCTCGGTGCCTTATGACCAACTCTCTCACTCATAGGCACCGCGTCGTGAACAGTAGTTAAGAACCGACCGATATTCCCAAGCTTTGCCCCGATAGCCGAGCCAGAGTTCGTAAACGAAGCGGGTAGACCGGTAAGAAACTTAGTAGCAGGATTCGATTTCAAGAGTTTGGATAAACGACTCTCTTTCGCCGCCCGGAATTTCTCCTCTTTTTTCCGTCCACCGAACATAAATGCAGCTATAAAAATGACGCCTAAAAGAACTGCAATAATCATAGCACCGCTATTCTCTGGGCATGCATCTGTCGTGAATACAGGTTCAAGGTCGCCGTCACCCCCTGGAGGGCCGCCGCCACCGCCACCTCCAGCCGGGGGTATCATTGGCGGCCCCCCAGGTGGAGGCTTGGGTCGACGGACTCTTACCAAATTTCCACCTCTAGTCTCTGGCGGAACCAAGTACCCTGGTTCCCGGGGATTGCTTAGTTCAAAAGTTGCAGCACCATCTGGGGCCGTTAAAAAGATAGCCGGGGTTGCGGGTCTTGGCGGCGGTGGCGGAGCCGGGTTCAATCCTGGGGGTCTCCGAAGTATCTCCAGCGTCATGAACCTAGGGAGGTTTTCTCCAATAATGGCAATACCTCTTTGCTAGATGCATGAACGTACCTCGTCAGCACTGAAGCTATAAACCTTACTTCTGACAGATACGAGAAACCAAAACTACCAAAGTACTTACCCAGGGCCTTGCGGGCCTCGCCGTGTGCATTCGTGTCGGCCTCCCTCTCGCATCAGGGGTATGAGGCCGCATCACATTTCTACCGGGGCTTGGAAGTCGCCGTCTCTGCCCCTTCTTCCTTTTACCCACCGACATTTTACTATAGTCCCAGACACGCCTTCTGATGATCCCATACTGCGGCCCATCGACACCATCTACGAAGGTTTCACCCACCCCAGGCGGCGCTTTAGACCCCCCAGTGGAAGGCGGAGGCTTGCTCTTACTTGTGGAACCTCCAGATGCTTTAGCACTACCAGCAGGTACTTTAAGCCCGCCGCCGTCAGGAACCCTGGGGCCAGGATCAGTGTTCTTTGGATTTACCACGGCGGAGCGTTTCGTTTCTTTGGCAGAAGCTGTACTTTTCCCGTCGTCAGTTATCCGCATACTATCGAGTTTACGCCTCCACTCGACATATCCCATTTTTTTGCCAGTTGGTGGACCACTACTTCCACCACCGCTGCTTTTTCTATCATCAGTACCACTCATAGACCCTGGGCGCTTAGCTCCTATGCTGGTATCATCCGGCGCTACAAATGGTAGTTCTAATTTTGGTACAGGGATAGCCCTGCCAGCGCCACTACTCGAACCCTATATTCAACTGTTAGCACATACATATTAAGCCTCATAAACACCTGAAGAAGTCATACAGGGCGAAAGGATACACGGTCTCCTCGCGCGAAAGATCCTCCCACGTTTTGGCGTGCCGGTATACTTCCCGCGAACGAGCCATCATCAGGAACAGTGGATCCGCTAGCTTCGATAAGGGAGCTACCTCCCGCCCCCCAAATTAGCTTTCTACTATCTCCCCGAACACTCCCATCTCCAGACTTTCCCCCAGTTCCACTTCCACCAGCCATTCTGAGACCAGACTTTTGCTGCTGTTGTGCCATCTTACTTTTACGTGACTGTTTGTTCAAAGATCGAATATTAGCGAACATCAAACCATGATATCGATAAAACAGTATAAACCCTAACTTTTTACGTACCTTCTTTCCGCTCTTTACCTGGAGGTCTCCAGGCCCTTCTTTAACAATCCTTTCTCTACCGTTCCTTTCTTTCACATAAGATAAACCTTCCACCTCCTCCACATCATACCCCTCCAGATCCCGACTATCATCAGGGGAAGGTAAATATTGCTTCACCTCCCTAATACTCCCCTCAACGAAACCCCTAATATCCTGCGCCGTATTCCGAATAAATTCGTTGATAGACCAAGTGTCCCCACTGACATTCGCAGGCTCATAATCTTCCCCATCAGAATATTCCGTTTCGTGTTGCTGCGCTGTCATGGTACCCCAATCTCGCCCCTCGCCAGAAGATCCAACCTGCGGCGTTATATCTTCCCGACTCTCAATAAACGAACTTCTGTCTAGCCGCCCATCTCGCTCCCTCAACGCAAGATTCTCCACTTCACCCCGCCCGGAGCTTTCCCCACCAGAAGAACCATCGCCCTCAGCCTGTATATTTCGCTGAGGAGACTTTGACAAGTTCTTCGTCTTCTTCGGGGTTTTACGGGTTCCCCTGCCCATGGTGTCTACCCGTTTAAGGCGCTCTTCCCGATTCCGTTGTTAAGAGGGGATTTTCAGGGCTTCTGATTGGCCTACGAACGTGTAACTTTCCTGATTCGGGACCCTGGAATTTTGGAGATGTGTTGTTTTCGGGCTTCGTGGTATTTTCGTTTACGGGATGCGTTGACGGATGATATCAGTTCGAGAGATGTGGAGAACGTCGCGATATTTTTGCAGGAGCGGTCTATTTGTGGCTGAAATATGTATATCTTCGCTAGATAGGCCGAGGATGCTGGGTTGGTTCCAAGGGCGAATAATTGTTAGCAGCACAGATGCATGAAAAACATAAAGACTTCGAGTGGTTAGCGTAGCACGCGTCACTGATAAGCACGTTTACGAGCTCGAGACTGCAAAGAGAAGCCCAGTCCTTAATGTTAAAATACACTCTGCTACAAATAAAGAGATTCTCCCAGTGCCATCTATACTACATGAAATAAAGAAATATTAAACTGTGTTGTCGCAATACTATTTTCAGATCGGATGCCGTGCCACAATCCAACGGTAGATGAAAGAAGTCAAGACCGATGTAAGAGTAGCAACATGTTAACAAAGCGCGTAGATATACCAGATACGCGGGACTCTGCACACAATCACGTTCATTCCTAACTATTATGTTTCGTCGGCCTTATCATGTGTTACCAGGACTGAAAAAGTAGTGTATGAGACTACCCATTTGTATGGGCATAGAAATGGGCTAATGAAACGAAGGGTAAGAATAGTATGTATGCAGACAGGCGATTTCTCTAGTAATGTACACAAAAGATGGGAGTTAAAAAAGCGCGTGGCATCGAAAATTGGACCAACCGAAACAAGTGTGGAGAAATGCCGAGTGAGTGAAGGGTAAAGGTTTCTGCCCGTTCCAGCGTAACGAGCTGCCTAGAGCAGCGCGGACGGGGTTGCCGATCAGATAGTTGATGATGGTGATGGTGATGAGGGGGGAGAGAAGGACTAGAAATAAGAGAGAGCAACGGTCTTCGAGTTAGGGTGCGGGTCTGAAAAGGTGTGAGATCTTCCTTTGCTGCTTCCTCCCGCCGTTCATCGGCTGGCAATGAAGACCCCTAGCCGGGCGCTTGCTGGCAAATCATTACTCTGACCTCCTGCGATTCTGCCCTGCGCGTTCGGACAAATCCAGTACAACGTGGTCACTGGTTTCCTTACTCCCTTCCGCGAACCTGACCCTTTTTAGGGCTGGCTCTTTGCTCCCTTCAGATGTCGGTGGTACCTTGTACCCCTCTCTCACGCTCGCCTTGATCCTTGCGGCGGCCTTACGCACCTCCCCAAGTTTGGCGCGCCTCGCTCGGGCCCGGGTTACTCTACCCAGCTGATTGTCAAAATTTTCCAGGTACTTTAGGGCCGGCTTCAAGAAGATTTTGGCGATAGGTGTTATGGCGGCGGGTGGGTCGGCGTCCATGACGTCTTCACTGACATCACTTCGCGCCCGTTTCTTGGGTTCCATCTGGAGCTGGGGATTTCGGCTTGGGGCTGGGGGCGGAGGGGAATACGGGGTTTGGAAGGCCGTTGTATGGTCCTTCCCCAGAAACTCTGGTCCCGGAGACATGTTGGCAGGCGGAGCAGGATGACTGCGGTCTAGTATTTTTAGCTCCCGGAACTCTGTGGTCAGCCTCTGGGAGGCGGGACAGGCCGCAAAAGGGTCCTCCTCGTCCGACAGGACAGAGGAAAGGGAACTATCGCTCCCCAGCCAGCTATATCGTTGTAGAGCCAGTTCAACCCTAGCTTCCTCTGAAATCCCCTCACTAGTAGCCTTGGTAGCTTGAACAGGAGTATTTAAACACTCTTGTTGCTGCTCTGGGTTTTCGGCATTCCACCGGTTACGGGTTGTGACTGCACTATCTAATTGGCCCTTAGACCACGAGTGCCTCTTAAAAGATTTGTCCTTCTGGTCACTAGCTTCTTCCTTTCCATCGTCTACGTCGTCATCTTCGTCGTCATCATCTTCATCATCATCTTCATCATCGTCCTTTCTGTCTTTACCATCGCCCTTCGCGCATTTTTTTATCACCGCAGGTTGTGTCAACGGGACGTTGGAGGATCCCTGGCTTTCCGCCCATCTGGCAGCTTCTCGGCTTATCACACCGGTTGCGTCGTTCCCGTTTTGTATGCCCACAGGTGTAGACACGTACGAAAACATAACACATCTTAGTGGACTCTTGTTGTATTCAAAGGAGCTTCTTGTAACGTTGGAGGGTGATTTAATCCTGAGTAACAGAGGCCAAGGTACCTGTTCAGATAGATAGGTGGATGTTGGCTGATACTGGAAACGTGATATTTACGGTTTGAGGCTGTTCTATTCTCGTTAGTCGGTCATATCAATCGTTAGCGCGTCCGGAAAATACATAGATAAGGCCATTGATACGGTCGGAGAGCGACATCTGTTGACACACCCTGTTATTATGTCTATGTCTTCTTTTTTATAGGATGAAAGAGATAATCCTGGGTACTTGATGTTGTATTGATCGTCTATCGATGGAAAGGAAGGAGGTTGTAACAGTTAGGAGAGAGAATCTGTTTGGTGATGGGTGATGGAAGATGAACGTAGCTGAGCTACAGACGGTTCCTTCTGATAAGAGACAGAATAAGGGTTTCTGTAATATAGCCGTATTGGGATTTCTTTCTTTTTTGTGCTGGAGTAAGGAATATCCTCCTGGGGGGCGGAGACAGCGGCCCAGTAACCGAGCACGTTGAGATTTTTTACCGTTGTTACGAACCTGGTTACACAGCGCAGGCCCTCCAGTTTGGAGTGCATGTTATTGGCCTGTTGATGGACATATATAAATTGCTTTGAGACCTCGATTTATCGACTTTTATACTCATAATGGAGCCCGAGATAGAGCAATATCCACTTTCAATGACGGCTTCAACGGCCACAAAGGTGATAGAAACACCAGTTATAAGCCTACATGGTTCCTTCCATCTTATTTTAATTATATGTTATTTAGGATTACGTATGCCAACTTCACTGAAATATATATTCTTGATCATATAGTATAGGCACAGTTAGTTATCTATGTTAAGTACGGTGACTTCAATTATTGCATTGTATATGCCAGGAAATAATACGACTATTCTGAAATTTGCCCTGAGAGATAGGTTATATTTGTTGCTGCTAAGGTGTATCTTTGTACATTTGGGGTACCGGCGATACATATAACCTCGAGCCCCAAAAATGGGACTCAACCTTTCTAACGAGCGAGACAGAATCCAAGCCCGTGATCCAATTCAAGGAACATACAAGGACTATAAGGCTAAAGGAGTGACATGCATGTACTCCCGTATGAATCCCCATACACGATTAATAGCAGTCGACAGCAAGCTTGTGATCACCAAAGCCCGAGCCCATAGAAGTCGCCCTGGCTCTACCATTCATCGCCGTCCCAGTCCGAAGATGAACAGTCCTTACACTTCTTCCATTCCCCAACAACGCTATTGCATCCTTCCTTAAAGCAATATGTTATTCCACTGCAATGTTCCCCTTCAAAGGAAGCCTTCAACAACTCAACGCCAAGTTCATGGTATTCCTTTAATAAATTCAAAAACCATTCTTCCTTGATGAGCTCATCCTGATACATCATTGAAAGTAGGAGACGAAAAAGTGCTTTGTAGATGTAAGATCCTCTTTCTTCCTCTGCCGTCAATGTAAAGATCTTCCCTAAAAGCGCAACGAGTTTATCTTTGTCTCGGAAGACAATCTCCCACCTGCCTTCCTCAAGTACGGCGTCATACAACACTTTTTGCATGAGACAATCGATCCCAAGGTCCTCGGCGCACTCGTAGATGCACATGAGAGTTTCAAACTCCAGGGTAGCAAGGTCTCCCATGTAGAGGTATCGGAGGACGTAGTGGAGGATTTGAGGATCCCACCGTGGGATGCAGATTTCTGTGACATTGGGGTCAGAACAAGAGAGTGCCAGGGACCTGGAGTGCTCTGAGAGGATGAGACGGTGGCAGGGGATGTGAGAGCGGGATGCCCCGGCGATTAGAACCATATCGGTATATTTGGGGTTTCGGAGCTGGCTAAAACGGTTTGGTATAATATCAGTATCACGATGTTGGAATTAGAATTCAACATATGTATTGGTACAAGAATGCGACATGGAGACTCTTATACCTTTCGAAGCCAGGGTAGCATGGTCCATTGAGCTTCGGCGCCATTGCATTTATATATGGCACTCTTGTACTTATCGCTCGACAAATATCTCTCGTACGTAGGATATGATTCTTGTCTCGCGATGGGTACCCGGGTACTCTGGAGGTATTCAAAAGAGCACGAAGATATGTAATGAAACCCGTCCGGGTACTAAGAACAACCTGTTCTGCGAAAAGAGAGTCGTGATTGAGATATATATTGGGAGCGTATTGGTGATTGATACTAATGCGAATCTAGCTAAGTTTAAGAGAAGTCGCAACTTGATAGTCTAATTATCAGTGACTCCGCATATAGTGACGTATATAGTATCTACCTAGGTATTTACGCTTGGAAATTCCTACCTGAGTACCTACAGAGCTGCTAGCAAATATAATTATTTATTCATTTATATTCTATGTACCTACATTACATCATTTTCTCCACAGTAAAGCAGAACTAATTCCTAGTTTAAACGTTGCAACCATAATAATAGTCTCGTCCCGAGACTGCCTCACAACCAAGCAGACTGTGCAACGCAAAAAATACAACATAAATGCTTCGATGAGGTGGTAGTTGACAATCCAGCCGTCGATACTATCATCGATTATCATGACGCGGACTTTACTTAAGACGGTAAAAGCAATTTAGTATATACCCAGCACCAGGACGCTCACCGAGACTCGTTTGGTATTTGTCATGGACCCCGCTTAGAGTAATTCGCTTGTCCATGTCTCCCTTCAACCTTCTGTTTGATCCATACAGTCTGGATCCGCGCCGGCAGCGTCCTTACCCTCTTTGTTCTTGTTCCACAAAGCTCTCGCCTTACATATTTCGATTGGGCGGGGCCTTACACCAGTCCATGCAACTTTTGCTCCATTCGGATAACGCGGGTACGCGTTACCATACAGCTTTGAGATTAGCTCCTTAACAGTCCATTTTTTGTTCGCAGACCAATACTGGGCCATTATCGCCGCAACTGCTGCGCTGGCTAATCAGAAATCAGATATGTGAGCTTAGTTTCAATAAAAACGTAAAGCAGGAAAACTAGTCACACAGCTGGCTATATTCAGTATTATAGGTATAACTTACCAAACTCGGGTGCGTTCGTAAATTCGTAACCACCCTGAATAACCCTACTCCCTTTTGAATGTCCACTTTGTCTAAAAAACGGTACCTCTACGCCACTTGCGAACCCGTTCACTTTGACAAAGTCTTGCATTCGCTGATACATCAAGGCTCCTTCCGGACCCACGCCACCTACGACCACCATGTTGTCCCCGTAGTGCACTCCTAATTGCGCCGGCCAAGTACTAGTAGGTTCGGGCTAAGATCAGTGAACATTAGCTTACATATAAAACTCAGACTCATTCAATTCTCGGCTTACATCTCTATTATCACCAGCATCTGTTACCAGTACTGTATTTTTAAGTTTAGAAAACGCTTGAAGCGCAACTATGCCATAACTTCCGATTCGGGCAAGAAGAATTGCTTCAGCTGGCGTCAGCTGAGGGTCATTAACCATTTGTTCGGTGTATAGTTTCGTTTCGGCAGCAACATATACAATAGCCTTATAATCAGGGTTTTTTGCTTGCTCTCTTGAGATATGATCTTTTATCTTGAAGAACTGATCGAGTAGGAGGAGATCCGAAAAGAAGTATGGATCCTCATTCCATGGCACGACCCAAACGTTGGCCTTTTTAGCAAGCCCCCCTCGCCTACCGAAGAACCTAGACAATCCAGTTGTACCCCTAAATAAGAATTGTGGATCCACATCGTCTTGCTGCATATCATTAATAGGATTCAGTATCCAACCGGCAACCCGGCCGCCCGCCAACGCTTCTTTAAACTCCTGAGCCACGGGAGACAAAAGTTAGTCACATGCTTTGCAATTGTATGATAACATGCCCTCCTAGACATTTGAGGAACCTTTCCGAGCGAATAGGTATTGATTGAGCCTACTGGATGAGATGCTGCGTCTTTCGAAAGCCCGGAGCACAATGCATAGATGTTAACACCCTCCCCTTCTGTTTCTTCTACCCACATTTCTTCAGAGACGCCATTAGCCTCCAACTTCAATTGAGCTTTTATACGATCCGCTGCTAACGGCGGTGGGGTCGAATATATCCGCAAGTCCCAAGGCGTATTTATGCTCGGGTCAATCAGTACAGACTTTCCACGCTTTTCTCTGGTCATGATTTCGGGCCGGTACTTGTTGAAGAGGTTGAATTTCAAAACCAATCCACGGTAATCGTACACTGCTTTGATCTAGTTCGAAAGATTATTGGTAAAAAAAAAAAAAACCCATGACGAAATTAGTAACTGTCTGGTTTGATTTAGAGTATATAAGTTTAAGTCTTCGCCACGCCAAAACTTACAATTGAATGCCAAGCCGTCCATCTGTTCACATTCTCCACAAAAGTGACATGATGAATGCTGAATAAAACACAAAATGGAACCGTTCGAGCTCCCCACCTCGGGCAATACCACACCGTACCAAATCCATCCACAGATGCCGGCCCAAAGGCAGCGGCGAAGGTGTTAATAAGATTGTTATAGAAATCAGCATCCTGATTTGCATCAAACAGGATCAAAAAGTCAGATTCAACCCCGAATTTGCTCTTCCAATCTCTCCCCCAATTGCGTATTAATTTTTCGTCTAACACGGGCGCTCTTTTTGTTAGCTTGGATGTAGCGAAAGAGGTTTGATTCCAGGGCGACTGGTCATGATTGACCGTTGAATTTACTGCGTCGCTTGCGCTTGGTGTTCCAGGTATTACGGCGCCTAGGCAGGAATGGGCCAGTAGTAAGCCAAGAGTGAGAATCTTATGTTTTATCGACACCGCGGACGCCATATTCCTCCTATAGTGTCCCGAGCACAAAGGCTGTGATCACAGGTCAGTTTCTAGATGCTCGCAATATTTTCCAAGAAAGTTGTTCTCCTCCCGTTGTGCTGACTACGTAGCGATACGTCCCCCAATTAATAGCTCTTCATAAATATCACTAGGATGTCCAGCGCTTGACAAAAATGTGTAATAGGTCTCGTGCATATAGGTCTAGATCACTTAGCGATTTAGTAATTTGCGACACTTTCCTGAACACTGGTAGTATGTGTGTATGGTTGCACCAGTAACGGATTAGCGGCACAGAAGAGGCACAGACGCAACATGAAGCCTGATTTCAAACGAGCCGCTATGTTGTATTCACCATTGCCCTGCCGAAAAGATTTAGCCAAGTTGATTTTGTACTCGTCGCTAAAGCACAAGCTATAATGGGCGGGACATTTGAGCTCAAGACGCTTGAGCGGAATACATATAATTGATCATGAGGCACTGAATCTGTTGTAGAGGGCTGGGTTGCGAGACTAAATGAAACCCAAAGTTACGAGCCAACATATATAGTATTCTCAGGGCACACGTATAAATGGTATAGGCCTGCGCCACCTTGGAGGCCAAACACTAAGACACCATACATAACTAGATATTTAAACGTTTTACTTTCAGTGCTGTATTTTCTAAGCTTTCGTAACAGTCGAAAAACAAATCCTACGTAAGCATCGTCATATTCACATTGGTGTTCTTGTTTCCGAAGCTAACCATGGGACCTTTATAAATCCGGCCTTGGAAGCATTTACAGCGGACTGTGGAGAAACATCTGACCCCGCCGAAGATGTTGGACTAAATCGTCGTTTTAGGATGAACCATCGACTTGCGTTGTTTCTGGCACCGGCGGGACCAGGTGAACAGGTTTGCAACATCACACTCCCACTAAGAGTGAGTTGAAACAGCAAAGCCTTCGAATGCTAGTCATCTGCGCTTCCCACGCCTGTTCCTCCAGGGGATCCACGAAAGAATAGGCTAGCCAGAAATACCTGCTGTATCTTCAAGTCTAATTTTTTATTGAGACCTAGTCCATACGTAAGCCATTAACTGTGGCCGCCTAAGAGGAGGATAAAGGCTTTCGATGCTAAAGATTAATCAAGACTAACCTCGGCGGACCTTCTAGTTTTGAAATTATGATGGTGTTTATGAGACAAAACACATGGTTGCTCAACGAGACCAAAACTTTAGAAGCGATAAGAAAAATCTGTTATTCATCTGTTTTAATTTTGAATACTCAATCTCAGAGTAAAAGAGAATCCTATGAGCCAATCCGTGAAGTTCACAAAGTTGGTAAGTCCGTCGAGTGGAATGAAGTGAAGCGGCGTGAGAGTTAACACGAGGAGAAGCCTAGTATAGTTAGTTTTAGGGTGCCAAAAAGTCTCATGCGTTGTGTGTTGAAATGTGTTGGATTGTGTTCAAAAGTCAGTCTCAGCATGGTTCTTCACGAGGAAGAAAAAAAACGACAAAAAAGAAATGACCAATGAGCGATTCGAACGCCCAGCCTTTCGATTTCACGAACTTGATGTTTCAAAGTCCTCTGGAGTCGAACGCGCTACCGTTGCGCCAATCAGTCCTCGGTTGTTGAGATTCCTTTGTTTAATAAAATATATAATCCCTTCAAACTATTTATCTAGAGAAGGCTTGACCCAGATACGACACCCACACATAATAGCAGCGCGCTGATGGACGGGGACCACGCCAATCTAGCCTCCAGCTATATGGACCCCCATTCATATAGAGCCTAAGGAATCGAGTCTGTAACTCGATAGTTTCTGTGGTTTTTGCCCCGCTTAGCTCACTGGCGCACCTCAGAGCGCTTCGTGACATTCTATCGAGTACTCCGCTCTCGCGCCGGCTTCTACTGTGATATCGGGCGAAAGTAATCGCACCTTGTCAGGTACCTCCCAGGACCCACTTGTTAGCGTCGTTACCATTCCTATAACAATAACATTGGGCAAAAGCTTTATCAAAACAAATACTTGTGCGGTATGAAAAGTGACAAGCCCAGGTACTAAAACTTACCCATCTGACCACAGTATAGATGATAGCTCGTGGCATAGCCTACCTACCACCCCATCATCGGATGTACGGGATCATAAGCCAGCCCTCTGAGTGTTCCTATATCTTCATATATGTGACCGTACTCACAATCAGTCTCAACCCACCCTTCCCTGCAATTATGCCTTGGCTAATCTATTTTGATAGGTATGCACCGAATATAACCCTAACCTACCCAGATAACCTCACCTTAGAACTGGTTTGCGCCCAGGAAACATGACATGTTCCTAGCGACGGGACCATAGCGTCTACTACCCCCCAATAGCTCTATGACTGAAAGATGCAAAGTTCCTCATTACAATAAATGGATTTTCTTTACTAGTAAAAACAGTCCATCTCCTGCCGCAATAGATGGTTCCCAGATGCAATGGATGGCACTCCCTGCCGCTGTGGGTGGCTCCTGTTATCAGTGACAAATAGACGGGAGAGACAATGATGGTGGGTGGTGGGAGCCGCTGATGGCTTTGAGCTTGAGCTGACAGTGGATTAGCTCAGTGCTAGTAGCTTTACATGCCTGTGGCCTGCATATTAGCTACCGCAGTACAATGACCCATTTAGGAACTCATCGCTATGATGAATGAATAAGGTTAAGGGAGGGAAGCCTGAATGGGGCTTTTATGTAATAAGGGCGATCTTGGGGGTCGATGCGATTTTAATAATAGAAAATCCTAATATACCTCTATTATAATATTGTTATTTATCAGTTCTACCGCTTCAAGCCAGATTAGTGCGGCTTTTCTTGCTTAGTTCATTTTATTAGGATTTACGTGTCACGGGGGGCCGGATTTACGAAGGAGAATCAAAAAAAAGGATAGCATTTAACCCCAGCAGAAAAACCACCCGGCAGAAAAACCAGAAAAACCACCCAGCAGAAAAACCAGAAAACCCCCAGAAGAAAAACCAGAAAAACCCAAAAAGCCCCTTAGAAAAAACCCCGTAGAAAACCCAGAGAGAAGAAAGATGTTTGGAAAGACTAGCCGGACTCGAACCGACAGACCACAGCCTAAACATCTTTCTTACGATTTTCCTTGATGCTTTCTTTGATATACCACATCAATAGCTGTAAGTAGAATCGAAATATCAGCCTAAGTTTAAGATTGAATTGTTTATAAAGTTTACTTACTCCTAAACCGCTAGCACAAACTGCCGTCATTGTACCAGAGACAACGTGTAATTCAACTGCCATGGTTGCAATATTCTGATCCATGGTTGCAATATTCTGATCCATAGTTGCAACGCTCTATTCAAATTTATTTTTAACAATCATTATGTTCTTAGATGATGAATATTCTTAAGTAATATTACTTTCTTAAGTTCGAGTGTGTGTTGGACGAGAAAGCGGAGGGTATTGTTGGTGGTGCCGGTGATTGGGACATTGATTTTTGGCTAAGCAAGAATTAATAAACTTCTAAAAAAAAGGTAAAGATCTAGAGAAATAACCGAGTTTTGTAGAGTTCCTAGTGTGGGAACGATGTATCCAAGGCTGGAGGATGAGATCTGACGGACGGCTTGGAGGTGCAAGCGGTGCAAGCGTGAGGATTGAACCCCAGTACTTAACAGAAAGCGCGGGCTCATAACCTGTTAAGCCAAAAGGCTGTCCGCGTTATCTATACCTGAACTGATCTCCACTATATGCCTGACAGGGCAAGCGGGGCAAGCGGGGCGAACGGAGGAGCCCGGGAGGGTGGCAGGGGAGGCAACGGCGAATACACATGGCGACGGGTTGTGGTTTCCGATGTTTGCCAGGATGGAAATCGGGTCCGGAGGTAATTCAGGAGGTATGCTTGATGGTGCGTGAGGTAGAAGAGGTGAATTGATGATGAGATGGGATGCCGAGTGGGATGGATGTACGGAGGTGTGTGTCAAAAGTCTTTACCATCCAGTGGAAAAAGAAATTATAAAGTGTTGCCAGTAATATGGCGTACAAAAGGGATCAGAACACATTTGATTTGCAGAACACACACTTAATTTGCAGAATCCACACTCAATTTTTAAACAAAATTTTGGTATAATAGAAATCTGACATAAATACACTAATTTAACATACTTATTACCATCAACAAAAAATATATATTTTAATTTTTTTTAAGAGAATTATTAGTGGGTCTGTTGCCAACTTGCCCGTTTGCCTACTTACCTACTTGCTTACTTGCCTATTTGCCTGCTTGCCTGTTAGCTTTAGGCTGGCAGCTGGTTTGGCAGCCAACTTCATTGATACACAGGTTAATAGTTGTGCCAGTAGTTGTGCAAGGAGGCAGGTAAACTGGCAGGCAGGCAGGCAGGCAGGCAGGCAAGTTGGTAAGTAGGTAAGTTGGCAAACAGACAAGCTGGTAATAACTAGATCTATTAACAATTTCTTTAAAAAAAAATTAAAATATATATTTTTTATTAATAATAATAAATATATTAAATTAACATACTTATATCAAATTTCTATTATGTTAAAATCTCACTTAAAAATCGAGTGTGTATTCTGCAAATCAAATGTGTGTTCTGCAAATCGAGTGTGTTCTGACCCCTTTTGTACACCATACCAGTAAACACCACAACAAAAAGTTCAAAAATTAATATAGTTGTGTTGCTCGATTCTTGCTTCTGTTTTTTTGTCACCCGCGTGGCCCGGACGAAGCAAGAATATTTCGGCCTGCATGACTTAGTGAAATCCACCAATAACAAACCTTGAAAGAAATATTTTCCAAACTAAACCTCTTATCACCGCAAGAGGCTTTTCACTCATAGAAATTGTAGACAAATTCGAATACCAAGGTCCATTCGAGCTAGGGCTACAATTGGTGCTCCGACTTCCTAAGCGTTATGATCAGCTAGAAACTTCCGACAAGGCAACATGGCTTTGTTATTTCTAACTAGTCTATAATACTTTCTCGACAGCTACGATTCTGTACTAGAAGCCAACAGCTTCACTGGTAGAAATAATACATTATTACGGAGATATATCCCCCTAATCATACATAAAACCTTCATTGACGGTGTGTTAAAAACACGGTCGGTGTAAGCCAGGCTAACTATCTACCACTAATGCTTTCAGCGGACAAAAGCTGGAACTTCGGGATCACAGCGGGCAGGACATATTATATATATATGATAGCGCCGGGATAAGTATACAAAGAGTCGACTATTATAAATGAAAGGGGCTTCGTATATGCCCTTAAGCCACCCTAACTATAACGGTAACCTCCTAGGAATTATCGGATTTTCGTTAGCGTGTCTCAATCGACTTAATCTATCCATGAAGCTCATGATTGAAAAGAAAATCTTAAAAGAAGAGTTATCTCTCTTTTCCTAACACTTGGACCAGACTTTTGGGGATACTAATCAGTTAACTATAACCTTAACACCCTCGCAAAAAAAAAGAAAAAAACAGCAGCGTGCATACAGAACTTCCAAACTCACCACACAACCGCACCACCCCAAGAAAAAAACATCTACGACCACAGAAAGAGGAACAAAGGGTATCCCGTCCGCTCTGCCTTACTCAAGCCTCTTATCGATCAGTTAGTAGTGTCATCGGTGACGGGACGCGAATCTTGATTGTTGTAGATTAATTTTTTTTTGTTTGGTGTTTGTACGAATTTTTTATAGTACAGGTCGTCCGGTATATTATCATTGAAGATACGAATCTTTGGTTAAAAGAACTGGATGACTAGTTTATAAAAAGATAGACACCTGTCATACTGGTAGAATAGGGACCGAGACTATGGTAGAATAGAGCTAACTAGATTTTTTTTTATGCGTTCAATTCACTTCACTTCCCTCACGAAGCCGTTGCCTTCGCTCTCTCTCTCTCTTTTTTTTTTTCGCTAGTTAACCGCAAAAGACACTTCCACGCTAAACAAAATCTTCCCTGCACCTGCCAAAAACCGCACCAAACCCACAATAGAATCCCTCCGCCCCTAGAAAACGCCATCTACGACCATAGAATGAAGACTCCCAGGGTATCCCGTCCGCTCTGCCTTACTTAAGCTTCATATCGAAACGTCAGTAGTCTGGTGGGTGACCACAGGCGAATCCGTCTTGTTGTAGATTCCATACAATCTTTTTTTTTTTCTGACAAAGAAAGGAAACTTTTTCTGGAGGCCATGCCAGGTATGTCTATAATCACTAGACTTAAACAGATAGACATCTACGACCACAGAATGAAGATCCACAGGGTATCCCGTCCGCTCTGCCTTACTTAAGCTTCATATCGATATGTTAGTAGTCTGGTGGGTGACCACAGGCGAATCCGTATTGTTGTAGATTTCGTACAATTTTTTTTTTTTTTCTCGTTATGGGCGGGTTAGTGATGGCATGGCCGTGGGCTCTGCTGGAGGAGAGAGGGCGGTATTGAGCGCTACGATATCCATGGCCTCATTCTTTGTAGAAGATAAAACTGCTAGAAGTTGAAGAATGAATTAAACGTACTCTCGTAGTAAACGACGCTTGATTAAACGATTGATTAGTTGCTATAAAAAATATATAAAAGCGGAACGGAACACGCCCAACGAGACCAGGACACACCAATGTCTGAATTCTCGTGAGCGTCGAGTGAAAACCCAAATACAACAATTTTGAAATCAACACAAAATAATATCAAGATCCAACATAGCCGTGAACAGACAGGCTCGTATAAACAGACCAGAATGAGCTAGTAAAAGTATTTCTATACCTCACCAACGGATTACAGATTTATGCTGTAAACATGTATAGGTAGCTCTAAACATAACAGAAAGAAAAAGGAAGGGGGAAAATTCATATATCCCCCAGGTAATGCTAATCGACCCACCACTCAAAATCCCCCCAAAGGATCTCTCCAAATCCAGCCATTTCATCAAATCGAATTGATAGCAACCAACGCCCTCCCCGCCATCTCCAACTGCCCTTCCAATTCCCCCCTCCTCTCTGCAACCTCTGTATCCTCCTTCGTAATATCCCTTAACTCCTCCTCCCCTAACAACGCAATAAACTCCGGCTTGAACAACTGTATCGGCCCCTCCTCCCCCAACAATCTCTCCTCCACCACTTTTTGGTTAATCGCCGCTATGAACCTCTCTAGTGCAATGGGGTAGTATGCTTTCAAAACATCATGAATATCACCAACAATGGATTCTGGCCCCTCAAAGCATTTTATAAAGTCTGGAAAACCGGGGGCGTCTGTTACTGGGCTTGCGGCGCTTATCCCGCCTTTTGCAACCATGGAGGTTAGGGAGGCAACAATCCTCTCCCTCTTCAAGTCTCTAAAAACTTTTTCAAACTGCGCGTCAACAGTCTGTAATATCCCCCCAAACTCTGCGGCTACCACATTCTCAACCTCCCTATGCGCCGCTAATAGCCTTCTTGAAGTCTCTTCCGCTAGCTTCATTTTAAGTCGGCGACGTACGGTTTGATCGGGAATCATCTGGTTGAACAATTCCGTATTAAAGTTTTCTACCGCGGTTATTACTTTTGTGACGTGTGATTTTGCGATGGCCGGCCAGGAGTGCGATTGTAGACGGAAGAGGTCGAGGACTATGTACGGGTTTATTAGGACTTTGAGTTCAGGGCCGCGGGAGGTGTTGTAGTGTTTTAAAATCCAGGTAGACATATCCTTCTCCTTCTCCTCCAGACTGTCGACAAATCCTCCATCTTCCGAGCCCTCTGCGTCTGATAGGCTATTACACCCAGCGGGATCTTCATCTCCTTCCATCCCCTTAAAGCAGCGGGTATGCCCCCTCCCCCTCATTTCCTCCGCAAACCTCTCATTTAGCTTTTGCGTAATGGTCCTTATTTTTAATGGGGTATGCCGTTGCGCTAACGCACCAAGATTAGTCTCGAGACACCTAAGCACCATAATCTCACAGTTCCTCGCCAAAATAGTCAAATACTGCCTTTGCAATGTCACATCATCATCCCTCTTTACCCCCAACACTTCCAACTCCTTTTTAGCAGTCATAATAATATCATTTACACCTCTTGCAAACTCAGGAATTTTGGACTGGATCTGTTGGTATAATAGCCGACTCAAGAAGTTTCGGAGGTTAGACGTCCCAATCTGGGACTTGGGGAGGGTTGACCAGGGTTTTTTGGAGAAGAATGCAGCTTCGTTGGCGTGGCGTTGGGCTAGGGACGTGTTGTGGCGGATTTCGAGCGGAGAGCGGTTTTTTACTAGGAACCAACCGTGGTGAAGGCGGTGGTCGCCAGCGTTGGAGGCCGCTTTTACTACCTACATATTTATCCATGAGCTGGGATTTTGGAAATAGTGGTGAAAGGGGGGAGATTTACATCCATTTCATTCCCCGCCTGCACGGTATCGCACTTCGTGATGACGCCGACGGTGCGCTGACCCGTGGGGTCTGCGTCCTTTGCCATTGTGAAGATTTCTTGGTTATTGGGGTGAACGCTGCCGTCCATTACCGCGCTATTCATCCAAAAAATATTAATTAGTATTTTAGATTTAAGTTAATAGAGGGGGAGAAGGGGGATGTATCACAGCATAATTGTCCCCGGATCCTGCATGTACTTCAGTATGAGCTTGCGGACCATTTCAATGTCTTCTTTTGTTTGGGTCTCGCTAGCGCCTTTTTCCATTCAATACCAAGTCAGTTACTATTATATAGTGATTTAGGATTGAAGTAGAAAATACCGTGAAAGAGGCCAGGCACATCCACGATAGTAAGATGCGGATAGTTTGGCCCAGAGAGCTCAATCTTCAGAATATCGTCCGAAAACCTTCGTGTCGGGGTCGCACCAGTCGCTCCATACGTTTCTTCGGCGGCGGCGGCGGAGTCGATGCGAATACCCATTGCCTTGGCGGCCTATTCCCAAAATATCAATACTCATTCCCCGGCTACTCAATATATAAATAGTTATAGGGTAGAAAAGGGCACATACCGCCTCCAACAATTCCTCAAAGACAAACCCTCCCTCCTCCTTCTCATACCTAAATGCCTCAAGCCTCTTCTTCAAAGCCGGATGATCCATCGCAAACTCCCCAGGGGTAATAGTAGCGACTACCATCGCTTTACCGACGGTAACAGCGGGTCCGCGACGGAGCACAAATTGTGTGGCGTGACGGGTACAGAGTCCGCTGCTAGCTGGGAAGGGGATGCTGGTCAGGCTTTCGAGAACAGAGGATTTTCCGCAGGACTGGTCGCCGAGGGCTACGATCTATACTTCATATTAGACTTTACATTTATAAGATATAGGTATGGGTATCAGGAATTATAATACTTGGGGTAGGGACATATCACCGAGGCTGAGGCCGCGAATTTTGTCGACGGCGTCAAGGGCGCGCTTGCGGTGCTCGTCGCCGTCGCCGGCCATGATCTTTGCGAAGGCTTGGTCTTTGAAGGCGGTGGCAGACGAAGAGGACGCCATTGTTGCGAGCTGATATATATAACAAATATATAATATTTCAAAAAAGATATATATAGATTCTATAGGTTTTTAGCTGGATTGAGGATACTGCTGCCTGAAAGATTATTTTATGCTGATTAATTAAAAGGATAAGAGTATTATCCCACACGCGGTGACCTAGTCGTTATATAGGTAGACTCGCCCTGAAAGTTGAAGTCGCGGGTGCCCAATCCCAATGGCATAAAACCTGATCAACGCAATTATAGTGTTACTCTTTTTTGTCGTCGTCCTCGACCGACGGGGTAGCTCTACCTAGTAATATATACCCATGACCCCAACCCCGCGCACCCCAATATGCACCATTCGCGATATCTGGTCCAAACCAAGTTCTGAACGGCTACAAACCATGCATACTAGTAAAAGGCAAGGCGTGCGTCGACGCGGGCTGCCAGAGAGGACTATTCCGAATGAGGGACTAGCGCATTTGTTAAAATTTAAATGACCAATTGAGGGTGCAGGACTCGGTTGAGATACTGTACTCACATTGCGTCGTAAGTAACTTAGGCCGACTTTGGCTATGATGCGACGGGGTTTATTGGTTTAATTGTGTTAGGGGCATTGAGAAGATGCCGATGACGCAGGATCTGGGAGTCTGAAAGTGCGCTGTTGGGGTCTTCTTTGCAGATTTGATTGGACTCGGACCCTGCGTGTATACACGATTGAAGGGATACATATATATCGGTGGTCCCGTAGACTAAATGCAGCCTCGTAATTTGAATTGTAGGTATTTTGATGTGAGAGGATATATAGGGTTTGATAGTGCGAACGACGGCCAAGTTGGGCACTGTTGCCCTGTGAAGCATAAAAGCTATTATCTGTATTCATCTTAATTAAGGGTCGTAAGAGCAGCGTTCGCGAGTTGGCCTTGGTCGATACGCCCGACCTTTTTTCTTTCACGGGTGTAGTCATAATCATAAAATCGTGGATTAATCCACCACACCCTCAGGGTCTTAGAGAAGTACCCCTCTCTACCTTCCTCGCCGTCGCCGTCGCCATCGCCGCGGGAGTCAGCCCTAAAGATCTCAGGAGCACTCGAGTAGGTGGACTCATGCTGCTGCAGTTGAACAAAAGTAGACTGCATGCCAATTGAGCTGCAGCGAATCACAAGTATCTCTCAGAAAGGATCTACGCCTTGCCTAAATGACAAAATCAAGAGGTTTCACACTTGTCGCTGGCTGGCTTCTGGGACCAAGGCTCAGTGGCCCCATACGATATTGTCCGTCTGTTCCCGCGTTTTTTGTACTCCCGGTACGCCCTGCTCACCGGAAATATCGGGGCGACCTCTATCAGGAGTTATCTCGAAAATATAAGGTTCTGGATATGATAGTTAAAAACTACCATCGTAGGGAAAAAAGTGCTCTCTTCCAAGCTGCCTAGCAAATGCAAGTCGGTATTAAATTGGGCTTCGCTGCCAGGGTTCTCAGAAAACGCACACTCTTTCGATACGGTAACAAACTGGGTCCGCAGAACAAATCCAAGCTCTAAAAAATGTGATATCACCACCCTCCCAGAAACCATCTAATTAACCAATCCCGGGAAACCCCTTCCACAACTACTGCTGCATGTTGCAATAGATCTGCGGATCAGATCGCGTTGTACGAGCCCCGCACGGAAGGATCGCACCTGCAAGTGTCAAACCTCACACCGGCTCCACACATTTCGTGCCTGATGTTGTGTGACTGCGCGATAACTATTGGTCGATGTTCAATACGTGACGTGTCGGTTCCCGTCGACCGAATATTTCTCTCTTTTGATTTTTTTGAGGAGGCCGGAAGTTGCCGCTGCCGGTCAGGCAGGGTTATGTAATAAATCTGCACGAGTGTTAGGATATTATGGCCATAGCCCTATTAATATTCGGTTCAAAAGTCGCGGATGGTAGATAGATATATAGACCAGGAGTTAGGAATGGATTAGATGAGCGTTTGGCTGATATCAGTATATGGTCAAAGAGAAGGAATCGGAACTGAAAGAGCATCATGAACATGAAGCAAATGAAGCAATATTTCAACCAACGCAGACATAAATATAACATGGAAATGAGAGTGAATTTGAAGTGTCTCTTTGCACTGGTCCGGAGACAGAAATTTGGCACAGATACCCCGTGACCGGCGTTGAGGAATATATAACCTGGCCCAAGGGCAAAACGCGTACTTGGCAAGGGTTTCGTTAACAGGTCCAATAAACCCGATCAAACGTTTAGGCGAGTGACCAGGAAATTCGCAAATCATTCATAAAACAATAATATTTTAAGACCTGAAAAGATGTATTTTCCTGTAATTTCTACCTGCGAGGTCGATAGGGCCCGAGAGTGGTACCTCAGGCAGGCAACCCTCTACAAGACTAGATTCGGCGCTAGATTGACTTGATAGCCGCGCCGCCAGCGCTACGTTCGCAAGTTCATGCCGTGCTTCTAAATTCTTCCTCTTGCCAACTACCTCCGAATCTTTCTGATTAATATTTTTTGATTCTTCGTCTGCGAGTCGAGCGATAAATTTGGACTTGAACAATTGAGTGGGGCCTTGTTCACCAAGAAGCTTCTCTTCAATGACTATTTGGTCGATGGACGCAACGAATCTCTTAAGTGCAATAGGATAGTACGCCTTGAAAATATTATGGATCTCTCGAACAATATACTCAGTGTCCTGAATCCGCTTAAAGCGCTCCCCTACTCTGAGTATCTAGCTTGTTCAACTGACTTCCGCGCGGCTCCTTTGACAAACACTGACGTCTTGGCATTCGACCCGGTGACGTGAGCCCTTCTAAACTCTGCGAGATTCCGTCTCAAGCTTTCATAGGATACCGGAAAGTTCGTCATCTAAGAAACTATCCAATTCCCTGTAAGCAGCCTCCAGTTTCTGAGATTTCACATCCCGGTTTCGTTTCAAGTCTCCCTCGAATAATGTTGTCGTTAACCACCCGATTTAATAATTCTGTATTGGACTGTTCCACAAATTTGATCATCCCGCGAATATATTCTTCGGCGAATGAATCCGAAGGCCGCCCTACAGGTTGGGCCAAAAATAAACCAACGAGAAAACTGCAGGAAATTAAGTCTCTACACCTACAAGGCTGTCTCCGAAATTGTTCCTTCCTTAAACATACACAACACCTAGACTTATATGAACACATATTGAGACTGACAACCAAAACCGCTTTCTGGACGGTGACTTTTATTTTTAAAATGGCAAAGGCTATTGTGGAAATCCTATAGTCTGGGTCTTAAGCTGGAAATATAATTAATTAAGTTGTGTAAATAATTTTCTTAATGTCTTTAGCATTGTCCCCGATCGCATAGGGGGATGTGTTGTATAATGATTTTGCAACACAATATTACATGGCATTTTACATGATCATTGTTGAGAGGGCTGAGCTCCGGACCATCTATTGAAAAGGACTTTCTCGTCTCCCCCCTTTGCTCCATTGTCGCGCCTCTTTGGATTTTCCAAGGCGATAGATTCTTTACGACAAACTATCCGTGATGGAGACGATGTGCGCCGGTATTTGATGCGACATCTATTGCACAACTTTGAGAGACTGTTCAAGTAGAATCATGGTAAGTATTTGTGAATATTGGAGGGTAACAGGCGTTTTTGATTTTAGGCTATTTCGACTTACAGTTGATTGATTGCTAGGCTCGACAACATTATATTTTGTAATGAGGCCCACAATTCGTTCCCCAGATGGATCCGCTTCCTGGGTCATGGTAAATATCTTTTGGCTGTTGACGTCGACTTCCTATCTATCACGGCACTGATACTTAATGCGGTATATATGTCAACTTCTGACTGAACATCAAATAGAAGAGCTTTTAAGCAGGAAAGGATTTGACCTACACCACAATTATTTCGGGGTCATTCATGTACTTGTTGATCAACTCTCGGACGGTCTGATGACCCTCCTCTGTTTGGTTGATATCTACACCTTATGACGGTAGAGTATTAGATGGTTATTTTCTTGTGTATATTTTTTTCGGGAGCTGTGTGATCTCGTGGTGTTATTGTGGGAAAGCACTGGGACATCCCTAATTTTGAGATGGAGGTAACCCGGGCTTGAAGAATCGGCGCTGAGAATATTAGCCGCTAGCCGAGAGCCCCATACTCAGGCCGTTCGTCCCAGTTGGATCTTGGAGGTCGGAGCAAGTCTGTATACCCGTTTGCAGCCTAAGTAGGGCTAAGTTTGCAAAATACGATTAGAATGCATGTCGTATGTCAGCCTTTAAAAGTTATCAAATACAGTGAAACAGTATTGAGTGGTTAACTTCGTACTACCTGAGCGGTAATATTCGCCGTTTACAAGATATAGTTATGCATAGTAGGTTTTACTTACTTGCTCAAGCAGGCTGCTCGAAGTTAAGGCTCAGCCTCATAAAAAAACTTATCTTGTACTGGGCCAAGTCTGGCAACGATACTGTTTAAAGCACCATTCTTTATAAGGGTTGTTGGGGGGTTCGGGCTGCTTTTGGGGGGACCTTTGGCCCGATGCAGTTTTTTTGGGTGCTACCATCTGAATACCTCCCTGTCAGTTACATCGAATGATAACTAGCCGTGAAAGTGTGCAGGTAGCTATGTCATATATGTATGTGTATCTGGGGTTGGTTCTCACCTTAGGCGGTGAACTACCACTAATTTTGGCCTCGCGGGCCTTCTTCAGAGTGTTAGGAGCCCTTTTACGGCACCCGTCATTCTCCATCATGAGTTGCGCAGATAGTCGCTGACTGGAACCGGAAGACATTGTCTAGGGGCGATAATTCTACGAAACGGATATGATTTCTTGATTTTATGAATTGAATTTACAATTTTAGTGTTGGATAGGATACGTTTAATAAGAGCTGGAAATTGGGCAGATAGATGTGCGATAGTGTTTCAAAGGATAGGGTCTCATCAGTGAGAGTCTAGGATTTATATACATAAATTGTTCAATACAGTTGAGGTTGCAATAATCAAATGAAGTAGCAGATATCTGTAGAGAAATGTGCTCCCAAAGTTCATTTCACAACGTAAATTGGTGCTTGACCGTTCCGACTCTTCCCTCGATTGTACTGTACCTCCGGGCTACTCTCAGATTTTGAACCCCTGACCCTGGGAAATGTATCGGAATGATGCAATGTTTGTCAGGAACCCATACGAATCGTCCTATGAAGTGATCAGGGCAAACTCTTAGCGCGTAAAGTTTGCGTTCTGGTGGGATATCCTGCAGCGAGATCTCGGGTCGTTTATCCAATCACTAAACAACTGACTTCCAAAAGGGGGACTAGCGCATTTGCAAAATGTCAAAATTCATGAGTAGGCGCAGTTCAACGATATGTACCTTGACTTTGGTAGACTAGCGAGACAACCATGCGTCTGCAGCACAGTTGTGGTCAACAGCGTCTGGGACCGAGACTAAGTTTGGTCTATGGCAAGCGGGTTTGAGGGCTCAGAGAGGGCTGCTGAAAATATGCTCATGGCTGGCATTAGATACTTAGGTACGTGGTCCCGTTGGAACCAGACAACGCAAATTCGAAAGTGTGTTCACAGTCGCACGTCTTCTAGGTGCAAACTTTTGTCGTACTAACTAGCTGTAACAATACGTTACCCAAAAGTTTGGAATGGGTATTGAACGCCGGCTATAATACAGCGCGTCTAGAAGTTGGAATTCATTGCTACTAACACTCTAAACTCATCAAACTTTCATTACTAGATCAGTATTTAATATTTATAATTTATCGAATACTTCATTAAAGTTGTGACTCTATGCAACCGAGACGCATACATACACGCGCAATTTGTAGTTTAATTCCTGCTTAGTATGCGACATATAAGCGGTTCGTAGAAACCGAACCAATAGTTACAGGTCAATATAGTAAATTTGTCAACTAACCGCGGATATTGGCTGATTGGGCTAAGAAGTAACGATTTCCAAACGCTCTAGGCGATGAAGAGCTCGGAATACACAAGCCAAAGGTATAGGAAAGGTTTCTCAATCATAGGCTATTAACAGAAGTTTGTTGTGTGGACGTGCGATAACGATTTGGACCGAGAATCAAGCATGCAGTCGGTCGCCAGTGCGAGGGCCAAGCCGAGAGGATACTCGGAGTTAAGCGGTGCGCGCCCGGCATGTTCATGTAGACCCTTCAACATCGCACCCAGGTAAGTCAACTAGCTTGACAAGCCGTACCCGAGAGCTCAAAATTCAAACTATTAACAAGAAAAACTGTGAGTTTTGCTTCGTACTCACTATGAGCTGGCGAAGAAGTTTATTCCGTCTATAAAGTTGCTGGCGGGGAGCGCGAACGCTACAGGCAAAGTTTGGTGGACCAGCGGGGATAGTTTGAATCAAACCACAATGAGTTGCTTGGATTGGCTGGGCCAGGCTTGGGAAAGTCCCGTGCTTTGTAGCTGTTGAACAGCATATTGTGCTTTATAACCACTTACTGTGGCAGCCTTGAAAAAATAGTTGAAGTGCCACTCGAGCATGCGCATTCTTGGATTCGAAATCTGAAGAGGAGATGCCGACTGAAACACATCCGTAAACCAGGTTTATAGGTACTCTCCAGGGGTTTTGAAGACTGATGGCGCCGGCCATCTGGAGGCCCATTTAAGACCTTAGTGGCAACCTGCCATTATAGAAGTTAGTATTACGACCTCGTAGAAGAAAGCTGTCGATGGCATTGTCGGTGCGCTACTGACATCGCGACAAAACCGCGCGGTTGCTAGATAGCCTCTCACGGCCCCCCGATGCTTGTAACAAAATCATATCTTATATATCAAGCAAATCTATTGCCACCCGGGCCGCCTGTCGGGGCTCTATCTGTACGCGACACATATCTTCGAAGCTCATGATTGTGTAAATATAGGCGGAGGTGCATATGATCACCCTGTACCGCCACAGCTTTGGAGAAATCGAAATCATTCATCTTAATCTAAGCCATATATCCGGATATTCTGGTTACCCATCCCCGTTTAGTCAGATAAGATATATTCTGAGTATTCGATGGACGGAATGATCATATGAATGATTACCAGCTCGGAAGCAGGCTTGGCATTTTGGATATCCGCAATTCTTATCTTATGCCGAGAGCAGTTTGGGGAACGTATCATGGTATATATAGACTAAATTCCCCATCTATGTCCCGAATTCTTTTCTTCTTAAATTTATTTTATCATCCTCTACAATCATGTCAGTACGGCGAGGTTAAGATAAATAATGTGATA
This sequence comes from Orbilia blumenaviensis, assembly GCA_036872755.1. Lineage (NCBI taxonomy): Eukaryota > Fungi > Ascomycota > Orbiliomycetes > Orbiliales > Orbiliaceae > Orbilia > Orbilia blumenaviensis. The sequence goes on from JAVHNS010000015.1 coordinate 960,196, forward strand.
CCCCTACTCTCTTTGTAATCGGGAGAGAGCGGCTAATGCCGAAAGTGAAATCTCAAAGCCTTTACAAACAAATCCCTTGACCATATTGCCCAACCCACCCATAAAATAGTACCTGCAAGTGTCAAACCTCACAGATCCCGTGTAACATATGCCAGATCTTTTCCACCTCTGCCGTAATCCTTGGTCACTCATATCTTGTTTAGCATAGTGAATGACGTGTCTTTCGCCGGCGGCTGGGTTTTTTCCCTTTCTTCTAGATCTCCCTCATCTCTGTCCTACCCAACAAAATTATTTCTGCTACAAAACTTGAACCAAATTCTTCGTTGGGGCTTACGCGCCAATATCTAGCTCTAACTTATTGGTAACACAGCACCGCAGTCTAGAGGGCCTTTAAGCTCAAAGTTCTACGAATAGATCTCGATATGAGAAACTAGTAGAATGAGTGGATGGTTCCTACGGTTTAACTCAACTTCGCGGTTAACATAAATATATTATATTTTCTCAACCTCGAGCCTCAGGTTCAAGGTTTCCAAACCTTCCCTCAAATTACCAAAACCTCTAAAAAGCTAAAATACGGATACTCCGAAACCCAAAAGTATGGGTCGCCTGTCCACCACCCTCTCCGGCGAAGAGTGGGAGCCATACCGCCCCATAGTTGAAGAGCTACTTCTAGAAAACTCAATGACAAACGAGCAAAGTTGCGCGTATCTTCTAAAGCACTACGATTTGCATGTTAGGTATTTCAAGATTTCCTTGATATACTCCTCCTGGCCCCATTATACCCCACACTTGAGCTAACTTTCGTTTAAATCCAGCCCAGCACAACTACGATACCGCGTCAGCAAATGGGGTATCCGCAGGAATATAAAAAAGAAAGAGAGCGAACACGCCTTTCGGAGCGGCATGCTTGAACGACAGCCGGGGAAATGGACGCAAAGAGAACAGAAACGACACGATAGAATGTGGCGCTCAATCAAGAGAGAAAAGTTAGACATGATCAAATGGGTCAAGGCTCCTACGCCAGTAGCTGCGATCGAACAGGCAAGTCATGCGTTTTTATGTCGGGGCGCAATACGCAAGATTCCGTCGCTGGGGCCACTGTCACTAATTTGGACTTTCCGCTGGAAACATAGATTGGCGCCGGGGCGGCTGAGCAGGCGATGACCATACAGCCCAACTACCACCCAGCCGGGATGGGGACTCCCAAGGTCCGGAGATACGGCCCAAGCACTGGGGGAATGGGATCTGTAGCCTTAAGGCCCATTTTTACCCCGACCACGTCGAGCGGGAGCGCGTTCACAGATATATACCGCGAGATAATCACAAAGCTTCGCGGCGAGTTTGAACCAGGTATGCACTAAGTCCCTGAACAAAGATGATTTCTATTTAGTAGTTCGTAATCACCCGTCGAATTCCCTTTCAAATATTTCACGCTTGTCTTGTAAATCTACAGATCTGCCCTCATATTGGGATGATAACCGCTAAAATAGTTTATAGACAACGCCTGGCGTTTTGAATATATCGAAGGCGACTCTGACACACAGGACTGCATGATGTTGAACCAACCTCCCCCAGGTCACGACCGCAACTCCCAGCTCATGAAACTAATCCAGACAATGGATAAGCGGGACCCAAATAACGACTTCAATAGTTTCATGAAAGCATCTCCCGTTCAACAAAAGTATGTTGGAAAAGAGAACTGGAATATCGAATTCGTCCGGCTATTCATCTCTACGGCGTTTGAGATTTCTAATAAAAACCTACTCGGCCCGTGCATGCAGCACACCTATATCAAAAGACTTTTAGAGCAGTTTCCGGATTTTTTCGCATTATTGGATTGGATCCTGGAAGTTTATCCAGGATCTACTGTAACTCTTAGAAAATTCGCCCTTAACTATGCTATGAGAAATAGAAAAGATCCGGGCCTTGTCGACATTAGAAGGTTGATGCCTTCTAACTATGACACCTTCCTAGCAGATATTAGCGCGGAATCCCCAGATTTTATGGTGGCGATGACCGGCAAAGCAGGCCGATATAAAGACCAAGAAGCTAATGAAGAAACAGTTCTCAATAAAATTGTAAGAGAAGGAAAAACGTGGTTTTTGGAGGCACTATTTGACAAGTGTATGCTTCCGACATCTGACCTCGAGGCTCTTTTGAAAGCCATAATAACAACACCTAAGATTCTCACGCCGGAAACGATCCTTAAAATCTGGTGGTTAATCAAATTAGGCTTAAATTTGGAATCCCTATGTCAATACTCTGACAGTAATCCAATATACAAAGGTTGGGATCTCGGCACAAAATTGTTCCTATTGGCATCACAGCTACACCAAAAGGCTTTGATGAGGGATCTGCAAGGCCAATTATCGCCAGGAGAAATTATACTCCTTCACGGTCATAAATTCACGATACCAAATTCGCATACGAAGAATGCGCGGGACACAACTCTATCCGTCAACGACGCCATTTTGCTCACCAATTATATTCTTGATAATTGTGTTATTGACTTGGAGAAAGCGCTCATAAACGCGATATTACCCGTTTCATATATGGCCAAGCTACAAGTAACGGACCTTATGAGGGTCGGGCCCACTATTTTTAGCAGAAATAAATTACTACAGACGAAATTTGGGAAACTTGGCCCATTGCTACAGCCAAACTGCTCATTGAAAGCAATTGAGTACCTCCAACGAAAAAATGTTAATATCAACACTATATGGGTTGATAGGATGGGGAAGCCGTACAATTGTCTGATGCTTGCCCTAATGAGTCGGCGGAAAGATACTGTCATAAGCACGCTGCTGCGGCAGGGGGCAGAGGTCGACGTCAGTTGTGGCGACTTTGTCGTCAAGAAGTCTAATTTGGTTCCTTCGACCCCACTATACGAGGCACTGAAATCCCGTATCCCGGAAAATGTTGGTCTCATTCTAGAACGCCAGCCGAGGATAAAAAATCCGGCGCTTTGCCTACATCTTGCGTATATAAACAAACCGAAGGTCTGTGAAGGCAAAGAGTGGGACAGATGGGAAATGAATGTCCTAAAGCCTTTGGGCGATGTGATTGAATCTCAGAGGTCCCATCTCAGCGAACAGATTATATCACAATACGACACAGTCAGAAGGCTGCTAACAGAGGGCTGCAATATTTACAAATCAGAACAAATTATACTGTCTAATTTAGCTAATGAGGAGGGACGGTCATATGGCCAGGGGCGAGAGTCATTTTCAAAGGCTTTAGTCGATCAACTCGCTGAGGTAATCGCGGCAAAGAAGGTGGATGCGTTCGAAGAACTCCTTTCGTCTTTGAACCATGACGTAGGAGCAAAGAAGGCCGCGTTAACCCAAGTGCTCGAGGTACTTAAGATAAGCGCAACAAAGAACAAGGGCTTTCTGTATACATATACACAACACAAAATATACCCAGAGGCGGCACACCAGCAGACCATAGTTTTGAGTTTATGGGAACACCTTCTTGAACATCAAATACTCCCGCCCGGCGAACTATTGGAGGCTATGATTGTTCCTATATTCTGGAATATAGTCTGGGATGGTCTACCAGAGCCTGATGCGCCAGTCGCGCTCACACGACATCAACAGTGTCTCCGCGAGATCATGAGCCTAATAACCAAGCATGAATTGAGCCTTGAAAATGCGCTCAAAGAGGCACCAAGATACCAAACCACGCGCTTCATCCACACGCTTGGCCGTCTTTTTAGTACTTGGCATGTAGGGTGCTTCAAAAGAGGAGTAGAAGCAGCCATACGCTTTGGATGGGACCTGACCACCAAGGTATCAGACACGGACGCATCTACGATCCTACATTTCGCAATCGCTACATCTGTCAAAGCCGCAAAGCTACTTCTTGACCAAGGGCTACACACAAAAATGACCAAAGGGGCCCGCGCCAATCTCCTCGTCCTGGCGGCATTTTACGGACGACTTGATATCTTGAAGATTTTAATCGAAGGCCAAGACGGCGAGTTCGTGAATCAGACGAGTTGCCTGCAAGAATTCGCCTTCTTTTCGGACTGCCGGGAACCAAATAAAGCGGGCCGCCCGGCCCTAAACCAATTTCCGGTTCACAAGATGATTAGCGGCACCGTAACGGCGTTACATGTGGCCGCATTTCAGGGGCGTAGAGCCATGGTTGAGATGTTGATCGAAAGAGGAGCTGATGTCAATATGCAAGTTCCAATGACTAAATTGGTTAGACCTAGCAAAGAGCCGCGTTGTGCTGAGGGGACCACGAGGTCGTTAAAACAAAAAAAGGTGTATACGGCTCTATCACTAGCTGCTAGTCAGGGCCAAGCCGAGATGGTCGATTTACTTCTCAAACACAAACCTAAAGGGCTGCGAGTTACGGCTCAAGTGGCATATGGTCGTGGCCACATCGAAATAGCACACAATATCGAGAAGGCATATTCAATCAGCACTTCTTGCAAAGATACCGAGATCACCTAGTTTGGCCCCTTGAATTTACTTTAAGTATTGTGCGGGCCCTTTAGACCACTTATTTCTTGATATTGTTATATTTACGCGGATTTTTGCAAACTGGTTGGTTTCATTGGCCCAATCTCTGTGATCTAGTACGATACACGGTGGCTTCAAAACAAACAGCATCGACCCGAAAATACCCTTGACGTTTTTCAGTATATGTCAAAGTCGGGACGACACCTGAAGCCTCGCCAGCGCCAAAAACAACAAAAGGAAAGATCAGGAGAACAAAAAGAAAATTTAATCTACAACAATCAAGATTCGCGTCCCGTCACCGATGACACTACTAACTGATCGATAAGAGGCTTGAGTAAGGCAGAGCGGACGGGATACCCTATATGTCCTCTTTCTATGGTCGTAGATATTAATCATTGCTGGGAGAGGGTTCAAAGCGTGGCTCTGACATGCATCAACAGGGAAGATTTTTCTGATGCCAAGTAGGCTTGGGGGGCTAGGCTGGTTTAGGAAGTCGCCGGATGGGGTTAGGCTAGAGTAGTTGTGGGCTGGGAGCTGTGTTGAAGGGCCGTGGCAGCGGGATGGGTACATTCAGAGATCTTGCCGTTGGTGAGCACTAGATTTTAATGATATATCAAATATCAGGCGGGCGGCGGTAGGGTTATCGAGACGTAGGTATATATCGCTTTCAGTCCTACTTAGATAAGAATGCGTCGTTAGGATACATCAAAGATTGATACTTGGATGTTGGCATGTAGGGCTTTCAGCCGATATTGATAGCCCGTTGGGAAGATAGTGGCCTGTATGTGTAAAAGGAGGCCCAGAGCAAATAAAGAAAAGACAAATGAAGGAGAAATGGAGAAGGGGAGGGGACAAGGGCAGGGAGGATGTTCTTGAGATTCAAGATAGATCTAGTGAGATTGGGAACGGGGGTGCTTTTGTGTTGTATTGACAAAATACCACAAAGCCCTTGCTTCCCAGCAGTCACCATAACCGTGATAGAAAGCTTCAAAAATATGGTCTCGAGATCTCGATCAACGAGGTATAGAAAGGTACTCGTATAAACGATCCCGGTACTGTCTGATGGGAGTCCTGGCCCACATTCAGAAAATCATAAAAAGAAAATCATTATTGAAAATCAAATCTAGTTCAAGACGAAGATATGGCGTGGAGTATAGGGACGCTCAAGGCAGGTATATACTACAGTCTTTGTATATATATAAACCCGCAGCTGTTCGAGAACTTCATTCGTTTGGTATAAAAAAGAGGGGTTTGAAAGCAGGTGCAAAAATTCCCCATGAATTTACTATATTAAACATGGTAACCGCGTATACAGAGAGATTCCAGACTAGAAATTTCGAAATCAGTAATGCTGGTCGTTAGGCGGCTCCTCCTCCTCCATCATAGCCCCATCATTCTGATAATAGTCAACCTGACCGCCTCCGCCCGCAGGGTTTGCTGGAACGACGATCCCAAAGTTCGATGGCACAAACCCCTCCATTGCATTCATGTTTCCTTGTCCACTGTTACTCTCTTGGGTGTTGCCGCTAAACATCTGGGTCGGGGGTCTTCCAACCTCGCTGTCTCCGTTCATACTGTTAATATTTCCGATCCCAGTTCCGATTTGGGTACTTCCGTCGGATTGTATATCTAAGATTCCTGCTGCCTGGTTCGGTAGATTATTGTTCATCATGCTCTCCATATTGGTCTGCTGGTACCGCTTGGGAATAGGGATCTTAATCTGGAAATTGGAGGGTGCAAACTCCGGACTTTCTTCCTCCTCTTCGATAGGCTCCCCTCCCCGCATAGCTTCTGCAATCTGCGGTTCCTCAATAATAAGATCAGGCTCGAGTCCTTCCCCCTCAGATAAAAATTCTGCGACCTCCGGCTCCTCGGAAATACTGTCAGACTCAAGCTCCAGGTCCCTCTCTCCAAACTCTCTGACATCTCTCTCAAAATCATAGTCTTCTCTGGGAACATCATCAAGTGCGCCCCACTCCGCGATCTCACTTCTGGACGGCACCCCCGCATCCGGATCCGAAGGAAACGGCTTTGTAATAACATCCAAACTCCTGGCCAGCCCCAATTTCAATAACTCTACGCCATAAGCGTTATCATCGACTAAAAACGGGCCTGGGCCAGTCGATTTATATACCGCCCCACCCTCTACCCTCGGGAAAGGTGGGATATCAAGAAAGCGCTTCTGAAGATTATAGTAAGGCACATACCAGCATCCAAACCAGCTTTCTAAATGCTGGATCAGGTCTTTCAGCGTATAATTCTTTTCTCTTAATCCATAGTCCGGATCAAACTGTGAATTCGGCGAGAGTAAGCTATCCCACCCTTCACCCTGCATATTTCCATCCCGAACCATTCGTTTAAATTCACCAACCGTATCGATCGCCGTTTTCATAGTCTGGAAGTATGAAGCCATAGCATCCATTCTAACACGGCGTAACACCACATCAGAAACCACCCTCGGATTTTCGGGGCCAGGAGCCTGATCTTTACGGGTAATATAATAAGTAGCGGTGGCCCAATTCAAAATAGCATTATCTTGCAGTCGAGTTAACGCCTTTCGTTGCGCTCTGTCCGCATTCGGGGGTATCGGTTGTGGAAAATCTTTTGCCGACAGTTTCAGGTCGAGCGCGCTGTATATGTCGTAGTAATGCCTAGTTTCTACAACCATATGAAGTAAAGTTTCCAGGCTGCGTTGAGCGTGGGTGACTACATCCGGTTCCGGGAGTATTCCGTATGCCTTTATCAAAAACTCTACGGCCGGTGAACTCTGCCGTCCCATATTGATCGCCCCCTGATTGTCTTCAATCTGCACTGCGATACCGGAAAATTTGACGTACATCTTTTCTAAGGACCTTATCAAGAACAACAGTGAATTCCGTGGACTAGGCTGCCCAGTACCGCTGCCACCGATATCTAATCCGACGGGGCATATGTCCCTCCTGACTTCCCCCATAAAGTCGACTTGATCGCCTGCTGCATTTAAAAAAGGTTTCGCGGCTATACTCCATTGCTTCCATTCCTCTGGCGTGGAGATGAAGTCATGAGTTGGATTGTTAAAGATAGCGGAGCGTGGAGGTTGTGGAGTATTAATGTTGTTTTGGTTTGGGGCTTGATTCTGCTGCTGGGGGTTTTGAATCTGCTGCTGGGGATTTTGAATCTGTGGTTGAGGGTTTTGAATCTGTTGTTGAGGGTTTTGGTTAATCTGCTGCTGTGAGCTCGGGTTTTGGATCTGCTGCTGTGGGTTCGTGTTCTGCTGCTGCTGTGAGTTTGGCTCGTTGTCGACTTGGGAGATGGAGGGGGGGATGAAGGAAGCAATTATTAAGAAGAGGATGTATTTATAGTAGCTAGCCCTCATGGTTGATATGGAAGTATACCTACTTAGATATCTATATATTGTGACTTTGGAAGATGGAGGATATCTAGACTTTCATTTACGGCTCCCATAGATAGTGATTAATTATGGTGAAGACAGTTAAGTTTACTGTACTACAATCCATGAGGTCTTAACACATGTCAGGCATGGGATAAACGTGGATATGGGGAGGGGTGAGCGAGTTAGCGCCATATCCCGCCAATACATTTTTTTCTACACTGGTATTTTATATCTTACGATCGATCATGGTAGGTGAAATAAAAGGGCTAGGGTATTAAGATTATGCCTTTTTAGGGTGGGGTATTAGATAAAACAGTAGGCGTATATGGGATATATCTACGAACTTATAGCTGTATCTTGGTATAGTACACAGACTTATAACAAGCGATAGTGATGGAGTGAATCATACATGGAGACAGAGGCACCCCAAAATGCCTCAGAATCACTTACGGCTGGCAAAGACGAACAGCCTCGAGAGACCCCATGACGTTAGCCCTGGTAGTTCACCATAGCAAGCGTCTAATTTGCGAAAGTCTTTAGGCTCACAGTCCGACTTCCGTCGTCTGTATAATCTATAGACGTAGTCTTGCAATGCTAACTGAGGACTGAGCCCGACTGCCACTGATAGATAAATTACCCAAGTAGGTAGCTTGGAAATATACTCGAGGATACCTGCGCATGGAAGTTTTTTTCGTCTATTTGCGCAAGTATCCAGAATATTTTAATCCCTGCCCACGTTATATGGATAAACTACTGGCCACGCGAGGCCTCCCCCACATCCCTTCCCATTTCGAGCCAACTTGGCGCGCGCATAGAAATTTTATGCATATGTACTGGAAAGCTTTCAAAACTACGGGAAAAACGTTTACAGCCTACCGAAAATTAAAAATATAAATAGAAGAACAAGTCATTATCATTATCATTATCGTTCCATTCAATTCATTATCATTAATTCATATCTCGTCACCACATGTACCATGCCCCGGATATACCGCCGCCAAACCAACGCTTCCATCCACCGTCCTCTAGACTATACCATCAACTTCCGCCAATCCATCCCTCCACCGCAGATCAGCTACCACTGAAAACCATAAAATAATTCCTCTTTCTCTGTATCCACGCGCCATATAATAGTCCCCATCTTCATTATCAAATACAAACAGTTCTCTTCTAATACATTGTCATAGTATCAGGTAGGAATCGTGAGTATATACACCTCCACTTCTGAAGATAACAGCATTAAAAGAATACAAGAGGAGAGCGTATTAAAAAGGGTAAACAGTCTCTGATCTTTCCCTTTCAAGTAGCCTTGAAGCTCCGTCAGATATGTAATAATAAAGTCATAAAAGAAACATAAATAAATATAAACGGAACAAAAAAAAGACAGAACAAAATACAACGTAGTTGTACAGGGATAGTGTGACAATTTCAATCAGATGAAGACGGTTCTCCAGCAGCCGTTATAGCAAGCGGTGCACGACGGGCAGCAGCACTAGAATTAGGCCTGGGCCTGTATACAACCATGTCCATTGAAATCGGCGTTGGAAGAAGCGGATTGCGAGAAGCGGACTGGCTATTCTGATCACTGTATCCACCCTGATGAGCGTGCGGCCCATTGAAGCTGTTGTAGTTGCCGTTATAGTTATTGTAGTTGTAAAAGTTGTTCTGATCTCTGTGCTGAAAGCCGCCATTATGGTTGCGATCGTGGAAGAGATTCTGGCCTTGGAAGTTGCCACGGTGCGAGAAGTTATCGCGGTTCTGGAAGCTATTACCATGGCTATTGTTCCAGTCGCGATTATTCTCCCAGTTGCGGTTATCGTTCCAGTTGCGATTATTGTTCCAAGTGCGGTTGTTGTTCCAGTTACGACCCCGCCCACCGCCGTTATGGTTGCGATTGTAAGAATTGCTGTTATAGTTGCTCTGTCGAGGGCCACGAGTCATATTAAATCCATGATTTAGCTGGAATTCTCGAGTCCAGATATGGTCGTTATTCCCAAAACTTTGATGTGGGGGCACATTCTGTGACCGCTGCACACGGTGTAGATTGGCCGGGTTATCGCTTTGAAGTTTGGCAACTGGTGGAGTGAAGGTTCGCTCTCCCTGGCTGCGGGGAGTGGATGAATGGCCAGATTGGCTGCGAGGAGTAAAAGCTCGTTCTGACTGGCTTTGAGGGGTAAAGGCTCGTTCTGGCTGGCTACGAGGGGTAAACCCTCCTTGGTAGCTGCCTGGGGTGAAGCTACGATATTGGTTCGATGGTGCGTACTGTTGGTTGAAGGGGGCGTAGGTAGGGGAGTGGCCTGGTGGTACCATTGGCGAGGGTTCATAGGGAACGAAGGTCTTTGGCAGTGGCTGCGGGACTTGAAGGTACGGTCCCGTGTAGTCCGGACCTGGAGTGAAATTCTTCGAAGAAGCGCTACCTGAGGAAGAAGCGCCACGAATAGATTGGTCGGATGGAGTCTGAGATAGATCTTGGGAGGGTCCAACCGACGAACTATCTGAGACTGGCTGAAGTGCAAGAATCAGAGGACCGACCAGTGCAGTTGAGAAATTATTCTCTTTGTTCTCGGTAGCCCCTGGAGTGGTAGGAAAGCTAGAGCCGGTTCCTGACCCCTCAGTGATGACAACCTCGCCGTCGTCCTCGTACTTTCCGAAGAGCAAAGGGAGAATTGCCAGTGGGGGGAGTTCCGAAAGCGGACCGGGTGCTGGGGTGGGTTGTCTGACTGCTGGTGGGAGCTCGCTAGCTGGCACGGCCAAGGACTCAAGCGGGATGCCTGGGATAAAGTCCTTGCTTGGGTCGTACCTGAGCTTGAATGGGGTCTTCTTCATCGTGCCCTCGCTCCCACCCTCCTTGCCAGAGGTAGACCCCTCACCGCCCCCAGCTCCTTTGGCCTCCTCGCCGCCAACCTTCTCAGTCTTTTCTTTCGACGGGACCTCGGCCTCCTCATTGGAGGTGGCCCCTCTCTGTAGAGCAGCAGCTGGAGTGGTGACCTCCTTCTGCTGGTCCGCAGATTGAGGGGTCACCTCCCCTAGCTTGCCCGCAGCCAGAGCAGCGACTTTCCTCGATTCCATCGCCCCTCCTTTCGGTGGATCACTAACTGGGGGAGTGATCACAATCCCTGGAGTAGTAAGAGACGGGGGAGTAACCACGACGCTTCTACAAGGGAGAGCTGGGAAGGCGGTGGGTGAGAGGTGCCCAGGACCCCTCAATACGACCGCAGTCGTATCGCCATTTCGCTGCCACTCCTCGCTCAGGCGGAGCCAGCTTTCTTGCCCATTGGGCCCGACCCAACCAAATCCCTGCGGGCCCGTCTCGTTCGCGGACTGCAAACGATCGAGCTCGCCGCCAGACTTAGCATTGTCGACGACTTGGGCAATTATATGGTCCATGAACGTCTCTCCAGGCTGAGGGACGTATGGAGGGAAAGCTTTATTCCCATGCTTCTGGCGCTGTCGTTGCTTGTGGGCGTGGGCGTGCTTGAGGTGTCGGGCCGCAACGTGCCTCTCCTGTCCGAGGGAGGCAAACGCTGGGTCCAATCCACCGCTTGCGACTTCCTCGGCCAGGCGTTTGGCCTCGTAGTCCTTGACCTCATTGTCGACGTACTCACGCCATTTTTGACAATTGGCCCGATTTTCAGGAGTGAGATGGTCTGGGGGGACCTCCTCACCACAACTGATCTTGATGTTTCTGTCACATTCAGGACAAACAGAGTCTACAGCTGGTAGACGAGAGAAGTGACGGCAAAGACAGCTAGTAGTGTGGGATTGAGCACGGAAATAGTGCAAAGACCGATCGTGACCACACTGCAGGGGACGCGAGCATATCATCGGTTAGTCAGCAGGGGCACGTTGATGATATCGGGAGGGTGAGGAGGGAGCATGCATATGCAGCCGGGAAACAGGGGAGGGAAACATACGCCTGTATAGAGAACAAACTCGTAGCACATCCTGATAGGTTGAGAATGGAGAATAGATTGATGATACCGAAGACAAGAAAGATGATCAGAGGGTAAAAGCAAACAGGGAAGAGAAGTTTGCTACTTTAGCGATGGTAAGACGTGGTGATGACAAGGTAGTGATGTGAGATGAAAGATGATGAAAGAGGAAGGCTTGATGGTGGAGCGATGAGGAGTGATGAAGGGTGGTGATGAGAGGTTGTAGTCGTTGCTGTGATGGCGTTGCCTTGTTGTTGTAGGTTGCTGCTGGGTCGAGCCCCGGTTGCTCTCACAGCCACATAACGGCCAAAAGACACTAATTTACTACAGGAAGGGTTATCTAATCCTACATATGGCCTCGAGACCGAGACTATCAATACTGAAGCCTTTACTCACTCAATCAATGACTAGGCTCCCTACTCAATAGCTAAACCTAAAGGTCTAAACGTCTAACGTGTTCACAATTACAAACCGATACTAAAACTAACCATTCCATAAATCGCGGCTACCGCTACCCCTTTATCATCTTATGAAGGTTACTTGATAATCTCAAAGCTGCAAACATTACTCCCACCATTAGATCCAGTGTTACCTTTACTTTACCATTGTGGCACCACACACCTGTTGGCGAAATGCAGCTACGCAGGGCCTGTAATACCACGTGACAAAGATCTGAATCCACGTCGTTGGTTGGAGACAAAGAACCCGTGTTACACGCTCGCGAAAACGGGTTTAGTATATGCGGATGACCGACCCGTCAGGGCCTCAGTGCCCAAAGGCACGGATAAGGCAAACTTCTTGAGCAATACGATTATCTAGTTGAGCAGTAAATTTAGAACTTTATTATCCCTATCACGATACTAGTGACGTCTCGTGCACTACGAAACTCGCTACACCCTCGAAATGGGCATAGGGGCTAAATTTGAAGCAGTAATTACTGTAGATAGCAAATCGGGTCGTTGGGTCGCGAAATAAACGAATTGAAATCTCCAGTGGTTCGCAGGCTTCTGGCATCAGCTGCCACCGTGTTTGTCCACGCTTCATAAAGATGTGTTACAAACGTCACGTAGAGATACGGCTTCACCTAGTCTCATAGCTTCACCTTCAAACTTTGAATCATCTACAGACCCTTCGAACCAATACGTGTCCGTCGTATCGAAAAAGCCGTTGCACAAACCGCCCTACCTAAGCTACGGGAAGCCTACCCACCCCTTGTGGGCCTCTCTGGTGGAATAGATGGCGTAATACTGCAGATGACATGCGTATCACTTCTCCATTGGATTATTACCCATACAGGTGTTTGTGTAACGTATCTGCATGATCGTACTAAATCATGCTAGGCCTGATCTATTAGTGGTCATTTTACTAGGACGAAGGGCGTCATGATCGCGAAATCTAGTTTGTCTTTCGCTTAGGAAGTTTCTCTGCTGTTTGCTGGCGGTATTCGCCGTATACATGGAGCTGTAAATTTCATGCGTCGGGTTCTGATTGTGGTAAGCCAACAGCGAAAGTGTTTGGATAAGAGTACGGTAGCCGTACCTGCCATGCCATCGTGACTCGACCAACCCTATAGTATAGATATAGGATGTGTTACGTCAGAAGTATTGTTCTACCTTCTACCCGATATTATGAAAAAGTTAAATTCTACGAACCAAAATAATTCGATTTTTTTTTTTTTTTTTGCAAAACAAGGCGAAAATGAAGTTGTTGAATGATTTCTGTAGAGCACGATTCTAGCCAACGATTCGATAAGCTGGCAGATTAATCATAATGGAAAACACTTGGATCAAGTCCGATCTTGCCAAATTGCATGTGCATGCGTGCATAATTCACGACCTGAAAACAATTCCGTCCAGAATAGAAGGCTTTGAGGGAAATTAACTCGGAAGTAGATTTCTGAAGGGCGTGAAGTCTATATAATGCCCCCGTTTTCCCTCTTCAGAACCTAGATTCCCTCCTTCACTCAGCAGAACATCTAGCCCCGGTCCTCAACCTATCTACCTGACTTTCAATGCAATTTCCTCCTTTTAACAACTCATATCTTTACTGGCCTCATGGTTCCCACTTGATATATATTGTGCACGATTATATACATAACCGCCTCTCTCCGGATAAAATACCGGTTCAACTTTCTTAATTCAAAAACTAAAAGGGGTTCTCATGGCTTCAATTGGATCTGTGGGCTCCTCATTTCGTGTTTGCCATTGCAGTTTCCCAGTTCTGGCAGTTCGCTGCACGGTATACATGGGCTTGTGGTAAGTTTTTATTTCTTCTTCTGGGCTTCGCCGCATCCCCGTATAGTTTTATATAGATCTCTAACCTGTATACTTAGAATGATGGCTGGAGATTCAGATGACTGATGCTACCTCTCACAAGGCCATGTCGATGGAATTAGCAAACGCACAATCTGATTAACGCTTCGCAAAAGATTTCAAAAACTCCGACGAGCATACTGGTGCCAGACACAGCTTTCCACGAGATGCAGTTAATTAAGGAAAAGGCCACAAATCAATCAAAGCGAGATATTTTTCTGGAACGAAGCGCTGGCTCAAACCCCTAGCGACTTGATTAAAGAAGCGAGGGGTAGATACTTAAGAAGAGAAAGAATCCGAACAACCAAAAGGAAAGCAAGGGTCTCTTAAGAAGTATGCCAGCACATCGCAAGTATGTTGGTTTAGCTTCACCATTGCAACATGCCCTCTCGCCCTCTATGCTTTGGGGCAATACAAAAACCCGCAGCAGAACCATTTCGTGTACAGTACCGCTATCAGCCCCTCCAAATCTGGTTGGCGTGGAAGCCATCTTATCAATGGAGTATTTAAATGTCTGGATCTCATCGGCCCCAGGCGTGGTTTATACCAACCATATGCGTCCACAGGTATCCTATGCAATACGCGACCGGGCGACCCTAGGGCATTCTATAGACGAGCCTTTAGGACGTCCATAGACTCGAGTAGAACGAATCCACATTTCAAAAGAATGTCCTGTTGTTCATATTATAAAGACTACAAGGCCCACTATCGACGTTCTGCGCAGGCCAGAGGCAGACGGTTCAAAGTGGAATGGAGAGAGATACCAAAGGAATTAAGCCCACCTCTCCCACACAACTCGGGATCAAACCACTTTCAAAGGCCTATCTCCAATGCAAGCCCGCCCTCGATACCAGCCAAGATAAAACTCCAATTGTGGTCTTGGGTCAGCGGAAGTCACGGACTATTATGAATTTTCCTCTTTAAAAACGATCCTATACAAGGAAGAGGCAGCCGACAAGATCAGGAAACTTCAAGCGACTCCTGATTCACTGCTGTCTCCGAGTAGAAGCGACACAGTGCCAAAGAAACAAACGCTAAAGTTCAAATTTGTGCGCGTCTAGACTCCTGAGACTTAGCGCTTACTTCACAAAGGGTCAACCAACACAGATATGTTTGGTGTTGATATTTGACCGCTGAAATGAGCGCTATATAACCTCTCGTGAGTTGGCTGTCGAGCACCATATAGAGCCAAGGATTGCCATCAATATCTAATATACGCGAGGCTCTATACGCTTGTCATAATTTCCCTAAAAAGGGGGTGGGGGGTGGTTTATATAACCCCGGTTTGGAAATGGCGAATCACCGGTATAATCACCAGATTTTATCATAATACAGACACACGTGAAAGAGCAGGAATCGAAAAGAAAGCTTCCTCGCTTTAGAAATCCACGCACACCTTCGCAGAACAATACGTCATAGCAGAACCAAAGCGCAGATTCCAACATTTACCTACAATTGGCTGTCGCTCGACTAGGAATCCCCGGAGATGTATCCGCGGGAAACTACATTCATATGGTATTAATACGACGACAGAATTTCTTGCTAAGGCTGCCAATGGGCACAAAATAAACAGTAACAGCAATTTGACTTCAAAATATGGCAGCTGGATGGAATTCACTGGCTCGCGGGGTAAAAGGCACATATATTTGCGTTTTGCAAATTAGTCTATACAACCCGTGTAAGGTATTCGATAAAATATCTTACCATCACAGCTAGCTGGTTCATCCTATCAGTCCCAGCTATCATAGGCTGCGCGGTGATCAGGAAGCGATATGAATTTTCTGCCGTCTGGGCAATTCCACGTCTAAAGTCGTTAACCCAAGACACCTGCCGCCAATCCGCCTTTCAAGATTTCAAAGCCAACTACGTCGAGACCACCTATAATCCAGCTAGATTGCCAGAACCCAATACTATATATAACAGAAGACGGCACCGCTCGATCGATCCAAAAATTATGGACCTCGTGACCCTATTTCCTTGCAATAGCAGCCTTTCTTTCTCTCGTGCTTGTTGCGCTTTAGCGTTAAGCTTGCTTCGCAAAAGTGAGGGGTGTCCTAAAGCACAGTCAGCGACGTGGGTATTCGATAATCAAAATACGGCTATTACGATATTGAGTACATCTAAGACACCAGCTTCAAGACGAAAGCAATCTTTTGAATCGGCGTTACCGACAAACGGGGTCTGACTCTCAGGAATATTGTGGCCATAGCCCCGATGAAATCAGATTGGCTGGCCCGAGTCCCTGAGAGCAGGTTTGCTGTGGTGTCAAATACCCCGATAATACCGAACTTTGATCAAAATTATTTATTCGAACTAGGAACTTTCTAAGGCTTTATAATCGTTCGCATCACTCCTCTTCTACTCTCATATCAGGAGTCCCCAACCGGCGATGAAATTTCAGAAAATAAACGATAGAAAGAAGCGGGCATGTCAAGCCAAAAGGCTGTCCGCGTTATTATATACCTGAACCGATCTCCGCTATATGCCTGACAGTGCAAACATAAAACAGTACTAGTATTTAAGAACCCTTCTATGAAACTGGCGAATAGGGACCGCACGAGACGCAGAAGAACTGCAAAACTTTCTACGAGTCTGGTTTAAATATACGCTCCAGTACCATAAATTAGTTCCTATAACATGGAGAGCTCAAGGCGGATTTATATTCCATGAAGACCTCGCGTTGGGTACCATACCTAAACATGGGATCCGGGGAGGTGTTTAGAGCCGGATAAAGAGACCACAGATGTTCCAATTTTCATATTAATATTAATATCCACCTTAGTGTTATTGTGCCCGCCTTCACTACTACCGGTACCTTCGTTACTATTGCTACTAGATATGATGGTATTCAAGATAGATATATGGTGCTCTGCAAATCGACACGCAAATGGAAAACAATTCAACCGAGATATATATGAGATATCTTCAAAATATGCTGCCTGGTACATCTACCGGGTCCTTTTCTTATGGCGCAGACGGTCTTGATCTCGTCTTAGCTCCAGCCGGCACAGCTCAGATCGAGGGATCGCGCGACAAAAAACCCTCCGAGACTGGCCTAAAAAAAACTGTTAGGCATATAGTGGAGATCAGTTCAGGTATATATATAATAACGCGGACAGCCTTTTGGCTTAACAAAAGCACGTCGCAGCATAACGCACGTGCACTATCTCCTTCATATAATTCTGACGCTATGCAAGTCGACAGCAAAAATCTATCGCCCTGAATATGCATAAATCGCGGCTCCTAGACGCATACCGACGGCGGCAATGGAACGTCGCCCCTTTTAGGCGAAGCTTTCCTCGCATCGACCGTTGCAATAGTACTTGATCGGTAGTTTGGCGAAATTACTAGTGAATTGGATTACTTTCCTCTACATCTATCCTTTTTAGATCTATCTTTCTGGTAGAGACGCCACAGCTCGATATATCGCCCTGCAAATATGATTCGGTGCTGTGTCGCCCTGATTGAAACGAGAGCCCGCGGCGCGATTATATTTACACGATACAGTGATAACCTCCGAGTTTCCACTTGCTGAGGACTAGATGTCATGACAAATTCCCCGTCAGGAAAGTCGTTACACTGCCGCTAAGGCATGCAGCGCGCGTACGGCGACTCCAACCGGGCTTTCTACCGAATATACAAAGACAATCGCTCAATCGATCAAGCGCAGTTCACAACGATGTAAAGAAACTCCAACAAGAAGGTGTCCGATGAATAACAAACATCAAATCAGCACACATCAGAATACCAACGACAGAGTTACAATACACATCACTTGATGCAACTTGTGTTTCTTAGATGTAAAGATGCATAGACATTTTTTTATTGAAGGAAGCTAGAAGCTCAAACTAGAATAGCTGTATGTAAATTAGAACCATCTCGAACGCTTGTTACAAGAAATAGACTTCAAAATGCATTAATACACTGCATATCTCGCACATCTAATCTCATATGCAGATGAGAAACATGTACATCTTCAGCATAAGCTCCCTTTGCAAGGAGAGCCAAAAGCAATAAATAAACACCAAAGAAACAACCGAACAACTTAGCACACATTACTATAAAAGCTTAATTCCACTTGATCCTAATATATCTCGAATCATTGGTAACAAGCCACTAGCGCCGCGGCCCTTCCGGGAGACGGTTAGTCTGACATGTAGATGCATCCGTGATCTCCATTAATGATCCTGCTTTTTTTTTGTTTGCCTCTCTCTTCTCCAGGTCTCGCGCGCGCCAGGTCTGGCAAATGTGTGGTAAACACGCCCCCCTACGCGAAGCAGCGGAGAGTCAGCGGGATACCTCCGTGATCCGCTGGAACAATGTTATGTAAACACAGCGATGGAAAGTAATTTAAAGTTATAAGGCTAAAAAAATGGACATTCGCCTATGGCCGGCTTCCCAAAACCGTCCGTTTATCGAATTTTCGTGTTCATGCTGTTTAGAACATGGCTGTTGACATATAAGCTTATTCGGAAGGGGGCGTTTGAGGCGTTATTCCAGCCGCGGATGGAGCGTCCAAGAGCAGTTTAGGGCAGTGGTTTTGTTCCGAGGCGGACGCCAAATTTAATTTCTATTTCGGAAAGCGGGCACAAGAAACCAAAAAAGGAGGAAGCTTCCCTAAAGATTTTAAGGATCGGATTTAGTTCCGAGGATATTGAAACGAAGGCAGAGACGAAACAAAGTACGTTCGCTCTAGTTAAGGCTTTACCCCACATTACAGTTACGCTGACCTATAATACACGTATTATAGAAGAACCTGCCAAACATAATTATAATACTCCAAGACACAGAATTTTTTTTTTAAAAAAAGGAAATCGATATCAAGAATAGTTTTCATGAATAGCTAATGCAATGCAACGCCACACTCAACAGCGTCGCCACTATCAGGCTAGCCAGTGCTTCGCCAGCTCAATCCAAACCCTTGGCATGCATCATCATCTGCGTAAATGGTTTTCTCTACTTCCACTCACAGTTAACCAACGTTACGTCCAACCTCCTCACTTTTCCTTCCTCTCCTGCCCGAAGAATGATTATCCATCGTAAATTTCAGGGGTCCAATCCCCCAGATTTATTGGACCCACCACAAGATAGGTACTCGCTTAAGTCCACTTAACTGGTTAATTCTCCGCTCGCGAAAGCACCTTATCCCGCCCCCTCCTCGGCCGACAAAAACTCTAGAAAATCCTAATTCTAGGCTGTGGTACTAGCAAGAGCTTAAATTCACATCATGATTAGTTTAGTTAGCCTTCGTTTCTCCGCTAATAGAAACGGGTGCAGCCACCGCCTTAAATTTGCGGGATCCGCCAAGCGCCTTCACATACCGCTGGGGCGGTCTTTATTTTGACCCTGTTCAACGTCTTAGGAAGGTGCAGGAGTCGCAATCGGTCGTATTGTTTAGAAGCCAAAAACAAGTATCCTTCCAGTCTTTTGATCAGGTATATAAAGGTCCGATGATGCCATCGTCTTAGCCTTTTCTTGTACGCTCTTCATTCCAGTATAAACGTTCTCATCAGATCGCTTGCATACCCCACGCTAAGCATAACTAGTCCTTTCGCTACACGACTTTCGCTCTAAACAATATATAAACTTCTATACAGTTCTGTATCTTACTATAGAGTCCTCATCAAACTCTTACAATCTAATTTTAATTTAATCGACCGTATTAAAACCCCACCGTCATCATGAGATCCACCACCCTCTTCAGCATCTTCAGCATCGCACTGACAGCAACCGCCCAAACCTCGCACGTACCAGACACAGATCTAGACTGCAGTAGCGCCAATTACAGCCCTTTCACCGGCCCACTAGGCTCCTTCTGCCCCACACAACCCGAACGCTGCTGCGCATTCCTCTGCCTGGGCGCCGGCCATACCAACGGCCCAATCTGCTCGCAAAAAGACGGCCTCGAACGGGCAACCTGCACTCCCTGCAAATACGACACCGTCACCCCAGAACCAACATGCGACGCATCAAACACTCCAACCCCGAAAGAATTCGGCCAAAGTGCCTGCGCACCAGCTTCGAGCCCTAACCCTTGCTGCGCGTATATCTGCCAAAGGCGTGAGGCTCCATTCGAACCTAAGTGCTACTCTAAACCACAGCGCGAGAATGGTCTCTGGTGTTTGAGATGCCATACCAGCGAGGAGCTCGCTGGTGCAAATCCCGGCGGTAACGGTACCAGCAACGGCAATGGAACTGCCCCAACTTCGACTGGTTTCCCACAGCCGACTTATAGCTCTGGAGCCGGCGCACTTACCTTCGGAGCCGGCGCTCTAGTCGGACTCTTCTCGCTCATGTTTGCTATGTAAGACTGTTTTTCAATATTACTCTGCAACGGCTATAGCTACGACTCGCGGTTTACTATAATGATTACGTAGCATCTATAGCGTGGAATGATCCGGTGATACGGCAGTATCCGAATATGCATTTCCAATGGAGAGTTCTTAATATATCTGCTTACCAGTTCGCCAAGGTCAAAGATATATTAGCCTGTATTCTCATCATACTCAATTGTCAATAATTATTTTTCATCTTTGTACTATTACCTAATTCAAACTTATAATATTTTATTGCAAATTGGAAATAATTTCATGCGATTATACGTATAGTAGAGACCATTGCGGGAAGTATATAGTAATGCAAACGGCTTTTTAGCTTCAATATAAAGCCACAAACTTTTCAAACGCGACCCATAATAGTATAGCAAAAATATCGCAATAATATTACTAATAATATAATGAATTCAGGTGCCGATGAAGGTTTCATGTGGACGCGAATTGGAAAACGATTAGCTTTTTTTTCTCCTCACGGCCTAGATATATACCGGCTGACAGTATATCACACCAAAAGCCGTCTGTTTCGCAAAGCAAAAGCTTCTATTTTACAGTGGCTGTCTTGAAGCCTTTCATAAGAAAAATAAGAGATCATTTTTTGTTTTGTCGCCATATTTATGCCGTACCAGGCTCAGTTGTTGACGCAGATCCTGGCACTACGGCTGGTCCAGGTGGAAACGGCGGAGAAGGCTGCACTCCACTCACATCCTCATACCTCGCCGGTGGATTTTCCACGGTCGTGCTCACCCTAAATAGCCCAGACATGGTTTTACCCTCTCTTCGTGGTATTTTGAATAGAATACCCTAACAGGACTAGTAATAGTGCATATGGGAATGAATTCCAGAAGTTCGATGTCTATTCTAAAGTCCTCTTTCCTTTTCAAATGCAAGAAATGCTTTAAATTTTAGAATAAACTATTTATTCTATCTTTTATAATCTTTCTTGGGCTCGTAGTCGTGTATATGGAATTTACGACGAGAAGGAAGCGGCACGGTGTGAAGCTATATTGGTTTAATAAGAGTCGGAGTTGCTTTCGGCGAACTTACCTCCATAGCTTCAGCGAGACTGGTTTACGAGACTAGCCTGATAGCTCTACTGATCTATGTGACGATGATGAGAGATGATCTTAAGTTGATTGGTTGTCATGTTACCAACGATACCAATTAATTCGAGAAGAAGAAATATATCTAGCAATCTATCTAAACTAAAAACTAAAGACAACACTGATAGAGCCCCGTGTGATGTGTAGAATGATTGACTTCCTAGGATACATTTCTCCCGCAAACAAGCATCAAGTCGTTTGTTTGTTTGTAATCACCACAGTGGGTGATACCTGATATGAGCCAGGCTTGGCTCCAGGTTTCATTCCAATTCATAATCTCTCATATCAAGTTCTCCTAACCTCCTCCTCCCCAACCACTCCATCAGAAGTAGTAGTCATAAGAGCCCCACCCCCCCATCTATAACCCCATACCCCACAACAGGGGTGAACGATTATCCAATCTTGAGTGTCTGTGAAAAGACCCTCTTTTTCGTTCAGCAATAGGGTATCTTTCCAATTTTGGACCACTTCATTCCCTCCCATCCACCGCATCAAAATCTCGACTAAGACTACGGCCACGACAACTCGTAGTCGCCGTTGGCCAGATCAAAGCCGGTCCGTTTTCGGCTTTATATAGCTCGTCGAGCTCATGTTTTAACAGTTTAATCGTCGCCGCTGTCGTCGTTGAACAAGGCGACGACGGTGGTGACAGCGTCATGTTGTGTTTTGAATCGGTGGGGTCTTTTTGGGTTCTTTCCTGTTTGGAGGGGTTTGTCTGTTAGTATATATATATTATTTTCTGGCTGAGGAGGGGAGTGTGATGGGGATGTATACCCCACCGACGAATTTGGTTTAGGCCTCCATCTCTTTTGCCCAATTTCTATCGCTTCTGAAGGGTTTAGAGCAGGTATTGGTTTTCGAAATAATAGAGAGAAGCGGATGGGTTGGAGGCTTTGCGCCCGACACTAAAAGAAGTGCGGGAAATATATGATCCGCAGGGCTAGTTTGATTTGGGGGTAGATTGATAGAGGAGGTCGGTGGGGAAGGAGAGAAGAAAGGAAGGAAGAAAGGAAGAAAGAGAGAAAAGGGCGGGAAGAAGGCTTTATATAGTGGGGGGGGTTTCACAGCACTGAAATATGCAGTATTATCGGAATAATACTGCTATTTTAACAGGGCTTTCCAGTGCATATCCCATAATCGGTCTGGCGGATACCGTTCTAAAGAATTTAATTGAACATATCGATAGCTGGGTAAATAAACAAAAGAAATAAACAGCTGGATCGGAGCCCGTTCCCCCAAGACGAGTAAGATTTTGAAAGGAGCAAGTAACAGGTAGCCCCGCAGAAATAGCAAGTAAATACGGACATAGAATATATATGTATATAATCTCCGAATTAAGGAAACTTCGGCAGCGAAGGTCTGGGTATGTATATGTCTGGAAGTGCTATATAATATAGTAAAGTGATATACAATACCTGAGCAATCCACTCTAGCGTCTTTCGACTACCGTCCTCCATCTCTGCAATAGCTCGTTCCCATTTCTTGCGATAGAACCCCGCGTCAGTATGGTACCGTTTGCAAGGTGGGCAGTATTCGGCATCAATATTGTGATATTCGGCGCTGTTAATGATATCATCATAGTAGACGAGGTTCGGGCAGCTACAGTAGTCCTGCTGCTGTTGGCTTCGTTCATGGGGGATACTGGGACTGTACGGTACTGTGATAATATTGGTGTGAGGGCAGTGGGTATATGTTATTCTTGTGAAGCACATCTTTTCCTCCCTCTCTGTTAAAGACTTTGCTTTTATTGAAGGTGTGATGATATGATAGCTGTTATACAGACGAAGAGATGGAGATTTTATCCGGATTCGCAAACTGTGTTTTCTGTATCGTAGCTATAATGTAATATACGTATCTCCCGTTGGTGACGATATCACTACGAGACTAACGATATCTAAGTGTACTACATCTGAAGACTTTAGTCCTCTTTTCATTGCAGCAGCAACTTATACGAGCACCTGCCTTACGCATGGAAAACACTTGCCGCCCACGGGACTAACTCATGCGTAAGTTACTATTGGCAAAACAATTGGCAGAGACAGTTATAAGGCGGGGCGAGCACGTTATCTATTATAGAATATATGATATCACTTTTGTGCATATTATCTGTTAGTCTGGCCCTTATAGTTCAGAATTTTATGTCATTTGCACGCTTTTGTAAGGCGGACGCAATACCCAACATATGATCAACGACCACTCACTCGCCTAAGTAGATTCGATTCGACTCGCCTATCCCTGATGCCGAATTAAATCCAAAACATAGATACCCCCGCCCTCCCCACAAATCACATCCCCCCCCAAAGAGAAACAACCCAAATCAGCACCTCGAAAAATCCCCCCCTCGCATCCCAACCTCCCCACCAGGCCCCTTAACGTACCAATACAGCCCCTCCGCCTTCTTAACCTCCCGCCTCCACTGCTCGTCCGTCAGCTCCGCTTTCTCGTGGTCTCTGCAGTTATGGCATAGTTCGGTCGTGATGCGGGCGTCGCGGTTGATGGTGCGGCACATGAGGGAGCGGCGGCCGCAGACTGTGATTTCGGCTTCTTTGTGGTTGCACTGTTTATTTTTTTTTGTTAGTTGGTGGGATGGGGTTGGTTTGGATGGATTGGACTGATGGGTCGTACTTCAGTGAAGGTCCAGAGGTTCCAGCACATGGTTGCAGTCTAAGGAGTTTTTATGGGATGCTCAATTGCGATTGAGCTCTTAAGGTGTTCGGGGAGCACGCCTGAGCTGAGCTAGCTATGTTTGATAATATATTAGCGAAGCGTCGATTTGGTAGTAGTAGATAATAATACATAAATAAAAGAAAAACTTACTAAGACCAGCGATTGACTACAAGTTAAGAGAGAGTAAAGCAGCCACACTTCAATTGAGATCTAGGAATATTTTGAGGTAGATGGCGGTGGATAAACGGATATTGTGATCGCGAATGTCAGACTGCAGCTGCGTACTCGTAGAAGTTTGGGATTCTGCCACGGGGAATGTCTGTGGTCACGTGTCAAGAGTCACGTGGACCTGGTTCGCTCTGGCGGTGAAGCCAGACTGCACGTGACCTTTCAGTTATAAATGTTGTATTCTAGCCACAACAACGCAAAAATAACGGCAAAAACAACACATTATCAGAATAGCCCTTTGTGTTGTCTGGTTCCAACGAGACCAGAATAGCCTGGTCACGGGACTGAGAACGGAATATACGATAACAGCGTATAAGACTTCAAAAGTACGTAGATTGGTAGAGGATATTTGCTTTTGTGAATTTGAGTATAAATTGTCCATTTTTTGTAATATTAGGACTTAATTGCTTTTCTTTTACATCTCACCGGTCTTAGTACCTTCGATCTGTTCATCCTTATAACGCGTCTTCGGATTCACGATATTAGTTATCCAAATTCTCTTGTTCTCTATTACGAACGTTCTCCTCTTTTCTTACGGTTACAAATATCTTTTCTTGCTCCGAAACCGATACGTACACCGATTACAGACCTCCCCCCTCACCCAATCCCACAGCACGAAAAAAGTCGTTGCTATACGCAAAATCCAGATTATCCCCCGGGATCCGTTCCGATCACGATTTCTTTCCTATTACTCCCAGCTAAGAAAACCCTTTTCTTTTTGACGGTCTAATCGATACGGATATCGATTATCCCTTCTCACATCCAAAATGCCAACATACTCATTCCTATCTTCTTCAAAACCCTCATCCCGCAGCTCCTCACCAGCGTCTTCAGACAGAAGCGATCTTGAGGATATCGAAGACTTCCTAAATAACCTCCTAGGTCGTGGCACAGCAGCGAAAAGACCGGCGGTAGTCCGTTCGAAGAGGGGAGCAAAGAAAGGAAAAGATGCTCTGACCGCTGCACGGCGGGGGTATGAAGAGGCTGTGACAGATGTTACCCGAATTCTTGCAGAGACTAGGGAGCTTTTGGAGAAGATCAAGAGGGATGATGGCATAATGCCGGACCTACAGTGGACTGCGTGGGAGGAGGCGAGGGAGGCTAGGGAGAGGCGGAGGGAGGAGGATTTGAAGGTTATAGTGGAGGTGAATGAGCTGCTAGAGGGGATTTGGATGGAGGGAAGTGAGTTTCGTAAGGGGTTGTGGATGGAGAGGGTGGAGTTGGAGAGGAAGTTGAGGGCTTTGAGGGAGCAGGAGGAGAGGAGGAGGAGGGAGAGGAGGGAGGTGGAGGGTGATATGCTGGAGATGATGCTTTTGGGTAAGGATTGGATGAAGTCGAGGCGGAAGGTTGGGAGTGGCGTTGGTGGAGATGGTGAGGTGGTGTTGGCGAACGTTCGCCTTCCCACTGACCCTCTTCACCGACGTTCACCAACCATCGCGCCAGCTTCAAAGCCACCTCCCCCAAAATACGATTCTTCAAAGGTAGCAACTACGGCTCCAACCACTAATCCCGTCGCAATCAGTGGTCTCATAACCCCCTACCAAGAACACACCATCCCACCTACCAACCAACCCCCGCGCACCAAATTCCAAAAAATGGCAGCACGACCACGCCGTACCCCCCCACCTCCAAAAAGATACTCAACAATCCACCTCTCCAACACCGCAGACACCTGTCTAGTAGTAACCACCCCATCAAGCCCCACAGGCCGCCACAGCGGCCCCGGCGGCCTCGAAACCCACATCTGGGTCTCCCGCCATTCGATCCTACAAACCTCAGCCGTCTTATCAGGGTATTACAACTCCTCCAGCAATTCTACAGTAACAGTTATGCCGGACGGTAAAGCTTGTCGCTTCGTTTACTTCACGTGGCAGCATGTGGATGCGCTGGTGTTGGTGCTAAAAGCTATGAATTATTGTTCGGATGCTTTCCCGCCCGTTGATCAGGTCGGGTTTCAGGTGTTGGTTGGGCTGGCGGCTACGCTGGAGTTTTTTGAGTTTGGGGAGGTGGTGGGGTGGTATAGGCCATACCTCGGGTATTGACTAAGCAGGAGGGAAGATATGATGCGGGGGGGTGTTGAGGGCGGGTGGTTGGTGGTTGGGCAGGTTTTCGGGGAGAGGGAGGGGTATGCGAAGTTGGTGGCGAGGATTGTGGTGGAGTTTGAGGGGTGGGAAGGGGGTAGGGAGGGGGTGATTGTGAAGAGGGGGGTGGACGGGAAGAAGGTGGTTTTGGGGGGGTGGGTGCAACCAGACGTATTAAGTAAGTCTTCTCAATGCTACCGTTTCTTCTGCGTATCTAATCATTTACTTATATTTGGTGTATATACTAACGGATGATTCTTGGGGGTTTACAGCGCATATGAGGTCGGAGCAGGCCAGGTTAAAACGGGAGATAACTGCGCGCATGGGCGCGTGGTACTCCCACCTGCGTCACCTCCAGATCAAGAAAAAAGCAATTTGCACCTGCTCATCGGAAGAGGACTGCGTAGAAGTGGCGGACGAGTTGGCGGACGAGCTGAGGAAGGAGGGGTTGGTGAGAGGAGGGTACAAAGGCAGCATCCTTGGGATGCGCCTGTTATTACAACGGCGGGTGGAGGAGAAGCTGGGAGGTGGGTGGTGGACCGGAGCAGCTGGGCGTGGAACATGCAGGGTCCGCGACAGCATGATCAAGCTTGTCAGGGAGGTGGATGAGGTGTTGGAGGGCGTGAGGGGGATCACTTTTGCAGGGAAAGGGGAGGAGGGGAGGGTGGAGGTGTTCGGGGTCAGGGAGCTGTGCGGGAGGGACTTGGTCCTTCCACTCACCATAAGGCAGCTCGGGACCGGGGCGTTCTTTGTGGCGTTAGTTGTTCTGATGGTGGAGGTGGTGCTTTGGGGTGGGGTCAAGATGCTACTGCGGGGGGCAGCGTGGGCGGATAACGCCCTTCGTTAATATTTTTCTTTTCTTCTTCGTTTCGTTCTTATCTTTTTCTTATACAGTATTAGAATTTAATTTTATAATGCGCAGCTTGGTAAATATTCCCGTTAAGTAAAGTCTACGACCGAGTCAAGAGTGAACGATACGTCAAAGTGGAGAGAGATAAGATGTGGTTGAGGTTAAAAAGACGTAGTATTAAAAACGCCTATCGTGATAGTAATATTAATAGAGAAAAAAACGCCGTCCATCCCGCATAGAAGTGTAAGAACGCCTCCATCCCGCATAACAGAGATAGCAGGAAAACGCAGGAAAAGAGACCTCCATAATAACACCCCTAATAACAAGCCGTAAAAAAAAAAGCGAAACAGCACTAACAAATGCGGAGACAACCAGCACAAACCATCATGGGCCCTAAAGCATCCCAAGAAGAGATGCAAGAGAAGCGCCGTCAGAAGTTTGCTACTTACTCCAACCCTTTGCTTCCAGAGGAACGGTTGTTCTTGCCATTAGGCTTCCCATTCTGAACACCGCAGTCGCAGATCCCATGTGCGGGATTAACTGGACGACCGCAGGCCATGCAGACGGAACGGTGGCCCTATATATCAAAACAGACAATTGTTAGAGCATACTGGTGACTGATCATGATGATTGTTGGTAAGTGGGAATAAAGTGAGAAGACATACGTAGATAGGACGGCGGAGGTTCGTGTGAACACCGCAAGTTGGGTGGCCGTGGGCCTGGTCGACGGACTCGTCCATGTGACCGTGATCAGTGGTATCGGTATTCTTGGCCTCGTGCATTTGACGTGGGTGGGCTTGGTTGACGGACTCGTTCGTGTGGCCCTGACCAGCGGTATTGGTATCCTTGGACCCGTGCATCTCGACGGCGGGATTATTGTTGAACTTCATACCCACATAATTCCAAAATTAGTCAGTGCACAAGAAATACAATACATAGTAATCCTGGTGGTCCCCACCTTCTTCAGCATCAGTAGCAACTACCACCCAGAGAGAGACAGTGTTAAACCCGTGTAGAAGGGGCAGGTTAGAAGGGTTAAAGGGGGGGACTTACAGGCATAATGAAGTTTTGGATAGTTTGAAGCGGTTCGGAGTGGTAGCTAGGACGTTGGGGCTGAAGACGCGTTCCACGAAACCGGCCGTTAGCTACTAACTCGTACCAGCTAGTCCCCGTTGACACCGTTGGAGGCCACCGGATAACACCGACAGAACATCGGAAAGATGGTATCTGATACATACCTGATGAGGCTTTTTGGATTTCCGATGGGTACAGAGCTCAATTGATGGGGATTTTGATTATCGAACAGGATAGTTTGAATGTGGGTGGTGAGAAGAAAAGAGGAAAGACTGCAAGAAAGGAGAGCGTTGTTTGGCCTTTTATATTTCCCATTTTATAGCTATAACAGAGTAGCTCTTTTGAAGCTTTAATATCTTCTTTAATTCATTACAGAAATGTGTAGAGCTACAACTATTTGCCAGCGGCGAAGCAGGAGTTTTACAACTATCTAACTTTTATATCAAGGGGTGGAATGCTTCGGGAGTTCTGCTGGAGACAAGTAGACGTTCCCTAGACGGGAGGGTTTGATGCCTTATAGGCTGCCCGGCCGTCAACACTGAATACCTTTTACAGATACCCCAGGTCATGATGTATGCGATTCTATATGCCGGACAGTATACCGTCCGGGTACCTGTTCGGTTGACCGATGCAGAATTGATAATACAGTATCATGGAAACTGAGTATCACTCTGGAAACGATTACTCCTATATTAATATTACCTACCCGAGGCTGATGTGAGAGAGTAGGCCTAGAGATAGCGCATATGACCCATCTTTACCTCCGCCATATGTACTGTACCTTGATACCCCTCACAGCCGACGATTAATTGTTAAACATATATAAATACAGTCGATTGAAAAAGGCTACGTCTGAGTTAATGATTAGTGAGAATTTTATACCAACGAGGGCATGCGTGTTAATACCTCCGAGGTATACATACCCCTGATATCGGTATTCCGTTCGCGATAAAATGGCCTTTCGCAGACACCGGCGGAATATTTAGTAGTGCAGATTAGAATATACTTCAAGATCTCAGCCTTCGAGCTGCCCGCCAATTTAACAAAATATCTATTTATAAACTTGGCCTATTCAAGGTGGCGGTTATAAGGAATAGACCTCAGTTTTGGTGGTCAAATAGATGTGCTAAGTGGTATAAACGTACACAGTATCATACGTACTAGCAGTGATTTCGTAATACCCGACGTAGACATATACGCTCTGCAATGGCATGGATGCCTACGCATGCACTATTCAGTGATACGGCTCCTAGCTACACCCGTAGGATATATTGGTAGGGCGGTTGGACTACAGGCCTAAATGGATCGGACTGCCCCTCTTTATAATTAGGACCAATGCACAGTGATGTAAAGAAAGAGGTCCGAAAACTAAATTAGCTAAATAATAAAATAATGCATAAATAAGTAAATAAATAGATAAAGAAAAGATAAATGCATATGTACAGAAGAGAATGTTTTGTATTGGCGGCAATTCTGTGTGGGAGCGCAACCGCCAATACAAAACTACAAGGACCGCGCAGTATATACAGACAGAAAGAAGAAATATGTACAAAGAAAAGACAAAACAAAAAAAACAACCAAGACTCTACTCCCCGATCAGTCGTGTAGGCCGTAGCCCACACGACCGACCGGCCCCCGCCTCTCCTCCTCCTCCTCCTCCGCCGTGTGTACGTTAAAAAGTACCGGCGGAAGGGGCACCACCCCGTACCCCCTCTCCCCCGGCAGCCTCCCCCACCTGTCCCTCCCCTCCCTCCTCCATCTCCTCGCCCTCTCCTCCCTAAACTTCCCCACCGCCGCCTCTCTCCTCGCCAGGTGTAATAAATTCTCCGGCACTGCCTCTAGAGGCGTGTACCGGGTCCAGTCCAAGCCATTTCTTGCCACCGTCCCCTTGAGACAGCTGGCGGCATTGTCTGTCCCAGTACCAGTGCCGTTGGAGGAAGTAGGAGGAGGGACCCACTTAAACGCCTTCGCCGTCCTCTCCAACTCCCTCTCCTCCGCCTCCTCCTTCTCCCTCATCCTCCTCTCCCTTTCCCTCGAGAAAACCACTACCTTTGTAAGGTAGTATACCCCCCACAGAAGCAATGGTGTGACCCGCGAATCTACCGATGTAGACTCGCCGGCCACATACAACATTGCTTCTGTGTACGCGCAGAAGACCAGGAATGCGACCAACGACCACGACAGCCTCACTCGGCTGAAGATGGTGTTGTATGGGGTGGCTGGGGCGATTCGGATGGCGGGAGGGGGATGGTTACGCCAGTATACCAACTCCCCGGATTGGTATACGTACATAGTTTGGTGGTGCAGTGGCGAGAGATCGTCGAGTTCCGGGGGGGTTCGTAACTCCCCCCCTTCCCCTTGCCCTCGCGGTGTTTGGCCGGTGATGTGTTGAGGGGAGAGATACTCCTCCCTCGGGATCCAGATACGGTTGCCAGCCGTATCTCTCCCCTCAACGACATCGAAACACCCCTCCACCTCCGCCTTTATCCTCCCCACGTCTGCCATGACATTGGGGTTTAACCCCCGTCCGGAAACCGCCGCCATCTGCTGGTGTACAGCTGACACATTGTCAGCGTACGCGAGAATGTGATCTCGCAGGTCCATCGCCGACCCGTCGTATGGCTTCGTTGCGGATAAGATATCCGCGAACGAACCGGCTTGTTGGCCTGGTAGATGGTATCTGGACCTGAAGCACGCCCAGTGGTTGCGGATGGTGGTTAGTAGCCTTGCCCGGTCTGTGATCAGCTCGGTTTTGAGCGTGGCGGATAGCGCGTCGGTCCAGTAGTAATTCCCGTATTTTTCAATACTGGGAATAGTACTGCTTGAATTCCGACGGCTGCTGTTGGGGTTGGTATACCGATCTACGGCTATACTCCCCTCCGTGAACCTCCACGTTGTGGCTACCATGTTGGCCCACAGCTGGCTGTAACCTTCCTCGATACCGAAGGTGTGGGCGATGAACACCCATTTTCCGAGGTTGGGGGTTTTATCCGCGGGGATCTTAAACCCCTCCGCGTGTCTGGATAATGTATGGCATAACCGGGATTTTATGATGTTGATCCCCTCGGTTTCATCCATTTCTAGGATGTGAAGGGTTTTGGCTAGGTTGTAGACTGTTTCGAATGGTAGGTCTAGATCACACCATGCTATGGGATAGCGATGGTGGAGGATTGTTAAGATGAGCCATAATGATGTTAAGTCTACTTTTGGAAGCTGGAGGAGGAAGAACGGGAAGATCCGGCTGCCGGCGTTATCTGGGAGGGTTATCTCCTGTCCATCTTGAAAAACGGGATTATGTGATGCTTGCCCTCGCATCGCGGGGATGTAGTGTAGTACTGTTCGAGAGCAGACTAGGAATCTGGCTAGTAATGCGGTAGTACCCTGCGGTGGGGCGGTTGTGGTGGAAGACTGGGAGATTAGTAACAGTAGGTCGGTGGAATTGTGATGACGGGGGATTACGATCGTGCCCAGGTCTGAAGCGAAAGCTGCGCTTGAGGGAATGGTGTATCTGATGTTACTGGTGTCATAAGGTCGTAATGGACGCGGATGACGGTGGGGGAATTCGAGTGGTGCAGGTTCTGGGTCTTGGTAGCCTGCGCTGAAGGGGGTTTTGAGATTGTGGTGCGAGGGGGATAGGTGGAGCCAGTGTCTGGGGGGGAAGGGGGTGTTTGGAGAGATCTTTTGGGTGGGGAGAGTGCCGTCCCAGGGGATGAAGTGGTTTGAGAGGTTTAGGCGGGATTTGGGGGGTATGGGGTGGAGTCTTTTGCGGTCGCGGGAGGGGTGGGCGGATTCGTAGATGGATTCGCGGGTGGTGGCTGGTGGGTATGCGAGCTCGGTGTAGTTCCCGGGGGGCGGTAGAGAGATGTGTGCTTCTGGCGCGGGGAGGTTGAGGAGGGAGGATGCGATATCCATTATGGTGGTAAAGAGAGACATCTTGGAGCTTGGACGGTAGTCGTCGAGATGAAGCTTGGAAGATTGTCGTGAGAAAAAAGGTCGCAGGAATAAAGCTTGGACGGCAGTCGTCGGAAAAAGAAGCTTTAGGGCACAAAGCTGAAGCTTGGACAAGAGATCGTGAGACGGAGGTCTTGGACGGTAGTCGTCTAAGGGTAGTCCTGAGACTGACTGAAGGAAGGTCGCGAAAATAAAAGCTTGGACGGTAATCGTCGATAAAAAGCTTGAAAAAACACCGTCGAAGATGAAAATCCCGGACAGTAGTCGTCGAACAGAAATCTTTCCGATAACCCGCGAAAAGATGAAAGAAGGCTTAGACAGCAATTGTCGCGATGAAGCGCAGACGGTGGTCGTTAGAGACTGAAGACAGTCACGAAGAGTAAGAAGCTTAGACGGTAGTCGTCGAAACGAAGCTTTGGGCACAAATCGTGAGCTTGGACTGATACACAGTATCTTTCTGGAGACGCGCAATTCGATGGATGAATAATATCGAAGGGAACTAGATGTATGCCATGGTGGTTAATTAGTTCGGTGTCAGGACGCGTCTGCACGCACTGGGTATCGTGATAGTCGGGGCATACCTCTCAGCGATGGCTGTAAAACTGACGCGTGCGGAACAAATTTAGACAGAATGTCTGGCTCGAAGGAAGAGAAGAAGAATCGATAGATAAAATCGATGAGATAGACGTCAACGTCGTGAAGAGAAAAGGCTTTGTCTTGCTGAAGACTGATGAAAGTAAACTGAAGGAGGCCGTGAAAGTTCGGAAGAAAGAAGAAATAATAATTGCTTGCTATAAAGGAGTGTGTAGAAGAGAAGAAAGTAATAAAATACTTTTTTTCGAAAGGGAGGAAGTTTTGTGGGCTACGATATTCAAAAATTTACGTTGCTGGAATCACACACAGCGAGTTTATGTGAATGGCACTGAGACAACACAATGTGTTGTGGGCTTTCATAATCCAACGTTATACATTTCCCAATTCAGTTGGTTACCGTATCCGGAAGGTGCGTCCCCTCCAGCCAGCCAACCGCGGCTTAAACACCTTACGTCACGGAGGTCTTCACCGGCTTAATTTCGAATTCACGATTGATTCTGCTACTATTTCGCGGCGTGCTTATGTCTTACCACACGCACTGTTCTACAAGGTATACAGCGATAAGCATATAATGTAGCACGAAGAGCTTAGGATCAGGGTAATAGTGTCCCATTCCGGCTGATATCATCGGTATAGTTACATTGTAGCAGATGCATTAAGGGTGCGTACGTGCATGCTGTGCCACCATCGTTTAAAACCAAAAAAAAAAAAAAACATCCATGCTTGTGATCCCGAACCCGGGCCACGATCGAGCTTGCTAGGGACTTAACCGGCGATAATCGATCAAAGTTTGTTTCACTCCTGCATTATTAATTTTTTTTGCGGGGTAACCGTGATACGGCTTTATCTGTCTGTAAGGGGGTTGTATAAAAGGGATTAATCCCCCGGGTTTTCTATTTTTCGATTCTTCTCCTACAGCTTGGAACCCCCAGAATTTTAACATCTAACTACGCCATAATTCAAAAACGCGACAATGGCGGAGCTAAACTTCACGACCTTCACTAACACTATAAACGGCAAACAAACCACAACTGAAAAAACACGGCATTCCGTGAACCCTTCGACTGGGGAAGCGAATCCACCGGTTCCGGTTTCTACACGACAGGATTTAGACGCTGCTGTCGATGCGGCTAGGAAGGCTTTGAAAGGGTGGGCTGAGACTAGCTGGGACGACAGGAAGGATGCGTTGTTGAGGTTCGCGAAGGCGGTGGTGGAGAGGAAGGAGGGGTTTGCGGGGGTTTTGGTTAGGGAGCAGGGGAAGCCGGTTAGTCTTGTCTTTACTTTTACTCGTTTGAATGGTTTGGGTTTGGGACTAATTGGGGTTTTTTTTTGGCTTAGATGATGTTTGCTATGTCGGAGGTAGCGGGGGTTGAGAAGCAGGTGCAGGGCTTGGCGAGTATTAAGCTCGAAGATGAGGTTGTGCTGGATGAAGGCGGGAGGAAGGTTGTGAAGCGGTATGTGCCGCTGGGAGTTGGTGGGGCTATCGTTCCGTGGAATTGTGAGTTTTCTTCTTCCTCTTTTTTTTTTTTTTTTTTGAAGTATTTGCGGTTACGATGTGCGAGGGATGAGGCTGACTGACGTGGCTTTGGGGGTGTATTAGTTCCGGTGGCGTTGATGATGCTCAAGATATCGCATGCGGTGTTGACGGGGAATACGGTCGTTTGCAAGCCGTCGTATGTACACCCTCCTCAATTACTCCACTTCTTAATACCAAAAACATAGGTATAAAGGTTGCTAATCGCGAGGTGATAATGTTTAACTAGACCATTCACGCCGTACACCGGCCTCAAGCTGGTCGAGCTGGCACAGCAATTCTTCCCACCGGGGGTCGTCAACGCTGTCAGCGGAGACGACGATTTAGGACCATGGATAACGTCGCACCCTGGGATCGATAAGATCTCGTTCACGGGTAGTTCCGCTACCGGTAGAAAGGTCATGGAGAGCTGCAGTAAGACGCTGAAGAGGGTTACTCTGGAATTGTATGCCTGTTATCCCTCCTCCTCTTCCTAACGCGTTTCTACCTTCTTGGATATGTTAATGCTAATGTCGGCGATATGGATTTGTAGAGGCGGCAAAGACCCAGCCATCATCCTCCCGGACGTCGACATAAACCTGGTCGCCTCACAAATAGCATTCTACTCCTTCTTCAACAGCGGCCAGATCTGTGTCGCCACAAAGCGTATCTACGTGCACTCCTCCATCGCAGAACCCTTCATAAAAGCCCTCGTCTCGGCCGCCAAGAACCTAAAAGTCGGCGACGGCATGGAATCAGGCGTGTTCATGGGACCGGTTAATAATGAAATGCAGTATGAGAAGGTAATGGGGTTTATGAAGGATGTTGTTGGCGAGAAGGAAGGTAAGGTGGTTATGGGGGGTGATGGTGGGAGGTTTAAGTATTCTGGGGGGAATGGGGGGTTTTTTATTGATCCTACTATTGTGGTGAACCCTGGGGATGGGAGTAGGATTATGAGGGAAGAGCCGTTTGGGCCTATACTACCTGTTGCAACGTGGGATGATGATGAGGAGGTTATTAAACGGGCTAATGATACTGATATGGGGCTTGGAGCGTCGGTCTGGGGGAAGGATATTGAGAGAGCGGAGAGGATTGCGAGAAGGATCGAGGCGGGGAGTGTGTGGATTAATGAACATGTGTTTTCGGTGCCGGTGGCGCCGTTTGGAGGGTGGAAGGGGAGCGGGATGGGGGTTGAGAATGGGAGGGAGGGGTTGGTTGGGTGGTGTAACGTTCAGAGTTTGTATGTGAGGAAGGAGGTTAAGAGTTTGTTGTGATTTTGTTACTTGAGTATGTAGCTGTAGGATTTTTGTAGTTTGAGTATTTTTCAGAATGAACTGGAATTGAATCTTGTATGGTCGCAATCGTATCACGAGCTACCAGACGGTGATTAGTATCAAATGAAGGGTAACAGAAGCTGTAAATTTCTGTGGTCGTGGTCAACGGCGCCTGGACAGAGAATTCAAACTTATATAATCCAGAATTAGCGTAGGGTCAAAAGAGAGTATCAGGCCCCAACGCGAGGTATCGTATGAATGGGTGTATCTCTAGCAATGATTCGACCGAGTCCTGACAATAGGTAATATAGGTAATGAGCGGCCTATTGAGTATGTATTCGAATTTAACGTCAAACTCAGCTGGAGGGTCGTACAGTTAAGTGCATACGTCAGTAGTCAACCAAGCACTAGTCCTAGCTGCCTAAAACAAGGCCGTATTAATATTATGTATTTAATATTTCCGAGGGCAATCTAGGAACTGAATATCATTGATACAGCAGCTGGTTACGGTTGAAGAGCCCATGACTAAGCCATGGCCACGGAGCGAAGACCGGCTTTTTTCGTCAATCATGGAGCCCAGTTAGGTATATGCCACAGTTGTGGTCAACAGCGTCTGGGACCGAGACTAGGTATATGCATAATGATGTTTATTTTCATTGAATCCGTTCGGCTGCCATAGGGAACTGAACTAGCAGAGGTATCCTATTGTAAGTCACGAGGATCAGGTAAGAGACAAAATGCATGGAAGCGATGGGGTGTACCGGTAATGGGTACCTTGTTACGATAAGGGTGTAGGTATATGCGTAGAGGGCAACTACCCTACCTACGTAACGCTCTGGTTGCTGTTGGATATGCGCAGAGCTGAATAGAACAGATTACAATGAAGATAAATAAACAAACGGCGACCATGGCGTGTCTTCACTTCTCCATCACCGTTCATACAACCTCCTCCTCCCCCTCCGGCTCTCTCCACCACCATCACAATACGATCGATAAAACGCGACAACAGGATACACACATATCCGAGGCGACGGGCCTCACCGGTTCCCCGGTGCCTTCATCAGAGCCGGCCCTGGAAATGGCGGCTGATGTAATAGATGGGTGAGACCGGAACAGCGACGTTGTATATGGGCAGCCTTCACCGATTTGGTGATGGCTTCGGCCCTGATCCGGTCGATGTGGCGTGAGATTCCCGTCGATTCCCAGCCTGTGAATAGCTGGGACGGGGATCGTTAACGCGTCCCTGTTTTCTTTATACGCGGCCTGCTGGCAGGCATGAGAAGGTTAATAAATGCCTGGCCCAGCTAAGTACTGGGTACTTCAGTGAGTATTAGGGTGTTCCCAGCCCTACGTACCTATGTAAGTATTCGGTTGTGATTATGTCCCCCTGCTTTACTTGGTGCGTTCCTGGGTGCGGGCATTGTGCATATAAAAGTTTTCCTCCCTTCCAACTCATCTCACTAACTGCCCTTCTCTCCTCTCAGCCATCTCCTATCCTCTCCACTTCTCTCTTCACCCCAAACCCCAATCATCACAAACCATCAAGACACGCCTCTCCACCTATCCATTCGCACTTTCCATCCTACCATTGAATCCAATTCATCACCCCGCCCCGATATTTCCATTCCACTCATCAAGTTAGTATTACCCTTTTTTGGACATATCTTCTTGCTCGGCTTGGTGCTCTTCCAGATTCCAGAGCTGTGGCTGTTAGTCTCGTGTCAATCTAGCCACCTGACCGACGCCAAATATAGGGAAAATCTAGTCATTAGGCGGTACTGCCTGGGGCCCAGCTCTTTCCTCCTACGATATCTGTTTCCTTTCATCCTTCCCTCTACGTTCTTTGGATTCTCGGCAGATTTGCCGATAGTTCGCCACCTCCAAAGAGTGAGTGTTATTCGCTTGCCTTGGTGTTAAAAAGCCGTTGCAGGCTGTTGTATGGCGTGTGGCGGCAATTCTTCCTCATACATCTACCGCCTTCCAAGTTTCCATCCCCTTCAATCCATAAGCTATTACAACAGCAACCTTTGCATATTCTTCTCTCTCCTTCTCTCATCCTTTCTATCTATTAGAGTATATCGCTTACAACCTTCAAAGTTTCGCTACAGTTTGCCCTTCAGAGGGTCCCCTATCAATTCATTAACCGTAAGTTACTTCCGCCGTGTGTCCCCGGATTACGCCCTCGGTTTAGCTAACATGGTTCAAAAGGGCTAATATCTTCTTCGAACTACAGAAAGGATGTCTTTGCTGCCAAAAGATATCCGTAATGCTATGGCGTAAGCATTTTATGTTCCTTCCACTTCGATTGGCCACCGACCTAACAAAATCAACGTAGGACCACTTTGTGCGCCGTCATGAGAGCCAGAGACTCTTGTGATTCTCCAACTTGCATGTATTCACACGATAAAAGGTACAGAACCCCAGGCACTCTGACTTGCTCCAAATTGTAAAAAATCTAATCAATGTCTATCAACATCTAGCAAGTTTTGGTGTCCACAGGAGTACGATAGCGGTTGCTGCAAGTCAGCCAACTGCCGCTATCGCCACAAACGAAATATCGAAGGCCAAGCTCTACAAGCTGGTCAGTCAGGTTTTCGTGTCTCGGAGGCAGACGGTAATCTCGACTGCATTATATGAATTCATTGATTCGTATGGACTGATAGTTCAAGTAGATACCCAACCGCCTCAGCGGGGTGACGGAATCTCTGCGCCCACGCTTCAAGGCAACAACTTCGCGGGCAAGGCTCAAGCTGAAAAGTCGGATCCGAAGAAAACGATTGCTGCTCCGAAACTGCCAGGTCCAGCACCCTCCCGTCCAGGTATAAGGCACTCGACCTACTCTTTGGCCCACCAATGCTAATATAACTCTCCTACTACAGCAGTAGCCCCAATCACAAGATGGAGCGCCCCAGACCCAATTTGTTCAAACCAGGCGGAACGGGACATGATTTCATTGTTCCGTCACCCCATGAGATGTCCATTGGATCTGGCCGACCTGGAGCGCCGTCAGATGATGGACTACGCGACCAAGCTTCTTAACCATCATAAACCCCAATTCCAACGCTACGCAGTTCGGGAGATGTCGGAACCCCTCGCCCAAAGCCACTTTCTGGATGTTACCAACATCTTGATCAACGACGAAACTGGCGGCCACACTTTCGGCGTCATCATCTTCCTCACCCGATTCATTCCATTTGTAAGGCTCTTGGGCCAACGGTATTGGAGGACTGACACTGCTGTGGAGGACGTGTTCAAGAAGTTTCTTGACACTGTACTCCCTGGAAAGGTCTATAACATATACATCATCGCTCGAGGCATCGCTTCTTTCATTGGGTTCCAAACCATTGAGAGCGATGATATAGATTGGCCGTCGCTCTATGTCGAAATGCTTCATTGCTTCCTCAACCTAGCAAAGTACTCTAGAAACCATAGTGAGACTGCTGGCTTCGAGGCTTGTGACTATTGGATGATTTCATTCATCGAGCAGGCCCGCGATGGTTGGTTCGGACAACCTGCTTCTGCTGATAATAACCATACAAATCCCACACCTAGACCCGGCCGAGAGGCTATCTTCGACGAGCTAACCGAGTTGGTCTCCTTGTACAAACTCGCGGCGTACTTCGCACCCACTACCTATGAGCCCGGGACGCGACGTCGTTTAGATGATGTACGACGGATCGATTGTGCGGAATGGCTTCAGACTGGAACTTGTCCTGGCGCAGCGGACGAAAGTTGCTTCTTCGCCCACCGTGCACGAGTCGTCGACCAGCATGCTGATAAGTCAGATAAGCAATTCAAGAGCATGGAAGCTTGGTCTAAGTTTGGAAATCCCCGGGACATAATTACAACCACAGAGTTGAAAGCTTACTGGGACCAAGGGCTCGAATTTCTATCGGAAGGGAAAGTCGACTTCGTATTCGAGACCCTCATGAGCAAGGAAGGGAGTTTCCTCGTTGAACAAGCGGTAAAATTCCGTACACCGAACGATGGCGCTTTCAACTTTGACCCCATAAAATCTTTCGCCAAGATCATTTCCGATACACGGCTCGAACAGTACAATCAGAAGCAAAGCAAGGTTATAACCATCGCGGATACCTTCATCGAGAACAAGAAGTTCTTTGTTGTCTGGGCGAACGAAATTCGGACTGGTCTTGCCGATGATGAAAACTCGGAGCGGCATATCGACGCTGCTAGGCATGTGATTGGCCTTGCACGCTTTACGCTAAGCCTCACTCCCATCAACAAATTGGACGGTGTGACTAGAGCCGCCCTTGTCGAACTTTGTCGGATCATCGCTGAGCACAACGAAGAAACTTCTGTTTCTATGACCGAGGCTACAACTGTAACGGAGCGGCTTGGCTATCTATTGAGAAAGAACCCGCAGACGGGTGACGTTGAGATTATCGATCGCGATGCTCCGGATGATAATGCTGGGGCATACGATGACGATGCTTCTCTAGTTTTCTCTGATAATGTTAAGAGATTCGACGAAGAGACTGCGTAAGTGTTCCCTTCGTTCCCGTTGATATATTTTATCATTAGGTGCTAATGTATACTACTAGGCCTGTCCAACGACTTATCTCTATCGACTCCAGTTTCTCTCGTGGCGAACTGCTAGTTGATGTGGGACCCAGCCGGGAGGCTCCAGCTGTTCAGCCGAAAGTACGTTCCGACATGGAGGAACTTATTGGATTGGGGTTCGCACCTTCTAAGATTGAGCCACTCCAACCTACGGTCATCCGGAAAGAAAATATTAAACCGGAGTCCAGCAGCCGTAAGACTATCCAAAGTAAGGCAACCTCAGATGCTGTCACTGAAATTCGACTACCATTGGCGCCGCTCGCCGAGGTCACTGTGGTTGAACCCCCTCTCGTATTACCAGAAATCCCGCCGCAGCCAGAAAAAACAGTGCAATCTGACGACGAGGGCGGTGCTAACACTCCGGATAATCAGTCTGGTGATCAAGGGGAACCATCCGATGGTGTCTCCGATGTTCCCTCCTGTCTACTTCTGGAGGAATCGTTGCAAGGGTTGGCTGATTTCTTCAAATTTGGTCTCGTTCGTCCAGCTGCTCGCCTAAGTGAGATGGAAAGCAATGGCTATTTCGTCGTTTTCAAGCATTTCTATACGTCGGAACATGTTTACGCCTATCCCGATCGAATCGAAGACGATGTCACTATCTTCGGCCATGTGTTCAATTTTCTGGAAACCGTCGCCCATAAGCTCGCCAAGCATGATCTTGAGGTGGAGCTGGGATGGAAAAACATCATGGGTGCTTTATTCCGCAAGCTTTGGTCTTCTGGAGAGTTCGTCGAATTCTTCCGCACTTTGCTCGGGGACTTCTACCTACTTCACGAAGACAGAGCTCGTTTCAACTCGGTTCACCGCAAGATGTATAGAAAAGCAACCGAGAACGTGCTTCGTCTTCTTCTTGGTCTGGCTAAGACCCAGCAGCTTCCGCGTATTGACGGGCAGTTCCAAAGGCTTCTCCTACGATTTTTTCGGATCTTCACGGAAGAGTACCGTACCACTCTTACGCATACCCTCACAATAACACGGTCAAACACTACAGAGGTCACTAGTAGGGCAAGCACCACCGGCCGAACTCGTCTGGATCGAGATCCTCAAAGTTATCATCGCTGGACAAAAGTTCACGCTTTGATCAATTTGCTCGTCGCGAAAACTGGGCTCGTTGGTTTCTTTAAGCAGGTCCCCGGCGAAGTTGGTCGTGATCCACAACCTCGTCCGCTATTCAGGCACGCATCTACTTTCGTCTGCCCACATTTAAAGTTATCTCTCTGCGAGTTTGCTGCGCATTGCCAATATATTCATGAGGCTGAGGATTCCAGCAGCCCCCTCGAAGAAAGCAGCGATAGCGAAAGCGATTTTGACACAGAGAGCGATAGTGGCACTGAGAGAGGCGATGAGGCATCTTCTCGTGCTGCCGGCTGTACTGGCCGTCATCGAAGGGGAACTGTTATTAGTGCCTCTGGTGAGGGAAGCGGCTTCAGCGTTAACAGTGCACCCACTATGATTGATGCCGACGATGTTGTTTTTATGTGAGGCTTTGCGATAAAAAATATGCGTTTTTCTTCCTGCATTATCCTATAAATTCTCTTGCCAGGGGTTAGCTAGACCTCTTTCTTGTTACTAAATATAACCATCTTATTCAAACTTGTCTATTCTCTCTCTCGCGTTCTGCTTTATGTGCTATATTGTTTCCTACGTGTTTTCTACGCTGGATTTCTCCGATACGACGTGCCCTTCCGTTGCTGTTGTAGTCATTCCTATGTCTTTAATTCGGGTGTTGCTTTTGATTATAGGGTGGTGGTGATAACTTAATTCCCTTTTCGCAATTATGATTCCCGCTCTTTCGGTACCGCGGGCGATATCATAGTAGTAGCCATAAGTTCATATCGGCCTAGGGCACCTGTCATTCTAATTCGCTAACCCGGACACCGGGTAGCCCTGTAATCTTCTATAGCTGACGATATGATTGCGTCAAAGTTTATCAGTCCACCTTGCAGTAGAAATCTATTTTCATATACTCATTCTAGCTATACTATGGACATAAATTTATACAATCGTGGTGAAATCCGAACGCCTACCACCCAGCGGGCTTAACGCAACTCTCCAGTGAACCTCCTTGGCTCGCTCCCGGTACCTAGAAGACGTGGAGTTGGGTTAATATGAGGAGGTCAAATGATTGGTCGCCTGACGGGTTATTGAAACTTACATCCCAAACGACCGAAAAGGGATCCCAGCTTGGATCTGTATGGGGAGCGTATTCGATAGCGCTCATGATGCTATTCAACACTCCCTGGGCACCGTAGAGTTTACTAAGGAATGCGTATGTCATATCCATTCCTTTCACACACATATATCCTCAGTTAGCTAACCAAACAAATAATAAGCAGCCCGGGGGGGGACAAACCAGCGGCAACCCCCGAACTCGTCCAAATCTTCCCATCCTGCGTCCACCTCGCCGTAGGCACCCATTTAATCTTCTCCCCAAACTGACCCACCCACGCCCAAAAACTCTTATTCGTCGTCGCCCTCCTCCTCTTCAACACCCCACTCCTTGCAAGACTCACGCTTCCGGTGCAGACGCTTAGTAAGTAATCCAACTCGTCATATCGCTGGTTTATGAATGTTTCGATTGATGTGTCGTTGTTTTCGACTAATACCATGTTTCCCATGCCGCCGGGGATTAGGAGGATGTTTAGCTTCGGGGCGGTGGAGAAGGTGTGCGTTGCGTGGAGGGAGACTGCAATTAGATGGTCGAGGTTTACGGGGGGTTCGCCGGGGACCATTACGTGCGGTGGGGAGCGAGAGGAGATGGGGCCGGTTTGGGAGGCGATGAAGGATACTGTCATTGGGTAGTATGCTGATACCTTTTTTTTTA
Source organism: Orbilia blumenaviensis (assembly GCA_036872755.1). Lineage (NCBI taxonomy): Eukaryota > Fungi > Ascomycota > Orbiliomycetes > Orbiliales > Orbiliaceae > Orbilia > Orbilia blumenaviensis. The sequence continues at coordinate 1,003,357 of JAVHNS010000015.1, forward strand.
AAAAAAAAAAAAAAAAAAAAGATTTTAAGTTAGTTTAGATGATGGTTTGTAGTTGGGAAAGGATTAGAGGGGGCACGGTATAGGAGAGACCATACGGATTGGAGGATTTCGAAGGGACCGATGACGTCGAGGGGTTCGAAGCCGGGGAAGAGGACTATTCCGATGCTGAATGGTTTTGTGCGGTTTTCGAGCTGCTTTTTTGTGGGGTTGCCTGTTGCGGCGGCTAGGTGGGCGGTGGCTAGGAGGAGGATGTTTATTGAGAGGCGCATTTTGGCTCCTTTTTTTTTGAAGAAATATATGGGGAATTGATATTTGTCTATGGTTTTGGATCGTCTAGGCTCCAAGGAACCAAGGAAGCTGGAATAGAAAACAAAATGTGGTAGTTAAGCTCGATCTTGGTGTTTATATTTATATATCCTAACAGGTCACTGGTTACTACTTTAATTTTTCCAAAAGTCCGATAAACTCCGCCAAAGGCTGCATCTATAACGTTATTCCCCCCCCCCGCAAAAAAGATCTTCGATATCACAGATTATGTCGACCTGGTATTCGGTAGTTGCGATAACCCCCCCTGCATAAACACTCAAGAGGGCTGGAGTGTGGTTTATGCATGTCATCTTTCGCCAGGAATGGGTTGAAACAAGCGCACCTGCATGAAAAGCATATGGAAACATTCCATGGGTAGATGTAATATAATATGCCCCATTGACTAGTTCACGTGGTACAAGCTTACCAAGTCTGGGGTGGACGTCGGAATATGGTTTTGCGGTGGGTCTGCCTCATGATTCTTCGTTCTTGGGAGTGTGCTTTTTTTTTTTTTTTGGTGCTCGGCTAAATTTGGCGGGCCGGGGGGCCGGTACCTCCCTGCATTAGCGAGTTTTGGGAGGGAGAGAGGATGGGAGGTTGGGACTGGTTTTCTGTACATATCGATGTGTTCGTCGTAGGCGATCGGCGTCGACGTGATATTTTAGGGCCGTTGACTGAATTCGTCGCATAAGGAATGCGGAGTAATGTCAGCAGTGCCGGGGGGTAGTTCGATGTCCGATCCCTCCAGGCTTGGACTCTGGCTGGTATCGAGGGGTTGCAGATGACTGATATATAACCTGGTGATTCGGCTTTCAAGCGTAGATATGCTCACTGCAGTATGACAGAAGAAATATTCTATCGGGTATTTTTAACGTTTATCTGCCATTTGCCTCGTGTCCAGGCCTCGCTAAATATTGTGTTATGTCAGGCCGCGCACCCACGCGGTGCGCAGAATACAACAAGGTCAACACAACGGTTAGAGCTACCCGGTCCGGGCAACACGAACACGCGGCGACCCACCCGGAGACCCACCCGGGCAACTTCGGTCCTCGGGCCAACGTCAGTTCAGTTCCCTTGGTCCGGATGCAATAGAGAGCCGCGGCCTGACACTGTGATACGCATATCCTTCAGTATATAAAGCATAGATAGCAGTCATGTATATAGCTCCTTGTTTTTTAATCTATAACCATAACTAAGATTATCTTCTCAACCGTCGTGATACGCATACTCTCGCATATATAATCTTACATGTTAGCTACCATGCCAGTTATTATGAAAATTAATTAGTATGCTAATTACTATACCAATTAACGTATTAGCTAGCAAATCAGTTAAAATGATAGTTAATATATTAATTTATAACTCAGCTTACGTACTATAATAATTCTTTTATTGCATATTCGTTAGTATGGTAGTTGGTATTATAGTTGGCATAGTTAATATAGTAATTAGCACAGTACGGTCGATCTTATCAATATTCTAATTAACGACTTAGCTTTTTGTATTTTTATTATTTAATTTTTTTATATTTTTTTTGAGGCATTTCTGATGATTTTTTAATATTTGAATTTCAACAATTTCATTATGACTTTTGCGATTTTAATAGTAAAATTAAATTTTGCGGTCTTGTTTTAATTTTATGTTGTCTGTTTTATTATAATATTACGATTTCATACCAACGAGACCAATTTCACGTAATAATTTGGTTTTTTTTTGTTTTATGTTATAAAATGAATCTCATCTGTCGGGTGGTTCCTATGGCGCGCCGTAAGGGAGGGACATTTACAGCATTAAGGCATAAGAGGGGGGAGTGATATGAAAAATCGAGAGTTGGGATAGCTTGCGAATGTTTAATAGTATCATGGGCTCTAAAGCTACCTAGGCTACTATCGCAAGTTTTAAAAAATTAGTAGGCATCATATGAAGCGGGACGAGTGTGGTTTTATAAAGTAGGGCCTCCACTACGAGAGACGCGAATGATCCGGGGTTTCGTCAGAAATTGTCTTGTAAACCAGTTTGAAGAGACATTCCATTACACTCCAACCTCAAACCGGTTTATATAATCTCAGCCGCGGACACTGTTGACAAAGAGTATAACAGGCCCATACGTACGTTTATCAGAATCAGCACAATACCCTAGCTCTATTTCACGAATAAGTCCACTAAAAAGTGTATATACATCCATCCTACCCAACTTGTATGTCTATTGATCTATCCGTCGGTCCCTTTATCCAATATCCTGAGCGTTAATGCATATATCTAGGGCTAGTACGCTTGCAGGCTCTCAGCAGGCCCAGGACTGGCCTATTGGCTTATGAGTGCTCTAATCTGATGTGGGCTACGTAAGGCGGATAAGCAGACCAGCGGACAGCTAGCTGACCGAAATGCGGAATAATGCACGCCGATCGATTTGGATTAAGAGGATGAACCTTCTATTATAACATAACCGTCTTACTGCTACTTAACCAATTCACGCGTCGTTTGCGTCTGAATATGGATGGGGTATATGTTCTTGCTTCACTGTTATATTGACATATACCGTACTACTATTTTCCTGCCACTGTCCTTTGAAAGGCTTACGCTTTTCCTCCGTTTTCGCGAGCCTCTGTGGAGCTAAATCCTTGTCTACACTTTCTGCTTCCTCAATACGTTGAATAAGTTTGCCATTTAAATTTGCCAAATTATCAAGAACCCTCCGCTGTTCCTCAGGAGGCTGGTCAGAGATACGGCGAACGGCCATTCTTTTCATAACCTTTGAAAGTATCGTCGCATACTCAATCAAACTTAATGATTTGGATCGAGCGTTGTTTGCCCAGCTCGTGCCCCAAAAGAAATCGAAGAGAGCATCCTCTGTATCACTATCAGGAGAATTATCGAGGCTTGAGGATGAATTTGACCCCAATGATGATTGCGACCGTGACTTCATCGGATCGGATAGCTGTGGGGAGGTTTTTCTCTGAGTTGGGGTATATATTCTCTCCAGTATTGTGTGGTACCATGAGGTAGCTTGTGTTTGCCCAGGTGTATTTTCTACCCGCGTCCGCTCAAGCCGGTCATGTTTATAGCCGCTCGATAAATAAGGTTCCTCGTGCTCTATAGAAACAATTAGTTGGATACGGTTATTGCTCCACGAATAAGAGCAAGGGCTAATTTCATAATCTAGCTCTTCAAAAATGGGGCATTTACTAGACGTACCGAATTGTGGACACCGGCGCACGATATATGCCGCAACAGTGGCGGCCGCAAGTGCCGCCAACTTTTGCCAGTTGTCCCCCTTACTTGCGTCCGCAAAATCAGATATGCCCCTGATAGTAAGACAATTATGTTCAGGCGCCATTCCAGCGGCCTCCATTTCGATACAGCCTATGTCTCCTTGAGATACTTTGTCCCTGAATTCAGCGCTTTTGACCACAGTGTCTCCCGACGCTATGCCCTCGTGGTATATCGTCGGGGCATACTCCGGAGGAACGGTGAAGTAGTGGTGAACTGTATCTTTTATATGACCAACGGCATCATCCGAGCATATATGTGTCGTATTAATTGCAAGTTGAGTGAGAATCTCTGGTGGGCGCACAGTATTCATATGGCCTAACGATTCCTGCTTTTCGCCGGTTATTTCCTTTTTCCAGTCATGTTTATACACGAATCTTCCAATGACGACGTCTCCTAGCTCGATTTTACGATTCTTTCGAGGGACTCCAGCTCCAATTCCGACCAAAAATGTGTATTTAAGTCTCGGAAATGTCCTCCAAGCATTAGTCGCTATTCTGGAGGTAGCAGTCGTGCCTGTAGATCCTGGGATACCTAGAGCGACGAAGTGTTGTCCAATCTTGCCGAGTGTGTAAACATTATGATCCCCTCTAAACGAGTGGCTACCATGGGATTCTGTGAAAAGTTTCCTCATTTCCTTGCCCTCCATTCCAAGAGGACAGATGATGAGGATGTTGTAATTTTCCGGGTACGGAGGGCCGTCGGGGTCTTTGCTGGAGACGTAGCCACCCCGGTAGCTGGTTTGACTAAGAGAATCCCCTTCTTGGTATCGCGAATGTTGAAAAGGCATTGATGTTCAAGAATCGTTTTTAATATGGAAAATAGTATACTAGTATCGATGTGCTTGGCTATGAGCGTTCATGAAGCTATCACACAACTTGCAAAGCTTCAGCTTGCATGGTTGATGAAATGGAAGGTGTTATCGCCCCAAAGGGCCAGCGAGGATGGCGGCACGACTTGAACGCATCCATCAGCCTGATCCTTCTATCAAAACCAAGTAGATGTCCTCATCGCCGTATATATCCATATCTGTATAGGTAGGTCCAAGCAAGAAAGATGATTGCGATCTATTGCAGCAATTGGACCCTGATATCAATGATAGTGAGGCTAACCTAGGCGGAAGGTTCTATGCAGTGGTGACTCACTCTGCAGGTTCATAATCAGGCTTGGGACTTGAACGTGTGTATAGTTCAGCCTTTCAGCGTCATGGTTCTCTTGGGTGGGAGATGCCCATAACTAATTACAGCCTATGGTTCCCGTCTCGCTTATTTGCCGATAGATACCATTTCGTGTACTGCGATGATTGGCTATTCTGTTGGATATTTGACTGGCAATGAATGTCCTAGCATATTTATAGTGTTGATACTGTGGCGTATCATGCGTGGTTACCCCGCACCTATATCGATATATCTAGACCTGCTCACTTGATATGTTTGGTGACCCAATCACCCTACATGGTCGCGACCTGGTTTTTTTTCTCTTTTCCCTCGTGGTGGGAGCTCACTCGCTGCTTGTTGAACCAATGAAAAACGGAACATGTTTGCTCTTATCCAATGACTGCTAAAGCTAGCACTCAGAAAGTTATTTCTTAATACTTATGGCGAAAGCGATTTCTTCCCTTCATAATCAAGCGGGGCAGCATATTCGGCTCCGTAATCATATTAAAATAGTTACTTTCGGCGGATGTGCCCCTTATTTTTCTGTCACGGTAATTTTGTAGTGAATGGCAAATCGGACCATAGAATCAAAAGCCAAAGTAGCCAGAATGGTAAAAAAGAGAGTTATATAAACTGGCAAGAAGATGCTTTTGCCGAACCAGTGCCAGAAATTGCAGTAGTCTCACTCTAATATTATTTATCAGTGTATAGTATACTTCAATAGTTTGCCTCTCCCTCCTTGTTCTTAGTTTAGTTCAAGTTTATAGTCTTTCAAGTCAACCACCCGCCCACGAAACCATTTTTTACCATAACATAGCTTACAACATCACCTCCTCAGAATGATAACCTACCACACCTTTAAATTTTCCAAGATACTATCGTATCCTAGCTATCACCGAAAATTATCAGCATGCCAATATTCCTTAAATTGATTGAGATTTTGAGGGTTGAAAACATCCACTTTTGTCAAAAAACTTCATGTGTTTTTGGAGTTTTGAAGCCCAAAAGTGTCATGTGACTATCTACGGTATCATTTATGGGCGTGAGTTATGGTTGAAGCCTTTGGTAGATTGTTGGGGCTTCATTATGACCGTATTAGGGGTGTGGTGGGGCGCTGTGTGTCGGAAGAGCTTCCATATTTTAGAGGCTCAACGCATCCTTAGCCCTGGATAGGTGTACTACTGCACTGCAACACTTCTGAATGTATACACCTACTCATTCTATGCTACTGCATCTTTCTACTGGTACTAGACCATTCTGTTGTTTTATCAGACCAGAGGGTTTGATATCAAGACTACAAAGGCTCCAATAGTACATCTAATTTTGAAGTATATGTGTTTATATTGTTGTATTTCGTTATATGCACCAGCCACAGTTCTGGATTCTTGTGGCGCTATCGCACAGATGATAGGCCTCGGTGCGGGCCGGACTGACGGCATTTCTTCACCAAGGCCTGTGGCAGATTATTATTTTCGCTTAGCATGGATCTCGCTATTTTTATAGTTCTACTAAAGCTATGGATAATTTTGGGGATAGTATTCTATACTGTGATGCGTTTAAGGATACAATAAATATAAAGATATGCTCTTGCGTAAATGAAAACGTTGAAAGTTCTTATGATATGATAGTAAAAACGGTCTATGGGGCTATCACAAAGTTGTTGGATTATATGAATAGGCGGGGAGAATACACAAATTGCGGCCGCTTTTGACACGCGCTGTACATAATACAGGTGATTGGAGTTGGATCGATATCACAGGTTATGAGGTTACAAACATTGAACCAAGTGGTTAACTTTGATATCCAAAGAGCACCCGCCAGGAGCCATTTTACAAGGAAGGCTGAATATTTCGTAATACAACAATCTATGAAAGGCCTAATCAGACACAGGCAATAAGGTATCATGGTCACGATCACGATTTACGGCACCAGATTCACGGGAACAATGATCAACCAACAAAATTTATTCCTTGGTGCACTAAGGCACCCAAATCCTCGTAAATAATAATAATAAAAAAAAAAAAAACGCCCGCACGGCCACCGGAAACAAGAAAATTATTTTTGGGCCTCGGCCCCACCCTTGGTCTTTCGAGAGACCTGTGAGGACGAATCTTAAGGTTAGCAATCTCGCAAACTAAATATTATATAGATCGAAAGGATATACATACCAACTTCGACAGCTTCTCCAAGGCCTCCTTGAGCTTGGAGGCGAGACGGGCCCGCTTACCATGCCCAACGGGCATGGGTTCCTCCATGGGGAGGTAGCGAAGGAGCGGGTCCTTGGTTGCCCGGATGGTCCCAAAGTAGTGCTGTGGCAACCAGCGCCACAGCTCCACCTCGAAACAGAGGTACTCCAGCTCCTTCCTCATGCCAGACCCGGCAACAGAATCGGCAACGCCTCTGAGGAGGCTACCGACCGTCGAATCCCTGATCATCGAATCCTTTGACAGATCGATGTTCAGCAATTCGACGGCCGGTTCGCCGTCCCCATCAACGATCCCGATTCTGATGCTCATCGGGTATCTGGTCTTGACGTTGTTGTTCTCGTGAAGGAAGACCGGCTTCCTCACGCGCTTGAAAATGCTGCGCTTGGGGCCCTCCTTCGTGGTGTTCCTCTCCGAAGCTGGGAAAAGTGGATCGCTCAGAATGCAACCACTTTCCCCGAGGAAAGTCTGTGCCATTGCCCAGTAACAGGCGGATTTGGCCCTTTGCTTCGAGAACCCCGTGGTGAAAAAGTCCATGCCAACCATGGCTTTTCCCATGCCGCATCGCGAGAAGCGGACTTTGAACCCGATGCAGGGGTCGGAAAGGATCTTGTGCATAACAACGCCGCATGGTTGCAGCTTGGAGTATCTCATCGAACGGAACTCATCTTCTGCGAGAAGTTTGTTCCAGAAAATGCAAGCCTCTGAAACGGGGATGTGGGATTGCCACGGGAGGAAGGAGAGGATGCGTCGATGGACACTGACTGGCAAAGATTGGAAAGACATCTTTTTTGGATGAAATCGGAAATATGCAATGGGGGTATGCTTGGGAAAGCTTTCTAATGAATAGCGATGGATGGTTTGACGTCAGAATTTTGTATCGCGAGATGGGATACTTCGCGGACGGTTCTCACTGACTTACTAGCTTTTGATGCTTGGAGCGTAGTAAGCGGATTGGGACACCGAAATTAACTCGATGGTTAATGGCAATGAGATGGAGGTCAAATGTAAAGTGGGGGTATGGTGACAAATCTGAAGAGGGTTTGATGATGGTAGATGAGCCTGGGGAAGTTTCATCAATGATGGTTCTGCTGATGCTTAAATACTGCGACTGCTATGGTGAGGGTTTCTACTAGAGGGTTTACCTATCTACAAAGAGCCGAGCGGACTCACACTGAGGCTAGTAATAACTATATAGGGCAACGACATGTTTGCCCGTCTACGAGGAAAATTTCTCTACCGCTTAATCTCACGGCTGCTCGTCTGGCGGTATCCATGATGCCTTAGTGGTGATGTAACACTCGCATAATTTCTATCAGGGCGATGCTAAATCAAAAATCATATAGAGCTAAGCCATTGTTTACTACAAGGCCACGATATTATCAGAATTACATGGTATAAGGCGACTGCGCTCTTGTTAACAATAACTCGCATAGTACGAGAAAGGCATTAACTTGGCTATACGGCACCAGCCATAGAAAAAAAGTCGTTGATTTGATCATGATATGACTATCTAACTGGGGCGGAGACTAACTATCTAACTATAAACAGTGGGCCAGATTACACACTCTACAGGGCCTTGGAACGGCACTCCAAATAGATTTACAGGTGGAGTTAGCACCTCGATGGGTCCACCCAGCGACTATTGAAGCATTGGATATTGTCCACTCCACAATGTTTCTCGGGGCATGATATACTGATACCAGAACTTATAATAAGCTGCAACATCTTTATCAAAGTATTGCTGCCTCCCATTGATGATAGCCTCTCCCTGTAGATAAGGGTCGGCAAGTTCTTCGAACTCAGTCATATGTTCTTCCTGTGCAAACATCTTGGCCAACATCGTTTCCAAAAAATTCTTCCAACTCCCTGGTGATACCCTATTATCAACAAGCAACGGATACTCCAACTTCTTATGCTCTAGAGTATGCGTGTTGATCCTCAAGCATGGGATTGCGGAGAAGCCCCTCCTATTATTCCACATCTTATAGCTTCTGTGCCCTTTGACACCAAATGTGCAGTTTTCGACTTGCATCGGGTTTTTGGGAAATCTGATACCATCGATCCCAAGATCGACGGTCCACGTGAACGTATCACCTACCCGACGGTGGGGGCGAATCGGGCATTGCAGTTTACATTCGTGGAATTTGCCATAGTTGGTGATTTTGTAGCCGCGATTTAAGTACTTCAGCATCGCATTCATCCTCTTCTCGGATAGGTCAGAGTATGTTTGAAATCCTTCTTTCTGGAGAATGGTGTGATAGGGAAAGAGATTATAGGCTCTGTTGTATGTGAAGAAGTTCATTATGTATGTGGCGTAGTAGCCTTCGATGATGGCTAGTAGCTCGGGACCATTCGTCAAGATCATGTCGATATGAAGATTCTTCTTTTCGTTGTTGAATCGATAGACCTAACTCATTCATAAATTAGTTATTTGGATTTTTTTTTCCCCCCTGAAATAAGGAACATTACACTTACATCACGGATCTGTGGCGCAGTGTATGTGCCGTACGAGAACGCCTGCTGGATCCTCCCGTCGGCAGCGTCCATATTAGCTCTCATATTAGCTCTCACTCGAGCAGAATCGACGCTCGTAAGCGAACTATCCACCGTTCGTGACTGCCACGGAAAGGGTTCAAACTTGAACCCTGCGTTTGTAAAAATCTTTGATGTTTCTCTGAGTGATGATCGAGAGCTGGTATAAACATCCAGATCCTTAGTTGGCCACTTATCACGAGAAAAGAATTTTAGGGCAACGCTTCCGCCAACTATGAGATTGTGATCCGCCATAGCCTGTCTGAACGCTAGGGTATGGTCGTCGAAAAATGGTCGGAGATGTGGATCAACGTTGAAGACGCAGTAGTATATGTCGTGGATTGTTTTGCAGGTTGCAAATAATCGGAACATATCCTGAGTCTCGAGATGATCTAGTATTGCATCGTAGCATGGCTTAAGATTCGCATTCAGAACATCTAGTATTGTTGGACCCTTTTTCTTCCCCTCGGTGGTCTTGGTGGAATCCATTCTTTCCAACAATTGGTATGTTGAAAATACAACGTCAATCCCGTGTTGCGATGTGTTGACTATGGAAGGTCGATTCGAACTACCCTGGTTCACTTCCCCGCCGCACTGGTATGAGACCACAAGGACTTCGGTTCAGTGTTCCAAGTCTGGATCTCGCACTACCCCAGCTAGTCGTACGTAGGCTTTACTGTATTAGATATTATGACTTTTCGCGGGTCTGGGCGTACGAGCGTTGCCTTATGAACAAGGGGAGGTCTCTTCCTAGGGGCAGGATTCCGTTCCGCTGGCCTGGATGAGAAGCAAAGCGGGGAAAGGTGCGAGAGGCTATCACGATGCTAAAACTTGGGGGATGCCCTACAGAAACAACACACTGGAATATTCCCAGCCTCGCAGATTTGGCCATCGATCGAAGTTTCGGGAACGCTTTAAAAGAAGGCTGTATAGATGCATACTTATTAAGTGGATATCAAGTCATTAAGAATTCTCACTTTTTCAAAAGCTACAAGTTAATTATTCTTCGGATCTCAGGTGCTCGCTCTACTTTATATTCTTTAGTCTGTCGCTTCGGGTCAGGAGGATTCATTTATTTCTTATCCCAATATGCCTTGTTAATAACCGCTAGTACGTAATGTATGTAACATAGTAAGAAAAAAAAGCTAGTTTAATATGAGCAATGCAGTGACTGAGCAACTAAGATGAGCAGGTACAAAGCTTTATCCGAATGTGCAAAGCCAATGACCAACCCGCGCTCAGATGATGTCACGGTACGGCGGACTTTCGAGAATTAGACTATCAGCCTGTTCTAGTCGCTTTCGGACCAAAATACTGCAATAATCGCGCTCGAAGTCGCCATAGGAAGGCACCGAGTCGCGCCAGGCGCCAAGCTTCGATCTCACAATAAATTCTGTCCCTTGACTCTCCTTCTTGCTGGTTGGGGCCTTGATTCCATCAAGACTAAGGGGTAGAACCCACGTGTCACAGTCACCGACGGTTCTGGATCGAACGAAGACTTTGTCTTCGTCGCTCCACATGTTGTGGATTTTATACCCTCGGTCATGATACTTCGCAACGGCTCTTAGCGTTCTCTCCCCAGGCTCGATAGACAATGTCTCAAGTGGTACGTAGAACCCCAGCTTTTTGCGGAAGGTCATCGACGCAAAGAGGGAGAATGCGGTCCGGTATGAGAAAAAGTTCATTACATAGGTTGCATAGTAGGACAAAATGACCTTGAGAATGGTGTGCTCTGCTAAGATCACTTCAACTTTTCTTCCCGTCTTCTCATGAACGAACGCGTAAACCTATATTACCGTCAGATACTGGCTATTTGTACAGCCCGAATGTAAATTCTTACTTACATCCATGACGTTTTCATATACCCGAGCCCCTTCGCCTACCCTCGCAAGATCGATAGGCTTGGTCACTTTCTTTGACCTTTGCCTTGCACTATCGCTGAGGCGAAGCGTCTTCTCGAGATTGGCAGCTTGCCAAGCATATGGTTTAAACTGGTAACCTTCTTTTACAAGGAATTTGGCCACGATCGGTACCGATCCCTGCGACTTGGTATAGACGTCGACGTCTGAGGATTGCCATTTCTCGCGGCTAAAGAGTCTAAGAGCCATGCTACCTCCAACAATCAAGTCGTTGTCCGCCATCACTTGACGGAACGCCAGGGGGTCGGTAAAAAACGGACGCAACAAAACATTGACATTGAAAATATGTTTCGTCAGGGCGTGAGTTTGACGGCATGTTGCGAGCAAACGAACGGTATCTTGAGGGTTGAGATTCTCAAAGATGGCGGTATAAAAAATTGGCTGGCCTGAATCCAGCAGGGTGAGGAGGTTTGGAGCCATCGTTTGGTATGTTTCTAGCACTCCGTGACGATGTTAGAGCCTTGAAGTTGGTGTTTTATATAAATTTATTGGTAAGTGAGAAGTAAGTTACCGATAGACCTATCGGAGAGTATTACCTGGAGTGGTACCGAAGAAGAAAGGTGATCTCGTGGAGAACTCAGGTGGGAAGGGCGATGGCGATGGTATGAGAGCGTGGAGGATGGGAGATAGTGGGAACACTACGTAATACTAGAACTACCACCAACATTGTGGAATATCCCTACGAAGCATTCAAACTGCCTACGGCACAAGCAATATATTTTTAAAGTCTAAGGCTTCCACAAGCATTTGTTTCCCTACTACCAGGTTCCCCACCCGCTTCTACGAACAGTCACGTTTGTGATATCTAGAACGCTCTTGTAGTCGAGTCCCAGCTAGTTCTCGACTACTGTATGCACGCTTCTGGTTCGAGCACAACACAAGTCTAATTATGAGACTGTCGCTTGTTAGGATTGTCTTATATGCCACTTTGCATTGGGCTAAATTCTTACGAGCGTGGATACTTTGTCTCGTAAACGTCCCCGCCCTCCAGGGTTTATATGTGATATATTACAAGAGCTGGGAAGCTAAAATATAAATAAGAATGTATTTGCTTTCATCCTCACAACAGTTTTAGTAATCAAGCATGTCCCACTGCTCTAAAATCAAGCCTCCGGGTCGCTTGACTAACGCCAGATATATGGATACCTAGGTACTTTGAGACGTCCCAAACACCATCCAGGGAAACCATATATTCTCTCTCGCCCATATTCAAGGGAACTGGGTGCTCGAGACATACACGTAGTATATGCCGGCCTGGTGACCCTGGCGGCTGTATTCCGCTCCGTGTCATCGCAGAAGTATTAGGTTATGGTACCGTATAAATCTAACAACCAATTAGCCTCCTGCCCCATACATGAGGGCAATCAGACGACAGTGTGTATTCCTACCGTTTCCCAGCTCTATGTATAATGCCAGCCCGTGTCATCCCCGGCAGCTGCCTTCCGTCAACCATCCCATTCCGTATGGAAGGTTGGGTCCTACCAGCTTTGGGGTCGAGCGGTGGCGAAAGTCGAACAACAGCTAGCTCATGATGATTTACTGCTCCTTTTCTTTTTTCGTAGTTTATTCCAGGCTTGTCTGGGACCGCAGCATTGGAGCCAGGCTATTTTCTATTTTTTATTAGTTGCCAAATACTAGTTATTGTAATCCTTGCCAGTAATTGACTTACTTCTTCGTATTTTGATGGTGAATATTTACCCTGCCATGCCTGGGCTTGGGATCACGAATGAGGTTTCCTTGTAGATTCCAAACGAGTACTCGACTGTTTAATGAAGTTAGCAGTTTGCCGTCCAACCATTTAGATCTATATTTTTAACATACCAGGAGCTGAGGGTGACACCTGCTGCACAGGAGTCGCCATCGTGGGCCTGTCCATTCAGCCATGAATATGTGGGCTCAATGGTGGATAGCTTCGGGGGCTCGTAGCCCCCGAGCGCAATAGATGGGCGCTACAGCCCGCTTAGATTGGAAATAGTGATGAAGGATGGGGAAGAAAGGAAATACTCAGCTCCGAGAAAATTCAGGGAATTTATAGTCTCTATATCAGATAACGCTGGCTCTTAAAACGTGATATGAGAGAAGTGCGAGCATAAATTTTAATTTTCTAGTAGACTCAAACAACATTATTCACCTATATTTATCCTATCATTCCACTATCCCCGCACTTCAGGTAGACAAAGCACAGCAAGATATGTTTAGGACCGTCAATTGTCTGGTAGGCTGTTGAACATTTTTGCGTTGTCTATTAAAATGCAACAACATCCTTGCTTCGCGTTCCTTGGGCTTAAGCTCGACTATAACGCTGACGGCGGCAGCTCTCCTCCCTTTTATATCATTTTTTATTACATGCGTAGAGAAATGAGCTTACTTCGATTTTTATACTACGTAGTCCCAATAATTGTGGTATTTTGAGAATGTCGCCCGAATATATTCTTATTGCCCAGGAAACACTATTTCAGACGTTAGAGGTGACTGAAAACATATAAACAGAGTATAATTACACATCTGAACTTCTAGAAGTTTTAACAATATCTTTTGGCTTGTAGACGTAATAGTGGTTTCTCGACTCAGATCCTTAAGTAAAATAATGTTGGGTATAGCTGGGGGCTTTAGTCGAGCCGTAGGGGTATGGGCTGGCCTCGGTTTCGCGAATATAAGATCATACTGCGGTAAGATGTAAGATGTAAACTTTTACGCCAGCTAGAAATACTAAAAGTTTCTTGACAGGCTCTATTTCCTATTTTGGTATAGGAGAGGGTTATTTAAAACATCGAAGTCATTCAATTACCCTTAGAATATTATCAGAACTTCGTTCTGGAGAAAAAACGGATGCATCATTCGGTTATAAGTACAGCGGACTAAGTACATAACAGGAAGAAGCATAAAACGGAAGTCTAAATTTGGGGATACGAAAGTAATGCGCTGAAGACTGATAAACGGAACTTCCTAAACACTATGTCCGAAGCAGGGGACACGCTTTAGCCACAGAGTATGGTGATAGTTATAGAAGTCCTCTCCAGAATGGATCGCCATAAACGGAAGCAACAAGAGAAGGAAATAAAAGTAAAAGCTTGCCCCGATTGGATAATCTCCTTAGCCAGTGTCTGTAGTTGACATTGATCGAGCCTATCAACAAAATATTTCCATTATTAGCACCCAAGGTTTTCCCCTCCTATATCTCTAATATCAAGCCTATAGCGGCTTACTTACCATTATGAATATAAAGAGAATACTGTCCTACAGACCTCTCGCAACTTTTTCCTCGAAAATTTCGAACCACCTCTCTTGCAGTTTTATAGCAGTTTGACCATTAAAAATTTGCCACCATGCCACTAGCTGAAAGAGCCCGAAGCATTCGGGGGTGCCGTGCCTAAGCATTATTGGCACCCTTGGCCTCCTTTTCCTGTTGCTCCCTTCTTTCTCGCTCCTGCTTTTTCTCAAGGGTGACACGAATTTCCTGGCAAGTGTAACAGGGCTGATGGTCCCAGGCTACAGTACCGTCGAGCTTGATCTCATCAAGACATTGGTAGCATATCCTTTGGCACAAATGGCCGCAAGAGAGGAGTTGTTCGCAAAGAGTCTTACACTTCCAACGTTTCATCTGATTCGAGCATTCGACGTTGGCTTCGTGACCGCAATATGGGGTCTTCTTGATGACCCTCTCATTGCAGAAGTTCTCGTCGCGACCCATGCCTCGGGTGTGGCCGCAAGGGAGATACTCCTTCACAGCATCCGGGTTGCGTATATCTGATACGCGGCGAGGAATGATGCTCTGGTCGTGGCGGTTTTTCAGACGACCGACGTAGCGGCCGCGCTTCAGTTCGGCCGCCAGGATGTGAGCGTTAGGACAAGGAGCGGAGTCCTTGCTGCCCATGGCCGGCAGAGGGGGGGATGGGGATGGCCCATAGTGGGCGACAGTCGGAGCGGCAGAGGTTTTGGTGTCCCCCTTGTCAACACTAGAGCCCTCCAAAGAGAACTCTTTAGCCCGTAGTGCTCCCAGCCCGGACCCAGATGTGAGCTGCCAGAGCTTTTCGAGGGCAGCCTCCCCATCGCTCGGAGATGGCCCCATCTCTGACAGGTAGCTCAACACAGACCCCTCTCCTGGAGGGGTCCCGGAAGAACAACCCCTGTCTTTGACGGGGTTAGCCACCTCCGAGTGGGTGGCTTTTTCGCTCTTCAACCTGTAAGGCATTTTTGTTAGCACGTTTCTTCAGCAGGACTAAAAGCAATTAAGATTCAGATGGAACACGCAAGAGGCTTAGGGATTGCAAACATTTCGTCAGTGACTCCGTCCCGCTCAGACCCCCACCACATCGTCCGAGGGGAAAATGCCGATCGCCATATAATGGCGACGGCGCAGTCGCACGTGCTTGGAGTTTGGAGGCGCCACCGGGGCGTCCTCTACCCGGGACTTCAATAAGGCTGAAGGTAGAGGTGGTGTTGGGGAGGGGGGCGTCATTGGTCGCGATGACCGATGAGAGAGATGATCGTTGGGGATGAGATGGAGGATGGATGGAAGAAAAGAAGCAAGAGAAGAAGGATTAGGATGTTGGGGGATTAGGGCGGTATTTATTAGGCACCTGCTCAGATGAGGGAAAGTTTAAACGCAAATTGTAGTACCAGTGGGTATACACCAAGGTATTGCGCTGTAAACCGCACGCACGAGCCACATGAAGAAAGCCACGCCACAGCAGCAACCAAACTTTGCATCGTCAAGGATAGCCAGGTGCTTCAGCTATCCCAGCGAAGAAACGAACCCAAATAGGGAGGCGTTGGTGCAATCATTCAATGAAGAGAAAGGATCAAAAACAACAGTGATGAAACGAAAAATTATGACAAGGTACTTACCCAGCATCGTAAGAGGGGACGTTTCCATTAACAATCGGAATCTTCTGAGAAAGCGAGGCGTAAGTGCTAACTTCTGCGTTTGTCCTAGTCTCTGCGAGATATCGTAAGGCTTCCTCATCGTTCATAGGCCGAGCCTCTTCCTCAACTTCCGGCTTCGTCTCTTCGACAGGCTTCAGGGCATCTTGCGGAATCCATTCAGCTTCATGAATGATAGGTTTCCCATCATCCCAGCCTTCCTCGTTCTCCTTACGAGTGCGACGCCGCTCCAGCTCTCGTCGTCGAGCAAGCTTCTTAGCATCCTCCGACTTGATACCAAGGTACGAATTGACGCGCCGAACGAACGTGCCAGCTTCGATACGGCCACTGACATCCTTCTTAATTTCTTCAGTGGTAGGCCTCGCTAGCTTGATCCCGCTCTTAATCTCATTCTCTTCCCGAGCTTTATCCTCCTGGCGACTGCTGCAAATCTGAGGCGGATTTGATTCAGGAAATAGTTTCCTGTCCGCTCGCATGAAGCTTTGAACCGTCTCAGTCATCAGTGAATCAGTTCTGGCTGTCCGAGTAGCTGTATTCTCTACATAAAGGGCAAATTGCAGAAATTCTTTTGCTTCATGACGAAACTCCATCGGGATATTGCGAGGATCGACTAGCTTGAAGACGCCTTCCAGTATGATGATGATACTTTTGGCGCAAGCTTCGATCATCTCGGTATTTTTGGCTTTGCTGCGAGACCGAAGCTTCATATACCCCAAAATGCCGTAGAGATAGTTCGGCACGGAAGCAAACATCTCAGAGAACTCCTTTCTAACAGTTTGAAACTCGCGCCGGTATGCAACATCCGGGTGAGACATGATATGAATGATGGTGGCAACGTGATCACTATACTTTGGGGAGGGATGGTTGATGCTGTCGGTGGGCAATTTTACACCTAAGCATTCCCGCATCTTCCCAATGTATTCAGCCTTCAACAGGTACTCGGAGATAAACCGAAGCCTGGTTTCAGTGGATGCGGCAACGAATAACGTCAGAGTCAGCTGTAGGAAGTCCTTCATCGAGGTAGAGTTTGCATCCTTCCCCCAGTCCAAGTTCAGCTTGGTGGGGTCGGCGGCCCGCTTCTTCCAGAGATGGAAGAGGGCATCGCCAGCGTCATTGGTGAAAACCATCGGCGAAACGACTTCTAAACAAACACAAGAAAGTCAGCACGAGTCATCAATAATCGGGGATTCAAGGTCATAACGCTCACGTTTACGGGGTTCAATGCTAAACAAACCAAATGACGCCGGGAAAACCTCAGTGTCGCCACGACTGGCAGGCGCGTATGCAATCTTCTCGAGCCTATTCGATATCATACGTTAGTATTAACATCTAAATCTTCCGTAAAGCTCCTCTACTTACTCATCTTCCAAGACTTCAGCCTCAGTCCGGGGTTCATCCCCAACATCACAGTCGACGAAACCCATACCAGCCATGAGCTCACCGTTTACCGTACGCCCCGAAAGCCCCTCTAAGTAACGTTCCATCAACTTGTTGGCTTTGAGGGCCAATAGTCGTACCTCAAGTGGCTCCTTAGGTGTCTCGGTCTCCTCTTCCCGCTCCCGGACGATAGTTTTGGCCCGGTCGGCTGCTTGGGCATCATTTGGCCCCAAAGCCCTGGAACCAGAAATTTGTGCATTGGCAAAACGTCCAGTTATAGTGGTAAGAGCTTCAGTAATATTGAGCTCTCCAGAAACTGTGAGCTTGAGGGCCTCAACCGCTTCGGCCAGAGCTGGGGACAGATACCCATGCTCATATATATTTTGCAACGTGGCAAGGTGTTGCACGACCGAAGGGACAGAGTCTTTAACGATAACATTCTGCAAGTTTCCCTTGTCGAAACCAATGGCCAGCAAAAAAATTGTGATGACACCTGTGATCTGGGCTGCCACGCGCAAGGGGAACAGCTTGAGAGAACCCCCAACAAACTTCAGGACTCGACGCCAAAACTCCCGATATTTAGGGTCGAGCACTAGCTCATAGATCTTTCGAAGACACTGCATACTGGGTTCATGAACGGTATTGACGGGGTCAGACATGATTCGTAAAAGGGGCACGACATGTTCCTGCCAGCTAATTTGTGGTGGATATGGCTGGAAAAAGAAGTTTGGGTGAAGGCAGAGCTTCAATTGCTGAAGATGCCATTGTGAAGAGAGTGTAGAGAGGATATGGAACCGAAGTTCCTGGTCGCCATCGACAAATAGATCGAGAGCGACACGAAGGAATTGGCCAAGATCTCTTTGCGTAAGATCCTTTTTCTTGTGGCCAAAGGACTCGAAGAATCGTAAGAGGTCTCCGGCCCCGGAAATGCTACGCTGGAGGTGTTGTTGGCCACAGCCACCTCGCGAGTGGCATTTAGTCGCGTATTCCCAGCGACACATCCGACTGGTTACGAATTATACGGTTAGCGCTCCAAGTCTTGAACTTTTGTGGGTACACCGAAGGAGAATTAGGATATGGACCTACTTATCCGATCGAGTCTGCGGCGTTTCTTCATGCTGATAGATACAATCGCGGCCCCTAGCGCAAAAACCTTGACGCCAGCTCCAGCATATGCCTCTAGGCGCCGGGCCTCGCGAAAAAGATCTAGAAATTTTGTTAGATTTGCATCCACTCGGCTAACGGAAGGGTCCATGGAGAATACTTACAATCGAAACATTATGCGAAGCGCGACGAGAAGGGGGGGAAAGAAGCTGGGAGGGAGGGCGCGGACTCAAACGATCAGGAGGCTTGAGACAAGGATGAGAGATGAAGTATCCGCACTACTTGTTCCACGAGCAGCTGTCCGACGACCCCAAATCTAGGGCAGGATGTTGGAAGAAATGAGAAAGGGAGAGCGAGATGTGAAATACACAAATTGAATAGAGTGATAGGCGGAGCCTTGCAACGAGGGGACCATGGACAATCAGCGTGCGTATTGAAGAAGAAGATGAGGATCAATGAAGAGGAAAGACAGAAAACTGGAAGAGATCTGGGGCCTTTATACCAGGCCCCGGATCTCTTGAGGGAAAATCAGATTCACAAGTTCGTATGCCGAGCAGTGCGTGGAATTCAACAAGGGTTTCGCAAGTCCGAGCTATGTATGGCACGCTCGTCGTTCGAATACGAGCGTACCAATAGTGGAGGTTTAGAGATAAGCGCACGCTTTTAAGCGGTGCTCACGTTGGAAGCTATCTGGAATGGACCAAGAGCCCTTCAACTTTCCATTAGTAGCAGTTATAACATTCACTGCTTGAATGTAGTCTCGTTCCCAGACACTAGTTGCCCACCTTGAACGCATCCAGCAAAATTTTGCTGGGTTCCGCTGGACACGATATAGCGAGGACGACAATGACAATTTCATGTATCGATATGTTTGAAGTAATAGTAATGTCAAAGTTCAAGTTAAGATCGGGTTTGACGGCGTTCCAGGTATGAGGTATACCGCCCCACATATAATGTATTATTTGATGAATAGTTGATAAATATATATATAAACAAATAATCGATCGTGACTGATTAGGTCCGTAGTCACAGAAAGCTTTGTAAACACCCATGGGAAGCAAGGATTTGATTATATGAGAGGCGTAGCCTTGATCTTGGTTGCAGCCACGGGCTTCCAGGTGCCGTCACGCTTACTCGACTCGATTATGAGTTTAAAATTTCACTAAATCATATATTCCCTAGTTTCGGTACTTCACAGCTCTTGTTCAGGTGCTTTGGAGGCAGCAAACTATACCTTAAACCAATTTATGAATGGTTTTGGCGGCACTGAACATATTTATTTACATGTTCACGGGCAGGCCAAGTTGAGTAGAATACACCCAATATGTACAAAGCATCAATAAACCGCCCATTCGCACCATTCATACCTTTGGGCCCCAGCTGTCGGCACAAGCCACTGTTCCCCACATCCCACCCACACACCACCCCACTGTCGCGAATATAAAGTTTGGGGATGAGTAGAAAATAGGACCTGGGTTAGATGTTGCATTATTTGAGTTGTATGAACGTGTAGACCCGCCGGTACAACCTAGACTACCAGGCTGACTAAACACCCACAAACCGCTTAGTTAAGCCTGCAATCATACCAAGTACCCATTGCATTCGAAAAGCAGAATGGCCCGATATTGACCTCATTCACCAGCTTGCATGAGTCTCGATCCCCGAGACAAATGCATCTAAAAGCATAGCCGTCCTCCGAGCCAAGCCTTGTTATCTCCATGAATTCAATCCCATCGGCTGAAACCAGCTTGTCATTGGGAAATTCTGCAGCCACAACTGTCACGAACTGTCACAAGCCTGCATAAAATATCACAATCGAATTCCCGGGCACTCTTTCGCCAATTGCAAAAGCGAAACCTACAATCCGGCCATGGTTCAAAAAAAAAAGAAGAGGTACATACAAAAAATGCATGTCTCTCTCGTGCATCCGCTCATCCGTCGTATCATGTTACCCAGTATACGAAAACCAGGCTCCCTTCTCTACAAAATTCCTCCGTCGTGTCAATATGCCGGTGGGCCCGAAACACCAACCAATTGCGTGCCAAGATGCAAGCGAGAATGCGGGGAACCCGAGCTAGTGCGATATCCCTGTCTATCTCTTGCTAAACATGACGATGTCGTAACATATAGATTATCGGATCGAAGGTCTTCCGTCGATTGTATGGTTTAATTAGGTAAAAAAAGGCCCCTTTTGTCCAACCGTGGCTTAATATCAATCTCAATGAGTGCAATTGACGTCGATGAGGACCATTGAAGGGCAATGGAATTCGGCCCTCGGATAAGATGTAACCTCCATAGTCACAACAATCGGTATGAATAATCGGTATCTCGAAGGTGATAGATTATACAGCTGGTGGATAGTATATAGTCTCTTATTCATACTCGAATAAGATTGGTATAATTATACAACTTTAGACATTTTCTTATTCCAATTTTCCACAGTCTGCTTCGAAACTAAAATTTACTTTTCAAAAAGTACCAAAGAGTACCACAATTACAACACATTTCAGCCCTAGGCCCGCCACAATGACCAAGACCAATAAAGCGGCCGTCTACGCCAATCCCGGCACGACCGAGATTAAGATTGTGGACCTCGAAATTCCCGAACCGGGCCCCGGTCAGGTCTTAGTCAAATTGTGAGCCGCTGCACTTGCATGCATCCCATTTCGATGGTACATACATAAATGCCCGTAAGATGCTAATGCGAAATAAATGTTCTATAAGATCGCACTCGGGAGGCATGACATAACTTTCCCCACCCTGTCTTCCGATTGGAAACTTCCAGAGATAAACACCATGCTCATTTCTCGAGATAGTATGTCATAGCGATCTTGCTGTATGCAAGAATGCGTGGACCTATCTACCCTATCCAACGCCAGCGAGTACGACCTCAACCCTACCCTCGCATTGATAGAAGGAGAAACTGACAGCGAAACAACAGACCAAGTTGGCGGCCATGAAGGAATCGGCGAAGTAATTGCCGCCGGACCAGGTGTCTCAAGCACAATGATAGGCTCTAGAGTTGGCATCAAATGGCTCAGTTCAGCTTGTACAGAATGCGGTATCTTCCACCTCCCTTTACCCGCAAGGTCACAACAAAAAGATTAATTTTCATTTCCAGAATTCTGTCGTGAATCCATGGATGCCTCCTGTGCTAAAGCCACAGTTAGTGGATACTATACCCCGGGAACCTTCCAGCAATACACCCTCGCAACAGCAAACTACGTAACTCCAATCCCCCAAAACCTACCTTCAGCATCTACGGCCCCGCTCCTATGCGGTGGCATGACCATCTGGTCAGCCCTCAAAAAGGCATCCTTGAAGCAAAACCAGTGGGTAGCCATCCCAGGTGCAGGCGGTGGTCTCGGCCATATTGCCATACAATTTGTAAAGAATAGCTACAAAGGCAAAGTCATCGCTATCGACGCTGGTTCTAAGGAATCATTCTGCAAAGGACTGGGAGCGGATGTATTCCTAGACTTCAGAGCCCATTCAGACGAGGAGTTGACTGAAGCCGTTAAGAGGGCTACCGGTGGAGTCGGTGCGCATGTTGTACTCGTTACCACTGGGTCTCAGAAGAGCTATGATCAAGGAATCCCGCTATTGAGGCATGGTGGTAAACTAGTATGCGTCGGTATTCCGGACGGCGTGGATGTCCCCATCAGTGGAGCGACGGCAAGTCATATCGCTACGTCCCAGAAACAGATCATTGGATCTGCAGTTGGAAGTCTTGAAGAGACGATAGAATGCTTACAGGCGGCAGAGAGAGGGGAAGCAAAAGTAGAGGTTAGAGTAGAAAAAATGGATAAACTGGGCGAGGTGAGCGCCATCTCTTCCGCATGGGTATATGACTTAGTACTGACATATTCTGCAGATATTTAAGGATATGGAAGAGGGCAAACTGCAGGGCAGAGTCGTTCTCGACCTCTCATAAATACCAAGAACAATATCATACCCCCTTCCTATATCCGCGGAGTTTTGTCCCATCGATGTATCTATATGATGTAAATTTACCCTTTTTCATGCGCCCCATAAAACTTACAAATGATAATTACACGGTCTCAAAGTATTCCGACCTCCGACGTTTCATCAGTGATACATACTGGCTTGTTACTTGCTCTTTCGCTAACTGCAAATTGTGATGACCTTTTTTAAACGAGTTAGCAGTTTTAAGACAAGGATACTAAAAAGGTATCGTCGGTTGCATCCGAGCTCAGGCACCGCCTTCGTTGTTGTTGCATTTGAGTAATCGATCCGACCCCGGGCCCCAGACCGCGAATATCTTACAGTGGCAGCAATCTGGACAAAAGGTTGATTAGATATCGGTATATACCCAGCCGGACGGCTATAGCCACATACAAGCATGGACCAGGATAGCCGCCGACCGGAACCCCGTCTTTATGCTTTTTCGGTGTAGTCCAGAGACTACGAAGCCACGACAAGCGGTCCTGCGCCAAAGTTTTCATGTATACGCCTTAGATCATCCAGCACTAATACAACGGGTATATGAATTTTTATCAAAAATCCAAAGCTCGCGAGCTCAGCGATCGACACACCTTAGCTAATAAACTTCCAAGCTCAATTTGCGACGGAATCTTTCGGAATCTAATAAACTAAAGCAGAAAAATACAACCTATATGCAGCGAAATCATAATAAAATCAATATCGTAAGTTTATGGACAAACGCAACAGTCAACCAGAGCCCCGTGAGACCTAGTATCAGTAATCGACGTTACAATAACTAAACGAGAAATAAACCTCCGCGGTCGGAATTTTTATCCTCAGGGCACCAACAGTAAGCAACGCGCAGGAACCTTCCACGTTCCCGATATTCAATGTTACAATCTCGAAGGATCCAAACCCGTGCCTGTAAGAAGCCCCACAAGCAGGGAGAAAACGGGTCTCGGGTGTTTCCGCACCGTCAAGTGCACCTACCACACGACCCTTGACCAGCCCTGGCCCAACTTACATGGCTCTATGCGAGAGCAAAAATTTTGCGCCCGGAAGAACAAACCCGTAAGCACTTGCACCGCGAACGAATAATGCACCCCGAGTACGACCACACTGACAAGGATTCACCTTGCACAACGACCTTGACGTCCAAACCACCTGTTGGAATTTGTGAACACAACACTTTTGTTGGATACAATGGGCGGTGGTATATCGGGGGTGGTGCAGTGTTGTCTGCACCGAAACCAGGGTAGAGCAGGCGGTGCGAGATTACACATTCTCAGAGCTCGTATATTCTCACTTTACAGTCAATTTCAATTAGTATAGCTTACAGTCTTTTGGGGTCTTTCGGTCGGTCAGGTAGCTGGTCAATATTGTTAGATTTTCACAAAAGCAACTTCTTACAGAAAGATCATGTATATAAACCTCCCTTCTCTTCCATATTAATATATTCGAATATTCTCTGTATCAGTTCACCAGCAGCTACAGCTACAACCAAAAAGCAGTTCATCAATCGCTTATAGAGCTTTTATAGTCTTTTAAAATACTTAATCAATTCATTTTTCTCAAGTCAGTTTTCAAACTGTGAGTCAAACCTCGCAAACTTCGAAGCATAATCTAACCAACTCAACCTCTCTCATAGCATCTACAATGCATTTGCAACTCCCAACCATCGCCCTCGTCGCCATCATGGCCAACAGCGCTTCTGCCGCCTGGTTCGCTTTCTACCACGACACCGGATACAATCTCGTGGTCAAGGACGGAAACCCAAACTGCAAAGGCACCTGCCTTCAATTCACCAGCGGCGCGGTTTCTGCAAAGCTTTACGGTAGCGGCGGAAAGTTCACTAGCTGCTCTGTGTACCAGAGTGGTGATTGCTCTGGCGGATATGTTACCTTGTATTCGGATAAAAACAAGAACGAGAGGGCTTATCAGCTTGGTGCCACGTATAATAGCGCACGATGCTATTTCAACTGTTAGACAATTTTCATCATCTCACTGCCCAGAGACCTAGATTGCAGAAAGAGTTGAGACAATGTATTTTAGATTTGCAGAGTTTTCAGTGTTGGATTATTTTGATTGATCTCATTGTCGGTTTTTGTTGTATTTAGCACAAACTATAAAGAGTGGGAGCCTGGGCACAAAGTCGAGTAGGATAATGTCACTAGCAAAGGTGTCATGTCCGTATCCTCTTCGCCCTGTTCCTGGACCACCTCAATCTCCACTTCGAAAGATACCGTAATATAGTGACCTCCCCTGCAAGTTATATATACAAAACCATCAGTACAAATCCTGCACCCACCAGTGCACCCACTAACCGGGTTTCTATATGTGAAGAGCTCTGGCTTGGCGTGTCCTAATTTTTAGTAATCAGGTCAATAGAATTCTTAACCAAAGGAATTGACCTGATATAAAGGGAGAAGCTCCCATGCACATACCGTTGCAGTTTCTGATATAACATTAATCCCATCTGTTGTTGCGCTTCCCCCAGTACCAGAAACACCTCCGATCGTAGTCCCTTGCCCACCCTTTATAAACACCCCATACGCGGAAGAAGTACTTGGAATACATTCGTAGGATCTAATAACCTGCTCTTGGTCCTCATCATCCCATGAAGCCTTCACCCATTGATTATCCGGGTCCGAAAACACAATCTTGTATGCGTTGCTAATATCAGGTGTCACCGTACCGTGCGTAGTTTCGTTTGTATGTTCGGTATTTCCGTTTCCACAGGTATTGTCAGTGTATAAGCCGCATTGGTAGGGGATACCGTCGGTACCACACATTTCGACCGCAGTTATCATATCATCGTGCCACGAGCAGGTGGAATAGTCCGCTATTGTTGGAATCAGTTCATTTAAGACGAGCGTATTGTTCTGGTAAAATCGAAATGCGGGAAATTTGCAGGTGATGGAGCTAAGGGGGTCTGTAAGGACGATATTAAGTTCGTGAGTCCAGCACCAGATCACAAATAATAATACCATGGCTGGATGCATTGTTCGGAATATGGGAAAGGATGATTGCAAGTGGGATCTTATCGCACAATTTTAGCGGTATACAGGTTAAGTGAGGAGAACGGGTCAAAGGGTTGAAGTGTCCAAAGATTGGACGGATTCTCACCGATACTTTTGCTGTAAAACTTTATGTATCCACTGAATGCCGAGGCATCGGTGGGAACTCCAAGATATTTTTTTTTATTTTTAATATCACCTTAGATCTAGAAAGCTTAAGGCACTTTAAAGTTAGCTGGGCTCGTGCCGCAAACAAACGTAACTGTGGACTTTATATACACTTATCCGTTTTGGATCTAGCACTATCATTGGTGTAAACGCACCATATAGTTCACTAATTCACATTATCTAGTACTTCACTAATTGGGTTCTTATGATTATCAAAGCCCATGAACTGCATTATGCTATCGAAAGATTTTTGAGACTGACTTTAGAATCCTGTAGAAGTGCAGTTCGGTTCGGTTTAATTGGTGGGACAAAATATGCAACATGGTCAACGCATTAATATGCAACATGATCAACACATTGATATTGATAGCTTAGTCTTCGTAGAATACCAGCATTCTGACTTCAATACTTTCTCGTAATGGATCCTTCTCAGTCGCTTCGGGGTGCTGAAACGAGGCATGCGGAACACCTGAAGTATTGTCAGTTAGATAATAAGGTTCCCGGGGCTTCTTTACAAGGAGCATACCAATAGCGCCGTTTGAATCCGCTTGTAGAAAGACCCAAACTTCACCGGGCATTTGGTCTTTTAAATAGCACCATCTCTGTCGCGGGGTATAATGAACCGAATATGTTTCAGATATCTCGTTCGGGTCGACCAGGTCGCATGGCTCAAGATCAGTTTTAGGGTCAACAGATTGAACGTCGCAGAGGGTCAGAGGCCAATCACGCGCCGGTCCCCTTAGAGGCATCCATGCACTGCAACAAAATAAGTTAGCTATGTTCGGTTTCCTTCCATTGTATCTCAACTTACGTCAGAAATTGACACCGAAGTTTGGAAAGTGACTGGTATTCAGCCAAATTCAGCTCCCTTCGAAGGCGCTCCATATCGCCTGTAGTAGAATCTGCAACACACAATAAGTGTTGTGGCCCATAATACAAACCTCACTAATATTACGTAATATTGAGCCAAAACCTACCGACGTGGGCTACACAAGACGGCTGCTTATGTTCATAAACACCGCCATTGCTAATAGGGAAGTCATGATGTCGTTTACGTAGCTAAAAGGCACAAGTTAATATCCTCAAATTTGGAGCACGATCGGGGCTAAAAGAATATACCGCATAGTCGAATATCTGGATCCGGCTGGCTCCAAGTGAGCTCTTGACAGCGCCAGCAAGTTGTGGAAAAAACGATTGGGTGACTTTTGATCTGTCATCAAAGTCCTCTGCTGTAATTGTTGAACCTAAGTTCAGAAGAAAGAAGCCATTCGTTGCAAGAGAACAATTCTGGCCGCGAACATCATCAATGTCAATACCTTCAATCTTATCAAGGCGCATGTTCGTCCTCGGAATCTTTGGATCATGACTTCTCCGAAGCTCATAAACTTTCTCTGCCCTGTAGATGGGATCCCTTTGCAAGAAATAAAGTGAAGACTGCACCATCTTGCTACTATATGTTATACAAGTTAGATATAAAAATGGGGGTATGTGTGTAGATTGATAAAGAATAAACCAGTTTGTGATATATTGATATTATAGCATAGCAACAAATATACACTCCAAAAATACACTTTCAGATTTGGAGATTCTCGCTGATACCTATATATCAAAACCGCTCCTCGAATCTCGACAACAGCCCGCAATCCCCAATAGTATAAACTACCCCGCCCCAAGTTTATCATATGCTACATTAGGACAGGTTTTTTTGGTTCCGGTATGTCAATACAATCGGCCCGCTCAAGGCGGCATAACCCCCACCTGTTTGATATCTCTTTTTCAGCTTTAATATTGCATATTTTCCGTCCCAGCTGAACTGTCCACGGGATATATATTAGCGTTTTCGCCGATGCACCCCACACTCTGTTATTGCTAATCTCATCTTCGATTGAGTGATGCCGTCTTTCCCATATCCCTCAAAATTTAGCTGAGGATACTATACATGGCCGTATGCTTGGGGTAAAGCCTGCAGGCTGCTAAAACTTTAATTGTCCACCGCTCCTAGTCCATAATGGTGCACTTGAGAAATGTGATTTATACTTCTCACATTTTCGAGACCGATGTGCCACATATGTTATCTTGAGGTTGCGGCAGCCAAGCCAAACTTTCATTGGGTGCGACATCATCGCAGCACCCCAACCTAGTCCGACTGCGACCCCCGCTCTTCCTAATTGGCGCAATTGAAGCTAGGATCAGGTACCCCGCAACAGCCAAAGCTAACGAAATTTGTCATTAACAAACTTTCTTCAGCCCATTATATACATGATGCATATATAATAGTTCCAATCCTTAGTGCGCACTTCGTCGGCATGGTGTTTCAGGTTTTCGAGCGGATGCAAGGATCACACGTGCCCTTCGTTTATCGCGCACTTCGGAATAGCTGAGACAACTCCAAAGCAGCGAGCGCGCTGTAGGACACTGCAAACTAGACTTCTTTAGGTTAAAGCTTTTATAGTTAGGTTATGGTCTGCGGTTCACTAGATGATAAGGATACAAATGCTGATATCATATTTATAATAAAATATCGATTCTGATTTCGTAAACGATCCCCCACGCGTACGCACACAGGATGGCCGAATTGATTTGTGCTCGCAGGTGATTGAATGCTCACCATCGGCGTATCCTTTCGTCCAATCCAGTCTTTATATAAAGCCAGCTCCTCGCCTTCCCTATGTATTTACCACCACCATAAGCCAAGCCAAGCATACGATAGAGCAGCTCCCCAAGCCTCAATCAAAAACTAGTATTCTCATAGCCACTATCTGATTTCTTCAGAGTGAGTAATCCAGTCAAAGACAAGACTCTGAAATACTTTAATACTTACTAAAATTTATAGACATAAATACACAAAATGTCTCAGCCAGAAGAGCAGCCAGAAGAGAAAACTCAACCATGGAAGGAAAACACTTCGGAGGCCGAAGTCGAGATGATCTGCCCAGGACCTCCCGCAAACTTTAAGGAAGGAGATCCAATAATCATGGGCAGACCATGGAGACATACAGAAGGAACTCTCTATGACACTCAAAGTGAGGCCAAGGCCCAGCCATGGAAGGAGGGCGCTGCTGCAGGGGAGGTCGAAATGATCTGCCCAGGACCCCCAGCCAACTTTAAAGAGGGGGATCCAATCATTATGGGCAGGCCTTGGCGGCACACTGAAGGGACTTTGTATGATACTAGCGGGCAATCTTCCAGTGAAGCCGAGGCCAAAACACAGCCATGGAAGGAGGGTGCTGCTGAAGGGGAGGTCGAAATGATCTGCCCAGGGCCTCCAGCTAACTTTAAAGAAGGTGACCCAATCATCATGGGCAGGCCGTGGAGGCACACGGAAGGGACTTTGTATGATACTGCTGAAAATCCGGCAAAGGGAAGCGGAAACGCCTAGATTACCATATAATATGGTCTGCTGGTCGAGAGGCTAATCACTCGAGCAATACAGTGGTCTATTAGGGCTATAGCTCAAGATAATTATTTACGCACAATTGCGCAATTGCGGAATATTCATTTATTAGTGAGATGGAAATTAATTGCGTCAGGATAAATCCTCAGGCTCCATGAAAACTTGCTGTGAAACCCGTGAATTCAGTACCTTATAATGCTTAAGTAGGTAAATGCACTATAATATGTGGCGCGTAAACCCGTACTTCGTAATGATATATAGCTAAATCAGATATCATAGCCTTAGATACAGTTCTCAACGTATGTTTGAGCTACTAACGCCGGTCCTGGAGTTTAGCTAGGCAAGAATTACATTATTTTCCTTTGATTATAATGTGAAATTCTTGACTATGTATAGTTTTAGGAGATTGCTATGTTGGTTCTACCCTTCTTCCACTAGGGTTTTCATACATATATATGAAAGCAGCTAAAGAAAAAAGAACCTAGGGAAAGGATAGATCATGCCGACGCGGCATACAACGATGCCCAGCTACCCAAAGATGAATGGCTTAAAAAATCTTATGCACGCACGTATGACTGGCTAACCACTCAACTACTGAACGGTTAACGTCAACGCGGACGTTTTTATGATCCCAGCCAGGTTACACAAAGCATGTATGCTAGCCATAGGGCTCGACCCACCAAGATGGCGGCTTAAACATATGTCTGAATTAAGTGTTAGACGGGCCCACTTCACGTGCATATGCTCGCCAAAACACTAGGCCGCGACAAAACTCGATTTGGCGCCGTGTGCCGCGTGCCAGCCATACGATTATCTATACGCGTATAGCGTTCAAAATTAATTCCAAAGAGACTTTTAGCCAAATCAACTGAGTGGCGAGGACTCAAAAGCCGAGTTTAAATTACTAACAAGTCCAGCCAGTATCATTTCAGAATACCCCTATTGAGACGTGTAAAACTGCTAGTGTGAATTGCATACCGCAGGCGACCACCGCTCAGGATCTCTTCAGATATACACTACCAAAGGAAACGATTTACTTTTCCCATCGTATCTAAGTACCTATCTGTAGGTTCTTTCTGCTAATTAATTATTTCAGCGAAGTCTGAGACCAAGTCGGTTTCAACTCGCTTCCAAGCAAGAGGAACGTCGCCTCAGTCAGACTAAGCAGGCCAGAAGGCAGGACATGCAGCGGTCTAACTAAAGCGTAAGTCAATGCTTAAGCGTGCCCCTCGAAGAATTAACCAAGCTTAGTTAGGCCTAAATTCGGTGAATCTTCTATTTGCATCCCGCTAGGGAGAGACATCGATCGATGCTAATGAAAATTGCGACTCCCTGCGTGGAGCGCTCCTTAAAACCCCGCCCTTGCGCAATTGGACGATAGAATTTTAGATGTTGATGGAAAGCTGGCAGACTTAATCGCCCGTCGCCGACCAATCAAGCGGCTGATAATCCTCCTCCTTGCCGGCCTAGACTTCCGGCTTCCTCAAATATGCAAAAGAAAGAACGCTGCAGTCTGCTGAGTTCTAAGGATCCGGCGTTGATTTGCTGGCACATGCAGCCGGGCCCGGTGTGAAACGAGTTGCATGCACCAAAACTGCGACAAGATTAGAATGACCAGAGCCATTCGCAATCGGAGTTACTAGTGTCAACAAAAACGACACCTTATTGACGGAAATCTGGCGCTAAGCCCAATCCCTCCTTGTTCTTATGTTTTTTTCCGTCCTGAAAAAATTCCAAGAAAATAGAAACAGCTAACTTCATCTGCCTGTTCCGTGAGCCGGTCACGAGAATATTGTACCACCTTTAACATCAAAATTTCAGACCGGGCATATTATTAGCCAGTAGTTCGTAAGGAGAATTTATAGGCATAGGGATTTTGATATCTTCAAATGTAGGTATTACGACCCAATAATGCCTTAATATCTCTGCTCCGAGGCTTCCCTTG
The DNA here is from genome assembly GCA_036872755.1 of Orbilia blumenaviensis. NCBI lineage: Eukaryota > Fungi > Ascomycota > Orbiliomycetes > Orbiliales > Orbiliaceae > Orbilia > Orbilia blumenaviensis. The sequence continues at coordinate 1,034,582 of JAVHNS010000015.1, forward strand.
AGCCCTTTAAACTAGGCCCGCAAATGCCGGGCTTTTAACGGGATGGGGATACATTTATCATGGACCTTCCCCCCTCCCGTCTCTCCGCCCCTGTTAGGCTTATATCGAAAAGCGGCGTATGCGCGGTCCTTCACGGGGAAGTGAGGACAGCCAGGAACTGCCTGCTCCTCGATTAATAGATATACCATCCCTTCTGGAATTTAGAAGCAGTCGCTTCCGAGATTTAAGCGAAAATTAGCACTGACTCGCAGCAAGGTCGACAAATGCTATTAGTAATGTACTATCCTCCTAATGGTCTTTGATAGGTTTAAAAATTTTCTGACTAGGATGCAAGGTTTGCGATGAAGCCTATAATTATGGAAGGAGCTTGCAGGAAGCATTAAATACATCATCTGAGACGTGTCTTGGAATGGTGATTTCCGGGCCGCTTAGGTGGCATATTCACGGGCTGGGATTTTGAATATCGTGTGCCAATTTACACAAGTCCAAGCAGCCCCTCGATATCTGAAACGTGTAAACCTTTGATTACGTGGATATACCTATACAACCCGACAGCCCCATCAATTCTCGCCTAATGCATTACCCAAGTCAAGATAAGATCTCAAGACCCGTTTTGCCAACAAGTAAATATCCCTCAATGCTATTCAATCTCGATACTTACGATACTGTGACCCACATGGCCGTGCGTGTATAGTTGTAAAACTTAATTAAATTACGGTCTACCAAAATGTTGCTTCCCATCGTGTTACCATGTACATATGTGTATTCAAAGAGATATATATGTATGGAAGGACTAGAGTTACCAAAACTCCCGACTGGTAGTCTAGAACGATGCAAGTCAACTGGCATGAAGATATTTCGTCTAATGCTCTCTAATACGCCAGGAACTAACATAGTCTAAGTTTACGCATAATATGCTTGCTTTTAATGTATCACCTGAACCAAAACTTACTGGTGCCGATCGAGGGACATAACTCATAGCGGATATATGTATATAGGTGCTTAATTAATCTTTTACCTCCACCAAGTCTACTGGCGGCGATCAAATGAGAAATAAATGAGAACTCGATCAAGCAGCGGAATTTTATTGGGTCCAACCTGTGTGCAGAGCCAGAGGTATAGGTTTTTATCTGCTATAGGGAAGCCAAGCGAGGGCATCTATTGGATAAACAGGGGCATGGGCGGGCCACCTTTACGAGAGTAAGCGGGAGTGAGCGTCGATGGAAAAGTTACCGGAATTCCCTGCTCGTGGGATATGGCCTGATCCTCGCAAAAGCCCCGAACTGCGATCTTCAACGCATATGCGCATAACAGGGGTACCTTCAACTCAAGCCCCTGACGGTGTCCTAATTTCACGCTGTAGTCTGAAGAACCAACCGTCGCTGGATCCTTCAGACTTCTTAAAGAATTCTTTGTCCCAAGTCATGGTATGGAAAGCGCCATTAAGTGAGTAGGCGGGTTCTGTCTTATTGATTATTATGATTTACTTTAAATAACTAGGCGTAAAATACTTGAACACGTTTTCGATGGCCACATTACTCATATCCTAGGATTTTAGCGAAACATTTACTTTACAGGATACAGAGAACTCGATTCATCGATGTAATTATCGCGGTGATATGTAACGATGTGCACATGTAGGGAATCTTGATTTCTCTTTTCATAAACCTCAATTTAGGTAGCAAGGTACCTAGGTATGAAGCCCCCCAACCAGAACAAAGGGATCTGTTAGGACAGTCTTACAAAGCGGCTGTCCTTGGCTAATATGTCGCAATATAAAGGGATGTTGGGCTGCATATTCTGCAACTACCCTAATCAAACCCCTCGCTAGCTGCAAAAATAAAATATAAAACTGGATTCTGTATACGCTACACGGACCTTATTTCGTCAGGTGTCTTTATACGGGAGGGTATTGATAGGCCGACCGGGAAATGTAGTCGTGACTCCAAATGACTTTTGTCGCCACCAGGTGGAAATGCAGCTATGTTCGCCCAATGAAATGTTTTAATGATGTAAAGCGGGAATACTCAAAGCTCCCGGCGTCATAGCATGCACTTGACACCTATATGCTTACATTAATAGTATTAACTATTTGGGTATATTATAAATCGCAATATTGACCCGTATGGGCATGGTGTCCCCCGGGCGCTCTGGTACCATGGTGCCTTAAACCTTGGCTATACTTGCATTGGCGCCCTAGATTGATAGCATACGTGGATTACGAGGATTCTTGCACAACAGAAAACGCTTAATTGTTTGGACCCGAAGATGATAGGAAGGGCCAGCAGGCCTCGCCTTAAGGCCTTGCTCCAGCTGATCAGATTCAGCGCGCTCTCTGTAGTTCGATGAGTGGCACAACGTCCGCTTCCACCTGCCAGCACTATTCCCTACGGATTACAGTGGAGGTCTCGGAGCAGTCACAGCCTTGATTTGTAAAACAACGCTGCTCTCGTGATTGACACTACGGCGTGGCGCTATACTGTGAGGACTAATCAGGTCCGGTCCTAGCTGATTACTCTTGTATTGTATTCTGCCTTACTTTAACGGGGTCTTTTCATAAAACTAATACGCCAGGAGGATAATATCTATGGTGTCGGATATTTGAATGTATCGCCTGGGCGGCATCACTGATCCCGCTAAGGCATCCACATCTTGAAAGACTTAGGAGGTCAATGCCGAGTCCCGTGCAGAATACCCAGAATTGGACAAGCACTTGCTGGAGGGCAGCTGCCGTTGGTCGGGTGACGCAATGATTGGCTGGCAGATCAGGGATCTGCAGCATTCCTAATTGGGCTGTTGGATTTTTTGCGTTGTTCTATGACGACTTTCAGTGAACAACACACTCCAGCTAAAGAAGATTGGCTGGGAGCTGGTCATATAAAAAACTCAAGCTGAACTGATTCCCAACCGTGCCACCTTCCCAAACTCACGCCGCGCTGCAATATATGCAGCTAGCTGGATGTAAGGCACATAATATGGTTTTATAGGACAGCTTAGCGTTCGGAATCAAGGCTCGCATTGCGGCTCGGTTGATGATTGGACGACTTTGGCTACAGACGATCTCCCGCAGACTCAAAGCAGGCAATTTTCACCGAGAACTAGCCGTTATCCTACGATATTGATTAGATAACAGAGATCCGAACTGCGACAGCTTGCATATTGCATGTAACAAGGGTCTGAATCATACTATTTTGGAGTGTTTCCGCCTTGAAAGGCATTCTGCATCACAATGCAAGCATGCGCCTCACCGTGGCGGCATATGTGGCACCAAGGGTTGTCTGCCACACACACTCGCCCCAAGGAGCCGCTAGTGTGGCTCGGTAGTCCGGCCAATAAGGCCGCAACCGGTCGCCGTTTTTCTTGCCCCAAACACTCGCCGGGACAACCTCCCGCAGCTGAAAACTGAACCATATGACATCAAACCTACATGATTGATAACCCCGAACGCGATCTCGATATTCTTTATTCTAGGTTCCAAACAGCTAAGCATTCTGTATAACCAGGTGCAGCTTCCATTCTGGTTTCGAACCTCAAGTTCGGAAGTTGCTCCGTCGTACAGGCTACATACATGCTGCAAGCCTCAAGCTTCAATTCGAGCCAGCCATAATAACCCGAGCGATCAGGCCATATGTACTGCCTATACCGTCCTAGTCGACTGCAGGGAGTACATTCGTCCAACTGGAGATCAATTAGCTTCAAGGTTTAGCGTCGAATTAGCAAACATCAATAGCGTGATCAACAATGCCAACATCACTGGCGCAGGGTAAATTCGCTGAGTGAGCTGAGTATTCGAACTCCTTAGCTGAGTTGCTGCAGAATTGCAGCGCTTGCTGCTGTTCGTCCCACCATTTCCTTCGACGCCAGCACTAAAATTCGGCAAATTTCCCAAAACAGGGAAGACACCTCCGAAACGAACCGAACAGTGCATGACTGATTGGTGACGGATTGACCAAAAACGGAGCACTAGTGCGCGAGCTACGCAGAGAAAAGCAGTACTCTCGTTTCGTCTTTCCTCCCACAAAGAGGCGTTCGGTTGATAATACGGACTGCGGCATTTCTCGTGGGGAGGCTTGGGCCAAGAAGTTTACCGGCCATTGCAAGTTTCTAGTAAGGCCAGTCTATGTGAGCAAGGCCTGGGTGACAAACCCACCCAGTGAGAATTGCTTAACGGTTCGGATCTGCATGCCACAAGAAATTAAAGGTCCCCATGAGTCGAACTTGGAGATTGTCGTCGACGATCTGGCAAATTGAAGCTGAGGCCGCTCGACCTAGCGTATTGTTTGAAACCTTTTCCGATGTCCCCCATATGTCTAGGGCTGATTTTAGCAAGGGAAGCCTTGCTCGAACACCAGAATATTTTGGTGTTCGTGGAGTCGGATTAAGGCCAAATCAAGCCAAGGCCCGGATGCACAGGGCAAGGTATCTGCACAACAGGGAAGCTCAGCCTACTCAGAGCTTGAGAAAACACCCACCCACCGACACACTGAACCTGAAGCCTAGGAATAACGGAAAATTGCTGATGATACTTGCAGACCTTGGAGAATGCCCGGTTCCAGAAAATTTTTCTACCCAAGCTATTGGGACTTATCACATCCTGCAGGGTTAATAAGACAATGTCGCAATCGGGGAATTAATGAAAGTGAACCCTTGACTCTTCAGACTCGGCGTCATTCATGGTGCGACCTGAATTATTGCTTCAAAATGCGGAAAAGAGAATCCGGATACTGTCGAGGCGACTTTGTGGACTTTTAATTTGTGTCTTTGCTGTAGTTCGCCTTATGCTAGTCAAACAAGCGAACCAGTTATCTTCTGAGTATGCAGGAACCGACTACCCCGTTCAACGTTTGGTCGCTATACACCAGCTTGACAGCTTCCACGGAAGCTAAATCCCAGAAATGCGGGCCGGGGCCTGTGTGCGAACCCTGAGGCGAAAAATAATCTTTATAAGTAACCATCCCGCTATCTCGGTTTCAATTTCGATATCACTATCATCATCACGACCATCTTTCAACAAGCGAGCTTCACCATTCAATAGGATATCTCGATACGCGAGCATAACTTTTCCCTTTAAGCCACCATTATAACCACACCCAAGCCGCATTTAAATAGCTCAGATATATACCAACTTTTCAGAATTGCAGCATTAAGCTTTTGAATTCCTCAGACTTTTACACTTTTACAACATTCTATATGTCGTCCGCCTACTCCCAATCGTCCACCTCTAGGCCCGATATGCGCGGCAGACGGGATACTCTTATTTGCAACAACTGTAGACGGGATAAACAAAAGGTATTTTGGCATCCTTAGGCTTTTGTGGCGCGATTGAGTCTAGAGATTAATTTATTGTGGGTTTAGTGCACAAGACAACCTGAAGATGTCGACGGAACGATGGTTTGCACGCGATGCGACAAATACAATTACAGCCGATGTTCTACAGACCCCTCAGTCGAGCCCATGGAACGTAAAAAGAGGGTCCTAAATGATTTGAAATGCGAGAAATGCCGTAGAGATCATAAAACTGTATGTTTCGCGACGTGTTCCTATCTCCTGGCTCCACGAGGCTGATGAAAGTATTTGCAGTGTACATTCTCATACGGTCCTTGGCCAAATCCATGCGACCGATGCGCACGAACGGCCGGAAGTCAGTGTTCGCCTCCAACAAGACCCTCTCGCGTCCGTAACAGGCCCTCGACACACGACAGCGGGAGCGATTGCCACTCTTCAATTGCGGACGGCGGCGAATATGTGGAATATGTTCATGCGGCTGAATACGACTACACCACCGGCTACGAGGAAGACGTCTATGAATGGGGAACTGAATCAAACGCCCAATGGCAAGAGCACTACTCACATCCAATGTACCACATGAACTACACCTCCCCCTTTTCACCCGATTCCGGAAGTTCAGATTATTCTGACAGCCCTTTGTTCATGCGACACTAGACGGGATTTTCCCGCCACCGAGGAACCTCAGTAGCTGGGTGCCCACACATGATTTTTTTTTTCTAAAGCCTCATTCTTTCCTTGAGTCTCCTGCACCATACATTGGCTCGGAGTTTGTTATTTGGATACGGATAGAAAGCAGTTGGTTGGACTAGGAATTTGCTGGCATATTGTACAAGGGATAATACCGACTGGGACGGAAAAGGATTTGCATCTTGCATTTTTGATCTTCTAGCTTTGATTCTTTGACTAGCGAGTCTAGCGTTTTTTGCTTGAGCTGTTTTCCTTGTAAGCGTCTTTATTCTGCAAGGTATTATTTGGCCTCTTTTTTTATAATTTCTGGGCGTCGAATCATTTCCACAGATCGTTGGTGTGGCACCACCCCCATGTAGATGGACGAGGGATACATCTTGCCCCATGTATAGTATGGCTGTGCCTTTGTACCATTTTCTTCTAATTAATGTATTGTTTCGACTAATTAACACAATACCTTGTGTCTGTCCCCTCAGCCTTGCCGCATACAGGTACGCTTCAGATCCTCGAGGATATTCATCGGAATCGAATGTCTCCTGTGGGGTAGGGTTCCCGCGACTTAAATATTCGCGTGGAGCTTCGGTATGAGGCGATACCGGTAATGCGGGAGGGCTCGAAGACCTGCTTCGTCCTTAGAAGCAGGATCTTCGAAACGTGCCCCTTGTTTTGTAAATTTCAAGGGTCTACCCCGAGTGCGATCCAGAGATTGTTGGCGAAACTGGGCCACGTTTTACCGACAACCACCGTGGTAATGTGGGGCTTTCTATGGGATTACCAAGCTTTGCAGCGTTATATGCTATTAGTTCGATTGACCAATCATGTCGCTCTTCTCGAAGACTCAATCGCTCATAAGCGTGGCTAGCCTCCGCATGTATGTACCTCTGAGGATCCACTGCTGCAGTCCACTGCGGTCGCAATGGGGAACAGCAATATGCATATCCCCTGCAACCATTCTCGTTTAATTAGCCCCAAACTACGGTTATCTTGATCTTGCAGATAGCCAAGGTAGCTATCTTAATGCGTACCAGTCGCGAGGATATAGCTATCTAATCGAACGCAAAACATTCAAGCTCTGTCCTACAGACAGAAAAGCCCATTAACGGCTAATGCTAGTTAGCGGACGTTTATACGAAATATGCAATTATGGCGCGCCTACCATTGAGTGCTTTACGGGACCCAATGGCCAAATATCACAATATTATACTTGTCGGAATGACCCAATCCAGACACGAAAAATTCTACACACCTCAGCTCCAAAGAAGCTCGTAATATTGTGTTGGTCAACGCACCCTGCACGCATGGTTCTGTGGAATTTTCAGCCTCGTCGCTCTTATGTCCGGAAATAGGTTTGTCGGCTTGGGTGGCTGATTGTGTAGCGAATGCCAGGAATATTCCCAACTCGCAATCGTATCACTGGAGCTGGATTTGGAATGCTACGCAATCGAACCTGATTGAACTATCGCGCGAAACACGAGCCTCCGGACGCGGGCCACCTAGAGCTCGAGCCAAAATTGAGCTAGCTTTCCCGACAGACATCATGGATGAGGTGACATGGTGGCTTCGAAGCTTCGCGGAACAGCGGCCGGTGAATACCACATGGGTTCCAGGGAAAATGATCCTCAATTGCAACCAAGCCACGAAGCCCGGCCCATGTCCATGTGCGCGATGCCGTTGCTCGTCGCCTCTAATGTCGAAATATTAGTACCAAACACTGCCATGGTGGAGACCTTCAGGTATCCGAAATGGGAGAATAGGTGGTGGAGGGGTTGTGCCAAGCGCCGCATGATGCCTCCACTTGCAGAACCTGACCAACCATATTGCAGCGCACTTCGGAATACACTAAGGCATTAACAACGCCATTCAGCTGGAGGTCAGCTCATCTTGTGAGGGAAATTCTTTTTCCCAAGCTGCCCCTAGGACAGATTGTGGGCATGACGCGAACAAAGGGAGGGGCTACGGCCATCTTAGCCGGAATTTTTGCAACATGTCAATGTTCGTGACACTCCATATTTCGCGACATTGCAGTTGCGGAGGCTGGGAGTCATGCAATAGCTGGCTGCATTATGCGGCCCAGCTATACGGTATGTATACATGTACATGCGGGTAGCTGTGCGCAAGAAATTGTAGCGGATGACAGGAATCGACATCTTGCAAGCTTGACCGTCGGCTCGAATACGCTGTCCTAACGAGTCTCAAGGTCATTGCACACCGTACAGAAGTATTCTGCACGTCCTAGTGTCGGAACAGATGCGACGCCTGTGCATGTATACTAAACAAGGAATTTCTACTACGGCCTCGCCGAACCTCCAACCTCACAGGGCGAGCGCGCACCCTATATTCGATCCGGCAACTTTTCGCGAACCCCAGCTTCCACACTGGCTCTTATTGGTAATCTTGCTGCCACAATCGATTGTTTAAGGCATCTTCCGTGGGGCTGAGGGACATCCTTAGCTAATAGTCTCTTCTCTAGTTTATACTACAGATCATGAACAACTGGTACTGCGGTATGCACCTCTATTTTCATGCTTCACTGCACTCGCATCCGTCCAATATGTGACATTACGTTCAAAGATTACTATCTATGCAGCTAGCTGATCCGCTCCCGAGGATAGTCTAAGCCTTTATTGGAACCACCTGCACGACAAACAAGTCGACACCAGCACTCCGGCTATTCATAGAGTTTGAGTCGACACTCCCGGCGCCACAATTATTACCCTAGTCCCAGATATCCGGGCCCACTGTGGTTCCGACAGTAATGCCATACTCGATACCTTGATGCATCCTCACAAGCTCTGTTGCACACGGATTCCGCAGACCCCGAAGCCATGTCTACATTTGGAGAAAACCCCGACACAGAATAACTAGGTCAAGTTCAATATTTTACAAAAGTTTATGAGATGGAAGCTTCGTGAAATCGGTTACACAATTACAATCAAGGACAACCTGAGTACCCACTCGCTCTTTCCCCTCAATGCGGTCCACCTGATCTTGATGCAGGTTCGCTTCCAGTTCGCCTTGCATTCTTTCTGATTCTCCCAGTTATCTATCCGGGATAGGCTGTTTACGATGCATGATATTGAGCTTCATTTAGGACACCCCTGGGTATCATCTGGCCATAGTTTAATGATACCCTGTCGTTTGATCTCGGATCGCATCCACTGTCCATGATAATTACTGCTCCCGTACCAACCTCGTGCAGGCTCGGCATGCTTCTGTCAGGGCTAGTCCGGATTCCAAGTTTATACTGTTTAGGACAAGCTAAGCCCAATGGCAGGGCACAAATATGCACTCGGAGATATACTTGAGAGACATGCATTGCTCCTTGTAAACATCTGGCCATTCGATTGACATCGTGGCAGAGAACCCGCTACCAGCGCGCAAAGATCACCCCACATAGCACCAAAACCGGCCCTAGCTCTAGCATATAGGATATTAAAAAGGCCTCCATGCATTGAGTATCTGGTGATACCTGGCCGACTGACCTAAATTTTGATAAACGGAATTATAGTCACTCAACATTGAATCCTTCGGGGCGCATCAATGAAACCGACATGGGGGTTACCGTCTCTAGTATCGCGGTTTCGATATGCAGATGATGTCGTTGTCCATAGCGTAATCCAATTGGGTCGGGTGGGTCTTGATTCTGCATCCATCGTTCGATTCTTGCTTTCTATTTGCAAGTTTGCTAGCGATGCACGACTCAAGGTCAATTAGTATAATAGATTTATTATATTAATTCTATTATAACCACCTAAGTCAAAATTGTGCGACCATATTCAAAATCAATGACGGGTTTAGCCTTGGGCTGTCGAGCATGCAGGAACGCAAATAGGGCAGAAGATGAAACCAGTCCTAGGCCAATTGATTGCGATTATACCCTTATCTTCTGAATCGCGTGTAATAGTCTGAGGCGCAAAGTGGCCAGGGAGAACATGCGACATACGGGACGATACGCCGATTCCAAGCCAATCCGGCTGGCGCTCTAGGTTTACATGGCTCCATAATTGTCAACCCGTCATGCAGGATATGCGGCCTAGTTCCAGGGTCTCAGACGTTCGAGAATCGGCATAAAGCTAACAGGAATCAGATAGTTATCAATAGACCCGGTGGGGTTGACGCAGCTGGCTGTACTTTTTCAAAGCATTTCCGTCTTTTCCGGTACTCCCAGCCATTTTACGAAGCTTACTATATTCGTAACAGAGACAAATAAACCATAAGGTACTCTTTAGGAGAGGTTCGTGGCCATGTGGGAAACCATTGGTGAACTTTGTTCCTTACAGTTTTCATATAGAACACAAAATAACTGTAAATAAGTGCGGCATGGAGACCCACACTACATATCAGTATCGTCCCAACCCTATGGCCGTTGGTCGGTAGTTACAGTGCAGCATCTGCATGCGGCTGTGATCGACTAACCCTAAGCCACATGTGGCATAGTAAGTGGCTGCCCTATGGCCCCTGGTAAGGCGCTGTTGGAAGTCAGCCTCACCCTTGTCAAAACCTCTTACATATTTTCCGACGAGCTATCAATTTACCAATTTAGCATCTAGTTTTTTCCCATGTTCGGAATGGAGACTTTGCACTGCACGGCTCACAATTTTGAGCTTTCGCGATCGCACCTTGGCTTTTTTTTCCTTTTTTCACAGCGATGGGCTAGAAGCGCCACCAGTTGGAGTATAGTCAGTGGGCTGGTTATTTGCAGCAATCATTGGTCAGTTTCGCTTAGCGGGATAGTTAGCGTGAGGGTTGGGACAACCTTCTCACTGATGGGGGGATCCACAACCCATAGAAGTTCCTGGTACCTGATGTCCTAGACCACTCCTCTGGGCTAGGACAGCTCCCCGCTCAGCTTGCAGCGGATCAATGTAGTTTGGAGAATCCGAGTACCTGTACGACGGGGATGGATTTGGTAACATGCCGAGAAAGGTGCAGGTCCACCTCGGGCAGGTTTTCTCGTCAGTTCGGGAAACCTAGCAGCCGCATCTAATCAAGGCATATCGCTGGATTAGTTCTCAATTCATGATGCTTGAGTGTAGGCTCAATCCTCAATGATATAGGGTTAAGTTAATTCCTATGTGCGCAGCCATTTATATATAAGGAACCATTTCGAAGACTTCAAAATGGGAATATCAGAAAGACACAAGCATAGCAACCAAAAACAAGAGGTTCCTACCATCTACAGATAAAATTTCTTGCCTTCTCAACTTTCAATACTCTTCTGCTCAAGTAGCTCGCCTTTTACAAATATATTAATATACAATGCCTCCAAAATCCAACACGTGCTCGCGCTGCCGTCTTGACCGCCAGGGCGTGAGTTTCCCTAACCCCCAATAGAACATCCTATACCCTGTCGGCGTACCGCACTGCACATAACTAACTCCATATTAAATATTGTAGTGCGTTCGTGATGCATCGGACCCTTACGATCCAGTTACTTGCAATCGTTGCAAGAGGTACAAATACACCTGTACATTGAGGGAACTCACCGAAGAGGAGAGAAGCCGAGAGAGTCGAATTTTAAGATTCTGGAAATGCTCCATGTGCCGAGACGCCCACCAAAAGGTAGTCTCTGCTTTTGTAACCTGGTTTATTGATGAGATCCATAAAGAAGCTGTACTAATACCCGTGCAGTGTGAGCCAAGCGAGAATGACCAGGAACGTTGTGGCCGATGCGTTACGAGGGGTTTGATGTGCGGGCCCCTGACAAACATAAAGCAGCGGCCGCGGGGGAGGGGTTCCGGCGGCGGCGGCGGTTCACCTGGCGAATCACAAGGTGGTAATTCACCCGGAGGCGATTCAAACTCCCCGGATTACGATGCTACGGCAGAAGACGACCCAGAAGATGATTTGCGTGGAGCCGGTTCTTATGCCGGTTCTTATGCCGGTCAACAATTCGTATCACAACACCGCCAGTATACCTTTGATCCACATCCATATGGTCCACCATACTCAACCAACTACGAAGTGGAGGCATACCCCCAAGACGCCTGCTACAGTCAATCCAGCAGCCATTTCCAGAACCAGCCCAGCTACTATAGCAGATACTAGGGCGTTATTTCAGGGTAACCCCTCGGTTTACTCTAGTGCGGATTTTACGAGTTTAACGGCCGTCGATCATAAAAGCCAATTTTAGATTTTAGCGTATGCGCATATCTAGATACCTTAGCCCTTTAGTTTTAGCGATCGTGCGCTGCGTTGCCGCACATTTCTCCCGGCATGCTAAATCGTCACGGAGAACGTTTTCTTTATCATCCTCCCTGTCATGGTTGTTTTTTTCGATTTTTTTTTTTGCTGCCGTTGTTCTCGCTTTACCTAAGAACCCTCTCTATACATTTTGCATTTGAGTTTCAAGGACTTCGGCTTCGGTTGAATACTAGGCAGTCTCAGGAAGGCTTTTCGATTCGATAGAACATCTACACAATTTTTTGTTTCTTACTTTAGTTTAGCTTTCTCCAAAATCAGAAATTATTGACTATTAAATTACCCAATCTTCTGACTGATGGAATCCGTTCTAAAGCCGTAAAGCTTATTAAAAATACCCACGTGAACTGTGCTCCTGCTGTACGGTACAGCCAACACAAAAAATACAACAGCTCCATGTGGATAGTTCCCCATGCGGCTATGCGGCATGTCCAGTGAATGATTCCAACCAACCTGGGGCATTACGACTTGCTATCGGCAAAAGGGCAGAGGAGTTTCGCAACAAGGGCTTGTAAAGTGTGGGGCTAGACCGATAACGTTATTGGGTTGCTCATGCTTCAGCTTGCAATCCTCAGTTCCAGCTGTGTTTGAACTGTTTTCTGGTGGGCGCCGAAAACGCGAGTCCTGAAATTGCCAGAGCTTCGCCAGCCCCCACGACACGACACAACAAAGCTGGGCAATTGTAAAAAGCCATTTTACAGAAGCAAATAGTGAGATTTTCCCTTAGCGTTTAGCTCCAGCCTTCATGGAGATTCACGGGCTTTGATGTTGAAGAGTTTTGGACCACCTTCCACCTTCAGCGGCTCAAGTCGCGACGAGTTTCATGACTAGTGACAATCCAAGATGCCCCACCCAAGAGCAACGAAACCTTCTCATTGGCCAAGTAGGGCGGCACTTTCGGGCCCTTATCAAATGTCGTTGTTGAAATTCAACACCTGATCATATGCATCTATAACCATTACAGAAAAGTCTCTCAAAAAATACTCGTTATCAAAAGATCTCATCATAAAAAGCCCTAGTAATAAGGCCTTATAAATGTAAGAAAAATTCAAATTATTTTTTTTTGAATGATAGTACTATAATTGAATATTAATGCAGAAGTTTCCCGACCGCGGGATTTCCACTGTAATGTGTAAAAGTTGTTCTGTTTTTTTGTTTTTACCATTTTTCTACTAGGGGGCCCGAAAAGTGCCGCCGTACCGAGACTAGAGCCTAGCCAGGGTCCAGATTATAAAATCGTTATCATAACGTTAGAAACCCCTTGAATTTAACTATCGATGGGATGAAAAGGAGGAAAATAACCATGGGCACTAAGAAACATTGTTCATCATTGCAACACCTCTAAATATTTTGCGATTCAATATTAAAGCAGCGCAGAAAGTTACGGGACCGTACCGAAAGTCCGGAGTCAACCAAAGATTGGATTACACTTGTTATCGACTGGCGTCTAGGAACGAGGCCAATTCGAATATATGAAAGCGGGCGCCGCATTTCGACGGTATCTTCAAAAAGAGAAAACAGAGAGGTATCGACACAAACACTTCAATCCATAAAAATGACCACCCGAACCACGAGTGGCCAGAAACCGACCACATCATACCCACTTACGACGCAATTTATTCCACCAAAATCATGCTCTACACAGTATTACTACGGGATTTTGGGCACATTTATACCAGATGCGGTTCAGGTTAACGGGCCACCGCCAGCTGGGGGCTCCGCCTTGAAGGAGTGCTGGCCTCAAGATTTTAGCATAGTAGGCGGAGGGAGGGGGACACGAACATTTTACAGCCCCGGCATATGCCCGTCCGGCTATAGCACTGGCTCGCAGATGTATGTCAGTCGCACAATGTATGCCTATTGTTGCATGACAGGGTTCAACCTTATCGCCGAAGAGGGGCCGGTAGGCTTCGCACGAAGTACAATAGCGCAAACAGACTTCATTGACAACGACAATCAGGCTCCGATGTGTTTCCAAGCCCTTCAAGAGGGGATTGTCGTAGAATTTCAGGCCCTAAACGGTGAGATATACACCACAGACCTGCGAAAGGGCCACTCGGTTGTCCATTTTCCTATACGGGCGAAGTATCAGGCATCGGATTTTGCTGTATTCCCGATCGAGGCTCAACCGACCGATTTACCGGACGAGTTCCGCGGCGATCTTGAGCCCTACATTCGTAGCGGTTTGGTCACGCTTGGTACACAAACGGGCCCAAAGCAAACTTCTGATGCGAGCACTGGCTCGAAGACAGGGACCGGAACTAGTGGAATACCTGAAGAGACCGGTGGCAACAAAGCTGTGGAAGACGCTGAGGAAGGGCGCACTGGCACAATTGCTATCGCTGTGGGTGTCACCGTTAGTGTGGTAATAGTTCTTGCACTGGCAGGATATTTCCTATTCGCCTGGCGGAGGAAGAGGAATAGACAAAACGGCGGTTTTAACACCGCATCCGGTCCCTATAAACAACACCAAAACAATGATGGCCATATTGGTGGAATCCAAGACCTTCCGGATAGCACTGGAGGGATCGCGCTTGCGGAAGCTGGCGCAGGTGGTTGGTCCAAAACACAGCAGTAGCTGGTCTGGTAACCTCTGAGGAACCTTAAAGCAATGCGACTCCGTTGTGGGCTATAGAGCTGTTTAGTGTTCTTGCGAAGGATAAAGGACCTAAGGGAGGGGGGAGAAAATCAAAATTATCGTTTATATACCTGTGCGCTACGACCTCAAGGCCATGCCCGTCGTATTCTCTATCTGATAGCTACTTGCACTATGAGGTTGGAAAGACTTAATCATTATATTTGGAGTCTTTTAATGGGTAACGGTGGGAATGTTATTTTCAGTATGAGTATGCATTTGGTCCCTTTTTAAATGTCAGCAGGGTGTTAAGCATATAACTAGTGGAGATTGGTTTAATTATAGAGCAACGCCGACAGTCTTTTGGCTTAACACATGGTACGTGTGCATGTTGAGTTTGTTGTTAGGTAGACATTCGCTTCCCGGACAGGTCTAGATACTCCAAGATCTTGCAAAAGGTTGTCTGAAGACTAATGTGAAGCAGTTTACATTTGATTTATGTATATGTATTTGAAGCAGAGAATAGTATCTTTTTTATTTACCTGAAGAGGTCTAAAGATATGCTTGGGCATCGGTTGCTATTTGTGTGGGGTGGGGGACAATAATTTAACGCAGTTAACTGTATATGTGTGGTCTACATACACGTAAGTATACGCATATGCATACATGATTGATGGCTGTATACTGCTACAATAAACTATCAGCTCACTGCGCAGGCAGAGAATAACCTTTAGTCAGTTGTTCCATTAACGCTAGAGATCCCATGCGTTCCCAGGTTCTTGGGGACAAGTGGACGAAGGACAGGGACCCAAAGAAGATCGTATAATCTGTATTTGCGAGAAGGGTTACGTTAGTTATTGGTAAACTTGTAATATTTTGAGATTGTAGTGTTTTTCTCACCCTGGGCCACCGTCACGGGCCCGGCTTCCAGGCTCGAAACTACCAAGGGCTTGGCCACCCTGGCAGCAAGGAGACCAGTAACCCCAGAGCGGTCCTGCAGCCCATGCAGTCCAACCAATCCAAACTTCCTTTTCTTCGAGATAATTAATGTAGTCCTTAAGAGCTTGTGCACACTATTTTAGGATTCATAGTTAGTTTTTAGTCAAGCCTAACAATCGGAGTGATAAGCGGGACATACCCCTGGGTTCACACCACCTCCAAACTCAGTGATCATAGCCTTTAATCCGTGTTTCTTGAGCCAATTAGTAACTCCATCAAGTCTAGTGACAGGCTGGGTACAGTTGGCTCCGCTTCCACTATAATTGTCATCGAGATACTCATGGATTTCGATGGCAGTATTGTTGAGGGGATCTTTCATCAAGTGGAGATAATCAGATGATGGTTCATTACCATTGCCCGTAGTGAAGGCATGCCCGCCAGACCAAGCATTAGCAGGGGCCAGTATCATCTGTTTGGCACCAGTAGAACGAATTCCATCGATGGCAGCTTGATTGTTCTTCAGTACTAAAGAAGTTGGCATACTATGAGGTTCATTCATGATGCCGAAGATGACACGAGTGTTATGACGGAAACGCTTCGCAAGTTCGGTGAAGAAAACCTTGAAGTCTTGGGTAGTAGCAGCATCAGGGTTACTGGCATCCCCGATAATACCACCTGAGTAAGGCTGGGCAAAGGGATCACCGTAGCGCATATAGTTGTGAGGATCGAGGAGAACATATCGCCTCTTTCGGACGGTAACGTATTGAACGGCATCGTAGAAAAGATCGAAGTACTAGAACAAGAATCGTGAGCAAGCAAAGCCTTATAATAGAGAACCTGCAAATTCAGGGATAGCAATTTATATAAACGTAGGCAATCGAAGTAACATATCATACCGTCTCGTTAAAGACCTTCCCGAGGCCAATAGCTGGAGGGCACATGCGTTCTAAGAGGAACGCAATACGAAATAGATTGATCTTGTCGTTTTTGATCATGACATCTATGGCGGATTTGTTAATGAAAGCATAGTCGGATCCAAATCTTCCAGGAAGGCCTTATACACCGTAACAAAATTATCTATTAGCAAGCAGTATGTATGCGATTATGTGTCTGAGCACAAACAATTATGATACTGGCCTACCTTTGCCGACACCATTGTCAGTCCACACGCCAAATTCGCCACCACTTTCGGCGACACCTGCATAGTAGACCTTAGAAAGGGCTGGAACAGCAAATGCTGCAATAGCAAAGATGGAAAGCTTCATTCTGTAGGCTAGAAATGAACAAAAATTGTTATAAGATCCTGATAATATTTCTTGACGATGTTGGGAACAAAAGTAGGTAGTTGTCTACGGGACGCAACTTATATTTATAGACGTCCTTCCTCTTGGTACACACAAATACGGCTCGTTATCCATACGGCCGCCTTACCTCACCAAAGACAGGCAAAATCCAGTCTTTTGAAATTTGCGGTTTGATTTCTTCCGACGGCTGTTAACTCCTATGCCGTCGACTCAATTGAGCTCAATTCCGTAACAGAGGACTGGAGAGTGATTCTACGAGTGCTTGGGGTACTGTATTTTGGTCCAAATTCATTGCCTCCATGTCTACTCAGGAATGGCCATATGGCGTGATCAAGCAGCGGATGTAACTTGCGCTGCGGCATCGCAGATGTTGTTTGGAGATCAAGTAATATTTAATTTAATATATGCCATCCTTGATATCTCGCTTCTGCCACCCGGCCGAGCGAGCACATGGTTTGGAATACGCCCTTGGCACTTTTCAGCCGAAGATGATTAGCGGAAAATATAAAATCCTAAGATTTGCGACACTGTTGTATCGCAGTATAATGCAGCAATGCCAGCCACCTTAGTGGCTCAGCGGCCCGATGAAGAGCTATAGCTTGTGCAATGGCTCAGAGAAATATAATCCAAATACCGGGTTTGGCAATGCCTAGTATATGTTTCCCGCGGTTAAAACTCGGATCCCAGTTTTAAATTTAAGCGAAGGGAAGACAAGTTGTGTAATTCCTCTTGTAGAGCTTGTTTTGACAGTGGCAGGATCGGAAATTCAGTAAAACATCCCCGCAGGCTATAAATGACGTTTCAGACCTGGAGGAGATGAAGCTCAATCTAAATTTCAGCCACCCCAATCGTAAGGGAGGCATTTAAAACGATATGCTACTGAGGGATCATCTTTTCATATTATAATTGTGCACAAGCTTGACGCAATGTGTAAACCTACAAGATTAATCTAGATTCCCTACAATGCTGGGGCCTGACAATACGAATCGCGATGCATCGATGCTGGGGCCTATAGGCCTAACAATCCTACGAATCTATCAAAAGTTCGATGCCATATATACCGCGGCTCAGCTATATATGCATAAACCGTGGCGTCTCCTGACTCGTGTAAACCGGGCCGCTTTTACGTATGTAGTTGAAGTAATTAAATAAAGCCCCTATATTAATCTATAAACTGACCGTCATAGTAGTGATGATGTTTGTCAACACATCACCCAATTACCCGATGTATGTATATGTACACGCAAGTGTTAAGCCAAAAGACTTTCCGCATTACTATATACCTGAACCGATCTCTACTATGTGTTTGACGGCAAGTGGGCTAGGAGTTTGACTTATCACGTAAACATGGTGTAATTCTAGCCATGGACTTGAGTTCCACGTTACTGTGGCCAGCAATAATTTGGTTGCCGTTTGCTGTTTTGGCGCGAATATCTACTTGGAGAATTGATTGCAGTAGATGCGCTATAGAATTATAACTTTGGTGATTTTGCGAACGGGTCCTCTTTGGACTCGGATGTCCGAAGAGGCCGGTTAGTAGACCAATGTTAATACTCATGTATGTATAAACCCACCCGCTTGCTAACACAAGACAACAAGGTTTGTAGATGTTTGGAAACCCATTCTATAGATCTAGACTTTAGCTACCCTCCAGAAGCTGTCTCAAGGAACCTTTGTTTTCGATTCAGCAAAAACTCTTAAGCTAGTATCCAACATAAATCCTGCCACCATAGTTTTAAGGTCTTCAGAGTCGACCAAGCTCTTTATAACTTTTCTTACTATGAAATTTCTAGTTCTTCGGACATGAGCTTGCTAAGACTTTTGTGTAGCTATTATAAATACACCTTCGCTCATACCCTTGCTTTTAAGCAAGATTTTGCATTCGAATCTTTAGCCTAAACGGCTGCCCTTCGAGCATTCCGTCGATTTTCCAATGTAACGACGATCAGTGCCGAATGATTACCCGATGGAGTGTGTCAGATGTTCATCATAATTTCAAGATGTCTAGAAATCCGTGATGCATGTTTAACTTGTCCGTTCAGGATCATGAAATCTTCATCAATTTTTATATACATATGTAGTCCTAAATTTAATAAATTCAAATTAGTCAAATCGCAAAGCCTCAAGATTCCAGAACGAGCAAACACTATTTCATTTACATTCACTTACCTAACTGTGTAGCTGATTAGGTCAGTATTAATGCTGAAAATCCAACTAAGGTGAATAATTATCGGGTGCGCTCGAATTCGTCAAACAAATCTGCATTAGTCGGGTTTTTAGGGCTAACTAGACAGAATTGCGTATACCAAGCCACGTTCGCAGTGCGCGATCGGTAGCTATTTAGCCAGCTCCCGAAAGCATAACGAACATTGTCGTTCCACGGGCGCACGAATCAAATAACATGTTTCTTGCATATACGCACCTTCGGATACGGCTTCGTTTAAATTCCGAAACTTGTGGGGCGGCATTGTTTACTAAACACCAAAGTGACTGCTTTGATAATAATTATTAATGATTAATAGCGTTAAATCTAGCGAAGTTACTTAACATATCTTGGTATAGAGCGAATATGGAGATATATAATAATGTCATGATTGTATACTGAGAGAACTTTTCGGAAGAAAGCTCAAAACGAGTCAAGTTTTTGTATATAAAAGGATAACTTAGGATCATACCTCAATATGCTTTTTAATCAAGCTTAGTTACAACTCAAGAGAACAATATCGGACAAATAGCATCCTTAAGCTTATCGTCATCTATTTAAGTAGCGCCATATTTACGTTTTAAATTTAAAATGCAATTATCGATTATCTTTGAGTGTATTCTTGCTCTTGGAGCGACCGCTCATGGAGCTTCATTGACTACCGTTACTGGATGGGGATCCAACCCTGCTGGAATACAAATGAGCATCTATGTTCCAGACGCACTACCAGTAAACCCTGCGATTATCCTTGCTGTAAGCCACGAGTCTTTTTATTTTGCATACAGAAAACGAGTAAGATTTTTTAATAACAACGATATTTCCAAAAGCTTCATCAATGTGGCGGAAGTGGTCAACAATTCTATGGATTGACTAGCCTCCCATATTGGGCAAACCAATATGGCTACATCCTCATCTTTCCATCTAGCAATGGCTACTGCTGGGATAACCATAGCCCCCAAAGTCTCACCCGCAATGGTGGTGGTGATACCGAGAGTCTTGCGCAACAGATCCAATATGCTATCACTACTTACAACGGAGATCCAAACCGCGTTTATGCCTTCGGGTGGTCGTCTGGTGGAAGTATGGTGAATAATCTCGCTGCGACATATCCGGACCTCTTTGAGGCAGGTGCTGCATACGGAGGAACCCCAGCTGGTTGTTTCGCTGGATCTGGGGCATCTACTCAGTTCCAACCTATGACTAATACCACCTGCGCAAGCGGAGGGATTATCAAGACACCTCAGCAGTGGGGCGACTATGCAAGAAACGCCTACCCTGGCGGGTATACCGGTCGTCGCCCACGGCTTCAGATCACCAATGGCGGTGCTGATACTATTATCAACCCTCAAAATCACGAGGAACAATTGAAGCAATGGAGTAATGTTCTCGGGGTGAGCTTGACGGCCACAAATTCTAACACCCCTGGGCAGGGATACACACAAAGCATTTATGGTACTGGGAATAAGCTCGTGGGGTATCTTATTGCTGGTGTCGATCATTTGACTCCATTCTGGGAAAGCCGTCTCCTTGCATTCTTCGGAATTCCATAGCTAATTAGAGAACCTTCCCTGTATCTATCATCATTGGTTCCGTATCACATACAATTAGCCTCAGCACATGTAAATACTCTATTATGAACGCGATTAGGAGTCAGCTAAGAACAATCATGGCCATGATCGATGATGTAAAATGATGCTTCAAAGCCGTGGTCGTTGTATGCCGAGGCTCTAATTGAATGGTGTTCGCGCATAGCAGTTATATCTTTGTCCTAGAGGGAAGTGTCGATCTTTAAGCATTACAAAGTAGAAACTAATACTCGAAGGGCGTGTATATTTTGGCGCCGTTCAGTCTAAAGCTTATCAAGATTTTAGGTTGTGGTCAGTTCTGAGACTAGTTGTGGTCTGTGGATCTAGAAATACACTAGGTTGATTTCCACCTGTTTTGGGTTGAACATATGAATAAAGTCTTGTAGCACTTCACATTATCTTTCCCCCCTTCATCTTCCTCATCACCCCCACTAGCTCACATCACTACCAATATCGATATCTCCTTCCATTTCATCCAATCATATTTATCTATTATTACAATATTGCGAACTAGACCGATCTACATCCTCGTATGTATGCCCACACTACTATCAGCTAACTGTATCTCAATTTCAATTGAACACGCGGCTAATATACAGAATAGACACTACTCTAGCCATATACTTCCATCAAGGCACTCAAGCACCACCCTACAATAAATTAAAGATGTGTAAGACACACAAGGGAATCTTCTGCTGCAAGCATCAGGTTGTCGACAATACCAAACAATGTCAAAAGCCTCATCAATGCAAGAACGCCCTCAAGGTGCAATATAATATTGCCGAAAAATGCAGTCGCTGCAAGTACGGTGAAAATGATGTCGAGCGTGATAAAGCGGCCATGAAGAAACGTAGAGTGGTCTTCATGAGCCATCAGCACTTCGAAACCGAAGACGGGCCTAGAGAATGCGAAATCGAAGTCGTCCCCTGTACTGGGGGAATGTCGACCAATCTAGGGCTGACTAAGAAAAAGGAGAAACGGGCCCAGGAAGCTGAGCGCGCGCCCAACAAGGCCAGCTCTTCGACCGGGCCAACTGGAAGACCCTCTAGAGGGGGGTCATCCAGCAGGGGGTCGTCAGCTAATGAGGCCCAGGATAATGGAAACTGCGCATTAACGTGAGCGATATAGATATTATGCGCCCCGTATCTACATTTTGGTGGACAAATCAATTGGGTTTCTTTGCTGCTATTTTGTTTAAATTAACTTTACGTATCTGGTTTTCCTAAAATAAAATCATCACTGATTCAAGTTCAAAGCGAATTCATCCGTAAATTCCGTTAAACTGTAAAGTTTAACATAGATTGTAAGAATTGAAAGTATATATACAAAAAGGGGTTGTATATGTGATCTAATATAGTACAGTACAAGAACCCTCTATTCTATCCGTCCTTTATAATATACAAGGTTTTTTCAGACTATAGGATAGAAACATCTATTAAATTCTCTATGAGAACTTAGGATAGGTGGAGCCGATATCACCCCACTTGATCTTGCTGAATCTAACGTTGCTGTCGGGTTGGTTGGCCCTGATGACAGCTGGAGCACCTTCCTCAGGGTTGCAAGGACCGGAGTTACCACCGTCCAACCACTGCATGTGGCCACCCTCATCCCACCAGATGGACATAGCGAGAACCATACCACGGGTAAGAGCATCACCCATCTCCTCGGTAGCACCCAAGGCGAGGTATCTCTCAGCACCGCCGGTAGTAGCACAGTAAGCATCATCCATGTGGTTAACAGGTGGCAAGTGTTCCTTAGTAGCGTTTGGTGGGTCGATCCTCTTGTTGTCTTGGATGTAGAATCGGTGGTAGGAGATGAGCTTGTTGCGCTTGTTGGACTTGAATTGGGTGACGACAGTGAATGGCTTGAGGGTGTTAAGAGTGTAAGCTGGGCCGGGACCGTAGAAGTTTGGAGCGCCGTTGAGGTAGGTGTTTTGACCGCAGCCCCATTCGTCGCAGACACCATGCCATCCGCACTCCTCGCCAGTGCACTGGTATTGGCGGGTCTTGTTGCATGGATGTGGAGCGTATTGCTGGGCCATTCTGTTGGCTTCCCAGATGTCCATTTCTGGGCAGCAAGCACCCTTTCCTTTGATGTTTCCCTAAAAGATCCCGTTAGCATCTCGTTTTCATCTAGGCTGCAAAATCTTTAGGGCTACTTACAACACCATCAATGAATGGGAAGGTGTAGCACTGAGCATCGCAGTAACCAGCACCAAGCTCGGCACCGGCCTTGTTCAAGTGGTGGTTTCCACCATACTTGTGCATCTCAGAGAGATACAGAGCGCCGTTCATACCGCAAGGAAGCTTCGAGACGTCGACATCGAAGGAGAATTCCTGGCCAGTCAACTGAAGCATCTCGTACTTGTGCTTGTCGGAGTGGAGAAGGTAGACTCTGGGGCTGAGAACAGACCCATCGCTATCCTTCAACATGTCCAAGTACAGGTTATCACCGCTAGTGGTGACACCGTACTGAGCGTAGTCCTTGATACCATCAATCACGCAGTTCTTGGCGCACTCCCTCTCGTTAGGGCAGACGGTGGCGTTTGGTGCGTTACCCCACTCACCACATCCAAGGCTTGGGTTAGCCTTCTGGTAGATTGGATGAGAGGAGGAGTCGAGGACAACGTAGTTGGTCTGCTTCTTACAGCCTCCCTTCGTGGTGCACTTGTAGGTGTGGAGCTTTGGGTGCTTCTCCTTGGTCTTTCCGGCAAGTCCTTGAGCGGACGCAAGGCCGAGGAGAAGGGAGCAGATCAAAGTTTGGATTACTGGTGCCATTGTAACGACTGGTCTATGACGTGTATAGAACAATTCTGGAAGGAACTGATGATCTCGAAAGAAAAAAAACCTTCCTGCGTCAAGCCGTTCGCGTGGACTTATATATGCATTTGACGCTGAGGGTACACCCCAACTTTTTCTCGTTCCGAGCTGGAAAGGATGCCAATCCCAATGCCAATGCCATGTTCAATCTATACGAAGTTTCCTATATAGCCGCCATCGGTATCGGAGGTACTCCTACCGATCGCTAAAAGATCTAGCCTGCACAGTATACCCGAATGTGGTATAGTAACAATATCTTATTATCGTAAGGATCTTCTATTTACAGCTTGGGTCCTGGTGGAATCTCCATAAAAGTTTGTCCGAGAACCACGCGTCACCATGTTCATTTTACTCGTTACTATGCCCATCCATGCGCGAGCCCTAGTAACAGCCCACACCAGCATTCTCAGAGAAAATCCGGGGTTTGGTAACGATGACCATGATCTTGGATTGGCGCTGTCGGGACAAAGGGCCGCAACTCCAGACTGGGATTAGTACCAGGGAAATCAAGCTACTGCACCAGCCCGGAGTGCTTATTAGCAGGGTTGTGCATAAAATGTGCAAGGATATTTATCCGCTTCGGTGGTCAGATTTGGTGCAAACACGCCGCGGAAGGCTTCTAGAAGAACCTTAATCAATAATAAAACCGAGAAACACCCACGAATCAATGATGGGGAGGTTGGAACATGCCTCAATTTATCCTATCATCCAGATACCTTTAAGCGTCTTGGAGGTCTTGTGTATATTCAAGCACTTACCTCGGTGGAACCATTCTTCTTAACAGGTCTTAGCTACACAGCGCTAGCGGCGAATTCCCAACGATACTGTAACATTCGCATTTCCCTGCCCTTCCAAGGAAATCCAACAAGCGGGCAACACGGAAAGCACATGCACACGTATAAAACGCAAAAGAGCCGGGGTATGGAAACAGAAACGTAATCTACGTAGATAGCTCGGAGAAATGCGAGCTAAATTCGAGAAGACTTGAGTCAGGTGGCTTGCATGCTCATGGACTGCCTGAATCCATAGCGCCCGGGAGTATGCCGCTAAATATTAATATACAAAGAAGGTGTGGAAGGAAGTTGTACGATTGTGGGGTAAGGCTTCAAATATCCCTTCGTTTGGGAAGAGCCAGAATGTTAATTGAATCCGCTTCGCCGTGGTAGTACACGGCAGCTTGCATTGAAGCCAAATGCACGGACCAAGTAGGCTATAGCCCGTTGTGTTATTAGTATCAGCTCGCTGTGGAAATCAGCCCTTACTGTTGCATTTTTTGCGTTGTTTGTCTGCCCCAACAGTACAACTGAACTATCAGGGCGGCGTGTGCATAACGTGAAGCTAAAGAACGTAATAAAGCCTCAAAGATCGGATCCCTTGCTATTCCTACCTTATTTAAAAGAAGAAATCATTACTCCGGATTGCCGTATCTTGATTTCCAAGCTCATCGACATCATCTATTTGGTTCTCGCGGTATCGTCTTCCGGAATCGTTGGCCGTGTCCCAGCTTCCCAAGCCCTGCCAATTAGATACCTGACAGAATAATATCCGAGATCCTTGAGCTCAAGAACCAACGCAGAGAAGACAAGGCTACGATTGGAGATGCTTCAGGGCTAGTTCGGAACGTAAAGCGAGTCAATCCCATTGGACCTGACTGTGACATATCAACAGGCCTCAATGAGACCAGCCTCAATCACTAGATGCTCGATTTACAATTGCGTTGCTCACGTTGTAATTCGCTGTGTTGCACAGCTTCAGAATCCAAAACGGTCATTGCCAGTTTGGGCGGATAGATGTTATCTTTGTCCGACCACTAGATCAATAATTATCGCGGATTTCCAAACCCGGTACGTAGTACCTACATTCTGTAGCTTTGTATTACCACCCAATATCGGATGTCACTGGCTCCGTCGTCTAGACAGAAGTTCCTAGTTTGAGTTGTCGATGCCGATTCCAGAACTTGGCCTGGGCCAGACTCTAATGACAACTTCTTCAGACCAATGCAAACCTAACCCACAGAAAATCGCATAAAGTACAGCCTCCACCCAAGCTCGTCGCTGCGAAGGCAGGGGTCACAATTTTAGCATTCTCTGTCTCGTTTCAGCCTACCATCATACCTAACACCGTCTAACACCGGAACCTATCCCCAACCCATACCAAATCCAGTAAGTCAAACTACCCGAAACCGCTTAGCTTATCTTCTTTCTAACCGTTTCAGGAGCCTTGATACAACAACGGAGAAGACCCAAGCTCTTGAACACCGCAAAGACGGATATCTGTAGTATGCTTAACCTCAGTTTAGTAAGAACAGCCTATGGGGGGAAAATCGAGAGGATTCATAAAAACCGTACCTGCAGGCAATGCCTCACACTTTTCCTACCTTTAACGCCAATAAAGCCTCCGGCCCCTTCGATGTCAAGTAAGAAACGCCACAAATAGTTTTTTTCATTCCAGAAAAATGTATGCTTTTTATATGTGTAGACCTGTATAGATATAAATACTAGCCTCTCCCTGGTGGAGATCAACATGATGTCAAAGTCTTCAGGACTTACCCTCACCACATTCATTCCCTTCTAATTTCAATTCGATTTTTGGTAAAGTTACTCTCAGGTAGAGTATTTCGAAGGCTACACCCATCTCACGCCGGCCGTGCCTTTTCTTAATATCAGCGTTATTCCACCTATCTGATTTAATATCGCCGTGCGATTATACTCTTTAATCTCATCTACTTGAATCAATATAAAAAAATCTCACAAGATGAAGTCCTTAACCCTCCTAACCACCACACTCCTCCTCACAACCACCCTCTCCGCCCCTACGAACCACGAATCCGAACTCCCCATTTCTTCTGATAACACCCCCTCTCAATCTGAAGACGAATACATCATCCTCCTGACCCCCGAAAACAAGGCCTCATGGCCCACAATCTTCTCCTCAATCGGCTACAACCGCACAACTCGCCATCTAACCGCCCACAACAACTTTAACGTGCACACCCTTGGTGCAACATTCTCTACCACCCATGGCGTGAATATTCAGACTTTTGGAAGCAATCTTCGAGGATTCACTATGAAGATGCCAAGGACTCATAGTGTGAATGTTGCGGGAATGGAGGGTATTGCACTTGTGGAGAAAAACCACAGGCGAACTAAACAAGTCCCTAGGCGATCCAGTACACACTCCGCACGGGAAAAGGTTCACTTGCCACCAAACTACTCACCGCCATCCCAAAACATCTACAAACGCCATTTAAACCTCCTCCTATCCCGCCAGTTGCAAACCGCCCCATCCACGAACTCCACAAACTCCACGACTGAACTACCCCCTCCAAACACAAATAAACCCACGACAGGCGGCTTCACGACCGAACTAATCCAACAATCCACCGCCCCCTGGAACCTCCAACGCATCTCCTCCCAGTCCCCCATCCCCCCAGATGGCCGCAATATCACAGCTCTAACCTACAAACACCGTTTCGACCGCCTCTCCGGCACAGACGTGGACATCTACATAGTCGACTCCGGTATAAATGTAAACCACACGGACTTCAACGGTCGTGCCAACATTCTATTCTCAGCATTCAATGATAATGGAGATGACAAAGACGGTCATGGTACACATGTTGCCGGAACGGCCGCAAGTCTTCACTATGGAGTTGCTAAGAATTCGAATATTTGGGGTGTTAAGGTTTTAGATGACAATGGTGGTGGGAGTGATGCTGGTATCACCGCTGGTATCGATGCCGTGCTGACCGCTCATAACGCGAGAAAGAACCAAACAAATTTCGCGGGGTCGGTTATAAACATGTCATTAGGATCCCCGGAGACCAGCCAAACCATCTTCACAGCCCTCCAACGTGCTGCAGCAGCAGGTATCCATATCGCAGTTGCGCCAGGTAACGATAACAAAGACTCCTGCAAAGACTTCCCCGCAGGTTTCGTAGAAAAGATCCCATCAATAATCAGCGTTGGAGCAACCGATATCGATGATATAAGGGCAGATTTCTCAGACTTTGGGAAGTGTGTGGATATCCATGCTCCAGGAGTTATGATTGTTAGTACTACGAATGACGGGAAGATTGGAGATAAGGATGGTACTTCGATGGCCACGCCTGCGGTTGCTGGGGTGTTGGCTGACCAGTTGGCGCAACACCCGGAGTTCAAGATGGACCCCGCAGGAATGAAGAAGTTTTTGATTGAAAAGGCGCAGAAGAGTGTCATAAAGTTGAAGGTCGGAGATACTGCGACCAATGGTGGGACGAAGAGGGTGTTACTTAATACTGGGGTCGAGGGGACACCTCAGTAGATGCTCTCTTCGCGACTAGTTGTTTTAGAGTTTTGTATTATATAAGAGACGGTTGTTTTAGAGTTTTGTATTATATAAGAGACGATTGTAATAGTAGCGACTGCTTCTGAATCATGCATTCAATTTCAAGATACCATTGGCTTATATCATCTATATTTAACAATTAACATTTACCATCAACGTCCATCTCAATGACCACGAAATCAAGAGTGAAAGAATCGTTGGATTTTGCGACAAAATTGCGTTGTCTTCGACTCGTCAGTCTCGGTACTCGACTTGTATTCTCTAATTCCTTCTATCTAGGCTTCTCGAGGTCCTATAACGTCTTTAAATGCCCTTCTATTGGCCTTCAATAACTCGTATATATATAAAACCTAACGTCGCGTATATATAGAGGCAGTCTAGCCCCCCGCCACCCTAGCAAGCCCCTCATAAACCCACCTCCGAACTTCCCAAAACCTGCCTCTCCCGCCCTTCCCCCTCCCAGACAATAACCCCCCACTCCCACCCACATCCTCAATAGTAACCCTCCCGACCCCTTCCTTAACCACACTAACCACTCCGTCACACAACAGCCTGCCCTCACCCGTAAGTTCCGCCGTGTGCCCGGCCTCTAACAACACCTTCCTCAACTCTGGAAGCTTGATATCTCCCACATGTATCGGTTTCGCAGATTTAACCACTGTAGAGGAGGTAGGCGGAAGGATGTCTAGTACCAACTGCCTCTGCTGCTGCTGTAATAGTTTCCGTTTGCTATCTTCCTCCTCATCCATATCCACATCTTCATCCTTCACCTCTCCCTTAACCTCCACGGAATCATCAACCATAACCCTTCCAACAACATGCACAACCCCAAGCCCGCCTACAGCTTGCCATTTCAACATCTTAACCAACGAATCACTCAATTTCAAACTCCACACCTCCGTCATACCACCCACGTTAACCATCTCCCCAACCCGTGGAGTAAACACTTCTTTCTCCCTCTCCTCCCCATCATCAGCATCGTCAATTCCTAGCTTCCTCCTCTCCTTCTCCATCATAACCTCAACCTCTTTACCCAATACCTCAGTTTCCTCAATAGTTCCGGCTACTAACACCACCTTCTTTGGTTTTAGTTGTGGTAATAGCATCCTCAAGCTTCTTCCGTCGCTAACACCCTCGTAATCGACGAATACAAGCCCGTTCTTGAGCATTACAGTGGTAGTGTTGATTACCAACTTGCATACTCCAGAACTATTTGTTGCGTCTTCAGGCTCATATTCGTCACTATCATCGCTGTCGCTGGCATTGTTATTATTGCTATTCCCGCCGGCGCCGTTATTGCCGAAATTATCGTCGGAGTCGATGCTGACGCTCCTCTCTCTGCCCCTCCGTCCCTGTTTCAACTTCTTCGAGGCATGCGTCGCCATTCCACCGCGTTTACTAGCCCCGGCAGTAGTAGAAACTTTATCCCACTTCCTCTTCCTCCCAATATTCCCTTCCTCATCACCACCAGGAATAACAACCCCGCCACCTCTCCCTCCTAAAAATTCGATTTTCTCGCCCTTAACCCCCGATGAAGAGGCGACGGCACCACCGGCATCTTCTTCAGCTTTTACGAAATCCTCAACTCGGACGACTTCCCCGTAATCATCGTATTTACGACGTTGGACTGAGAAAGGGAACATTCGATTCCTTCCCTTTGCATGTCTAACGTCCCAGTCGTGTACCCCCCTTCCTTTCATTAAAACGTTGACACCCTCATCAACCACTCCTCCTCCTGCAACCTTTCGAGCCTGTAGCCCTGTGGACAAAGATTTGCCTTGTAGCGTCGAGTCCTCATCCTCGTCTTCCTCATCACTCGAAGAGCTAACATCCGCGATATCATCGTCATCTTCAGCCGCTGCACCAGCTTCAACAGGTTTATCGAGTAATAACGCCGCATCAACATCCTTGGTATCCGAATTCAACTGCTGTTGTTTCAAAAACTCGTTGTGCGCGGCAAGTTCCGTTGTATTTAACGGAATTTTAAGACCAACGTTCATATCCAGTAGGACGTTATCGAGTTTTACAACTTGACCCATTATAGTCGCGTCGCTTACTTCCTCTTTTTTGGGTGATGAGGAGGAACAGATCTCTCTCCATTTTTTATAAAGATATCCGCCGGCTGTGCCGTCACCGCCCTTTTCGGTTAAAACGATAAGATTTCGTTCATCGTCTGCAATAGTCTTAACCACTTCTGTTGAAAAACCCCATTCTAGACTCTTATCGCTCGTAATAACCACCTTCCCACCTTTCCTTTGTAATACCTTCATTAGGTGACGTTTATGCTCCACCAGCTTAAGATGTCGGAAATCAAAGGGTCCGTAGAGTTTATCTTCCTCTTTATCATTTCCTGAGGATTTGGTTTTTCGACGGTTGGAAGGGTTGTTACTGTGCGTTACCGATTCGAATTCTTTCACCATGCTTTCATCCATCCATTCTAGTAACGCCCTGACATAGCGAAATGTTCTACCGGCGGTGCGAACTGCAAGACATATAGATGCTCCCGAGGAAGTCCAGTTCGCGGATTTAGACCGAAAATCGTGTTCTAGCAAGTAAGCTAGTTCTAAAATCCTAGCTGAGGAATCGGTTGGGATCAGGACTGTGCCGCCTGCGAAAGCTGCCTTTCTAACGGCGGACAATAACAGCTCATCTCTCTTCTTCCTGGGCGTGGAGATTTGGTTTGGTAGACAGTTATGCGGCGAGCAGATTAATGCGGTCGGATTCAGGAATTCCTCAGATACACCTGTCGGACCTGGCAGAAATGAAGCAGAGGAAAGATGGGCATCTCGTAGATGGTTCCACGATATAGCGTATAATATATTTTCCGAGGAGTTAGAATGTTGGATCCTCCAGATTGTGCCTCCGAGGGTGTGACCTGCTCTGTAGGCTGTGATTGTGAGGCCTGACAGCGCCGGCGGTGAAGGGAAAGTGTATGGCTGGGAGTATTTGAGAGAATTGAAGGCGTCGAAATAACGGTCTATATCATCCGATGAAGGAGGGGTGCGGAGGACTAATGGAGATAGGTCGGAGGTTGGAGGGTAGGTGGAGGTTATTAGTGGGGTGGAGAGGTATGCGTCTTGTAGCAAGGAACGGCCGAGATTGGCGACTGGGTAGGTGCAGTAGACGGGGATTCGGGAGAAGGAAGGGATGTGGGTGCAGCAGTGGGCATAGGCGCCGATGTGGGAGAGGGTCGGGTGGGTTAGGAGGATGAGGGAGATCGTTGGCGCGTGTCTATAGCACATATTCATACTTAGTTAGCAACCCATTCTTGAAGCTATATAATCTATCGGGTCTCTGCGAACTCAATCAAGTTGATAACAATCGCATAGGAGAGCAGAGGAGAAGAGGAGGAGTACTTTTCGATCTCGAGAAGGTCATCAACATTGAAGGGTTCTGACCAGCCGCAGTCGACGAGGATTTTGATACCATTGTCGAGAAGGAGGAGGGAGGCCGAGGCGCGTGAGGCGGACTGAGCACCCAGCAGAGGGATGAACTGAAACATGTCTATATAGGAGTAGATGTTCTCGTCTACAGTATCATCGTATTGTTTTTATTATCTGTGTCCCGTTGAAAGGCTATCGCCGAAGCTGGAGAGTGAGGCCGATGATGGATACACCAGATGTGGGGGTGGGATATTGGGCGATGGTGTGGGCAATGTTATAGGTTCCCAAGTTGTCGAAGTGGAAGCGAAGAACATCGCGAAACTGGCCAGCACGTGTTGTCACCAGCCATTCGATCAGTCACGTGACTATTTTGGGTGCCAAAATTAAAGTGTAATTTAAGGTCTTTCCGCCAATGAGTGAATGAATGGTATATGGGTGGGGGTCATGTGCATTATATACACTCCCAAGTCGCCCCAGAAGCTCTGGACGCTACCTGCCAGGTACTAAATATATCATGCAAATGTAACCTGGCTTCGACATCTCTCCTTGTCAACGTCACCTAGTTTAAACCTCGAGCGTTCCATGGTAAATAAGCTATATAAGCTTAAGTTTTTAAGCTAGCATAACCTTGCGCCTATAGCCGTGAAAGCAAATCCCACTTCCATTCACTTGAACTAGTAAATATACATCGCAGGTTAGAAATAACATCTAGAGTGGCATCCAACTGCTGGATATAGTCTATTGGATATTGCAACATCGATTGCAGTGGAACCAGATCAGAGTAGCCTTGCATGTGCCTGAGGCTACCGGCCTAGGTACCTACCTAGGTACTTACCGGAACTTCCCAACTATTCAATTGATCAAGTCTATTCTCTTGCTGTCTGTACCCGAGGCTATCTTTTGACCGAAGTCAACTTCTCTGTCTCCTCGAGCAACAATATTAATAACATTCACTTGGCCAATAGCTATAGGTAGTTTGTTTTATATCATACGTACGTTGGCATTGATAATACGATACCCCCATTGCACCGGGTAAGCCTACGTCGGACAAATTGTGCATAACGTATCGATGCAATCCATGGCTCGTAACTTATATACATGTATACAATTACTTAAAAATACAAATAAGATACAACTAGCCTCGAAACCCGCCCCGCTATATACACATCCCGCGTCATCTAATGCCTGATAATGACATTCGCACTATCAATGCGTCTAGACACCCACCTAAGTGGGTATAGCGTAGACGGACTTATACACCATTCATCCCAACAATGATCTCCGCTGCCGTCTTCCCTCCCGCTCCCAGGTCCCACCAATCAACACTAACCAACTGCACCTTCGTTCCTTTCGTCCCTTCCAATCCCCTCACCACCTCTTCAACCTTCGCATTCGCATCTTTTGCCTTAACCGCCAACATATCCTGCTCTCCAGCTCCACTCAACCCATTCAACACGTTATTCAAGATCTCAGCTGGCGTCAACGCCGCCGCTGTGCTAAGCTCATACAAACCTCCCTTAGGCATAACCCCAGATGAGGGAACACTCATCCATCCGACTGTGTTAACCGATAGCTCCGGTAGTACGATATCAGGGTTTATGAAAAGTACTTTATTGGATCCCTGTGTGATCTGTGCCAGTGTAGTATCCTTCAGGGTCTGGAAGTTGAAGTTCTTGGTACCACGCGCGTTGATAGGCATGTAAACCCACTGCTCCAACTGTCTGATAGTCCCCATGAATTTAAACTGCACTTCATTGGAAGTCACCACTGTTCCATCTTCTAATGTGAAATCATCGTTGAAATTCGTATGCGATATATCGAGAATTATTAGCTCCGCAGCGGCAGGGTTTGCTTCTAAGAACGTTTGAACTTGAGTGAGGAGATCGATCAGCCCTGGTTTAGCGCGGAGCCCGTGCTGGGAGTAGAATGAGTCGCTTTGGGGGTCATAGTATATCCTCAAATCGAAATGTCGAACTCCGCCATTTAGCTGTGCAAGGATATCTGAACCCTGGGCCTTGGCGATGTGTCCGATAGAGCCCATAGTATACTGTCCCAAAACGGGTCCGAGATGAATGGGCGTCATTGAAAGCGGGTTGAAAGAGCCGTCCGAGGGCGCTGGGAGATAGTATTCAAAATTCCATAAGAAGGCGATGTCAGAGTACTTCATGAGCGAGAGAACTTGGTAGAAGGCGTAGGCGTGGGAGTCATGCGTGCCGGGAATGTATAGGGATGAAAGAACGAGGGATTGTATCTTTGGATCAGACATCCAAGTCGATATCTTCTCGATCGCGCGAGGCGCCACGCTCCTCCTGGTCGGGGAAAGATAAGAAGATACTAATCGCCTGAAGAGTCCCTTAACACCAGAAACCGAGCCATCGAACCACCTTCTCCTCGCCACCGTAGTCTGTTTTAACCCAAGATTCTTAATCGCCGCATTAATCAACCCCAAGATATTCCCATTCTCAGACGTATTAATTATCGAAGCCAGCTTATACGGCAACCTCAACGCCGGCGCCAAAACCGGATACAAAAACCCCACGATATCAACTAGAATATCCCCATCGATATCAATCGCCTCAATCGACGTCTGGAACCTCGTAACGCTCAGTTTTATATTTGCCACATTCGCAAGATTGGCACTCGATAACCCGCTGAAATCCATCTGCGCGGTTACCAGCACTGAAAACTTCTTCAGCTTCGCAACCGCATCTTGATTCAGCTTCTTATATCTTGCTTTGAGCTTGATCTCAGCCGTGACATCGACAATAGCATTAACTGTCCAAAGATTTGCGCCAGTACCGGGGGTAACAGACGCATAATTGCAATGAACATTCGGGTTCAAAACCTCCTTGATGGTAATATCGATATCTCCATTAACAGCAACCTTCTGCGGATTCTTCTTGATATTCGCGAAAACCGCACCCAGATTCGCATCCAAAACACTATTGATCAATGGTCCCATAACACCCGGTCCAGTAAAGAAGTAGAAATCAAAGTCTCGACCCTTTGCAAGAATTTTGGCCGGAGCGAGCATAACCCCAGTTCGAAAATCTTGGCCAGTAACACCGGAATATGCTGTCTTCCAGGGCGTCATACCGATATCGACATGAACACCACTATTTGCTGGCGATTGGAAGTTGAGTTTAAACGAAGACTGTAAGGGAATCCATCCGCTGGCTTCAATGCTATACCCAGAACTCGCAGAGTACCGAGACATAGGGACAGAGCCAGGCGGATCCTTAGCCATGCGGGAGCTGTCGGTTGTGGTGAATGTTACAGGAACAGGCCAGTCGTTGAAAACATACATGTCAGCGGAGGTACCGATCCCGCGTTCGCTGACATTTGACCGCTTTTCATGGAAGCTTAACTCGTGGGTTTGTGACGACGGTGGGCGAGGGACGGCAACAAGGGCGCTGGCTGCGCCCAGCAATGTAAGATGTGCGAAAGCCCTCATCTTTTAGATGGGGTATATAAAGATCCTAAAGGGTAGTAAGAGGGCAGTGGCGGCGGATTATACCCACATATGTTTATATATAAAAAAAGAAGATTCGGGACCAAGATGATAATGTACCCAACTGGCGCTAGCCTGGTTCCAGCAGACAAAATCCAATCGATTAAATCAACAAAGCTTCACGCATGAATCCAAACTCACGACCGGCAACAATGCGCATCTTATATACACCCTCTCAACCCTCCAATCCCACCCCGCTTCTCACCCACACAGCCGTTAACAATATCACTCACACCTACCAAAACTAGCCCATCCCACCGATGCACCACACTCTTATCATTCACCATTTCCAATCCCAAGCTTTTTTTGGGCTTACTCTATCCACCATACCGGACTTGGCGATTTCTGGGGCTTCTTGAGACGTCACGGTGATAACCGAGGATTGCAGTTGTATGGGGAGTGTACCGTTAAAGTAACGGTGAGATGGCGCATTGACTGGATTGGGGGGCTGGGTGGACATGGGGTCATTGTACCTAGTAGAGTTTATTAGAGCAGGGGTTCAGTAGTAGGTGTTTATCGATAGCTAATAGAGCCTGGAGTTGATTGTGATCACTGCTTCTCGCATTGTTAAGTTAGCGGTGCGACACTAAAAAAAGATCGTGGAAATACGATTTCCATCAATGCGATTGTGTCCGGTATGCAGGAAATGAAGATCATTGAATCCAACCTCACTCCCGCGAAATTGTCCCTCGGTGCCTTACATACGACCTATGCGGGTATCGCATTGTATGTACATTACTGCACCCTAATAAAATACTCACATGTGGGAGCAACCCTGGAAAAATATCAAAAAATGGCAACCTAAACCTAGACTCCCTTTTTCAGACTAAACAAGAAAAAGCGTGCGGGGAAACATTGGATATCGGTTTAATCCCTCCTTTTAGCTTTTGCATGACGGTCAGATTGTCGATTATTACCTTAGTCTTCAACAGGGAGGTTTTAAGGCAAGGATTCCTGGTGTCGCGAGAAGAGTATCGATTAGGAAGGCGGTTCGAAGCTGGAGTTTGTTGGATTTTGTGTGTTGCCTTGGTGTTCTATGATTAGGACATGAATAGAAATATAACGGCGAGGCGGAATAACTCAATCAAAAATACCCTTTTTATTCGAAGGCATAAATCAATTATATCAACGGATCTGTTTCTCTATATTTCAATATGACATATCGGATGGCGTTGCTCCAACTGCGCTTTTATTGTAAACTTGGCAGCGGGCTGCACACGCAAAAATGCAACAGGCCCAACGACTAACTCGCTCCGCAACTGAATATGAGGATAGCCGAAACCCCGTGGTCGTAGACTTCAAGAGCGGGCTGGTCTTGTAGGAGCGGGCAACCTGCTGTGGATTTCCTATACGCACCGATAGCTTAAGAACCGCAAATTCGCCCGTCTTTGGACCCCTTCAAACCCTTATTGATAGCTGTTCTGTGTATATAAACCCCCCTCAACTGGAGAAATTGTTCCATTTCTTTAATTCCATCTTTTGTTCCTTGTCGTTACGTCAAAAGAATCTTGAAGCGCTTCATTCATATCATCACTTTTTATCCGCTCCATATATCAAACAGGTTAGAACATTCTGCTCCATTCTCTTATCTTCTAGCTCAAAGCTATTGATCACAGTTTCTTCCATAGGGTTCCCCGAGCATAACTCTTCCAAAAGCCTCCTCAAAATGGCTTCCAAGATGTTTGGAACCAAACACGCCATCGGCATCAATGCCTCAGAGGGGATTATCAAAACCGACAGAGCCCTCGTGGCTCCATAGAAACCTTCGAACCCATCTGGTTCGAGGTTTCAAACAGATTTCGGAGGAAGCCTGGTCATTCCTGATGGCACTTTTGATGCACACTGGTTTGACATGGAAGTATTCTGGTCTCGGGCCGCTAGAACTCTGAGGCCCGCCGGCACAGATGTGATCTGGGCCGGGGGCCTGTGGTATGAAGGCGGTGGCTCCGAACCCAGCATACGAGCGGGTGGTCACCGCCATGCAGAGTATGTTGCGGCGGCTTGATAAATATGAAACTCCAGGCAATAAAGTCGATATCTGGTCACAAGTCGGGCTTCAGATGCCTTAGATGCTTGGGCAGCCCATCAGCGTTTTCGACAGAGCGCAGTTCGAACGGGCGGAGTGGGGAACGGATAACCCCAGGGCGCCGTCGGGGAATTATTTCCCGCGGCCTATCCACCCCAAACCCTGGATGCCATGGAAGCGATGGTGGGAACCTGGAGCACGGTTAGTAGATGGAGGAGAGGGGACGAACCAAAGTGGGAACGGAGGAAGATGTGATCAGGGAGATGAGAAGAGGCATTGAAGGCATATCAAGGGGGGTTATAGTTAGAATACGTAGATAAAATAGAGAGGAGGACTTTGCTATGGCTAGCCCCAGGCCTAGAATTAAAATATCTAAATGATATCCAAGGAAATAGCTGCCAATACACAATATCTACGTTTTTCAATTCAGCATCCTTTTTTTAACTAAGCTTATGCTCTCCCATATGCATGACGTAACATGTCGATTCATTTGAGCACTACAACTAATTTATCTCGAAAATAAGACGCAAATATGCCAGTCCGGTACATTGTTCAAAGACGAGCTATGTAAACTCACCCCTTAAGTTCCGGGGTACCTACCAGCCTTAGGTACAAACATTCGCACCTTCATCTCCAGGCGATCTCGATCAAAAATATTTAGAATTGGAACGGTGGAATATATCAGCATTAGGTCAATGCGTAATAGTACTATTTCATTTTCCTGTGTACCATTGCCTATATCATAAACCAACAACAGTCTGGCCACGAGACTGTTACTAAACGTCCAGTGTTTTCCAGCTAATAAAGCGTAACACTTGGCTTAATACAAGTCGGCACCACCGTCTTCGTGATCGCGCAAGCGCAAGGGTTAGGGCATGGATCCTTTGTAATAGTCGTAGTGGTAGGTGGTTGCGTAGCACAACAGCACGGCGCCAGTACCGTCGTAGTCGGCAATTGTCTCTTCTCAACCAGTTCAACCTCCTCGCGCTTCTCGATGTCGAGGTATCTACATGGAACGCAGAGATATTCCGGGCAGATTGGTGGACGTTTGTAGATTAGGGTTACAGTTGAAGTGGTCGAGATTGGGCAGGGGCCGCAAGATCTCGTAACGATTGGGGTGGTGATGACGGTTGGACGTGGGGAGAGGGTCACCAGAGTGAAGGAACGGGTTAGCGTGGGTTTGATGGTGATTATGGTTGGTAGGATCGGTTCGGCTGGGTCCCTGGTTGGCAGGATTGGTTCGATTGAGTCTCTAGTTTGGGCAGAAGCGCTGTTGACGATATGGATTACAGGTTAATGATGCGTATTCTGGATAGTAGGCATTGGCCTTATGGGTATAAATATATATTACCAAGTTGTGACAGCTAACGCGGCGAGGAAGCTAGTGATCTTCATCTTGGAATCGAGGGTCTTTATATCAATGTCGGCCGACTTCGTAAAAAATATTCAGACAATATTATACAGAACGTATCCGAGACCACAGAGCGTGCATATATATACGGTAGTAACTCTAACCAGATTCAATTCTTCTCATACGGATGCTCTCCTGCGCGGACATGAGCTTCTCCTTTTATACCTATTTACAAAATATAATTTTACAATACTTCTAGTTATTTGCGCTTCCAAACGTTATTACCCACGGTAACCTGATATTAATATTCCCGTTCAGCCGTTGGCCAAAAGTCTGGAGCTTATCGTTACACTATCTTTCGTTTCCGCTCTTTCCCATAACGAGATGCCGAAAGTCCACATGAAAGCTATCGCGGGAATGGGATTTCCCAGCTGTTATATCCAACCGCTCACACCTGGAATGTGCTACTCCGCAGCCGTAGGTTAGTTTAGACTCACCCGACGGAATGAAGACTAACGTTAGCGAAAAACAGACACTCTTCCCTTCGCCGGCTAATATATTGTCCTTAATGGAAAAATAGGATATGGTAACACAAAATTCCCTCATGACTTGGCTATGTCTGTATCAAAATTATTTTTCTCTTTTTTGCGTCTTCTCACCAAGGTTGGAGGTGGGAAGGAGGTTTCGAATCTTCGATTCGCTAGGACGCCGCCAATCATTTTGGGGTGTAGGCGAGTTTTTGGGGCCTGCCTTGTCAGGTACCATGCATGTCGTACGGGGATTTTGCCTCTTCCCTTCGGCTGGTAGGGCCGGTGGGGACATCATGTAGCCGAGAAATTGGCCTATCATTTATGACCATTTCATCTTGTATTTTCTCTCTCTCTATTTTCCATCTCCATTTGATTTTGCAAATTTCATGTTCGCAGTACTAGGCATTGAGTTTGTAAACGTAAACAAAAATTTTGAATGTTCTCCTAAATCTCCCAATGCGAAGTTTAGACGCGAGTCTTTGTCGTTTGCAACGCTTGGGTTGGGTGTTTCCAAAATTTCAAAGCGATGCATGAGCCAGGCCCGCCTTTGATGTTCGTTGTTGGAGTCGTGAAGTAAACATGCGCACGCTAAAATGCGTCGATGAGATCAAACAAAGAATTAGCACAAGGCAGCGCCTAGACTAAATTACAAAGAATGAGAAGTGAAGGAAGAACAATAGGTATAGAAAAAGAAGAAAGAATAGTAATAAAGGAAGAAGAAAGAGGGATTGTAATATGGCCAGGCTAGGCTAGTCTACTCTACCCACATCCTTTCTAATGCTGTTTCTGATCATATGTTTCTACTCAACTTTGTGTTGTCTGGTCTGTGTCTGGTTCCAACGAGACCAGTTTCTACCGCGAAGGATGGTCGGCTGGGCGCGAGTAATACTTACCTAGCTTAGGCATACATTGGCAGTCAGTTTTGAATGCCGTCAAGCAAGTATGGAAAATATTGAGAAGATACGAAGTACATCCACCTGATATTTGTTCCTAGCATCCATTCCCATAATAAATTTGACCTGTCGATCGGTCGGCTGGCCGATCGAGGAGCTCATCACCACGAATCCCGATCTTGATGTTGTGCCGTAGCCCGCATGCATTCTTCATCTGGCATGCAACAGCGCATGAGTTGGACAACGTTAGGTTCCAACATCCAGCCCCAACATAATCCAGCCTTCGAATCTCGCGGCATGAAATGACACGAAACTTGTCAGATCCACTGCCAAAAGAATAACTCGCAGACATATGATCCCGATAGCCAAGATGACACCATTGTCATGGGATCACTCTTTTTATAGTAAGACCCAATGAACCCGCCCGGGCCGATGTTGCCAAGCCCCTTAAAAGTATTAATCCGAGATATATATTGATATACGAGATTACATATTTGTGAATCTGGTATTTTGGCATCGATCTGCGGTAGAGTGGTATCAGATCTTGAGGTTTTAATCTTGTGATCTAGAATATCAATAGCGGCTCCTGCATGAAGACGTCGATCACTGGGGTCGGGCGGACGAGATACCCGATGTTGCTCCACCAGGGCTAACTTACTTTGCAAATGCGAGTTGGCCATACATACCCTTCTGCGATAGACACCATTTCGAGCGCGCAACATCAATATTGTGTCCTGATTCTGGCACAATATTAACTTTGGAGTATACGGCGAATATTTAAGTAATGAACTCGGCTCAGATCAGGTCTATACATATATATGATAATGGGGCCCTTGAGGCCCTATAACTTAGACTAAATGTCCTTGATTAAGTCAATGTTTCTCGAGGCTTTTGCTTCAAAGTAGTTCTCTACAACTAGCTCTATCTGGGCTTCTCATTGCAATTGTAATCGTAATACTTCGTGCAGAATCTGGGTTTCTGTAGCCTTTGTCGCATTTCCATAAAACGTCTAACGTTAATGCTAGAATAGCATACAATCATGCCGAAATCCCACAGGTGCACAGGCCACCCGCACCGGAAATCGGATCTCACTTCTAAGGACATGTATATATCCACTCCTACTCCATCGAAAACCTTCTTTCGCACCCTTGCAAGCCATCGCGGGTCTTGGCTCGTCGATCCGAAGGCTTGGCCCCGCTTTCCCATCGTCGGGACCCACCAACCCTGCCCCTCGGCTTCCAGAATTTCTAAGCCCCGTTGATCCTCAATATATTCCAAACCGGTTGCTGTAGATTTTATTTCTCTGAGCGAATCATTCCTGCTTATGAAAAACCATCACCTGTTCCTTCTCTCAAAGCGCATGCAGACAAATTGACAACAATTTAATATAAAAAATTATATCTCCAAAACCAAGTTTATTACTTCCCTGCAGAGATGACGTCTCGACCCCGTTCAAGAGGTAGATACAGACGTGACCAGACTAGGCTGCCGAATCTCACTGCTCTCTCCGTCTATCGATAACCCATAAACTTGCGACAACCCGACGGCCCAAAGGTCCTAGCTTCCACCACTCCACCCCTCTCTTTTTAAAACTCATGAAAGGAATAATCCCTACCCCGCCACCAGTTTCGAACAACGGTCGGTAGCACGGTCGGGGAATTTTTTTCTTTTAAAAGACAGCTTTATAAATGGCTTGACCTTGATACTCATATAGATGTTTCCCAATTGGAAATG
The DNA here is from genome assembly GCA_036872755.1 of Orbilia blumenaviensis. Lineage (NCBI taxonomy): Eukaryota > Fungi > Ascomycota > Orbiliomycetes > Orbiliales > Orbiliaceae > Orbilia > Orbilia blumenaviensis. Next base: position 1,075,939 of record JAVHNS010000015.1, read on the forward strand.
CCGATGTATATTTCCGAATTTTTCTGCCGGTCGACGTATTCCCGGCAGGGATTTGTCCGGGTCCCTGGCGCTTCTAGTCTGTAGACGAGAAGTTTTTGACTGAGCAGGTTAATATAAAGTATATTGAGCCGGCTGGGGGGATACGAGTCGGCGTAAGGCTACGGCTTCTTTTGTCCTTTCCTCATTCTTTCTTGTTCGCGGTACAGATTTATAGTGCCAACATATGTAATATCAGAAAAAGACGTCGACTGTACAGATATCCAATTGGCCAGGTTTTGATTCTCCAAGCTGTAGAAGCCGCACAGACGGAACTGAATATAGCCATATCTATGCACCCCTCAAAAAAAAAAGACCCATAGGAAAAACATACAAAGATCCTCATATAGACCCTAATATAGTATGCAAGGGAGAAAAAAAACTCCCTCTTCGGACCGTAGAATCCCCCGTATTTTTTTGATAATATTCCGGTTTCCAGAAATCTCTCGGCCACGAGGTTCAAGGTCTCGGACATGGACCAGCTTTGTATGTACGTTCATGTATAGTCACGTATGTATGGTAATAAAACCCCGCTGTGGGGAGAAATGAAAAAGGGTTCTACACTCATGCACGGTCATGACCGAGAATATATAAATCTAGCCAGTTCAGCATCAATACTTCTAAGTTCGGGAAGAGTTTTCATCCATTCCATCGTCTTCTTCTTGAAGTATATATTTTTTTTCAACTTTGCCGGCCTGGCGCTGTTTGTACATATCTCGATAGGACTCTGGACTTGAAGTCTCACTTTTATTCCATAAAATGTTGCAATTCGTAGCTCTTCTCGTTGCATTTGCAACATTTTACACTGCTACGGTAGCCCACTGTATGGCTTTTCTAATAATATGACCTTATCGGCTCTAGCTTAGCTTGCTAATTGAATTTTCAAAAACTCTAGACACCTTCCCGAATCTCATTCACAAGGGTATCCAATACCCCGACTACACTTACATCAGACGCACCTGGAATTATGAAAGCTACTGGCCTCTCTTCGACCTCACCTCCCCAGTCCTCCGATGTTTCACCAATGGCACTGTTCCAAATCCAGGTACCCTGACTGTCTCTGCAGGGGATACAGTAGGGTTCACCGTCGGTGGTAGGATCGTTCACGAGGGCCCTTTGCTATTTTACATGGCGAGAGCAGGGTTCAGGCAATCGGCTGCGAGTATGAGTGGTAGCGGCGAGGTTTGGTTCAAGATTAATGAGACAAGACCATACATTACGGATGTTCCCGCGAAATTGGAGCGTCAGAAATGGCCGCATTATAGTACGCCCCCACCTTCCCTCCCCTCCATTGCAGACAAACATAAATTAACTACTGAAAACCCCCCGAAAAAACAGACGCATCAGAAGTCCATATCGAGATCCCATCATGCCTGCCAACAGGCGACTACCTACTCAGGGTTGAACATATTGCCATTCACATCGCATTTGACGAAGGGCAACATGAATTCTTTGGAGCCTGCGCTCAGTTGAGAGTCGTGAATGGTGGCAACGGAGTTCCTACGCCATATACGGAATTCCCAGGGGCATATCAAAGTGACGAGCCCGGACTGTTTTTGGATGTTCACAGGCCTTGGGTAAGTATTCTTATTTTGCGAAGCAAACAACAAGCAATTCGGAATGTCGACGCTGATAATATGGTTTGATTTTAGTCGTTGCCCGAACAGTATGAAGTCCCTGGTCCGCCAGTTTGGACGTGTTAGAGGAGTGATGACCATACGTGGTAAAATTTTCACGGCAAAGACTACCGAGCGAGGTGAGACAGCATCACATTCCTGACTTGTGGGTGCACCCGTGCCCATTGCATTCCTCACGATGCGCGATGCGCTGCAGGCGAAGAAAGGGGGAAAGGAAGATTTAGGAATTTGTTGGATTTTGATTAGAAACACTCGCGTTGTTCCGCACCCGGCCAAGTTGAGGTTGCCTATTAGCAGCCGAGTTCGATGCTGAAGCCTGCTAAGGGGACTTTGGGGGGGAAGACAATGTTGACGAGAACTTGTAAATATTACCTGCATCTGCATAGAAGTATATAAATTAAAGAAAAAAAGTTCACACGATTTGATAAATTGACCATATCGATATCTCTTGACCCATGACATTCTAGATCTATCGTTGAGGCATCGAGAATTTGTGGTGTCATAATGTCCATGATAGACAGAACCGTAGGACAAGATAATATGAGAACCGATGAGAGCGAAAAACTGAAGCAAAACCTGAATCAAAAGAAAGAACATGTACTGAAACTTGATTGAGCGAACCGCCCAACCTAAAAAATAAGAACAAAAAAGTATATCATATAGAGCATGGGAATTAAGATAGTATGAAGGGAAGAACCATCGGATTTTGCCCAAGCACCTGACGCTGAACAAAAAGACAAGAGTGTATCTAGTTGGTAGAACACTCGACCGTATAGTTCTTCCCATCTCCAGCGAACTCATAAACCTTCTCTAGTGTATCGACCTCTTCCTGCAAAGCGAGGATCTGTGATTTTTTAAATCTGATCTGGGACTTTTTAAGTCTGATCATTGACCTTTTGAAACGGATCATCCCTAGCTACTGTCAGTATAAAATTCTGAGAGAATCGACCACACCAAAACAAATGAGCAAGTCACTTACCCCTAACTTCGTCAAGAATACTCTCGCCCTCGCCGCCATCACTGAGACAGACTCCTGTTGGGGTAATGCTTCCGGCGTCGGAAGAACCAGCCGAGAAGGCGCAGTGAACGGCTCTATGGAAAGAGGGACGGGGGGACTCATCAAAGGCACCAATATGCGGAAACTGGAAACTGTTGGTAGAGCGAGAAGCGGAGGAGGTACTGTCTTCCACAGCTCCTTCCATATCCACTGACTCCGTGTCGCTTTCATTACCTGTGTCTTCGGTTTCCCAAAGCGGCAAAGTGCTTAATTGGTCGATTAGAATACCATGATGGGAGTATGCATCTGGTGAAGTTGGGCTAGGAGAAGGAGGGGAGGTGTAGAACAGACGGGGTCGGATAATGGGGAGGGAGTCGTAAAAAGTCGATGCATTGTTGCTATGTGCAGTCGAAGATACACTTTTAGGGGAGGATTGGGGGGTGCAAGCTGCCATGATGGCAGTGATCGATTAGTGTAGGGCACAAAAAGGGCTTAATATATATAAATTTATGACGACTAGTTGAATCACAGATGAAGTGGGCGGCGATAGCGTTATATCAATTTCCTGATGATAGTGTAGCGGTGTTAATGTGACGGTGAGTTAAGGTGCTGAAAGGGCCCTAGGCTATAGCTCTAAGTAACGGCAGACTTCGGGGTATGGGAAACTCATTACGACGTTTTGTATTAGACCGAAATGTCGTGGCAACGGGAAGGCCGGCCAAACCTGGCTTAGATAATATCGAATATGATCTGTCTGCTCAACTTACTTAAGTCAAGCTAAGCTAGTGACTTTAATGACAACTTAGACATGTACTGCAACGCTTACGAAGCAAAGCTCAAAGCTGCCTACACTGCATAACTACACCGGCTCTGAGACCACGCACGGCAACGCACAAAATACCACACTCTATCTTAAATCAAAAAAGGTCTATAGCTTATATAGCTTATGGACCAGTGGAGATCGAGCTGGATTAAGTTCTGTATATCCAGAAGAAACCTCCGTAGCAATATATGCATACTTGTGATCATACTTACAGTGAGTTCACAGTAGGGACTATAACTTGGACTACTCAAGAAGAATAATTATTGACCAATGGTATTGCGATTTCCATTTGCATTAAACTGATAGTAAAAGTATTATTTAAAACTACAAGACCCGAGTTTTAAGCCACTTTCCTCGCATCCAAAAAAAAAACAAAAAAAAGGTAGAGTAGTAACCAGGATAAGCTCCCCGACGAAGCTTCAGATCCTGTTGATTGGTACCAGTTATATTAAAATTACATTAAGGAGAGTTAGTAAAGGTGATGTACTAAAGGCTCATGTTCGTCGTAAATCTTCTCTCAACTATTTCCTTGTCTCCCCGCGGCCGCTTCAATCTGTTTGTCATTATTTGTCTTTGCTGGGAAACAAAACTAGGCGGATAAACCGTCTACTCGTAGTAAGTTGGCGGCTGATAGGGCTTTGGCTCATACTTTGGTGGTTCGTAGGGCTTTGGCTCATATTTTGGTGGTTCGTAGGGCTTTGGCTCATACTTTGGCGGCTCATAAGGCTTTGGCTCGTACTTTGGTGGCTGGTATGGCTTTGGCTCGTACTTTGGTGGCTGATATGGCTTTGGCTCGTACTTTGGTGGCTGATATGGCTTTGGCTCGTATTTCTTTGGCGGTTGGTATGGCTTTGGCTCGTATTTCTTTGGTGGTTGATATGGCTTTGGCTCATACTTCTTTGGCGGCTCATATGGCTTTGGAGCTGGCTTGTAGCCCTTGGCATGATAAGGATGTGGTGGTGGATGATATGGCTTTGGCTCATACTTTGGTGGCTGGTATGGCTTTGGCTCATAGTGCTTTGGTGGCGGATGGTATGGCTTTGGCTCATAGTGCTTAGGTGGTGGGTAGTAGGGCTTTGGTGGAGGATGATGATACTCCTTTGGTGGCTGCCAATAGGTCGGTGGGGGTGGGGGTTGATAGTACCCATAGTCGGCCTCAGCAACTGCCTCGGGCTCTGCAACAGGCTCGGGGTTCGCAACTGGGTTGGCCGTGACCCCAGATAGGGCGGTCATTGAGGCCGCGAGAATAACAAGCTTGCGAAGCATGGTGAACGATTGACTAAAGTCGCTGGTTTGGAGACTTTTGGGGGATTTATTAAAAGCGAATGTATGTAAATACTAAAGTATTTAGATCGAGATCCTTCAAAGCTCTTTATTCTTGAGAATAGAGATGCTGATGATGATGATGATGATGATGAGGAAAAAAAATATGATGATGGGCGGGAATCAAGCGTCTATTTATGCTTAAAGTTCTCATTATATTGCCAATATCGTTAACATTTGATACTAAAACTACTTCACACCTTCATCATATTCGAAGCAGCTAAGCATTCATTGCGTTTGGATCCCAAATGCCTAGCCCCCCAAAGCACCTCACTTCCATAGCTTCAACACAAAATCCTCCATACGTCAGAAGTTCGCCATATTCCGCAAAAATGACAATATTTCTGAATTCACTCTCCGAGTATCCGGAGCTAGGGTAGGTCATGCAACATGAGCTTCTATCAAGCAGCAATCTGCTAATGTTTTCAGCGATCGCACGATCGCGTCGCATTCGCAGGATACTCATATGCTTAGACTAGGTTAGGAACATTGTTCGCCGTCATTGCCTTAAATTTTGTTGCGGGCAGTTAGGCGAAGTGGAATTCGTAAGGAATGTAGTCTCTATCCCTTTGTTCCTTCTTGACAAATTTTTTGGGTGGGCGGGGGAAGCTTTCGCTTGTAGCATGTGGCAGTAATGCTTGATGAAAGTGAACGCCACTTCATTTTTCTTTTCTTTTCCGCTCTGTCAATGGAATGCGATGAGGCTATTCGTGAATTTTTTTGGATGCATGCGAATTGTCGTTAGGTGCGCACAACTGACCCGGGCCAGAATATGGTATGTGCATTTGATATTTGACTAGCCTCATGTGCGCGACGTGGGGGATCGAGACTAAGTCGACGGATCCGCGGAAAACCTGCTACTCTGTTCCGAAAGCCATTTTCGAATTTCCAAAAATATATTCGTCTATGGAGGTAGATGTCGATACGAAGCCAGGATATTGTCGGAGAATTTCTCTGTCAGTCGAACGATATAACAGTTGCACCCAGTTGTAACTACTTAGGTATTGTCGGCCCTAGCCCGTAGATTTGATGTTGTGCAGGTCTTGACACAAAAAACTTCCAAGCCTCCCAACAGGAAAAGCTTTTTTTTTTTCTTTATTGAGGCGATTGATATTTGCCTCAGGAAGGGATCATAGCAGAGTGGATGCCGGCCCTGGCCGTAATCTCCACCTGCAAGTCTGCAAGCCAGCCGATTTGGTTTCCCGTTGTGAAGAACCTGCATGGAGAAACCCAATCGTGTTGCTGGTTACACGGTGTCTTCCGCTCGGCTAACCTGATCGAGGCCGTTACCGCATTCGGGTGCGTTGGGAAACACTCGAGCCCCGACCACTTTTGTCCAGTCAGCCGTCTGCACTTCGAGCCATGATAAATGCCGCGACGTGACATCGAGGGGGGGTGAGGGGATGATCATTCAGTGCGGTAGTGGTTTCTGCACTGAGAAGCGGCTCGCTTGTTACCGGTCCAAAACCTAGCTGTTAGCTGCAGTTGTCGACAATTGTCTTTGATTTCGATTGCATCGGTTGCTGGTTAGGTTTCGTATCTCAAATGAAGGGCTCTTCCAGGTAGCAAAGCCTCCAAGTACCGATCGCGATCCAAGCAATTCAGATATAAAATTTTGTTATTGAGCCCTAAGCAGGGCTGTGATATGACTTTTCATTTGAAATAGGCAACATGTCTCGATATATTGACGCCTTATGGAAATTGGCTAATCGATTGTGAAGTTCTCATTCATTATCGCCAGTGCCGTCAGTGCAGTGCAGTGCAGATAATAACGGTTTATCCCGTTGATTTGACGCCCCTAAACTAGCGTCAACCAACAGGCAAGGTTTCAGGCCAGCCGTTCGCTGAGCTGATACCTCCGCCTCTATCATACAACGTCTTTTGTTATGGGCCTTTCCGCGCGAATTTCTGCACGTTCCTCTATATAGCCAGTACCGTCGGTCACATCTATAAATATGCCAGGGGAAAGCAGGTACCTTTCCACTAGCTGGTTCCATGGACTGGATCCCGGAAAACTTTTTTTTTCTATCTACAAATGTTGAATCCTTTCTCCCCTTAGCGAGCTTCCTTGTTTTTCTATAACGAAGCATTAACTAGTCCCAACGTTCAGCAAGGAACAGCTGGGCAGAAAGGTGACATATATACAAGCCAAAGTACTCGCAAGACACAACCAACTAGTAGCTACATCATCCTTCGAAACTTTGTTTCCTTTACTCTTTCTTTTCTTAATAATCTATTCTTTCTTTAACGTTAATATCCAACTTAATTTTGTCGCCACAAATAACCGAAGAACCTAATCGACTCGATTACCGAGTCCAGAGCCACACTCCCTTTGCTGAAATAATCCATCTACACTGTAAAGTATCATTATCCATGGAACGCACCGGTACAACCCGTCAACCTCCCCAGATTCCTACCAGACGTCTCAAACCAAGCCGTCTATACAGCTGTCAGCCGGTCACAGGTATCTTCTTTCGACCGCCGTTACATCGTCGATATCGTTTTGCATTAGATATGTTTTAACGGTTGCTAATTCCGTAAATTTGTGCCAATTTAGGACCTCAGTAACCATTTTTGTACATACAGTTCGAGTCGAACTGAGAGATCCTATTGGATGCGCCTCACACAACGATCCAGCAAAGATGTCATCAGACGCTGACCGCTGGATCAAATACCAACACATTGATTGGCAGGATAAAACCTCGTTCCGAGATCCGGTGCTAATCGTCAATGTTGTTTTCATGGTATTGATCCCGATGGCGTTGGGATTGAGGTTGTATTCGAAGATCTCAGTGTTTAGGAAGTTGGAGAGTGACGATAGTATGTTATATTTTTCGTTCTAGATTGTTGAGATTTGGAATCATGTAGCATTGCATTGGGCTAACCAATTTGACATTGATAGTGGCGGCCATTATTGGATCTGTGAGCAAATTCCGCAATTTTGCTTTTGAATAGACGAATTTTACTGACGTTGGATAGGCGGGATCTCTCGCCCTCTCTTCCGTTTCTCTGCACCGTAAGCTGGAACCTCGATTCTAGATTCAGCATAACGTTGAGCAATAGTCACTAATATCACATGCAATTCAGTGCTGAAATATGGATACGGCAAACATCTTTGGGATGGGTCGTTCGAGACCATGATTAATCGTTCAGAAGATATGATCAAGGAACTAATAGTTTGCAATATTCTACACGCTTTCTCCCTCTCATTCGCCAAAACGTCGATAATCATCCTGTACAACCGCATCTTTGACGCCCACCCGTGGTTCCGCCGGACCATGTGGTGTATCTTGTCGATTTGCTGGACAATGTTTATTCTTACAATCTTTATTAGTGTTTTCCAATGTAGCCCCGTTGATGGGGCGTGGAGTTTTCAGATCATGTATCTGGGGAAGAGTAGTTGCTTGGATATGCAGGCCTTTCTATACGCGAGTACCGCGGTGAATATTCTTACCGACGCATTCGTAGTGATTTTACCGATTTTGCCTATCATGCGGCTGAGGCTGGAGAAAAGGAAGAAAGTGGCTGTCTGTTTGTTGTTTTTGGTGGGTGGTTTTTCATGTGCCAGTAGCATTATCAGACTAGTGAGCTTAGGGACTTTGCAGGATTTGGATATTTCTTGTAAGCTTCTATCCCTTTCCTTTATCTCTTATAGATTACTATATATAAACTATTTACAGCTACAGAGTACATGGACTAACTGAGCAATTAGATACAACGGCCAACTCTCTCTTCTGGTCAGTTATCGAAGTCAACATCGCACTGATATGTGCTTCCTGTCCTGCAATCCGCACAATCTTTACCCGCCACCGTATTCCCATTATCTCTCGCTTTCTTTGCTGTGGTACAAACCCAGATTATACAGACGAATACGAACAAAGCTCTTATGCTGTCAGAAAGGGTAAAGGCCCTGGCCGCCGTGAAAGCAGGCGGATGACATATGCAAAATATGGATCTAATACATTAGGGGGCTCATCCGGGTGTGGGCATCCTTACGAAGCAGGGCTAAGAGATTTGGATGATATGGAGGGGAGTGAGGTTGGAAGTGTTAGAGAATTAGATCTAATAGGAAGGGACGTGGAGAAAGGGATTCATCATGAAGAAGGAGATGTTGCTGATGTGGAGATGCCGGCGGAGCCGGTAAGAGCCCGGTATGCTTGATATATATTGGTTCCTTTTGTCCTTATACCTTTTACCTTTCCGTTTTGTTCGCATTCAAGTTTTGAAGCTGCAAGGGCTAGGCTTTATCCTTTGGATATGAGGCAGGTTGGGCTGTCTTCCCCCCTTTTTCTTTTCTTTCTTTCCTTCCTACCTTCATTATAAAAAGAATTCCGCACAGGCGGCCGAATAAACAGACTGCTAAAGGACGTGGCCCGTTGGCCGAGTTGACTTTAGAGTTGAACGGCCATTAATTAGAGGCAGAACGTGAGTGGGATTCCCTATACATTTATATAACAAGTTATACCCTGGGTAGCACTACTGTTTAGCTATTCTCTTGATGCTATTTTTTTGGTAACAATAATGTATATATCTAATTCTAAGTTGGTATAGTCTCGTACGACCGAGGCGTCGAGGCGAACTTTGCTCAATGTATCCAAGTTTATTGAGATACATGCATTTTTGACAATGAATCGAAACTAGTTGCTCCAGAGCTGAATGCGGCAAATTGCAACACTTTCACATCCTAACTTTTAAAGGCCTTTCCTCGAATGTATCTGGGGATACAACCATCGACTAGAATAACGAGCGGGATCGATAAGGTTAAGGAGAGCTTAGCTATGACCTCGGTGATTTTCCGGGATCATTATGAAGTCCACTTTTCATGTTGAGGTTAGAGAGGCTTTTTATGACAAAATGTTAACCCTTGTTTGGGAGAGGTCGGTGTGAGAAGTTGACTCCGAGTTTACTCCCTGCATCCGCAGATAGTTTAGTCGAGAATCTGGTTACTGTTTGGGAAGGGGCCCTGACTTTCTTCGATATAAGGTCGACATGAGATCTGGATCCAGGTTGCTGGACATAGAGTTGCTAATATAAGCTAGGTTGGACAACCTCCGAAATTTTAATCTATCCCTCTGTAAAAAAAATTAGACTAACCTTACAGGGTACTGAGGCCATGAGGTTAGTTAAGCTGACAATATGGAGCTATGTAGGCGCGGCGCAGATTGCGATCTCGAGAGGAGTCTCAAGGCTTGAGACTCAGAGGCCATAGCTGAAACTTTATCGCAAAATCCCTCGAAACAATATGCTATCATATGATCATATGATCCAGAGAGTTACGAATCCGATTCTAAGCTCGAGGTTATAAGCTTGCGATTGAGTCTTCTCTATGAGACTCTTGTCTTGGGAGGATGCTTTTAGTTGGTATGTGTTGCCAGTAGCTTGGTTCATTCGCAAGCAACACAATGCATTTCGGCCAAGATCGACTCTCAAGATCGGGAACGAGACTCTGATGGCATCAAAGACGAGAATGTTCCTGCCCGTGCTGAAATCAGTATAAGGATACGCTTACGTTTAATTGCCTAGCCAGGCATTATTGTTACGCGATCAATTGCAACTTGGCTTTTCTCCGCTGTCAAGACGGCATATTCCGCATACAAGCGACGTTGCAGAAACCAGATCCGAAGTCTATCGATATCAAGTTGTCATCGATTTTGCCGGGACCCCCACTGTACCGCTGTAGCACGCCCTGCTTCGACATGGCTTCACGAAAAGTGAATTTCCTTGAACAGGATTGCATTTTACAAGGCCAAGCTCCCCACGCCCGAAAATAAAGCTACCACTTCACCGGTCGAGGCTGCGATTGGCCGGCTAATTAGCCCTCTAGCCTCTGGTTTTCGTCCAGCTGCTGAAGTGTTGTCAGGATTACACACCCATGGACATGGCCCAGGTTCGTAGCAAACCACCCCGCCGCCCCAGCCGATCGTCTACAGAATAGAGACCGAGCTAAGCAAGCAAGGTTGTGTGTGGGTTGACGGGATGTCGCTATTACACCGGATATGATATGTGTCCCAGACATTGGGAATCACAATTCTGAGCTTTTCTCTCGGGACAAGCTAGGTAGTTTGGCTTGGACTGCGGAGCGGCTTTGGTGGAGCTTTCCCTGAACCCTTGGGGGGTTTCGGATGCACCGCAATCATCCCCGACTCCACCAGAGCTAGTTCGAGCAAGAAGGTTAACATAAGCTTCTGGCTTTGGTATGGTGATGCCATTGCATTGTCTCGACGACAGGACCCTTTGAAGAAGCATCTCCGGCGATATGCAGGGGTTCAATCTGGAGGATAGCTTGATTAGACCCTAATCTGAAGTATTCCGGCCAGATATGGCTATACTTTCTGATTGTGCTGGCATTATCGTCAGGCGGTCCGACGTGCATAATGTATGGACACAGTACAGCATTCCTGCCTGCAGTCCAACAGGTTTGGACATCTTGTACGCCCTCAATTGCGAATTGGGTTGAGCTTCTAAGTAGACAAGATCGGTCCAACTGAACAAGGTGGGGTCAGAATCCCCAACTTTAGCAAGCTCGTTCGCTTGTAAGGTCGTATTGACACGCAAAATCCGACAGAGCTCTTGCATCTTTTGAAACTGGGTCAACCAAATCTCTGGGACCATCTGCGCATCTCTTCCATGAATTTTTCCAACTACAGGTCGATAAAACCAATCCCTTGATTTGATTCAGGATATTTGCCTCACCTTTGCGAGGTTCATGGGTCTTCAGGTCGTACAGACTTGCAGCGGCGACCACGTCTCTCCTTCGCAAGTCGAGCCGTCTAGCGCCAACGGAGAACAGGGACCCAACATTTTTACGGAGCAGTTTTTTTTTTTTTTTTTTTTTTTGCAACTGCTCTAGACTCTGTGCGAAGAAAGGGCTGGCGTAAAGATGTTGGTTAAGGAAAGAAAAAAAAACTCGGCACCCACACTTCCGATGGCGGTAGTATATACAGAAAGGGACAAAGAGGAACTAATAGATCTCCGCCATCATGCCACAATGCTGCTCTTTCGCTTGCGATCCCCCAATCAGCTTCTGCCCAAGCTTTGCGACTTACGCTTGGGGGCTCGTTCCCGTTAGATGTCCTGCGCCGGTGTGCCAACAGGGCTTGTTTTCTCTGAATATGTTGGCTCCACAAATGTCATGAGGGTTCTGAATACTTAGCTGGTAGGGCTTTGGCCATTTCCCGACGGTAAAGAACGTGGGGTTATCGCGGTTTCCTTTACGCAGACCACGGGTTTACTGGGACCCCTGTATACTTTGTGCATCGAGGGAGGAGGATAGCAATCATGAGTGTATGTTACAGGGAAGATGGGACCATGCAAGAACACCCGGGGTGGTGCGGTCCAGGTCCCTCCAGCCGCCTGCCCACCATGTGCCATCGCGCAAAAATGAGATTTCTTGTGAACCAGCAAGCCAGCCGAGTCTGTAACGTTGGCTTGGACAGACATCCATCCATACCAATAATTGCAGATAAAGTTGGCGGATAATTTAAATAGGGTCCGTGTGCTGCTGAAAAGACAGGCTGACAAGGCTTTACAGCGTTTGCGTGGGAAAGGAGAGGTTATTAAGGGCATTAACTATCAGTTGACTTTTATATTTCCCTTGGTCATCGCCAACTCTGTTAACTCGACATCTACGTAAATTTCGATCTGGAACTGTCTGTATACGTACTGGGTCGACCTTCAAATTCGTATCTCCTTCGGTCCGACATCAAGCACTCGACATCACTACTCCCAAGGTCCCCCGACCGAACCCCAGCTGACTAACTACCAAGGCCTGTACGCCCAGAACACGACAATTTAACTTCTCGAACCGGCGAAAGAACGACGAAAGGGCCACAAACCATACCCCCAACCTCCCTTTCGCTACTTCCCGAACCAGCTTCCCCATAACAACTACCTCACACGCACAATGGCGAGCACATCTTCCCCGCCTCATGTCACCGTCCATGGTGAGATCACAACGACACACCATCCAGAGATTGAAGTTGATGTAAATACATCCTTTCCCTCTTTCTCCCTCCATCTCTTCGTCTTTTCCGATGCATATATGAGCTTGATGGGATTCTAACGAGACTATGCGATCATGCAGAGCGCCAGCGACATCGATTCTTCCTACAGCGATTCCGACCTGTGCGTTTCCCCTTAGCAACGGCTTTTTTTCATTTCGAATCTACAGCAACGTCTCCAACAAGCAAAAGCCCACATCGCTAACAAGGCCTTCCGGATCACAGAGAAACATACACAACCAGCCTATCAGACTCAGCTTTCGACTACCAATACGAAAATGGTCGTCGTTATCATAAGTTCCGTGAAGGACGTAAGTCGCATCCAACACAACACCCAATAAACTTTATCGACCATCACCCGCTAACTAGCCAATTAGAATACGCTTTCCCGAATGATGAAGTATGAACAATGGATTCTTGACTGTTGGATATGGAAGGGTGTTCTAACGGCGAAAAAAAAAAAAACTTAGTCTGAACAAGATCGATTGGATATGCATCATCACATGTTAACGATTGTCCAGAAGGGAGAACTGCATGGCGCGCCATTGCATGTGCCCCAGCAGATCTTGGATTGTGGTACTGGAACTGGTATTTGGGCTATCGAGATGGGTGAGTAGGCCGATTCTTATCATCTACAAGGGTTATTAAATTGACATTATTTTGCGCAGCCGACAAATATCCATCCGCTGTCGTAAGTGCCTATTGTAACGAGAACACGTGGTCGAAATCTGACGCTTGTAGGTCACTGGCAACGATCTGAGTCCCATCCAACCTACTTGGTAAGTCATTCTAGCCAGATCCGGAGATGCGCAAAGCTAATAATTGGATATAGGGTTCCTCCAAAGTATGCACACCGGAATCTTGTTACTGGGCGCGGAAGTTTTCTAACATGATATTTAGTGTCAAATTCGAAATCGACGATTTAGAGAGCCAATGGACATACCCAGCCAATTTTTTCGACTTTGTCTACGTTCGTTACATGCTCGGTAGCATCGCTGACTGGCCAAAGCTTATCGGCCAAGCCTTCGAGTTAGTTACCTTTTCCGCCCCTAAAATATATACGGCAGTGCTAATTGGGCGAATAGGGCGATCAAACCTGGTGGTTACATTGAAATCTTTGAACCCAGCTCCTATATCCTCTGCGACGACGGCTCCCTCCCAGAGGACTGCGTTCTCCGAAAATGGAACAACCTATTCATCGAGGCTGTTGAAAAGGCTGGTCGTTCCCTCGTCGCCGCTCCGAAGCACAAGACTTGGATGGTTGAAGCCGGATTCGTTGATATCCACGAAGACATCTTCAAACTTCCTAACTCGCCCTGGCCTAAGGACAAGTACTTGAAAGAAGTCGGTGCTTACCACATGGCCAGCTTCATGGAGGCCTTGGAAGGGTTAACACTGAGGCTTTTCACCAGTGTCTTGAAAATATCGCCCGAGGAGTGTCAATTGATGCTAGTGGATGTCAGAAAAGATTTGAAGAATAAGAGTTATCATACTTATTATGACCTGTAGGTCCATTCTACCCCTTCCGGTTCCACGAGGATGTTGGCTAATTAGGATATAGGCACCGTGTTTATGGACGCAAGCCAGAGTGAATTTACCCTCAGCTTTACTTTCCTTTTCCGACGTTTACCACACCACTTTCACCATCGATTTCTCTCACACCCAACTAACCATCCCCGAGGCTGTTTTTTACTAATTTTTTTCCCTGCCTCTTTTATCTCTATCTGAATTACGACTGAAGGCTTTTAAGCGGAATGACTGGACCTTTTTCTACTACATTATTTCCTTGAGTCAAGATCATGTTTTTTCCATACAGTTACCATGAATTTTCATCGATTCATCCCTGTATAACTCTCATGTATGCTACTAGCTCAAGATAATCCGTTTTAATAGAACCATATACATGGTATAATGGTTTTTACATTCATAATAGGGTATTTTAAATCGTGAGGCTACACGTTTAAGGAGAAGATAAATCAAATTATTGTATCCGATTGTATAGAAGATTCGTAATTCGTAAGCTATATATATGGTAAGAAAAAGAAAAAAGGGAACGGGTATATATACTGGTATGTACTATCTAAGAAAAACTGACGAAGAAAAGTATAACGTCGGGTATATCCTCCACATCCAACAAACAAATAAATTTAAGAAAAAAAGATTACTGTGCACCATAAGCGGCCAAGATGTACTGTCCACCGAAATAAAGAATCCATCCAACACCACGGCTTTTCCAGCCCTGTCGGCCTTGACATTGTTTTTCTCCAGCAGTTGCACTTGAAACGGGTGTTGAAGGCTTGATACCGAATGTATCCCATGCGACCATAACGTCTGATACCATAAACATGAAAGCGCCCAGGAGACGTTCAGAGAGAAGACCCCGTGTTCCAGCTGCCGATGCAACCATTGTCGTGATGATGAGTTGGTAGATTATGATCAGTGGCTTCATGTCTGCTGGGATAGCCATTTTGGGGATTAATCCTCCTAGGGTAGACTGGGATGTAGAAGAAGGCAGAAGAGGGGTAGATGTTGTAGGTGAATTATTGTTTGATCCAGATTTAGGCGTTGAAGGGATAGAAATCGATAGATCGGTAACACCGGAGTCGGAACGGCTGTGACGAGGACCCTTCTTGAAGACAGTTTGTTGGGAGAGTTCTGGTAGTGGTTTGGTATCTACTGCTGTCGTAGGTAATCTCGGTGATCCGCTTCTTGTCCTTACTTCGGTGCCGTTGCTATTATGAGTAATAGCAGCACCATCCTCTCTCCATGGGACTGGCATCCCACATAGATCTCCCAAAATAATACAAGTGACAAACATTCCGCCGAAAACCTTCCAGTCCATATTACTCATAACGTCTCCCTTTACAAACTGCAGGAATGCACCGATATAACCGGCGTGGTTGATCATGAATGCCAACATCCCCAGCTTAAACCATACAGAATCTCCTTCATGGCCTCCAGATGGGTTGTAGTACGATTTCTTAGACGGGATGAGGCAGAAATCACCGATCAGGCCTGAGATTAGAGAGAATGTTATCCACCATCTTGCGGATAGGACTGATGGAAGAAGCGGGGTGGCTGATGATGGTGAAGCCAGAGAACGCCAAACGAAGGCTGCTGAGGCGGTAAGTTTGAAGACTGCAGAACCTGGGTAGAAACTTTTGGATTCCGAGACAATAAGAGCCGGTAAGGAAAGGCCTAGGAGGGATAGAGGAGCGAGAAGGGTTGAAATGGTCGGCATTGTGACTATTTACTGTGTTGAGATGTGTGGTATTTTGTCGGGGTCCTCGGTTGATTTGGCCTTTGGTTTTTCTTGGGTCGGAGTCGGGTTACAGCAGGCTGAGGATACGGTGATTGTGGTTTGGTTCGGCTTTATTGACCCCTCATACTCATACTTATTGAAGAAGAGAGAGAGAAGAAAGTATTGATGCTGGTGATGGGCGATATTAAAGAAGGAAGGAAAGAGAAAGATATATATCTCTCATGACCCTTTTCTTTAGGTCGAAGGTCCTGACTATACTTTTGTGGCGTGAACGAAAAGTATGGTCACAAGCTCACAAGGCAGCGAGCGCTTCATCTAACAAACTAGGACTCGACGCATGCTCAGCCAGATGTTGGGATGATGTTGGAAAGAATTGACTGAGGTACCCTTTCGCAGATGCTGATATAGGGCTAGTCTTTATGGATTTCGTGGGCTGGGCTGGGGATGGATATTCTAGCTTCCGTTTGATTGCGTCTTAAACAAAAAGGTTCATCGGCATTACACTACAGATATGTAGGTAACTTTAGCTTCTCAAGCGAGACATTTTTGGAGGGCCTCTTTCTGTTTTTGTTTTTTCTTTTTTTGCCCTTATTTTTGTGCTGTCGGGCTTCCTCTCTTCCTTTTATTTGGGGCAGAACATGATCTCAGACATACAGCTTTTTTGGCTGGTGGGGTTTTTTGTCTGATGCAGGTGTTTGATGTGAGACATTGGGTTCGTTTGCTGGGTGCGGAGAGGCCTGGCTGCTGCTGCAAGAGTTTCTTTGGCAATGCAATTTTGCAGCGCTGCGCAGTGCGGTCTAGGCACTTTAGATTACCCAGCCGGGGCTTTTTTCTCTCTCCTTGAATTCGATCGAAAGATGGGAATATACACGTGCCGCTATTCGGGGGCAATCTATAGATGGGCGGGTCTTCTATCACAAGCTTTTCCTTAGGTATTTTCATCATAAAGGGGAGGCTCTCCCAATTAAAACGAACCTCATTGATCAATCATGGTCCTGGGTTGAAGATCAGCGACAGAAGCGTTGAGCGAGTCCACGTGAATCTGAGACAGCCAGCGGATCTAGCCTGTTTTCGGCAAGACGTGACACTGTCGATCTAAGACACTTGCTTTCTTTTTGAGACAACCGAGTGTCTGCCCAGCAACTCTGTGTTTTTGCTGTGCTAATAGCTAAGACATTTCGAAATTCTTCTGGTTCTTCTAAGTGGATCCCCACCCCTTCCCTCTAGTTGGGAGCTACGTATAAAACATTTTACGAAAAGAACAGGGGCCATGTAGCCGGTGCATTGGCTCATTCATTTCCTGTGGAGACATTGTCTTTTTTCTTTCATTGTTTCCATTTGGCTTCTGTGGATATTATTAGGCGTCATGGTTGATATCAGAGCTCTATCAAGAAGTGTCGTATGTTTAGGTTTCATAGAATGTTGCATACTGGCGTCGACAACGCAGATTCGTGACTTCAAAACACTCTCCTAGGCTTGGCTTGTGAACAGAAGCCCTGGGCGATACTTTTGTTTTGGGATTATCGTGATTGAGGGACTTTCACTTGTGACGGTGGCAGTGACACTCCGGCAATATGCGGGTACACAACTGGGTATCAGTCGAGTCACACGCCGTCAGACGGATGAATGTGTCTACGCAACTAACAAACCGGCTCCGAACAGCCGTTGGTATCGATATCGCTCGCTTGTCTCGTAGATGTGGTCCAAAATTGGCTCGTAAATACGGAATACTAAAAAAAAAAATTGACTTACTTAACCACCCGGCACTACGAGCTTACCGAATCATTACAGCTGCTTCATTTAGTAAATGCCCGCCTTCTAGGTTACTAGTATTCGGGTAGGAGGGCTGAAATATACCCTTTAAGTGGACTCAAGATTTCGGATGTTCCATCTCAGGGAATATTCCAAAAAGACGGTATCTGGCTCCAGGGCGACCATGTAAGATGACGATGTTTTTGGGGTCCGAGTCTGTGCTTTCCCGTTTTTGACGGACATGGATTCGCTTGCCGTCTTTTGATCGAGAATCTGAGACATTCTGGTTTAAAGAGGGTTTTTCTCTTCTCTGACCCCTTTCTGGATGCGATTAAGCTAGCTGGTGGCTAGTGCACTGTTATAGTGGAAATTAGGGCTAATTGGATGGAATTGGAGGTGCGTGGAATGCTTCTAACACAGGTTTTTAGGAGAGGATAGCAAACATGTATTAGGATTAGTTGTCGACGTTAGAATGTCTTACTTTAAATCGGTTGGTTTGGGGAGTTAAGACGAGGCTTTCGCGGGTTCCGGTAGGCTGGCTTTAAGCTTGAATGGTGCACCGATTGTAAGGTGGAGCTTGTTCTGACGCGAAGAGCGTGAGATTACGGATGATTTGTTCATTTTCAATTGGTATGAGTGAGGGCTGCTGGCTAGGCTCGCTGATACTTGCCCCGGCTGCGCTTGATGGTGATTAGGTTCAGAATTTCTTCCTGGAGACAAATGTCAGAAGTGTTGAAGTTGCATATTACAATAAATCAAGTCTGGTGTTAACAGTTACAATTTTGGGAACACAACGGCTGAAAGCCCGTTGGAATGCTATCTGATACTCGGACTGAGCAGGCCGTGCTCCTTCAGAGTCAGAGTTTCACCAATTGCCGTCTTCGTGCACGGATCTAGCAGCCCTTCAGCCCCAAAGATAGCCAAAAGCTCACCGAGCCAATCTCCCCAGCTACACTACCAAACACTAGAATTTCCGATCTCGTCAACCCGTTGATCGTCTATATCGTCTGTGGCGCTGTAAGACATCGAATGCATCAAGACATGCATATACATACCTACGCGATGGTCTACACCGCATCTAGAGTCAACAGATAATCAACTAAAAGAATACACGCCAGTTATTCGATCGGTAATAGTCATTCCGTTGGTATGTTATAATTATATTACACCACTACATAATTCGTCATCAAAATGTTAGACAAGCCAATTATTTACTGTCTCACACTTCAGACCTTTTCCGAGACATGCATGCATTTGACGCTGTCTCAGTTCTGTGGAGCGAGAGGAGAGACACTCTTTTTGGGGATTTCCCTTGCTGGCGGGTATTGAGATTGGTATGTGGACGATCAGTACTTTTTTAGGTGCTTTTGGCTGGCTAAGTCAAATGTTTGGGACGTATGCACATGTCCGGCTATATATACGGAGGGGCTGTTTCTCCGGTATGTACTGGGGGAAATATGAAATGATATAAGTTCCGTTAACCGGAGGTCGAAGGTCAATCGAGGAGGGGGAGAATCTTGATAGATAGATGAGAGTCAAAAAAAATTAACGGTCTCGAACATGTCTCATACCAAGACCTCAAAGCTGTAGAAAATTAAAACAATTGAAATACATGGACACAGCTTGACCATCGACTTGTGGTTGTATTATTATTGATCATATATCACGAATTTGAGCGGAGGATACCATTCGTATGCTGCGATAGTCGACCGCGTCTTCTCCATTCTTACGCTTATTAATATCTTATTTATCTCGTATGCCTTATTCATCTATGGTGCCGTGCGCAGTGCAGGCTAATTATATCGCTACTTCGATGGATTCATGCCACTGCCTGTATTTGGCGCCCTCGGATACTGATTGGACGTATACGTAAGGCCTTATGGTCAACGGAGCTAGAAAAGATGAAGGCATTGTACATGTACTAGAGGCCCTTAAGGTGGACAGACACACTTTCTTCAATTAAACTCAAGAGCGCGCAGCTTGCGCTTGTTCTAGGATATGGGACTAGACGCTTATGACCGGAGTTACCAGGACAGCTCGTGAATATAAAACCTTTTGACGGGCCGATTTCCACCTCGATAATTACCTAGGTATTGGCCCAAGAAATTTCTTATGCTCATATATTTCCCAGAACAGTTCCATAATATTGGTAGCATTATAGCACTACCAGCATACCATATTGATATGCCCAGGTTTTTTGTTGTTCTGGGCCATACGCGTAGGAGCTGGGGTACCCGGTACCGGTGCTTCGGTTATCATGCAATATGGACCCATGGACGCTATGAACAAATACACACAAGATTACAAATTTGATAGGTAAGCCTGGCATGATAATGACCGGAGGCAGAGGCGCTTACTTAATATTATCAATCATGACAGACTAATACCAGGAAAGGATATAACACCGATGGACCCTAATGTTGCATTCGCTGATTCACATTACTTCGGCTCTTGTCGACGGATTGAATATACCAAAATCTTACAAGAGTTAAACAGTCGAGGGCGAGTTTGTCATAGAAGTCATAAAAGCCGACGAGCATGTAACACTCACGTTTGGCTCGAGTTGCGCCTGGAGCGGCGGGGCGCTGGGCGGGAAACTCCGTGTTTTCAATCATGGGGTTTCAAGTGCAAGCTTGGGCCCTGCCTGGGCAACATATGACCACGCACGTGTGCTAGTGCGAGCAGTACTAACTCTCGGGTGGAACCAGATCCGTAAATATGTGAAAAGAGACCCCATGGGCCATAAAGGTGACAATGACTAAGACGTGCTACGAGACCGGCTATGCATATTGAAGCTGTCAACTGTTACTCGAGTATAGGCTAAAAGTAGATGTCCAGCTAGATCCATGGAGTTGGATAACTACCATACCACACTATTCAAGTTATTAATGCATTGCACCAAATCAAAAACCCCAAACACCAATCATCAACTACCCTTAGCATCTGTCACTTAAGTAAGCCCATGACGCAGCGGTGGAGTTGTGTCCCTCCTAAAAATGATGGATCCCCAATTCCTCAGCAAGTATAGCTGCTGCCTTCTCTCCGACGAGCAGGGAGGTCGAATAGGTGTTACCGGCAACGTTCGAGGGCATTATGGAAAGATCTTAAAATTATTTGTTAGCTAGGGAAGCGAGAAGAGAAATAGACATATTGGCGTGACTTACCGGCGACCTTCAGGCCTTTGACACCATAGACATTCAACTTCTCATCAACCACACCACCATCTTCAAGTGGTTTCATAGGGCAAGTGCCACAGCTGTGCCACGTCGTCGCCACAACATCCCTGACGAATGTTCTAATAGCTTCATCATCTTCGGCGTCATACTCTGTCACTGCACCGTTAGTCGTAGGATAGTCCCATTTGCTACCCTTGCTACCCTCTCTAAACTTCGGTCCCAGAATCACGCTTTCGGCTCCTCCCGCAAATGATTTCATACGACGAATAATCTCGCGGACGCGTTTATACCCGATGACGAGGGCTTCAAGATCCCAGTCGTTGCTGAGGAATCCCGAATCGAAATCAGTCTGTTCATTTACGTCTGGGCCAGTGATGTGGATGCTTCCTCTGCCGTAGGGGTAAGATAGGAAGATTGCTGCGGTCATATACTGTGATATCGGTAGGATCGAGTGGTCGCCTAAGTGCCCTGGAGCAAAGACGGCAACCATAAGTGGACGTTCAGGGCGAGATTCATAGTCACGCTCCCAGAGCTTTCTAAAGGATTCGGGCGCAGATGCGATTTCATCTTCCCTGGGGCGGATTTTGGCAGCGAAATCCATTCCAGACCAAGCGATATATTTTTCGCTATCAGGTTTAGAAAAGGCCTCGATTTCATTCTGGAAGGGCCGACGACCATCGAGGAAAGGGTCAAATGATTCCGCTTCTGTTAACTTGGTGTTGTAGGCTGTCAGGTAGAGGTTGTGATCCATGTAGTTCGTTCCGACGCCAGGGACTTCAGATACAACTGGGACGCCGGCCTTGTCAAGGACAGATTTGGCTCCAATACCTGAGCGCTCGAGAATGCATGGGCTGCTTAGTGCGCCTGCAGAAACGACGACGTATTTCCGAGCCTTGATAAATTTTGGGGTTGCAAGCGCCTCAGTGGCTGGTGTGAGGGTTTGGGTGCGTATATTCGGGACACATTCAACACCTGTAGCACGGCCATTGGAAATGACGACCTTGACGACTTTGTGCTCAGTAAGAACGTTTAGGCCTGTTTTGCCCGTTTCGAGGATCGGGTGGAGCAAAACGTGAGCTGAATCTTGTCGACGGCCCGTGGTTGGGTGTATCCATCTAAGCCATCTCTGAAAATAGATGTTAGATATATGATCATAGGCATGGGTGACCAAAGGGGAGGAAGGGAGGTGTATACCTGCGTGCCATTAGCTTCGGTAAGGTTGTTTGCATCAGGAACTTCCTTGAGCCCAGTTTCGGCGGCAGCACGGACACAGTCGTCCTGGAACTTCTTTGATATATATCCACCGCTGGAAACATGGAAGGGACCTTCATAACCGTGGACGGATTTGTCGACGCTGGGGTTGGAATCATGATATGTCTCCGTCTATAACCTTTCTATCAGTTTTCGGTTTTCGGGGCTTGCTTAGCGAGTGTGGTAGTATCGAGAATTACCTTCTTGAGGAAAGGAATCAAATCTTTCTGTGTCCATCCCTCGGTGTTCCAGTCGTCATAGTCGACACCCTGAGCACGAGTATACATCATGAAATTTATACTGGAGCCGCCACCCAAACAACCTCCGGTGGGAACGATAGGCTCCCGGTTATTAAGCTTCTCGCTCTTCTTTGCCACATGAAAAGTTGCAGTTTGGGAGCCTGGTATTAGATTGTTAAGGAACATGGCCGGGTGGATGACACTTTCGACATCTTTATTGTTGATGCCGGACTCGACTACGAGGATCGAAAGGGAAGGTTCGGCCGCGGCAAGGCGTCCTGCAAGGGTGCAGCCGGCAGATCCACCTATTTAATATTGTAAGTATAGTTATCACTTCAAATCTGCTGAGGACCATATAGTGTACCTCCTGCGATAATAATGTCGACTTCATTCGGAAAGTCCGCGGAATTATTGGAAATGTTGGACATCGTGAATAGGTGAAATCGGATATAAGTGCTAACGTGAATGAACCGTTCTGAATACCGTTTTTTAGGAAATTGTATACCTAGCTCGTCGGAAAGGCTATTCCTTACAGACTAGTAATGAATTTTCATGGGAGACATGCTGGGTATATATAGTTCGAATCCCAGCTAGTAGGCCGTCGATAACACCCCTTACGCCCTAGTTCAAAGAGGAAATCCATGACTGATTGGTCGAGGCTATTGCCATACCAAGTAACCTGCACCAAAGTTTCTGCAGTGAATTGGATTTTGTTCTCGCACTTGCCTCTTTCCTTCCGCACCCCCCTTTAGTATGCCGTTTTCGCATCACACCGTCGTACAGTATGCATATGGTGTACTAGAACGGAGATACTATGTATCTGAAGTAGCGCTAGACACAGGCCCGAATAGTATATTATCATCGGTCGCATCAGCTTACATAAAACATCTTTAGGATTATGGGAGCGATCGCCGGATACCGACGCAGGGAAGGCTTTCTCAGGGATACATTGGCGGGGATCACGAATGTACGGTACTCCCCGGATGACTTTGATTTTCTGGCGTCGGTAGTGGTTTGGCTCTGACGTCGCGTTTGCGGGGAGATTGGCGAGGCCTGTGGATGCCCAGCCCGAGCTAGCCTCAATTTTTGCGGGGGTACTTTTGTAACCTGTCTCGATCTAGAGATCTTGGACCGCGGTAACTACCGTGCAAGGGCCGGGCCAATGAGAAAGAGCTAAGCAGTCGGGAGGCTTGCCGCACAGAGCATCGATTGTGTGCATGCATTAGATTTCATATGCAGAGGTGCTCCGTTATGCGAGCCGTCCCATGCAGTCAGAGTTAGAAGCGGTTACGAGACTGGGGCCAAAATTTGGTTCTAGATGCTTCGTTTGTGTTGTCGCCATTGTGTTATTGTGGTGTGGACAAATATTGGATACCAATTTGAGTCTATTGCCTTTGACTTCAGCTACGGCGACTGACATAAGAAAGCTGTGAAAGGTTCCTGCCCAGAACAGGTAGTTTATAGACAGCTTGGGGCCGATAGCAGAAGCCCCACTTTGATGGGACCCTGGTCCACCTGGTGTTACCCTATAATAGATAATACCTCGGCATTAGTAAAGCTTGGATCCTAGCAACTAGCCCCTCTCGCGAGGGGTGTTAGCGCCCGGGTGACATGAAAAAAAAGAGAAAGATTTGATGTACGCTGATGGGCTTCTGCTCTCTTTTTCGTGTTACCCGAGTGGTTAGGTATGGAAAATTCACTCGGGTTATGTTGCCAAGGCCTGGTGGCGCTGTGATTAGGCCTTCGCTGTTAGCACGTCTTATTGCATAATTCTCGAATATTAATCGTAGTGTCGCCTCAGCTGCATATGCATGTGCCTGGCCGACATACGAATTGTGAACCCGAGTATCGATATGTACCTACTGATTCAAGATGCTCCATGATTCTATATCAAAGCATTCAGCTGATCAGGAAGCTTTGTCGCTGTATGAATAAGCTTATCCGGATATCCCCACGATACTAATAGAGCCTGCAGCTAGGGTCTTAGGCTAGACCACATCGATATCGCTATGCGTATGGTGGTAGATCTACATCTCACATGTTATTCGAGCGAAGATTATGATTTTGTAAATTTTGTGATATAAAACCGGTTAAAAAAGCTCCAACTCAGCCTGGGTGCTTGTTCTGAAACGTATGTTCCAGACGCCCATGATCATATGATCGCGGCTTGATTATGTGATCAAGTTTGCAAGAGCTCGCATCCACTTCAAGTATCATCAGGCCGTTCTGTTTCCCCCATATGATGAGCTTGCCTCCTTGTAACCGTGCTTCATCACTAAGATGAAGCCACAGCTTGTGTTGTTTTGTGGGAACATGGAAGTATTTCCAATTATGGAAATACTTTTAATGACAATATGCCAAACTCGGCAGCCTCCTTACCTAAAGAGGGTCTATTTATATTTATACCGTCGCTTTGGGACTAACGTCTTTCAACTCACAATGCATTGACTTAAGTACTAATTTACATCTTTATCGGTATATTAACTTGATTCTCGATTCGACCGAAGATATGGATGGATATATATTAGCTATATATAGTAAAAATCCGATACACACATATGCTTGTTCAACAATCAGTGTGGGTCGCTTCTAAAACGTAAGACTACTTATTGGATATAGTTACGGATCGAAATATTGACAGCTAGCAGCTGTATAATAGGCCTAGGTCCTTATATACAGATAATCGATCACAACCCGCCAAGAGCACATTCTGAACCACTGGCTATCCCCGAATTAAGCCTAGCGCAAGTACAGTCGAACAAATGGCGTACGTCAATCGTATATTCGTCGAATAAACTATTGTAGTATTGCCATGTGACTTCGCTTTTGGTCGCTTCAAACCCGTCAATCAGTTGTGGGGCGGCAGAATCCAATGATTCTGCTTCCCGTAGAGCGACAGCCCCATATAGCAGTGTACGTCCGTGCGCTGGTGATGCGAAGACTATTCTAGAGCTGATCCATGCACAGCATCGCGCAATAGGTAAGGGTTTTTGATTTTTCTGATTCGGGCTGGAAGCTGCATGGGCATAATGGAGTGCAGATTCCAACGAGTCTCTGGTTGATAGGTTTCTTGATTAGTTCTGATAGCCCATACCATCGAGATTGCGTTCGCTTACATGGCCTCTTTCAAGCGGTTGAGATGGATCAAAATATTTCCTCGTCGTCCCCGAACTAGAGCGAATAAAAATCTTGTTTGCCTGGGGCATTGAGTAAGCCAGTTTTCGGCAGCATCGCAACAAGATAAAGCGTCGGAATAATTTTTCTGTGAAGATAAAAGTTTCGCCTCATAGATTTTATATGCCGCTCTATATCACATCGAGCGAGGTAAGCGTGAATGTTTGTTCAACTTGAGATAAAGACGATAAGATAGCCAGGTGGCTAGCATAGGACTCACAATATACACCTCGGAGTATCATTTCCCTCACGTTCGCACTGCTGTAAAAACCGAATAGCTCGCGGAATATTTTGGCGTCTGAAACAATTAATAATGTTGAATTCGCATAGATACATATTGGACCTATCGTCTATGTCTGCTCTCATACAAAATCGAGTTAGTTCGATTTGTCGTTTAACCCCGCAATATCGTTTCTGCCTAGTTTGAATAAAATCGGAAACTTACATTGCGTTGGAGGGGGCTGTTCGTTTCCAACGAATATTTGATGATAGGTACAGAGGGTTTTGTAGTAACATCGAGCAGCTTCGCCCCACGTTACTGCTGCGTCGAGGCCTCCCTTCTTCGATTCTTTGCTGGAAATCGTCTTAAGGGAATCCGCGGCCTCCCTGATGAACTCTATAGTCTCCTTGGTTAATATTCTTGGTTTGTTGAGAGACCGTCCCGTGATTGCGTCTAAGGTCGTTTTTAGTGTGCCTGATATGAGTTCAAGTAATGTTGACCTGTCCTGGTCATCCTGAGCACAACTATACTCACAGAAAAGGTAAAGGTAAGCCTAAGCGGGATCTATATAACCGTTTTTTTAGTTGTATACTTTGGGGCTGGCTCACTTACTCAAGAGCAACACTAAGAGCCGTAATGAGTTCGAGATAACTGAACACATCGGATGGTGAAAAAGGCTCAGCAGGGGGAAACGAAATAAATTCCCGGACAAGAGTTTTGATATGGCAGAAATACTTCTTCTTGGAAATGTAAAACCGAGACCAATAGTAAAATCTACTATTATCTATATCAGTACCCCATTCCAAAGCATTGCGAAAAAAGGATGAGATTATGCAGATGGTATAGAATCTCTTTTCGAAAGACATTCTCAGGATGTAACTTGCTCGTGCCAGCTTTGGTATGGTACTACTGTTCCGATCCGATATATCGGGAGCAAGCACGGGAGGGACATTTCCACCATCTAGAGGACCCCATTCGCGATTTTTCTGGCAGTACCGTAGATACACCATATTGATGTATTCATCAACCAATGTGAGACTCTTGGGGTCGATACAGCGTGAACACGAAAGGGTGGTCACGTCTGCCAATATTCCATGGCTCAGCAACTCCGGGGTTTCGGTCGACCATAATCCTTGGATAGAACGACTATCCATGCCGATATCCCAGTTTCTATCCCGCCTTTCAAACTCACTCCACATAGCCTCATACAAAGGTGTTTTCCCTAACAACCCGTGGGTTTGGATTCTGTAACCATCCCGAACGGTGTATTTCTGCCTAACTAACCTGCGAGTTGAAGAATTTGAAAGCTCCCCTAAACTTATTTTCTTCTTTGCTGCATATTTAAGGAAGGCTCTTATTTCGATAGGGAGAAGATCGCCGCCCCCTACAAATGTTAATAGACTTTCATCAATGTCTGTTGTCGCCAAGGACTCATCATGATTCTGATAATACTTTCCCGCAGCGGCAGCAGCTTGATCCTTTGTGAAGAGTCCTATCTCTATAGTAGTCGTATCCTCTTCTTTTGGCTTGAGTCGAGTTGTAAGTACTACAACCCCCCGAGGGTTTGATAAAGAAGTAAATTCTGGAAGGCACGGAAGCTCCGTTACATCGTCGAGAACCAATATCCAATAGTTGTCTATATTGATTATAAGATGAATTAATGATCGCTCTAACAGGAATTTCAAGGGGTAAACATAGATGTACCACGACTTACCAGTTTTTGATAACCAGTTCCACGTCGCTTTCGCTTCCATTTGATTATCGCCCGGGCTCCTATTTCCGGGAACAAGTCCAGCTTTCCGGGCGAAGTCGGATAACCCATCATAAATCTTATGGCTCCTACCAGCATGTATCAATATCCTATGTATCTTTTCGCCAGCTGGTACATGCGGGGCACGATCCAAAAAGTCTAACGCGAGCTCAGTCTTGCCACACCCAAGGCCACCCCAGAGTGTTATTACAGGTGTCCGAACGGAGCCAGCAGCACCAGTTGCCGCGAGAATCCGGGAGGCTATTTCTTCTCGCTTGATGAAGTAGGGATTTACAGGATTGAGTAACTTTGCTTCGTCCAAGAATGAATTTTTTGGGTAGCAAAAGTGTAGGTTGCGGTCAAGTGGAGAGGAACCAGAACGGCGAATGTCTATTTGAGAACTACTCTGAATAGTTGGACAGTCACTAATTTTTGGGTTTGCAGTTGGAGCTGTAACAATATCTGGGGCGTTCTCTCGTATTGGCATCAATGATGGTGAGTATATGTTCTTGGCACGATCAGGAACTTGTGTTTGGTCTGTATTTTCTGAATCTCCAAACTGGTACCAGTCGCTGTTGTGGATATCAGACCGGGATATCGGCAAGTTGTACACCGCGATATCCGAGATTGTGATGATGCTCTGTCTCGAAAATATCGAATAGGTTACGCCCCGCTGAGATCCCTCATAACTAACAAAACTCTCTCTTAGCCCCCCAGCACGCATGTTGCGGTACAATCTGGAAGCGTTCAAGACCTCCCGGAAATCGTATTGGCTTATGCGATAGTCCCCTTTATCAGTAGTCAAATCGTCCTCCTGAACTATGATCTTAGGGTTGGTTGGTTCTGGCTTAGTGTTTTCGTCGGCTGATACAAGTGATATTGTCGCACAATCCTCGCTTTTGCTATCGCAATTACCATCATACTCAGATGGGTGGGCGTTTATATTGGTGTTCAGGGAATCAGGCATTATACCCAAGCATATGCTAGCACGCTTTTGTAGATGCGTCTGGAGGTCGGGGTCATTTTCAATCGTTTTCCTGATTCTAATAACTCTATCACGGGTAGCCTGTTCTGCCAAGCAACTATAGTAAAATGTTAGTTTAAAGATGGAGGGAGCAGGAGAACTTGGGATATTACAATTTCGCCGTCCTGTTATTAATCAAAAGAAGTGTCGAAATAGAAACTTTATGATGCTTGAGCCTCTTCCTCAAAGTCTCAATATCGCCCTCGTGGTATGCCCACTTGGCTCGCTTGAAACCTTTGATCTCCCCTTTGTTCTTACCCAAGCAGAAGGCCAGCTTCTTCTCAATTTTCGAAAGGCATATTATCATCCCAACGATTGTTTCCTCAAGCTGCCTAAACGACTCCAGCGAGATAATCGAGTTTCTTTCGCTGTCTTGTGTGGTTTCGAGGAATTTGTAAAGTTCCGCGGCAATGGTTTTCGTTTCATCCATCGTGAGCATGACGGCCCCTACAGAGTCTGGGGCATCGATAGTAGTGGTAATAACCTCTTTGAGGGAACATCCTACTTTAAGAGCGCCACCAATGATGCCGAATACTGCTGCGGAAATGGTTAGCCCCGCCATGGTGATCTCTGCCCGGTTTCGCCTGTCGAACTCTTTGTTTGGTTTGCTTGTGATGCGTGGAAATATCGCGCCATATGGCGACGGCTAGCGGCGCTCTAGACTTTTGGTCTTGAATGATTATGGCAATGCCTCGATCAACAAATATTTGGCAATATATTAACGACTCTTTTTTGCAATGTTGGCAACCGGGAGTAGCACTGATGGCTTGGCTGAATATTTAAGTAGGAAGTAGGGGTAGTGCTATACCGCTATCGAGGACAGAACACGCGGCTCCTAGTATTCAAATTTGGCTGATTCGTGTTGGGTTCGTCAATTAGATTGATTTGTTGATCGATCACGATCTATTGAAGTCACTTCTGCTTCTATTTCCGTTAAAATTGTGTCTTAAGTTAATTAAGCGCCTGTGGGTCCGAGCCTTGAGGCTGCGAGATTCGCGAATTCATCTACGAGGGCTAGTATTTATTTTCATCTGCCTTGAAGGATTCCGGTCCTAACGCGATTTAACCCGTGCCCCACTCACCTCGATTGACCCAATAGATTTCAATATCATAGCGGCAGCCAACTGACTTAGTTCAGACTGGTAGGTCGCAGTTCGAACCCGAGTTTCCGGTACTCGGGATACCGATAGATAATTGAATCTTCCTCTAGTTATGCAGTAGAAAGAGGCTCTGTGTTGACTGTGTGTCTTTTTGATTCCCGGCGCCTCATCAAACCCGCTGCTGCAGCTTGGGAATAGTTGGTCCCGAATCAGGCGGCTGTCCTAAAATAGAGTAGCTGGCGAATTGTGTGGGAGAAAGCCAGGTCCGCCACAAGATCCTCGCATTTTGAAACTTCTTGAGGCTTTTGCATGTATGCAGATACATATGATCATCAATCAATCACTGGGCTAAGACGCGACATCGGTCGGGGGATTCATGGAATTCATGGAATCAGATATTCCGTCTAGGCATCTCGCTAACTCTGCTTCCACAAGATCTTAAGGGCAGCGATTCAAACTACTGAAGCTTGGAAACCATGCATGCGCATGCCTGGGCTGAGTTTGGGCGGGATGATTACGTTAACCCATACGATGACCATTAACGCGATGGCTAGGGCGCGATCCGAACATCAACCTGGCCTTCAACCCTGCGGTCTCGACTCTGAGTCGAATGCAACTGGTTAATATGGTTTTAGCCTCACGTCTGCAGTTCGTAACGTTACGCGGATGTCTCTTTCGTTCCTCGATTTTTGAAGATCTGTATGAAGCTCGCCTTGAAATCCTGCTTGACCATTATTAGTAATTCAGAATTGCGGGTTGTCGTGCTCGACGTGTGCACGGCCCTGTCCGTCTAAGCACGCCAAGTGTGCCAATGGTGCGACAGAATGTCTGAACATGAAAACACCCCAAACAACGGAGAATTTAGAACGGTGAAACTTGACACTCGACTACCGTTTGAGGACTGCCAGGAGGGCATTGCTGTCGGTAGGACGATTTACTAGGGAAAAATATTCCATATATATTGAGAGACTCTTGATATCTACGCGCAGGCATTAATTTTCCTTTCTCTCCTTTCCTTAGCCTTCCAAACCAGCCTGAGCTAGTCCTCACGTCAAACAAAAGAAAGGTTCACATTTTCGCATTGGTTCAGTATAAAAACAAGTGCCTGGTATTGTAATATATCGATATAGAACCGAAAGAAAGTCGAAAATAACAGTATTTCGATCGGAACTTGCATTGCAGCGCAATGGCCTCTAAGTATATCGCCTCTTTTCTTGCGCTGGCCGCCACTGTCCTCTCTCAAACACCGCCGGATTTTGTACCTAAAGCCGATGAGTGGTTTCCAGTCACATATGACGAATCGGCCAGCCCAAAGTTTTTCGTCAATGGCGGATTGTTTGATAAAAATTGTAAGTTAATAGCTTAATTTGATACTTCCTAGGCCTCAAACTGACAAGCCTTTCACTCCATAGCTGTCCAGTCTACCCCTTCAGTCTACATCCCAGACTCTCCATCCTTCACCGGTCAAACATTCATTGTTTTGATGGTAGATCCAGACGCACCTTCTCCTTCTAATAACTCCCTTGGTCAGATCCTCCACTGGATGCAACCGGGTGTTAAAGTTCCTCTAAATACCCAGAAAGTTAAGTCATCGGAAGGAAAGGAGTTATTGAAGCTGGATACTACTTCTACAAATGCTATCGTCCCATATCGTGGTCCAGCCCCACCAAGCCAAGACCCCCACCGCTATATATTTCTGCTGTTCCTTCAACCCGAAAGCACTTTCTCTCTTCCCACCGGCTTTGAACAATACCAGGGAGGTAATGATCGTCGCAAGTTTAGCGCCGAGAAGTTTGTCGCGGCGGCAGGATTGAAAGATCCACTGTTGGGAACATACTTTTTATCTGGGAAGAACACGGTTGGTGACGGAAGCCAGGGAATTCAAGACTTCAGCGGCAGCCCTGGTACAGCGGTTAGCTCGGCCCAGATACCGGGATCAACTGGCGGATCCGGGACACCAACAAGGAATAATGGAACGACACCAGCATTCCCGACCCCGACCCCGACACAAACAAAGAACGGTGCTGCAGTTATGAGGGGCAGCTCTTTTGGCTTGATTAGTGCTTTAGCCTTTGGATTTTTGTTTTTGTTTTAATAGACTATAGATTGTATTCAGCTCAAAGGGCGCAAGATAAATGGGGAGTTCTTATTGTTTGTGGTAGGGAAAAGTGTACATTTAGCATGCAATTAAAGTAATCAACTTTTGACGTTAAGGGTCTAAGATTAAGGCCGCGTGGTAGATGCAAATTTATAAATATAGGCTACTACCTGTGAGGTCCATACTAACTCCTTCAATATCAGTATTTATGAATACATTTCGGAAAACGCAGACCACCTGGTACGACGAAACGTATATCGGTTGATCTAGAAACGATACTATATGACTAAATATATGTAAACTCAAGAAATGCACTGCTTCACTGATTTCGGGTACGCCTTTATGTGAATGCCCGCTTAGACTACCCTGCCGCCACCTCTTGAAAGGCCTCTATGAATTGCAACTTTCGTTTTACTTGCCTTTTTCTGGCCGTTATCCCTAATACATAATTATTAAACATGGCTTCTGAGCCAGGTACAGTCGCTGCAGACCACTTGATGCTGGGGGGAGAGGCTGACAAACATACCTACTATTTACTTCATAGAATCGAGTTAGTGGAGTATAGGCGCTAACGAGAGAAAACATACCAGTTGCCTCATATTTGGATACAACGAAGCCATCCGGCGAAACTTTCTTTCGGAATATGATGAGAGACGTAGTTATCGCCGGAGCAAGAGGGTGGAGGATAAATGTTATCATGATATCACTTGGTTTATCATCTTGGTTTACGCCTTTCCTTCGCTTCATTTTCTTTCCACTGCGAAATATACTGATGAATAACGAATAAAGACGCTATACGCAATCATCGGCGGATTCTTTCTAATCAGAGGTATGAGGCGTGCGAGAACGTTAATTATTGGAGTGAAAGATCAAAAGAATTTGGAAGCGCAGCACCCTTCGGCTGAACCGATGAAAAATACGCCAGCCGTTTTATGAAGTTAGCCACTTCTGCAATTTCTCGAGCATAGTCCCCTTGGCTTGTGGTACTTTAGAGAATATTCCCCTACTTTGAATCCGTTGGCTAATCGTGTGAGCTTGTATTCCTGGTCTGCATCTGTTTGGGTTTGTGTATTATACAGAATTTAAGTGATGGTGTATATGATGTCAGTAACGAGGGGATTGGGAACCCAGAGCCCTTTCTGCTTGGCGAGCAGTTGCTATTAATATTCGCCTGAGACGAATACAAAATGAGACGGGGTATTGTGTTGTGGTGGTGGCTTCGACTGGTTGTCACGTCTGCGATTTGGCTAGTTAGCTGTGATAAGCTTACCAATATTATTCCGTAGTAGTTCTGGGTATTTCGGGTGCGTTTTGGGAGAAAATTTCTCAAAGCCGTTACTGCTAGTCCTGGCTACCGACGTGAGTAATATATTATATAAGGCTAATATTCGATACAATTATAAAAGCATGCGGAACTTCTAGGTTGAAATATAGCATTAGCGGCCCGCCGGGCAAATAACTTGAAATACACTTTTAGGTTTGTATGGTAGAGCGATTTCTTAATAATCAAGCTAACGTCCAAAAGAAAGATACATCCCTCGACGAGCTTAACAGATTTGAGGGGTGGAGGCCAAGATTCTCGGAGCCTCGTTGGTTATGTGTGCTATGTGACAGGAACTAACATTACTAATACTATTTGACTTCGACCTTTGGGGTGACAGGTACATCGTACGTACATACATATATGTCTTCTCCCTTAAATGGGAATGTAGGTATATTCACCATGTGTACTAGTGAGTCAGGCTTCTGGGCTAAGACGACCAGAGTAGGTGGCTACCTATACAGTTAGCCATATGCACGGTTCAGGATCTTCCCTTGTCAGGAAACGCATGCAAGTCAAGCTAACACTAGCCCTGGAGCCTGTTAACACGTAGCATGGGTGAAGACGGTTGGACCGGCGTGCTGATAGATGCAGGTACTAGTACGTACCAAGATTCTGGCAAGGCCGTGGCGGCAGGTCTATGGGATTAGCGCCGCGAGGTTGTGTCGTTTGCTCTTTGGGAACCAATCGATCCCGGGATACTGGGATTTGGTATCCTTGAATGATCTGGTGATTTCCTGGAGAAACTCGCTGTATATGTAGATCGTGATCTTTTTATCGACAAGTATCCGTATCTTGGGGAAGTGTTTGAAGGGATGTGCATGTGGATTTCTCGATAACAACACCTTATCGGCCTGTTGATCTTTATATTAATATAATATTGCATACATATGCATATAGATATGGCGGTTCTTGGGTACACGTGTACACATGGATAACAAGCTCGGGAATTAAGTATTCTGCTAGCTGTACAGATGTAATTGCCCGGTATCAATCCCTAGTTTACAAGGCTCCGAGCATCATGGAATGGGTGTACATATACGCACTGCTGCAGTATGTTCCTATTGGCACACATTACTGGTGCTCAGGAATTTGTATAGCTATAGGCATTTAGGTAGTTAGTGAGGTAATATCTCGAACCGATATATTAATAACGAGTTATAAGCCAAACGATTACATTGGAGGATCCGTACGGAGTTGCCCCAACTGCGTAGTAGCATTGTAATTAATTGGAACTCTGAGACCATGGATGACGATAGAATCACGGATAGCTTTCTATGATACTGTGCGTTAACGTTTAAATCTCGGGTTCCACCGAAATGAGGCATTATCACTGATACAGTCAGGAACCCGCTGGCGACTTAAGTCTAAGGTATATGTCCAAAATGGAAGCTGCGAGTCGATATTCTGGCCAAGACGAACTAAACAGGGAGACCGATCACCTAAATAAATATAAAACCGTCTTGACAAAATATGGGGCCTCTACACCTACGAGATAGTGGATAG
The DNA here is from genome assembly GCA_036872755.1 of Orbilia blumenaviensis. Lineage (NCBI taxonomy): Eukaryota > Fungi > Ascomycota > Orbiliomycetes > Orbiliales > Orbiliaceae > Orbilia > Orbilia blumenaviensis. Next base: position 1,110,628 of record JAVHNS010000015.1, read on the forward strand.
TAGACTAGTCTAGTAGGACTACTTGCTGTTGATAACCTACGTTTAGCCCGTTCTTCACAGCCAAGAAATAGTTCACGGGGAAACCGGATCCATTCAGCAAGTACAGTGGTCTCACACATGTATATATTCGCCGTCTAGCTCTGAATGGATTATGCATGGAAGGCAGAAAGAATACCCCAGACCGAGGTATCAATTAGCTGAATCCCGGGATCTTGAACGATCTACTTCCTTCCCGTTTAAGCAAAGCTCGTGGAATATCATGGGACGGTTGGGGCACAGCTTTCGTATTGCGACATCCGTGCAGAAGTCTTCTAGTACTTATTAGCTGTTGGTATCTACCAGGCACTTGCATACATCGTATCCACTTCCCTCTTCATGAACACTGCACTAGCCGTTGCATTGCATGACCCAAGCTCTTGTCAACAATTGCAATTGTCACTATCCCGTAAATTGTGTTGCCACCAACATCTCCGCTTCACCAGACCGCTTGACCACCTGCTGAATGGGGCAACTGGTTTCAAACGAACGATTCCATGTTTCTTTCCTACACAAGGTAGAATTAACGAGATTTAGGCTATGCGAAACAGCGGAGAGCGATTATACGCGTCCTCTGGGTGAAAGCCACCGGCTTAGCTTTGTTTATGCGTGGGTTTTCTTGCGGGTTTGGGAAAGGGGGCACGCGAGCATTGAAAACAAGAACTAGTTTGCGGGTGTTGGCAGCAATTCCAAAGAACTGAGGCCTGTCCAAGCCAAATCAATGATTGGAAGGTAGAAATGCATTGTTGAGATTGCTTTGGCTGACTCGAATACACACTCTGGGCCGAGGAGCTGTAACAGGTACTAACGGTCGACATGTGCCCCCCACTCCGCCTATGCGTATTTTGAACATATGGATCCTGGCATGACTATGGCCTTCGTATCGCCTGCCAGCTGCCCCTCACGAAGTTCTATTGAAACGGTCAGCGCTTCGCTGTACCCGTCTGCGAAAACCCAGCGGGGCTACATGAAATAGACCGTCGCACATACCCGCGCCAGCCAAATACATCTGACAGCGAACTTTCCTTGGCGGTTCCGTCAAGATAGCTTGGATTTACGATATCTAGATATTAAAAATATATATTATCATTCGATATGATGTTCGCCACCCTTCTCTGGACACCGTCTGTCGTCAACTGGTGCCTAGATGCGGGTCCTATAGTTAATCTGCATATGCAACGATAATGTTATTAAAATCCCGGGTCAGGGCTGGTTTGGGAAGTGGTCCACAGAGTCGATGCAATGGCAGCCGGCAGAGGCGAAAGATGGAAAATCAAGACTTTGTCTTGGTTGTGGGGAAATACAGTTCGGTTTTGCTTGGCTGCATTGCGTGCACATGAGCATTCTGACCAGAAGATTGCGAATAAACTCGGTCGACTCCAGGCGATCATTGACGTTGTTTCAAAAACGTTTCTTTGCTTCAATTTTTCTCACCCCGCGGATGGTTAGATTGCGATATTTCCGGAAAACCTTCGAGCTATTGCTCTCCGGTTCGCGGTATTAACTAATAATGACAACACAAAGAATTTGATTCGCAGATTTCAGTCCACCTGAATCAGAGGCTATTTCTTCGCTCACGGGTTATGAACCGCGCCATGTCCCGAAACACACTTAGTTTAGGTCCTGTGCAGTCGGCATACTATAATTCAGATCGCCACAGCGAGAGAGCGAAGTTGCCGTCGACCTGCAATGCGACATTTCTTGACCCACTTTTAGCCGTGAGCATGGATGTCACGCTGGGTTCATGTTGTACAGCAGACTTCGGATGTGCATTATACCTCAAGATTGGCATGACTTTGAACCCAATTGAGGGGCTGTCCACTGAGATATGGGATTGAACTTGAGGCAGGATGCTCCTTACATAGACAAGAATGTTTAAAGACTGCTAACAAGCATGATTTTACTATTCAATAACACGCTTATGGTTACCAATGCGCACCATTGAAGCATATTCATACCATGTCACAACGAAGGGGTCGAGGAATGCCACCCCTCGCTCACGGAATCACGGCAAACCAAGTCAAGTAATCACTAAATCGGTATACCTGCATCGACGATTCAACCCTTGACCCGTCGGAAGCCCAGGCAGCTGACTACTGTTCGCAAGTTTAGAGTAGTACTCACGCCGATCAGCAAATGAATCCCTTGGAATAAGTATATCCAAGCTTAATGCGCCGTCTGGGTTTACATGGACGAGAATCAAATTCCTGCTAAACATGGACAAGGGACCGATAAGCACTGCTGCCCCAAATCCAGCCTTTAACTAGGATCCTCCGAGGATTATAGCTCTGGGTTGGCCTGCTTCCAATGTGGAATGGATTTGGTTGATTCGCTTGGCAGAAGGGACCAGGGTTGGCCCCACAGACGGGGAAGGTTGGAATCGCAGCTTGAATCGGGTAGGTGCATTAACTCTTGGCTTGCATAGAAATCCACACCTTCTTCTCAAGCCATGTCTCCAAGTTTCTTTTTGACGGGTGCATTTAGGTCTAATTCCACTTGTGCGACCGATAAGGCGGTATTGGTGCAGGAACCTTGAGCAAGCGCGAGGGAAGTGGGAACTTTGAATCGCACCATTTCTCTTTGCCTGGGGCCCTTCACTCGTACTTTGCTGTCGATATTACGACGATAAGCGTCAGAGACATGGAGTCTCTTGGCCTATTGTTTAAAGCTTCCCTTAACATCGATGTCATACTAGGCAGCTACCCGTTGTACCATTGGGATCGGGTCCCATATCGCCTTCCTCCTATTCCTCAATCTAGGATGGCATCATATCGAACTGCTCGTACTATTATCGAGCTTCAGAATATATAAAGATGGGGATCCGCGACCAAAGATCTCGGAATCCTCATCCTTGGTGGCTATCATCAACTTTACCTAGAACTCAATCGACCACGTTCTTTTCTTGACCACGCCCTTAATATTCAACCAGAAAAGATCAGCTGCCCTCTTGCAAGATGAAGGTTTCCACATTGATCGTACCGGCTTTGGCCTCCGCCACACTCGTGGCTGCCGCACCAGCCGGTGCCCCACTCGTAGAGTCGAACAAGTTGCGAAGGGTTTTACTGCGCTCAGACTTGAAGGCTAGAGCCCAGGAATTAAACGCAATTGCTGTTCAAAACAATGGAACCCGTGCTTGGGGTACACCTGGTAGGTTCCGGATCCTAAGTGGTGGTGCTTCCCGTGTGCGAGCGTGCATGCTAACGTGACATCGATAGGACACTGGGACACGCTGACCTGGATTGAGTCCCATGTTGATAAGAACTACTATAACGTCGAGAGACAATACTGTGAGTTGCACCTGTACTACTCGATAGGCGATGTGATTGCTTTGTACCAGGGAGCCCACTAACATTAGTCGTGTTTGTGTTACATAGTCAACATTACTCGTCAAGTATTCGACGAGGTTTCGGTTACAGTCGACGGAGTTCGCTCACCAGACGTAAACGGAATGACCAACAGTCCCAATGGAACTGTCTCTGCGCAGATTATTGCCATTCCTAACTTCGGATGTGTAGCAGTAAGTTATAAATACACAAAGCTGACGGTTGGCGAAGATATGCTGTGTAACTGTACTAATGATGTTGTCTCTAGTCCGACTATCCTGCTGCCGTTGCTGGAAAGATCGCCCTCGTTCATCGTGGAAGCTGCAACTTTGGCTTGAAGAATGCTCTTGCCGGAACAGCCGGTGCTGCTGGCCTCGTCGTCTGGAATAACGACCCCACTCCTCTCCAACCTACCCTTGGAACTCCAGACCTGTACAACGTCACCGAGTTCATCGTTTCTGCCTTCATTACGCAGGCTGACGGCCAGGCCCTTGTGACCAAGCTTGGAACCGGCACTCTCCCTGCCACTGTTACCAACCTTTTCCACGAGCAGGTCGAGCTTACTGCAAATATCCTTGCTACCACAAAGGGCGGTGACCAGAACAAGATCATCACTGTCGGTGCTCACACTGATTCCGTGAGGGCTGGACCTGGTATCAACGATAACGGATCTGGTACTATCGCTCAGATCGAGGTTGCCAAGGCCCTCACTAAGTTCTCTGTCAACAACGCCATCAGATTCTGCTGGTGGTCTGCTGAGGAAGATGGTCTCCTCGGATCCGAGTACTACACATCCCATATCCCAGAGGAAGAAGCCTCTAAGATCGTCATGAACCTCAACTTTGACATGTTGGCTTCTCCTAACTACCTCTACGCTATTTACGATGGAGATGCTTCTGCCTTCGAATCCCCCTTCGCTAGCAATGGCTCTGCTCAGATCGAGCAGACCTTCATTGATTTCTTCGCTGATGATGGCAAAAAGTCCGTCCCAACCGCTTTCGACGGCCGATCTGACTACCAGGGGTTCTTGCAAATTGGTGTCCCAGCTGGTGGTGTTTTCATGGGCGCTGAAGGTATCAAGACAGCTGAGGAAGCTTCTTTCTTTGGTGGAAAGGCTGGCCAGCCCTATGATGCCTGCTACCACCAGGCTTGCGATGATATCAACAACCTTGACTACGGCGCCTTCATCACTGGTACCAAGAGTATGGCTGATGCTGTCGCTAAGTATGGCCGAAGCATTGCTGGCTTCCCATTCCCCAGGCCTGCTGCCAAGCTCATCCCACGCAGAGCATTGAGCGAGGCTATGGTCCCCAACCCCAACAAGGGCAAGCACGCCCGACATGGCGGATGCAGCAAGGCTTTGGAGGCTTAAAAGGTTGCTGGAATGCATGAATGATGAGGAGTCGCTTTTGTGAAGATGACATATATATATATATACCCCATATTTTTTTGGTTGGATTTGGATTACACTTGTACATAGATTCCCCCTCTAGTTGTTCCATTCGCAGTACGTCTGGGATTACTGCATAGTTAGCGTCATGACATATAATTGTCCTTTAATTGTATACTATTCCTAGTATGATACAGAAGCATATTCTCAAGAAATTTTAGAATGGAACTTTATCTCCATTTTTATAGTCGAATAATAGGTGTAGCTGAGTTTATATTGTGAAGAATGGACTAGACCCGTGTATCATTGCCGCCCTATGTAGATATACTCGCGGTCGGGTTTCCGATTTGATGGCTTTCGGGATACGCATGTTCTTGTCCTCAATAATAAAAATGTCGACCGGCTGAGTTGGATGCAGATTTATCCGCTCGCTTCGGTATATCTGGTTCCGATCCAGACAATGGCGTCAAGGATACATTCCAGGATTGACATTTGTGTTTGGTCAGTACCAAACAAAGTTCTCAAAGAACCTCGGTTTCAGGGACGAGTATCCTGATGTATAGGGAAAGAATCGTCTGCTTGTCGAACAAAGAGCCGGAGGGCAGACCCGTAAGCTTAAGCTGAAATTTAGGGACTTTTGGCTGAATTGCTTAGTGGTTGACTTATGTCCAATATAGTCCCTCGACCGCCAATAGCGTCTCATGGCCAGAAAAGAAGAACTTCTTTTCAGGAAGTTGCAATTGGCACATTTCGGTACTTAAATTATGACCGAGATACCCCTTAAATAGCCATTGCAAAAAAGAAAACTTGATTTTGCTATAGTTCCGTTGGCCTCAACCATTATGGAATACAATTTACAATTGATGAAATTTACTACCAACGAGACCAAAATCCACCTAGTTCGAAGCCATCTGTGGTATTTTGGGCAATCAACACATTATTCCCTATTCCTGTGCTCTTGCGATTTTCCACCAATCGGAACCGCTCGCCGGTCCACACGCAGCCAGACTTCAACTTTTTAATTTGGAGAATTGGCGTAATGCTTATTCAGATGTCAAGCATCGGCTTCAGGCTAATACGGTAGCCGAAAAATTCTCCGTGGGTAGGGCTAATTGGTAGAAGGTGGTTATTGTGTTGAAGCTGTGGAGCCGATGTGGTACCATGGTCCTCGGGTCTTGCTCCCGCCCCAACCGTAGAACGACCAATGCTGAAACGTTGGTCGTGGTGGGGCCTACCAAAACTTTTGCATCTCTAAGTTGATGCAAAGCTAGGACGGGGATATTCTCCTTTTCAGTACCTTGGTACTAGAAAGTCTTGTTGCGGGGAAATAGCCGGGTTACATTTCGTTCCATGTGCAGGATCCATGGTAACGAAGCGGTTTCGATGCTGCCGATACTTCCCTAGAGCCCAGGCTCATAGAGTAAGGTTTGGCTATTTGACATTTGAAATTACAATTTTGGCAAAATTTGAATTGGGATGAGTATAAAAGGGACGAGACTCTCTGGACTATTGTGCCTGTTTAGGGGCCAAGAAATCATTCTTCTCGAGATTAGTAACGAGCAGACTTTCTAAAGAGTATTGGTAACACTTTTGCTATATCCACTGTTTAACCGCAATTATGAAGCAAACTATCGCTGCTGCCTTCATGGCCTTTGGCCTCGCCAGCGCCCAGGCCGGAGCTTGGGGCCAATGTAAGTACGCCTTTGTGATACCGAACAGCTATTAATTGAGTGTGCTAATACGATATATCTATTAGGCGGTGGTAATGGGTGGACTGGTCCTACTTCTTGTATTTCTGGATACACCTGTACCTATAGCAATGACTGGTACTCCCAATGTCTCCCCGGCGGAAGCGGAGGTACGACTGCCCGAACCACTACCACTGCCGCTAGGACTACCACCAGGACGACTACACCGGGCAGTGTCCAGACTAGCGCCGATTTCTGCGGCCAGTGGGACAATAAGGATACTGGTACCTATATCATCTACAACAACCTTTGGGGATCTGGATCAGCCACTTCTGGATCGCAATGCACTGGGTTAGATTATTCGAGCGGTAACACTGTTAGATGGCATACTAGTTGGACTTGGCAGGGAGGCCCATAGTATGTTTCCATTCTATACTATACTATTAGGTGACGGATAGAAGTAAGCTAACAGCAACCAAATAGCAACGTCAAGAGCTACGCCAACGCCAACCTCAAGTTCACACCCAAGAAGCTCAGCGCTCTCTCCACTATCCCCACCACTCTCAAATATACCTACGCCAATACCGCCGGCATGGTCGCCAATGTCGCATATGATATGTTCACTGCATCCTCTTCCGGCAGCAACACACCTGAATACGAGATTATGATCTGGCTTGGCGCATACGGTGGCGCCGGTCCAATCTCTAGCACTGGTAGCACCATTGCTACTCCATCCATTGATGGTATCTCCTGGAAGTTGTACAAGGGGCCCAACGGTCAGATGACTGTTTTCAGCTTCGTCGCTAGCAATGCACCAGTTACTAGCTGGAGCGGTGATCTGAACAACTTCATCAAGTACCTCACCAGCAGCCAGGGCTTGCCAAGCGGTCAATTTTTGAACAGTAAGCTTACACCTCTATAATACTTAAGGTATAACATAGCGAAATACTGACCTAATAAAACTGTAGCCGTTCAAACCGGAACCGAACCTTTCATTAATAACGCTGGTGTTACTGCCAAGTTCACGGTCACCGACTACTCCGTTGTTGTTAATTAAGTGGATTGACCGGTGACGATTGATTCTCTCGTTAGATATCGATGCGTAGGATTTCTCAGACCAGGGCGCTATATGCATCTTACTACTCTGAACAGTAAGGTGATTGTACATAAATATATATGCGAACGGTTTTGTAAATATGGTAGTTTAAAGGGCCAAACAAGCTTAAAAGTCACTTGCGAGCGTAAATTATAGGCTGGCCTAGGCCCAGCATATTTTACTTATCATCCGCAGTAACCGATTCTCGAACAATGACAACTGTATCTGCACCAGAAGGTCAAGGCGGCTATATATGAGGAGACTTAACTTTAAATTGACATTGAAATTTAAGGCATCTCATTACTGTAGCGATCTGCTCTTAATCTTTATTTTTGGTCCCAGAGCAGGGATCATTGCTTTTTTTGCAACCTGTATCTAGGTGAGGGATTGATAAAAACGTGCGCGACTTTGCATTGTTTCTTTGTTGCCTGCGTCTGCGTCGTTCTAGTGGTTGCAACTCCTACGCAACACATGTTGGTGTTGTAAAATACCCTCTTTGTTCAAAGATCCAGGAATTGGCTGCACGCGGCTTCGAGGTCAAGAACCAACATGAATTTCCTTTCATTCAGACAGGTAGCACACGTCTACACGCCCAGATATTTTAGAAAACGATTCACTAGTAACTTCGAGACTATTTCTTAATTAGAATAGCTGTCCCGGATCTGTTGCTCTTCTACCAGGCAATAGGGATCGCTGGAATTTTCAGCAGGCGGCGAGTATTCTCCAGGCTCGGCCCTAGGTTCCTTTCTTATTTTTCACGGTTTCTTCTAAGATAGCTGCTGCTATTTTCTAGCACCATACAAAATCTGATTCTATCAAACTGCTGTTTTATATTCTTTTATTCACTTGTTAAATATTCTTTTGCTACATCTTCATCACACCCCGGACCCTGTTCTAGTGACAACGACCCTATCAAAGTCAACCATCGAGCTAGCAGCGTTTGACCCTGCAGAAAAGGTCAACTACGTAAAAGCGAAAGTCTATTCTATAAGCTAGGGATAGGCCTCACGAGGGTTAATAAGCCCCCAAGATGGCTAGCCGTCGGCCTATCGATCCAAATGCCATACCTGTTATGGACCCTTATCAATACAACGGTCCTTTCCATTGCCCTCCACAAACCCCCTACAACAGAACCAGAAGCAACAACTTCCCGATCGATGTTCCATTTAACCCCGAGTTCCTAGGGCCAGAGGTATCAGACGCCTTAAGTTCCCTCCTCAGTTCTACTGCAGCACCGTCGGGCCCTATAGCTGCCCAAACATTCCTCCAAAATGCTACATCCGCGGAAATAGACGAGGTTTACGATTGGTTCGTCCCGATCAATGGACAGGAAGATAATCTTGCAGGCCTTGGTGGCAACTGGGACTACGTCAAATGGAATGCGATGGTTGTTGCATGCTTTATGAAGCAGATCCAGTTGGGCCGGGACCTGAGGAAGCTGGTGAGGGTGCACCCCCCGATCCAATTATATTGCAATCATAACGACACCAAAGTGACCCAGGCGGGAATCATGGGTAGCCAGCAATTTGAGGCGCTTTATATGAGGAAGGACGTAAATAGCCCAAGGAATCCTCATGAAGGGACATCAGGCAAACCAGTCAGAATTACCAGAAGGAATATAAGGCTCCCAGAAGATGGGGCAGGAGGTGTCGATGGAGCACTGCCATCCTTCATTGATCCCAGTGCAGGAGACGAGCTGGAGAGTTCCGGTGTAACTGATACTGGGGAGAAACGATCGGATTCTAGCTCTGAGAAAAAACGAGAAGAGGATGAAGATGATGAGGGCAACAACAAGGATGACGGCGACGACAGTGAGGATGACGATGATGATGACGACGATGATGATGACGACGACGACAGCGACGACGACGAGGAGGAGGCGGACGGTGAAAAGGGGGACGGGGAAACAAAGGACGTAGAAACGGAGGAATTAGGGAAGGAGGAAGGAAAAGAAGAAGTAGAAAAGAAGGAAGGGGAAAAGGAGGAGGGGGAGGGAGATCCAGGAACAGCTCCGCATTCAGATGATAGTAGTGATGAATCTGGGGACGATGTTCCAGAGTGGAGGAGACTTAAACCCGCACAAATTGGGACGACAGCTGTGAAGCACCGTCTGGCCGACCAGTATGGGAGTGATAGCTTTTTGGCCCTTGATGACCAAGGCCGTTGGGTACCAACTGGTCCGCTTCCGCCTCGAGACATCATGACACTTATCGACGACGATGATCCACTCGCTGGCATTCTAACTATCGCGGCCAAAGAGCTAATTAGTGAAGCTAAAGATAAAACAAAGAAGGTGAAGAAGAAGAGGACTAGCGGATCTAAGGAAGAGGCGACTACCACTGGCGAAAGCGGCCTATCATCGTTACGTTCGACAAAAAGACCACAAGATAGATCGGCTATGTCGGGATCTGGTCGACATTCGAAAAGAAGAAAAATCTCGGATAGTGATTCTGTTCTACATCGAGTGGGGACTAGATTCAAGCAATCCGGGCTTCGAACAACAGGTGATGGCGCCGATGTTCCGGCGGCAAAAGCAGGAGAAACTATAAAAGAAACATCAAGAGAAACGGCAGGAGTAACAGAGAAGGCAACAGAGCCTAGCTCTGATGTGAATAAGGACAATGCTACTGCTACCATGCCGTGGGAAAGGTACCATGCAAGTATTGGTGGTAAAGGCCCTGATTTCCGTCGGAGAGTATGGCCATCACTGAAGAAAGATCTTGGTAAAAAGAGATGGCACATTATGCCTGTTGCTTGTGATGTCAATGGCGAACTCCGGTGGTGGTTGATGGTAATTGATATGCAGGTTCAGCGGCGCTGGAATGTGGATGCCGGCAAGGTCGGAAAGAAAAGTGACACCGAGCCGACGGGGACAGATGCGGTTGGCCCAGCTCGCTGCATCTGGGTGTATAATCCCTGCGGTCCCCCATCCTCGCCTGACGGATCTGTCTTTGAAAAGTTTTTGTCAGAAGTACCTCAATACTTATATTCACTGGCAAGCTATGAAATACTTAATCTCGACCATCATAACACCCCGGTAACATACCCTCGAACCAACAATGCAGCTGAATTGGATCGTCTCCAAAACGGCAAAATGGCGGCTGCATCCTACGATCATCCCGGCAAGTTTAGACGTTTTGGTTTTAAGGTAACAATCAATGGGAGCCGATTCAACTGGAGAAATCGAAACCCGCACACAGGTGTTGAGGTCATCCATGCCATGGGACGCATCCTGAATATGATAGAGACAGAGGACGCTCGTATTGCAGCTATGTGGAGAACCCTGGGAGCTTCACCCGAGCATATCCAGTGCATCGTGCCTGGTACATCAGCCTCGAGCGCAAGGGAATTGGACCTACTCCAAGAATCTGACCGTCGGATATCTTTCCAGAATCGTGTCCGGACTGAAACTATGTGGGAGATACAAAGGTATATGGATTGGACGCAACTGGTAAGTCGGGAGACCCACTGCTGCTAGACAAAAGTCCCAGCAGCTATAAAACTATACATCATATTTGAGAACTGACAATTTTTGTAATCTGCTACAGAGAGGATATCCTTTCCATGAACAAATTCCAGATACAATACCTGAAGAGGGGTATGCTATGCTTAAAAATCTTTATAGTAATCATCAAGACGTCTGGCGACAAATTTCACAATGGTTTGACCAAGGAAGCCGTGCTGTAGTTATTGGTATGGATCTTGCTACGTACGCCGCCACGAAGCAAGTAGTATCGTTACCCTTATCAACGGGAACCATGGTGGTCCTACACGGGTAATTAGTCCTCATGAGCCCTTGGAGTGTATGAATTGCTTTATTTTAAACTTTTACTAATAGCTCTCCTCTGTATAGTGAGAAACAAAGGCACCCGTCCGATGATCCAAATACCAAATGGTGGACGGATGCTACCGGTCCCGGGCCGGAAATATTGAAACTACTTCCTGATGATTGCCCGGGAAAGATAAACCCGGGATATAAATACCATAGATATGCCCACCTTAGAGAAGGTATATTGTTCCCTGTGTTTATTCGCATCTAGATCTGTCTGGTGATGCGCCATTTCCACTAATTATGAACTGTGCAAACCGACAGATTCCAAAGGCGGACCGATACCTGTGGGAGGGGGGCCGAAACGGCCAACAGATATTGTAGAAAACCAGTATCCACAACTGATGATCTCCCTTATTGTCGACCACGTAGGCCGCGGAATAATCCATATGGGAAATAGGCCGAACGGAGTTTGGAAAGTCAATGGGGTTTCTGTCCAGCAAAGCGAAGTAATCACACGTTTCAGCCATGTCACTCACCTCTACGGAGGCGCTATGCATTGGCTCTTTTTAAGACGATTCGCCACTACCAATTCCGATAACATTAAAATACAGACAACCGTGGCCCGAGATATCAAGAATAGCGCCTGGAAACAAAAGAAGTCAGTAGCCGAAGCTCTCGAAGAATACCAACCGGATGACCCTACATGGGCGTATCCTCGTCACACATACCCTAACGAGATCTACAAAAAGTATATCTTTGACCTCGGAAACCAAGCTCCACATTTCCACCATCACCATCGCCCTAAAAATATTGAGAGCCACGAGGAAGATATTCTCTGGCAATCATTCAATAACAGTAGCAACACTATTCTGTGCCAAAATCCACAATGTTTACAGCACTCAGGTCTAGTAGGGGATATGGCGTTGGCAGCACCTAACGATACGTCTAAGCCATGTTTTAACGAGGCCTGCGTGAGCGACAAGTATGAGACTCAGTATTACCGATCCACCACATGTACGGATATTACAAGAGGTCGGTGCTTACCAAATATTGATGGAGTACTCGGCCACCATGTCCCTGGAATTCCGGGTCATTTATTCGTTGATAACGGTGTCTTATTGTTCCAACCCGAGATGTTGGTGACTTCGTCAGAGGAAAACATTGATACTAATGGTGTTATACCTCGGGATATGAAGGTTTCCGTCGATGAAGATGGAAAAGAGATGCCAGTTGACGACATAAATGCCCTCCCAGTCCCGCCTCTATGCTGGAACAGAGTGGTTTTTACGCCAGTGGGACGGTTCCCTAGCACTAGTGCGGCAAGGGAATACCTAGTGCGGAACTACAACTACGACCCTATCATACTGTCCGAAGGCGAGCACAGCGGAGCCGCCTACGACATGACGATGTATGAACGTCTTAACTACTACAGGATTTTGATGTGGAACCAAGTCCTGCCGGAAATCCAAAAAGGGTGGTGGCGAGAGCAAGAACATATGAACCAGCAGCATGGATATTTCACTAAGTACGACGTTAACGGCTGGTCCGAAACGAGCTTTAGGCTTGGTTACCAGTCTGACGTCCGCTCAAAGTCCGCCTGGGGGACACCTGGCTCTGAAGAAAGTACAATGCCTAAAGGGACGAGTCGAAAGAGAGTCGTAGGAACGGGCGATCCATTTGCCTGGGACCTGGTTAATGGCCGATTGCCCAAATATTCGCTTCCTTGGGATATGAGCGATAATACAGGGCCAAAGTTTGGATATTCAAGTGCAGTAGGCATGTTGGGGGGGCGTGTCGCCTCAGAAGACGGCGACGAGCCAGGGACTAGAAGTGCCCGGACTAAAAACCAACTTAGGGAAACCCCATTTGACATTCTTAAGTTCTTGGAAAGTGTTACATTACGCCCACCATATGAAAAGTTTGAGGAAGTGCACGAGCAATTGCCGGATGAAGGCAATACAATAGACGAAGTGCCTCCAGTCAATGACTCAAGGAAACGGGATAAGCCCAGCTCTCTTCGGACTGAGAGGGCGTTTAGGTCTCAAATACCACTATATAATCAGGTCCCCGCACCAGCACCAATTGCTACTGTCCTAAAGCAACAAGAGATTCATTCACCACTAGATAGCCGGGTAATCAAGGACATCGATGGGAATGAGGTCGACATCGAGCCAACTGATACTTTTCTGCCAAAGACCCGATTCATCCCGTATAAACAGGGGTTGATTGAAGAAAGGTATATTCAAATCCGCCGACAGGGAGTAAAAGTGCCGATCAGGCTGCCAGTTAGTCGGAAATATATTAGCAGACCGGAAGGAATAGAAACTGAGGGAGAGGAAGATGTCTTGGAGAGCAAGAATGGACCCAGCATGTGTAAACCTAGCAATGAATCAAAGGCTCCGGACCACGAGCCCGATTCTCAAGCCCCTAGGAAGTCGGAAGACGCTGTGTGTGTAGAAACAAACAAGACGCAGATACAAAAGGGTGTATCCAAACCCAATCCCCCTATTACGCTAGTCCCTGCAAAAGGATCTAAAGAACGAGAAAATGGTATAAAAAGGAAACGAGAAGACGAGGTGTACCGAACACAGGCTACCCAGAAGAGGCGGGGCGCAAAACTTGATCACAAAAGAAAAAAGTCGAGCCAAGATGACGGAAGTGATGATGAACTACAAAATATAAGCACGGGCAATGTAACGGCAAAGACATTTCGCAGATCTAAATAAAAGAATCCAAGGATAGTGATATAGTAATAGGCGGTATTTCCACAAAATCGGATTATTCTTCTATGGCAATAACGTAACAGGAAGGTTTTAGGAGTATGGTGGTATCATGTACGCACATTATAGCGTCTCTTATAAATTAACGTAAATATACTATTCATGTGCATTAGTCAGCAGCTTAGTTAATGATGGAACAAAGTCTATATGAACTTGAAGAATTAGTTGACTATGTTCACTAAAAAAGTAAAATGTGTTCAACGATATTTTGGAGAAGCATACACTACATCCCTGTGTTCTGTGGTGACCCTTTGAATTGCTTGGTTGTGATGCAGCGCCGATAATTGATTACTGTGGCCGAGCGGCCACCCGGTACTAGTGCCGACACACAAGGCCGCGAGCCGCTACTCAGGGCACTAAAAATTCCGGTGACCGTCCCACAGACCCCAGAGTGTGCACTTGACTGTGTCAAACGAGAGCCCATGTTTTGCTCCTGGGCTAATTATTTCGATACCCCGCGGGTATGATGGCGGCCGAATGATGTGAGGCTTTCTCGGTTCGGTTCGCACTTCGCGATTTCGCATTTCCTGGGGGCAATCGCGCCATTCTGAATCGTGGGCTGCGATTCGCCAATGTGACTAAGACTACCTCACTGCGCCCCACCAACTTTATATCAACGTCCGCTCCTCTGACGTTTGCTATCAAATTTCACTAGAATATTGATTTAAAAGAAATAATAACTAAAGCAAAACCATAGTTAGATATGGAACTGATATTCGCGGATGCGAATAAACTTCGCTACTTAAGTGTTGCCACCATACCACACAATGTCTGACTAGAAATACCATATCTAGACCAAGCATACACAACTATTTCATTCATTCTAGATTCATGAAAATATTCAAATAGAGACAAATAACACAGACCGTTGATCCACATCGTGGAAAATGGAATGGGCTACAATTCCCATTCGTAGTGAAATCGGGAACGCAACTTAGGAACTAACTAGGGATATTTAGACGTAATATATAGCTTAGAATTGTTCCAAAATAAGTTCAGTAGAATATGGGATCTAGAGTGATATATCAGAACGGGGCCATACTAAACATTGCTCATAAATTATTGCAAAAACGGGGGTCATGCAGTATACTAGGCTAGTACAAGTGTCAGCACATATTCTCATCAATGATTCGAAATTAAAGGATCTCTAGATCTATAGATGACTAGCTACATACCATAATAAACGGCACCCGCGTGGCTACCGAATCGTAAAGGTAATTTGAGCCAGTACAGACCCACAAACGTTATCTATAAGGAAGACCTCAACTGCTGACGTGAGGGCTGCCCGCATGCCCCCGAGATCTTTCCCCAACTCAAAACCTAAAATTGAAAGTAATACATAGAAGGTGAAGGCGTAATTAGATATAAACCCCGATCTAGTATGAGCCTAGTTTATACCATATATACAAAATGGGTCAAAACACACTGAACTCACAAAACACACAAAACTGATAGAACAAGGACGATGAGTGAAGATAGAAGAGAGGCTGGAGCCGTGGAGACCTCTGGCATAATATGAATAGGGATCAGAGGGATGTACAGCTGATCCCTAACAAAAACAGACACTGAAATTTTAAGCGAGATCTTGGCACGACACAAGCCTGGCATAAATGCGTTAATTTAACACACTTGTGCCAGATTTCTATCCTGCCAAAATCTCACTGAAAGTTCAGCGTATGTTTATAAGTTCAGTCTGTGTTTCTGAATTCAGTGTGTTCTGACCTCTTTTATCTGCCATACTAGTTTAATTTTTATTGATATTTGATATCCAAACTTGGTCCTGACATTTTGACGGATGAATATGGCGTCGAGTCAAAGCACAGACTAACTACCTCAGCTTAGTCCCAGTAACATTACCAAAACGACTAACTTGCAAATCCAACAATGAATACGAAGGCTGCTCTGGACGCTGCGCAGCACTGAATTATTTAATGACGGAAACTTGTTAGGCCGCTTATCTGCAGGGCTTTATGAATAAGACAAGGACCGGAAATCATTCTAGAACTATGAAATCGCTTGCATCAGCCAAAGGTCAGAAGCCCCTAAGTTATGTCAACCTGCTTCGTTAGGCTTATCTTCATTTATACTGATACACAGTCTCGAAGGCGGCTACCAATAGTACATTACTCAATGCGTTGATACCGAAGATTGATGGCTTTTAGATATTATATTGGCACGGAAGCTAGGTATCATAGATACATCACGGTAGGTAAAGCATAGTTCCGCTCTTCCAAGAAATACAAAAATCTAGGAAATGGCGATTAATACTGAATATATCCAATACATCATTTCAGCCCAACACTGTAGTGTTGAATGCGGCTTTATATAAACATTATACATTTTTCATGTAATAGCTAGAGATATTATACTTAGTTCGCTTAAGACAGGGTCATTAATGGCTCTTGCCGTTTCAATAAACGACTCAAACTTGTAAGTCCAAGACTGCTTACGGCCGAAAGAAGCTAAAGTGGTAACTAGTTGGTTGGTATATGGAAGGATCTAAGCATACCCAGGCTCTAGTTAAGGGCTGGACCTGGTCAGCACCTGGGTATATTCAATATAACCTGTTAACTCCAATAGCGAAGCTTAAACCAATAGGAAGGGGCTATTGTACGCGATAGTAGAAGCGAATTGACATATCAAGGTATCCACACAATTAGCCGGTGCCGAGGCGGGTCAGACCAGGGTGTGAATCCGCCGTATATATGCATTTCTCCCCGACATGGGGCAAAATTTGGAACAAAAGTATGCTCAATTCGTCTTATTTTTCGGCTTTCTATAGCTCTCGTTTCCTATGATCGGTCGGAATTGTGGTACGATGATCCACCAGTCACACACCCGACAGGGGGAAACAAAGCTTACCCTTCAGCGAGGCTGGGCAGGAACTTTGTGTTACAGTTCCCAACCTTATAGCGTTAGCATGACGAGGTCTTGTTCAAAGATATAAAGGCTTTCCTACGGCATCTCGTGTAATTTTGATATTTTCTCACAGTGGTACCCTTCACAAGATCAAGCCCGTATTTTGAATCAGTCTAGTCGGAGCCCAGCCTATACGAAAATTCTTACATTTAGTATCAATATTGAGGGCCTAAATATGAGATCACACGAAATATTATTCTTTGGCTTGCAAGCGTTGGCTATGGCCACAGCCCAAGTTATTCCAGGGGCTTGGCAGCAAGTATGTATTAGCTAAACCCTGCATTCAATATTCTCAAGAAACTGAATGGTTACTTACATCTTCGATTTCGCTATTAGTGCGACGGTATCGGATGGAATCCGGATACTAAGGGGCTGTGTCAAGATGGACTTTTCTGCACGACTTATAACGCATACTATGCCCAGTGTATTCCCAAACCGACTCCGACGGCTCCGATTACTACCCCACAGACAACCTCATACAGGACTTCCATAAATCATACATGTTCTCAACTGAGCACATGCACCACATATCCTTGTACGTTTACCTTAAATTCACGAATCGCCTTCAAATCGCTAACTAAAGAGGTCGCCTCGAACAGGGTGCTGCGGGGCTACTAAAACGGATTGCAGGACTTACTGTCTTGGCCAAACCGCTCCGACCATCGATAGGACTACTGTGACATGCAGCTGCCCTCCTAGGACAACGACTACTGTTTTAGTCGTTCCGCCTACACCAGTTGTCACCAGAGCGAAGCGACAGGAATACGGAACTACTTGCCCAATGGAAACATACTATACTACCTATGCCCGTATGTGCCCAACCCGAATAGCAAAGATTCTACCCATCTGCTAACAAAACGGCAGTATGCTGCGGTGCCTCAGGAACTGCGACTGGTAGTGTCTGCAGCGGCTCCCGTCATACGACTATCGAGCATCCAATCCCTCGATGTGTCATATGTACTAATACCACTACTACAACTTGCCCTATGTCAACTTATTATACTACCTACCCACGTAAGAGCCCCTCAGAAGTGATAAATAGTTAGTGACCACCTCAACTGACACTAAAGTTTCGCTAGTTTGTTGCGGAGCCTCCGGCACTGCTACTGGTAGCGTTTGCAGCGGGTCCCGACCCACCTCGATCCCTCATCCCGTCGTCAGATGTGCAAGCTGCACTACGAGATATCCCCCAATCGCCACAGCCGTGGTCACCAGGATCGATGTTGTAAGGGCAGGTTAAACTGGGACTGAGCATAAAAACCTATAATGCTAATGTCTTGGGTCTTTGAAGCTGACAACGCATGTCTAGCGTGGCCATCATCCGAATTATGAAATACCTCAATGAGATGTAAATATACGTAAAATAAAATACAGCGCTGCTATTTTACAAGGAACAGTTTTTGAAAAAGACGAGCTGGGATAAAAACGAATAATCGCTCCTAAAATGATAAAAAAACGCTGCCGAACTCCTTCGCAATGCTACGCAAAAACAAACAAAGAAGAAGAAAAGAGAAAATCTATCGCATATATACACTGCTTCAAGCAGTGATGTGATTCCGGCCTGTGATGTTTCTGAAGATATTTTTTATGCCTCCCTTCTTCTCCTTAACCGCACCAGTGGCAGTGGTTGGTCGTAACTTTTCTATATTCAACATCGTCATTGAACCATTATCCTCCATCATACCCCAGTAGACATAAGTCTGTTCAACGAACGCAACAAATCTTTCAACGTCGTTCATGTTGCTCATAGCACCCAAACTGATCCTAACGATACCTGTGGGCTTGCCAGCCATTAGATCATGTTTATCTCCACAAGTCAATCCGGCATCGAAATTCTTCTTCATTCCTACGGCGTCCCATTGTAGAACACTTGCTACTCCGCCAGGATTGCATACACCTCCGGATCTAATGTGAATATTATTTCTGATGGCGGCTGCTTCCACCTTCGATTTTCCAATCCATGATCCGTCCGACCGACGAATGTTAAAAGCAACAGTTGGTCCTTGTGTTGTTGAATCACCATAGGAAGCCCTTTCATCCTTATATATCTCGCAGACAGGCGCACCATTTGAATGCCGGAGACTTGATAGCCGTTCATAAGCAACCTTGGCAAGTCCGGATGCGTGTGCGGAAACCTGCTTTGGGCCCCCATATAACTCTGTGTAGACATCCATTGCGTGCCCGAGTGCTACAATGTTGTGGAATGGTAGTGTGCCGTCCTCCAATGATTCGTGAACCTCTTCCCTCTTAGAATGCCAACTCGCACCAATGGACATCACCATTTTTACGGTGCCACCACCAAAGTACTTTCGCTTTGTGAGGACGTCTGCTGCATCTTTTCGGACTATCAGGCCACCCAGATCTGGAAACCCAAAGATCTTGTAAAAGCTCATGCAAACAAAATCTGGCGCTTCCTGGTGATTCGATAGATCCAGGCATCCAGTCGTCAGATACGCTGCGGCATCAAGGAGTGTATATGTATTTCGCTTGTTTTTGCGTATCTGACCGCACCACTTGAGCGGCGACCGGCGACCGTTCATGTTGCTTTGGGCAGGGTAAGCAAACAATTTAGTTGTTGAATCCTCCTCCGCTGTCGACTGCGCAGAAATCCAGTCTTCTACTTGTCCGTCATTCTGAAAACACCGCGACGCCTTCGAGTGCTCTCGGACGCCGACAAGGCTAGTATGCGAATCCCGGTGGTATCCATACCAATAACCCTCTTCCAGTTCTCGGAATCCTTCCATAACCACCTTGATAGCTGCGGTCGCATTTGCCACAAACACAAGATCAAAATGATCAGGTGAGGCGTTGAAGAACTTAAGGACGCGCGAACGGACGGTTTCGACTCTGGTGGATGAAAGCATGGATGAAGGAGAGGCGGAATGGGGATTGCCGAACAGGTTTGAGGTTAAATCCTGGGCGTATCTGTGCATTAAGCTGCTAGGGTACAGTGTACAGCCAGCATGATCCAAATATGTAACATCTAAATCAAAGCATTTATTAGCACTCGGCCTTCGGACGTTTCTAGATACCAATAGTCACGAGTTATGATATTCGGCTCGCACGAGGTCTCCGATCGATTTTTCATAACGTTAGGTGCGCTAAGTTCTCATGGGCCACCTTTGGACACAGAGATCCGAAGTGCGAAGCACCTCAAAGTATACTTTTATCTATTGGGCAGCAATGAAGTGGGGGCATAAGCTTACCATTAAGGTACCCGTATTCATTTCTCCGAATTTCCTCGATCTTAGACGAATACGACCGCATGGCTGTAGGATCTAGTCTTTATCTTTTCTTATTTTTTTCTATATTATATACCCAACAAAGAGAGGCCCCAAGAATAGGATTAAAAAGGAGAACAAAGGTACTAGTCGATGGTCCGAACAATAGATCTTAGAGTTTCGTGGAACCTGTGGCAATATATCGCTACGCAGACTCAGCTATGGAGCCTTTTCCACTAGCACCGTTGGACTTGGAGTGTATCGGAAAAAAGTGGAATTGTTGCGGGAACCGAAGATTTGGCTGTTGAACGGGGCCCCTGTTGGTGTAACAGACACGATGATATTTGATTATGGTTCTGTGCTTGCGGATGGCAACAATCTCGAACTTTTGTTGCTTTAGACTTCGAAGACACTGAAGATTTTAGATCTTGGAATTTAAAATTTTTTGGTGCTGACAGGAACAGATTTGGTGCTGCGCTTCAACTGCCGTGTAGGGATGAGTGGTAAAATGTGAGATATGCTGATTTGGGTGTGAGATTAGAACGTCTTTATATAATCCACGTTGTACACGACGAATTCAGCAAAGATCGAGGCATTAGCGCTTTAGTTCACTTGATTATGCCCATGGGAGCCCGCGGCTTCTCGAAGACTGGAACTGACTGCACAGGCCAGGAACATTTACTTCGCGTCGTCTCCACCTACCGACAAAGTCTCCATTTGGGAGGGCACTATGCATACTATTGAGGCGTTTCACACTGAATGTTGGCAAGAAAATTAAAATGCCTTGTCAACATGCTCAGACAGCCGGGTTAAGTTTTCGGCGTTGCGAAGACGCCCAAAGTCCCCAGATTGCTCTGGGCCTATCTCTCGGCCGGGTGAGACGCTGCTGGCTGGATGCTCGGGCAGAAGTGGTATTAAAAGTAACCAGGTCTCTCCCTGATTGGTTGATGCATTCAACACCACCCCGATATCCTGGATGTGGATCCTGATCGGGGACATTAAACCGAATTCTCCACAAAGCTGCATCGGAGCTGAATTATTAGATCAAGTTCAGCGTCGGGAAGATATTTTGATGCATAATGACTTTGCGGTAGGGCAAACAGGGCGCTTCAAGGCTCAAGATGTATATGAGATTTGACTGACACATGCTATGCATGCAATTGACAAAGGCACGGTTCTGATAGTTCAATTCTGTCAAAGCTTAGAATTAACTAGTTAACTTGTGGCATCTCACCGTCCAAGACATGAAAATCCAACGTCATCATATACTGGGGGAGGGCGACATTATCCTCACCCTGACCCGGCACAAAACCCGACAAATCAAGTCCGTCGCACTCGCACATGCAGCTGAATCATCAAAAACATGGGTATTTAAACGAACAGAAGCAATTCTCGCCCGTTTAATTTTCCCGGTTCTCGAGAGATTGCGATACGATATGACCGACCAACACATTACGTGAATGGAATAGATACGTTTCAGGCCGGGTATCATTCAATCCGTTAGCATCCGAAAGAGAAATAGATAGGCTTGACAGTTTGCAATCTAGTGAAGAATATCGGTAACGGCTTCAGTGTCGACCCCGATGCATGAGGTTCTGGATTTATCGCGAGAACCGGAGCATGCCAAGTCCAACCCTAGCTCAGGGAATGGACGGTTTGAGTTAGCTCATTTCAATTCGGTTTCTACCTGTTGTTTCTTCCCGGAAACTTTCCTTCGCAATCTAGCCAAGAGGCAGAAAGCAACAGCCGTTCGAACGTTCAGCCGCATGCCACCAATTTAACGAGCATCTCGAAACTTTGATACTTGTCGAACCAAGCTCTCATCGCTTGAACTTGCAAAGTAGACCGTCAAGGCTTAGCGTTCGTTAACCCTAACGTTGTATTAGGTCTCTTTCCAGTTACGTGGCAGGACATCTCTTGATCCAACCTGGCAAGGAAGAAACATGCATCGATTCGCGGGCAACTAGACCCTGGAAAGCGCCTATAGACCGGCGGAGAGCCAACCAAGGGAATCCCAACAGCCCTACACGCATCAAGTTAAGTCAACGGCTTGTCCGAAAATTGGTCACTAGGCTCGAGCTATGGCCCGAGATCAGGCTATGACAGTAAACGATAAATTACACGTCCGGGAATTCTTGCCCATCACGCCGCGTCCCTGCAATATGTCGGAGTCGCAACCTGCAAGCAAAACTCTTTGGCCCTATAGGGCTCGTTCCCCGCATAAAATTGCGAGCATAGCCTGATCAATCCCAAAGCATGTTGCTAAAATTATTTTGCAGCCCCCTTGGACCTCGCACCGAAAGGTTTTCCGAGTCTCTCAGCACATGTCTGCAATAAAACGGTCAGACGGAAGTCTGGTAACTGGTTAGCAATCGCCGTGAATGTGTCCATCTCCCTTTTTTCTTTTTGACACTCGGCAATGACTTTTTGCGTAGACACCGGGCCCCACTTCTGCAGTCTTAAATTACTAAAAGAAATCAAGCCTTTTTAATTTAGATAAGGCAGACACGAGGCCCGATAAGTTTTAGTAACATAGCTTCAATAGAAGACGACCCGAGTGATATCTATAGTTAGTAAGAGCCAACAATTGTCTCGACATGAGGTTCTATCCACTGTAGAAAAATAAGACTATCAATCGAAACCAGACTTTGGGTTCGTGTCCCCCAGGCCAACGTCGGCCTATCACATCTTCGAATAACCCTTGCATACATATTTGTGAATGGTCGTCCGCTGCTTCTGAGAGTTTTTCTCTGCCGTCGTCCTGATAGAAGTGTAATGGAGGGTGCGGCCCACTTTCAGCCTGCAAAAGTCTTAGCATCCACATCCCTAAGATAGAGTGCAGGACAATCCTTCTCGTGACAAGATATGAATCGTAGAACTCCTTCCTCTCTTCGATGGGTATGCGATTCCAAAATATCCAAAACCGGTCAACTAGCTCGTGGAGGGCATCAACCGCCTGCGAAGCCTCGTGACGAAACTCTGGACTCGTCCCAATTCTGTCAATCCGCATGTCGATATCTGGATCTTGAGATCGCATTAGCCCGCGGAGATATGAACTCTTATCCTCTAGCTGCTCCATCATGCCCCTTGGCGTCCCGCTCTCACCACTTGGGCCGTACAAGTGAGTAGAAAAGTATGTCTCACGCATGTAGGAGCATAGTTCGACTGCCCCTCTCTTATTTAGCGCAGGATCTGTCCATAGGCAATTTATGGCACATGATGCCAAGAAAAATCGATTTTGGTAAAGTTGTTTGAGACGAGCGGAGCGGAGGAGGGATGCTTGGTGGGCGGCGAAGGCAGTGTAGAACGCTTTACATGTTTTGGCAAGGGCAAAAAGTGTTTGAGAATCTGGGACGTTGGAGAGGAGGTAGAGTTTAAGGTCAAGAGGAAGATCGAGGATTGGACACCCTATATTAATATATTAAGATAATTCAAAACCAAGGGAACCAGAGTTCAATCAGAAGGCATCTTTACCTTTGCGTCGGTGGACAAGTCGTGAAAATGCCTTCTTTCGCTTAGAGATCCAATCCACGTACTTCTTCGCCGACATGATGTGGATTACGCACACGCTTTAATTAGGATTGACTCTGAAGTAATTCAGCTAGTTGTCTTAGTGAGGTTGGCTGTATATATATTCGATTTGGCCGATACATAGATGGACACGAGATTGGTACTCGCGCCAGCTTCAAGACCTCTATAAAGATTAAGAAGCCCGTCTCCCCCCGCACCGGTGGATCCATGGAATTGATTAGAAGACATTCGCGCATTTTCATCACGGGCCGGCAGCACGACTTTGCAAGCTCAGGCTTGGCATTAATTCAGCCACTATAAACTGAGAGCTGATAGCTATCTGAAGCTTGTAACTTCGCGTTATCACACTATTTGTTCGAGGTTTATATGGGAAGGACCTAGTTTGCGACTTTTGGGTGGTAACTTTAGACTCTTTTGCTGTAAGACTAGACAGCTAGAGTTCGTACGTATTGCAAGGCTAGGCTGGTGTTTTTTTGGGATTCTGTGTCTGAGCCACAACTTGGATGCAATTAACCGTGCCACTTGTTGTATTTTGTGGATACCAACAACTTGTGGCACGGTCATCATACGTTAAGTGTTACCTATTGGCTCACAAGTTGCCCAGCTCAGTGAAAATCTTGAAAACGAGTTTTTTTCGGTGTTCGATCGGGGGCTACTTCTTAAGTGTGCATAGAATGATTATCTTGCCCTATCATCCTTTCTTGATATTACATCATAGATATGCTCAATAGCGCTGCATTCGCTGACCAACTATACCATCAAAAGGTCGCTACGTACTGCCATATTCGCACATTTGCAAAAGTTCTTGTTTAGGGCCCAACATGTATTGGCTCAGCTACCCTTTCATTTTTTGCCAAATTCTCCAAGCTGCTTTAGTATCCAGTAGTAGCGAGCAGTCCATTAACCACCCCGCAACCTCTCACTTGGGAAGAAGAGATTCAAGGGCCTATTTATGGTTAGGGGGGCGCCAGAATCCAGAAGCACAGGGTGAGTTACCCTTAAATGGTAGGCTTCTTGAAATTTCTCGGATGCAAGCCTTTATTAAACCGTGTTCGCGGACCCCGAGCTTTGTTAACCTGTCAGCGTTCATATTTGCTGACGGACTTGACTACGCGCATATTTGCATTTATCGATATCAATATTACAGGCAACAAGAAATCGGATAAAGTTCTTACAATCCCATTATCATATAACTCCACAGTAGGTTGGTCTGCCAACTTGACAATTGGTCGTCGCTCTTCTAGAGATGCTCGAACATTTAGACTTCTTTTAGCGACCCAAGATACAAATACGTAAGATAATTGGGGCCCCGTTTCTATTTACCCCAGGAATTAGGTAGCACCTCGAAAATTATAAAATGACTTTGCAAATACTAGATGGATAGGAATGCACCGTCCATTTGCGTCCCCTTACATATCTACGTGAGGCCTCAAGCTAAATGACACTCTGGGTTACGTATTAGGATCATTAAGTCAACAGAACAGCCAGTTGCAGAACAAATAAATCCCGACACAGGCCTCATTGATCCAGTATTCCGCTTCGGCAAGCACGAACTATACAATGCAAATATAACACTTCCTGAGTTCGTGCAACCCACATACGGTAACGCTCAGCGGTGTTTTGAAACTGGCAATTTTGAGGACATCCCAATTCGGGTTAAGGAATCCTGCATTTCAACAAATATTACATATGAAGAAATACCATTTCTAGACTATTATCCTGTTTGCTTGCTTAGCAAGCAGTTTCGTGAGGATACACTAGACGGTCGCTTTGCGCTTTCACCTCAACCTATTGCGAATTTGCAAGTAGCCTGTAAGTAGAAGTCTGGATGCGATTTTTCAAGTACCTTATAAGGTTACCCTAAATTGTGCACACCAACCTCGCCTTCAACAAGCGTTGCTAACTGAGGATATCCTAATCATAGGGGATCAATTTTCTAGTCCCGATGGCGGTTCTAAGAGTGAAAATGGGAAGCCTAGCTCTGGGCCGAATTTGAAACCACTTCCGAGTGGGTTCGAAGTGCAGTCCAGATTCTGGGATGACTACGGAATATTCTCCACATATTTGACAGCAAATAAGTCCAAAACACCCGTCATTCAGTTCAATGTAGATGAATATGATGGTGATGTTTCGAAATACACCGGTTCTTTAGAATGGTTCCACTCGGTGTCTGATAATCCTTATTCGACAACTTGGAACGTTGCAGCTAAGGCGATAAGGATTGCTTGGAGGCATTCTTCTAATAGGTACCCGCTCATGCACGAGGAGCTACTCCAGAGTCGGCTCGTAGCAAAAGACGTAATTCAAGATAGGGATTCGCTTTTGGAAAAGAATACGACTTATCCTAATCCTGGAGCTGTTTTGGATTCGGCGAGTATGTGGACTCGATTGCATCCTTGGGTTGTAAATAGGGTTTACGACCAGATCCCAGGAGTGGTCAAGCATAATAGCACTTACTATTTGCCGTGCGATATGCCTTCATACGCTATCCCGCAGATTAGTTTTCAGTTTAGCCAGAGTCGTGGCTCGGCAGAAAGTGGTGGGACGTGGTACCCAGTCAAGAAAAGAGATTTTATCATCCAGACATATCGGCACCCTGATATAGGTATAGTAAATCGCTTCTGGAATCTGGAAGGATAGCACATCTTAGCCTAGCTAACTATGTCGATAGCGAGTTTGTGTGCTGGGACTATCCAAAACGCTTACCGAAGTCCATATCTAAAATGGTACCCCGAAATGGCAACAGAAAAGAAGCCCCCTGCAAGCATTGAGCTTGGGCAATGGGTGTTTAAAAGCTGGTACATCGTTTTCAAGAATATGAGGGACTCGACGCGAAAAGAAGGACGGCGATATGTAGGAATAGCTAAAATGGCGTAGTTTTACATTGATCCCGGGTGGTAGAAATCGGCGGGAAGCCAAACGTGTAACCTAATGTTAATAAATATGCTTTAATATTTCAGTAATATTGAAGAAGAGTTCAAAAATTATGTCAGTTTATATCTTGTGATCATACATAACCCGTAAATTAATAATAATGCAACGACGTTGAATGCCTGAGTATCAGCTTCAGCAATTCTCAGTATTTTCCAATTCATGATCATCATGACCGGCGCAATTGCACACTAGGTGCCAACCCACGCGACCAAAAAGCACCACATTAACCAGAATCCCAAGATTAACCCAAATGTTCCTATCACAAGAAAAATTAATAAAACGACAGGGTTGGCTGCTAGCATAGCAAACATAGCAACATGGAACAAATACATCCCAAGAACAGTAACATCGCCGTTAAAAACGCTAGCAAGAAAACCGTAATTTCCTGAAGACCCTAATGGAGACCAAAAGCTATAGGTGTTGAAATAAAATAGTGCCACAGTAATGATTACTAAAATCAAATTGACCCACCATAACTTGTAAATTGTCTTCCAGTGACCCATGCAGACAGCAACAAACGTACCAAGCGCATAGAACATCATAACAAAGAAGAATGCCACCACTATTTTGCGAATTATATTGATGTTGTTGATGTCAATAATTCCGTTGAAAGATGTTGTGCCATTGCCAGTATCAGAAGGAGGGGGCAGGAAGAATGGAGCTACAAATTGGCGCTCGCACTGCCTTGCAAAGAGAGGGGAGCCTGAACTTCTTGAGCTCACTTCGAAGAAGTTGCAATGCCCCGAAAAGCCAAAAAGGATGTAGCTTGGCTTTTCTGTTGTGCCGGTGGAAGGATTCCGAGCCGTGTAAGAAGTATCATATAAAATACTATCGGCATAACTCGAGTACCTGAGCATAATCAAAGATGTCAGATCAGGATGAAGGTAATGGGAATCCAATAGTGCTCGTGCTTGGGCATTGCAGCATTGCTAAACTTACCAGCTAGATGTGTCTTTTAGTTTTATAAGATTTGTCGCGAACGGACTTGTTCCAGGAGAAGAACAACCCACTAACAGTATGATGAGCAGTACGACGGATACTAGATTTTTAGCTCAGGTTAATATGCAATTATGGTTATATCAACGGGGATACCTTGTCTTTGTCCCCAGGAACCTGGAAAACGAAGCAGGGCAAAGAATTTGTCTCTATCGATTTTAAGCATACCTAGCGAGGAGAAACAATACCACACAGCTCCAACTCTGCTTTTGCAAATATCTGTTAAGCGGTCCCAAGTACCTCGCTTCCGGGGCTCTCGCACGACAATTATGGTGCTACGTTCTGGAACCGCCTGTGATGGATAAGCTGGTAGGATCTCTTCGCCGGGGGCTTGCGGTCTTTGAAATTGACCATTTGAGAACTGATGGTGCGCATACTGTCTTTGATCTTCTGGGCCGTATCCCGGCGAGTATGGAACGTCTAAGACATGCACCCCTGAAGGATTGAGTGTTTGCTTTGTTTGATATAGAGAATTGTGGAAGACTGTCGACGAAGAAACTTGCGTGGTTGGAGGATAAGTAGGAGAGGTCGGGGGGATGTAGGTTGAAGCTGGCGGAGGCGCATATCCTACATTTACCGTGTATACATGTGATCAGAATTGAAGTTCCTCCAGGTTGACTTTTGGATTTACAAACCTATTGCCATATTATTTGCTGCAGCCGCAGGAAGGGTGTCATTTTGGACTGCCTCTGGATAACTGTATGGATCCTTTTCAGACATTCTGTTTCTCTCTTTTTTTTTTTTGGCGACCCGGGTCTTCGGGGTAGCGTTGGCAGCGATCAGAAAAGATTGAAGCAACTCAAGCAGTTGGTAAATCTTCCAACTCACTTCGGGTGCATCGATATGACCTGACCGGGCGGGTTGTTTAAATACACATATCAGATATTCTGTCTGTAAATAATACAATATGACCACTAATCGGATAACCAGCCATGCCAAGTAGACGGATCCGGATCAGAACAGACCCCAAGCCATGCGCGGTGCAAAGTCTTAAGGTCTGCGGCTGATAGTAGTGTCACGAAGGGGCAATTTCGAGACAAAATTATGTTTTCTAGAGAGCGCTTGGGCCTTGGATTTTAATTTTCGAACTATAGCGCAAACTAGAACAGCGATATAGAGAGCTATGAGCACGAGCAGCTTTCGAAACATCTTCGCTGATTTCCTTGTTACCCTTTAGCTTTGTGATACCTGGCTGAACACCCATTTGGGAGCAGGGGCTCCATGTAGTTGAGCCACAATTCGGGAGCCAAATTCACCAGCCTTGGTAAAAATTTCAGCTCGGCTGGAGATTTTAGCACCACTTTCGACTTTGGCGTGTGTAACCAGCCAACCACATCCCTTGGAATTGGATCAGTCACGCTGTCCAACGCCACGGAATTTCTTGGCACTTGGTTTCCTGCAATGAAAAGTGGTCTGAACGGGTACGATGTTCATTTACAATTGGGAACTTTCAACTTTTTGTGCGTGATTCAACATTAATTGTAGCAAATATGCATATCTTCAATTGAAGAAGGGAGACGGCTGAGAGAATCTTCCCCGACCGATAGCGCCAGCTACAAACCTATTGCATATTAATAATACTTTCATCAGTATTCTCTGTCTGAGAGTTTCCAAATCAAGGTTAAGAGCGCCTACAATTTTCGATGCCTCGAACCTTCTTGTCCCCATTGTTGCAAACTATCGGCACATCCTGGGGGGCCTTCTCGTCTGCAATTGGCTCTGTGCACAAGAGCCGCATCGGCAGCGTCTTAATATCCTCATTTAATATGAGACACGCAAGTAATTTGATATTATACAGTGTAGTGACTCGATAGTTTCGGACAATAGGAGGCGGTAGGCCCCCTTGCACGACTTATAGAAATCCAAGAGAGCCATGCGCAAGCTCGATAAGGGGTGCCCCCGAATCTGAACTGCGGGTACAATGTTAATAATAATAATATTAAACGATTTTATAGCCTTAGTACACCGGTACGAGTATTGTGGTGCATACCCTTGCATGCTATGCCAGGATATAGCATGCACGCTTGCCCTCGGATCGCCGAGCACATGTGCGCAAGAATAAAGACCCTTTAAGCTTCTGCCGTTGCATTTCGCCAAGCCAATGTATTGCCGCTTCGCTCCAGTCTGTAGCCTTCCTTCCGCTATGGTCTCTCTAAATATCGAACTTTGTGAAGCCTTCCTCTGAGAGTCCAGGAGTAAAAGAGTCTTGACGGTTCTCAGCCGCAGTCAATTGACAGATGGGTGATCCTGAAAGTGATATTAGCTATAAAGCAAAGTATTTACTCCTTGAGGGTTCCAAGTTAACCCTCCAATGGATATGACCTGACTTCTTCAGTTTCGCTGTATTCTGCCTTCATCTCTTTGGGTGCCTACTTTTCCTTCGCCTGCACTCGTCATTCTACGAGTTTTGTGCTTATATATTCAATGGAACGTCAAAATTATTATCCCGGTACTGATTCGCTATATCATGGATTGGTTGATGCCAGCGGTATCGACGGGGGCCATGGCTCACATGGAATGGCTGGAATGCCAGGGGGCAGTGGAGCTCGTAAGTTTTCTAAGGAACAAGATCTATTTTTGATAACTGATAGCATGCGATTGCAATATTGACATTGATATGAACGTTAATAGCTGGGTCACCGGGAACAAATGCAACACCAGCAACTCACGGTGGGAATGCACGAGAGATGAGGGTCAAGTTGGCGCGGCGGATGTACCATGACGCGGTACGAATAGAGGCACATTGTCTTACACCTAGCAATACACCATCGAAACAGGAATGGGTTTTACAAGCCCAGGATATGATCCTTCTCCGTGCGAAGGGGGGAAATGGGGGAAATGGAGGAATTGGTGAGTAGCAACTCGTTAAAATATTCTATTATAGTAGAAAATCTGATGCTGATATATTGGTAAGGCGGGGATGGAGGAGATGGAGGACGTGGAATGGATGGTGTGTCGAGCAACGAGTACCAAAGCGGAACGGTATGAAATGATTTTAATATGCACAAGAAGGAGGGACAGGTTTACTGACTATGTTTCTAGAGAGGCGGTAGTGGAGGCGCTGGCGGCAAGTAAGTTTCCCAAGCTCATTCTATGGCATGGTATCGAATCGTATTTTGACAAGAGTTTGCTTTATTTTAGTGGTGGAAACGGTACCTCTGGCGGCAATGGAGGGTCTGGCGCATATATCGAGATCGAAGTTGAGGAAGATGATATGGACCTCTTACTACCTATCCACTGGGATGTTCGAGGTGGCCTTGGGGGAAATGCTGGAACCAATGGAAGTGGGGGTCGTGGAGGCGGCCCAGGCTATGGTGGGAAAGGTTCCGGCAGCCGTGGTATTAGCGGATCCGCTGGAAACGCCATCTTGACGGCAGGTCAGTACGGCCAGCCTGGGAATGCCAGGATTCAGGTCCATATGAAATCAACTCGGGAGCTAGGTGCGCGACATAATTTCTACCTAAGCAGATATTTTTTTACCCTTGTCGATTTCGATATCGTGGATGAGAATGAAGACGGGATATTCGAGCCTGGTGAACATATCTATGTGCAGAACATTAGGATTCAGAATACTGGTAAGCCACCCTTCGCAAACCCACGAATCATCACTTCGGACTAATGTTTGATATAAGGTGGTATGCCGACACCCTCTCAACCGATACCTATCCAACTTGTCGCCAGTGCCTGGTTCGAGATTTACGAGGGCGAAGCGGTATTCATTCCACCCAGTATTCCTGAAGGCGCGACCGTCACCATCAAGGACCGACTCCGGGCGAAGATTCGGTATCCTCCAGAGCCTTGGGGTCGCGCCTTTCGGGAAAAGACTGAAATTGAATTCCATGCCTCTATGCCGAGCCTTAACAACCGCATTATTCGCGACTTCGCTGGAAAGAGGGATGTCATTTTGAGTTACCCAATCTCTGTTGAGACAATCCGATGGGCGAATTCCGTCCTGCCTAATACAAAGATGACTATGATCTGGGTGGTACGTAGAATTTTGTTTTTTTTATTCCTTATCAAAAGCATTCCTACTTATATTTGGTAACAAAACAGATCACAAACAAGAGCACAAGAGCATTGGGCCGGTCATCGGAACAAGTGCGAAACGTTGAATATATTTTCCGCGGGAATAGAGAGTTGACCACCGATACAGATCTCGGGGTCACTGACAGCGTCAATCTCGAGAGACTAGTAGAAATTGATAACCTTGGGCCTGGAGAGACGCGCACATATACCCAAGAAGTTATAATTCACAGCTCTGCGGAGACTTACAAGCACCATAACTTCGACCTTGTATTGTACTTAGGACGCCCGCGCAGCACCCAGAGGGATGTCGTCCAAGTCGGCACTATGAAGGTTCAGGTTGCTTCACCATACATATACCGACCAACTGCGTCCTTCTTACTCGTCGTCAACTGCGAGACTACGAAACAACAGATTATCGGTCAGGACCAACTTTTCTCTGGCCTCAACGTTGTTTACGACACCTGGAATGTCAGTCTCTATGGTGGATACAACCGTCCTACCGACGGTGCTAACGTTCTGGACAACTACTTTGGCAAGGGCCTTGTTTTGTTTGGTGAAGACTTCGATTTCTTCCAGCAGAATGGGACACGCAATGCTGCGGACATGATACCCGCTGAACTCGGGTTCACTCTTGCTAATCATGGAACGAACATTCTCTTCATTGGCAGACCTTCGCAATCTATTGATGCGTGGGCTAAAGCGGTCACCTTCCCACAGTTTGGTAGCGATCCTTCGCCGTTCAACAACAAGAAAGAAGTCATCGTTGGTCTCCGAGCTGCAGGTCTTCATAATCCGGGAGCCTCGGTTCCAATAAGTGCCTCAAGGCTATCCCGAACGAAGGGCACATTCGAGAAGCGAGCAACTAAAACGAACAAGCTCCTAAAAACGAAATTCCCGTTGGAGAGATTCCAGATATATCCCGCCGCCCAGGACGAGAATGTTGTCATAGTTAGACAATCTCTTCCTGTCGCCAACAGATTGATGATCTGCAGTGGCCCTCCACAGAGCATCGGGACTCTAGACAGTTTGCATTTGATTGCGGTTGTTTCGTCGCTCCCAATTGCTCTGCGTATGCAAATACTCTTTTCAATGTTAGCACCAGGATTGATGGCGACGAAGGCGGGCGAAACGAGCTCGGTTACCGATCTTTTGGTCCCACAGGCGATCAAGCTCTCTATTATCCATGAACTAGAGCTCGAGATGAATCGTTACCTACATGAGGCCCCATGGCCGCATAGAATATCGACTATTACTACCGCAACTGCCCATCTTAAAAGTTTCCACGCATTTGTTGGGGCGTGGCCATGGGAGCCTCTTGATCAGGAGAGGACCGGGCTTATTATGGAAATCTTCGCCCACGTTCTTCGTGCAGTCCAACTTTCCGGCTTCGGCGAAATCGTCATTAGGTTCGGCTTCCGTAAAACGAATATGCGGAACTATATTGTTTCAAAGCTCAAAGACTTCCTCACTGCCCGAACAGAAAATGGGTTGGACCTGATGAAGCAGTTGACCGTTCAGGCGGCTGATGACAAGAGATTTGTCAAGACGTCGGATAAGATCACATCCGCTTTACAGGTACCGGCTGCGGACTTAGCCACTAGGTGGGTCGACAGTTTCCACGAAGGAAACAAGGTTCTTGGGATTGAAGAAACTGCGACCTGTCGAAATGAATACGTCGGCCGTGTTAGCCGTCTGAATGCGGATAATGTGGCTGCTCAGTACGTCCTACGCGAGCTGGTTAGCCCTTATCCAGGTATTATTATCACGGCAAGCTCATAATTAGGATAACAATTCCCTTGATTTCCGATTGCCTTGCTCCCACTTCCCTTTCCCCGCAGCTTGGCATTCAAAGAAAAGCTAAAATCTTCGTTTCTTGCACATATGTATATTTCTTACATGTTTCCATTTTTTTAGGTCTCCATTTTCTTCGTTTTGCTGTGTTTCGTTTCCTAGCCACTTTAAGCTCAGGCCACTTGGATGCAGGTGCCCTTCATTTGTTCACACTGCTTGGGTCGGTTTTGCATTAATATTGATTTCTCTGCCGATCTCATTTTAATTTTATTGACACAATCCCTCCATTCTTTAGTCATTTTCTCTCGCATTTCCTTTGTTACTATTGTTCACCTCAGCCTTGTTATGAAGCGGAGTTAATCAGCTGAGAGCCGCCTCGTTTGCAACACCATTTATTTTCATATGTATATGCACGCTGTAATCAATTTCTAATAGTGACAGGTATTTTTTATTTTGGCAGGCGGGGAAGCCCCCCGTAAATACATGCATGTTTCACGGAAAACCCGAGTTCAACAGGCAAAGCAGTGACTGTGTTAGA
Source organism: Orbilia blumenaviensis (assembly GCA_036872755.1). Taxonomy (NCBI): domain Eukaryota; kingdom Fungi; phylum Ascomycota; class Orbiliomycetes; order Orbiliales; family Orbiliaceae; genus Orbilia; species Orbilia blumenaviensis. The sequence goes on from JAVHNS010000015.1 coordinate 1,144,669, forward strand.
GGGCTGCGAAGTTATAGCGTTGTCAGAACACCAGGCTATAGTTGCCGTAGGGCTAACAGCCTGGAAAATATCGGCTGAACGTCAGCTCGAGCTCGCTAGCACTAGGCTGATGGCGGACTCAACGCCAGAAGAGTAATCACGAATGTCCAGGATCAAGTTATTGGCTAAGGAGAAATTCCATCTGCGCAATCTAGAATTCCCGTTCCTTTAGTTCCTCTCTCAACTTACTCGTCAGCGTGTAGGGTACAATTCCACTTAAGTCCGAACCATGAACATGTTGACGAGAAAGAATGTGTTGACGACGTGGTATTTCTGACCAGTTACTAATTCTAGCTTAGACCGTAGATGGCGAAATTTCCGATGTCATGTCAGCAGAGGCATTTCTTGCGCGTCGTCGACCTTGCTCTCCTCGATTGTCCTGGGTTCCCTCTCGTGTACTGCGGATTCGAAGCCTGTGATGTGCCTTGGGCATGTCTTGGCTAAGTGCCGCTTCTATTTTTGTACGTTTTTTGGGTCCCACTTTCCAAAGGCTATTGATTTCTTCATCATTTGTGCGAGCATCGATTCTTGGGCACCACCAGCTCCACCTTGATCGGGAAGTTGCGTGCTGCATGTGCCACCATATGATACGGGAATACGGATGAGGGAAATGATCATTTATCAGTTAGTTAGGCCCAGGCTTAACGCTGGATAGTTATCACGATCGAAGCTAAGATAACGTAAATCGCTAAAACGTGGAGACCTCTTAATCGATTGTTAAGCACACCATGGCATCATGTGGAACATGCGTTTGAAAATTTTTCTTGGGCGCACTCCGGAACCCAGGCCGGCAGAAAGGCTCATGTTTTCCACTCGGGATTTTTGGGTACACGTTGACGTATTCGAGACAAATGGGCTTGATCGCAATAAACTGCATAAGGCTCGAACCGGATTTTGGGTCGGTGTTTCTCTGTGCAAGCCCCGGCTTGTGCAAGTCTGGCCCCCAAAGGCTGTAGAGGTGAAGGAAAAAATGTAGAGAATTTGGCCGCTGCAGCTCCATCTGCAGCCCCCATGTCCGCCGACGCAGCCCGTAGATTTGGAATGCCAAACCGCTTGGAACCTAGAAGTTGAAAAGAAACGGCCTCGTAGCCGTCCTGCAAAACAAGCGAGAAAAAAAGGAAACCGGCTGAAATTGGAGAAGGGGCGAGATTAGAGAACTCCGTTGATTGCCCCCTCACAAGTCCGGCGTTGATCCCCCAATGTGCAGGGCCAAGTCTGCGTCTGTGTGGCACAAAGCTGCGCTTGTCCCAGATTGCAAGTTTTGGGCGTCGGGATTCTGAGGTCTGGGTTCTAATATTTTCGTAAAAGGCTGCTCTCCACTCCAGAAGGCCGAGGATAGAATAGGGCCATATAATATGGAGGGTGACATCCGCTGTCTTCGTTAGCCCTAAAGGAAATTCTGAACATCATTTCCTCCCCACAGCTTCCTTCCTTTAAGAAAAGTTTGGCCAAGGGCGACCGTGACGTCGGTTCGGCGGGGTATTTCCACTGGTAAGGAGTAGTTCAGCTGCTTTTGGTGCGCTTGATATTCCCTGTGTTCCTCGAAACAAGCGGGGCTCTTGCAGCGTCCAAAATAGATGTGACCTGGTGCTGGGCATGAATACAAAACCACGTTCAAAACGTCCTTCTACTTTCGGGTTCTTTCGATGTTATAAACTGAGCTGTAGTTATGCTAACCGTGTATTCCGAGGACCGACCAGTATCATAATCTGCCCGTGGGAAAAGGCCAGACCTTTGAACAACCAAATTTAGCTCGCCGGTATACTTTTAATCGCAGCCGGTCGTCGGATTCACAACTGCTTAACTGCACCCTGCGCCTGTTAGGCTTTCCCCAACGTTATATTTATTGACGGTCAAACACGAGCTTCATCGTTGCACGCAAGCATAAAGTCTGTGGCAGCTTCTATTTTAATATCTCTGAGACAACTGTGGGTTATAAGAACTCGATCTTATGCTCACTCCCCTTTGAGTTACGAGAAACTCTTAATCGGTGTCTCATCCGGCCTGGTCCCGCTGCGCTAGCACCCTCGCCTCCGTTGACCAGCCAGCCAGCGGCGTTGTGTTGGGTTGCATTTGGAATATCACAACACCTTTCTGGAAACGTGTTGCACAGCCGTCGATCGAATCAGCCAGCTCGACGTCAGCCGAAAGACACCGCCAGTCCATTGCTGGTTAAGCGGTTATTTGCTTCTCGACTATACGGCCATACGACTATAGTCGACTACCAATTGGCTATCCAGCAAGGGGGTTTCCCAGTTGGCCTTTTAGGGCGCCCTAGCTTAACGTGTTCAAGAATCGGCGCTGAGGGTGTGTGCATGTGTGTGCACATGCGCAGGGAATTCGAATTCGATCGGGGACAAAGGGCAACAGTCGTATTATCCCTCTCTTCGGTCCTCCCTTGGACTGTTTCACCCGTTTCTCTAGTTGGAATTCAATCCTGCAGGCATCAAGAGGTGAGAAAATAGATCAGATCAGATCAAGAACTAAAAAGTAGAAAGTACGAAAAAGAAAAAAGAAGAGAGAGAAGGAACCTGGCCAACCAAGGAATTAAAGAACGATGAACCCCAGGAAGAACTACAACATGGTGCCTCCCTCCAACGACCAGCCATATTCCAACCCTGCATTTAGGGATCCGGACCCCTCGAACTCGAATACTCGTTCTATCCCAAGGACAGACCCTCTTCCTTTCGCTCCGACATTTGAACCTTTAACGCAGAGTCTTTTGCCAGCGGAACCAACTTTGCCAGGTCCGCCAACTACCAGTACATTTTCAAGATCTAGATTTAGATCACACGCTAGACACCACTCAACCTCTAATACTAGTCCAAGAATTGGCTATACAATGGCTACGACACCGCCACTGGTGTCACCGGTGTCGGTGGGGCCTTCCACTACTCACCTTGGAAATAGAGCTTCAATGAATTCAAATCGTTCGGCGTCGATGCCAACATCCCCTGTAAGCGAGAAGCGACCGGGTAGATTTCAAAGTGACTTCGCGGGGCCCTTTAAAAGGGCCTCTTGGCAGAAAAGCCCATCTCCAGATCCCTCGTTTAGAAGTCATAGGCGGCAGTTTTCCGAAGAAGCGAATACATATAAAACATCTGCTTTTACGGAGCAGGTAGTGGAAGAACAAGACGAAAATGTACCAGACAACAACGATCCAAGCACAAATAATAACACAAGAGAGATCGAAGCGGGTTCGAGCGCTCCTCGGGCTGCCCCTGCTCAGGAACAAGAAATATTCCATACAGTATCAAATGAAAATCCGACAAATACTCTTGGACTACGATATGTTTCGCCCGACGAAGGTAGCGGAAAAAAGCCAGGAGCATACAACAATGTCCCCCCAGACGACGACTATAGTTCCGATACCGAGTCGGTGGTGCCGAAGAGAAGAAAGAGACCGAAGGCCGACTGGTTGAGTATCATGATTTTGCTTTTGTGCATATACTCAACAATCGGTTCGATGTTTTTCTTCATAGTCGCCGCTGCCCGTCCGCGGTACGGCAAGAAAATTGCAACAACAGCTGGTTTGAAACCGCAGGATGCTCAGCTAGTATCCGCGATTATTGCTAAAACAGGTGCCTCCATTCGAAAACTTTAGACTCTAACTAATTTCATACTGACTTTGGCTTTAATAGTTGAGTTGAGTTTCGTCAGCGTTTTCGTGTCTTTTATCGGCCAAGTCCTCTCCCGAAGAGCCTTAATGGCGGGGTCTAAAGGTGTCAATATCGCCGAACTGTCGATGAGAAGTTGGGTGACGCAACCGGGAACACTTCTCACACATACCTCCTCTGTGAAGTTCGCAGGCCTAACGTTCCTTGGTGCCCTATCTCTCACAGCCACCATCTTCGCTAGCTTCTATACGACCGCAGCTGATACACTCGTGTCGCCCAAACTAGCATGGGGAAAATTTGAAGGTAGAAATATCACAGCGTTCGCGAGCAGTTCGTATGCGAATGGCACACATAGAATTTTATCCTGCGAAACAACGATTTCAGATCAAGAAGATCCAGCTTTGGACGGCTATATAGTTCCACTCGGACGCGCGACATGTGACGGCATTTTATCAGCAGGACGAGGGTACCGCGACTTAAGCGACTGGAATGCTGCGTGGGCAGAAACACGAGGGAGATCATTCCCAGATCCCTTGAAACGCCCAGCCGCACCTTCTTCATTGAACCTCGTCAATTATGGTGGGTATTGGATGCATGTCTCCGGGGAAAATGGTGTCAATAGAGCGGTTATGGCAATGCCACACCCTGGAATTGTTACCGCTACACGGGATTCAGACTTGAACGGTATCTTGCAGCCAGACGAAATAGGCAACGGCCTTGGATCGTTTATGGTCAAGGCATCGGTACCTAATCCTATTGTCGATGTGACATGTGCCGCGGTCAACGAAGAAAATGCTAGATGGTATATCTCTCAGGGCCCAAGTAACTACACGAGGGAAGGTTCACCAGATCTAAAAGTTCAGCAAGTCTTCAACTTCACCAATAATGCCACATACTTTTTCGACGTGGCTACCCAGAATGTACCAGATTACAGTGATTTTGCGGCTCCTCGATTTTTTAAGTTGCCGATTTTACGAAATACAGTAGTTACCAGCGCCGTGGGTGATCCGTCGGTGTACCTTCTCGTCCGGTCTGCGGACGATAATGGCGACCCTGGAGTGTTCACACTGTGCGGAATGAAGAGTTACGTAACACCAAACTGTTCCAGTGAATTCCAGGCGTTTGAAAATGGCGGGAATAATACTGCAAACTGTGATCTGAACAATCCATTCTCATTTAAAGAGGATTTGAAAAGGGCTGGAGTAGCGACACTTGAGAATCCACTACCCGATAAGATACCAGTCCAAGATAATGTTCAAAATGATTTCCGGTTAGTATCATCCCGTCGCCTGAAGGGCACTATGGTTTACTAATCTAGTTTTTGGCATTAGCGATGTTGCTCAAGGTGTTTTACTATCCGTAGCTCTGAATACGGGTGTCAGCGATAATAATGCCTCCATCGCCCGCTTCCTCTCTCAATTGGCACTGGACTCCCGAACCGCTAATCTCAACGAATCCCAGGCCTCCTTAGCCGAGGGCCTAGCGGTTCTACTGGGAAACGCCATGATTACAAGCGCTATTGATTCCGTTTTTACAACATATTTCCCATATGGCCCGGACGTACCGCGTCCATTTAGAGAATACTTTAACGCCCAAGTTGCGACTATTGAATATACCTCCGGAGCCGGAAGTGGCTGGAAACCTATCTTTTATGTCGTACTTCTCGGAGTGCTTTTGATGAATATTTTCTGTTTGATCTATTTCTCATGTGTGAGAGATGGCTTTGTGACAGATTGGACGGAACTTCAAAATCTGTTTTGCGTTGTTATGGATGGCGGGGCTATTAAGAGTGGGGAACATGGTAATGGAAAGGGTCGTTCTGATGTCGATGGGGAGGCCTGGAAGGGCACTGGGGGGACTGGTCCTATGGGATCGCAGTACAAAGTTGGCTTTTGGTTTACGAAGAAGAGGGGAAGGTGGTATGTTACCGATGGTGGTGCGGGCGAGAAGGGTGGTAAGACGACTTCGTATGAAAGAATGATATAACGGTCTAAACTAGGAATACTTCGAGAGGGGTAAAGATTTAAAATGGAGTTATGGGTCCTCGCTTTGGAAATAATATTCTTGCATATAATTCTTATTAATGGTGTTATTAGGCGTTTAAATAGTTTGGATCATTTAAAACTTCCCGCGGGACACACCGACCTTTGTTGGTATGAAATTATAATGTACAATATCTTTCCACTTACATCATGATAATAGTGACTTGACAGTAATCTAGTAAACTTAAAGTCTTAAATTTTTATTCTTGTGGTACCTTCCATGCTTCTTTTGGTATCCATATATGTTTTGTTTCCGGTTGTTCTTCATTGAAGCCACGGCCACTTACGACTTCGTCATCGATCTCCGTCGTCCCTAGGACCACGGTATCAAATGCCCGACTGAGTAAACCCCAGCCTCTCCTTCGCCCATCACGCTCAAGGACCGATCGTTCTAGTTTCCAATCTCCATCTTGGTCTTTCTTGGCCCTCCACGTCCAGAATATACCATCCACCCGTCCAACCCCCAATGCGTACTCCCCTACAATACCCACAAATCCACGATTCTCAGGACCCGTCTCATCATTTCCGTATTCCCAGAACACAACTTCATCACCCTCCTTCGCGTCGTTATCCTGCCAATACTCTTTATAATCTGTCATGACACCAGTGTCTGGATTCACCATGCACCCGGTCTCCAAAGCAAAAACTGGATTATCAGGCCAAGTTGGATGGGGGCCTAACACCCCTTCATCTCTGGGTTTCTCATCATCCTTTGAAAAAGGAACTGAAGACACAAGATGTGTCCAAGAGCATTTTGAATAGCCTGGTTTGTCTGGCACTGGTTGCGAGGAACGGGTTCCAGCAAATGCCCATGATACTGATGATTGTGATGAGGTCGGTTGGGGGAAGAGACGTTGGTCGACAAAGTAGGTTTTCCCGGTGAGCACAAGGGTGTCAGTTGGTTCGGAGGTGTTGAAGTCTGGAGCCCAGGCTATGCCGAGGCGAAGTGATATTGACATTTTGGAGGGGTAGATATGGTGGGGATGTCGGGTTTCGGATTGTGGGGTACTGGTGGGGCTAGTTTATTGTATCGGGATGGCTTGTGGAACTGGGATGTTATGTGGGAGAGCCATCCCGCACCCCGTCAACACACTCTAGTGTTGTATTTTTGACAACACAATTTGTCGGGGTGAGGGGTTCAGCGAGGGGTTGATATCATTACGTAGGCCCAAGTTACGGGACCAGGCCCAAGCAAGTCTCAAGCTTGCGTAGCTGTATCTTGTAAGGCGTGTTTTCGATACATGTTATTAATACCCGACAGCTCTTGCGACTGATAATTGGGGCTGGAACTCAGAATGTATAAAAATTGCGGCTGACGCTAACGGTCGGCGGCGCACACAAGGCGGGGAAACATGGGCCAGATAATATTGCTGCCCGCTTTCCATATGCATATGCAGACGTATGTATGACAGGAGTAACAACGCTAACGGAGGATATGTATATTAGTTCATCTTTCCTTCCAATATCCGTCTACAACCTTTCCACGTATAGACCTCAAGCTAACTGTCCTCACCCTTTGTTATTACTTTCACTCGCGCGCACCACATCAATTTAGCCGTTCCGAATCTTGTTCCCGTTCGCCATGTCGAAGCTCTTGGAATTACCGATAGAGCTTCATGCGGAAATACTGCAGTACCTCGATTGGAGCGAGCATTTTGCCACTGCTGCAGCATGCCCCATCTGGGCCTCAGTTCTTCAAACGGATACCTTCCGCCGAAAGCGCTATTGCGTTGATTTCTGGAAGGATAGCAAGGGAGGAGACGTTAATGCAACTGTTCGAGATAATTTTACTCCGAATGTGTTTGCACACTCCCTTGTTCAGAGGGAGAGAAGTGAAGCAGGATACGGCGGAAAGCCGTTATACGTTCCTGGGTGGCGTCGCGGGCACGGCCTGCATCAATTGTTGGGAAATAAGGCGGTGTTGGCGGTCAAACAATCGGGAGAAACAAGGCTGCTAATTGGGAAAGCGAATCAAACGTTGCAACCAGGCATGAGGAACTCAAATGATGGTGACCGAGAAGATATCAGGCGGCTTAAATCAGCATACTTGAAATTATGGGGGAGGTTTTCGTGTTACGATCTAACAGACTCTCCCCTTCTGGAATCGGATTCACAGTTCTTTCCGGATGATGAGAGGTCGCCATGTGCTGTGTTGGAATCGGAATCCGATTTAGAAGGAGATGCCGATTGCGAAGTCAGTATTTGGAAGTCATATTATTTAACGGACGGAAAGACTATGCGCGAAGTTGCCATCCCCGAGTCCCATGGGCATAGTAGTTGGAGGTATCTTCCAGGCTTTCGGAGTGTGCCAGAAACAAGCCTCAAAGGGGTATTTAAGAAAATTGGGTCGGGTATTCACGAAGATATTTTAAGCAAAGATGACAAGGCGTTGGAGTGCTGGGTGGTTTTTAGAGCGCCTCCTATCGGTTTCTCTGTGTTTTCGGTCAGTACTGATGATAAACTCAACCCTCAGAGGCAGATTTTTATGTATGTTTTGATATCCAAAGAGACGGAAGATTTGCCGGAGTGCGGGTGTATGAGGTCCAAGCTGCCATGTCCTATGTGTGGCGCCGGCTTATCCAGGCCCTGACGGAACCTCAGATGCCTTTTAGCAGCCTATATGAATTCATGCTGCGACCTGTTTGAGATTGCAAAGACCTGTGGCTATAGTTCCTTATGTCTTACTTCTTCAAATTAGACCATTCGGTTGGACGATAACCCATTTCTTTCTGGCAACTGAGGCTGCTGTGGTTTCCAATACCTTTATGGCTATTTTACGACATCAAAGTAAATACAATGTTTATAAGAGAGTTGTCCGGCTAAGTCTGATTTAATATACGATCTCGCGCTCATGAAGGATAGTTTACAATACCACTCGCACTCAAAGGTGTACTGCTTTGTTGACTTTCAAAATGGTGGATTGGACTTGTAACGCGGCTCTATCTAAATATTGACGGTCTTGAAGCTGGCCCTAGAGAAGAGTCCCGCATTTTATCGTACATGTGCATCGAAAGCCCTCGAGGTGCTCACATTCACCCGAGTCCACCGTTTCCCTGTCCATAATGATATCAAAAACTTGCGTGGCCAATGGACTGTGTACAACATAAAAAAAGGCAGGGGGTCCCAGGCTGAAAGAACACCGTCTTTCCAGAAAAGGATGTGGCTGACAGCAGAAACAAATTTTTTTAAGAAACCAGAGGGTGTTTCTTGTAGTAATATTAAATTCAGAAATGGTAGTATAACCAACGAGAAGATATCGTGGCCTATCCAGTACCGCCCTTTGACCAAGGGACCGGGGCCCAATATTTCCGAGTCCTCCGATGATTCGGAATCTTCAAAGATACTCATATATGCATCCCCCAACTCTTTGAGCTGGTCTTGAAACATCACAATAGCCGTATGTGTTCTAGGGTTACATTCTATTGGATAAAGAGTGATTTGATCCTTCTGATAATTAGAATAGTCGACGCCTGGAAGTTGGAGGGGTACGATGAAATCGAATGATAGTTGAGCGGGCTGGTTTCCTGGTAAGGAGGTAGCAAATTTTTCCGTGAACTCGAGCATAGCTTGGGAAAGTCCGCTTTGAAGTGGTAGTGGTTTGTAATGCATTGTCAGCTCCGAAGACTGACAAGCTGCGAAGGCCCTGACTTTTCCGTGGGTTATGACTGCATGGGTAGTGAATTCCTGCCCTTCTACGTACTGTTGCAGAATAAACGGATTATTTTCGGATATCGGAATGTTTTCGAGAGCGGCTCGGGTCGATGTGTTTTCAGCTAGCGGTAGCAGAGGTATGCGACTGCGGGAAGTATCATCCAACGCTATGCACTTGAGTATATATTTTTTCCCACTCCCCATACTGCTCTCCAAAAATTTCAGCATCTCCTCCTTATTCGAGAACTCATAAGTCTCAGGAACTGTAAGCCCAAGCTCTCGAGCTTTTGCGATGAATGAATTTTTTTTGTCCAGGAGTTCGCATGTTTCAGTGTTTAGCTGGAACATGCGACAACCCAAAGATTTCTGTAACTCCTCGGCGGCTTTAACATCTTCTAATGTTGTTTGGACTCCACAAACTGGGACTAAAAGATCCACGCTCTCTCTTTTAATGATATCGGCCAAGGTTGTTACGTAGGCGGGGTCTGTGGGGCTTGGTATAGTGTAGTATTTTGAGACCGAGTTGGAGCATTCATATGCGTAACGAGGCGAGCCTTCAGCTGCGATTACTCGATGCCCAGCTTCATGGAATGCCCGGCAGAGTGTTAGGCTTTTTGTCATACGTTCGGGACAGGTGATGAGAACGGTCCGTCGGGAAGTCAATGTTGGTAATTTGGCCTTGCGACTCCATAACTTTCCAAGGCCGTAGGCGAGAGTGGATACGAGCAGGACGACTGGAGAGAATAATATGCATAAAAAGAGCAATGACACATTATTGAAGACATGCCTCGGGTACGAGATGACTGCTTTTGCCATCGTAGGTTGTAGTTTCGTAGGGTAGGATGGGTGGGCCTTTGTCTAGAGATTTGTGAGAATGCGTCTGTCGGATGGTGCTCAGGCTGCAATGTAATACCTGCCAGATATCCAAACTATTGTTCTACTGAAAATATCATGTCTAAAGGGGGATTATGGCTAGTACAGATCGATACCTACTCAAAACTTATATTCTGCATGTATTAGAAAACTGCTTCCACGATTTTAAAAATTTGATGTTGTGGCAGGCTCACTGATGTCATGCAAGGGCGGCCCCTCTTCGGGAAGTCACGTAACACGTAACAACACACACTGGTACACCAGACGGTAGATAGCGTTTACACCGCCTTCCGAAACCAAATACACTATTACCTCATCACTACCAATACTTATTAGCATATTTCCACAGATCTAGACCGTAGCTGGTTGATTACAGTATGGATGTTCGTTCGCTTGCTTGGCTAAGGTAGTGGCTGTCAAGGACCTTAAACGTCCATAGGCTAGTCGGCTGGTTATCATTGAGGGGTTCGAATTCACAGCACCGCCACGATATAACGATATATACATAAAACTATACAAAGAGCTTCCAACTATTAACGATCAGAGTCTACTCCTACTAAATTGAAGTTATTTGATATACTAATCCGGGTGTATATTCAGGTAGTTGGCTGCGTTGCTACCTATGCCTTGTCTGGTTTGTAACCTGTGCGCATGTACTATGTATACTATAACAAAAAATAATTATTGCTAAGCAATAGAGTGGGGGTTTGTTAATTATCAATCCCCGTTCGGGTAGCACAATAGTAATACAGCTGGTTGCAAAGCTGGGGACATTCGAATAAATTTTATTCTGTAATGCTGTAATGCTGTGGGGTAAGACCCCATCTGCAAATACAGTTAACTAATTATCTACTTCTTATCCGAGTACCAGCCAGTGATACGGCTAATTTCGACTCCATCCTTATTAAAATTTTTAATTAGCTCGATCTACATCTTGCGTTTGAGGTGGGGCTCTTACTGTTTCTCCTGTTGGTTCGAAACTTTCGACTAGATTACTCTCGTATACCAGATCCCATCGCCCATTAGCTCTTTCAAGCTCATTTTCCTCCGCGCTTCGAACCCGCTGTCTTTTTTCCTCACATGAACTACGGACGTATTCAAGATAAGGAGGATTCCCTGGGTAAATCACATTGTCCGCTACAATGACGGAGCCAGGCACGACCAGACGCAATGTTTCACAAAGCCGGAGATCAGGGGCGTATGACTACAAAGGCAGATATTTAGCCACCAGATAGGATATCTTATGGGGTTAAAGTAGAATTCGTGCTCACAGGTTTGTGGTGGTCTAAGAAGAGGATGTCGATTTTCTCGATGTTAAAGGTAGTTTGGAGACGACGAAGGCTATCGGAAGAGTCTCCTACCACAACCTGTTGGCAAGTCAGCATACAAGGGGATTACCAACATGATTAAGAATTCCAATTTTCACTGCTTTTGACATACTCTGATTATATCGCCCAATCCAGCTAAATTCGCCATGGCTTCAATTATCTTCCCAAAAGTCGCATTTCTTTCCAAGGAATAATATCGCACTGCACGGCCCCCCGAATGCCTTTTCATTTCAGCAGCAAAGGCAATGGCTGAATAACCGCAATACCCCCCCAATTCCACCATCGTCGTTGGTTGTTCATTAGCGATAACATCACGAACGATTTTACCCTTTTCGACCCCAATATTCATAAGGTACTTTCTCGTTCGTCCGAATTCGTCAATTGCTTCTAGTACTGCATCTGGTTTTCCTTGCAGATTTGGCTTGCTCTGTACGAATTCTAAGCATTCTTCTTCTCTGCCATCATCATACTAATACACCACCATTAGCGAACGTCTGTTGCAGTATACGTTTTATTACATTCTAACTTACGAAGGTACCCTCGTCCTTGGCGACATATTTTCCTGATCCCGCCATCACAAGTTCTCTGAGTGCACTTAGGAGTGGTAGATATCCTAGAACTAATTACTCCTAAGAATTTATAAATTCTGCGAAATTTCGTTCTTCAATCCGCACTTTACACTTCTAAATATCGGCATGGGATCTATATATTGGACGGTGATATTAGGCTGGTTTAAATGCTTTTAGTTAAGCGGCATCGAATACGAAGTGGAGATGTCACAACGTGGTGGCCTAGGTGTAAACTCAATGGCGGAATCGATATAGTGGAAATGCGAGTTAAATTCCATCCCGCCGATCCACGCACGAGCTCCTCGCGGCTCGGGCGGTTTTGCTTGTGCCAGCTTCCAAACTTAAGCTTATATGGCCGTTTCTGTCTCATCTACGATCTACGATGTCTAGATCTCGCGTTAACCGTTTGCCGTTGCATGCAATTGCATGAAATCCGTAAACTGGAGTTCCGATCGAACCCGAAACGGCTCGGATAGGCCCGAGAATACGAGAAACGAGACTAAACCGGCCGCCGACAGATGGAATGTAATGGGAGTCATGTACCTTGTAGATCTGAGACAATACAACCAGGATATCCTAGCGTCGATGCAGGCTCGGGACGAATGGGCCAGTTTCCCGATATGTGAACCTGACCTCGTTTGCAACACCAACATGCAACACTAACGGGTATAATACATTACATATATTAAATTCTACAAGCATGCCGCAGACGATGCCGCTCCGGCCACTTCTTTCCCCTTGGAATACTTTGTAGAAAAATCATAACGTCATATACTTTCTGATTAGTCAGTTGAAGGGAAGATCAGAGCCTAAACCAGCAGAACTGAGGGGTTTTTAATCTGCAGATGCGTGATTCGGTCTCTATATCTCGAGATTTTTTTCGTAAAACACCATTCTTAAGGGTGTTCCGGATATGCAGACACGGGTCTTTTGTAACCGCGTACAAGCCGCGAACCGTGCCTAGTACGCGTTTTGTGGGGTCATGTAGGAAATCGAATGAACTTCTATCCGGACGGGAAGTAGTCGTTATGTATAGACGTCTATTGATGAAGTGCGCACGAGTAGCGGTCCAGAAGTCTATAAATACTGCGTGATACCAGCGTTACTAATCGCTTGAGCAACTTGAAGCATTCCGTAGTGTCGCATTTCCTGCAGTTCATAATTGCCATCTTTAATTGTTTTTACCATATCTACCATATTTTAAAAGTACCAGGTACTTAGCCTATCATTTCTCTTTGAAAAAATGGCAGATATGACAGCAACCGTGACGGAAACTGCCGAGGGTTTCCACGTTGAAGGCTACGAGAAGATCACGGTGCGTATAGCTTTAGTTTGATGCCTCTCAATGGATGTATTAAACTAATTTTAAAATTCTTCAGTACGACTTCACATTTCTAGATGGAGTTTTTGAGCCTAGAAACCCCCAATTGGCCAACTGCTACAAACAATGGGGTCGATGCCTTGCCGTTTCGGATCAGAATATCGCAGGACTTTACGGTGACGCACTTCGACGATACATGGCCCATCACAACATCAAACTAGAGCTGTTCCCGATCAAGATTGGCGAGCAGGCGAAGACTATGGCCACCGCCCTCTCCATTGTTGATAAGATGATCGATTTTGGAATTATCCGCAAGGAGCCGGTTCTCGTTATTGGCGGGGTAGGAATTTTACATTGTTCTTTGGGGTTTGAAAGTAGGCTTATGGTTCAATTTACTAGGGTCTCACAACTGATGTGGCGGGGTTTGCGTGTGCTATGCACCGTCGCTCCACAAATTTTATACGAATTCCTACAACTTTGATAGGACTCATCGATGCTAGCGTCTCTATCAAGATGGGGTGCAACTACGGGAAACACAAAAATGTAGGTTTCCCCTCAAGGATAGCACTCGACTCAGCAGAGTAACTTTTGGCTAACATGTACGAAGAAACTGGGTGCTTACCACGCCCCAATCCATACCTTCCTCGACTTCACATTCTTGAAAACACTACCTAAATCCCAAGTCCGCAATGGATTCGCGGAGTTGATCAAAATCACCACCTGCGCGGACTTGCGTTCGTTCGACCTTCTCGATAAATACTGCGAGGGGCTTATCGATACAAGCTTTGGCCGACAGGAGGGTTCTATGTCTGATATCAAGCAGGCAGCGGACGAGATCAATAAGCGAGGAATCCATGTCATGCTTCAACTTGAAGCGCCGAACCTGAGAGAGTTGAATCTTTTGAGGGTTATCGCGTTTGGGCATACTGTCAGCCCTACGCTTGAGTTGACACCCGAAACACCGCTAAGGCACGGTCATGTGAGTTCTCTAACGATTATGTTATTTTATTCTTTTCGGATTGACTAATAATGGGGTTGATATATTAGGCTATCTCGGTCGATATGGCATACTTCACCACCTTAGCCTGGAAGCGAGGCTTAGTCTCAGACCGGGACCACAAGCGCGTCTTGAATTTGTTTTCAAGGGCAGGATTAACAATGGATCATGAGCTCTTCGACGACACAGTTCTCATGAAGGGTATCAACGCCATCTACGGCGTCAGGGATGGCTACTTACACGCCGCCATCCCCGCACCTCTCGGTTCGTGCACATTTTTGGAAGATGTAACGGAGCAGGAGTTTAAGGATGCGTTGAGTTTACATAAGGAGATTTGTGGCGGGTACCCCCGTGGCGGTGCTGGGATTGATGCTTATGTTGATGCGAGCGATACTGGTGTTGTAGAGGTTGATACCAATAAGCTGGTAAATGGGTTGAAGAAGGTTGTTAAGGTCGATGTGCAGAGTGTATCCGCCACGCCTTTGAATGGGTATTGAAATGCTGGAATTTGGCAATAATGAATCAGATGTTTGGAGTTATTCAGATTTGTCTGAGGACTTGCTTTGCGCACTTGTATCTCCTGCGCCTAGTCCAGGAGCTAAAAGCTCAGATAAGAGTGTAGGAGATTTAAACACTCTATATATAGATGGAATTGATTCCCGGATGATGGATATGAGCACACGTTCAATGTATCACAAAGGCTCGAAGTGAGTAGAATCGAGGAACGAAATCGAGGCTGCCAGCCATTTCCATAAGCATTTGAGCCGCATCTGTGCCCCATGTTACGCTAAACCATATTAGGTAAAGCATAATCATCTTTTCCTTATATGGTTAGGCATATCTACAACACACAATATCCAACAGACTGCCACATTTGAGCCGTGTTGTAGACAGCTTCATATCTACATACCTAGGTGGGAAATAATTGAGATTATGGCCGGAAATAAATATCGCTGCGGCTAAAGAACTACCCTTCAGATAAGCGCGCCGGATTAGGAGCGAGTTAGCAGATTGCCTTTGAAAATATAGCACGTTCTTGAAGAGTTTGTTCTTCTTGGGCCCGTCCTCTTTGGCCCTGCACAAGGTGGTACCTTACTCTCCCATTAATGGCCATTGTTTTGCTGGCATTATGTTCAATTGAGCTCGATGATATTTTTAGGAGTCATCAATCAAGCCCTATAGGAGTGCTGATTGCCCCCCATTTAAGGTGAAACCGATATATACCGAGGCCTCATACCCAACCAGCCTGAACCTCAGGATGCCCAAGTTACCAAAAACACACACTATCGAATCCTGACTACCTACAGTATCGTATATCATGGCTAGTTCCGAGCTACTGACTAGAATTCCCGACGAGGCAAGCCATAGAGACAGACAGTGAATGTCTGATACTCCTACACGAGATGAACTCTGCGTGTAATAATGGACTCGGCCGACTCCCGGACTTCCCAGGTAAGCTGACAAACAGTTGCGGGAGCGCGGTATCGGCAATAAAGAAAAGCCAGCAGTTATAAAATTCGAAGTGACCTGGAAACTTTGCAGCAGAGTCCTAGTTGTTGGCCAAATACTCGAGCGTTTTGAAGTTGCAAACTCTGCTGGAACAGTCTTTGCGGTCACACCAACAATACTACTAACCGCACATATGACATATCTTTCGAGTAGCTACTATCAAAGATGTCTCGAACCAACACCTGCATGGTGGAAGCCATGGGAGCGTAAAAGAATGCATTAGATATAAGCGGTGGGTGACAGCCTTGATAAAACGGTACTTAGACAATTGTGGTTTAGAGCACGAACTAGGCAAGGTCATCGTGCTTATGAGAGACTTTGTGGTATTGAAGAGCCTCAAAGAACAACACAATCGCCTAACGTTATAACACTAGCGGTTAACGGTTGATGTGCCTGGTCAGCCTTACTGGTCGGTGCAGGTAGCCAAAGATACTGGGCTTCAATTTAGGTTGGGGAGTTAGGATTAAAGATTACCAAATTTAAACCGTACTACTACATGTCTCGCTGAGGATGAGTAGTTGGTAGCCCACTTTTGAATGCTCAGGGACACGAAACGAGGGGAATTACACATATACTAGATGTACTGACACCCGACGACTCGGTGAAATTTATGGGTTGGTATTCCTGTTTATATACATGATATCTCCGAATGCTTCCCGTAAGTTGGCGGGGTGTTCAAGATGGATTGGTCAATAAAGAGGTCTCTTTTAGATGGATTTATGCATTTGCAATGATAGAATCGGTGGAAGGCTATACACGCGCGAACACTTCGTATCGGTGGCTTCGATTATGGAGGGAAGTGTTAATATAGGATGGGTCCCTAGGCAAAAATAGAAGGGCCATAAAGCTCGAGATATCAGTTGCGTTACTAAATCAAAGAAGTGAAAGCAGTCCTAAGATACGCCACCTGCATGACAACTACCTCTAGATGTACACTTACCTGTCTGAAGGGCAGCGCTCAAACGTAACCAGCTAAAAAATAGGAATAATTTATCAAGAGTGATCTCAGCGACTTTTGAGTTTTCTGCTATCACTATGTCGGTAACGTGCAATTATTGTTTTGAAAGTCCGCATCATAAATAGTTTTCGTAGCTGAAACGCAGGAATTGCGCGATATGTGGCTCTATATCTCGTGGACCCACTAATCTGCTAGCCGTGAATATCACACCCAACTAGGTCTAGTTAGTCATTGTGGCTGGTTGACCTAGATTCGAGCCTTGTGTCGCCCGCAGGATATAGCTGCGATGTTCTTCCAGATCATGCAACACTCATGCATGGTTTGTCAACTTGCCCACCCGCTTGGGGGCTCTGGGACAATACCGGCTTCTCATTGGAGGAGAACGAAAGTTGTTTCACTTTTTTGCGTTTTTGTTCACTGCGGGAGATTACAAGGGTCTGAATTTAGCGAAGCTGGTGCATACTGGTAGTCAACCGCATGGAGACAGGCGTCATGGGTTGGCTCTGGCGGTCGAGTATGCATAGCGAGTGGATATATAAAGGTGGTGGACTTCCCTCTGTCCATCATCTCCATCTTCAATATTCATCCGGCGAACAACTTCTTCCAACGACATATCTCCTCTATAAAACTTTAAAGTGCCTTTCTTAGAAAGCAATACCTCTTTTTTAGTAGTCCGACCTCTAAGCTCCGAATTTCTATAAAACTACCTAGGTGGTTTCTGCAAATCTCGCAGCCTTCCTCTACCAAGTAGCTGGACCAAGCATGGCTCTAGTAGTTTCAAAGAAACGTGCACGGCCGTGCCCGGAATTGGACGATTTTAAAGATGAGATTATTAGGAGATACCATCTTGGATACTCCCTCGAAAAGCTCGTCAGCACATGTAATGAGGATTTCGGAATCCAGGCAACGTAAGCACATGATTTCTTGAATAATGAGGCTATTGATTGACGCTTTTGGTCCTTAATATTTAGAGAAAGCCAGTACAAAGGCCGTCTTTATGGTCCATGGAACTGTCGAAAAAGAATTCGAGCATACGAATGGGTAGAAATCGACCGACAGATGACCGAACGGGAGAAGAAAGAAACTCAAGTTGTTTTGAAAGGCGGGGCTTGCATCTCACAAAGAGCACTCGAACGTGGTAGGAAAAGAAATGCCACATTCACTAAAAGATTGTTCGCAGCTGCGGGAGTCTCCTTTAACAAAGGCGAAAACTTCAACATTGGCCCTCGAAGTCCGCAAGCAATCGAAATATCTAGTCCCATAAGTCTCAACGACTTCACGATGGATGTATTGAAACGTCGGCCGAAGATCCCATTCTCCATTATATACCGTCTACCAATAATGAGGTCCCAAATTGCCCTCAATCGTGCGCTTCAGCATTCTAGTCCCGCGCCCCTTAAACCAAGGACAGCCGTCAGCTTGGCAAAATATCACCCCTCACTGCCTCTATTGAAGGTCATACTCTTTCGGCTTTCTAATGATATGTTCGACAAAGACGAAATCTACAAGCTCCTAGATGATGTGGATAAGTTAAATTATAGGGACGCCCTAAAGCAACTTCTTTCTATCAAAACCGTATCGACGGAGGCTGCGGCTTCTAATATTATTTATCAGCTTTATGAAAGACTTGACGGGGAGCTAGCGACCCATATTCTAGAAACGTATCCTAAGATACGGTACAGAATGTACGAGATCGCGCAATTTATTCTGGGAGATCTGCATTGCGACGCCGAGTTCTCTTATGGCATGGATAGCGTTATATATGGAGTCCAATTTTCGAATGAACATTACCGATATGAAATAAGTGCCGAGATGGAAGAAAGGGGGTGGGAGTTTGTCAGTAGTTTGCAGTTGATTTGCGCAGATATCGAAAGATTCAACACTCGTCCGGCCGATGTGGATGATGCTAGGACTCTGTTCATTCTTTGCAAAGAATTAGGGCACGATCTACGGCGGTTTTCCACGCTTTGGGATTCCGAAAGTGTTCCTGCGCTCGATATCGAATGGAGGTGGCGTCCAGGCTATTACTGTTACCTTCCACTCCTGACGGCCGATTCCTGCAGTGTGGTACCGTTAGTCAGGGCAGGGTTTAGAAGCGGACACGCCCTCCTAGCCCTCAAGTCCACGATAGAGAATGACTACAACCTTTTTCAAGTCTCCCAGGAGGTATTTTATCCGAGCTGGGAGCCGCCAAACGATCTAGGATTGTTGCGATTTACGGTTGACCAGGCAGGGAATTTCACGGATCGTCGGTTGCGGGAGGTGCTGCGGGATGCTGTGAAAGACCTGATGGTGATGCGCTCGTGCCTGATGGGTCCGGGTGGTGTGGTTCGGATACAGGAAGGATACCCATGTTTTCCGGAATGTGAACAGATCGTCGAAACCGAAGAGCACCACATCCGTGTGCTCCTGCTCTACATCGGTATGATGCGTCCAGAGTTGGTGCCTTCAATATTCGACCACATTCAGCGGCATAATCACGGCCGGGATGATTATGATGTTATTTTGTTATCCCTTCTTCAACACTTTTTGGTCTTTTCTAAAGATTCCCCGCGTCCTCTCATGCTCGAGTTTCCGACCTGGTTCCTAGGCTGGCCGTCTTTCCATGCGACTCTAAACATATTCGAATGGCTTTTGGTATGTGGTGGTGATGACTTACGGGCTTTAGTGCAAAAAAGGGTGTGGCCGTATATTCAGAGGGGAATAATAGCTGCTAATCTTTCAGACTATATATGGGGTAAAACTGAAGAGTTCTTTGAGCAGTGGCCCCTACCAGAGCTGTCAGAGCTGCTGCAGGTTTGCGTGAAACACGGATTCGATCTCGAAAGCCCTGTCGAGGACCCGGATCTACTTGCAGATACCGACCTCTATGACACGCGAGTTCGAAACCCCATGGAAATGCCTGAATATCTGTATCCTTTTAGTGTCAAAATTGCCCCACAAGGGCAACAGTCGCTTCTCCATATAATTTTCCGCCAGTGGGGCATTTATTCTGGATTGTTCAACGTACTATTGTCGCTTGGAGCCAGCCATCAGGGCTTACAGGATTCGTTCAGACTCGACGATATCGCCTATTGCGGGGATGAAAATGATCACCAATCAATGGAATGGTCCTTAAATAGAAAATTCCTAGCTGCTATGCGAAATAAAGATTATGGGGCAATTTCAAGGGAGTGGAAATCGAGGATAATAATGCACAAGAAAGTCCCCGACCAATGGGTCGCGTTAAATAAAGCTGTACACGGCGTTGTCGCTCTAAATCTTAATGAGGTAGCCGCGGGCCCTGGGTCGGCTGCACGTTCCGCATTTCGAACATACCAGCGGTTTCCCGGATATCCAGGGCGTAACATAGTTGACCATGGTTGGGATGAGTGGCCAACGATTGAACCGAATTGTGTTGACTTTGTTGATCAGCTCACAGAAAGGCTTTTCAGTGCGAAACTCAACGGGACCGGTCTGGATATACAGGCGGGGGTCAAATTAATTAAATATATCATGACAACCCCAGCGGAACAGTTTTTCAACCTTGGAACAAGCGACACGGAACATTTATGCTTAGAAACTGACACCGACAGAGACGGCTTAGATATATTTCGGTCTCATATCCTGGAATATAGTATTGGACACCTGGAACCGAGACGAATTGGACACCTGGAACATTCGAGAGGAAACCTTCAAGCAATAGAAGATTTGCTGAGAGATCCAAAATGTATTCCAGTGCCTTTACAGAATCCGAAGTCGTTGGTCGATCGAGTTGCTGAGCATAGCTTAAACTTGCTCAAACTTTTTACACCTTCTTGGGTTACTATAGAAGAGTCCTACAGGCGGGGAGCACGACCACTTCACCGGGCAATCTCGGCCCGCCAGCTCAATACAATAATTTACCTTCTATCAGAAGGAGCGGATATTTACGCCCGAGACGGCAGCAGATCCGGACTTACGGCAATACAGCAAGCTGTTCATGCGGGACAGATCGATACGGTAGCACTATTCTTGGAAGTCGATCCCAATTGTGCAAACCATGCCCTCGAAGCCGCTATTGAACGGGAAAGCTGGCGCCTGCATATTAAAAAGTATATCGAAGATTGGATATCGAAAAGACAGGAGATCCATGGTAACGGGAATGTGGTCAATACGGCGAACATATCTGATAGGGTCTCGCAAGCATTACCGGGACTCGGCTTGTCGTCTGCTGTTTTATCGGAAGTCGCGTAATATTTTAATAGAGAATACCGCCTGTCGTATTGGGTAGTTTGTTACTCCTAACTGCACGATTACTAGCAAGGCACGTGTTTGGTGTCAATCCTAATGGTCTAACTAGTCGGCTAAGGTCGGTCAGAATTGGGACCACTGCTTAGACGGGCAAAAAAGCAGGTGTTAGAGTTGTTCGGGTATTTGCTTGCGTCTCTAATACATTTTGTCTCGCAATAGGCCTGTGGGATGACTTAACTATAGTATATAGTTACAAGAGAGATATTCATGAGCTATAAGTCGGTTTTTTAGTTGTACCACAGAGTTTTTGTTCTTTTAGCCCTCCTTTCGCTACAAAACCTAGTGTAAATTACAGTATAAAGAATTCATTTGCGGTACTATACTTCCTAAGCACATAGCAATCAAAATTTCCCTACAGCTGTGAGTCACTAAACCCGATATGCCACCTAAGGAATCTCGAAAATAACAAGGCTACATTTAGCGGAGAGGGGTGATGGAGCTTTGAGGCCTCGCCTGCCCCAAGGCGTGCTCAAATCCGTTGAATATATATCTTAGTTGCTGTTAAACCTAGTTTAGGACTGATCCTTGTTTAATACATGGCCCCCAAAACGCCATTGGTACCCCTGGGGGTATTTACACTTTAAAAAGCCAAATACTGTACTTGAACGCCGGTCAATCACAACCACTTTTTAAGTTTTGACCCGCGGCGGTGTGTGCCCACTTCTTTGCGTGTTCAGACATCTGGGAGTACTCGTGTGTAGATTCGATTCGGACTTCGGGCGCGGTAGTAACTAATGACTTGTATAAGCGAATCATGAGCAAAGCGCAAGGTCTCTAGCCAACTGCCGGGGTCAGATGTTCAAGGCGTTCGCGTCGTCGATCGAAGGTGCTGCTAAACTAACGTGACGGGAGCATGGGTGAGCCTTAGGGCCTAGTAGTGGCTGGGGTTCTTGGTAAGGCGGTATGGATTAAATGGGAGGTCCGGGGTGGTCTTTGCTCGAAGGGTTTATAACGTATATATGTTTGAAAATCGGAAGCGCTGGATAGTGTCGCCCTGCGCGGCGCCCTTCCGCGACTGGGGGGCCCCTGTGTCGAGAGCTTGGTTATTGCCTAAGCTGCTGCATCGTTAAAACATCTTCGCGCGAAATGTTGCAATTTGCAGGTCAACACTATATCTCTGGTAGTTAACTCTCAAAGGGCCTCCTCTGGCTGGATCCATAATAGGTTTTGCTGGGATAGCCCGCGGGGGGGGGGGAGGGGGCACTTACTTAGAATGTAAACTCATTCGAAAGGGGGTGTTGATATTTTTGCGACAAGACATAGACCGAGCTTCCCAGGGGGTGTGGAGTGTAGAGAAAAGGATGGCAGGGAATCATTGGATTTACGCACCAAAATAACAAGTTTAATGTTGAATGAAATCAAAATTGAGTTTAGGAGACGTCCATGAACTTTCATAGAAGCCCAAGTCGCAGCCTACAGGCCGCCAGACAAGATCAACTACGGAGCACAATAGAGCGATTGTTAGTCAGGTATAAGGTAATCTTGCAGTAGAAGTTCCGCCAGGAGCGAGTAGGCAATGCGGGATTTCAGACGACTTACGTTTGAAGCAGTTGCAAGGAAATTGGGGGCTGAGCTCTCATAGGGCGGGGGCCGGAGAACGATCAGGGGTTTGGCATATTCAATGCTACCTTGCAAGTTGAAAGGTGGGGTGGGAGGGGCCGGTTTAAACTGTTATACCACGCCACTGGTATATCCTCCAGTTCGCGGGGCATGAAACTGGGTATTGCTGTATTTTTTCTTTTTCAAATAAGTAATAGTATCCTGGCCTGATGCCGTGTGTATTCTCGTCCGTTTTGGGAGGGGCTTTTCGGTCCGCTCCCGGTAGTAATTGTTTTGGGTCTAGGGGGCCAAAGGTTAGCAAATCCCGTTGAAGGTTAAGTCGGTCTCGATGCATTCAAGCCCTCCAGAAGCTCGGTCTAGTTGTGTCTTGGGAATGGATTCGGAGCGTTGGTAGCCGGGGGGCGGTGGAATACATTGACGATGGTGAGGTTGAGGTAGGACGCGTGAGGTAGTTGATGATGAGAAAAGACGCGAAGGGCGGTGGTGATGATAGGATAATTTATTCTGGGCCCAACGGTGGCCGCAGGGCTCTATAACCTATGTCCATTTTTTTTTGAGAGGGCAGTAGCAATGGCAATAGTTGATGGGCAACACGGGGCTGCTGAAGTAGATAAGACTGGCTATGAGACTAAGCTGGGAGTAGGCCTCATAGATTGAAATCTACGCCGCGTACTCTAACTGAGGGCTCTGAGATCCCGTATTACGGTGACTGACATAATTGGAATCTGGTTCCGTTATATGATATACCTAGGGAATCACCCGCAATTCTTCATCCTCGCGACTCTTCTTCTTCTGAACACGCTTAAATTTGATGCGGCAGACTCTTTATACGCAAATGTATATAAGTAGATGGATGCGGCATTTGGGTTTCTCGCTTTTTAGATAGCGAATTGTAATCGAGCTCGCGAGGGAGGCGATTCGACCGATTTAAATTGTGAAACCATTGATTTTGAAATTTAGTGATGGTGGGAAATATTCAGGTTTGGCGCTATTAATACCAACAGAAATTAAGGCGTAACGATGTCTTGAGATCATATAAGTAACAAAGGCTTAAGTACTCAAGTGTCGACGTGTCAGGTATATATATAGTAGGGATTGGTTAAGGTATAGCGACGCGGACAGCCTTTTGGCTTAACATCAAGGACTCAGTGGGTAGCGCATGCACGTCTAGACTCCCCTCAATATATTAGTAGTCTCCTATGACGGCTTGCGGACTGATATATAGGGGTGGTAATGCTGGTTTTTGCTATTGCTACCGCCGTTTCATGCATGCCCTGTCAGCATATCCTCTTTTGAGATTTTTAGCAGTTGCATTGGATCAAAATGTAATGAACTACTGGTATTTCTCTTCCAAGAAAGAAAAGAAAACCAATAAAACGTATACCAACGCATATATATAATTAAATGATATCAAAAACCTTGAGCTAGCCCGTATGTATACCATGAAAAAAGGTTAGGTACACTATTTCAGCTTCGAAAACCCCCAGCCACTAAGCTTGTCAACTAAAGTTTCGACCTTCATATCCCTGTCTATGCTGGGGGCCAAGCTATCGTCAATTTATTCGGTATTCCCTCACCGAAGAAGTCAACCCAACTGTCCTCCTCAAGCTTTTTCTCAAAATCTGACGCAAGAAATTGGCGACTGTATGCTCTGCAGCGAATGGGTTTGGTGATCCAATCCTGGGAGCTGAAGCACCGCTCGCTGTATATACTTGCGGGAAACACATATTCGAGGGCCCGTTTCTCGAACTGTGTCTGATCGTCCCTCAAAACGGCGGCCGTCGACCTGCGGTTGATAATTTCTTTTGTTTCTCTGAATTTAGATTCGGGGTTCTTGCTTGGTTCCCTGGCGTAATTCGCCGCGCATGTGGGATTCTCATCAGTGGAGTTTGTCGACCGTCTCTTACTTTTGCTAGGCGTCGGGTCTGTCAACCACGGGCCCCATGGTTCATCTGTATGATCGGGAGGGAGACCAAGGACTGGATGCCCCCAGGGTAATGTCCCGGCTGGCATTGGTACTGGCGCGGCAGGGCTCGCATAACGGGGGAAAGCTTTGAGGTAGATTAGGTGGGGGTTGCTTCCTCTCCTGTCGATGGCGATAATTCTTAGAACAAGACTCGTGGTAGCTGTCAAAATAGGATACTCTGTATCGCCCCAGATACCACCCATTTCCGGACGGGAGGGGTCTTCTGTCATGAGGTAGACCGTTCCCCTAGCAAAAAAAATTAGTTTTCGATCATTCCAGGAATATTCATATCAAGGTTCATTCGGGAAATTACCTTCCTTGCCGTGCGAAAGCCGCTGACATGGCAGTAAAGTACATACGTAAATGCACAAAACCGAATAGCCCGAGAAAGTTGCTCATGTCGCCAATTCCGTAAAAGTTCTGGGATCGAAATCTCCGCCCGTCATAGTGAGGATTTGGCCAGCCTTCCTGTTAGACAGATTAGTATATTCATGATCACTTCGACAAATTATAAATTAGGATTCCGATGATAGACGCGTTGCGTACCCAGATAGTTAAAAGTCCAGTTCGGGCGCCCAGCGCACGAGCCCTGTCCGAGAGGCCAGGTCTGACAAGGCCTCGAATTTCTTTGTGGTTAATAGCCAGGCGGCGTGTGTAAAACAAAATTCCATTGAATCCAGACTCCTTATTCATCACTTCCTGCTGATAAAAGCTAGGCTTCGATGAGTCCCCATCAAAACCTCCATCGATCTTTCTCATGGTATCGTCCATAAACTTGGCGTTTATATCACTTGTCTTTAAATACTGCATCCCACTTTCTCTTCTAACTTTAGCAGTATATTCGCGGGTAGGACAAACGACATCGACGACAAACCATAGACGATTATCACACTTGGTCTCCCATGTTCCAGGCGTGATCGGGAGAATTGGTTTGAAGCAATCGAAGGAGCCAGAGAAGCCTTCGCAGTTAAGTTCGCCAAACTTGGCCCCTTCTCCAACCTCGTTCCAGCTGCTCGTTGATGTAGTTGTATAGACGCATCGATGACCTTCGACCATAATTTCGCTCAATTTATCGGCAGGCCCTTTATACGGCTGATTTCCGAGGCCATTCGGATCTGAAGGACTGGGGACTACCCCGTCTGGGTCAGCCTCATCGAGTAGATAATCGCAGGTCATGTTTAACATCACGTCTCCTTCCTGGCCGCTGAACATGTAGTACTCCCAAGCCATCTCCCACTGTGGGCCATTTCTAGCGGTGGAGAGAATGACGACCCTATTTTGATTTTGGCTTCCATATGGGTCAGGCTGGGCTTCGAAACCCTTTGAGTCGCTGTCCCAAAGGGATCCACCACTTGCGTCCTTCGCCTCGACCCCTAGGGTACTTGAAGCGAAGCCGTTTCGGCTTTTGTCCGAATGAACCGTAAACCCCGCAGCATCGTTCGCCATTAGAGTAGCACCAACAGTAATGAGATTATTGAGCCTAAGGCCCTTCGATTCTCCGTCAATCTTCGCGAGGTTATGTTGGCATTCTGATCGTCCAAGACAGCCTTGATCATAGTTTTGGAACCAGCTGTATAGACCAGCCCCGTATATATGAACGTCTTCAGATCGAATGAATCGAATGGCCCAAGAAACGGCGCAGGTTTCGGGGTTGACCACACAGTCGAAGAAACGGGGGTTATCAGATCCGAGACTCTCGCCTAGAGTATGCTCTTCATCACCGCGCCTCTCTAGGACCCCAGACTCGACGGATATATTGGTATAGCTACCGTGGCTGTTGATAGGATCTGAGCTCCTTTTTTTGTGTGGGAAGCCATTTGCGTCGTCGTTGAATAGCGGCAAAAATGGTGCAGGAGCCATGGGGTTTGGTTGAAAGTAGGGAGACTCTGTTTGTATGAGTCCCATGAAAATATTTTTTGCGCCTTGAAGCTGATATTGATAGGGAACATTATGCTCAGATGCCGTTCCGTAGAACCAAGATGGCCCTTGGCTTTCAACTAGCACGCCTCGGGCCACGTATATGTCTATTTGATCCTGAGACACAACGTCGAGGTCGTGGTCCGCCGTCCATATCCAGGCATTCTCAAAATATCCTGAGGACTGTGGTGTCAGGTGCAGCAATAGAGAGCCTGCAATGCAGTTTGGATTGACTTGGCCAGTGAGTTTCGGGCATTGTGCCTTCTGAAGATTACTTCCAATGGACCCTCCAACGCGCCAATGAGAGTCCCAGAGAGCTGCACTTCCAGGAGATCGAGCTTTGATGTTCCATTGGACTAGAACTGCGCCCGCCGTTCCGCCCCTCACACCGAAAAGCATATCTTGGATTTCCACATCACCAATATCACCTGAATTTCCGACTTTAACCATTACATGGGGACTGTCCTTATTAGAGAATTTTGTGCCGGTTCCTTGTATTTGGGACCACGCCTCTCCAACGACCTTTGCGCCCGGTGGGATGAAGATTGTATCCGTCACGAGATACATGCCATGAGGGAAGTAGGTTACTTTTCCACTAGAGGTCGCGGCCAGCAAAGCCGCATTTATAGCTGCTGTATCATCGCTGCGCCCATTCCCTCTTGCACCGCTTGCTTTGACATCGTAGAAGGAGGTCGCTGGCAGATTTTCGTATTGGGGCTTGGATCTTTCAAACCAGTTACCAAAGTCTCCTAGAAGCACAGCTGGCTTCTGAAGGTCAGTGATGATACGGCCACCGTCTTGCGCGACACCTCTAGATGCGTATTCACTAGCAGAATTGTATGTGATACCAGAGCCCCAAGAGGGGATAACGCCCGTACCGCCTGCTAGCACAGTTCTTCCTGCGCTGACGATGCCGGCATCAACATTGATCATTTTCCAGTTGTCAACTAAGACAGATGTTCTGTTTGTACCAGTCAATGTAACAACCATCCCGACAGCCGTATTCATGACAATGGTATCCATGACGTTGACAGACCCGGTTCCTTGTCCACTGCCTGCACTGGCAGATATATTAAATCCAAGCTGGCAGTTGTTGATCAGGAAGGATTTTGCACTGAGTGCCCAGTTCCAGTGGGTCTCGACAGCGACTTTGCAGCCATTAAAACTGAACTGTCTAATCGTAAACTGCTGGTTTCCAAGATAGACGCCAATAGCGCCACCACTAAATGTCATATCGCTCATAAAGCCACCAGATCCATTTTCCATAAAGATGCCAAGATGTGTGGTATCTGCACGGCTTGACATGATGATTTGAATGTTTTGTAGAGAAGTGGCTTGGGCGACTTGCCAGTGAATCCCAGCAGGACGAATGCTTTGCCCTTCCATGACATTAGGGACAGCGCGCATGTCGATAATGAAATTTCGGACTTGCCGCATGAAGTTGTTTTGGTTGATATACCATTCTGCTCCATTTTGGCCTTCGATGTAAACATTGGAGGATATTACACCAAGTCCAATGAATGAGCTTGCCGCCCTGATGATGGGTCGATTGTTGGCGTTTCCAACGAGCTGGGTGTTATAGTACCCAATGATGGATTTGGAGACGAGATAGGTACCAGCGGGGAAGTAAACAAGGGCAGGCTTGACAGTACTAGAGCCACAGTTTGTACCACATCTATCTCCACTAGATATAGCGAGGTTTATGGCTGCGGTATCGTCGATTCGGCCATCACCCACTGCCCCGAAGTCTTTAACATTACGGAAAACCTGATACCCAGAGCTTCCTCCAATAGCGACCGAGCCATGGGAGACACCTTCCATCCAAAAGCTTCCGCCGGTTTGCCTCTTCTCCACTTTTGGAACTTCGGGCCCAAGGTCTGGAAACTCTGGAATCGTTTCGTTGTAGGTTGGTGCTTCAAACTCAGCGATAAGCGCAGCAGCTTCGCTGAGCTCTATATCTGCAACGGCGTCCGCTGCAAGAGAGCTGACTCGTTGATTCTTGGCGGCTTGAGAAGAGGGGGGTGGCCTCAGAGTAAACTTTGCGCGGAGGGGGCTTTTGAACCTGTGGTAGTTTTTGGCGCCCTGCACGACCTGTGCGTCCCCGACGATTTTTTTTGCGGCAACGATTTCATCTTCGGTTGCTCGCTTGCGAGTACGGGGTTTCAATGGTAGTTTAGGGAATTGTACTTCAGGTAAGTGACTGCTTGCTTGAGCGTACTCTCCTCGTGCAAAGGTATCTCGCGGAGCTTTGCTAATTTCGTGGGGTGGAGTCTTGCCGTATGTTGCGACTCCGGATACACAGCCGGCTGCTGATAAGAGTAAAGAAAGATGATAAAATTGCTTCATAGTGACTGCGTCTTCATTGCGGGGAGAAACTGCTTCTACGAGACATTGAGGGATACTCCAGAAAGTCTAGCCTTCTTGTAAATATATATGGAAGTTTTATATTCTTAATGAACAAAAGCAATATTCACAAATTAATACTGTGGCTCGAGGAAACATGGTGTTAAGCGTCTATCCAATCGGAGGCACAACCGCGCTTGGCCAGCATAGGAACCAGCTTTTGTAAGTTAAACCCGAATAATACGACAATATCAATATATGCGCTGGAAACTTTGCACTTAAGATTGATCAACTGATCACCTTAGGGCCTCAAAGACTGATTACCAAGCTTCTCTCTTGGCCATGCCTAGGCATGCCTAGTGTATTTTCAAGAGTATTCGTTTCTTAATCTCTAGTATAGCCTCTAGCGCCATGGGTTGATGTGATGGTAGCATAGTAAGCTGAGATCGGACATGGGCGAAGATTTTATCATATCAGATGACTATAAATTAGTGAGCATAATAGTCAATCCAACCGCAGTATAATTATTGATCGAGTTTTATGCCCAATGCTACAAGCCCGACCCTGGAAGAAACTTGTGGCTGGCCTGATGCAACCGTCTATTATACCGGCGTCGTTTATAATATCTATAAATATAGAAACCTCACTTGACTTATTTGGGGTTTGTTGCGATAGCGGAGCTCATATCGTCTCGGCTATATCTTGAGCAGTCTTTGATATGTTCTCACAGCTGTGGAGTGCCAGCTCTCTGATAAGTGGTTGACTATCGAACGATGTTATACAAGTATCATACTTTATCAGAAATTTGAGAACCTAGATGTTTGCGGCCGCATTGCGGATCTTACTTATTGCAGGTAACTATTGATTTAAGGTTGTCCAATTGGCAATTGGATTAATCCTCAAGAGGTTTTTGTTTCATGTTCGTCGAGTGAGATTATTGTTTGCGCTTACCCCTGGCCCTGCTTGGTCCGTGTGCACCCTGCAGTTTCTGCTCGCCGTCAGCAAATATTAAATATCCAGAACTTCTCATGCGATCGGGCAAAAAAAAAAAAAAAAATCTATGCGCACTGCTCCTTGTGATTCGATTGAGATCTCTTATCAGACCTATAAAAAACGTTGACCTCTTAAATTCATCAGCTGATAAAGACCATGATCTCGCCAATGTAGTGGAACCCTCAACCATTGGCTTTGGCGATACCAGCCAATTAAAAGGCTTCTAACTGCCGAAATCGAGCTATACACGTAATCACTTCTAGATCTCCACGTTCGCTCTTTCCAATGGCTTGCATATAAGCGATCGATGCACGCTTAAATTGCATTCTGTAAGAATATCAGAAATGCGTGAAAATACGATATTTCTCCCATGATTCATCGTGATATCATGGAATTCTCGAAACACTGGTCCCACATGACATTGAACCGGGAAAGCTTTTAACCGTAATAGGAAATTTTCCCGTGCTCTAAGCGGGCCTCAATAATTCGGCAGAGCCCGAAAAGTAGCTAAGCGTTCAAATGGGCCGAAGCCGAACTGAAACATCAAGCCGTATTTGATGCAGACGACAGACGAAAATTTTTAGGACTTCAATATATCCCATTATAATATTATTAATGCTACCTTTTGCACAAACGTTACTATGCTACTGCCATAAGCATTTGAGATCTGGCCAGCAGCATCGTATAAACCATGCACCCAGGCCCTGCGCGCATACTCATACTAGTCTCTCGCAAGTGCCGAAATGTATTTTAATTCGCGACCGCGATAAGCCTGTTCGTGAACAAAAGCAAATTGTGTTTATATTACCAATTTGCAACTGTAAAAATTTAACCTTGATTGAGCTATTCCGCTACCGCGGTTCTCTGCCTGGTATACTGGATAGACCTGTATTAGCAGAATTATTCTGGAACCAAAATGGCTAGGTAAGGGTAACTCTGTGCTTGTCTAAATATGATCATACCTGGAGTTGACAACTTCCAGGATATATAAAGTAGGCAGCAGTACTACAGACTGGCATCATACTTGAATATTCTGCAACTAATGGACTAGGCCTCCAACTTGATCTATACCTGGGACAACCCAAGCTCGATTGAACACGCAACGCCAATTCAAACTATTCCATAGATAACTGGTTCGACCAAGCTAAGGGTTCCTACCGTGGT
Organism: Orbilia blumenaviensis; assembly: GCA_036872755.1. Classification (NCBI taxonomy): domain Eukaryota; kingdom Fungi; phylum Ascomycota; class Orbiliomycetes; order Orbiliales; family Orbiliaceae; genus Orbilia; species Orbilia blumenaviensis. The sequence continues at coordinate 1,175,788 of JAVHNS010000015.1, forward strand.
CAGAAATCCGGAGAAATGGCACCATTATTGTCTTTGCTTTTCGGTGTAACCTTACTATTCAAGCATATATATGCCGCATCAAGTAAGTTTCTATTACCATGGCTCAAAATGAGCAAGGCGATGTATGTTAAATGTTAGCTCTGTTCTGCTAAACTTTGTTTTCATGAAATTAGGTCCATGGCCAACGGAGCCTGATATTATCGCCACTTGCTCGAGGTGGATTGAGGCGTTACCTGGAGATGACTGCAACATTTTGGCCGATATTGACAGTGTTCCTTTGGCAGACTTCCTGCTTTGGGTAAGTTGAACTCAGCGAGGTTTCCGGAAACATACGTATAGACGTGTGTGTCTAGGGATATGCTCTCTGCAGATCTGTCCTTCTGTTTTTAACTAGTTTCTTGTCTTGAGAGCATAAACATTTCTTGGGATATGTATCATCTAGATTCAAGTTTCAGTTTTAACTCCCAGGCGGTGGCAACAGAACCCGGCGCTCGCACGCGATTGTAACGGTATCAAAGTAGGATTCGGATACTGTACGGAAAACAAAGGTACGCTCCCGACCACGACAAGCCGGAATACAACTTCAACGACCACAGGGACTAGCACTTGTCCCACCGTGTCGTGTCCCATAACGGTGACAGTAACCACCACGGTATTTGTGACAACTTCCCCAACAACAACAGCTACGACTACAACAAAAGACTGTCAGTACCCATATAGCGCAGATGCTTGCCCGGTGGTATCCGACGCCTGTTGCCCCTATAACTGTGCTGTCGCGCAGGTTCCATATAGGGTGTGCCAGACGAACCTCCAAACAGTTCAGGCAAACTGCACGCCCTGTTTGTATGGAACAATGACTACTACCCGCCCCACGACCTCTTCATCAAGCCTCCGTACAACAACAACAACTACTACCACCGCAGCCGTTAAAACGCCCCTCGCGGTGTCAATGTTTCCGAGCTCAAGTGGTACAATCCAATGTGTCGGAGCCACCAGCCCGGTCCCGGCACCAACTCAAATCGCAAGTGGCAATACTTTGGATGCAGTTATTGTTTCAGCGTGTAATACATTGGTGGGAAGCTCCGGTAAATGGTTGGAAATAGGTGACCCGTATACCGTCGTTCTTCCAGTAGACGGGAAAACTACCACCTTTTTGTTGAATATCAAGTTGGGAGGGTTTTCTGTGCCTTTGTCAATGTGCCTGGCCCAGTTGAGGCAAATTATTACGTCCTGCACAGGAATTGGCCCAAATGGCGCCTACACTTTCGGTGGCTGCATCTACACGTCGGATTTTAACCTCTTGTCTTGTGTATTCCCCAATGTTTGATAATTGGATTGTATATACCCGGTTTCTAGGCTAAATTCGTCTTGTTTCCCGGCCCCCATATATGTTTCATACGTAGGCAGTCTATCTATCAAATAGCATATGTACTTAGAACTCTTGGATTGGCTATTTTAACAAAGCTGCCCTACTTCTTCTTTCTAGAGTAGTACCCGTCTATAGTGCACTTTCCCCCGTAAGAATATGTTGGTATATCCTTGGAGCCACATTTATGCCAAGTGCCAATAGTACCGTGGTTTACAGGATACCGGTCAGCGAGTGAATGAGGTGTTTTAGAAATAAAAGTCCGCCGTGTTAGTCTTAGTAGGCATTATGCCCATATTACTGAGTCTTTGATAAAAATAATTTCAGGAGCTGGTCGTGTACGATGTTGCAACAGTTCGAGTATTTATTTCAAGATTGCTTTACCAGGCCCACTCAGGCCTTCTAGCGAGCCATCACTAAGGTTTTGTGATCGGCCAACTAGTCCTGCAAGGAACAGATGCGAGCGAGCGAGATGGCGCTCCTCGTTTGTATTCGCCATTATCATCCGATCGGAATTAGCCGGATCTTCACTGCCCCCTTGATGAGCGAAAAGTTTGATATCAACTTGTGATTAGCCATGAGGCACAACGAAAACAATACTCGTTTTTTAATTCTATCAACAGAAATATTAGTTTCGACGGCGCAAGATAGTTATCAGCGGGTCTTGAATATTCTCCATCCGGTTGAGTGACGGGATATATTGAATTTATTTAGTTATCTTGCTGGCCAGCTTCACGCATGCGCATGATTGTCATCCAAAACTTTGCGAATTTGAGCTCATATTCACTTCAAGTGGCGGCCCGGGACCATTATCATCAGTTCCGATGCGAGCTAATATTCGAAATATGAACCCTTGATGTTGCGTGAAGATATCATAGGAAAGTATTCGTCATTCCTACTAGGCTATTAACCAATCACGGAATCTTCATCGACTACATGGCCACGCCATGCAAGGTATCGCAATTTGATTCAGATTGAATGGAAATAATTAACCGATAGCGTATATCGGCATACTGAGCTGCCGTAGCCGCCCAAGCCCGCTCAAAAGTCTATCGAACCACTCGAACGTTCGAACCCAATATTGCAACACTTCCCCCACAGTTGCCGTCCGCCTTTGAATAATTTTTCCACCGTGTACTACTGCCCCAAAGCCCTCATAGAAATATTTCTCATTAGTTTAATGCTTCTTTGCCTGTCGTGGCCCCAACTCAGTGTGACTGCGGGGATGTATTTAACCCTGACCAGGAACATCACCATTACAGGGGATCCCGATCATGTAGCGACCGTTATAACAGGGGCATCCCATCCGAACGCCTGGCACCGACTTCGACTTCAGGGTCCTGAGTATTTTTTTACAAAACTTTGAAAGGTCTGGGCTTCAGGGATTTAACGCCACCAGGCCACGATACTGTCAAAGACACTTTCAACCGGCAAAAGACCACCCGTTAAAATATTTCAAAACGCCACATGGACGTATCGAACTTCACTTCCGATTATCCGTGGAATAGAATGGTAAGTTAGTATCTAATCACTGGTACGCGATATCAATGCTGGAGATACTCCAGGGAAGCTTTCCGGAAAGACATTCCGTAGCATCGAAAAAGAGTCCTCTGCATCGACCGCATGATAGTAGCAATGAATCCAGATGGGATGTTATTCTATAAAAAGGCGACTAGAGCTCTTTATGACTGGCTATGATAATTTCGCTGCCAAACCAAGAAACTCAAACCTTGATCATTACCTCTATCGTTTATCTAACGGATCATACCTCTACACTCCCCAACTGGGATACCATCAAATCATCTTTACAAAATGCCAACCATGGTTCAGCTCTTGTTGGGTCTCTGCACTCTCCTAGTAGCCTTGTCCCAGGCAGTTCCGGTCATCGAAGATCGGGAGGTTGCTGCCCCAAAAGATATTGCCATTAGTGACATCGTCTATGGCGGAACCGGGTGCCCCCAGGGATCTGCCAGCGTCCAGATCGCTCCAGACGGAAAGACTTTCACTGCCAAATTCAAGTCGTTCTCTGCGCAGCTTGGCACCGGCAGCCTTGCTGACAGTCGAAAGTTTTGCCAGCTTAACTTGGCCCTCAAAGCGCCAGTAGGCTGGCAATACGCCGTGCTTGCCACAAACTTCACTGGAACCGCTTGTCTCGGGTTTAACACCAAAGCAACCCATACATCAACCGTCTATTTCTCCGGCAGCGCCAACCAGACAGCCTTCAGCCTCCCACTTTATGGCCCTGCCATCTATAGCTATAATATCGCAGCTGCAAACATCATTGGCGGACCAGCATGGTCGCCGTGCGGCTCTGACACTGCTCTCAATATCAAGTCAGAATTGAGCTTGACGGGTAACGGTGTTGCAGAAATCATTGAATATGGAGAATCTGGAAAATTGGCCCGTATTTTTGAGTTGGGCTGGAGGAAATGTTAGACTCTTGCTTAAAACGGGAGGTTAGAGCTAGAGGAAGTTCAGGATATTTATAAGGTTTCTTTAAAAGTTTCAGAAGTTCACAAGAAGATTATTTGCATTCTTGAAGGATCCTACGATCCGCCGATTCATCACCGATGTAACCTTTATTACCATTCTATTGTCAATATATTGTTGTAGCTAGTATTCTATTTTGAGCCTTGACGTCAAATTCTATTTTCAGAATATCTCTGAGCTGCTTCTAGCTGGGTAAAACAGTAGTCTGTGATGATAGGGCAGGGTAATAGCCGGTCCGAAAGCCCGCCTATGAATTGACATAATTATGTAATACTTAATTGATAGTGAATACTATATACTTTGTCGGTTCGCAAGCATTTGCAATTTGACGCTCACAATTTTTATCGCTTGATCTCTGTTTGTGGGGGAAAAATGCTCCATGATTGTTTTTTACTATTCATTGGCTATAAGCCCCAACTTAATTTTCCGGGGCTAGATACCCAGGTCCTTGGGACAGGGACATGCGTGCGAGCCGTACTAGGCGAACTCGGCAAGGGCCAATCCACATAGAATTTATACGCGAGGGATTTCCATTTCTCCGTATTTATTCCCGGCCCACTTCCTCCCGACAAAGCAGGCTGATTGTACATGTGTGCCGGGTATACTAAAACTGACATCCCCACTTTTTAAAGCCATGTCCCTGTTGCACAAACGTGTAAATTTATTCAACGTTTTATAACTTACATGTTTAGAACAGGGTTCTTGGATACTCGGCCTATTCCCCAGAAGCTGGAAAAATATGGCGCCATCTCTTTATCGATCGCTTTTCTCCGTGACGGCTTAAATCTCTCGATGGCCGTAAAAAAAAAACTTAACAAGGTCACTGGATGCCAACGATGTTACTTTCCGTCACGATATTGGATGAATCACTATCTCTATACGTCTTGAGCAATTTGTGGCGTTCTATCAATATGGCATAACGGAAAAGAACTATCTGGATAAGCGACCGGTATATCGATACGACATAAAGACCCCGCCTCGTTGAGTTTATAGCAGATGATATTGGCTTGATCATAGGTCCGACGGACCGAAACTTCACGATTCACCAGTAATCTATATCTGGAAAATAGAGACATTGATCGATTGAGAATCGATTCCGGAGCGCCTGGTGAGGAACACATCCCGCTCCAAAGAGTCGAGTCGGAATAGAGTTACAGGCGTCTAATTCGAGTATGGTGAGCGAAGACTGACCATTCTCGCCTCTTTGTTGCATTTGCGCGATAAACCATCGACGGCTGGAACTCCCTCCGACGATGTCACATCGCCATGCTCCGCCGCCATGACTCTGCCGGTTGCCGCTCTCGATATAGCTTGCCGTAAGCTCAAGAGTCTCCGAAAACAAGTATTTAAGGGTCGTCTTTCCATCTCAATTGGTGGCAAAAACTGAAATTCAATCGATATCTACGAACATCACGAGCTGTCTTCCGCAGTCTATTAGCTAAATATCTTTTCTACTCTTCGTATACCACGAGATTACGAATATCTCCATACTATATTTCCAAAATGAGAATCTCATCCCTTTGCGTCCTCCTTTGGGTTTCAAGCACCCTTGCCGCACCTCAGTGGCCATGGTTCCCTGCAACCACAACCAAGAAGACCACCACTACCACCACTACCACTAAGGCAATCACTACCACCACAAAAGTTGTTACAACTACCCCAAAGACCACCACCCCTTCCACCACTACCACCACCACCACGACTACCACTACTACCACTACCACTACTACCACTCCTCTAACTACCACGAGGAGCACTACCACCACCACATCGGCCAAGCCTTCTTATACTATCCCTCCAGGCGTCGACCTGTCTCAGATCTACGTTAACGCAATCACTTATGGTGGTACTGGATGTCCTCAGGGATCCGTTGGTAAGATACACTTTAACTATTTACCTATTAAACCCCGGCTGCTTACACATATCGTTTATCTGCTCAGGTATCTACATCTCCTCTGACCGCAAGACCTTCACTTTGATCTTTGACAAATATGTTGCCGCTATCGGATCTGGTGTATCCATCACTGAAAGCCGCAAGAACTGCCAATTGAACATTGACATCCATTACCCACAAGGATTCCAATACTCCATCTTTAGCATGGACTACAGAGGATATGGTAAGCCCTCCTTCTACTTGATTAAGGCAGAGTTTGTATTATCGTTCTTTTACTAACGGTGTCTTCTTTACTACAGCCTTCCTCGAAGCTGGTGTCTCTGCTACTCAAAGTGCTACATACTACTTCTCTGGATACTCTGACCAGGTTAGTTCACCCACCCTATCAATGTTTCACCTCTCACTTTCTGAGACATGTGTTGACCACATAAAATACAACAGGTCAGCAAGGCTTCCAACTTGGTTGGTCCCAAGGACGAGGACTATTTGATTCACGATGAGATCACCAGCACTTCTACCGTTTGGTCTCCATGCGGTGAGCCCGGTGCTCTCAACATCAACTCTCAGATCAACCTCAAGTCTTCCGTCAGCGGAGCCAGCGGTCTTATGACCACCGATTCTGAGGATGGTAAATTCACCTTCGTCATGGGCTTGCAATGGGCCCAGTGCCCGTAAATAGGTGATTGAGATCATTCACCATTCACACAAGAACATTGGTAGATATACAGCGTACGATAGTGTTCATGGAACAGCTATCTTCCGAGGTTGATGGGTTGATGGGGCAGGCATAACTTTTCTTCTCATCTGTGTCGTGTACATATTCTTTAGGCACAGTCCTAACCTGAAATTGAAATTACTTCTCTGTGAGCCTCTACCGTTATCCACGTAGTTACAGATGTTGCTTGCATACTTGCCATGGATTTAAATGGTTTTCACCTAGTTGTGTGGTATATTTGGAGGGGCAGGCCGCACAAAATTGACACGATGATGCGACCGCGACTGAAGACGCACAGCCGGATGCATCCTTGTTACTCGACAATCTTGATCTTCAGCCATACAAATTAAACCCCACCGTCTATGAAAGAATACATTGCTTGGGCTCTGAGCACTTTCTCCCCGCTTTAATCTGTAAATCAATACTAGGTGACAGATCAATGAGCTCGATGATTTTGGATATACCAGACCAGGGATGAACTAGCTTGTGAGCGTGTTGCTCGCCTCTTAGGTTCTTGGACCCCACCGCCGGAGAGGAGTTGGCGGGCTTGGGAGAATTTTTCAATCGTCTCGACCGCTTTATTAGCTGACGTCAAAAAAAGCTATAATATGTAGATTCAGCCCGAAGATGCATGTGTAGTCTCACAAAGTTATCGAAGACCTGCATGGCAACTACAGTAGCCGACCTTCACTAAAACAAGATGCAAAGGATAAGTTTACAATATTGGCTGTCTCGGGAGCACGATAGTGCGTTGTTCGCTTGTTAAGTCGGGAAAGTTTCCTGCAGATAGATCGAACAGCCCTGCCAACGCCGAGCCGCTCGTGGAGGTATGTTGGCAAAAGCCGTAAAGCATATAATGCTTAAGGCTAGATTTCTTGATATGCAATATCGATGGTGGCACCGTATCGCTAGCTCGCAACCGTCGATGCACAAATTCAACTAGGTAACACAAGAATCGAACTTAGCACATGCATGTGGGCGCTTTGACACTGACATACTGATCCGCTGAGAGATTTCGATTATACCAACTGCCTAAGAGTATAATCATTATGTAAATTTATAAATTTCAGTTGTTGCTTGTATAGGTATGGCAGCCTTGCTATCAGACCCTCAATAGCAATCGCGATGTCGGATTGGTGCGAATTTCCACGGAAAATAGAATACCGGTCTGCCTTGAGCCTATCTAAAAAACGAAAGTCTATATTCGACAGACCCATAGGCATTATCGACGATGTCAGACGGAGGAGGGTCCTACATTGGAAATTGACACATCGCCTCTTCCTATCACCTAAAAATAGTACCAGTAGAATAATACTAAGTAGAAAATTGTGGCCGCATGCCTTTCAATCTAGTTGAATATTCGTGTTCTGGTAGCAGCGTGAATCTAACACATGTTAGCCCTAACTAACAACCTTTTTTTGAGGGAAAAAAAAAAAAAAAAAAAGTTAACTAGTTGTTCGATCTACAAGAGATATGTGAATTCACTAGGATTTCTCAGCTGTCCAGTTGTCCCGCTCGGATGCTTTAAACCTGTATAATGTTGATCCAGTCATGAAAATTAAGGCTGGTGATGATATCAGCGAGTTGGAGCGGGGGTGTGAGACACAGTTAGCGAGGTAGGTACTATTCGTGGTTGGATATTGGTTCTGTCGGACTCGGTATTCATTAGCGTGAGCATACTAACCTGCGGATGTCACGTCAATTAGTCTTTTCGGCATCAACATTGGAGGTAATCAAGCCAGGCCGTCCGCCGGCATTCCTACAATGAAAAATAATTTAAGACAATTGCTGGGATTTTGTTGTTGGACTGAGCTGAACCGTCTATCAGTTTCGATACTAGAGATGTCTAAGCCATCTGCCATCCGTCCACGGAATAGGCAGAACCACGTGTGGCAATTACTAGTAGAATACCCATTGCGTTCTGATGATTTCGATTGTCAAGCTGTCGAAGCCCATTCTGCCACAGCGTGTTGTCTACTAGCCCGTATCTTGAACTTGGCGCCTGTCAAAAATCTGCCTGGCCGAATCCTTGATCAAACAGTCAACTCTCCACGGTATAACGGGGTATTTTTGTTTATGTACGCTCAGAGGCGGACTTCAAAGGGGAATATGGCCAGGGCCAGCCAGCTGTAGACTGTAGTGACATCAGCGGCATGCTCCTCTGCATGGGTATGTAACGTTTGTTGACTCCAGCTAGCCGGAGAACGCAGGAGAACGCGACTTTTCAGCTGTCGGAATCGGGGTTGGCACACAACAGGTCGATTTCCCTTTCTGGGGCACTATTGCATGCAACGTGCCGTCCTTGTTCGATGGAGGTTCGGATCGGGTTGGCCTTAATTCGTATTGACCTCGACAGATCCGAAAGATTGTGAGAGTCGAATGGCGGGGTAGTTTACGGATCCAACTTGAACTCGCCGTTTGCGATTTTATTACAGACGATGGGGTGGGCTCGGTGCTCACTAACTTTCTGGTGCACATTCCCAGTTCCCGATTAATTGCGGTGGTATCGACAGAGCGGCTGATATGATCCACATCGTCGATTCCATTCCCGCTAAGAGGATGCTAGTGAGGGTATGGACGGCTGAATACGCATGTTGCGCAATATCTACCTGCACGCAGGAGCCTGGATAGTCCATTTGATTATAATCGTCTCTCGGGCTTCCAGTTGGTGCATGTTTGAATTATGTATTTAAACCAAAACCCTTCACGTTGAATTGCGGATCCACCGAATTTTTTCTGATGAATGTCCAGGCGAGCCTTTGATTTATTCAAATATTCAAAAATGGCGGTTGACAAAAACAAAAGTAAGATAGGACCACCCAATATAGATCCATCCCCAATTGCAAGAAATGCCCTTAACCAAGTCGAAACTGAGTAGATAAGAAAGGGGCGACAGATCTTAAGGCCGGTGCTTCAACTTCAGTAGCAAGCTTGCCTCCGACGGAACGTATTCCGGATGTACCTGGAGAGATATACGATACACCACCCAGTAGAAACGATGACTCCTCGTCGTTACAAGGCGTAACAGCTCAGAAAGAAGGCCTGCCGCTTGAACAGGGCGCAGGAGAAACTCGAAATGGTGCTGGGATAACCTCTCAACCCAGTTATCAAAATGGTGGGCCAGTTACCGCACAAAACGGCAATCATAATGGCGCGCCGTTGACCCCTCACTCAAAACCTCAAAATGGGGAGGTTGTATTGCCAGTAAATCACCAATTCGGGCCCGGTGGCCCGGTAACACCATATTCGAATGCTCCAACCAATCTTACTGCGATAGGTTCCGGAGTATCGGACCTCAGCCGTAATGATAAGGTCCAGGTGAATCCCGCGCGATCACCACCCCATACGAAGCTTTTAAATGGGTCGGCAGGCTGGGAGACTAAAAGCATCGCGAGGGATTACTATTCGGATGTCAAAACGACCATAACCACCTCAGAGTATTCATCGACAAAGTATCAATCGCAGTCCAATGGTTCTCACATGGTATCATCCACACAATCTAAAGGATGTGACCATGCCGAGAAGATTCGTACTCTTCTAAAGAGATGCCGAAACGAACTGGGTTCAGACGCCGACAGGGTCTTGAAGGGCTGTTTAAACCTAGAAAGCTTCAAGAGATTTGTTAACGCTCAACGCATTCGAGATATGCCGGATGAAGGAAGCGTATCCGATAATAGCATGAGATGGGTTGGGCAGTTCGGGGAACGATTAGAAATTTTCGCCCAACAGCTCACACTTTTCTTCCCCGGAAGCAGCCACAAACAGACATCTGAGAGCCTCTTAGGGTGTTGCAAGTCCCTGCTTCTAGTAAGTCCATACCCTAGCTGCGGTCAGATCTCCCAGTGCTAAAGATTTCTCGTGATATAGATCGGGTCTCGTGATTCCGATGCTTTGCAGAGGTTCTTCGATGAGCTCTATAAGATTGCGATAGCTTTAGAGTCATTCGAGCCGCACCGAGATGTCTATGTTTCTTCTCCAGAGCTACAACGCGTTCTTTTGGCCGTCTTTTGGAATATCGTCGAGTTGGTCATTCGGATTACTCTCCTTTTCCATAATGTCCGAAGTATGTATAACCCATGGAAGAAGGCAAATAGTCCCATAAAACTAACGTCTTTTAATCACAGTTACCCGCTCTCTGATTACAGAGTCTGAAGAGGTCATTAGTGCCATTGTACGAAGTTTCGTGGCCAATAAGGAAATATTGGAACTTGAAATTTGGATTACTAGGCTACGGGAATCTCCAATTGTTCAAGGTTAGACGCCTCTTTTCTAGATACTCATGTATCTTCCATCGCTGACACGTCGTAGGAACTGGGCCCGTTTCAGTCCAAGACTTGAAATCATGGCTACGGCAAGGAGTAGTAGAGACGCCAAAGCCCACCATTTCTGAGGGCACATGCACATGGTTCGACAGAATTCTTTCCGATCTCAAGGATGGCGAGGATCAGCTGCTTTATGTAACGGGTAAAACCGGGTGCGGCAAGAGTATGCTCGCAAATTGGGTGGTAGATCGCCTTCGGTTACACAAGCAAGATATTTTGATGAGCTTTTCTTTCGGTATGTAAATCTTCGCATGGTATGAGGGCTTCGCTAACATCTTGATAGACACTACTGTGAATAACGGGACCACCACTGTGTTCTTTCTAAAGACGCTCCTGCTGCAATTACTCAACAAGAGCTTAGGAAACGTTGTCTTGTTCAAAAAATTAGCCGACATTCATATCACTGCCGCTTCGAACGAGTGCTCCGCCGCAGCTGACCTGGAGCTTGAGCGGGCCTTATGGGATGTTTTCGCTGTTTCGGCGAGAAATACAAGACAGTTGAACTTAGTCATTGACGGCTTGGACCATGTTGCGGGTGGCAGAGACAAGGCCCAAGACATTGTCAACAGGATCCGGGAAATCATCGATCTTAATGGAGCGAATTCCCTTAACTGTGTTTTCTTGTCGGCACCATTCAGTCCACCTTTAACTGGTCGCTTCACCGATGTGAAAATTGACGAGGAAAACACGAGGTATGACATAAAAATTCACGTTCAAAGGGTTTTGGATCATTTCTTCAGCAGTTCGGATGTCAGCCTAAAGGACCGAAATACCGTCATCGAGCTCCTTGCGAAGCAAGCAGATGGCTCCTTCCCAGTTGCGAATCTGCTTATCCAGAATGTCAAGCGAGGGAAGAATATCGCCGAAATCCTCAAGACTTTGGGAAGTATTAATTCAACCGGCGCAGCTGGTCTCTTGGATGCTCTACTCGCAAATATCAATTTTTCCAACCCCGATACCATGAGAATTTTGTCCTGGATGTTGGTTTCCGAGGAACCTATATCGATCCAGCACATGAAAGAATTGTTGGAAGTAACATACGGCGATAACTCCCCGACGAGAGCTCCTAGACTCAAATGGGATGTCGAGAGAGATATTATCCAGCCCTGCGGATCTTTAGTGGTCGTTGATAGGAATCTGCTTCAATTCTCCCACCACTCTCTAAAGGAGCACTTCTGGAAGAAAACCGAAACGCAAAAGTCACTTCCTGATCGTGCAAAATGCAACACGGAGGTCGTTTTAAGTCTGCTTGCATATATCAAGACTGCCAACATGCCCAATGAGTTGGAGAGAGGTTTCAAGCCGCCAAGCAGGGAGATTGTCACTCACACACTTGAACAACACGGCCTCTTAAGTTACGCTATTCGCAAGTGGCTTTTCCACTTTCGCCAATCCAGTATCTCACAATCAGGGAAGTCGGGTCAAATCCGCCAGCTGATGCCCGTTTTCCCAGCCGAGCCAAACTTCCCGCAGCTTGAATATGCGCTATGGGTATACGATAAGGTCCCCGAGAATGACTTCCTGTTGGCTTCTACTATCAGGCAAATGGTTCTTACCAATGTCTCCGCCACAATTCATTCGTTTATAAATCTCACCAGAGTCCGAGTCAGCTCCGGGAAGATCATCAATGCGTTGCAAGACTGTTATAAAGCCTTTAAACTGTCCATCACACTCTTTGGTACCACAAGCAGGGAGGGATGGGATATCGCTTCTGAATTTTCCTCAATTAGCAAGAGACATGAGGAAACAGAATATGATGGTGAAGTCTACGAATGGATGATCGACTACGTCAAGTGCCAAGATTCGAAGCAGTTCACTGACGAGATTGTCGATATCGTTAAACGGTATGGCGAGATTCTCTTACGTAAAAATAAAGAGCAAGACGCAATGAAGCACTACCGCTGGCTGTGGACTGAATGCTGCAAGAAGTATGGCGATACCGATTCGAGAAGCTCTTTTGTGTTGGATCTTATGGGTCCTATTATCCAGAAGGACCCATCGTCAACTGAATACCTCGACCTTTGCATTAGGCAGTTAAACATTACAGAGACAAAGCTAAATGCTTGGGAGAAGGAACGCATCAAGGCTGTCATTAAACTTTCCAGTGCCTATGAATGCTGCGGTAAATCTAGGGAAGTCCGGGAAGCGTTTGATAAGGCTATTAAAGCACTTACTTTGGCACTGGCAGAGCATACCGGCGAAGAGGTCCTTGCTATCCATGAAGGACGTATCCATCTCATTATCGAATATGCCAAGTACTATTCCCGAACCAGTAGTAGGGATAGCGGCGTTCTATTGCTCCGAGAATTCTGGCAGATGTATCGACCAGATGTGAAGCCTCTTCGCTCCCACTCTACTGGGCTTATCATCCAACTTATATCCCTTGCGGAGCTTTTGGATGCCTCTGATCTCCTGGAAGAAGCCGAAGAGCTATACTCGTCCCTTTGGTCATATTTCAAGCAAACCCCAGAGTTGAGTACAAGTCAGTTTGCCTACACCGTTGGCTGTGGACTCGCCAGGCTTCGAAAGAATGGACGCGGCGATCCGAAAGAAGAGGAAGGCGTTCTTTGTGGCCTAGTCGATATCCTCAACCCTTCCGGAATCGAAAACCTTACTGCCGTCGGACTGGATGCCTTCCTCCAGCTTACTCGCTTCTATCAAGGCCGAAATGATTGGCGGCGCTCAGATGACTCTTGCAAGAGAGGTTTGGAAAGGTACTGGCCTGCAATCCTATGCGGAGACTGCGCCGACACTCTTACCCTGCCACAGCATTATGAGGAAAGAGGCGTGGATCTAGCGTACCTTACTGCGAGAGGGTACGCAAAGAACGATTCGGCGAGAGCATGTCACCAGTACAAACTCGTTTGGAGAGCTTGCCAGAATACCATGATGCCAAACACTAAACCTAGAGTGATCAGGGCCTTCAAGGATTACACTACTTTCTGTCACGAACATGGCCGCCATGATGAGGCTCTCTCTGCAACCATTTCTTACTTCGATACTCTCTGCAAGAATCCCGGTATTTCTCACGAAAGCACCATCGAGATAGGGTTATCATTAGCTGAGATGTACCAGCGGGAACGTCGAATCGGAGATGCCATTAATATCTATCAGCGAATTTCATATGCTCTCCTACAAACCACGCTGACTAAGCGGACCTTTGATATTCTGGCAACTCTGTTCTCGGTCTTTGAGAATGCACCTGGACAGGAGGCAGAGGCCCGTGAATTTTGTAGCGCATTCTGGGGTAAACTGGCTTCAACTAAGCACTGGGATTTCCACCCTGATGCCGATCTCGTCTTCAAGATCTATACGAAACATAGGCTTGACCTTGAACGGTCCCATGCTCCCGCTTCTGAAATTATTGCGCTTGTGCAGAACCTCATGCATATATACGCTCACAGTGTTGGTGAAAACAGCTCATACTACTTCAAAGCACAGCTAGCCTATGCTACCTTACTCGAGCAAGATAAGTCAAAGGCTAAGGTAACAATTACCGAGTATGAAAGACTCTTAGAGATTGCGCGCCGCACGACAAGTCATGAAGACAACACAAGTATCATGTTACAAATCCAACAAAGCTTGGCGAAACTATATCTTTTGGACCAGACCACCGCTGGGAAAGCCGAGGACCTCTATAGAAACTTGTTCGAAGAGTTCAGAGGTACATATGGTCCGACTCATCGACCAACCCTAGGGGCCCTCGAGCAACTAGTTCAATTTTATTCGAATAAAAAGGATACCCAGACTGCGCTTAACTTGCTTCAGAATACCATCATGGACATTCTCTCAACGGAAACACGCGAGAAGTACCTTTTCGACAGCGCTTTGTCCATTGCTAAACTTTTCTTTGTCGCTGGCAATAAAGATCTCGGAAGCCGTTTGATTGTAGATCTAAGGAAATATTGCCGGCTTGGACAGGAGGAGCGCCGTGCGTTCGATAGCCGCGATTCTCGATTCAAGAAGCTTGCGTTCAGAAACTCGCAAAGCCTCATGATGGAACGGAAGTACCAGGTGTTCTTCGCCACTTTTGAATTGGTGATGAGAAAGGGTGGCAAGGTTGAGAGTGAAGAAGAGCTCTATGGCTCTGTCATCAGTCTTGTTCTCCAGGAATCTGAGCACTATATGGCTTGGCTTGGCGCTACCAAATTCGGCGACGGCCTTGACGTTATTCTAGCCGCTGGTGCACGGTTGAGGGCTTTCCTTTACGCACAAAATCGCCATTCCGAGTTCGAGTTTGTTGAGAAAGATCTTCGTACGATCTTCTTGCGTGAGTTCAAGACCTTCGGACTAGACAATAACGACAAAACTAGCATTCGGCTCCAGTTTTCGGACGATATGCTGGAAGAATTCTTCCAGGAATGCCTCTCCCTCTTTGCTGATTTGAATATTTCACAGTCACTTTCTTTAGTCGATGTTGGGCTGAAGCGCGTAGAAGCTACGATCAATGTCGGGGATATTGACGCTGCCTTCATCATCGCTGTCTGGACTCACAAGCTGATGGCCACCGAGCAGGTTAAACATGCTTATGTTTTCCGATTGCTTTTCTATATGACCTCTGACAAGGTCAAGGCAACTCCGAACCCAGCATTGAAGGCTGATATTGGAAAATTCACGCAGCTGATTCTCCGAGAAATATTATCGAGCGATACAGGCGTTTCCTGGGTGTCTGTCGCTCTAACTGATCTTGATAAGCTTGTCGTTTTGTTAGGTACTGAAAAGCGCTGGGATTTTATGCTCACTATTCTGGAGCAGCTTTGGCAGTCTAGAAACACCCACGATGATATCTGGAGCCCCCGACTTGTTACCACCATCGGATGCCGTCTTGTTGATGCTTATATGCAACAGGGCCAGAAAGAATCTGCGTTGAGGGTCTTGGAGAGGATCTATTACAATTACTCGCGAGTGTTTGGTATCTTGCAGCCGGAAACGCAGCAATTCGGCAGACTACTCTGCCGGATTTATAACAGTGCCGGGTATTACAACAAAACCATCTCAGTGACTGAAAGACTTTTCTGGTCGCTGAGAGAGGAATGTGCTGGCGGTGCTGGTTCCAAGGAACAGGTTTCCGATCTTATCTTCCATCATCTGGATCTCCTCAAGTTTGCAAATCAATCTAAGAAGACGCAACTTAATACCGAGCATCTGGCGCCAATGGTCAAAGAGTTACAGGCTTTATTCTACGTCAAGAACTCAAGATGGAATGAAATTGTGGATTTCAACGCCTGGGCGCAGAAACCGGTCAGCCAAGACGACAAGTCATTTATTTGGCAGTCACCTTCTTCTTGGCGTATTCTGGAGGATGATGGACCGGATGATCAGGCAAAGCCTAGCGAGATCGAGCTTGCGAGGCGACAATCCTTAGGCCCGTCAAAAGCGGAGCAGTACAAAACCTTTTCAAGGTCATCATTTGCCTCTCTGTTCCAGGCATAATTTTTACCCTTGTCTGTATGGTTTTGCCCAGATCCTGCATCTTGAGACAACACTTTCGCAAAATTGATTACTTAATCGATCCAATATTGTGGACTTTTGTTCTCTGAATTTTTCAGAAATGTCTTTCTATGCTTTGATTTTCTCAATCTCTTGTTTTTTCCTTGGATCCCTTCCTGCCAATTAATTTGTACCAATAGCTAAGTATCTTTTCATGAACGGGAAAATTGGGTTTGATGTTGTATTTTTTAGCCAAGCTTCTACCTCGGCATAATATGCAGTTCCTTGATTTTGGCCATTATTTTGAAGGCTGCTTAATTATCAATATCTTGATTTGGATCAACGTGCTAAGCGCGTGGTTTTGAGACTGTCAACAACTTGCGAAATTTGGAGTAAATAAACCCAAATCGATGATGTTGCGAGTCTAGCACTATAGTATACCGACGGTGATTCTAGCTTTCATGTAAGAAGTTCTAAGCTTCCACCTTCCCAAGGCTCCGTAGACTGCCTATTTTCACTGAGTAGACATTCTATATAACTATGTCCTATGTATATATATACACAAGTAGATAATTAAATATGCCGGCGCTATACGTATATCCGTTTGGAGAGTTTAAAGTCTGTATTATGGTTGGGCCGCTTGCGTATTGACCTGAGAGATCGAGTGTCGATTTGAGGACCGCCAACCATTTTCTTCCCAGTCTAATGAAATCGGGGCGTGCATAGAAACAATCCCCTCCATCATTTGCATTAACGAAGAGAGCATCTCGCTCAAATAATCCATCGATCGGTTAAACAAGACCGCCACTATATAACGGACACTCTACGACGCAAGACACTTCGAATTCACCGATGATAGCCTTGGACAGGGAAGAGCTCCCCGGCCGCCGCCATACCTCAAATAGCTGGGATTTCTAAGGGTTTGTGCGACCCAAGGGATCTTCCTTACCTGTTTGGGAAGCGACCTTGATTGGGTCGACGGGGATGTGGTGTTGCCCATCCTCATCACGTGTGCGTGGGCAAAGCCGCCTTGGTTGAGGATCCAAACAGTCTGCAGCCTCGTCATCGAACCTCCATATCCTACACTTCGACTCGTCACTCGGGTAGATAAAAGAAGCTCGTTGGAAAATGATTTTCTTTATTTATTTATTAAGGGGCTGGCAGCCCATACAAAGGTCCCCAAAGTTCAGGCATCGTTTCGCGATTCCCTGCAAGTTGACAGCCTTGACGGTTGTCGTGCCACACAGTTCACTGTCCTTGCACCTTCAGGCACTAAATATACGGGACATTGCAGCATAGCTGCCTCACAGCCAATAGCCGGCCGATTATCGACAGGAAAACATCGCGATGCTGCATGCGGGCACAGCTGTTACCCTCCATGTTGTTAGTTGTTCTGCTCCCTCGCAGAACGCGGTGGGGGGTTGGCCCCAGCTACTAAAACTCCGGACTCAGCACCAACATTCACTGATGTCCACTATAAATCAATTCACTCCGCCAACCTTCATCACTTGAACCTCACCAACCTAAGTCATCAATATCAACATCAGTATCAGCATCAGAATCAACATCAGCATCATTATCCGTATTAACAACAGCATTAGAAGCATCAGATTCGGTATCGCAAATTTATTATACTGATCCTTAAGTCCTTTTGGATGGTCTCTCAGCTGCGAGCGAGAAACTATAGCCATACACACTTTGCTAACATTAAATCACTCTCTGACAGACAACGATAACTCCTTACACCCATCCAACACTCGAAGCTTTTCAATTATCGAAATGGCAGACGTTCAAGATCAAGGTCAACCGATCGCATTCGAAGCCGCCTTCAATCATATTGTTCTCCCCACTCAACTCCCAGGCAAGGAGGATAATGATGTCAATGCCATAGCCAGCGACCTTCTCAACGTTGTAGCAACAGCTATACGCGAGTTCCGAGACCTCACCTACGATCGATACTACACTCAACTCTCGCTCGTCCACCAGTCCATATCTAATTATCGACATGCTTGTATAGACGGTGTCTTGAATAAGCAGATTGTTATCCAGCAACTACGCCACTTAGAGCCCAAGGAACAACTGATCCTTCATGTTACTAAGCAGAATGCTGTCTTGCTCGTTCGACGTGAAAGCAGGTGGGATACGGATCCTTGTCATAGGTTTCTTCAAATTTAGCTAACCTAGGCCTTAGCAAGTCTGGTGACTCTATTATCTTCGAGGCGTTTGAGGCATCGCCAACATCCCAGAAAGCTCTTGAAGCCGAATCTGCCCTACAATGGGACTTCCCTGGAACAGCCGTATCTATTCCTTACTCGACTTTTAGTGCCTCGGGCTTTCAAGAGGAACTCGTGTCTTTCCTTGAGCAGGCTAGTAAGGAGTCCATCAAAAGATTCGCCGCCGTAACCCACAAGGCTGCTTCAGGGGCATGGGAAAGCCGCGATACAGTTGACCCGAGTCTCATCACCGGTTTGATGATGACTTTGTTGGAAGCAACTGGTACACATGTTTCCCCTAATATCCTACGGAAGCGTGTTCGCGACGATGTCTGTTGGAACGATGGCGTCAATCCCTGGAGAAGAAACCCGATCTGGTTGATCTTGAGGATTGCTTCACAGAGACACATGCAACTCCTCTCTGGGACAGAGATAGGAACGATACAATACAAGTTCATGAAGTGTTTCCTCTTACAGTCATTCCTTCGTCAGATACTCAGCCGAACTGATCCTGAAAGAAGCACGCTCCTTAAAGCAAAGCTCTGCCGTCGAATGGCAAAGTTGGAGGCCGCAAAACTCCAAGCACCCAAACCCCTCAAGGCCGTGTACGATTATTTTTTCGAAAGAATTAACCCGCGGATTATTGGCGCTTGCGATCTGGTTGACGGATATATTAAGGATAACTGGGATGAATATTGTAGGAAGATCGAACGTCGGGTTAACCCACTTCCCAAACGTGTAGATATTGAAGATACTAGACTCAGCCTTCCGAACAGCGGCCAATACTTGAGCAGTATTTTGGATGACCCTAGAATCGTCGTTCCACCTGCTCTATTTGGTTCACGATCAACACGACGCGCTGACGTTCCGAAAGATGGGAGGAAAGACTTTGCAGCGTTTGCGGACAAGTACTACAAGTATTTCGCCCTGGAAGATCACTTACGATCCATGAACACTGCCTACATAGATTCAGCCGCAAGCGCAGTAGAAAAATGCATTCGACTTTGCAGACAACTAGGAAAATATATGGATGGCGTCGCGGGCTTGTATCAGGGAATGCCCGAAGCTTTTTCTGGCCTGATACTTAATGTGCTGGAGCTCTGGGTTGCAATAGATGGATACGCCGTCCAGACCTACCCTCTCCTATCCGACTTCCATCCCGTCATAACTCCTGAGATCCTTAATTCCCTTCACATTGAAGCGGCTCGAGATTTCGAACGTCTCCAAAAAATCGGGGAATACCTCCGACACAGAGTCCAAGGGTCTACGAGCCGTATCTCTATTTTTGTTGACCCTATTAAGGGATGTTTTGCTGATCGGTATTTGGAATCTCTTTCCGCAGGGACAATATTCACAGAGCTACAAAGTCATATCGAATCTGCAGCGGAAACAGCACGACTTCGAAAAGAAGCCGAATGGAAGGAAAAAAGTAAGGAGTATGAAGTGTTGATACAACAGATACTCGTTACCGCTTGCCAGTACTATCTATCAAATGACATGCCGCCTATACAGTACCACGATGATAGGAACTGCAAGAAATGCTTTCTCGAGAGGAAGGCTAGGAGAATGAAAATTACGGCGCATGAACATCCCCTACCTGCAAACGGTCCTCATATGCGCGCAACACTCTTTGAAATCGCATGTCCTCCCGCCTTCGCAGCGTATCGAGATATCTCCTGGCGTATCATATCTACTCTAGCGCTTCCTGGGCACCGCCCCCCTAGTGAACCACGCCTACTCCTTCATCAGTATTCCGGGCTGTCGGCCTTCATGACTAAATCGGCACCAGCAGTTACTCTTGCTTCTAACAAAAAATCATTTCTTCAAACACATCTTGCAGAAGTCTCCCTGCCGACGACTCTCGAGAAGGTTTGCCTTCCAAACGGCTTGGCTCTTGCATATTTTGACACCGGTCGGAAACTATGGCCGGGACGTCTTAGTCTCTCAACCACGTTCTATCACCACTTTCCTCTCCCTATACCTGAGAACTCTCCTTTCGCGTTCCTCATTAGCGAGTTGGACCCGGTTAGCCCTCCATCGTCTTATGATGTGATTGCAAGCCAAACTCGCTGTCCATCTGGAATGAATGTCCACGAGTTCTTAGCTTATCAGGGCCTCCTTGGAGGGTGGAATAGAAGGCTGCCTTCTATCTTAGTTGAGCTTGCTTCTTCTAACTTGAACTTCAGTTCTGAGGCAACCACCTTGTTAGTACGTTATCTCACTCACCAAACTGGCCCGCCGTTCCCAGCGGAGTCACTCCGCATGGTTCACAAGATTTTTCGAGACCCCGACTTCTCGACCCAGCTTCTGAACCAACTAGACTACCGTTTGAAGCTTATATCCTCGAATTGGCGCGAGGTCCATTGTATGGATATGTTAATCATGCTTCTATCAAGAGGTATTGATATTTGGATTTTGCACTCCGAATGTCCTGATGCCCTCAGAAGAGCAATAGAGATGCTACGGAAAGTCCGAGCCACTATCTCGTCCTGGCTCCATGCTCTACTTACCGAGATATACGGCGCTGAAACTACAGACTCCTCGCGAAGGTTCTCTGAGTTTGCCTTATGGGCGGCGCTACTTGGTAGATCAACATACTTCGTTCAAGGCCAGCACCACCACCTACCCTTCGAACCCCAGCAGCTTAAGTTCTTCATCGAATGCTCTATAATGTTGCAACATAGCCTTGTCGCAAAGCCCTCTTCACTGCCCTTGAACCTCAGGAATGCACTGATCCGTGATTTAAAGACTGTACATAGTATTAAAGGGCAGCTGAGGGTCGCAATCGCAAACTATCCTATGGGTCTTTCGTCTGCCCTTGGGATTGCCTGGGCTCAAGAAGATGACGCGACTTATCTTGATCCTGAACTACTTTCCGCTCCCAATGAATGGTGGGTTCAGATGGGAATCGCCGCCACAAAAACCAAGAAAGCCCAGGTAGTCCTATTTCATTTACTAGAAGGGCATCTACTACTCGACGGAAAGCCCCTTGGCCAACTTCCACCAGAGCACAGAAACAATCCAATCCTTCGAACCCTGTTTGGGAATCGAAATCTCTTAACCGTCCCTTCAAGGCTATCGGGTATGACTTATATGATATCGACCGAAAGCGATTCTCATAAAGTTCATCTTGGTTTCCGTGAAAGGAACCTGGTCGTCCGAGCGGAATGGAGGGACCCAACTGAGTACAAATCAAAGCCTACGCTTTTGGAGTACATTCCAGTGTTCGTCTTCCGAAGTGAGAGAAACGGGGAAGACCTGCCCGCTTCCCTCTTAGATGATTGTTTCCATTGGCTTGACCTTCATCGAAAGCTCTTGTTCTGTCGCAAGAGTTGTTGGAAGCGGAAAGAAAGCGATTGGACAATAAACATCGACTCCAGGGAGGCCTTACGTCGAGAGGTCAAGCTCGTCGACCGGTTTAGTCCTTCTTTCAAGAGGATTGCTTCCATATTCAACAGATTCGAGCTGGATAGATATCTTACTGTTTTCCAGCCTAAAATACGAAATCTATCAGTTGAAATGAGAAGACTTGAATTGAAATGGGAAGTCAACCGCTCAGGATACCTTGAGAGTGATGCTCTTCAGTCTTATATCGATAGAGACCAAGATGCTGGCACTTGGTATGGCCTAAGGAGCAAAATCGTACTCCGAGATAGTTCCAACGGCCGCAACAGGAGTATCATCGTTCCACTGGGGCAACCACGCTGTCGATTGAACGGGCCACATGTCGAAGTTGACATCCTCAACATTGGAGCCTACGGTCGGTATCAGATCAATACTGTCCTAGGACGTGTTGATTGCCCCCCGGAACCTCGTTTGCTATACACAAAGGCCCTTATCCACGCCTATACTTCTTTCATACTCCCAGATCCCTTGACAAAGAGGACCGGAACCGAAGAATCCCTTCACTGTTTGAGATCAGGATACTGCCAACCCTGGACCCCTCTCAATCCTGCACACTACCCCCTACTGGAGACTATCGCCAACCTTACGCCACTTCGAGAGTACTATCCAGTCGATCTAAAAGTCATGCAAAAGGTTACTTGGGGCACTCATGTCCGTAGCTACGCCCAAAACGACCATTTCTTCTTTGTCGTGAAGGAAATAATAGCCAAGTCAGAACAACTCAAGCCGTTCAGCCGAGAGAAGACTGACTCTCTTCTGCTTGAGCGTGAGCACCGTGAACTGTACAAGCGGAGCAAGGAACGGCGAGGGCTATACGAGCGAAATAGTTCCAATTACCCCCCAAAACCGATGCAAGATATTGTATACCAGTCTCGAGGTCAACCAACGGCGGATCAGGTAGCGCGTCACAACGTCTATATTACTACGTACCATTTACATCATTGGGACAAAAATCTTCCTTTGCCGCGTGATCTTGCGGGAATCCTAGAGAAATGGCAAAAAATAGGCGGTTTTGGGAACATCCTTGACAAGATTCTCCTGAGCGACAAGCTTAATATCGACCTGCCGCTTTTCTGGGGTTCTATCGTTAATCTATGCCAATGGAGCGATCAGGTGGATAGATACAAGTTGATGTTTCTTTTCGCGACGCTGGTATATAATGGTAACGTTGACATGGATGCTGTTCGGACTTTGATATCATTTGCAACAAATCCGGCATTGAAGTCTTGTGATTTGCCTATGGGAGCATCCTTCGACAATTTCCGCCGGAATCCGGTAATCAAAGCTGAGAACCTTCGACTCCTCATAAAGCCATATTGCAAGACTTGGGTGAAATCAGACATTCAAACAGCCACCGGATTCACATTAAACGCAAAACTTCGGAGGAAGCTCGAAGCTGCGGAGGCGGACTTCATGGTCTCCCTTGAGGCCGAATGCGACAGGTTGATCAATCACCTTTTGGATCAGTGGCCTTGTCTTCAACCCAAGATAACTCTCACGTTCAATAACGAATTAATCGATATGTCCCAAGTTCTTCCAATTATTCAGCCAGAATGGACCCGGTTATTCTTCAACCTCCAACTCTCCAATCATATTCAGAAGGTCCAAGAAGTCCTCAACCTTTTCAATAGACAGTCTACATTATTAAAGCCGAGAGACCCGCCTCCGGTTCAACAGAATGAGGCTACTAGGGCGAAGAAATTCGAATCGCGGTCGTCTCTAAGCGAGTTGCTACGCCGACCAGGCCCTAGCACATCAAAGATGAGTTTAAAAGTGTTCCTTGAATCAAAGCGGGAAACCATCAGTTCAAATAGCCGTCGGGATCTCGCGATGCCACACAACCCACCCCCACATACTAGAGAGATGCACGAGCTGGAGGGCATCATCATGGATCTCGCCCGCACAGATTCTATTGTTCGAAAACGCTACGCAAAGGATCTCCAACAAAGTTTGCATTCCTTCAAGAGGGTCTCTAGTACGACCGTTGCAAGGAATACTAGACTTTTCCCGTTTAATATTATGGCGAAGATTGAAGAATGCCTTGACCGAGTCGCTGTCAACTTCGAAAACATCAGACAAGCGATTGAAGGAGGTGGGAGACCTAGCTATTGGCTAAAAATGGGCAATATGCTTCCCTGCGCTACTATCGTATCTTTGCTTGAAGCAATCCGGTCCTGTAATAAGATTTCCTTTGGGCCGTATATGCACGAGAGCTTGATAGTCTTGGGGCTGTCGATTACAGAAGTGCAACAACTAATCCGTGTTGAGACATATCGGTTAAAAAGTGAAAGGCAAAGAGACGAGACTGGGCAAAGAGCTTCTGAGGAAGAGCAGAACATAGGACACCAAAACTGGGAGCCTTCAAAGTATCCAGATTGGCTTCTTCTGGAAATCGACGGCAACATTCTCATTCGCCCGGACCAAGTAGAGGTTGCTCATGCTACGATCCAGCCAGATAGCGGCAATAACTCTGTTTTACAGATGAATATGGGACAAGGTATGGGATATTATTTATTGACTAATGGGATCTGTCCTAATATGCTAACAAACTGATAGGGAAAACTTCTTGTATCATGCCGATGGCTGCAGCAGTCCTTGCTGATAGCAAGAGGCTTCTAAGAGTAGTCGTACCACGTGCCTTATTGCTACAGACCGTGCAGATGATACACGCCCGTCTTGGAGGACTTGTGGGGCGAGAGGTTCGACATGTTCCGTTCTCTCGTCAGACATCGACTTCACCGGACGTTATCCAAGGCTTCCATGACATCCATTCAAAAATTATGAAATCTTCTGGCTTGATGATTTGCTTACCTGAGCACACGCTTTCATTCATGCTGAGCGGTCTCCAACGACTTTCCGATGGGCGGATTGAGGAAGCAAGTCCAATGATCCGACTACAGGGTTGGCTTAGCAAATTTTCCCGCGATGTTCTTGATGAATCCGACTTTACACTCGCCGTCAGGACTCAGTTGATATATCCTTCGGGATCTCAAAAAGCTTTTGATGGCCATCCGCATCGATGGAAAACAGCTCAGGCACTTCTACAGCTTGTCGAGAGTTACCTTGGGGACATTCATGTGAAACATCCACGAAGTCTCGAAGTCGTGCGACGTCCAACTGGTGGTTACCCGTTTATATACTTCTTACGTCGTGATGCTGAAGAGACACTTATCAAGCGACTCGTCCATGACATTTGTACTGGCGCAACTACGATCTTGCCCATGACAGATAGGGAGCCCAAAGTACAGCGAGCCGTCAAAGAGTTTATCTCACAAGCGAAGATTTCACCAAATTTGCCGTCCGAAATCCGAAACCTGTTTGGTGACAAAGTGGCTGTTCTGAAGACAATCTATCTTCTCCGTGGGCTGTTTGTTCACCGAATCTTGCTCCTAGCTTTGAAGAAACGATGGAACGTGCAGTACGGTCTACATCCGACTCGAGACCCTGTCGCCGTACCATACCACGCCAAAGGTGTTCCATCAGAACAAGCTGAGTGGGGCCATCCGGATGTTGCAATTTTGTTTACTTGCCTATCATTCTATTACCATGGGCTAAATATGGACCAGCTAAGCCAGAGTCTGAGGTTTGTACTTCAATCAGACGACCCAGCAAGCGAATACGATAGATGGACGCATAGCAGTGAATCACTGCCTGGATCCCTCAAGGAATGGAATTCTATCAATGTTGACGATGAAGTTCAGCTAACAGAGATCTGGGGTCATGTTCGGTACAATGTTGTCGTGATAGACCATTTCCTCAACAACTTTGTTTTCCCGCGACACGCAAAGCAGTTTCTCACAAAGCTGCAAGCTTCCGGTTGGGATATCCCACTTTTTTCGGATGCTGAAGAAAACCAAAGGAAATATGGGAAAGCTTTGACAACGGGCTTCAGCGGTACTAACGACAACAAGACCATGCTGCCGCTCACAATTACTCAGGGGGATCTTCCTACCTTGTCGCATACCAACGCAGAAGTTTTAACATATCTACTGCAGAAACGCAATCGCGAGTATTGCCTGGCGGCTACAGGGACTCACAGATGGACTGAAACAGAACTTCTCAAGAATCTTAACAAGAAGGCCATTCGTATCCTTATTGATGCTGGCGCACAAATCTTAGAAATGGACAACCGTCAACTTGTTGAGGCCTGGATGACTATCGATACCAAGGCCCCTGCAGCAATATACTTCGACAAATTCAATAAACCATTTGTTCTCTATCGCAATAACAGCAACGTCCCGTTGCTCGCAACCCCCTATGCTGAAGACTCAGGTGAATGCCTGATCTACCTTGATGAATCGCACACCCGTGGGACGGATTTGAAGATGCCAAGGAAAGCACGAGGGGCACTGACTCTTGGTCTTAGCCAGACAAAGGATCACACAGTTCAAGGTAAAAATAAAAAAAAAAAACATTAGATCAATCGGTGGTTATCTTGGACATTGCTCGTAATATGCTAACTTGCCATCCTCATAGCCGCCATGAGACTGCGACAACTCGGGACAACACAATCCATCATGTTCTTCGCACCACCAGAGGTTCACCAAAGTATTGTTGACACACAGCAGAAGCAGTTCTATGAACCTCTCGATTCCAGAGATGTTGTAAGCTGGTTACTGCAACAAACTTGTGCTGGAATTGAGCAGCTACAGCCTCTGTATTTTTCTCAGGGGATGGACTTCTGTCGCCGTATCCAGGCTGCCTCCAATAACCCTGACTTTCTTACGGACTCCCACCAACTAGGCAACTATCTACAAACGCTACGACAGCCAGAACAACAGACTCTTAGGCAAATGTACGAGCCGAAACAGAGTCACAAAACTAATTCTATAGTATTGGATTCATCACCAGGTATTGTGAAATTCACAGATGAATTAAAGACACGAAGACGTGGGTTCCAGGATACCGGTGAAGCTGTACATGGATCGGCACTCCAGGAGGTCGAACAGGAGCGTGAGGTCGCCTTCGAGATCGAATCTGTAAGAGAAGTTCAAAAGCCAGTCCACTACACACCATACAAATTTGGTGGGTTGCACAAGGATCTTGTTACCTTTGTTCACACGGGCCGGGCTCTCGTTGGGGCTGGGGGGTACGAACCAGCATTCTTAGCAATTCGGCGGACCTGTTCGCTGGGAGAAAAATATTCTGTCGACTACAATGCCACCTCTGGGCTATTATACTCATCGATAGAATTTTCCAAGACAGTACACCTTATCTCGACCAAGTTCAACGACACCTTCCAGGTATGTATACATCCCCAAAATGAAAACTGGCGCATTGGCTAATACGTTAGTTATATTCCTGTAGCGACCGGTCAATTGGATTCTTATCAGCACGATAACAAACATCGGGATTATTGTTACACCGGAGGAGGCTGAATATTTGATTCCACATGTTAACGCTAGATCTCGGGAATCTCGGGAATCTCCGGTTCACCTGATAACCTACGCTGCACCTATTACCCGCAAGATGGCTCAGTTCGATAGTTTGAGATTTTTGTCGATCCCCCCTCTCCCCGTAGAGTGGAACCCGCCAGCAAAACTATTGGTGGAACTAGGAATCGTGGCAGGCAGGCTGTACTTCGCCTATGAACACGCAGCTGACCTGAAGGATTACCTTGATTTGGCTAACAATGGGCTTGAAGAGAGCCTAATGGCTGAAGCTGTTGTTTTCACTGGGAGACCACTATCGTTCCTCCAAGAGTGGTTGACTTTGAAGCGTAAAGGACAGGATTTTCTGCATACTCCGATGGGGTACCTATGCCAGAGCAAGGCTCTTCTGCCGAGCCATCCATTTTTCAAGGATGGGAATGGCGAAATTCCGGTAGTGGCTGTGCAAAAGATTCAGGAATTAGATTCAGAGGATGAGGATATAGAGGACCTTTCAGAGGCTGCAATAGATGAGATCGAGAGGAATATGGACCTAGAGGACGATTTCAGGGAATCATTTGAATTTTTTGGTTGAGTAATGTTATCATTTTTGGACACCATGTACTCTGTAAACCTCGGATTATACTGTTTTTGTTCTAACTAGTTTTTTTTCCTTTTCGTTAGTTTATAGGGGTCTGTTTATGTTATTATAGGTCGGGTCAGGGCATGTGGAGCACGCGTTTTTCTATTTTATGCCAGCTTCTAGGTTTAAATTTACACCTTTTACCATTTAGACCTTCGTAGTGCCCTTCAATATACAAATATTGACAATAGGACCATGAATTAAAACCTCTGGTTAGTCCTAGACTGAACTTGGGTTAAACGGGTGTAAAAGTTGGTGCCTAGTTAATAAGACATGTGGGAGAAAGTAGGTAAACAAAAAAAGAAAGGAAAAATCCGCGGCCCCACTCGCTGCTAGACACATAAGCTATGTATGGGGAATTCAGCACCCTTTATAAATCTGACGGCAGGTTCGATAATTTCAGAAGGATCTTTACAACGCTCTGACTTAGTCTCTTCTAAAGAGGGGAGCTAATTCCCTGCCCCAAACTCGAATCCGGAGTTTCCGGACTTTACATTCCAAAGACAGCGCAGAGCAGTCCTAATGCGAGAGCCCCATTGAGGGCGATATACACACCCGAAGCGCTAGAGATATAGGTCGGCGTAGGTAAGAGAGTATAAGTAGTAGCATTCGCACTAGTGCACGTAGTAGTCGTCGAAGTAAGCGTGGTAGTGCTTGTGCTCATGCTGTCCGTTCCCGTTAGGGTATTGGTTGCGGTCCCGGTAATCGTATTAGTGGTTGTTGTGGTTGTGAGGGCAGTCGTAGGAGCACCGGCACAGGCTGTACAGGTTGCAAATTCGCCGCTGCCGTCGGTGGGCTGGCAGACTTCGAATGGAACTTGGGCCTCGGCGCAGAGGAAGGCACAACAGGTGTCGTAGGTTGTTGGGCAAGCTCCGGCTGGGGCACTATAGGCGGTGCAAGTCGAACTTATTTGCGCGGAAACAGCAGCAGCCATAACGCTATAGAAAGCCGGCATAAGCTGTTAGACCCAAAATAATCGAATTGAAAACGGCCTTTTGCAATACGGATAATTGAACACTTGCCTGAGAAGGAGGACCTTGGAAGTGACCATTTTGCGTTGTACTTTGTGGTATTCTGGATCTGGTGGTCTTGGCTGAGCTCGAGTACTTGGAGACTCAAAAATCTGCGGAACGAATACTTCAGCTTCTAAGACGGGAAGGAGAACCTAAGAAATCAATATTTGACAGATAAATGGGCTGGCAGCTTTGCGGCCGTATTTGAGCGAAAACTTATTTATATTTATAGGTCGGGAGAAACAGCACCTTCATATGATGCAGTTTGTATCACTTTTATTTCCCGTTCCACAACGCTGGCAATAATTTGAGCCCGATCGTCCTCCATTATTACATTCCTTGCGCATAGTGGGAATAACCCGGTGCTCTTGTCACCCATGAAAATATTTAAACCACCGCGGCGGGATTTGCCAGCTCAAATCGCGGTTTGCGGGCGGTGTGTGCGTTCATGACGTTTTCGCGAAAGGTTCAAGGGGTCCGGGGGAAACAAGCCTTTGCCCAGAAACCGAGGTGCATAGACGAGGGAGAGCCGACCGTCGATGCATCGATCATTTCCCCGAAGGTCTGTTGCTAAATATATTAATATGAGCAAGCTAGGCACCGTTACAATTATATATACCTGTGGGCTCGTCCGTAGCTTTAATATCATACATCTGAGTTGCAATTGTTAGGTTTTCTGCCAATACGCATGCTCATTCATTCAAGGTATCGTTCTGCAAAACCCAACCAAACCATTGGAACCCTTCTCCAAGTTCGAGATCTTAGAAGAATAAAAAGTACTCAACTAGGAGTGTATTAACCCTGCGGTGTAACAAAACATCCTTGCTGTGACGAAAGGGGTTTGCGTGCTTAGCGTTAGATCACCAAAACCTAGACGTCATGAGCTATTTTTGGGGGTAGAAATAGAGCCCAGGCTCAGGTGCGAGACACAGAAACAAACAACGTAATTTCCCTATGATTAAATCTTTCTCGGGTCGATGGACATAAAACGGCTTATTAAGCTTATATACACTCCTTTTCAATACCAAAATCTATCGAAACATGATCATGCTCAACGAGTGTTTGCTGTTTTAATGCTCGCATAAGAAGAATATATTTTCCTGTAGCTGCCTGTTCTGGTTTGTTACGAATGTTTTTCTTTCCTCCATTAGCTCTAGTCTAAGTTTCTTTGCGTCCTCCATTTTCATGGGGAACTCTTCTACGTTGTTGACAATCATGTCTCGCAGTTCTTGGGGTAGCCTATTAAGTCGTTTCCCAGAATCCGCGTTGAGCAGCTCCTCCCACCAATCCTTCCTTTGAGGTGGTACATTCGCGGTACTTATTACCCGCGTATGGGGATCGACCAAAAACACAACCAAAATTTTTCGATGGCCAGGCTTTGTGGGATCTTCCAACTCGAAGGGTTGGACTTGATGTTGTAGGGTATTCGGGAAGGTGACGAGGCGCCCTTGCCTAGTATCAATTTCGCCAATGCTTTGTATGCCGGCTTCTTGGTTTTCGATACCGAACATAGGGCCCATGAACTCGTCTTCGTTCTGCGCATAGTTCCAGTCGATAGAGTCCTCTACGTTAACCTCATGGCGAAATTGGAGGGATGACGGGGTAATGTTCTCGTTGGAATAGTAGTAGATTGATGTTGCGACGATGTGATCATTCTAAAAAAAATAAAAAAAAAATAAAAGATTAGCTCCTTTTCATCATATAGAACCTCCCAGGTTACCTTGTGGCGTAATCGCATTGTGATTGGGCCCTAAGTGCAGAACCTACCAACTGTCCTTCATAGTGCCATGTCCCGCCAGGATACCGTGATTTCTCGGGTGTCAAGTGGATAGATGCAAATTTCACGATAACTTGGAGGCCTTTGTCTTTATACTGTTCCCAGAGATCCAGCTTCAGTTCGCCCCTGAATTTCTCTGCGCGCTCGGCCCAGGGTTTGTAATCTGGAGCTTCAGGCAGGATAACGGTTTCTCTCCGCATCTTTATCTTCCAATCGTTCGTTTTAACCCATCGGGCGTCGTCACCGTCGGTGTCGGAGAAGATCTCTTCAGGTGGTTCGCATGTGTCTTCGTCGAAATCGTACTCGATCTCCCATGGAAGTCGCAGTGTGGTCACATTCATTGCTGAGGCCCCAAGTAAGGTTTGGCTCCACATAGAAACAGATTTCCCAATCACATCTTCGACTAGGCGGTAAATATCGGTATGGCGGGGGTGGAGATTGTTGATGTAACTCTCAAATCTAGATACCCAAATTCGCAGAAGGTTAGCTATCTTTATAGAAAACCACTAGTGATGTGGTGGGGCCTGTTACTTGACAGTTTTCTCCCCGCCCGTATCATGAAGGGATATATCCGCCGGGAGCCACTGAAAGGTTTTGCTCCACGCATGAGGGACTACGATATTACCCTTCACCTTCTTAAAATCGACGGAATCTTCAACTGGCTTGAGTATGGTGCCTGTACCGATACTCTCCAAAGAATTCTCAAGTGTTACAACCTTGTCCTCCAAAATTCGAGATACACCGTACACCAAGGGGAATAGAGATGGATGAACAAGGTCAAGGACCAAATCATCAGAGCCCGGATGCCAGTCCTTTTGACTCTCGGGGACATCTTCGAGAACCTTGATTGCCTCTATAATCGCAAGGCGAGTTTCTTCTGATATGAGCGTATCAGACTTGCAGACGTCACCATCAATGGCGATAACGAAATTTTCTTTTTGAAATTGCTGGGCTTTGGCTTTCAATTCCTCTAAGCACTTTTGCACCATTACAACAGGTGTCAGTCTCGCGAACTCAAAGGCTGCCAACAATACAGCCTGTTGTTGAAGAATTTCTTACCCAATCGAACATCTTGTCCGTAAAATCCAACTGGGCCTTGACTTCCGACCGCCACTTATCAATAATGGCGGGATCATTGAGCTTCGTTACCCAGTCCGGCTTATCGGTCGTCTTGTTCATCGCCCGGACCATGTTGAGCTCTCGCAAGGTAACAATTGGCGGGCTATGGAGCTATATAGTCAGCTGTGGATAGCAACCGAGGCGGAGGAAGCGCTGGTGTTATCCATACCAATAGGACAGCAGTCCATGAGGGAACGCATCTTTAGTCTCGTGGTTCACAGGGAGCCCGGCGCCGGGTAGCTCAGCTGGTAATGTCATATTAAATGTTTTTTGGATCGTGGTTGAAGCTATATGGTGGCTTTGATGGTAATTGAGTGTAAGAGACCCTCTTGCAATTGAGATATTGTTCGAACTGAGAGTTAAACGCAAGAAGGAGAGTTCTGAATAGCCATCCACGACAGCGGGGTTTTACATTGACCAAAGCGCACGACGCGACAGGCCGCTGAAAGCTAACCAAATCACCATTTAAGCGACAACGAAGATGCTTTCGGCGAAAGGCGGGTCTTGGCGAAACCCCCCTGAAAACCTTACAAAGGTGTTGTAGGCATGTCGACAACACAATATGCCAACATAGAGGTGTATATCTCAAGTAGGACCCGGACCTTCCCTAGACATCGCAAGGGCAACTGGCCTGATAAGGAATCGATGACATCGATCCGGACGGAGGCTGTTGGGATATAAATGGAGTGAAAACCGCTATATCGGCAGCGAGGAGAGAGAGCTCGAGAGATTTGAGGGTAGGTAGGTGTTGTCGGTTTGTGGCGATTTCAAAATACCACATCTCCAACGCATTATCAGTCCCTCTGTTGTTGACAACTCAAGGCTGTAGTGGTATTTGTTAGCGAACTTAAGTTGGCAGTGCATACACCACCATCATACAGAACTATATTCCGAACTCTGTGTAGTATCCGACCGAGTAAATATTTTATAGAATTGCTTATTTAGTACCCACGGTGGGTGGACTGCAACGGATTCATCAAAGTGGCATAGGTTAGCCAGCTACTTCGTCGTTATCATGATATATCGATCTCAAATAAACATTTTCTAATACACCGATCGATCTCCTGCTTCTACCGACGCATCTACTACTCCAAACTCCAAACTCAATACCTCATAATCCGTAATCAGAGAAGCCACAAGGTTCGAGATCCAAATTCTTTTTCGCAACGAATAGGCCGATCCGGGTACCTCCACCCCAGAGCGGTGGTCGGACATGGCTTAGCGCTAAAAGATATGCGGACCTGCAGGCACGCCCAGGACATTGCAAAATGGATATTCCTGCCGGCATGACGGCCAATTGAAAGTGTTTCTGGTATACCGAGGGCTTGGATGCACTCTAGTTAATGCCTCCGACGGCAGCGAGGTCGATCCGTGTCAGTTCGTGCCTGGGCACTTACGGCGCTTTATTCTCCGATACCATGGCAGCCGAGGTGAGCGCTAGCTGGCACACTACTTCTTAAATACTCTTATATTGGTTCCGCTGCATCCCGCTTGATAGTGCCATCGGGCTAATCCCTTCCAGCACAGCCGACCAGAAAACAAAGGGGTAACTGAATGGTTGGAAAGTATAAGACGGCATCGAGCCGCACCCGTCCCCTGAGATGGTTTATATATTTATTCTCCATGCAACTGAGTTGTGATTCAATCCACAGCCATGGGGCTGAAGTCTTTCTTCAGCATATCTTTCATATATAAACGTTTCGTCGGGAAGGTCAAGACGATAATCAAAGACCTTATCTTCGGCAAAAAGAAAAAAAGCGGATCAAAATCTAAGGAGCAAAAGCCGAGTATCTCTATCTCCACGGAAAATGTCAAGAATCAGCTATCCGGGTTAGGCGCGAGTCTAGGGTTAGGGAAGGACCCAGAGCAGACGAAGAGCCCTAATAAAGTTGCGCCAGTTGAGAAGGCTGTACCAGTCGAAAAGCCTTCGGCAGCCGCCCCACCAATTGAAAAGCCCTTGACAAACGAGAAGCCCTCGACAAACGAAAAGCCCTCGACAAACGAAAGGCCCTCAACGGCTGAGAAAAATTTACCAACTGAGAAGGCTTTACCAACCGAGAAGGATTTATCAACTGTAAAGGCTTCGCCAATTGAGAAACCTTCCCCAATTGCAACTAAAGGATTCGAGGTACCCGCCGAAGACCCGATTATGTCACCCAAGAAGAAGCGAAATCCTATGAGGAAGCTTAGGAAGATGCTCATGTGAGCTGTAGCTAGCCAGAAAACTGCAATCTACGAAGCATGCATGGTATGATAACTTATATTCCTCGACCGGGGAGCAAATGGCTTACTACTTTGACCCATATAGTTGCCGCATCCCTCGATCCTGAAGCTCCTAAGATTTTATTACAACACATCCTATAGGAGAGGTATTGTGGACTACAATATTCACCAATCGCCCAGGCTCCGTTTGTGACGGCCATACTATTTTAAAAAAAAACCCACCCGCATGACATGTAATTGTTGATTTCGTCTTTATCTTACGGTATACTATCGAGTTTTATTCAGACGGTTCGCTGCTCAGTTAGCTGATTCTCTTTGCGAAAACGAGTGCTTCGATAATGGGCGGAAGGGTGTTTGGGTTTCCGAAGAGGGCCACCAGCGAAGGCAGTTCCATAACTTGGCTCTCATGCGGCAATAATTAATATATCGTATTTTGTTTACTAGCCTTTGCGTTCTGTAGACTGGCGTGCTAGTTATAATCAGTGATGCTGGCATGCTAGGCGCCGGTCCACTGAATAAATGTAAATACAATACCGTAACCATATATATGCTAAAGATGCTATGCTGAAATATGTGTAGGGACATATATATTGGACGCACTGTGGCTAGTCGGACAGGAGGCTTTTCCACAAGCTATGCAGAACCACGCCGACTGCCCCGTTCTAAAAATCTGAATTGCTGTGGTTACGAGCTTTTTGTCTTTAAAACACAACAATAAGATATATATATCTTTTCAATACAGTCGGGTATAAACTGAGAAACTTCCAGGCAATTATATTTCTAAAGACGACCTGAATTTCCTCATTCAATCGGCTGTGCATGTAGTCATGCTGATAGGGTTTCATGTTAACACGAATAAGTACTATTTTCACAGCGACGGGTCGGACGACGTAGTGGGAAAAATATAGCGCTTGAAGTTTATTCCTGCGCGTGTATAGGCACATTTGTAACGCGAGCCCTTTCAGCGTATACACACATGGTTTTTAGGCGTCACCACATACATGATGCGATGAATTATTTAATAGTATTATAATCATACAAGAGCTACGCAAGCGAGAAGTGAGCTTAAGAGCTAAAATACCGTTTTCGGACCAAGATTTGGTCAAAGGCCTTGAATATTGTTTTAAACGTTCGCGGGTATCCCGCTCCAAAGCCTTTGAGCAGATGGAGACGTCCCCTCTGATAAATGGATGCTAGGATAGGATCAACCTCCAATATTGTTGCCCAACAATTGGCCCAGAGTCTGTATAAAGACACCTTTTAGCATTTTATTATAATGGTCAAACGCTTGGACGGCCGTGAGAATACAACGGCATCCCATTTCACCACCGCCCCGCAATCGGAATTTTGGATGCATTCTATCTAACATGACTAGTAAGGCTCTTTTCATGAACAAGCCTCATACTACTAACGAAAAATACTGATTGATACAACCTACCGAATACCTAGCCTTCATAATCTTTCGAGTGGTATTGATGGTTTGGCGGACAAGGTCCCGTTGTAGGCTTCCCTGCACCTGTTCTTATGGAAGAAGCTAGAGCTACATCTGCTGACGTGGGGGCACACTTAACAGGTGACAATAGAGCCACCAAACTAAGAGTAAGTGCCTTATCGGGCATCGTCTTAACGGCACATTTGTTTCTGGCTTTTCGGATATATGGCCGTACTAGTATTTTATCAAGTTGGATCAGGCCTCGGTCGATATAAGTATGTAATGAGTATTATTTTTATAGAAAAAAAGGAAAAAATACATCGGAGGGGATTCAAGATTATGATTAAATATTGTACAGTAGGAACTCTCTGGATATCGTGGGTGTTACAAGCGTGCTCCCGTTTCAATCCGGTCCTGGAAACTTTAGTCTGAACACCCACATTGTTGTTTAAATGGCTAATCGTGTATCTAGACTCCTCAAGGGTGTTCTAAAGAGTGACTCCTGTGTTGATCCTTTATAATAATTGCGTTGATATTTCGTGGTATGTATAAGCACGCCAGTGAAGGCCAATATTGTCGCTATCTTAGATAAATTAATCACTTAAACAGAAAAAAATACACTGATAAACACACAACTGAACTGGTCTTACGAGGAAGACCACCTTGCGCTAGAAAGACAAGCCATATATCGCTAAAAGCAGTCAGTAACCATGAACGTGTACCACGCTGAAGCCATACGCAGGCATAACATCGATTAAATATCCGAAGACAGTTCCCTTGAAGATGGTTTATACGCCACCAATGCCAAACGCCGAAGGAAAAATGAACTTGCAACCGAGGGTTTTAAATGAATAAAATAGATATATAAGTACGATCCTATCGTCTGCTCAACGACTGTCGGGCAGTAAAAGATATTGTTGGTGAGGGTGGCACTCTTTTAGCCACTTGCGCCCTAGCGGGCCTCGTAACGTTTTCTGTGGAGTTGTTACCGGATTCCGGGTCATCCCCAAGATAAAACGTCCTGAATATAGGTCCCTCTGGGCCGGGCCTGCTGGCTGGACCCTGTGAAACGGAGCCCTCGGCTGTCGGTCGCGGGGCTGGGTTTGTCGTTTTGGACTGTTTGTCGATCTCGCCGAGTTCCACGTAGTCGGGTACGCCTCCTGATACCGTTCCGTCAGCCGAAGAGCTTAGGAACTTCGTAGGTGCCTGAGATATGAAATTACGTTCGAAAATGCTGATACCGCGTCTCGTGCTCACCGTTGTCAGATGTGGCCCCTCATCGCCACGGTACAGTCGACGAAACACCTTGATCATGATTTGATTGAGCGCTGGCAGACAGACGATAATCGCTGCCACACTGGTTTCGAGTATACCCCAGAACGCGACCGCGGTGCCGTTCCATGTGAGGTCGTAGGAGTCCACCATAATCCGGTAGAAACCGTATAGTCGAATAGCACCAAAGATCATGGTGAATACACCCAAAATCAGAAGAAAAATGAGATTAAACTTCTTTCCAGGTGCTAATGGTAGGCGAGCCAAAACGACTAGGGGCGGGAAAATTGTGAGCGCATCTAATCCGAGATGACCTGCGACCAAGAGCCCATACGCCCACATAGACCGTGACCCCAAACATGTGCCATCGAATTGAGATACTAATTCAAATTGATGGATGGGTTGCCCACACTGCGTCAGTTCAAATATGACGCAAACACCTAGGTAAGCGTATGAGAGTCCTAGAACTGATCTCAAGTAGATTTGCTGGCCGCGAGATTGAAGGTGGGAGAGTCGGAGCAGCAGATGTAAAATAGAACACCGACAAAGCTGCAATGTGCCGAAAAGAAAGATAACATGTAAAAACTCCAGCTACGGGGGGGGGGACTTGTGTTAGCATAATGAAATGGCACAACTGTGACGAGAATGCGAGAGCTTCGAGGGCAACAGGGGTTACCTTTTTTTGCAGGCTTTCATACGAAACAAAGGGATGACCGATACTTACTATGAGGAAAGAACGGATATCCACCATCGAAAGATCGTAAAGGTGAAATCCAAACCCGCTCCCGAAGACGGCCACCAGATTGATGACGTTATAGATACAGTAGAAACACTATGCTTTTGTCAATAAAATATTGATAGGCTCATAAACAGGTGTCGTAAAACTTACAAACGCAGCAAGCATCGCCCAGTCGTCTGCACCAAAAGCCCCGCGACTTCTCACCCATAATCTTAGGCATACTACACAGGATGTGAAGACGCAGAATATCACACCTGTTATTAAACAATAAAACGTATTGACCGGGGGAACATAAGTCGGGTCGGCAACAAGAGGAAATTGAAAATCCTCGGGAAGGTTTTTCCTTTGAAGAAGCGGGAAAAGTGATTCAAGAAATGCCCTGTCTGCATCCGTTTGGGGGTGCGGCGGACTGCCCATGTTGGGCCTCTCCTAGTAAGGTGCGTCGGCCGGTATCTTTTTGGCGGATTTAAGTGTCGTCCAATAGTAATATGATCGATGTGAAAACGTAGGTTGATTAAATTCCTCCCCCTCCCCCGCAGATTACTGATGTCGTTAACGCGTTAGCACATTATTCCCTCCAAGGTCGTTTCGAGTTTTATCCTTCGTTCTCTGCTTCCAGTCGTTCAGGCTTAAGACGATGTAATGGCCAAAAGAAGAGCATACACTGCAGTACGGGAGGGCAAGCCTGTGAATATATTCTCCTCGCTAATGAGCACCAAAACATTGGATCGGTCCTGATTCAGTTCCAGAATCCACAATTGGCCAAACTCAGGGCCAGGATCCCTAGCATGCAAGGACTCTCCACAATCTGAAGATGG
The DNA here is from genome assembly GCA_036872755.1 of Orbilia blumenaviensis. NCBI lineage: Eukaryota > Fungi > Ascomycota > Orbiliomycetes > Orbiliales > Orbiliaceae > Orbilia > Orbilia blumenaviensis. Next base: position 1,214,028 of record JAVHNS010000015.1, read on the forward strand.
GAAACCTTGGATGTCGATACGAAGCCCAGTTCAAGGACTAGCCTTTTTGGCAAATGAGTCTGTGCAACACGCCCCAACGCCATCCCTTTTAGCACATCCATGATCCGTTGCTCCCTAGACTGCCATAATCTGCCGACATCAGTTTGCGCACAGACAGTGCGTTCTTGGCCGCCACGTTGTTTTAAGCCGAATTCTCCTACAAAGATCTATTTATCGGTTTGCGGTCTTAACAAAATATCAAAAACTGAAACTATCACAGTACGGAGGATGATTAGTTAAGCTGTTAGTAACTGTTACCCACGGTAAGCTGTTACACCAAGGCATATTAACCGAAATATAGTGTGATCCAATACGAGAAAGCCAGGACGACTTTGTAAGTTTTCAGCCTCACGTGTGTGTGTGAAGGCTTTCGTTTGGGTACGAGGTAACCTCACGTGCCCATATGCTCGTTCCGACCGTGGCCGTTGTTCTCAAAAGCAGAAACCAGGAGATACGTGGTAACTCAGTCCTTCTTCTCGAAATCCTACGTAATATACATAGGCAATGCTCATATGACTAGTGATGCACTACTGTTATCCAACAAAATTCTATAAATTCCATACTGTTGTCGAAGCTGCTAGTTTACTCCACCCTAATAAGCTCTTTCAGCTGTTGGCCCCACTTCTGCGGTATTTCGAATGAAATGTCTAACCACATCCTTTTGAAAGTTCTTGCTTCCAAGGCCAAGCCACACCCAGTCGGAGGCTCGTACGCAAAGATGAGAGAGATCAGACCACAAATACCCGCCCAGAAAAACGAACCCATGACCAAATTGTTTCGAAACACTTGTCGAGCTTTTCTCTCAACCAAATGAGGTTTGGGATCATGGGAATCTCTGAAAGCCGATCTCAAAGAATTCAAAGACATTAGGGATGTTTAGAACTTGTCATAGCTCGATTTCTGGATATCAACTTTCGCATGGTGATCGCTGTTCATTTAACCGCCCAATCCAAACAATGCCGGTCGCGTCAGCACCCATCTTAACTATGGGTTGGTCAGCAAACCTAGTTAGACGAACAAGACCCAGGCTTTCAAATTCCAGCGGACACCGAATTTGCAAACGAATACCAATGACATATCGCTTGTCACTGAAGGCGGGAGTGGAGGCCCTTACAGGTTTTCCGTGCATAAAGATGAAATCCTTTACAAGTGCTGATAGCTATCATACCATAAATAAAAAATTAGAATTTACGTTGATACTGGTTATATTACTTGACGATAACCCTTTAACAATGTAGAGATATGGGGTGGTGCTGGTGCGCAATGACTTATTTAATGTCGGTAAAATAGAGCTTTTTTTGGTTTTTTTTCTGGATTATAAGCTGATGCGTGTCGAAGACGTCTTAATGTCTCTTGCATATTTTTTTACCACTGTGAAGATCAATTCAAGGCTGACTTGCATTTGATAGCTATTTTAGACAATGTACATTTCCCCTACAGCAAATACCATACTAGTATACTAGAAGTATGATAAGAATTAGATGAGTATCAATGTAGCATCATAGTTTCAACCGGGATTAAAATGGCATTGTTAGTGAGAAAATGGGGCTTCATATGGTATTGTGATCAAAAACACTTGTGCAATTGGATTAAAAAGGGATTAAACCCCCGATGTTCTGGCACAGTGTTTCTTGGTGGCGTAAAAGGCATGTTTCGCGATATTAGAAAAGATTTAGTCGCTCGAGTTGACAATACGAACAACAGAAGCCCACTGCACCACAATATCCTAATCTATCTGAATTCCCGGACTCCGCAATTCAAAGTGGTCCCAAGAAATCCGATACTACCATCGTAGGCACGCTTGTTTGGCAGAGCTTTAAGGCACCCTACACTCTTAAGCAATCCTCAGCAAATTAAATTCCCTGCCCTTGGAGCTGAGCATTCATCCAGCGGAAAATATAATCGAAAGGCGTCAACACTGTAAGGGCGAGGCCCCTCGTCGGTAAGCCCGCAGTACCTATTCTAACCACCTTAATAGTTTCCGTATCCACAACTAATGACCCAGAGTCCCCAATCCAGCCAAAAACCTCCATTATTAAGAGTCTATTCAAACTATCGATCATTCAGAACCTAGAAAATAGCCCTCTAACGACTCAGACTTCCCGGGTACACCGAGTCCTCTCTAGCTAGTCAGAACACAGCCTCATACCCTCCTGACGGCAGTGTGACGGAAATATTTAGCTGGCAGTCTTGGACAGTGTCCACAAATTGGTCGTTGGGGAGCCCATCTCGCTTTTCCTGGTTCCCGGGGAAAGAGACATCACGGGTGTTCAATTACGGAGAGAGTCCCCAAAAGTAGGCGAAATCTAGACTTTAGACCTCCTTGGTGCCACGGGTGGTGAACTGGGCCATGGTCACCGATCGTATAATTAGCTTTTAGCTAGAGTGTGAGTCAAACTCAGGATTAGTCCTCAGGTTGAGGGCTCATTTTTATTTTATGTTCATCGCGTTCATCGCGTTCATCGCACAAGGCTGATAAGGTTGAAATCGGAGGGGCGACAACATGGCGGCCGAGGATGAATATCATGTCTGCAGTGTACAGAACGTGCATGCGAGCAAGCCTATCATTTGTGACCACGGATCTGAACTGAGTATGTACTGAAGTATGTATTTAATTAGCCAGTGACTACTGTCCCACAAAAGTGTGTCCTTTCATTACCGTCGTGATATGAAATATATGAATATATGAAGTTATTCGCATGATGTTGTTTCAATAAAATTTTAAGACGAATTACAACATTAATGCTGGGTTAATTCCTTACCGATCCCACCCCTATTCTTAGCACAAAAGTATATGGTTACTTAATCATCACATCTCAGGGTTGTTGGTGGGTTGACGTTGTTGGATGTTGTGTGTTGCGATCCCAACCTTCAGCGCGTCTGGAGATTTGATTCGATCTGCATCACTACATCTGGGTCTCCGTGCGTCTAACGTGAATATTGAGCCCTATATATCTTGATATCCAGAGTACCAAGTCTGTCATAAACCTTTTGCGTTGGTATCACCCGCAGTATGGCCTCCCAAGTCTGGAGAGACCCTATCGAGGCCACAACGCCAGATGTTTTGCCGCACGCGTCCTTCCTGGGGCTGCCACCAGAAACAATAGCCGCGATCTTATTATATGTAGGTATCCTGCCACGCCATTAACAAATTGAATGCGCTAGCTCAACTAGACAATTGCAGCTCGGTACCAACACTCTTAGAGCGGTATCTTTGACGTGTACTAGCCTTCGTGACCCTGCAGCCCGTCTTCTGCATCGAAAGCTTGTTCTACGGTGGAACAGGAATCTCGGGTTTCACTTGGCGCGCCTTGAGGCTATCTTGACTTCCTCTGAGTACGCTTTGAGTAACATTAGGAGGATCGATATCATTCAGGTTGCTGATAATGCCCACTCAAATTCAAACACCGCTCGACAGCCACCCCCGGGGTTGAAGCCAGCTGAAGACCTGTTGTTAAGGCTACTCATTAGGAAGTTAAGACCGGATCAACTTAGATTTGTTAGGTGAATACCTTGTTTTCCCAAATTCATTGTTTGAGCGAGTGAAAGTAGCTAGTTTTCGTATACTGACCACTCTCGTTAATCTAGCCTTTCATCTGTGGAAGGGATCTGCGCTGACACTGCAGCTTTACTGTTGAGCACCCAACGCAATCTGACCCACTTGGACCTCTCGACCCGAAATGAGATTATCGACATTATGCCCTTCGCATTCTCAATAAATAATCTTCAATCATTCGGCTTCCATCTCGGCGAAAGCGAGGTCGCCGTGTCTAAGGCATTCGCATTCATGTACCATGTTCTCAAGCGAAACTGTGATACACTGAAAAGCTTATATCTTTCATTTAGCGAGAAGAGCGAACTTTACAAAGAGTTAGAAAGGGATTCAGTTACGAATATGAACACTCAAAATCAAGAAGACAGTGCCACTGCGCAGATATTGAGGTTGTTCGTCGGAGGCCCCAGCAGCGAAGGGGAGATGATTCACTTTCGGTCACTTCGTCAGCTCCGCTTACAGCGTCTCCCGAGTTTTGGCGCTTTGTTTAATATGGGAGGGCCTACTCTTACAGAAAGATTGAATCTCGAGAACATAGTTCTGATCCGGATCGACCACTGCAATGCGGCAGACGAATTAATACGGAACATCTCGGGAAGCGTGCCTAATATCCGCATCCTTCAGCTGGTTCGCTCATGTGACTGGGCGACGATAGAAACTGTTCTCGTTGATCTACCTCCTTTGGAAGTGTTGCACGTCAAGTTCACAGACGGTAAGGAACTGGGGTCCGCAATAAACCCACGCATCTTTGATCGGCACAGGGAACGCATTCGTAGCATGTGGCTAGAGTGCCTGTCATCTGGTACTGAAGTACGGGCTCACACCATTTCTTGTCTCCTCAAACTATTCAAAGCTGGTTCTCAATATCTGCCCTGGCCAAAATTGCAGCAGTTGGCTATACAGGCGGATGACTATGGATTTATGGTGGGTATATCCCTGTCTCATTCCCCGAAATTTTATTGATAAACGGATGCTTTAGTGTCCCTATTTCTCAACTTTGCGATATCTTCGTATTCTTCCGGGGCGAAGCCGCCAAGTTCGCACCATTACATCCGAAAAAGAAGCCGCTCTGAGGAACTGCGATATGTATCTCCAGTCATGCGGCAGGGTACATAGGCAGCCCCCGACACTTCAAGTCATTTCAGCTACAGTATCAGACGCACCCGCATTCGCGAACGCCAACCACCAACCATGTTACTTTGTAGTGGAATTTGTTAAGACAATGCTCGGGGGTCAAGCGCCAGTCGTATCAAGAGCGAAACCTCATGATATTAGACAACTTTTCCCAACATTGAATTTAATCGAATTCGAGAGGGGGGAAAGGGTTTGGGGCGATGTGTAAGTACGCCTCTGATCTCCTTAGAGAAAGAAAGAAAACGACAAAAGTGTATAAATAAGTGATACTATAGACTGACCAAAATTATCTCCCGCAGAGATGGTGAAATTCTGGCCTAAGTTGTCGCGCTCGTTACTGCGGAGGCCCTGTAGGAGCATATAATCCACGCCACTGGGCAAGAAGGCACCAATATCTGGAATGAGATGTTAATGCTACTCCTGGGATGAAAAGCTAGGTTTGCTCGAGGGGTTAGACGTGGAGGCTTATCGTGTATCTACCAGACTGGACGCACGCAATCTTGGATGTAGGCCTGACATGATAACAGAAACTTTAGCTTTTAGACGCAGTTGCTAGTTTCTAGGCACAACAGTGACAAACGTTGTCAATGCTCCTTATGCAGAACGTAACTCGCACCGAGAAGCGCAAGTACTCAAATCGTTGCTAAGAAAGTAATCTGAAAAGTAGATATCAATTGTTTAGGTATTGCGAGTGCTATGAGAAAGCCGATAATAGGACAAAACGGATAGCGGCTAATTATAAAGCTGCTCAATAAGTTTTGATAGTCCATCTTGTATGTGGCCGGTACCATGGCTTCGTTCATTCCCATTTATTCCTGTCGAAATATAGGCCTCTTGCAGAGTCCGTAAGTAATCTCGGCCTAACTCGAAAACCCCTTTCAGACCCCTAATTTTAGTTGAAGCTTCGTGCTGCCCCCCCGCATTGAAATCCTGTGTGATTTTGTCCTTCTGGCGCGTTGCTATGTCAGTAACCAATTCTAACATCTGCTCAAGACGGCCAACGCTGTGGGTTAACCGAACAAACTGATGGATAATCAGGGCCGCGACCTCGCGGCGAGTTGCCTCCGTTTCCCTAGTTCCTCTTTGTTCGAGCAAAAGCGCCACCGTTCGCAAACCAACTTCTAGAAGCCCTGAGAACCAGTCCCAGTCGAAAACGTCCATGATCAAATCTTTTCTATCGTCGGGGATTTCACTCAAAATATTTCGGATAACATCTAACATGCAGTTTAAGGCCTGTTCCTTGTTTTCTCCAATTGCTCTTTGTACGAAAAGCAGGCCAGCGATTGCTAGTGTTCTGGCCTCCATCATGGACCATACCGTTAGACCAAGGTCCATCTTTGTGGCAATCGCAACGATGCCGGCGGTTAGATGTGATGCGTAGTCGGTACGCATGGCATCCTCGACGGCAGTGATCGATGTTTTTATAGCAATGTCAGTAAGTGCCTGGTCTTCGGTTTCTACCATACACAGGACGAATTCCGCGCCAGCGCGAAAGAAGTTTCTAGCCTGTTTCATGTGATTCAATTTGATAAGCCTGATAAATTCCCTGCCCATCCCTTCGATCAACCTTCTGACTGCACGTGTACTCCTACGCGCTTTCATAAACTTCCTCAAAATTCCAACCCAATACCTGACCCTACTCTTAGCATGCTCATCGTTGTCAAGTACGAAGTCGACTTCGACCATAGTTATCGCTCTGCGTGCTACTTCTAAAATTAAATTCTCTGGTACGAATGGGGCTCCTACAGTCATTGGGAAAAGGCGGACTAAAAGAGCATCGATTCCTGTGAATGTATCCTCGCCGTAAAGAGGGCGGCCGCTGTAAATATTCAGAGCGGCGAACGTTCCTAAGTCTGGTATTGAGTCTTTACATATTTATACAATTAGCCTTCCCCGTCGCTGATAAAGGGGATATACTAGTCAGAGCTCTAACATGTTCCACTTAACCGTCTAAAATCCTTCTCATGATAACTTCTTCGGTTAGATATTTCCAGAGTGGCGCCAACCACGTCTTCTATGTCACTGAGACGCTGAAACGAATTATTTGGGGATTCTATTGAGTGACCCTCTGGCGATGTTCTCGGCTCATCTCTACTACTAGTTGGCTATTTGCTTCCTTCAGCGGGTGCGTTGGGCACGTACGGTTTGCTTTCCCTCTCTGTTATGCTTCCGGGATTTTCTCGCGTAGTGTTTTTTTCAAGTGCTCGAATAATCGTCCCAAGTCGTTTCTTTTGACCTTGGGCGTCTACTTCGGAATCACTAATCGTATATAAGCGCGAGCTTGTGATGGTACATGTGCAGGGGGGTTAGCTTTCCCGCACGCACCATTGTATAACTGCCAAAATCAAAGTCAAAGCCGTTCTAAGTCTTTCCAAATTTCGTATTGAAGCGTTAATCCTTCTTTTCCTCCCGAAGGAATACTTTGCTTCCAAGTCCTGCAACTTCGACCTCCTCTCCTTTTCAAAGGTCTCTTCTAGCAATGATTTTTCGAAATTTGCAAATACACCACGACATTCATTTAAAGTGGTTGCTACATAATTTAACGGAATCAACCCCAGGCCGACAGTTTTCGGCCGCTCCAAGGCAGACCTCCAACGAATGATTTTCTGAACCTCGCCGAATGTCCAATTGATCGCGCCAATTTTTGAGACTAGGGTCCGAACGAAGCGGGTAGATAAGTCAAGCTTTGAGGCTGAATTGGTGAGGCTCAACATTGCGGTATTTGAAGTAACGATAAGTTCGCCCATAACCTTTTCGAATGGTAAATGCTGGATATCCTCGCTTGAGGCAGCTTCAGCTGAATTTCGCGGGGCCAAACTCATCATACTCGTTTGAAAAGTTCGGAGGCAATGTAATGCAAATCTATGATGAAAGTTCTAGGACGGGGCTGGAGAGGGCTAGTGTATTGTTTTCCCAGAAACCGACTAGGCCTGTGAAAGAAGACACTGATATTGCCACAACCTCGAGATATTTTCTAGGGTTGCTTTCCTGTTTGGCGCCAGGGTTTGGGGTTACGTTGAGCGAGTTCTGCTGCAGTAATTGAAGGGGCCAATTATAAGTCAAGAGGACGTGGCAATCAGTTTTGCACAGGAGTGACTGGTCTGGGAATATATGCATATGCTAGCACACGTGCATATCCATGAATCCTTCCATTCTACGAATGCATGGAGTATAAAATAGCATTAATCCTTGGTTCTGGGCCTTGAAACTATAGCTTTGTCCCACTGAAGATAACACGCGAGACCTATGCCTAATTATTGAGGACCCTTACTTCCTGTACAATTGATTACGTCCTCTGATGCTCGACTTAAATAATCTTTTGCAAAAATTCAATCCAGCCCCTTACGGACAGGACCATTGTATACTCCAAAAGTTTTAACATCTCGTTGGAAGATGCAGAATAACTTTTATAAACCGGGAGCTAACTGGTCTCGTTGAAGCTAACCACGATGGGGCTGACCTTGTCAGAAGCTGGGAATTTCCCGCAATACCACAACGCTTAATCATCAATATTACGGTTTGCAGGGTCGCTACCAGAGAGAGGATGACCGGGCGTGGGCTCCAATTACCAAATATATGAGGGAATTACCTGCATACATATATCTCTAAAGGAGAATGTATTTCGGTAGAAACTAATCATCTTTATACATCCCACGGGCCTGATTGGCTTATACGGTATTGGTCAACCGAATTATGGCATGCGAGGATTGGTACCATGATGTCTCTAACCCCTCTTTCGGGACGCAGGGCAGCGGAAATTGCCATTGCATGCTCCTTGGATTCCTACGCACCTGTCTTTCGAATTCGGGAAACATGCATTACATAATTTATTCCTCGATCATACATATACTTAGGCTTACACAATACAAAAAATTGTAGATGGCATCTCCGCGGGTACCTGAGATATGAAAGCGCAAGCATATGCACCGCTAATTCATAGTAGACATAACTGGAGTTCTAGGCGGGATCGTCTCGCAAAAACTTTTCTGAAGGAGGCGGCATTCTTTTCAATCACCTAGCTGGGGTATTCTCGAGCTTAGTTCAGGAGAATGGCCTACATGCATACAAGAAGCGCTCTATAGCGATGTAGTATATCTTTTTGAACCTTTAGCACTTGATAAGTAGTAATCCATGGACTAGATCATGTGACAAGGCTCTAGGACAAGTACAAATGCTCCATAAGTACTTAAGTGCTAACACAACCTACCGTCAAGGAGCCAAAATATCGCGCTCAAATACGCTGCTGACACGTGGAAATTCAATTTTGCTGCTCTCAGTTGATACAGTGTCCTGACCCATGTACAGCTTTAGTAGCGGCACATGCAGCTTTAAATGTGCTACCGCGTGGCCATATGAAGGTAACTAAAGGGAATATATCCTCGTTCCGCTCTGGATGTGCAGTGACAACTCATAAATCAACCAAGCGCACACCTAAGATACAACTAGAGAGCTAGACATATTAAATATTACAACCGCTGTTGGCTCTGCTGGACTCGTGGTAAGAGCCGTATGTATACTGCTGCAGAAGGTGTCTTCCTCTGGATAGACAAATGCATGTCGGATGCAACATGTTAACAGACCCACAGGTCGCCCAACACGGCATATTCCGTGAATTACTATACTACTTTCTTGGCTAACCAGGCCATGGGAAATAGTCTCTTTCTTCGATTCACAATATTTCGTGGTTCTTCTATGTATGGAGCCTATAGGGCATTGGAGGATTTAACCCGTGCTTAGGGCTATTAGATGATGCCACAATTCGGATATATAGGTTCCGTAAGGTGTCCCTCTATTGACCACTCCCTTTACTGATAATAGAAATCATATTCCTGCTGGGATTTACAACTCAGTTCGCACTCGCCTGTCGAAGCCTAGACTTGTTGCCTCATTTTCTTGTCAGTATGCCATCTAACGATTTCGATAGTAGAGTCTTCGATATCGCAATCCTCTGCGCCCTACCTGTTGAAGCAAAAGCAGTTGCTGCTCTGATCGAAGATAAACATTTCTCGAATTCAAATGGGTACACTATAGGAAGGATACACAGCTACAAGGTAGTTCTAGCTCATATGGGGGGGATGGGAAAGGTTGAAGCGGCTGAAACTGCAGCAAAACTGCAAAGTGATTTTATTGGCATCAAAGTGGCACTACTTGTTGGTATATGTGGAGGGGTACCTGTCAAAAAAGATGGAATGCTTCGGCTTGGACGGGAAATGGTGCTGGGAGATGTTGTTATTAGTGCTGAGATTGTAAGATATGATTTTGGTAAGCGTTATCCAAATGCCTTTGAATTGAAATGTAGAATTGAGGGGTCAAACGAGGAGGATCTGCAGTCAAATATAAATGTTCTGCAGTCAGACGAGAAAGGCCTGCAGTCAGACGAGGATGGTCTGCAGTCAAAAGATACGTTGAAGTCACTACTGTCGGAACTGGAAGTCCTAGAAAACATTGAGAAGTTTGAGGGAAAAATGCATGAGATCCTCAAAGATTTACAGGAAAAACTCCATAGCTCGTTCCGCTATCCGAAGGGTGGGGGCGATATTCTATTCAAGTCGAGCTATGGACATAAACACGACCCCGGACTTTGTCCAAAATGTAATCCCTCTGATCTGATGTTCATAGTCCCCAAGCCTCGGCTGGATCCTATTTGTGAGGAATCACTGCTAGCATGCCAGGTGCTGGGGTGTGGAGGCGACACAGAGATAATACCGCGCAACAGGCTAAAGACTGGTATACCTCAACCAATAGTACATGTTGGTAGAGTCGGATCGGGTGATACTGTAATAAAGTCTGGTAAAGATAGGGATGAGATCGCCAACCCGTGGGGAATCATAGCTTTCGAGATGGAGGCAGCTGGTATTTGGAATATACTGCCTTGTTCGCGAGTCATAATCAAAGGGGTCTGTGATTACGCGGACAGCCATAAGAGTAAAGATTTCCAAGGATATGCAGCGGCAACTGCAGCGGCAGCTATGAGTGCCTTCTTAGCGGAATGGGCCCTTATTGATGGCCCTGGTCTCGCTCCGCTGATCGACCACCACCCCGTTTGGTCGGTCCCATATTCACGAAATACTAATTTTATTGGTCGTGAGCTGTTGATTCAAAAGATCGAGAAGGTTATTATTGGGAATAGTAGAGGTCTCTCTACAATCGCCATGTTTGGCATCAGGGGAATTGGTAAAACTGAGATTGCGATCGAGCTGGCATACCAAATCTCACGTAACCATCCGCCATACTCCGTCTTGTGGTTTGCATCAAATGATGCAAGGGATTTCAGGGAGAAAAAAAAGGGCGTGAGTCATCCAAACAAATCTGCTAAAAAGGTAGTGGATCCGGACTCTCTCGCGAATACTTTTCAACATTTTCCACGTTTATGTCTAATGATTCTGGACGACGTCGATGGAGACGACTACTCTGCTCTTGTTAACTATGCGCCTACTGAGGGCGGTACCGTCCTCTTAATCACGCGGAGCGAGCAAGCAGCCGCTGAATTTTCCCCCCAACATGTTTTTGGAGTTTATGCAATGGAGAACACCGATGCCGAAAAGATGCTTTGTCAGTTGTTAACTAGCACGCGGTGCACGGAGGACCTCGAATGTGTGTACAATGCAAGAACATTGTCGGAACGGCTGGCCTACCATCCCTTAGCTATTGCGCAGGCCGCAGGTTATTTGAATAGGCATCCCGAATACAGCATAAATGGTTACCTTGCCTTGCTTGACGGAATTGAACTGAGCCCTTCGACTGATCAGACGCAAGCCGACCCCGTCAAGTTAACTTTGTCGCTATCTTTTGACGATATATATGGCACAAAGCAGAATGACGGCATCCATCTCGCCGACTTATTGTCATTGATATCATATCTTAATCCCAAAAACATTCCTTGCGAAATACTTCATCTTACCGGTTCACAGAATCATGAAATTTCCATCTCAGTGTTACTTTCTCTATCCTTTATTAGGCGAAGGACGGATGATAGTTTCGATGTTCATTACCTTGTCCACAACTACGCGCGGAAGAGACTCGAACAAGATACTGAGCGGGCAAACAAGGCTGCCGCTGGACTTTCTCTATTCCTTTCAGACCCGGCACACGATAACGACGATTCATGGAGTAAATACCTGCCACATCTCGAGCACGTCATGATCACGCGCAATTACTATGGCTTCCAGAGCCGGAAATTCGTTGGAAAATATGGCTTGAAGTTGATGCGTAATGGTGACTACATCAATGCAGCTAATGTGCTGGAAAAAGCGGCGGATATGGAAAAGGCCGCACTGGGGCCCCGACATATAAATACTCTGTGTGCTATAAGTAATCTGGGAATGGCATATGAAGGGCAAAACAATCTAAACAAAGCCGAAAATAAGTTCAAGGCTGTTTTGATAGTGGCTGAGAGGATATGGGGGGTGGAAGGCTCTTTCACGATGAGGGTTTCAGCTGATCTAGTGGCGGTCTATATTAAGATGAGGAAATGGACCATGGCAGAAGAATTATTGATGCGAATGACGAAGGCAAAAGAAACCAAACTAGGTCCCAACCACCTTGAAACGTTGACCAGCATGGCATATCTCGCATGTATCCATCAACAACAAGGGCGATTGAGGGACGCTGCAGGGCTTCTTGAACATGTGATGAAGCAAAGAGAGATTATCCTCGGGCGGAACCACCCGGACACGCTATGTAGTATGAAACAATTGGCAATATGCCGGAAAGAGATGGGGGAGAATCACAAAGCTATTGTATTGTTGGGGGACTCTCTCAAAATGCAAGAGCAGGCTCTAGCTCCGCATCAGTCGTTATCATCGAAAGCGGTTACCCTTTGGAAACGTTGGATGACTGGAAAATGAAACACGAATGAACCGCCCATCATTGATATTATCGGGGGAGCTATAAAGATTGAAAAACCTTGGTACTAGCTGCAGCTAGTTGAATATGGGTTGAAGATCTAGGTACGAGCTTGGAACGGTCGATGGAGCTGAAGACTTTAATTGCAATTCGGCATTAGTAATATTCTCTTAGACTAGCGTGACGACTAGTCCCTGCGGCTCTCTTGTGTTTTTGTGATAGCCGTTGGAGAGGTCGCTAGGCATTATCCTTAATCTTGTTTAATATTTAGCGGTTTTATAAAATTCTTTGTCTCTTAGTTATAGCGTGTAGGTGCACGATTAATCAAACGCACTTATCTCTGCCCCCGGCGCCCGGTGTCTCAGTGCCATTTGTTTAAGGTACTTGAGGTGATGGAGGAAGCAAAAAGTATTACATTCCAGTAAGCAATTTGGTGATCCTAACTGGCCTCGTTGTTTCCGGGGTTGAAGTAAGAATGAATACATTGCATAGGACGTTAAGTGAGAGCTAGCCTCTTGGAAAGAGTTAGTTTTCAAGGCAAGTATCTAAGTGCTAGAAGTTCAGTCTCGACACGAAATCTATAAATAGCCCAATCAACTTTTGATATTGATGTGTTGTCTAACTACCAAATTCACAGCAACACCTTAGCGCCATCCCTCTAGCCATAATCGCTGACGCCGTACTAGTTAGTTAATCTATAAATCTATCACTAAAATCACGGAATTATCCGTTGGCCCTTTTTGGGGTGGGCTCGAACTTATATAACTTAAGCTTCGGCCACTGAAAATTATGTCCAAGAAAATGCTTCACAGTCTTATCCACTATATTCACACGCGGGGAACCTTTTAGAGCCTGGACCAAATAAAACAAGCTACATGGTTTTTACAAAATAAGAGTAGGCTGAAACTCACTTTGGATTGTGCTTACAAGGATGTTCTTTTGTCACCACAAATAAGCGTTCTTGAACTGGTCTATCCCGCTGTTCGGATATAAATCTCTGAAGCGGTTCCAATTCCGCCTGCAACATCAATCCATGCATATCCTTTTGTATGCTCCGGATAGATTTACAATGATGGCAAATTGGTTCTTTAGTCGGCTGGCAATCACAGTTTGGAGTTTTAGATTTGGCGTGAAAATATTGGTCAGTCCAAGTTCCGATACTTGTCAAAAGCTGGTCTCTGCGGTATCGCGTGCCGTTTTGAGGAAACGAGGGCACTAAAATATCACATTGTGGAAAATCTTTCGTGGTTGCCTCCTTCTCTAGTCGCTTCGACGCAAGAGCCGTTTTCGCTGCAAAATGTTTTGCGCTCGATGCAGAACACCCCTTCTGAATCGGGGAGGCCTTTTTACATCTGTGAGCTCCGGCTCGAAGTGCAGGGTTTTTTTTGGGCATAATCGTATCGCGATCAAGCTGTAATGGAAAAGCGGGTGGGTCAATGTTATTTGCCAGTCGTCTAATGTATGTTGTTGTTGGTTTTGGTTCGATCGAGTTGTAGGAGCCATTCGTTCATGGTTAGAAATTCTCCTGGGTGCCAATTTTTAGTGGAGTATATTTGTGGCGCTAGGAATTTTGCATCGATATATATACTGGTAGCATAGCCAACAAGTGCCAAGACGGGATTGTTGTGCATTTTAATACGGATAGATGCTGATAACGCACAACTCTAATTTCATATATACGACGTATCTCAGGGAACCGCGCTGGAAGCTTTGATCATGCGATATGGCAGCCCGGGTAGTTACTTATCAAAAGGCCCAGGCGCAAACGCGGCCCTACGGTCTGAACTGCTCACCGATCTCCCGAAATTTCTGCTGCCAGGTTGGAATGCGTCAAACACCACGTGTTTATCCGCCTCGCCCTGCCTCAATAGTCGCAATTACCTTGGAGCCTCATATCAAAGTTTAATGTTTAAATATTGCGGCAGGGATTTGCTCGAGAGGCTGCTGATATATTGTTCACCGATTGCTTATTTGGGATTAGTTCTATGCGCTACGGTTTTGCTTTCACCGCCCTGGCCCATGGATACGAGAATACGCCCAGCCTGTTCGTGCTTGTAACCTTTGCAAAGTTTAATTGTTTTCGTTTCCCCTTTCTCTTAACCTTGCTTTTTTTATCATGAGGATAATCCGGATGTAAACCCGGTCGTGTCTCCTATCACATGAAGGGACATGCGAATCCAGGAAAACATGTGGTAGAAACCTAGGAGATTTGGACTATCACGCAATATCTAGACGTCTGGGCTAGAAATGCAATATTAGTGTGTCTGTGGCTAGATAATTCGGTAGTTCTAGTTCGGCTTCGCTACTACTATTTTGAGAGTGACAAATTCCTGTATTTGAATTTAAATAGATCTTTAAATATGTTCTTAGATGATAACTCGTATGTGCGTTTTAAATTTAGCATTGAGGCTGCGGTGACAAAACACCACACGCCAAGCCAAAGTTTTGATAGTGAATCCTCTGAATATCAGTGCTTTAAATTCGAAGAAAAGGAAAGCATATGAGTCCGCCCTAGCAGACTAATCCTTCTTGTATTCCAAGCACGATACGTCAACTTTCTCCTCTTCTCCTTCTACATGAGCTGTAACAAACCCAACAAGCTTGAATCCTAAGTATTCGTATAGGAGTGTTCCCATTGGGCTGCCAAGAACAGTCGTCATGTAGCTTTGTTCTGTTGCCTTCTCCATGCCCCACCTACAAAGCATAGTTCCGGCACCCCGTTTCCGAAAATCAGGATGTGTAACGAGGAGCCAGAGATGATATTGCTCATTGCCATATTTGCTGAAGTATTCTAACCGTCCCCTTTCTAAAGTCGCAAGATATTCGGTGTAGTGGGCTTTGTTTACATCACGACGTTCGTTCAAGCCAAGGTCTATTGGGAATTAATGGTAAGAAAAACGAACTAAAAGTATCGTAGAACTTTGGGAAGAAACATTACCCCCGCCCCTTGACGCTATCGAATTATCCATGTCCCAAACCGCTAGGGATATAACAGTATCTTCTCTTGTAGTAGTTGCATCTTTTGTTGTTACAACCACCACGGAAAATTTTTCAGTCTGTTCAAGGTATTCTTTGTATTCCTCACGAACCCATTTAAAGTGATCTTGGGGGTATTCCAATCGATGTGGAAAACGGTAGTCGAATTCTGGGTCATCGGGAAAGCCCTTTACGGCTACTTCTGCGATCCTATCAAGATCTGATATCGAAGCGGGTCGTATTGTGGGGCCATCTAGTTTATTTGCCGAAGGTATAGTAGATCCATAAATGAGGCTGAATATGTTTTGAAACATTCTGACCGGGGGTTGATCTTGTTTGCTGTTAAGACGATAATATGTTATCTTTGAATTCTCTACAGGGAATACGCTGCCTAGTCGTCTGCATACGGGGACAAACTTTGAGGCTTGATGTGGAAGTAATCTTACCATTGCGAAATATCATTCTCGGGATACCGTACACTTTATATCATATCGAGATATATGAAGGAAAATATTGACAAGCGGTAGCGGTCAGTATCCGATGAGACTATTGATTAGTGGCTGTTCAGAAGGTTCTAGTTTACCAGATTCCGAAAGAGAACCAGCATTTTCGTGCACCTGCTTGCAGGTTTAGTACCAATTCAGCTGTCTTCCTGGCCATACATGCACCATGGAAGACAAACTTCTAACAAACAAAACGTTCACCGATTACCCTGTTGGTCTATAGATGCATGCAAGTATTATCTTGGCAACGCAGCCTGATATAACCACACTACACGCTTTTATAATGTCAGCTAAAGCGGGCTAGCGCCGGAGCAAACCGTCACACCGATTTCCTCTTTCGGAACCATTAGGTCCTAGTCCTGCATCTCGGTGGGCTGGCAAGGCTCACAGAAAGCAAGGTTTTCAGAGTTCCCGGTGTTATGGCGTTAGGCTTGATGAATATATCTAAAAACCATATTCGCCACCTTGGTGCGCGTCGAGAATTCGTTGTTATTCTCAACAATTCTCCCAATACATTATATGTATATTCTCAGCATTCCTGAACTGTTTCACAGCTTCGTCGCAGCTGACACATTCCAACAGCATACACCTCACCGGTTACCCAACGAAGCTTTCCACGCAGATCTCCGATTCCCGCTTTACGCATTGTAGCGGCTTTTTTGGCGCCACTGACTTTAAATTCCGAATAAATTTGTTCAATGGAGCTACTCATGCGTGACAACGCCGAACAGCGACAGAATCAACGGGCCCGACCCGCATGCCTTGAATCGCTACGCTTTCCCAAAAACATTATCGGCGTCATGGTTGACCAGATGTCTTCCATCTCCTCTGGCCTAGAAAGCTCCTCCCTTGATGGTTTCGGTTGGATAGGAGAAGTACCACGCAGTTTTGCGCACGCTCAGACGTACGGGAACAGCAACTCTCCTGTCATTGTTCCATCCCAGTCTCCCGTTTCGATAGATCCTTCGTATAGCTATTACATCCCATCACCTGAGAATCCATATGTCTCAGCCGGGCCAATGCCTCCTGCTATAACCAAACAGCCACTTTCAAGCGCAATGCCGACAGTTCCACCGAACATGTCGCACCCTCGTGCGAGGCAACCGCAGTTGAAACCACCGTGTTCAGATGAGACTCGAATTTGTAAGCCTCGCGGGAAGAGAAGGAAACATAATGGATCGGCTCGCTCCCAAGATATGCTCCTGGTCAATATTGTAAGACAGAAATTATCGTATCATTGGCGGAATAATATTCTTACCGATAGAAATCATAGATTCCGCGCAAAGCTGCAAACAGAGATTCCAAGGGCGAGGGATGTTTCAGAGTTGGTGGGAAGATCAGATCGTCATTTAACTCGGAAGACCGAGAGAAGACAGCACTGACACGGGGGCTTGGAGCCTGTGAGCCGTGCCGCCGCCTAAAAGTGCGAGTAAGTTCGGGCGAATGCATTATAACCACAAAGCTGCAGTCTAAAATGCCCAATAGTGCAACAGACAAAATTCTTATAGTCCGTGTGAGAGGTGCTCAAGCGTGAAACATAACCTATCGCGCCCGCCGTGCGTCCATATCACGATTATTGGCCTGAAAGTACACAGAGACGGTTAGTTTACACAAGAAATCACAGAAAAAGACCATCAATTAGAACCCCTTTGAAAATTTATGGGAGCTAACTTCTTATTCCGTAGGCTCTACTCTGACTGATAAGCTTAAGAATTGGGTTGAGAGGCAACTTGCTTCTGTAGAGCAGTCACGTGCAATATCCGATGGGCATGATTTTCTTCCCTATGAGCAGCCAAGGAAGATATCTGTGACGCAGGACCTGGAGTTAGAACTGGAAATAACAGTAGCGCTATTCGATCAAGAGGCGGGTGACAAGACGAGTTACTACTGGGTTGACTCGAAAGGGAAAAAAAAGGAAATAGATATGCCTCACTACTTTATTTACGATATGGAGGAAGCAAAACGGAACATGGAAAGATATGCGCGGCAGGCCAGGCCTTTGTACATCAAAGAGTACTTGAAGAATACGAATCCGATCATCCAGAAGACCTTCGAGATCGCATGTCAACACGCCAAAAATGCAAGGGTAAGGACCTTCGAACATCACATTTTCCTTATGTAAGTATAAACTAATATTTGATTTATATAGAGTACTTTGATCATAGACGCACTGAGTCTTTGGACAGCCACGAGACTCACTGAGAAGCCTTGGCGGATCTGCGGAGATGACCTACTAGGCGTCGACCCCTACACCGAAGAAGGACATCCTTTCCACGGTATTGTTCCTGTTACACCTATAATGGATACCCAGATTGACGAGATTACTATTAAAACTCTCCTTTACCCGTTGAGAGAGAAGGTTCTTCAGGCTCTACACCACAAATTGGAAGAGCGAAGGAGGGAAGATTGGTTGGAGATTTTCCTCGCAGTATTCATTTTGCTCTGTGACATTGAGTGGATATTGTCTGATGTCATTAAATTTACCAAACGCCATCACATTCAGGTATGATTCATAACATTGGGCTAGAGTGGGCTGCATAAAGCCCCAGCCTTGCAAAGTCCTCAGCTTGATGCTAATGCCAGAATCTCTAAGCCGCGAGAGCATGCTCAGGACAAACCAAGCTTGGTCGAAGCTTACGTCCATACCTGCAAAACATTACTTTCCCATTTTCATTCTTACAAGGGCGCGATGCCCTTCCAGGTAGATTGGAACAAGTCCACCGATTTCTCGGGGCTACCCAGCTCTCATATTGACTACATTAGAAGCCTGCAAAGCCGAATCGCTGTTCAAGAGGCCGAGCTAAAGACCCTGAAAAACGCTTCGATGTACGAGACTCCGATGTTTTGGTGTTACCAAGCGATCGTCGAAGGATGGAGGGGAGACGTAAATGTAGGGAAAATCCCCTATTACACGGAGGAGGACTTTTTGACTTCATGAATTACAAAGAGATATCACCCGGTTCCCAGATCAAGATTTTTCGATCGCGAGGTCACTCAATTGTTAGAATTTCAGCGTTTCAAGTAGTTACAAGCAAATATTTTAAGACAAAAAGCGAAGACTAAAAACAAAAAATCATTTTGCTAATATTTTCCAG
Organism: Orbilia blumenaviensis; assembly: GCA_036872755.1. Lineage (NCBI taxonomy): Eukaryota > Fungi > Ascomycota > Orbiliomycetes > Orbiliales > Orbiliaceae > Orbilia > Orbilia blumenaviensis. Next base: position 1,233,173 of record JAVHNS010000015.1, read on the forward strand.
TCGAATGGACTTGCGCAGCAGGTAGTAGGGCTAATTTACGTAGGTTTTGCGTGATTGAAAATCTGATGCGTGTCTTAGCCGTTGGCCACGGGTGGTTTTGTGTCAGGTTCGGGTGGGGGTGGGGTTGTGTCAGGTCCCCCGTCGTCCCGTGTAGGAGTGTCGCCATATCGCAGCTCCCAGAACTCTGATCGGCCCCCAGTTTTCTTGTTCGGTCCATAGAAGTGGTCATCCAATCTTTTTAGCCCTGTTGGCACTTGCCACATAAGCTCTGGATCTCGCAGGACAAGCTTGATTAGGTGTCTGTTGGAATCAAGGGGATTTCCCTCAACGTCAAGGTCAAATGCATTGCGGGCGTGCATAAGAGATAAGTTATTGAAATATAGAATATCACCACGTTCCCAAGGTACCTCAAAGCGATTCTTAGTCATAGTTTCGTTGACTACCCGCATTGCTTCAAGACGTATCGGGGTGGGGGGCGGAAGGGTCCGGCTCGGCCCTTCATCGCGGAATCCTGTAACAGGAATGCGGGAGAAATTAAACACCAAGTTATCACCACTTGTATGGAGAAGCGGAGCCCCGTCCAGTTGAAAATCTTGGGAGCTATACAGTGTTTCGGTATTAGCATGGTGCTCATATGCCCCGCTTGAGTAGTCCTATAGCGCTAGTCAAGATTTAACTTACTGATAGTAAGTCCAATTTTGGAGTAGCTCGTGTAGTAGCTCGCGCCCATGATTTGATGCTGCCAACTCGTTGTAAGTCTGGGAAGAGCTTGACAAGAAAGTTTCTCCGCCTGTCTTTGAAACTTCTTTGGCATACAGGGCCAAAATGTCGCCAATATCAGTGTGGAAGCACTGTTATTATGAGTTAGCGCTTGATGTATGTATGTGACCCCCAACAAGATGCATTCAGTAAGCTATTAAGGGAGAACGTACGCAGATGCCGTTGGTAAAGGCAGGTCTCCAGCGTGCCCTCCCCTGATTGGGTTTCAACTCCTCGCTTACCACATGGCCTGGATGGAAAAAATCATTATGAGCCAAATTAAATGTTTCGGTAATCTGGAGCTACGGTACACACAGACGACTGCTTCTTGATTCAGATCTTGAAAGCCCCTAAGCGAGGCGACATGAGCCGAAATCCCTCCCATGACGAGTGTATTTTCCTCCTCTGTGAAATCGCTAGGGTTGATCCCTTTGACAATCGTAAATCCACAACCGTTATGAATGGTATGTGAAATTTTCTTAAGACGCTGGGACAATGCGGAAGGCAGTGGGAAAGTCTCTGCGCTTAACGCGCCTGCGGGTACGCCAAGGGCTGTCCAAAAAAGTGATTAGTTCCATAGCATGTAAAATTTATCTTCTAACATTAGCGGCTACCTTGGAAGCTTTTTAGGCCCTCAGCCACAGCCTTTTTATCATCTTCGTCTAACACTAGGGTCCACTTTTCTGGTTGCTTTGCAATCTCAGAGCCAACCCAAACTCTCTCGTGTTCGTATCGTTCTGGAAATCCTTTCGGGATGGTGTATTCTATCTTAGCATTTTCTTTCGTGGGACTTGTAAAGTCAAAAACCTCAGTTTCTGGGAGGGCGTAAGGAATGGCCGGCATTTTTGCTACAATGTTGTTTGTTTGTCGCCCGATTCAATTTCTGTGTTTTTGGGAAGCAGTATCCTCGAGGCGGCGTATATATACACAGTCCTCTAGAAACCGTTGACTGAAGCTGTCGACCGCGTAGAGGCCAGGCTTTGACATGACCCCGCTTCTCGAGCGGGGTATTATCCATTTGCCGGCTTTCCAGGCCGGCGGTGTCGTAAGAAAATGCATGATATTCAAGATAAGGGATTCGAGAAGTATCAGCCAATCACATATATGCACTAACTTCCCACCCTGGTATCCTCAACGTCGACGCGTCTCGGTTGCATATTAATTAATAGCTTTATTACGGTTGGTACACGTGAAATTACGAAATGAATGCAACTTAATATCTCGAGTCAGATATTTCGCATCACCGCAATGCCTACGTCGACAGCGTCTATCCTGAAATCCCCCCAAAATTTCTTCAAGTTGTGTATCTTACAAATCCATTATCAATTTTTAATTAGTCACGTCAATCAAAGAGAACGTTCTAGGTCTTGAAGAAAAGAGCCAAATCTGTATTTGGAGCTCGAGGCCTTCCGTATGAGTGGGATCTGATACATGAGACATGTAAACCATAATACGTAGTTACATGGGATGATTGCAAACGTCCAAAGAGAATCAGACACGACGTTCATGAGTTTGCGAACACCCCCACTTGACAGTTGTACGACTTTAGTGCTTGGGATGTTCGATATTAGACTAATGCCCGTTGAGGTTTTAAATCCGTGTTCCAATTTAACGATTAGCCGCTATTCCATGGTGCTAAATTGTAGTGCCTCTTTGTTGTATGCGAAAAAGACCTGCTGAAGTAAATTTTCAGTGACTTCTTTACAATTTGATGTCTATGACTTCGGTTCCCAGGCATTGAGTTTTTATTGTTGCATGACATCGAGCAAGTGGTATCCGTTTTCCCCACATGTACCCCGGGGTCTCGTACGAGAATCTATATGAACACGTCCTGGAGCAAGTATCCATTCTACCATGCACCCCCCCCCCTAAAAGCACCCACAACCGATGTACATATGAGCAGCCAACTTTGACAGCCGGCGACTTCAGGCCTCCTGAGGTATTAGAGCCTTTCGCTCTTGACTTACATAATTTCTTTATCCGATGTAGCAAAGGTTCAAATGAAAGGCCTTTCCGAGCCCGGTACTCGGCGGACCAGTGGTAAGTTGACAGATTCAAATGCAGATGCAGATGCATGACGCCTACAGGTAGATCAGAGCTAAGGGGATATTGTAGGCTACAAATGGTGTGTATTAGCTTGGAAGGTGAACTTCCTGTGTAAGGATTGCGATGCTGCCCTGAGTTTCTAGTATGTTACTGTATGACTTTCCATAGCAAGAGGCTGCCCCGCTCTTTTTGCTCCTTTTTCTTTTTTCCAAGCAGTAGTTTTTGCTTTTGTTTAGACTAGAGCGTTCTGCTATCTGCTCATGCTCTGTTATTACAGTTTCGTAACCTTCGTTTTTTTTTTTTTTTTGGGGGGGGGGGGGGGGTTGCGTGTCAGAGTTGGCGACTGTTTGTCCGTTCGAAATACCACAAAGTAGTCCAAACACCACAACCCCACCTGTGGCATGTAGGGGCTACTGGATAAAGAATATCTTTCAATTGACTTTCCCAATGATACTGGAGTGTCGCGTTAAAAAGCTTACAATTGTGTCTGGTGTTGCAATAACATTTAAAGTTGTTCTAGTAGTTCCACTGAAAAAGACGCGTTGGTGCCACAGGAGGGGTGGTCTCGTTGGAGGAGGGGTAATTGAGTGGTACTAGTTAGCCGATTCCCAACCCTGCAATGACAAGGCCAGGATGACTACCCCGCGCTCCTGGTTAAAGAAACCATTACGAACCCCGCTGTTGTAATTCAATCGTTAGTGCTGGGCACGTTAGGCCAGCTGGAGTTGCAGCTTGCCTGCATTGACAAGGCAGTCGGTCCTGTCTTTCACTTACCAATTAAGGGCGTTTTGCACCAGATTCATCCACTATCCAATATGCGGTGATCTTGAATTTGATTGATTCGCTGGAAGGGCGTGAGAAGTATAAGTCGAAATTTGTTTTAGGGGAGTATCGCTTGCGGCGGCGGCGGATTGTGGAGAGTTGAGGGTCTAGTCCGATCTTTGAGGGTGAGGAGTAGCTCTAGTTTCGCGGCCATGAGAGATCTCCTGTTGAAGTTATAATTCTGCCTGATAGAGCCACTTTCAAAGCTGTCAAAACCTTTCCCTTGCGCGCGAAGGAAACACGCGAGAATAACGGTAACTATCGCCCGATCGGATAGGTTCTCGTCGAGGCTGGGGGTGGAGAGGCGGGGTGTCTGGGAAGAGTTACGGTCTCCAGCTGGTGGCTCTGTCTGTTTTTGTCCGCTCTTTGTTCTGGGTGGGTCTTTTTCGGGATTGGTGGATAGGTGGACGACGGGATTGCTCAGTTATGACACTTAGCTCCTTTTCGTCAGTTCCGGGTCGTATATTTGCGGTCGGCGTTCTCTGGAGGATCGTGAGCGTGGTCGGGATCATGCAAAGAGGACTCTTGAATGGGGAGTCGAGTAAGAGTTCTGCAGCCCAAATTGTCCTGGCGGCCAAACCCGACCAACCAGACCTCGAGGTTCTAACCAAACCACGGAAGCTCCTGAAATCTGCTGAGGAATATACCTTGTCGAATTACATGGCCTCGAGTCGCCTTGCTACAGGTGATAGCTTCATCCGCCCATTGTGTTAATGTATACTACCTAAAACCGCAAACTTATCGTCATGGAGAAAACTATAGTCAGTCGCACAGCCGCACAAACAGGGACTTAACCAGGTAACTAACTAACTAGTTAATTAACCATTCTCGATCTCGGAAGCTAACTACCTAAGTTAGGTACCTAGTTACTTAACTAGTTACCTGGTTAACTCGTCACCTGGCAAACTAGTTAGTTGGCGGCACAGGCACAGAAGTGTTGTCACACAAACCACACAGAGTACCTAGGTACGAACCGTAGGGTCCGGCCGGGCACTCTCCCTGGACCGCTTCTGAATATTAAAACATTCTAAAAAGAAAAGCAAGCCGTCTTATTCTCTTTCAAATCGTTATTTATACTGTTTGAAGTTCCCTTTTTTCCACAAACCGTCTTGAGAAACCAACCAAAACCCGGTACGCAATCGCTATCATGTCTATATTGTTCTAGATGTGTGAACCATCGAGAGAAAAGGAGAGGCGAGAAACATCCTCCCCAAATTAATGCAAACTCGCTCAGGAAGCGCCGGGTGGCGACATTCCAAATATTAACTCGCCGGTCCCATGACGTTACAACTAGTCGCCCATCTGGTGAGAACGCGATCCTAATATTAAAACGATCGTAGCCTTTCAGCTCAGCCCAGCACCGTCCGGTTTTGGTGCCCCGGCCCCAAAGTCGAAGGGAACCCTCAGATTCTGAGGCAAATATTTGACTATCTGGCGAAAATACTACTACCTAGATATCTCCATATATAATCCCCCTTTATTTTCATAAACTTGGGCTGCAGTATTCTCGCAGTTTAAGCGCCCGCATTAGTGAGCTGTGACCCCGTGGCTTGATGATGGTGAAGAAGACATTCTGCAAATCAATTAGATTTCGGGATCACCAGCTTAATTATGACCAACTTTGTTACGTCTACCCTTGATAGTTAGTTTTTACTGAGATACAGTTCGAGATTTAGTGCGGCAAATTTTGAGAGGGCTAGGTACGGGCAATGCCGAATTATTCTCACATCTATGTATTTGTGTGTATTTTGTTTTGTTGCACTATTCAGAAAATCAATCAAATTTCAATATTATAAAATAACAAAAACTGCGCGGTAGAAATATTCCTTTTCCCTCTTAGTTAATTTCTTCTTCACTATCTTCCTCTTTCGTCCTCAACTATTATCATTGTTATTTAAGGATTTTTTAAAACTAGTTACAATAACATTTATTTTCCTTTATTATATTATCAGGGATTTCAGAAATTTCTTGACTTGCTGGATTAATTGGTTCATCCCAGTAGAATTTGCCAGTAAAACCAACCATCTGCTGGTAGACCTCTTTTTCGACTTCCACCCCCTGGCTTACATTTGTAACCTTCAAAATAACATCAATCTGTTCAGCACTCAGATGCTCAACCTCAACTGGTATTAGGTTTAATGGTAAGAATCTCTGGACACCATGCAAAATACATCGCTTCCCCTTTGATTCCGAACTAACGCCGTCTCCCATCCCAATCCTTGTTGATGTTCCCACAAAGTATGGGTTTTCAATTTTTGATTCGAGTTCCATTCCCGCCAAGGCAGCTCGACTTTTGTCTTTAAGGAAGACGTCAATCACGAAAGTTTCGTCTGTGCATTTAACGCCGTCGAAAACGATATACGCTTTCTTGCCTGCCCTGCCCGAAGTTTGGGGGTTTGAGGCTGTCGCTTCATCGCACTGGCCAAGCAAAACCATGGCTTCTGTGTTCCCCAAAGCTGACAGTTGATCCTTCGTACTTTCCTTCAAATCTGGAACCCTAGGTGGCATGAATATATAGCCCAGAGACTTGCAGTCTTTTGCCATATCCCCGATTGTTGTGTGAATCCATCTAAAACACCGACATATTACGTTAACTTTCCGAAAAATCTGTAGGGAATTAACTCTAAATTGCAGACGTGCCGCCTTACGCTCTGGGATCTCCCTCGCTTAAGACCATGCGGGTGCTATGGGCTCCAACAAACGGGCGTAGTGGGAATGACGAGGTATATTGCGCGGTTGGATGGCTTCGAATCCACGTTTCAAACACCCTGTCCATGTTCGCGTGAAAGCTCCAGAACACAGGATCAAAAGCAGTATATGAGTTGTCCGCCATATCTAAAAGTATGATTATTAGGAAGTCTGAAAATCAGTCAAAACAGATAATCATGGTACATACCATCACCAATCCACCCGTGGAAATTATCATGAGGCTGCTCTAAAAGGTTATCAAAATGTTTGCCGATTGGTTTCCCGTTGAAATCATGTGTATATAGTTCTTCAGGCTGCGGAGGGTCGAACACCGGAATATTTGCCCAAGGGTATCCTGGTGTTCCCAAGTATCCCTGCGGAATGCTGAATAGTGGTTCTCTCAAAGCCGCAAGTATCTGCCGTTGGTAATCGTTCATTTTCTTGATATAGGGGTCACGTTTGTCCAGAGGCGCCCCAGGCATTAGCTCGCCCGCTCGTGTTACGCAACGTTGGCCTTTTGCTGAAGCCCCGTCCTTGGCAAGGGCGAACCTCAGGGGATTGGGCCTCTTCCCTTTGGTAGGGTGAAGATAATCCTCATCAAAAAATGCTTGAGGTATGCCAGAACTGCTACTGTTCGGGTTTGAGGCATCTTCAGCCATCCAGTTCCAATATGGAATCCCACACCCAATTAACGACTCCATATACATTAAGTGAGCGCGATGCCAGGGCAAAAAGCCCTCCTGGTAATGAAGACACCAGTCTGTGTGGATATAGCAAAGCTCCTGCCACTTTGATCCCAAGTCTGTGGGATTTAATTTGTCATCTATTGCTGCTCGATATGCATTCAGTTCATCCTCGCTAAGGGAGGAGATATCCTTGCGGACAATAAATGGCGGTGGCTCATAGGTAGGGAATTTTATTGGAGTATCCACAATGGGGTCGGCTTCAGTTTTCCGATGTCCCTGTGTTATCCAAAGATGAAATCGGTCAATCGCCTCTTTTGGGAAAAGGCGGTCACGTTTGTCAGTCATCGGCATGTTTTCTGACTTTATTTGTAGGTAGATCTGCCTACTCCAAGTCGTGACAGAATTATGATCCGATAGATTGATCCCAAAGTTATAGCTTTCTTTCGGATCTCCAGAATGCATTTTCTTAGTCCAAAATTTACCCACAGCTTCTCGATCAGCTTCTGGTTTAATCCAGTACGGTTTGGCGAAGAAATTTTTAATCTCGTCTTCCCATACTGGGTTTGTTTGATTAGCACACGCTGTCATTGTCCTATGAGGGCCTGTGTTGGACCTTGCACAAGGTCACGCCTTAAAATTTGATGCGTTTGTGGGAAAGGAGCGATCAGATATCTTGAAAAGAATTGAGCAATTTCTCAGTGCTATACTCCCCTTTTTTTTTTCGCGGTTCGGATGTGTTGAGATCGAGAACGAAGCGTCTAACTTCCCCGCCGAACACGCATTTAGATTTATACCGAAATTTGCTGATAATGGCACCGAGCTACCACAAAAAAAAGTTACCGTGCCTCTTCGGATTTGACACTATTCGCAATCATGCATAAATTAAGGGCCTACTTGTTAGGTAAGTGGGTGGAGATATATGTCAGCTGCGCATGCTCTGGCTAACAGCCCATCGCGGGGTAACGGCTGGGGCTGGCCGAGTTTAGTCATTTCAGTCGATTTTTGAGAGCACCACCATGTTTCAGCTGCAGGCTTGCCAGCCCGCGGGCCTGCAAACCCCAGATCCGTAGCGAAATCCGTTTATCGTGGGGCATACCGCTGAGCTGTTCCTATATGCGGCGTTCAGCTGTTCCTGTATGCGGCGTTCAGCTATTCCTGTATGCGGCGCCCAGCTATTCCTATGTGCGATAAAACAAAAGCCACCAAACCAAATCGGCCAATCACACTGCGGGTCGCATTTGGAGCGGCGCGGCGGCAAATCCTCAATGAGAGCCTTCTATTCCCTCGGCCGACAAACAATCTCAAGGCTTTTTGTATTTTCAAACGAGGAGAAAGGAGTTAGGAAGCAAAACCCCTGTGTCCTTTTCGATCTAGATAAAAAGTTTCTAGTTCGGCGTAGTTGTAAGGTTCTGATCATTCAAACTTCGTTATATCTTTTTATCTCCCGATTGTTTCCATGATGAGTTGGTGGAAGGATGTATTATTCTCATGGTGGCTCATTCTATGCCATTTTTTTGGGTTCCAATCTATTGATGAATCTACCCTCAACCGGGCGAACATTCCCCAAGCCTCATTTTTTCAACTTCCAGATGTTTACGAGAATTTTGTCAACCCTGACCCTAACACACACAGGATCAAAAACACATGCCAGGACAAAAGGTTTTTAGAACAAGTTCGTGCCCTCCAGTCCCCAGCAAACCGTAGTGAATGCAATACGCCCAGCACAAGACAAGTCTGGTGTAAAAATTTGAACCAAAACCCGTTCCATATATGTTATGACTACGAACGACCAGCGGAACAGAAAATACCAGTTCCGCACCCAAATAATGTGGACGGTACAAAGAAGGTACAGCTTAATTTCGGGCGCAGAACGCCTATTCACTGTCGCTATATTAGATGCTTACCAACAACTATCCCGAAGGTTACAATAGAAATATCATACGGAACGGTTGCGCCTGATGGCTATGTCAAGGAAAATGCAATGCTTATCAATGGAACATATCCTGGTCCACTGATTGAGGCATACTGGGGACAAACAATAGAGCTTACCGTGATCAACAACTTGGGGGTGAACAAAGGGGAGATCACCAACGGTACTGCGATTCACCCTCACGGATTAAGGTTGTGGGACAATGCTATCCACGATGGAGTTCCAGGTGTAACGCAATGTAAGGGTAGACCTTTGATTCACTATTCTGTTCCATCCACGAAATAGCTAAACTCTCTTCAGCGATATTGACTAACCGTCGGTGAAATTTAGGTCCTATACCTGTAAGCTTAAACTAATATTTGGACCAACTTACATATCCTGAATTCAAGCTAATGGTGTTAATTTGATATTCCGAAAGCCTGGTGGAAACCTTACTTATAAATGGGGTCTACACCAGTACGGGACGACATGGTATCACAGGTAAATTCTATTCAACATGACTGCAAATTGGTAGAGGATATGCAATCTAACATAAGTTTCCCTTCCAATGGGTCTGCTGCGGCGAATCAGTCATTTATCTCTCCAGTATCCTAATGGCATTGTGGGTCTGTAGAATGCTATAATCTGCTCTTTAGCAAACAAACTAGCTGATATTTGATATTTAGCTCCAATGATTATCCACGGCCCCAAAAGTGCGAACTACGATGTTGATTTGAAAACGATACTCTTGACTGATTGGTATCATGAAAATCCATTTGCCATATACAGCGAACACCTTAAAACCCCACAAATCCCTGATAGCACTCTTATTAATGGTAAAGGGAAGTTTAACTGCTCGTCTGTGACTGAGCCAAGCAAATGCAAAGAAGGCTCTTATTGGGAAACGACATTTGAACCTGAAAAATGGCATTTGTTACGGTTCGTGAACACAGCAACGGCGAGTACATTCCGTGTCTCCATTGACAACCACAATATGACTATAATAACGGCGGACTTTACTGCTATACGACCCACGAGACCAGTCGAATTTTTCGACATCACAGTTGGTAAGTCCAGTAGTGAAGAATTTCTATTTCTGCTGATTGTGATGGCGTATATAGTAATGAATTTTTACTTTTAGGGCAACGGTACGAGGTTTTAGTATATGCTAACCATACAAGTGGAAACTTTTGGTTACGTTCTGAGCCTCTGAAATGCAACTCAGGCCGTACAAAAGGCCATATAAAAGACGAGAATGTTGCTAAAGGAATTATCCGCTACGCTGGATCCATAGGATCTGGAGATCCAACTTCAAACACTCATCTTGCTGAAGATTTATCATACAAATGTGACGACATGGAAATTGACGATCTTGTGCCGTTATTTTCCAGGGATTATGCATCCGTTGATTTTAAAAAGGTTTATAATGCTTCTAAAAAGTTTGAAGTAGCTTTGGTGAGTATACCAGAGAATCCAGCTATCGCCAAGTTGGAGATTGGACATCAAATGCCTCTTAAAGATGATATAGAATCGCTTTCGGCTTCAGAAGGAAAGCTTTGGCGCATTGCAGGAGTGCCTATGGTAGTCAACTGGTCAAACCCTGCTCTTTCGATTTTACAAGATCATAGCAGTCGCAACAAAAAGATAGATCCTGGGGATTTCCCCGAAAGCTACGCAGTTGTGGAAGCACAGCCAAGCGAAGGTGGAAATCATGTAAGTTGATACTCCTCGCGGTTCGAAATCAAAATTCATCCTCTGAACACATACTAACTAACCTACTAATTATGTTCCTGGTAGATCATCTTCCACATAAACGGTACCGCGGGACCGGGCTCTGCAAAGGGGGTCATGCACCCAATACATGTATAACTCCAGATGCACAAATTTTATTTGAATTAAGCCAGCATTAAAACTACGTTAGCTAACGTCATTGTATTTTAGATACACGGTCATGACTTTGTTATTCTAGCCCAAGGCCCCGGCAACTTTAATGAAACGAGTATCGAGGATGTAATTTATAACCCAGTCAGAAGGGATGTTGCAACGATGCCCGCGGATGGGTATCTGATCATCTCATTTCCTGTCGACAATCCCGGTATTTGGTTGCTTCACTGTCACTTAGGTATTAAGCCCAGTCCCAAAACTTGCCGCCGTGAGTGTAGCTAATTCGGGGTTCACCTAGCCTGGCATGCTAGCCAAGGGCTTGCACTGATGATATTAGAGAGGCCGGCGGACTTAGGTGGAATCAGGGGCCCACCACCAGGAAACTGCAAAAGATGGAGAGAATATCTAGCCACAGCTTCGCCTCCACCATATCCAATGGATGACTCAGGGATATAAATAAGGATCTTCATCCTGTCATTTAAGTAGCTGCACAGTAATTGAAGATGAAAGTTTACCACTACATCGCGAAGGTATCCCACAGGATGTATTCACAAAGTCTTTTTTTTGCGGCGTGGGAAGAACACCACGGTTGTATGTGGTTCATTATGTGTAGAATCATGCAACTATATGTAAATTAATCCAAAAAAGAGAGTAATGCAGGACATTTTAACAAAAGATAAAGCTAAATTTGCGCTGTTTACTTTCTGTTGGGAATGGCTATCTGAGGCTATCGCGCCTGCACACGCTCAAAGCCAAATGCGGTTGAATTACTTCATAGTAGACATAGTTTATAGTCTAGACCATCGTCAAAGGCACAACTTGTAAATCAAATGCGAAAGGCTCCGAAAAAACGACGAATTAAGAATATCCATACGAAAGGAGAAGTGGGGTATTTAACTAAATACGTAATGAAGATTTCAGCTCGGGGAGTTTGCCTATTTGCTACAAGTCGCATATGCATAAAGATAGTGGCAAAGGAGCGAGCCGCGCACACAGGAGCAAGCCGCGTACACAGGAGCAAGCTGCGCACACAGGAGCGAGCCGCGCACACAGGGATACCTATGTGCAAGCCATGGCCGCCACCATCGCAATCGCATTCCTGGAGAATTTCTGCGGAGATTGTGATTGGTCCAAACGTATCTCATGCGTTTCTAACAGTGCCTTGTTGTATTTTTTTTGCTATGAGACGAAAACTGTGTCCTAGTCACAATGCGCCCACAATGTAGGACTTCGAAGCTGCAGGATGGTCATATGTTCTTAAAGTCAGCTTGTTCAGCTGATTACGTTACAAATATCAAATATTATAGCAAGAATTGAAGCCTGTTTATGCACGGGCGATCGAAAATGAGAAACAACAGTTTCTAACAACTAGATTGGGCATCGTCATGCGGATATGCATGCAAAAGCATCGATTCTGAGCTGAATTTATTTTAGAGTGTTGGAATCCAGAGTAGATATATTGTCAAAAGCAAGGAGAACCTGCGAGTCCTGACGTGCCGTATTCTAAAAGTTGACTATATATAACCTTCGGAGGGCCCTTCTCTAATCTTAAATTTTCCAAATTATCACATTCGGCCCCAAACATTCCGCTGCATCGTATCATTATATACGGCTCGTTTTTGAATATTGATTACATTTCACCTTTCAAATTATCTCGGAGACCAGACACGTCGTATTTCAAATGAGTGGCAGTGACTCTTTACCCGTGGCAAACACAGCCCACTCCCCACCGGCCGGGCTGACGGATATGAATCCTGAAACTCAGAAGAAGTGGTCTTTATGGATGGAGATGGTTCATGACACCCTTATCCACCCACAGAAATATAAGGCATTGTCCGCGACTGATAAGGATGGCTCAGGGTGGACGCATCCCCAACTCAAAGAAATTGATCCTACAAATGAGCTCTGCCGTTCACATAAGAAGATAGGACCGGATGGCAAAAAAAATCCAGATTGCTGGGATTTTCGTCCAGAGTTGACCCATTTTCTCAATCGAAATGATCCTAGCAACAGGAACAAAAGGTTTGGTCAACCGGACACTATTAAGTGGATGGGGTTTCCTAGAATCATGGATATGGCTGTCTTTAGGGGCACTCATAGAGAGACTGGAGACCCCCAACTCATTGCTCAAAACATAACTTCCGAATGGACGGTACCAGAATCAGGGGATGGAAATAATGTTTATTGGCAGGCGGATAGGTTCCGAGTCTACCAAGATGAGTATTTGGAGTGGGCAGTTACCCGAGATGAGCAAGGCCGTCTTGTAAAAGTAACTTTTACCTGTGAAGGTCCAGAGGTAATTCAGCTCTTTATATATCAACAGATCAACTATCATATTAATGATTACTAAAATTCTTACACATAGTACTGGGAGATGCTGGCGAGGCACCAGCCTGAGAAAGTTGTTGAACTCTACAAAAGCTTCGTTAGCGAAACTGAAGCGTCAAAAATCACTAAAGAGGCTCTCTGGACCAAGATTGATAAATTTGGTAATTTGGTCTATAATCCGGAAAACGAATGGAATAGTCCAAAACCCGAAAATGGATTTATCGCACATTTGATTCACCCAAACAGCACGCTATCGGCCGAAGTCACGATTGTAGCTGATGGAACTATCAAGCGCCCGGCCGAATTTTATAAAGATGCAAAGGTTTTATGCACCCGTGGAGGTTTTGGTGAGCCGTTTAGAGCATCCGATCCGGAAGTATGCCCTTTCTCCTTAGGTTCCGAGCAAAAGCCCCGTTCATAACGATTAACTTGCCTATCAATTTAATGATATAGATTGGCTGGAGGGCGTATGAAGCATGCGATTTAGGAGGCGATGCTGGAGTAGCTGTTGCTCTTGGAGAGCCTATCGGACTGTATGGTGACTAAAATAGCTGATTCAACCGCCTGTACTTGTATTGAATTGGCTTGACTAACCGTTTCCAATCTGGATAGATATATGGTGGGTTGTGATTGGGATAGGTTCAGGCTTCGTTCAGGCGAACCCCTTGATATGAAAAAATGGTGGCATGCTAAAAGAGTTGTCGGCGACGATAAAAACCAACAAACAGAGGGTCCATGGATCCGCGTTGAGGTCAAAGCACCAGAACACAGTGGCCTTACTCTCGAAGATTTGATGGTAATGGGCTTACAAAGTGAACCCTCTCCATTGAAATATGGATCTCAAATCGCTGAGCATATTATGGTCGGAGTAAGCGTTAATGGAACAGATATTGAGCCAGGCCAGGAGCCCGCAAATGACCCGGAAGATTGGGAACGTTTGACAGAAGTTCTGAAAGATGAGGGAAAAATGGAACAGTTTGATATTGACAAGTCAGAATTCTTGCATTATATGCAATATAAGCTTCTCGCGAGGGCTAAAAAGGACGAGGAGGGAAATTCTGTCTGGGCGAGATGGGCGAAAGATCATCCAGAATTAAACTTTGCGCGAAAAAAGAATGGCGGCAATACCGGTCAGCCGTTGAAAGGAACTGGTAAGGGGGAAGTTGGCATATCTTGTTCAGCTATTAGAAACGCGAGAATTTAGGTAGTGTTCATTAGCTTATTACAGATTTCATTTTTTATAAGCCTGTATTAACTGTTTGTACTTTCATTCCGCCAACTAAATCTTCATTTGGGGCCCCGACCAAACCATAATTAAATTTATGAATATATTTTGAATATTAGAATGTTGTATCAACCCTAGATCACAAATTACAGTCTTTGACAGCAACTTGACTCGGCGGCTAAGTATATTCACGAAAATGATCTTGTAATAAGGTTATTGCGCTAGAATGTGATCTTCGAAGTTATGATCTATATAACTATAAGACCCTGCATCAAAATGTCGAGCCAGTATGAAAGATTGCATAAAAACACCCATATCATCGATCGAAAACATTCATACTTGATCGCAGAAAGCCTGGCATCTGTACTTACGACATCATAGCTCAAAACACTACCCTTAATCCTTACCGAAAATTAGGAAATAATCTTGAAAGTATATATTTATCAATTGAATGAAAATGGATATCTATAACCGTCTAAATAATGCCAGAGGAAAAAAGAAGAAAAAATCGCGATCTATTTTAAAAGCCCCCAACCAGAACGCACCCCTAAACCTCGCTCATAAAAATGAAAGAGAATAGAGCCCCCCACAAAACAAGCCGGAAAGGGATTTAATCGGCCTCATCATCAGTATCTGGAGGGCGTGGGGTGCCTTTGGGACTGTTAAGCCATTCGATATGCCTTAATCGTCGTCGCACCTCACGTTCCTTCAGCTCCTTCTTTGTAATCTTCTTCTTCTTTTTCGCCTTGAATTTCATTTCGCTGTTGTCCTCAACACCACTATTGACTGCACTGTTTACCGCGCTGCTGACAGCGCTACTGCCAGGGATAGGGGTGTTCAAGCCGCTGGGTACACCGCTTCCCGGACGACTATCCTCAAAGCGATCGAGAGATATAGCTGAGTGGCCACGGTGTGTGACCTTGCCATCATTGACATGCCATTGTTCGGAAGCCAGCGCCCCGACGAATTCCTCGTTGTGAGAGATCATAACAACGCCGCCTTTGAAATCACGGATCGCGACAGCTAGGCCGCCAAGAGAATCGCGGTCCAAGAAGTTAGTCGGCTCGTCGAGCACAAGCAAATGGGGATTATTCCACATAGCACCGGCGATGACAACCTTGACCTTCTGGCCACCAGAAAGGGAGCCAATTTCATTGTGATTAGCGATTTCGGGGTCTAGTCCTAGGTCCTGGAAATGCTTGCTGATCACCGACGGTTGTAGCTCACGGTAACCTAGACCTTCGCGCGAAGCCTCATGGTCGTCGAACTCCTGCACAAGCTTGGAGAAACCAAGTTCGATAAGAGTCTCCCGTGAAATCTGCGTGTTGTGCTTTGGCAGCAAACCGCGCCATTTGCTAGAGGTTTATTAGCGTTGAATTTCATAGACTATTATATTGTGAATTCCAACTTACACTTCGTATTGAAAAGTCTTCTTGTACTTCTGACGACCCATGAGGGACTCGATCTGTCGTTGTCCATGGCCTTCGCCAAGATTGACGAACTTGTCCATTTGTTCCCGATCTTGGTCGGACAACACACGAGTTTGTTTCATATGGACTTCACGATCGTCGCCGTTAGCATATCGCCACTGCAGGTACTGATTCGGCGTCTTTTCCAAGTGCATTTCCACGTGCTCGAGAGCATGCTGTTTGATGTAACCAATTCGTAGGTTTGGATGTTTCTCTACTTTTCCTACACTGGGAATGACTTCGCCTGTTAAGAGTTTTATCAAAGTCGACTTTCCAGCACCATTCGGGCCGATAATGGCAACGCGGGAGGATAACGTGAGTTGGCAGGAGACATCACTAAGAGATGGTTTAGGCGCCTTAGGATATGTGAACGAGACATCAGTCATTCGGATGATCGCGCGGGTGTTGGACTTGACGCCGGTTAGGATTCCTGGTGGTGGGAACTTGAATTGCACCATACTGTCGGAAAGGGTATAGTAACTCTTGGCTTCGGGTCGAATCTTAACAAAAGCTGCCAGGTTGCCTTTGTAATGTGCCAATTTCTTGCCCGGCTCATAATGGTAGATGTCGGTGGTGACTTCATCCAAGAAGCCTGAATCGTGGGATACGATCAAACTGGTGATATCAGTATGGGACTTTAGGTATTCCTCTAGCCATTTGATGTTGGCGACATCAAGATGATTGGTAGGTTCGTCGAGCAGTAGGACATCGGCTCTTTGAAGCATTGCACGGGCGAGAGCCAACTTCATCTTCCAACCTCCAGAGAGTGTCCCAACTTTGTGCGACTGTCTGCCTTCAGCGCCAGGTGTGAAGCCGACCTCTTCCAAAACAGCTGAGATGCGCTCCTTCCCTTCCTGAGCAATTGTCGGGTCTTTGGACACAAATTCTAGGATACTGATGTCGGCGTCCTCACCTTGGTTATGCTCAACGTAGCAAGTGCGAAGAACATCCTGTGATGGGAACCCTTCTAGCTTGCCACTGGCAATACTCCTCATGAGTGTTGATTTACCGGCGCCATTACGTCCGCAGAGACCATAGCGATGGCCTTTGAGAAGTCGCAAATTGGTGTGAGATAGAAGGAGCATGCCTCCGTACCCGAGGGAAAAGTCTGCATTCACAATTTCGACCTCGTCGGAGTCATCCTTCTCAGGCACGCCATACCTGCGGGCGTCTTCGTCGAAATAGTACTTTTGGACGGCTGCTGCAACGGTCTCGTGGACGTCGGCAGCCTGCCTCAGCGATTTAAGATAGGTAGAAATCCTTGTTTCTATTCTTGAAATTTGGCGGTGGTTGACATCCTCGGCTACCATCCCACATACGTACGGGGAGAGAAGTTTGTAACTGTCAAGATCGTCTCCCGAGAGGCTGGCGAGCTGGCTCATTTCGGTATCCATGACCTTGGACACATCCTCAGCAGTAGTGCGCTCAATAACGTCGGTCTTGTCGTTCGCCATGGCCTTATCCATGACGTTCAAAGCACGAGTTGCGAGCTCACGCACTTCTGGTAGAGAGGCCCTGTTCACGACATTTTTAACACCGGGTTGTAATTTCGGGAGGAAAGTCCTGGCTTCGATGGGGTCGTGGACAAGCTTGGTTAAGTTCTCGGTGATGACAACTGTCCGACGAAGAACTTCTTGGGGCGTGGTAGGGGTATTAAGAGATCGCTCTAGGAATGGTGTAAGGAGCGCAAGAACGGGCGATGTCACTACGGCGACGAAGGTAGTCATCGAGAGAGCATGAATGGCCTTCTGTAAAGTTTCCGCTGAGGGCTTCTGCATAGTATCGACGAGGAGTGGGATCCGTGGGGCCACATCATCATTGGATATTAAGGTCATGAGTGAGTTCATGGTCTTGAGGGCTTGCTTCTCGACCTCGGATTTTAAATCGTGCATGCCGCCTTCAACAATCGGAATAAGCGTAGCGAGCTTAGCTCCCATAGCCTCTCGCAGAATATCTTGATCCTCCGCCTGCTCCTTTGTAGTTCCGATCGTCAACTTAGCTTTGTCAGCCATCTTTTGGATCAGCTTGTAAGCGCCTACAGTACCCTGCCATTTACCCGCTGCCTTGGATATATAGGTGGTAAGCACGGGCAGGAGTCCGACAACGAGTGCTTCGGAGCTGAGATTGTCAAAGAGCGCGTTGAGCCCATACTGAGCGGCATCACGCACGATCGAACCCTTGTCCGCGAGTGCGTCGAGCGCACATCCCACCATTCCACCATCCTGCAGCATTAGGACAACCTCGCTGATCGGAGCGCGGGACGGCAACCTCTCGAAGAGTGCACCCAGAAGATTCTGAGCGCTCTCGCGGCGGAAGCCATTCTTCTTGTCTGAGGCAGCTTTCTTAACCTCAGCGAGGATGCCATATTTGTGGAGGCCCCGGTGGCCGACGGAGGCGATTAGAAGCTCACAGAGAGCGTAAGCAGCGTCGATGGATGCTTCTGAAGACTTGGCGGCGAAGACGGTATCGACGAGGGAGGTAACGTCGGCTTGAGAGGGCTCAGAAGCCTCACCGTCCGCGGCTATGACGGGAACGATCACAGGTACCGATGACATCGTCGTGAGATCCTCCAGGGGGTTCGAGGTGGCGATGGATAGAGGTCTGGAGGGGTGAAAGCCTCGGTGGGGGTCAAGGCAAGAAAGTTTGTGCAAGTCGTCCGTCTTGGCACGAAATTTATTTGGGCTTAGCTAATAGGGCCAGCACCGTTGAAGTCCCAATCAGGAAAGCGGCTGAAAACGGTCAGCCAGTTTTTTTGTCTCCTGTTGTAGCCAATCATAACGCCCATGTGCCTTGCCACGCAACACAACGCACAACACATCTCAGAATGCAACAGCTCCCTGATGACACACAAACACCCTCAATAACTATTTAATTTTTATTTGCGATGCCATTGCGGGGCGATAAGCGGACGAATCCTAGTAACATCCCGCCTTGCGCCACTCTCACCACGAACAGCGGATAACGGCAAATAACCAGCCCTTTTTCAACTTTAAATCCTGCAGATCTGACAGGACTGGGTGTATTTTTGTTAACGGTTTATGTGCAACAGTCAAACAAGCACGGAACGGCGAGAGTTGTGAATCCCTGCCTCATCGATTATTAATAATGCTTCCGTCCCACATGGAGACCGAAGCGCTATTAATCAGGCCGACACTCAGCCAGTCGGGTTGGGCATTATAATGCCTTGAGACCGCTTGGCAGCTCTGACGCATTATAATACGCTTTGACCGGGGCTGTTTGCGCCGAATAACTAGCTCTAGATGGCCTCGCGGGGTGCTACCTGTAGGCGTTCCATGATCATGTTCTGTGTTGCTTGTCCAACAACACTCCTATACCCACGAGAACACCGTGTTGTTTGATTCAACGAGACCGGTTTTGGCTGGCTTCTCAAGACGGCTTACAGAAAAAAGAGAACTAAGAAAAGTATCAATAATGGTTTGAAAGAAAATAAGACGGCCTGCTTTCTTTTCAGAGTCTCTTAGTATTTGGAAGCAGTACCGGGAAAGTATGAACTCGTTGGGGAGAGTACCCAAAACCTCTATGGTAGTTAGGTAACTGGTTTCCGAGACCAAGAATGGTTAACTAGTTAGTTTCGGCTTTGTCCGGTCACCAACGCGACCATCCAGAAGTAAGTATCCTGTCAATGATAGTTATGTGCTATATAATACGCATATCAATATATTATTATCAGTTTCAAGCGTCTACAGATGGGTATCCTGACGATGAAAGTCATGCGCTATAACATGCAGGTCAATATATAATTTTTTATTCTAAACACCTAAAAGTAATATCGTAGTGGCGATAACAATACGCGACATAATAACTCATCCCGACTGCCTGGAAGTAGGTATCCTGACGGAGATAGCTATGCGCCACATAATATGCAGGCCGATGCAACACACATATGGTGGCAAGTACTTGTGCTGCTAGTACAAAGTAGATTAGCACGCCAAATTGGGTGTGAGGCTTTTATATCGTCCATAGCATGTCTAATTTATACCACCGAAGTTATTCCCCCATCTTCGGAGCAGAGCAAAAAACCTAGGAGGCTCAATACTATTGTTAATTATTGTGCCATTTTTAACTCCGATCCTGCCAAACTGCGAAGCGGTGTCACTTGTGAAATTCGCGCCAATGAACGGCCCGTCATCACGAAGGCCCACCGGCGCCGCGCCGGTGGTGATAGTTTCCACTGTAGACTATACGATTCTAAGAGTGCCTTCGAAATCATAGCGCAGTCACAGCCGCAAAGCCCCCCGGCTTAGCTTTCCAAGAGTCTCCTCCAACTCGGTTTTCATCTCCAATCCTTCATCGTACGATCGTCCAAATTCATGTTGAACAATAAATTGAGTAATTATTACACCATTAGTAGTCATTAAGCTTTGCTATCTAGCTGGCCATCTAGCTGGCCGTCTGGCTATCTGGCTATCTGTCTGGTTAGCTGCCTGGCCACCTGCCTGGCTAGCTGTCTGTCTGGTTAACTGTCTGGCTGGTTAACTGTCTGGCTGGTTAACCGGCTTTTCTTCAGTCTTTAATAAGCTGGGTGGGCTGATGCTATAGCTCTTCAGCTACAAATAACAAAATTTTTATGTAAATAAGCAAAAAAAAACCTATTAAAATTGTAATATATATCGTTTTGACACATTTTGGCCGCCATACAATAGCGGCCTCTTGTGATCTTTGGTGGGGTTTGCTTCATATGCATTCTTTAATTGTTCATAATGGTGTTTGGTTATTCTTATGTAATATTTCGCTGTTGATATGCAGTGTTTGAATCTTCAGATGTGATGTTTGGTTATTTATATGTCATGTTCGATTTTTTATACGTAATATTTTATCGTTTATGCTCCGAAAGAAATTTTTGAAATTTCCTTTTGCTTTCCTGTACATCATTTTGCCAGTTTCTGCTCTCTTCCGTCCACCAGCTTTTGTAGGATGGAAAAAACATTCTTCGTTCCCACATTGACTTTTTCTTTTTTAAATAGTGTGTTACTATGGAGCAGCTAAACCGGGTCCAAACCACTCCAAACTGTGAAGCAGTTTGGACTTTCGCTAAAATGGATGAACTTAAGTCCACAGTGGAGCAGTTTGGATTTAGATTTTTGAAATAAATCCATAAAGCAATTTAAACTTGGATTTTTGAAAAATAAAATAATTTGATATTTATTTTTTAAAATCTAAACTACTAGTGTAATCTTCTGGTATTCGGAATCAAGAAATTTAGGTGAAACAGTTGGCTGCTTGGAAGCCAATCCCGAAAGTAAAGATCGAAAGGTAACAAGTTACAGAGATTTACCTGCTAGATATATTGTTTATGAGTATTAATATGGATCTTCTACAAGTTGCCTTTTTGGTCATATATATTCCTTCGACGATATATAAGTTTGTTTATGAAATCACCAAAGTCTTAAATACAAAGCTGCTGTTTCCTTATCTTATAACGAAGCGTCCACCAAACCAACTACCATTATGTCCATCAACACACTTCTCTACCAAAGCGTCACCCTCTCGCAGATAAAGTCTCTGTTGTTTACCAGTCTGAAATTTTACAGCTCCCAATGCGCAACTCCCGTCAATCCCGCGCGCAATCGCACACGGATCGTTCCACCCGTCAACGTAGGCAGACTCATATACCGTCCTATGATTGTCCATCCAGAATATGCGTATGTTTATAGTTCCCCTATGATACCAGGAACTCGCTGCTAGAGGAGAGTCCCGTCCTACCCGATGGCAGAATTGACCTAATGATATTCGTCCAGATGTCATTAGGGAGGGGTTTCAAGCAGATAGGTTAGAGTCTACTGACCTGCAGACCAGCGACCACCCTGCCAACAGAGCTCTCTGATATACGATTGTTCATCTTGGAAGTAGAGACGGATCGGGACATTGTTCCAGTGGGGCTCTCCGTAAGACCATTGAGTTGCGGCTATAGAGGAGCCTGCACGAGCTTCCCAAAGAGTTTCTCCTCGTTTCCAACTGGTTCGACTGGAATAGTAGTATTCTTGGATTGCTTTGGAGTTGGGCTCTGTATAAGTAGATTAGAACCATGTTCATGCATTCCTCGTTGAGCCCATATACACGATGTACTTGTGCAAGTATAGACATAAGTGTGTATGTAGGCCAAATTAGGACATAATATGGTTTGTGGACCCACCTTGTACCCAAAGGCGGATCATAGGTTCAATCGGCATATGAATCGCCCCTATTTTGGAGTATGAGGCAACCGTAAATGAATGATTATTTATATTGCCGTGACTCCAACCGTGTCCCGCTGAATAGCAATATTCTTGGAGATGATCATCGGGTGAAAGGTAGTAGATGCGAATCTAGACGACCACGCATTAGGTTTAGAGTACAAGGAATCTTCTGGGCAGTTTTAAAATATCTTACTTCAGCGCCACTATTCCAATTAATCGCCGCCAAGGGGGTTCCGAGTTTTGCGACGAAGAGAATACTGTTAGTATCTCCTCCAGCCCAACGCCCGTCATCATGTCTTGACTCGCGCACACCGCCTTGGCTATCCTGAAAGTAGACACGAACATGCCAGGCCGACCAAGCAGTAGCGGTAATTGAGTGACCAGGCGGAAGACTCTGAATGGGCTGCTGTGGTTGGTACGCGTGAACTACCAGTTCGGCTATTCTTCTTTCTTGGTCCAAAACACGAGCGGTAAGGTCGGCGATCTCTTTGTCTTTCTGTGCGGCAGCTGCGGTCATAGCACTCAGTCTTTGCTCTTGTTCTACTACAGCTGCGACCATTTCTTTGATAATCCTTTCTTGCTCGACAGACGTAGCGAGTAAATGGCTCCTTTCTGCATCTTTCACCTTGAGCTGTTCAAGCGCCTCCTGTAATTCCTTCATGGCTAGCGGATCTTCAACCGATAAACTACCGGCACCGCTGCCACTATCAATGAGTGTCACTGCCCGATTTGTGGCTCCAAACTCGACTGTGACCGGCGAGGCCTCAGTGTCGTAATCATATAGCTCATCGCCATCTTGATAGCCATTATTGACAGCAACTTCGAAATTGAATTTCGGCTGGATATTATGGACTGTAACTTCGCTTGCCTCTTTGGCCGTAAGCTGATAGAGCCTGGCAGCAGGTGAGACGTTCACGCCGATACCGAAAGAACCACAATCTAAAAAATCATCAGCGCGTATCTTGAGACAAGAATCGCCCAAAGGTTTTCTTACCTTCGAAACTAGGATCAACAGATATCAGGCAATAATCAGGCTCCGGCGTGAGATTAGTCTGCTCAATCAAAACTTGTCTTCCGCTATTCTTCAAAACGATTGCCGTTCCGACCTCTAGCTCTGAGATGGTTCGCTGGCTGGAAGTTTTAACTTCCGCCCAAACATAATACTTATCTTCTATTTGAACATCACAAAAGCCTCCTGGGGACACAGTAGGACTGACGATGACTTTCTTAACCGACTCTAAGATATATATCTCCTCAGAGTAGATGACGTAAGACCGGGGTGTTGATGACTGGTTTTTGATACGCAGGTTGTAGGAGCCCATGATTGATGCCTTTTCCGATATTTCCCTTGTGAAAACGATTCCACAGTCAGATATTAGATTTCTCCCTCAATTGAGAGAGATTGATCGATCTTTCAGTGATATTTGGTAGGCCAAGACAAATAGTCAAACTACCGGATCCTTTCAATATGTGCACATATTGAAAGGAAGCTGAGACCTCACATGTGAGGTCTTAGCTTGGCTTGAATACCCTAGTATTGATAAAGCTTTAGACTACAAAATTACAAACCGGGCTGGTAAGGCCACTTGCTATCGGCAATTCACCATAACGGGTCATTGCCGGTATGATCTTGAGAACTATGAGGGAAATTTCTGCGAATTTCCCGCCATTATCCCCCTCAGGATATGTGAAAAGAGGAGGAAAGGCCGTGATGGACCACTCAAGCGAGTTCATGATATCACTTCCTTGGGACTGTGAGCACGTAAAGCAGTGCCTGAAATCAGGTTGTCTAATCGAACACTCCTTTTGTTTCAGCTATCATGCACAAATTTCCGATGGCGTGTAGGTATCTATGTCTGGATACTTTATACAAATACCACAAAACCATATCAGAATTAATTGTAATATAACTCTCTCGGCAACATTTCAGAATCGAACTTGAAAAGGATCTAAACTCCTACTAGAGGCGTACATGCCGTCCCGCCTTGTCCGGCTTGTGCACACCCTTCAAGCCGTTGCCTGAGTGGAGGAGAATATAGTCCATTCTAGCCAGAACTGCTTCCGGGATATCCTTGATAACACAACTAGTTTGTGTTACCAATCTCGAAGCTGATTGGTGGGTAGCAACCCAACCTTGGCCAAGTTGTACTATCTGTAGCCCATTTGTATCATTTGTTCTGCATGGCCATGCAGAACAAATGGGCATGCATGGTTTGATCCGGTGTTCATGAACACCGGATCAGGGTCCTTGTAGAAAGGGTTGGTAGAGTTCTGACGTATGTCAATCGGGTTACAGCTTACGTATACTAGTTGCCTTGACCAAATCTGTATCTCAGATTTGTGATATAGGTTTGGATGTTGTAAAAGCTAAGTTGAAAGTGCATCTTCAAATGATATTTTATTTCTCCTACATGTAATGAAGGATGCATCCTGCGATGGTCAATCTGGCGGGGAAGTAATCTCATCAGCTCCTCGAACCAGCATAAATTTCCGCGAGGACACACAACTTATGTCATGCAACTGATCATACGCCCGTGATTCGCCCAAAACGACTAAATACATGATAATTCCGTAATAAAGAATGTGTAGAAGCAAAAAGAAATCCATACAACAATCTTTCTTTCCTGGCGAGATATCAGACAACTGATACATACCAAAATTTGATCTTTCCCCTCAAGTTATCTAATTGTAACGAACAGTGAAACCAGTGGAGGTGTCCGTGGCAGCAGCTCTGAATTGACCGTCACGCAGATCAACCTGCTGTTTCACAGTGAAGTTCTCCGGCTTCACCACAGTATCTGTGTTGGTACCGTTATCCCGCGCTATATAGATGGAAGCCACTGGTGTGATAGTGTATCTTTGACCGCGGTTCAAGCCGAAGACTGTGGTTGGGTTGTAGATACCATCAACCTTTCTTGCCACACCGACGACATATTGGTTCTCGGCAGGAACGCCGTTGTTGACGACAATGCGGAAAGTGCCTTCCTCTGAGGTCAAACCAACGGCGTGGAAGTCGATTCCAGAGCCGGATTCCTTGGGTTTGGCTTCGAGAACGGTGCCGTTGCCGGTACTATCTCCTAGCTGAACCGCAATTTGCTTCGTCAGGGAAACATTTGCTCCAGCAGTCAATGAGGTATTTGACTGGCTGGAGTTGCCGAAGAAGCCGTAAACTTCGGGAGAAAGCGTGAATCTGGCCTGGTCGCCGTTGTTTAGTAGCTGAGAGCGAAAGAAAACAACGGGGAGGCCGGTACCGCCGACAGCGGCACTGGTTGGCTGAGGAAAGCCAAATGCGATGTAGCGGAATGACTGGTTTTCGTCACCCGTACTGTTTTGGATAGTGATGGTATAATCGGAGGACATTTTTGCTGGTCAAAGTAAAGATCAATTGAAGATAGAAGAATAGATATTGAGAAGGAAGTTTCTTGTTGACGAGAACTGAGTAGCTACAAAGCTGATGTTGTAGAATAAGGGAGACGGCGAGGTTTCTGGAGCTCTATAAATAAGATTCCTCGTTGCTTCAGAGACTTACGCCATACAAACTCCGCAAGTCGACACTGTCCTCGGGATGATTTGCTGCCGCCGACGATATGCTTGCTCCTGCATCTCGGAAGGAATTGCCATCATGAAAGTCTCGTTGGCGTTCAGCAGAATTTTCTGGCTGCATCATAGGTAGTAACAGCTTAGCAATCACGGCAACTGTGCATATGCATCCTGAAGTATGCTGATATCCTAGGTAGTATACCAGCATACTCTCCAGGATATCTCTGCCGCCTTTTCATCCAGGATCTTCGAGGCAGCCCATACGCACGGACGTAGCTGAAGATTCATTGAAGGCTGCCAACTTATGTATACTGAGCTCGGCTTGGCCATGTATACCTCCCATAAACTTGAAAAGACGGTAGGCTCAATCCTTCGGGGAAAATCTATCATCATATACATTCTCAGACCTCAAACCAGTTCAGTAACCTAGCACTTGCTCAAAAAACATCAAGCTTAGAAAGCCCACGTACCAGCAATTTTCTATTCCACTCAAGATGACAACGACAGCGTCAATCCCAGCGCAAGAGTGCACCATAATCATCAGGAACGAGTCTTCTGATGTGAATGAGGCGCACGGGTATTTCGTATACTTTGTGGACCAAGGTGTTACCGGTGGACCCGTTACGCAGACCCTGCAACCCGTTTTGTTCTCAGAACCGCTGAATCTTGACAATCAAGGCCAGTTCAAAATAAACTCTCAGCTCTATGCCTTCTGGGGACGTGTCGATGGTGATACGAATATTCCACTCCCGAACTATCGTGAAATATCTCTGAAGTCACAAAAGCCCGTTGATATCGGTCATGAAAGTGACAACGGTGACGCTGTCATCGTCAGGTATAACAAAGATTTGCGACAGCTCACCTTCGATCCAACGAATCGCAAAACTGCCGAGATGGGTACTTTCAGCATATGCTGTGATAGCTTGATCCCACTCCACAACAGCTTTGTGGTTGGGCTAGCCCGGCAAATCGACAGGAGCTATTATCGACCTGTGGCAGTCGTTCCTTGCCTCCCTGGGAATATATATAGTTTCACCCCAAAGGAGGAGATTTTTGTCGAGAGGTGCAGGTCCCAAGCTATTGTGAGCAATGGGACGATAGTATCGGCAGGCTCAAGGCCATTCGGCCCCAGAGCTTGCTTTGGGCTTAATTTCGGTGATGCCATAACTATAAGCGAACGAAGGACAAGTTTCTATATAAATGGCCGTCTGGCCAGGGATACTCCTTCGAGCGATGAGCCTCCTCCAATTCATCGTCGGTCAACCAGTGCCAATGAGCATTCCCAGCAAGCATCCACGTCCGGACGACCCCGTTCTATCTCGCCTTCCAGAAACCAAGGTCGAGATCAAACCCGTCCGCGTCAAAGCCCAGCTGGCAACAACCCTTTCTATGAGAGCCAGAGCTCGCGTAGAGACCAGGCGGATCGGGGCCGGCAGTCGGCTCCTCCATCTGGAGCTGCTGGGCCGGCGATGAATGCGGCTTCCCGGCCTCCACCGGTGCCCCAGTCAGATCAATATAGCACGTCCAGCGAGCGGGTTCCCAGCAATGCAGCTGGTAAACAACGCGAGCCCCCTCCCCAACCAGAAGCTCCAAAATACAACGCAACCACTGCTGAAGATGACGATGCACAGTCTGACTCGGAGGAAGAGGGAGCGGAATCACTCAGTCGGCTTGAGAACTTCCATACCGTGTTTATAGTCGACGATACAGACTCTATGATTCTGCCTGCCTACGGTAACTATACCCAACAGCAACAAGTGCCACCTGGCTTTCAGGGTGAGACACGTTGGCAGATGGTCGTAGAGGCATTAGAGCACATTGCCGACTTAGCTATGAGGTATGATGAGTCCGGCATCGACGTGTACTTTATGTGTAGGACTCGGCACCTCCGTCGTGGTATCAAGAAACCCGACGAGCTTCATGACCTTATTAAAAGGATTGAGATCGGGAGGGGCTCTGGTCCTACCAAGTTCAAGCCAGCTCTCAGGCCTATTCTCGAGCGTTACATCAGCAGCTACCGCCAAGCTGTCAACTCTGGCCAGTCGGCACCCAGGCAAATGGATTTGATTTACTTAACAGATGGTGCTGCCAGTGACAAAGAAGCCACCGAAAAACTAATTGTGGAAACCGCACGCACCCTGCGAGATTTAAATGCCCCGGAACGACAGATTGGGATTCAATTCGTGCAGATCGGAGAAGACAGACAAGCCACCGAGTTTTTGCGGCATCTTGACAACGATTTGAGGGCCCAGGGTGTTGACGATGTAAGCTGAAAGTCAAACTGGCTAGTGAGCCATGCTCTTTAACTGTTGGGCAGTATTTATTAATTTGTAATTGTGTAGATTGTGGACACGAGGCAGTGGCACCACTTACAGCCAGGTGATAGGCACCTGAAGCACCTTCTCAGTAGGATTCTCTTGGGAGCCATGGACGATAGTATCGACGATCAACCTGAGGAGGATGAGTAAGGATCTATCTGTATTCTTTAAGAGGTATATGAAGGAAACGTTCAATTATTACATTTATGAGGGCGGTTCTTCCGTTTTTAGGAATAGTTTCTGATGAGACACATCGGTCTATCCACTCTGCTTGAGAATATAATCAATGATCTCTAGTTACTACAGATTTAGCACTTATTGAATCAATATCAGAGATAAAAGCAATGAAATTATATTTCTAGTTCTAAAGAAAAAACTTAATTAATAAAATAAAATTTTACCGGTATTCCGCGAGTGACGCCGCAGCGCGATCACGGACAGACATAGTACCGGACAGACATCGAGGGGAAAAATAGGTGGGAAAGATCTACGTACCGACGGAGGTGGTGAGGTGGCAGTTCGGTTGAATTATGTCGGAATTTGTTGGAATTGTTGGAATGTGTTGGATTTTTTTTTGAGTTTTTGGGAATTTCCTATTCGGGTAACAGTCCCAACGCGGCCATCCCGGGGTACCGTACCGTGGTAATCTCGCTTA
The DNA here is from genome assembly GCA_036872755.1 of Orbilia blumenaviensis. Classification (NCBI taxonomy): domain Eukaryota; kingdom Fungi; phylum Ascomycota; class Orbiliomycetes; order Orbiliales; family Orbiliaceae; genus Orbilia; species Orbilia blumenaviensis. Next base: position 1,261,699 of record JAVHNS010000015.1, read on the forward strand.
GTTGGGCGATAATTCAGGGGTCGCACCTTGTCCGGACAGGGTGCGGGCGGGAACAGGGGCGGACGAGGTCGGACAAACATCGAGAGTGGTCGGAAAGAAAGAAAAAGCCGTCGGACGGGGTGAGAGACAAGCCGAACACACATAGGCGGATCTCCGGACGGCTGTAGGGAGAGAGATCTTCGGACAACGTATTACGGGCGGATGTATGTATGTATGTATGTATGGATGGATGAATGTATGTATGTCTGAGTACGAGTACGAGTATGTAGAGCCGACCGGACAAACAGCGAAAGTACCCCAGCGATATTATTCCGCCATGAACCAGTAGTCTTTCGGTGATAGCCACCACCACCTCTCCACGGGCAGGTGTAGGCAGGCAAAGAAAGGGGAAAGTCTTTGACGTCTTTGGAATTTAATTTGGTTTGGTTTGGTTTGGTTTGGTTTGGTTTGGTTTCGTTCGCTCGTTCGTTCGTTCGTTCGGGCAGCCACCAAGCGGAAAACTTTTGGCTTCCCACAACACCACACGAGTTTGCTCCAAGTTCGCTGCGTTGCAAGTTGCCACCCCACCACGCTAGTAGTAGTATCTTTGAGCTTAAGCGAACAACCAAACATTGCCTGCCGACCGGACGATTTGTCGCTAGACATCTTCAACTAGATGTATTTTGTATTTTTAGGACTCGTAGGCTGGAGTTTGAGGCTTGGTTCGAGGCCAGAAGAAGGAGAAGAGGGAGAAGAGGGAGCGTGGTGGAGGATAGCTGAGGAGGAGAACCTCCAGCCATGGCCAGCCAGCTGGGTTCCACACAACACTTTAAGCCACTCCCGTTTAAGCTACCGACCGACCGACCGACCGACCGACCGATTTTAACGAAGCTAGCTAGCCGACCGGTTAGATTAACGTTCTGTCGCTACAGCAGCTTGAGTATCGATAGTAGGTTGGAGATGCAGCTGATCGGAGGTCTTGGAGACTGTAGTCAAAGGATGTGGAGATGTCAAGGTGTAAGGCTGGGAGATCGGAGTTAGAAGGTGGAGGGTGAAAGGTGGGAGGGTGGGGAGCGGAGGTTAATAGGTATACATACCTGAGTACCTATTCCATTGAAAGGTAGAACGGGAAGGTACATAGTCGGACAAGTATCGGTGAAAACATCCCAAGTTGGACAGCCATAAGCTAGCTAGCTACTTGTTGGTAGGCAGCCTGCTAGGTATGGGTGGAATGTGGGCGAAATATGGGCGAAATACGGGTGGCTACCAGAGAATGGAGGAACCGGCGGACAAGTATCAATAGCGGGACAGCCGGACAGACATCGGTAGTGAGAGACGGACAGACTTCGTTGAAAAACGGACAGACATCGGTGAAAAATGGACAGACATTGGTGAAAAACGGACAGGCATCGATGGACAGACATAGGCGGATGGACAGACATCGGCGGACAGATATAGGTGGACGGACAGATATAAGCAGGCGTCGTACCGGAAATTATGGTGGAATTAGCGGTGCAGACTATGGATCCCGGAAAATATAGCGATATATTGGTAATCAGGCCGGCTGTTTTCTGTCAAAGGATCTTTTAGTTAGCTGGTTCCGAACTAATACCTTTAGGATCATTTGAGCTTAGTAGCGTAGGGTCTTATTGCATAACTTACAATATTTTGTGTGGCGATAGCTCGCAGTAAGAGAGCATACTCATAGGTGCAGGTACCAAACACTATCGTAGGATGTCATATCTTTGCCTGCTGCACGAGTATTTGCTCCGGTGGAGAGTCCGCTCTCTAGTTTACCTCGGAGACGACAACGATGCTGAGTGAATGAGTGGGTCCGAGGATTTTTTTTTTTTTTTTTTTTTCCGATGCCATAGTATACTGCGAAAGTTCAATCGGTAGGGCTAGAAGCAAGAAGTTAGAAGGAAGACGGATTCGAAGAGCATGTAAATAAGCCGGTACATATACACATACGTTGAAGGGGAGCACATAGGTCGGAGAGCCTAGCCTCTGAAAATCTCAATTCCAGGGGCGATGGTGTTCATGTTGCGAGATACTGTCATCTACGACGTCATAACGGTAGTCTTGTAGGCCGAAGAGAAGCTAGTTTGGCGGCAGTGGCGGCTATTTAGCACGTAAACTAACTAACTACCTAGGTAACTAAGCTTTCGCGTCCGAATCGAGTAATTTCTCTTTTAGGTTTAAATCGCCAAAGCATGTGCTTGGCGTGGTGATCGACAACTTGCTTAGCCGCTCACGGGGGTGACACTAAAAGCGAAACAAAAAACGAACACTTGCTAACAAAATTCCACCCAAAATTTATATTCTTGTTTCTGTTTTTTTGTCACCCCCGTGCCGCTGTAGATGGAGGAGCTGGCTACAGCCGTGTGTAAATAAGGTAATTGCGTGTGGTTTAGCTTGTTATTGAATTAGTTAGTTGGGTAGTTTAGTTAGGTGGATAACTAGGTAGATTTGTAGTTACTTGTTTTGCTCCAACGCTAGTTAATATCGAAATCTTGTTGTGTTCCGGTTGCGCGTTGTCTTTGTGATATTATTTCCGTAGTCCAGTGTTGGCTTCAGCGAGAGGACTTGGAGTGAACTAAATTCATGATCAAACCAACTATTAAAAGTAGCCTCGAGCTGGTGGCTAGGCCAGGGTCCGTCGAGGAGAGCCGTTTGGTCAGTTGAAGTCGCTGCGTTCTGTTATTTTCAGAGTAAGTAACGTAATATGAAGTAATTAATGAACGAGTGTAACCAGCTTACTATAACCGAACTAAAATGGCGAACGGAATCATGATGCGAAAAACGGAGATTGTGGAAGGAAAGGCGTAGGCACAGGCACAGGCAGCGGATATGAAAAAAGGGTAAAAGAAATAAAGGGACAGCGCAAGTAGTAAGCAACAGCAGGAGAAAACCGGAACCGAGAGCCGTCGTTACCCGATTACTTCATAAAATTCATCACTTGTGTAGTCGAGTTTTGGATCACTCGTGGTGGACTTTGGCTTTGGCAATATCACTGGTTCGGGGAGCCTTGTCGAGGTGTCCGGCTTAGAACCATTGCGAATACGGAAAAAATAATAAATTTCTTCCTTGTAGTCAACCGCCACTGAGAAAGTATTGGGGTGGTTGGAGACCAACTTGGCGAGCTTCTCCAAAGTCGATTTCAGCTGCTCGTCTTCTAACCGTTAATTAGTTATTGATTAGATCAAAAAAAAACATTTCATTTATGCACGGTCGAGGTCTGGGAATGAGATGATAATGATACAGATAACAGAAGAAAGAACGTACGGCTCTTGGTCGGGTCGGCTTGGTCGAGAAGGTTGCTCGATATCAAGGTGAGGACCGATTTTTGGTCCTCGGTGAGGTGTTCCCGAATTTTAGTTATCAAAGGACCGATTGCATCTTCAGGCTGTGCAGAAAGCTCTATATTATGAATTAGTTAGAAAGCAAGCAAGCAGCATACCACCGAGTCGGGGGGCGCGGAAGGGAGGTACGAACTGTCTGCAAATTGCTGCACTTCTTTGATGACGCTGGCGGTCGCCGGATCAACATTTTCGTCGCCTGTAGAGTTCATGATGTCTAGTCACTATGGAAGTCAGTTTTGCCTCCAAACCATTCGACGGTGGTGAAGGCTACGTACAGGCGAGATCAGCCGGAATAGCGGTAGCAGCAACAGCAGCAGTAGCAACAGTAGTAACAGTAGCAGGTAACGCCTGAGGAGACTCCCGTGCACGAGAAGGCAAAGACTTGTTAGCGTAGGTCTAGACCGGGATGGAGTAGGTGCGGCTGGTGAGTGGAGAGAGGTGAGGCGATGGTGGCGATGGTGGTGGAGAGATGATTGCGATGGTGGAGGTGAAGGTGGCTATTGGGGAGGGGATGGGTCATGTATAGTACAATGTGTGTGTTGCTAAAGCTCACAAAAAAAAAAAAAAAAGAGAGAGAGAGAGAGAGAGAGAGAGGACGAGGTGTTCCCGGTGTAGCTGCGGAACATCCTGAAGCTCCGAGCCTCTACCAAAAATCAGAGATATTGATATCTTAAGCTTGAACGCAGAAGTGTCAGCTGTAGCGGTGGCAATGGGCGATCAACTAGCCTCCCGTAGCTGGCCTATAGTGCGTACTCTTTTCGAGGGAAGTACTTCTACACATCTAGTAAACTAGGTCATACCGAGCATGCTGAGGATGGCTATTGTACCTCTATGAATATATATATATATATATTGGCCTAAGCATAGGTGCAAGAATGACCGTGGCAAACACAGTGGGTCACGCGATCCTAGTGCACGCGAAATTGAAAGCAGAAAGGGAAACCATGACATCGAAAGGAAAAGGCTGCTTCAGCAGGCCGCAAAGGGGGACACACCTTTAAACACATGCTGCATCTAAAGATAGCATGAAAATTAAAAAGAGAAGAAGAAGAAAAGGAGACGGGAGGGGTTGAAGTTATTTGGCACCGCGCAGAGAGGAGGGGGTCCACTTGTTCACGGATTTGGCCTTTTGCTGGCTTCTCCGGTGCGAGCGGGCTTCCAGACTCCCTAAGGCATTTTTATTTACGAGGAAACACAGGGCAAGCCAGAGGTTTGGCTTCTCACCGGTGACACCTCCACACCAGTTGGTGAAGTGGTTCTCGTCGGCGTCGAGCACATCAGAATCCTTCAGGAAGTTTAAGACTTTTGGTTCCAAAGAAATTTTGAACGCTAGTGGGCGTAAAATTTCAACAAGACGGTCTGTTGAATCGTCATGTAGATATACGAAGGGGCCCCCACATCGGTAGCACGTGATACCACGGTTGTCGAACTTTAGATCCATACGGAATCGTCTGTAGGGATTGTACAAGTTATTGTGCTTCAAACAATAACTTGATTGCTTCGGTCTGGAGTTGATGGTCGGGAGTCCGGTATCGTCCAGTTTGGCGAGGGTAACCTCAACAGCGCAAGCCATGCAGGCGTGTTCATTTTTGAGAACCCATTGAACCGTAGCCTGTTCCTCATCGCGACTTGGGAGATAGACCGCTGGAGGAGCAGAAGCATCCGAAGACAGGGCCTGAGACTGTTCTGGAGGCTCGGAGTCCAGATCTTCGTTTCTCTCCGCGACAACTACAAAAGGCTGTCAGTTTATACATCTTAGATTGTGCGGACGGAGTTGACTTACGGTTTCCCATAGCTTCTAAGATTTTATCTGCATCGGGACGCTTCTCAATCGCTTTGAAGATATGCAGTGCAACTGTGGTTGAGATTAGCAGTTTTGTATGTGCACAAGATTTAAAAATTAGAGTTACGTACGCTTGTTAGAGTTGTTACTGACGTCTAGATATATGGAGGTTGGATTAGTATAATATGGAAAGGAAGTGGGAGTGGTTTGGGTTGTATAAAGTAGTGCCAACCAAACTTACCCAGCTCGATTGCTTTAGCGATTGTATCACCGATGGATTCGATGGTCTTTCTGCCTGATCGGATTGAGCACAAAATAAGCAGAAAGCCGTGAGTTGGGGAAGGGGACACTTACTTTTGGGTTTAGGTTTTGGGAGGGGATCTTCCGCAGGTGGTGAGCTCGAAGGAGCCTTGGAGCGGTTTAGGTCAGAAGAGGCCTTGGAACGGCTCGACCTGGATGATTGCTTTTGGGCCGACCCAGACGACATCTTTGACGGGTTTGACCCGGATGACATCTTTGACGGATTTGGCTCAGAAGAGACCTTGGAGGGCTTTGGTGCAGGAGAAGCCTTCGGTGGCTCTGGCCTGGAGGTCTTGGGGGATTCTGCCCTTGGAAGCAGCTTGTGGCTTCGGCCTCCAGGTGGGTTTGGAAGATTAGGGTCTACTACTCGTTAGCATGGCTGGTTCTAGAGAGAAACACATGCGATGCTGAATAGGGAGGTTCAATCTGCCTACCTAGAGTGGCAATGGCTTGGCCGCGGGCAAAGGCAAACAGATTTTCGATACTGAATGAATTTGTCTCTACGCAGATATTAATGTGGATACCAAGGACCTGGAAACAAAAAAAAACACAGCACAGGCAGGAAATCGGAGGAAATTGAAGGCACTGGCACTAAGCCATGGGTAGGAGATGGGAGGGGCAGCTGATGCAATCGCTAGCACTGTGCCAACACAGGTTACGCAGCAGCGGTAGAGGCCATACAACCACGCCTGGAGATCATACAGAAAAGCTGCGAAAAGGAGAGGGTATATGTATCAAGGCCAACTGTAAGCAATAATGGGAGGAGCGACTGGGAGCGATTCCTGGGAGGGACAATGGCTGGTACCTGGGGAAGAGGTAGTGGAAGGAAAAAATTGTTATACCTGACTCGGACTGAACGCCATCGCCATCGCCATCGCCATCGCCATCATCACTCGCCAGCTTACTGAATGATCGTTTGCGTGACATTTCAAGGATGGTAAAACCAGAGAGAGATATATATATAAGCTAAAAGGATGTATACAAAGTAACAAGGGTTCCGAAGGCGTCTACGCAGGGGGATGGGAGTGAGCAAAGTGTAGAGTGAGTGCCCTTGCGATGAAGGGGAGTAGATGGGGTGGTGGTGGTGAGCCTAAAAGGTTGTTGGCGGTGAAGAAATACCATAGGAGGCTACCCCTTCCAGCCGGCACAACGCAACCTCATAGTTGAAACTTAGCTTACTACTGCATACAGCGGAATACGGTGTGTACGGGCATCTACTAGTTTTATACCACATATAATTCAAAACTTGGGGCCTCAAAGGGCACGCTGCTAATAGCCTGAGAGGCCGTAGTTTTAAAACTACGGACCTCCAGAATTAGCGTAGGGATTATCTCGATGGGAACGGGAGCTCTATGGGACATTATATAACTGATAGTTGCCTGGCTAGGTATTTATAAAGGGAATTATCGCGGCTGTAGCCCCGCCGCGGGCTGACGTAGGAAGAAAAAATCCAAAGGATGGTTTAGCAACCAAAAGCCCAAGAGAACAAACAGTAATTGAGTAGCCAAAAGCCCAAGGGAACAAGGAATGGTAACAATTGTACGGAAGGATGAAGGGAAAAAAAAAAAAAAAAAAAGGACGGGATGTACAGATATAATAGTGAAGAAAAATACATATATAAGGTGGCTCTGAAATTGGGAAGAAAAATATCTAGGCCCGGCGGTGCTCCAAACACGCTCCGTGGGTTATTCAAGCACCTGAACGTCGGAAAGGACAGAGGGCCTTGAAGTAGACTGGTCTCCTCCGTAGTCTGGTCGGTTGGACATGGCTGGCTCAGGTTGAGAAGGTGTCGACGGCTTCCCCTAACTCACAGACACACGTACATATATAGGTATATATGTATGTGTGTGTGTGTATGTGTGTGTGTGTGTGTGTGTGTGTGTGTGTGTATTTGCACAGGCGGGTAGGGAAGCGGTAGATTTTGGAGGGAGGATGGGTTGATGACGGGGAGCCGGTCATCTGGATTAATAAAACTTACGGAGAACCAAAAACCCACAACTCAAGGAAGGATGCGAACCATATCATTTACTAGAGGAGAGGCAGGAAGTCGGTCGCCTGCAAGGCACACAGCAATCTCCACATGTTATTTTCCCCTTCTCCGCAGTCGTTGACCGTGCTGATGAGCCAGTCCATGTATTCTTTGATGTTTGTGATGCCCATTTCGGCTTGCCAGATCCCCATGTAGCTAAACATTCTATATTTGAGGTCTTCGTCGTTCCATACAGCCCAACAGACCGCCCTCGGGCCATCACGGTTACAGCAGTTCAGCTGCAGGCTGTCCTCCGAGAAACACCCGACAGATTTTAGCGGGAGAGAACATTCGAAGCAGAAGTTTTCAACGTTGGGGAAGAGGTCTGAGAAATCCTGGAATGGTTCTCCCTGAGGGCAGATGGGGCACTCCCCGGTGTGGATTATTCTGCGTCCGACAAGATAGCAGGCCGCACACTCGCCCCTGCCCAGTTGCATCAGGACACTCAATATATCTTGCTGCTGCTGCTTTCTCTGAGCCATAGCCCTGCGAACGTCCGGGATTGAGGGTCTGGATTGTGTTTCTTTGCTGGTGACCGTCACCCGACAGTTATCACACAGCTCGCCGCCGCATGTTCGACATTCGACCGGCTCTCCATCGTTGAGCTGGCTGAGGATCAACCGGCGACACTCACTTGTTTCCACAAAATCAACAAGCCCCTGATAGAGCACCGTTCTCCAGGGTTGACGGCTGAGGTGGTTCTGTTCTCTCATAGCCGGCTCTGAACATAACACCACGACCCGCCCTTTTTGGCCTTGCCTGGCGACCCTTCCTGCTTGCTGGATGAAGTCGATACTCGAATAGGGCAGACCGCAAAATATTCCCAGCAGGACATTCTTAGCGTTGTATCCAGCGCTCCAGCATGTGGTTGCTGCCAGAACAGTGCACTCGTCCAGGGTTTCGAAGCATTCCAGTATCACACCCCTTTGCTCGTCGTTGAGCTCGCTGTAGAATGGTAGAATGTTGAGCGATTTCAAACCGGCCAGGTGTAATGCCTGTGCTTTGCTCCGACAGAACACCACTATCTTTCCGCCCTGGCTTCGGATGCTGGCGACCTCGCTGCGGATTATTTCTTCAGTCATATTCAAAAACGCTTCGCTGACCGTCACCGCATAGGAAACGTTTTTGACATTGGTAGGCACCCTCATTGTGATGTACTTCTTGATACTGGTAAACTCGGTGAAAGCGCCGCTCATAATGGGAGGGAAGCTGGCTGTCATGAACACCAGTTGCGTGGGGATAGCGGAGAGATAGACCAGCTTGTTCAACTTGCGAAAGCCCTCATCGACGATAGGCTGGTGGCATTCGTCTAGAACGATTCGGTCGAGCTGCTGGCGTGACCAAAGCTCTCCAATAAAGCAACGAAATGACGTTGTGACAGCTGATTCCGGCGTCGAGACTATGAGATATGGAGGCTTTGGAGGGATGTGTTTCTCACCCGAGTCCCCTCGATAGAAGGTAGCCTTGATGCCCTTCTCGTTTGCCCTTTTGACGACGTCCTCGCATGTGGCGATATAGGGCTCAATTATAACCGTAACTCTTGATCCTGGAATTTTCATAGCGACCAGAATGGCTTCCGTCTTTCCGATAGAGGTCGGTAGGATCGCAAGAAGAGGCCCGTGCTTGAGGAAGAGCGCCCGGGCGAATTCAGCCTGCGCGTCGCATTTGAACTTAGCCTCCGGTCCGTGTAGAGCTATCAGTGCCTGGAGAATCTCTTTCGGGTAGGGGTTTGGCTGCGTATAGACGCTTAAGTGCACAGGGGGTTGTGCGAGCGGAGCCTCGGGAGCAGCTGGAGCTGGTTCGGGGGCAGTCTGGGGCAGTACTGGTGGGTAGGGAGCGACTGGCGGGAGGAGCTGTGTGGTTCCACCGTAAAGGCTATTCCACTTTCCTCTAAACATCTCGATCACTACACCGACCAATGTCAGCCAGCTACATTTGTACATGTGTATATGCTGTAATATAGTACTTACTTTCATGCTGGAGAACCGGCGGTTTAAAGACCCAATCTGGTAAATCTGTGATAGCACCGATGAAGAAGTGCCAGTACATAGAAGCAATCCTAGAGTTCTCGACGATTTCGCCAGGACCCATGGACTCAGCATCGACGCCATAGCAGTGATCCCGTGTGTTCTGGCCATGGCCGGTTTGGAAAGCAAAACTGCTCTCTTCGATAGCGGTCTCCTTCAGACGCTGAACCATGACTCCGAAGCGCTCGAGGTGCTTCTTCGTCATCGCAACAACCAGCTGCCGATAGGTGCTGATCTTGAGATTGAAGCCAAAACTGGCAGTCGCGGAGTCGGCTAGTGAGTCGGAAAGCTTCTCCGACCTCCATGACCTCCCGTTCGCATCATGAAACAGGAACGGGGTCATCACAGCACAGCCAATCTTTTTTCTCAAGTAACAGGCGAAGGGTTTCACCACCAGGTCGAACATCAAAAAGCTGTCCCCGACGTCGGGCGGGAAGAACCTGTAGATACACTATGTATGCGCACGGATCAGATGCTGCTAGAGCGAGCGGGGACCCAGGGGGGGATAGGGGCGGGCTCATGAAAGCAAACCTTCGCGGAACCGGTAAAGGCCATCGTCTTGTTATAAGCTATCGCGGATACAACGGTGCGGCCCTCCCAAATAAAGAAAGTTCGTTGATATTTTGCAGTGTTGCAAACTCGACTTCCAAGGATCTCAGGCCCACGGGGTGGCTGACCGCCGGTAATGTGCATTGCGATGGCCAGGACGACCAGATATCTCTCTACTAGATCCAGATAGTCCCGTGCCGTAGAGAACTTGAGCACCCCATCCACCGTGAAGAAGCGGCTTCTGAGTTCAGGTGCGGCGTAGATTTTCCGTAGCAGATGCGAGTAAAAGGAACTGAAGTTGTTCCTACCGTCTGCGGTGTAGGACCACCCCAAAGCTGTCTCGGATTGGATATCGTAGATAGTCGGGGGGAGGATGGGCCACGAGGATTTATCGTCGCACAGTAGCAAATTCCCTGTTAGCTCGCCGAGAAGACGTATCTCATCTGCGACAAACTTCTTAAAAAGATAGATATCAAAGACGTGGCCTTTGTACGAAAGTTTTGAATATCCGCTGGTGTCATCCCAGTGGATTTTATTCAAGGCTAGGACGTCGAGGGACAGAACTTTTCCGTAAGCCAGCAGCGAGAGAGCCTCGCCCATGACGCTTCTGCTGTTATCCCTCAGGTACGGCTTTAGGGATTCGAAGTAGGCGTGGAATGGAGCCTCGCCCTTCTCCGGGTCCTTGGCCAGCACTTTTTCCTGATAGCGCAGGCACGCGCGAAGGCAGAGCAGACGGGAGCAAAAGATGAAGCCAGCGAGAAACTTTGTATATCTCTCTGGGGGGCGAAATATCCTCGACTCGCGATCATAGCCCACGAGGCAGAGAAAGTTTATCCCCAGGTTTGAGAACCGCTTCAGGCCGAAAGACTGTACAAGAATACACTTGACGAACAGGGCAATGATACGGTCTGGGAGCTCTTCCCGAAGCACAGGGTCAACGGCACAGGTAGCGAGACTCTTGAGCAACTGGTCGGTCTTATCGGGAACATCCACACCGATCAGCTCCAGCTCCTTCTGACTCAACCACTGCAGCCGAACCAGAAAACAAAGCAGACGGATCAGCACCCTGAAGTACGCCGTGTGGGTTGCGGGTAGCTGTTTGGCACAGAAGAGTCGGGGGGACGTCGATTCGCCGGGAGACCTCAGTTCTTTGAGAGTGACGACGTCGACATCGGAAATAAGATCCAACGTGCCGTACAGCACGGTTTCCGCGGCCTTAATGATGGGACGGAGGATTTCGAAATCGGGACTTTGGTCGGTGGGGACCTCTGTCAAACGAACATACTTGGCGGCTACCTCTGACCCGCTCCCGCCGTACTGCAGCCATTGGGTCCTTAGGAGCCAAGGTGGGGTGGCCATTGCTTCATCACTCAGCTCTTCGTCGTCGATGGCGCGCATTCTATCCAGCAGCTCGAGTTCTCGAGCCAGAAGGTCGGTATCACGGGGGGCACGCGGGGTTTGAGTAGCGAGAACTTCGAAATAGACTTTGCCTACCCCCGTATGGAGCAGCTGGGCCTGGCATTCAACCGTCGTCTTGTCGGAACATCCTCTTTGGTAGTGCCAAGTCGAAGTGCCAATCCGGATGGCATTGCACGACCTGCATTTATAGGCCCTGATAGGAGGGTTTATATCCGTAATGGGCGGTCCGGGAGGGCTATTATTCAGATCTCGCTCTTTTGATTTGATTTCATCGTGCGTCATGAGGCCTAGAGGCTCAACGGTCTTTTCAATCGATTTCATGACCCGTGAGTACGAGTCATTTCTCTTGTGGATACCATTCTTCAAATGAGCGACCAGCCGGTCGACGCCGACGCAGACCTTACACTCCCGACAGACAACCGCATTGATTGTTTTGTTCACAGCATAATTGAGCTCGCTCAGGCTACCCACAATGTTCTTTTGCACCGCCAAGTCAGCATCAATCCTTAAAATCTGTTCATACATGCATTAAACCATCTAGATATACGCACATATCTTGGGCTTTTGCATATCTTAACTATGTACATATATACGAAAAAATTGTATGGATCTAATATGTAATAGAGAGGATTACTTACTTGCTCGTCGCATTGTATTTGTGGCTGCTGCTCTGACTGAGAGGGCTGCAGCGTGCTCTGGCGGGGAGTGCTTGGAGGGTCATCAGGCACGACTTGGGGAGGCTCAGGAGCAACAGAAGCGGTACTTCCGGGGTGGAGGACACCCTGTGACAAAACATCCGCTGCCTCACCTGCACCGTTTTCGTTCAGCTATGAAGAAAGTCAGAGCAAAGTTAAATTATAAGATCAAGGTCAAGACCTACCGGAGCCTGAGTAGGGGGGGCGGGGTGGCTTTTGACATGACCTCGAAGGTTGTTCGGATTGTCATATAGCATCTGGCAGCCGGGACACTCGAACTTGCCGTCCTTTCGCTGCAGTTTCACCTTTTCTCCATTTCCAAAGGTGACTAGAACCGCCTTCTGGTGAACACAGCGCCGGTGCTCTGACAGCTTGGCTTCGTCTGGGAACACCTCCTGGCAGGTGGCACAGCGGGAGGACATGGTGGACGGTCAGGTTGGTACGAGACTGAGGTTGGTGATGGTTTGGATGTGGTGTTGATACATCGTATCATTATTTAACTACATGCCCTTCAAAAAAAAAAAAAGAAAAAAAGGAACTAGCACACACAATCCAGCCCTCCACCAGAACAGCTTGGCTAGACTATGCACCCCACCATCTACCGCACCCTATTATATTGCCACCGCTCCCAGAGAGCTAATCCAGCGATATGTCACATAGTTAGTAGTATAATAAAGCAGAAAGTCGATTCTAGCTGACAAAGCCGCAGATAAACGGCCTCTATCCCCTCCCTCCGAAGATGACGTCAAAAGGCCCAGAGCCAGGAGCATTGACTCCCTCCCCAGCCTATCGCAGAACCCAGGCACTCCTCCGCAGCAAGACGAGGAAGATGTATCCTTCGTGGGCAGCAGCCCTCAAACAAACCTGGCCGCAAACGACTTATACGCATTTGCCAGAAGCTTGGAGTACGCGGAATGCATCTACTGCCGATGGACAGGCATTAGCAAAGCTCCTGACCACAGTCTCGATGAATGCACAGAACAGCCGGAAGGCTTTATTGAGAAGTGTGAGAAGATGGTGCGAGGGAAATGCCTGTGCGGCCTGGAGCACACGAGCGATCCTTGTGCCCTGACAAGGATGGCGAAGGCGGTTTCAGGCCTTGCGACGGTCGTAGACGAGCTGCGGGACGACTTTTCGCTGTGCATCCTGGGAGAGTGGTGCGATCTAGGTTCCTACGAGGCGTGGTGTCTGAAAGAGGGTAGATGGCGCGGTGAGATTATCCCAAACCCGCTCAGGCTGCTCGATTCAGCACGGGAACTAGCAGAAGACGAGCCTAAGTGGCGAAGTAAATGGGTCCCGGAGCAAAACGTCTTCTATTGTATCTAGGCAGGCTGCTATTACAAGGCCGTCCTCTCAAGCATCTAGGCATGTTAACATCTATTATTGTATATAAACACAAAAAGAAAATAAAAGAGAGGAAAGGGAGAAAAGAAAAACAAAGGAAAAGACAAGGTAGAGTATACATGTATGTAAGAGGACCTTCTAGTATTGCTAAGGTCGAATTTTTTCCCCCATAAGAAGCCACAGCCATCGGTCTCCAGCGTCGTCCAATGGGAGTTTCAGCTTCGATGCGTCTTCCAAAGTAAGACCTCTACACCAGCCGTCTGAGCCGTCTACCCAGATCCCAGTCGATATCCTCCAGCGACGAGAGTAGTGGACGACGTTACAGAGAGGGATATCGAGGCCTATTGCCTTTGAGACTAGATTGGAAATGCCGGCAGCAGTAAACGGACGGTTGGAGATATCACGAAAGACAGTCTGCGGGTCGAGAGTGACACGTGGTGCCTGATTTTCGTTGGCGTAGAGAGAGAGCTTCTCCTTGAAGGGCACAACAAATATCAAGTAGACCAACCAAAATGCACTCATGAGGAAGCCCAGCCGTCTGATCACAGGATTTTCGGTCCCCCATGCCATGTACACCCTGCCTTCACGGAAAAAGATGTTATTGGCTAGAACTGTGCCATCCTTCGCGACGAGCGTAGCTAGCCTCTCAGGAGACTCTCCGAGGTAGATTATAGAAGTAGCCATGAGTAGAGTTTCGTATTTCGCGCAAAATTCCAGCTGTGAGGCCAAGAGCTTTTCATCCGGGGCAGCCTCGAAAGATGGGTTGTTCTTTAGGAATTCTTGCCACAAATTGTCGCGGGGACCCGAGTCAGGAAGAAATAAGCAGTCGTCAGTGGGAGAGTTCGTGACACCGCCGTCGAGAAGGATGCTAGAAAAGTGCTTCATGACTATGCCTAAGAAGTCTTCGGTCAAACCTCGGAAAATTTCCCTGATGCGTCTGGAATCCATGAGCTTAGAGGGCTGTGAATAATATCGCAGATATTGAGAACTGCGGGCCACCATCCCAATAGCAGTGTTATGCGCAGGATTTGCCGCGTCGCAGTACGAAGACTCGTCATCGAAGGGATTGCCTGGGATACGTTTGAGGGAGAGCTCGGAGGCTGTTTTCCATACCAGCAGATGATCGACCATCTCTATCGCTACATCAAAGACGAATAAAATCTGGTCATCCGCAAGGAGTGTGGATGTCTTTACAGTGTGCTTGGAGGCCCAGATCTTAAGGAATGATAGCAGGATATTTGCTGACACCCGTTGCATGCCGTCCAGAGGTTGCAAAGCGCAGTCAAGAACGAGGCTCACTAGATACCGTTCCATATTTTCATCAGAGGCAGCGCAGGCCAGGTTCAGGAGGGTGGTGGTTAAGGTTTCCGGAGGGGAAATACCGGATGCAGTAAGGCTAGACTCCCTGCAGTCGTCGAGTATTTCGAGAGTGAACTCGACAAAGCTGGTGAATAGCTCAAAATGTACAAGAGAAGGCAGCACACGGTCTAGTTTCAGAGCCTTGATGATATTTGCGGAGGTTGCAAATATCCGTCGGGCAAGCTGCTTCCTGTATGCACTCTGCGGGCTATCCGTGCCTGGAACCTGGTAGGCTAGGTGGAAGTTGGTGTGGACATCCACACCGCTCTCTCGCCAGAAGAGAGTGATCGGAGGGAGGAATACGGGATTCGTCGGTCCGTATTTGGATACCTCATAGATCCCCCCGGGCGCCAGAGCGGATGTTGTATCATTCGGAGCAACCGGTAGATCATCCAGAATGGCCAGTGGATCATCCAAAGTGGCTGGTGGGTCGTTCTTCAGGCCCTTCTTGAGCCGGACAGGGGATTCATCTCTCGCCGGACGCGATTTACCCTTAGATTCAGTGCAGTTGCTTTTCAGCTTGGCGAGCTCACTTAGGAAGTATTTGGGTGACCCAGCGGTGGTTTCGGGGCTGGACGATTTGGTCATATCGATGATGTCGATATGGGTAGCTCCCGGCGACACAGGGAGATGTGCAGAGAGAGATTTACACGAGACACTTCCAAGGAGATCAGATGCAGGCTCATCTTCGGGCACCGGGTTATCATCCTGGCTGGGACTAGCACACTGCGAGCTTCCCTGGACGATCGGACTGAGGATGCCATCAGTGCCGGGATTGATGCTCTCCGGGATATTTTGCGGGGCACGCAGCTCCAGTTCTGGATCTGAGAGGGCTAGCAAGGTGGCTGGACGCTGAACGAGGGGAGCAGCAAGCGGAGGAGAGGACATCTTATTACCCGCCTGAAGGATATTCGCCATAGTCTTTCCAAGCTTTTCCCTGAGGGTCGAGGCCTCGAGACGATGAGGCGGTGAAGAGTTCATCGTGGTGATGGTTGAGAGGGTAGATATGGGCGATGGTTGGGGCGACGTTGGCTCGATGCTCAAGTTGAGTTGCGTCATCAATACTCTATACATATTTGCGTACGCACAACCTCCCGCCCCCTAATCGACACCGAAGTGATACGTACTGGCTGCCTTGCTTAACTGCTAAGTACTTACCAACCTACGCCCTTAATTTCTTTCCTACGGACCTACCACAGAGGACAATGGAAGCCTTGATACGTGTTTTCACGATTCAGGTATATAACATAGAGAGACAGCCATCTTTGAAGTCATCCAGGGAGCGCTCGAGCCCTCGGTCTAGTTTCAAGTTAGCCAAAATCCGTGTGGTACCTCCCTCTTCGTTTAGATACTTCCTAAGTAGGTATATATCTAAGCAGGCAGGGCTACAGCCGTAGTTTCAAAACTACGAGTAATGGTGGATTTTCACGGCTGAGTACCACAGATGCCACGGCAATGTTATATATACCTAGACAAAACTATATACCTACGACTATAAGCATATACGGCAGAATTAATGCCCTCCATTTATGCCCGTAGTTTTGAAACCACGGGGTGTCTGCCATTCTGATATACAAGAATTAAACCCTAGAATTTGGGGATATAACATCTTTTCTCTCGCTCATTTTGTCTTTTTTGTCTTTTTGCTTTCTCTTTCTTTTTTTTTGCCTCTTTATATTTTTTTAATTTTTTTATTTGAGAGCGTCATCTTATTCCGAAAAGACAAGCAACTGAGTTTGGCTGCGAAATACCATTAGTATAGCGACAGATACAGCTCAACAAAGGAGGTTCAGGCGAACGAATTCGCACAACAGGAGCCAGCCGTTACTGTGTCCCCTGGTCTTTCCCGCAGCGAAATCCATGGTTGTTGTTGGTGGAGCGGCCTGGTTCGGTAGACCGCGGTGGTGATTAAACATCTGCATCATGTCTGAATAGTTGGCGAGACACCACAGGAGCGTGCAGCTTGAGTCACGGTGCTGACAAGAATGCATGGTTGCAGCGTCGGTGAACTCATCGCAGTGGAAGCACTTTGGACCAGCTATTTCATGATATAACCGCCAATGCTTGAAGTAAAGCCACAAAGGTTGATGGTCGATACAGAATAGCGACTTTTTGGTCCGTTCAGCAATACCGATACCGGGACGGGCGATATTGTTCTTGAAAAAGCTATCGATGGAAGTGGCCCAGCATGCGGAGCAGTCTTTGGAGTGGTCAAACAGCCACAGTTCCACACGATCTGCCACGGTTGGGGTAGGGAATAGAAATGTGGATTCATTGATGTATATAGACCTGATTTGATCCGATACTGGTGGCTCCGCGGCCTCCACCGCTGTTGATATATTTATCAGCAAAGCATCGACAGGAATAAGGGCGTCCCAACCCCTTTTTTTTCGAAAAAAAAAAAATATAAAATAAATAATAAAAATAATTGAAAGAATTGAAAGAATTTAAAGGATAGATATCGTACCATTGACGGCGATTCGTTTCATCAGAAGTTGAGTGCGAAATTCGGACTTGTCTTTAGCAAATGCTTCGGCTACAATAGCCGGTCAGCTGTGCGCAAGCAGCTGCAGTTCAATGACCTTACCCAATGACTCTCCCGAGACCCTGTTTTCGACAACTTGTGAAGGTTAATGAATGACTTACTACGAGGAGTAGATGAAAACTCACCTGACTCGACGATTTCTTGGCTCATTTCACGACCTCGATCATTGGTGGATAGGTAGTGCTTGACTTGACTATGAATGTCTAGTAGGAGTCAGACCAGATTGGCAGTGGAGCAAGAGAAACAATTACATAAAGCTATATCTGAATCTACGGAGAGGTCAGTAGCTAGAATCCGAAAACATAGCCACGGCGGCTCTCATACCGGAAGCATCCTTTATTTCCTCTTGGGTGGTAGGCTCTATCCCTCGACATCAGCATCGGAACCGAAATACCACATGTACAACACGCTTCAGGGGAGCAGATGAGGATACATACCAGGAGGAGAGCTTGGAGGTACAATTTCTTGTGGCATCTTTATGAGATTTAGTATGACGAAGTGCTCACCGACGATGGTCTAGCCAGTGAAGTGATTGATGGAGATGGCTGGTGGGTGGATGGCTTACGGGGTACAGTTGGGTCCAACACAGGCTGGATATATATAGTTGTTTTCTGAGTCGACTAGTCCCACAAAACTATCGATACTAGTAGAACAAAAACGCCTTATATATGCTTCTCGATCTATTCGACAGTAGCAGCTACCGACAATCCATAGATCTATAGAGGTGCTGAGTCTAAGGCCAAAGCGGATTCGGTTCATGCGTAATATTACAAAACTAGTTATGCGTATATATGGATGTGGGTCGAGGGCACCGGTCCGCGGTTTATAAGTTTAGCTGCCCAGAACGTAGAGCTAGATCGACTACAGGGATTGGATCTCAGCTGTCATACCAGGAGGACGCCGTCATAGATATATATATATATACGACCTCCCAGCTCTATAGATCTAAAGTGAAAATTATATTCATGGGAACAGCAGCTTCCGAAGATAACCACAAGCTCTAGTGTTTTGGAAAGACCAGACCGGTAGCCATTCTATAAAGCTGATTTACCTGTGCTCATGGCGATGTATAAGTCCTTATGTGATGCGTATATATATGTTGTGGTCATCGGTTATATATCTTTGCGAGAGGACAAATGGGGACATTTCGGGACAAGGACGGGGAGGAATAAGGCGGAAAAAAAAAAGAGAAAAGATAAAATTAAAGATAGTATTAGCAACAGGATGATACCCATGGAAGGGTTATTTACGGAGGCTACGAGGCTGCTACCGGTCCGGTAGATGCCAGGGCTACAATGGGGTGCACTACCTGCAACAACGGGGCTGGAAACCGCTAAACTGCACGATATATGGAGGATGGCATCATTGCACTTTCTCCCGGCCCCTCTTTCTTTCCTTACCTGTTCTCCTCCTTCATCCAACCTCCTCATCTCTTACGTCAGAGCACTTACCTTAGAGCACTCAAAGTAGGGTACCGACTTCGGGAACATGAAGAGGGCTATGTCGGGCGTATCACAAGGTGAGAGCTTCATATCTCATCCTGCTGGAGCAAACTAATTATAACGTCATGGTATGTCAATATAGATAGACCAGGGAGCCGGCTCGTGGATGAGTTGGAAGCAGTCATCCGGAGGAAGAGACAAGGTATATATTTCGTATATGTTCCGATCTTCAGGTTCTCACTAAACAGACAGCAGGAGACTTTACCCGTTCTATAGACGTTCCCCGGCTTAGGAGGATAACCGAGTGCATTGCAGCTGAAGTAGAGCTG
The DNA here is from genome assembly GCA_036872755.1 of Orbilia blumenaviensis. Classification (NCBI taxonomy): domain Eukaryota; kingdom Fungi; phylum Ascomycota; class Orbiliomycetes; order Orbiliales; family Orbiliaceae; genus Orbilia; species Orbilia blumenaviensis. The sequence continues at coordinate 1,280,861 of JAVHNS010000015.1, forward strand.
TATCCTGCATTTCCCGAAGGAGAAGACGATGTTTCTTTTACCACCGAGGACAGCGAGCCTCTTTCGCTCGATAAAGAGAGGATATACGAGGGCAAAGTGTTCCTGCTGACACACGATGTCATGAGACATGTCCTCGAAAGCTACTCACCGGCTGCAGGAGCTCCCGAGTTCGACTGGTTCGCACAGTGGGACTGGAAGGGCAGATATCCAGCTGTGGATCGAAACCTGCGGGTTGCGCTCAAGCGTCACGGGATGAGAACGGATGCGATCTTTATACCAGACCAGGACCACTCCCGGTGGCACAGCCAGGAGCCGGCGATGTGGAAACTGGCCCAGGATACTCTCGAAACCGAGAGGTACATCCACTCATGTACCGATCATGCGATCTTGATCTTCGTGGTACACAAGCTGCCAGACTCCATCACGAACTTCGACATCAAGTTCACCGATAGTTGTGGGTCAGTCCGGAGGTTTGAAGAAGAGTCGAACTTGGAAACGATTGATTATAATGTGAAAGATGTGGATCACTACGTTGGCTGCGAGATTGCTAAGCGATTTAACGGAGTTCTTTCATCGAACCTTCGCTTCCCGAGAATGGCCGACGAAGATAGTGACCAAGAGAACCAGCCGCCAGCGGGAGACGGCGGATTTACAACGACAAAGAACCCCAAGTTCAAGCGGATAAACAACCGCGAGAAGCCCCAGGAAGCCCAAGAAAAGCCCAAGCAGCCCAGACAGCCCAAACAGAAGAAGCTGGGGGAGATGGGGGTCATTAAGAGACCAAAACTACCAAGATCCGAGGGCGGCGAGGAGTCTGGTCCAAAATCAGCAGACGACCAGCCCGCTTCGGAGCAATCACAGAAGAGGAGACCAAGAAAGAGATCCAAAACTGTTGATGGTAGCGAGGAGGAGGTCGAGGAAGTTGCAACTAGAATAGCCGATGCCATTCAGGTCCTGAGCGGGGAAGACAAGGAAGCAGTCGCAAGAGGAAGAGCTTCTTGCATTGTAAGACTCTCCCACAGCTGCCTGACCGGGCCTGTCATCCATAGTATCTGGCAAGCCCTGCGCTCTCGCGACGGTAGCTTTCTGTGCGACTTTTCAGCGAGAGACTTGGCACGGGCGGTGGACCTTCTTGGGGTCACTCGTAAAGTCAGAACCATGGGCGTGAGGAATGTTCACAATGCCGGCAGGCAGAAAAAGTTCATATCCAGTGTGGTATTTGCCAGTATTGAAAAGTCGAACACAGCTCTGTTCCTCAACTACTTTGAAACGGCGCTGATGACGTTGGTTTCCTACCTCGACTACAAGAATAAGCTGGAGACACCAGATCAGAATGGCAAACCGGTCGATAAAACCAAGCTTCTCGATGAGATGTGCCGTGAGGCGGTCCCGGAAGCGATGAAACTGCTGCACAAAGACGCAGTGCCGTTCAATACTTTGCCCGTTGAACAACAAGACCACCTGTTGAAGACTATACGGGCGAAGCTACACGACTACAACGGTGCGGGGAAGTTTTGGCACGGGATCATCACTACCGGGTTGGAGGATGGCAAAGGGTTGGGGCTGGGGGCACTCATTATGTTCGACTTCTTTGGTGACGCGAAAACCACGAGATACAGGTAAGTTGGAGAGACTACGGCTCCTACCACTCCGTGAGCTAACTGTCTCAGTTTGTACAAGCAGTACGGGCCCCGCCACTCGGATCTGATTACTTCGCACCTCGAAAGGTCGATCCCAGGGATCAGGGACATTCGCGTGGTTCTCGAAAACATCGCACTCGAAATACTTGGCTTCCGGTTGGAGAAAGGCCACACAACAGCATGCCGTCTGACCGAAATGGACGGCGATGAAGCGCAAGACATCGCTAACGAGACGGTCGACCGTGCAAGGAGGGTGGACGTATTTCGAGAGGCGCTCGAAGATTGATTTGTTACCGTATATTTATTACCCTCGTCTGAACAGCGCTGCAGCGCCATATAATATCTATTTTTTGTTTCCTCTAACTAGTTACAACACAGTAGCAGCTGTAACATGCAATGGCAATACCAACAACATAAAGTAAAAAATAAAATAAAATGAAAATAAATAAACAAAATTAATCATAAAAAATAGAAGCAAATAAATGGATGGGCGGTGGAGAAGAGAGGGAGGGAGAGAGAGAGAGAGAGAGAGAGAGAGAGAGAGAGAGAGAGAGAGAGAGAGAGAGAGAGAGAGAGAGAGAGAGAAGCTGCCGGCGGAAGGGGTAAATGTAGTTCACGGGCGAGCAGAAGGTTACGAGCAAAGATGGTTGGGCTTAGTTAGCGAGACTCATATTCTGATACCTGACGCGTCATCTCATTAGTCCACCGGGGGAGATAGTCTTTTGTGATATCCTCGCAAAACGATTTGAGAAGGCGTTCAGTTTTGGGGCCCGAAGAGCCGCTCAATAAATAACTGACCAGTTCCAGGTTGCTTGGCTCCTCCCAGGGGCTCGCGCCTATTTGGCAGAGCGAGATCTTGCATTCTGTATCCAGCTTCGCAATGCCAGCCGGTACTGCTTCACCATCGTTCTGGGGGCGAAAGGGGCTCGTGTTCTGATGGGCGTCGGCGCAAGACTTGCGCACAGACTCAGCTACATCATGGTCTGGGAGGAGGGAGGTTGAAGAGTCGAAAGCAACAAAGCTCTTGTCCCCGTAAACTTTGTGGCTGACTGTGGCCTTCTTCACAATGAACAAGAGATCACCCACAGCTCGTTGGATAATTTTTTGAGGCGTCCCGTCGGAGAAGGCGAGAGTGGTTTCTACGGTTGTATTCCCGCCAAGGACAACAAACACGGAGCCTGGATCCGCCTCTGAGGTATCGCCTTGCTGCGCCGATGTTATCTGGTTCACCCCAGTGCCTACGCAGAGAGTGTGGGGGCTTGCGCTCCTGAGGATTGAGTGGATCACGAACAACCTGGGATCGCGATAGATGATTTGCTGGAGAACGCCATGCTGGAGATGTTCGATCCGCCCCGTGTTGTCATAAAAAGCGAGCTCGGCATCTGCAATACGAAGGATGGTTGGGTTGTCCAAAGCCCACTGGTAAAAGCCTCTGATGAAGAGGTATCCTTCATCGTGTACTACTGACACAGCAAACTGGCTGGGATCTAGATCCATCAAACGCAGCGCGCCGGAGAGCTCGATGTTGAATGGTGGCAGACCTGTATGCAACCGCATTTTATAATACTGGACCTGCGGTAGCGAGCTGGGATCAAAAAGTTTGCTGTACAGCTGTTTAATGTGATATTCGCAGGGTTGGCCGCTTAACAGTCTTCTTAATCCGCTTGCGCTTAGGTGTTTATCCGCGTCTATAGCCATAACGTCGTCCCTGATGGTCAAGGGGCAGTCACATAGCCTCAAGTCGCATATGCGTTCCGTGGTGTTGCTTAGGGGGCTGTCCGGTGGATCAGTCAACCCATCATCATCATCGTCAGCCATCGGGATGTCTTCCATCGGACTGCTCGCGGTGCGCTGTCTTCCAGCAGGAGCTTCCGTCTCAGTATCCGAGTCTCCAGAATCAGGCTCTGCATCAGAGCTGCTAGCCGTATCGGGGCTGAGAACTAGGCATCGCCGTACACATTCGTCTCCGGTGAGACCAAAAGTCTCCAGTACATTCTTGTTCAAGAATATCTGTATTCCCGGGCGGCCGGGGACCGTGAATGGTACTAACTGACGATAATGCCGAAGGCTATCCATGGTCTCTTGGTCTAGGACAGCGCAGGGAGAGTCATGGAAGGTTTTGAAGGCCCATTGGACATCCCTGTGCGTCCAGAAAGGCTGGGCATCGATAGTCGCGAGACTTTTGGTAAGCCGATCCGCCATGACTTTGTTCGTTGCCTGAAAGATTTCTTCCACCGTAGGCGGTGGTTTCAAGCCCAAGAAGGACTTTAAATTCGTCGTAAACTCCACAACAACGTGGAACCGATACGGCAACAACAAGAGATTGCGGGATACTTTAAGGCTAGTCTCAAGGATTCGAAAGTTGTTACTCAGGGTTATCTGGCGGCTACTTGGTGATTCGGTACCTCGAACTTTAGGGTTGGCCTTTCCGGCGCTCGTCTTTGGAGATCCCGGCGCGAGCATGTCGTTTATGGTATGGGTTGAGAAACCGCGGGTTTCGCGAAGGTATGTTCTTATCGCTGTACTCACGGCAAGGAAGCACCCTTTCGATTTTATCTGTGCCAGAGCCTTGTGACACTTCGTTGCCAGTTTCAGGCAGTCCGCCTTTTCCAAACCATCAAAGCTCGCCGAAATCACGATAACAATAACTCCGTTAGTTATCCCGACTGTCTCAGCGAGCTTGACGATCTTATCGACAACGAGACCAGATTCCACGCTTTGGGGATCCATGACTACTTCACCATTAGCTCTTGAATACTATTCCTACCAAAAAAAAAAAAGAAAAAAAGAAGGCTTACCTAGTTGAGTTGGGCGATAGGTGTACAGAGCGGGTGCAACTAAGTAGACTTGGTGGCAAGTCTGTAGTGCCATTAGTACCTCTTCGAATACCGCTTGTAGCACGAAAACCTACCCAGCTATATCAACAAGCTGTTGACAAGCGGTAGAGACAGGTGGTCGTCCGAGCAAAAATGAGTGGTGGTTCGAGTAGAAATGATGAATGGTGATGGTTCGAGCAGAAATGGGTGGCTATTCGAGCACAGATGGATGCCAAATGGCAGTGACCGCCGGAGGGAAGGAGCTATGCTGCCATCAGTGGCTATTCGAATAGATGATTATGTAGATACAGCTTACCTTGTCGGATCAAGAGTACTGGGAGGGAAGACGGGCGATGGCTAGAGCAGAGATGCTGATGGTTGGAGGGGAGCGTGCAGGTGGAATATGCTGAGAGGGAGCCCTAAGGTTGTTGCACCTATGTTATCTTTTATGTACTTAGCCCAATATATAATATGCTGCATAGCCTAAGGTCTACACCTCACACTCACCCGCACCCAACCCACTGGGAGCGAATCACGATACTCCACGCCCTCGAAGCCCGGTTTACGCCTACAGTCTAGACTTTCATTGCTCCTCTAGGTTCAGTGTGTTACATACAGTTTATTCTCGAAGCTAGCTGAAAGGCTGCTGTGAAAAGCTTCGAAGGAGCGGTTCCCACCACCACCACCTCTCGGCCCATTACATTCCCCATAAGCTCCCCATATTTTACCGCGATGGCTCCCAAGAGTAAGATTAATATTGCATGAACGATCCAAATGTCCTAGCAAGTAGCTAAACACTCTGCAGGGGTCAAAAGCAGCAGCAGGAGAGCCTCGAAGGGCGACGCTGAAAACAAAGGTAGCAGACTAGCTGGCAGTAAGTAGTCCCTGCATGTCGCTCTATTTCTACCCAATGACTGACGCTTATGATATAATAGCGCACCCACCAAAGAAAGATGGCAAGGCTATCGATTCCAACGTCGGAAACGAAGTCTGCGCGGTGGATCCTCTCAAAGTGGTCAGGGTTATCGTGCAGGTCATTTCGCTGGAGGATGTAAACGCAATCATCCGCGATATGTCCTCGGCTACGACGATACCGACCAAACTTTGGCCGACAGCGATCAGGCAGTGGAATCTCGGGTACCCATTCTTTAAGAATCTGTTGAAAGAGCTGGAGAGCGCTGGGATTCAAGTTTCGGCTATATTTATTCCCAACGACAGCTGTACAGCTGACTTGGCCAGTGCACCATCCGCGTGGTGCCTATGCACTACTTCCATCCAAGCTGACTCATATCTATGCTGCACTTTGAGATCCGCAATTCCAGTAGTATGCATAAGCAATCCCAGTTTCGAAATGAGGATGGGCTCTGTAGCAGACTACGAGGGAGAGATCGAAAAGGAAAATCTTGCCGGCAATGCTCGAATCATCGACGAGGCCATAAAACTAAACATGTTGATGACACGGAACCCGTTCCACTCGCTCAAAGATTGGGGGCAGGTCCAGCAGTTGGATTCAGAAGAGGCTCTCAGCGAAGAGGAGCAATACTGCATCGACAGCTGTCTGACCTCACAGGTGCTCGTAGCGATCAAGAAGGCGTGGGCACGAAGATCCAATGAACCGACCGTCCCTGGAGCCATGGGTAACAGCCTACTGGGACTACTCCAGAAGTTCGCTGGAAGCAAAGAAAAGCTGACTGCGGGGCAATTTAAGTCTCAACCCGCCGTGTCATCGGTGCCCGAGAGCTTCCTTGACCCAGACAACGTCAAGCCAGGGGTGGATTTGGAATCTAGGATCATGTATTGTTTTCAGCTGGTCTTGTCACGGCTGTACTACGAGGAGGTGGAGAACGAAAGCTGGGGGCTCCCGGAACTTGTTGATCCTATGGATTTAATTGTGCACAGGCTGTCCAACTCCAAGGAGCCGAAGATCGAAGATGAAGGCGAATTGAAACGGCTGCGGATGCGTTTCTTAGAGAACCAGAGGTTTGGGAAGATCTGGCTGAACTTGATCCGAGGATATGGGTCGTACGCAAAGCCTCCGGCGGCTGCGAAGTGCAAGCTTGGTTTCGGCGCATTCATTCTCTTCGATATCGACGAGTCATCGTCGTCTGGAATCACTTTTGAAGAGTAAGAGCCACCCATAGCTTCCTCAGGAACACAGCTAACAGAATTTACAGCATTCACGATGGCCTACAGACAACCGATCCTTCCAAAATATACAACAAGCTACGGGAAGAAATCCGGGACTTCGAGGCGGCCTTGCCTACGTTGGAAAACATCACGCTGTCGTTGGCCGGGTTCGCTCTCGCAGGCTGGTGGGAAGGCGTCGACTGTCCTTTGTTCCACAAGTCCAGCAACGAGATATTGCAAGAGGTCGGGAACAGGAACAACGTAGCGAGGCTGATTATCCCGCGCTTCTCATAGGCCTATAACTGGGTGCCAACGAGTCTCACCGTGGCGGATTGGAGGTTTTATCCATTTATTATTTCTTTTTATTACAAATACGTACAACCAGCGTATATAACCCAACCACGCCCCTTCTTTTCTCCCCTCAGTATATACACAAGTGGCCACACAAGTGGCCACACAATATAGATGCTGCTGACACCTGGAAATTTTCTCCGCGCTTACATGATGGCGACGAAATATGTATATAATTGTGTGGCTCGAAATTTGCCCCCTAAGCTTTAATTGGAGTTTCTAGTAACCGCTCAAGCTCTCTAAAGTCGGGCCTAGTCACCGAAATTATAGTCCCGGAGAAATATTGCCAAGGGATCGTTGCTGCGGACCTAACTACTATCTGCGATGTAACTGGAGGCGCCAGTATAGTAATCCAGCTTTCTCTACATGATATTAATACGTTGGTTACCGAGTACTATAGTCGCCAAAGTTCCAGCTTTCGAAAGCTCGAAGTATACTAGGACAGTGAACCACGCTTAACTCGAAAGCGTTCCCACCCACTTCCCTCTTTGTTTCATGTCTGCTGCTGCTGTAAACTTGTGAACGGCAGAGGAAGCTACTTTAAGTTTGCCAACCGTAGACGTTGGAAGGAGGAGAAGCGAAGCCAAAGGAGGCAGCCGAATTGAATAAATAGTAAGTCAAATACACTGGTTAAGGAGATTAGTCTAATTTGGACCCTAGTTTCTGGACAGACGCCCCTGGAGAAGTATTTACAGATTGTAGGTGTAAAGTGGTCTCGTTGGAACGAGACAACACGGCGTGTAAAGTATGTTACAATACTTTGCATGGCAAAGTAGCAGCCCCATATACCTTCGGCAAACAAATAAAATAAATAAAAAGACAACGTAAGCCAACTCCGTATATATCGAGAGATTCGATGCCAAGCACCGAGGGCCCTTCTAGTGCCACCAAAGATGAAGCAGAACTGACGATATATCATGGATGGGATTTGACTGAGCCCAATGCGAGCATTCAATATCAAAGAGGGGAGTAGGCGTCAAGCATAGGGAGGAGGGCGTTCTCGATGTTAAAATCGGTTCCGAAAGACTGTGTATCTAGCATATCCGTGTCGCCATCGGCCTCGGTTGAGACTGATACAAGTCCTGAGCCGCTATTCCTGCTTTCGCACTCGTCAAGCAATCTTGCTGCGGTTGGTTCATGCGGGACGAGAGGAATGTCCGAGAGTAGTCTCATCTGCCGGATCAGATTCTCGTTTGACCTGAAGAGTGCGAGGGCATAAGCCTTAGACACTGTTTCTTGTTAGATTTGCTCACTTTCACAGTATCTAGTCTGAGACCAGACCAGAGTATCTTGGGAACACAAAACAACAAAAAAAAAAAAGAAAGAAAGAGGCGGGAAGGGTTTAGCATACATTTAGAAGCCAGAACAGGGGGATACACCACCCATTCGGGCAGCTCGTCCAGCGCTCCAATGAAGACCTGCCAATACACGGAGGCATGGCGCGACTCCGTAATTGACTCTGCAGTTATCCCAATGATATCATTAGCGTCAACCCCGTAGGAGAAGTCCCGCATATCGTTGGTATGGCCGGCTTGGTAAGCGTAGATGTTGACACTCTGATTCCGCTGCCTCTCTATTACCAGCGACAGTGGCTCAACGTATCTTTTGGCTATCGCTATCGCAATCTGTCGGTACTTGCGCGGCCTGAGTTCGAAATCCATCACGCTAAAGGCCTCCTCCTCCATGAAGGCGGCCAGGCGTTCCGCCCTCCACCTTTCAGCATTAGGGGTCACGAACAGGAATGGGCTTTTCTTAAGCTCTCGTGATCTTTCCAATAAATACCAATAAAACGGAAGGACAGTAGTGAGATAGTAAATGATCTGGTCGGCGAGGAAGGGGGGCGGAAACCGGCATATATTCTAGATCGTTAGAACAGTCTACAAAGGTACGTAGAATGGGGGGGGGCTTCGAGGCATACCTTGAGTTTTCCCTTAGTCTCCTGGGTCTTGGAGTAGGACGTGGTAATCATTACGGTGCGATTCTCGATGATATAGATATTCCGCTGGTGATACTCCGTGTTTTTGAAGCGGAGGGTCAGGATCTCTGTGCTTCGTATAGGCTGCCCGCAGGTGAACTGCATGGCGAGACACAGCAGTGCCAGATAGCGAGAGACATGAGTTGTATATTGTTCGACAGCGCTGTCCAGTAGAACATCCATGTTGCCATACAGTCTCCCCTTCTTGGCCGGGTCTCTCATCAACGAAATCACCATGAACCTGGACAGCTCCTGGATGGTAGAATGATTTCGCTGATCGCTTCTGAAACTCCAGTCGGCTGCTGTATTACTAGGGACGTCAAAAAGTCTATCCGGTAGCGGGGGCCAACCCCCTCGGTCGGTGGAGAATAGCAGATAATTAAGCTCTGTCTCTAGACACTCGAAGACATGTTTTACTAGGGATGTGAATTTGGGAATACTGAAGCATTCTCCATCCAGGTTCAGACTCTGATAACCATCTTCGACATTCCACTGTACTTGTCCGGGAGCAGCGTGGTTCCTCAAATGGAAAGCCCCCGCGCTATGCAGGCCGAGAATCTCGCCTGCGGTGGTCCGACAGGAGTCCTTCAGGCGTTGGCATATCTCATCAGCACTGGCGTGGAACCTTTGGGTCCTCGCCGGCTCTGCCAAAGCTTCGTCGCCATCCACTGCGTCCCAGCAAGAGCGGAGGGCTACCAACCGGAAACAAAACATTAGGCCTGCTAGAAGCGGGGTGTACCGCTCAGGACTTTTAAAAGTCTGATTGCTCGGACAATACCCCATCAGAGCCAGGAAGTTTACAGTTAAATTGCCGAACTTGCGGTTGATATATACCTTCTCGGACAGTAATTCCCACATCAAACTGCCGATTTCCGCTGCTAGCGTCTCCGAGGAATCCGGTTCGACCGCGCAGCGCTTGATGTTTTGGATTATTGCAAGAGTAGCGGAGGGCATGACGACGCCAGTGGCGATTTTGTCGGTTTCGTCGTATGTTATGCGAACCACGAAGCATACGAGCCGCGCCATCCACGTGAAATATTTGAGGTGCGTCCGCTTTTGATGCCGGCGCGAAAACGGCCGCAAATCAAGATCCTCATTTGGAGAGCGAATGTTACGAAGTGTGATGTTGTCAGTGTCGTCTATCAGATTGAGGTACTGGTGCAGGAGCGCCTTTGTCTGTGTGAAAACGGCATCCAGTACTTCAAAATTCCGGTCTTCCGGTGCCGGTTTATAGGTAAGTCTGGAGAGGGTCGCCATGATTCTCATATCGGCATAGTCATGCCACCCGGTTCTTGTGATCCAGGGGGGCTCTCGAACTTCCTCGGTGACGACGGCATCCAACTGTCGCATTGCGCTTGCTAAGATGTCTAGCTGCTTCTGGAGTGCCCCCTCCGCCTCAGTCATGTGGTTCTCGACTTCAGGCACCGCTACTTTGAAGTAGGAACTGCCGATTCCCACCGTGAGGGCCTGCACGTGGCACTTGACGAAGGAGGCACCATTACAGGCCTTTCCGTGATGTTTGATGGAATCAAGGGTGGCCCGAAGCCGGCCGCATCTGGTGCATTCGAATCCATCCGAAACCGGAAAATATGGGAACGGCGGAACCGGGCCAATCCTGCGGAGATGGGGTACCCAGCGAGCAAGGTCTCCATGGGGCAGGAAGGGTAGTGGCGTCAGCTGTCTTTCCAGCGCAATGAGCTCCGATCTGTTAACCTTCCTACCATGCAGTCGAAGCCGGTGGCTATGGATACGGCTAGGATTGATACAGAAGCCGCAGTCCAGACAGACTAAGGCTCTCAGCTCGGACACTATCTCGAGGTTGATGTATCTTAGGTTGCGCAAAGTCGTCTGACGTAGGCATCAGTTTTGCGTATTAAATTGCATTCGCCGTTATAATTAGCTAGCAGGGTATACAGAGCAGTAACTCACGTCGTCTACGTCGAACGCTCCCTCATCCAATGGTTCCAATTCTGATTCAAGTCAGCGCGCGCGCCCCGCGCGATCCACAATTTCGCGGAGAAGACTAACCCAACTCTGGTGCTATTTCCAGCTCTATATGGGCCGCTGTAAGTTCGCTGGCAGAAACACCAACAGGACGTGAGAGAGGGAGGCTCTCGTCGTCTAACTCCTCGGTGCTCTCTTGGCCATTCTCATCTTCACTCTCCTCTTCTGCGTCGCTTTCGTCTTCTGCATCGCTTCCGTCTTCGTCGGTCTATAATGTATATATATATGCGCCGTTAGTTCAGCTGCAAGCGTATACATATAGATATACGCGGATATGGCAGGCTCTTACCTGTTCCACTCCTTCCTATCATGTACAATTAGCATCGGCCGAGATGATTATGATAAAGGATAAATAGAATAAAATGGGGTAGGCATAACGAGAATGGAGCTGGAGAGGATGACTTACTGCTGCAAGATGTACAGCGCAGTCCTTAGCGTGGACGAGCAATGCATTGGGGTTCCTGTATTTGATGCCGCAAGAGCAACTGAAATAACCGCTGGGGCTCCGCTCTATCAACCGTTTGGAGCCATCTGCATACGTAAGCGTCGTGGTTCTCTGATGGAACTCCCTGCGGTGCTTTGTCAATTCGCAGCTTTTGGCGAAAACGGCCGTGCAGTTGATTTTGACGCAGCAGAAGACCCGCGAACTCGACATGATGGTGTATCTAGATTCGATAACGGTATAAATCCGCAGATAGTATATATATCTCTATATAAGTCAGCTTATATCTATATAAGTCAGCACTGAGTATGATGGTGAATGCTACGCAGGCAAATACTATACGTACTACTGACGCTATAGCGACTACAGCATGCGTGTACCTACCAGGTATGTCTTTAATGCGTATCTCCGTAGTGTATATCTGGATCTGTAATATATATGCCTGTAATGTATGTTTGTGATATATGACCGTATATGTCTGTACGTAGGTATGTGAACCAAGGTCTTGAGGCGTGAAGCATGAGGTTCAGCTGAAGTCAAATCAGGAAACCAACTGGCCCTGGCTACTCTATTTAAATATAAATTTCCTTTCGGCAGCCCTCGACGCTGTTCTACTTGGCTCGATCTAACCATTTTTAAGTACACACTCAGGGGTTCACTATAATTACTTTTGAGCAACGTTAGGTTCAATCAGCCATTGGCGGGTTGCAATATTTAATTGCATGTGTGTGGGCGAGATTTCTCTCTCTCTCTTGAGAGTGTTGCACCAAAAACGCGTCGTCTCGCAACTCACCACCTCCCCCCACCAACGAACCAACCATTACCCGTCTACTCACCTATCCATCCAACACTCACCATCTCCCACCCAAGCTAGGCTCCCGTCAAAATCATCATCATTATCATCATCACCGCCGCGTCTCCGAGCATCTGCCTGTAAAATGTACGGTGTATGTACATACAGGTGTATGCACGATGTATGTACAGTACATACATACATCCTACGGAAGCTCCGGGCCAGGCTGGCATGGTTAGGAGGTAGTGGGCTATAGTAGGCTGTCCGGGTCAACAAGGCAAGCATCCATCCGCTCGCTCGTATCGAACTTGATAATGATATAAGTCACATAGATACTGTCGATTATGCCGGTTGTTTTCTAGTCAGTTACAGGTTGCAGGCAAAATGGCCATTATGTCATCGAGGCACCACCAGAACCTCCTCCCCCCGCACCCCCCACCTCTCCCCCCCTCCCTTCCGCCTCCAATCTCCCGTCTTCCATATTCGATCTCGCACCTCGCTGAGGCCTCCTCCCTAAGATGGCGCAGACCAAGGGTTCTTCCCAGCCTTTCTGTTGCACCGCGTTCGCCAATGTGGTTGTACCATTCCTATCAAATTATTCGACAAAGTGCGCTGGATGTGTGGTGGAGAAGGGACCAGAACTGGCATCACTCTTCATCCGTACCGGATTCTGTCTAAAGCACCAACGGTATCGTCTGGAAGGTAGACATATCGCTAGCGAGTTTCAGAGGCTCGTTGATGACGGCAAGATCAATACAGATCCTGCAGTCGAGCATCCTCTTGCGGCTTGTGTGTCCTGCTTTCTACCGTTGCAAGTTTGCAACAGTCGGTGCGGGTCCTGGTGGGGAGTTTTCATATCTAGCCTCGCCGGTTACCTCGTGTACCAGGCGGACAAGAGCGAACGGGCTCCCGAAAAGCGGGTTATCGATCTGACGGGATCCGACTGCTTGTTTCGTCTGCGCGGCGGCCACCTTCTGCTGTGGAGAATAGTCAACAGCCATCTGGGCTGCGAGGAGAAAAAATACAACCTGCCTGGCACCCTCCCCAAAGATAACCCTTCGCACATCGAAGGTGCCCGAATTTTACCAAAAGACTTGGAACAGCTGCCCGACAAAGCAGCGGGCCTCGAAGAAAGCACGCATGAGAGTGCACCGAAAGCCCACCCTTCTGGCGGACCTACTCCCAGTAGACCTACCTCAGGCAGACCTACTTCGGCTGGATCCGTTTCGGGTGGATCTGTTTCGAGCGGACCTATTTTGGGTCTTAAGGCTCAAAACCTGCCACAGCCTGCGAAAAGCCTGCCTCCTCTCCAAGTCTTCGGCAAAGAGAACGAAGATATACGAAAATCCAGTTCAAAGCGACCGCTCTCTCCGGAGTCTCGCGAGACCAAACAATTCGACGCCAAGAAATACTACCCCAGGTACTCCAAGATGAAGGCCGAAGGAAAACTGCCCAGCAGGCCAATGGTTTCGCCAAAAAGTCTGACCACGTCCCTGGCACAACCCAGCGATAGCTGCAATAATAGAACGGAAATGCTTTACCCTAACTACTGTAGGCTTAAAGCGGAAGGGAAGGTCCCTGACAGGCGAGCCGTATTAGGGCGCCTAGCGGCCCAAAATCAAGCTCTCCAACCCGGGAAACGACAGCTAAGCAATGCTAAAGACAGTGCGCAGTCTATCTAGCATCGGATCAAGCCTTGCCAGCGCTTTCCCATCTCTGGAAATGCCCGGCGTCCTTCGCCCCTTTATTTCCTCAATCTATATTTCTCCGTATTGTTCCATTCTAGTTCTTTTTTGTGGGCTCTTCTTCCTCTACTTCTTCCTGTTTTTTTTTTTGTTTTTTTTCTGATTATTTACCTTCGCCCAAACATGCGAGACTAGGCGATTACGTTTTTTCCTGTTGATCTATACCATTGAATGCCAATGGAATACAGGAAGGCATGATTTTCTGTTAGCTTCAACTGCTCGATTTCTGACAATGTCCCGTACGAATGCTATAAGACCACTGCCAATATCCGCTTCCGCTATTGTCGTCCGGCGAAGGAGCGCAAGTAGTCCGAGAGCACTTGGGGCAATCTTGGTGAGTGTATACTCCGTTCCTCTAGTCTCGGTCCCAGACGCTGTTGACCACCCGTTCCTCATAGTTTCACGACCAAGTTGTCCTAATTTCCTCGAAATATCAGATCCCGAAAATGTTTTCATAATCGGCATGCCTACGTTCTGCCCAAGCCTGCTCCGTTTTCTCCCTCCCATCTCCACTCTCTCCTCTTCCGTCTTCACTCTCCCGTCCTCACTCCCCATATCACTTATTTCATATTACCTACTCAATGGCACCCCAATCCTCTCTAGCGCTGCCGATGAATGATAGCGGGTTAGGCGGCTTCAGCATCGAGGAACTCGAAGATATCTTCAACAGTGACGGCTTCGAGGAGCTCGCGGCAGCGACCAACGGGAAACTCCAGTTCGCCATTGCCGAAGATTCGGCCAAAGAGCCGGCGTCACGCACAAACGATCGCGGGTTCGAGGAGTCTTTAAGAGCTATGGCGCCCAACACACAGGAAGTCGATGCTTTGTTCGACGACGATGAATTCGACCGCCTGGTAGACCAGGAGGCCAAAATACCCGGTGTAAATGCCCAATATCCAAGAAAGCCTGTTACTGGCGAGAAAATGGACGAGCATGCTACCACCACTGCTTCTAAATGCACTAGCGATGGTGTTGTCAAGCTGGAGAAGACCAACGGACCTGTTGTTCCCGGGAAAACGATCGAAAATGCTGTCACTATTGTCTCTGAATGCGCTAGTGGCAATTCTGTCAAGTCTGAGGAGACTGGTGAGCATGGTATCGAGCGCGAAGAAACGGCGGAACCCGCGACCGGCCTCGATGAGCCCACCAGCACCCCGGCACAGCTGACACCGCTGGAGTTCCTTGCATCAGATGTTTTCTTGGACTTAGCTCAGAAGCACGGTCTATGCCGTGACGATTTTGTGACCTTCACTGCGGCCTTGAAAAACTTCGCGATCCCGCAGAACTCCGCATCGAAAAGGAAACCTCGGAAAAGTGCAACGGCGGCCCCTCCAAAACGCCTACATTCACCTAAACAAACTATATTGGAGCAAGTTTGCAAACAAGGAAATGGAAGCCCAAGACTAGCAGGCGGGAGGCAGCCATATGGAGTCGACGACCCACAAATTGAAAGCAGCCGAGCGGGCGAGCGAAGGTCCTACAAGAAGGGATTCACCACCGGTGACAAAAGGTCCTTCAAGAAGGCATCCACGGCCGGCAAACAACCAGCACGAAGATAAAAATATATCTGCCCCGGCGACCAACCACAAAAAAAAAAAATACAATAAAATAAAAATAAAGGAGGAGGGCGAGAATAGAAGGAAAATGGGAACAAGTAAAGGACGGCACCCAGGGACAGGAAAAATGGGGGGGGGGGGGGGGGGGGGTGAAGAATTAATAATCAAAATATGCTTTTTTCATATCATAATACCTGCTGTGCCCTTATGTTTCAAAGACGGTAGACCTGAATACTAGTAGCCTAGTATTCTTCATATTGTTATAATTTTTTTCCCTTTAAATTTGTGTTACCACTCGGCCTGAACGGATGGGCTACTTTTGTATGTACCTCTTAAGCTAGTGCCTTACTCAACTAATACGGGGAAGCCAATGCCGCATTTACGTCTTTAAAGCTCCTAGCTCTGAAGGAGGGATTGCCTTTGAATGAACGAAAACATACTTTTTTTTTTTTTTTTTTTTTTTTTTTTTTTTTCGTAATGATGCACGTGGCAGCATGCCCTCCAAGTGATATGCGCATGTTACACAACTTAATTCCAACGTCACCACAACACCTGCAGTCGGCCCTTGGGGGTGGGATTTGGTTCGGAGCTAGCTATATTTTTCCAAGTATATGCATGGTGAGGGGTATAGGGATACCCCACTCGTATGAACCGATAGCTCGGAGCTAGGTTTTAGTGCGTACACGTAGTAGTGTCGAATTTCGGGGCTCTTTACCAAGACTCCCAGCTGCAATTCCAGCCGTATTAATATCAATCCTGGCATGCAACTATCCTAGCGAAGCGTATTTAGGCAAGGAGAGGTTGGGAAGAAATGGGAGGCCAAATATCGCACCCAAGAAGGAAATCGCTACACCTCAGCGAACAGTCTCCTAGGCAAGGCAAATATTGGACCGTCATAGGCTGAATAATCATTCATGTAGATAATTAATAGAGATCATCGTGCTCAATTTAACCATAACCCTGGTTTCCGTTGAACTGAATGGTAGCGGCCTGCGAAGGTCGTTTGTGTTGAATGCATATGTTTTGGTGGACGAGCAATTGCTGTTGCATTTTGGGAACTAGTTACTACAACCCAACCCAACAACAACCCAAACCAGCACCATCACTGCTCGACACCATCGCCACGATCATCACCTAACATCATCTCCATCATCACCTAGCGCCGGCTGCCACGATGGATCACCACTGGGTAGATAGCGTCCGAGAAATTCCGGAAGGTTTGCAGGGTGTATTTACAGTTACCACGCTTCAGGAACTAAAACGGCGTGCGTGTGCACAGACGGGGCCTGGCGCTCGCAAGGCCAAGGAACGCCGTGATAGGGCAGTCCAAACACTATCCCGGTACCGAAGCTGCCTGCAAAGCCACAACCACTACCAAGTAAGCTATCGGAACGATGACGGCGATGCAACTGGTGGAACTCTGTTCCCGGTCTTCCATCCAACCAAGACCCAGTTTGCCGATTTTGAACGGTTAATGGAGAAGGCACAAGAATTAACGCACGAAATCGGGACTGGCCTCTTCATAATCAAGGTTCCACGGGAAGCGATCATCGGGCAGTCGGGAACCAAAAACAAGAAGCGCTCAAAGCCTATCCTTCCCTTTTACAAGCAGACCACGAAGAAAGTCGTCAGCCTGGATGCCACCAAAAGCCAAGATTGTGGAGACAGCAAACGAAAATGTGCACCACTATGGCAAGATTTCCCTACCTTTCCGACTATTGGGTACAAGGTGACGTCTTCCGTCTCAAAAGCACCAACTGATCTCTCTAAGTGGGTGACGGGCGGAGGTGAGGATGAAGATTTCCAGCAAGCCGTTTCGAGTTGGAGTGATCCTAAATGGAAAGTCCGATACTATGGTGACCTCAATGCAGGGCAAAACCTTAAACGGCAGCTTGAGATGGCCCACCCGCTTATGGAATCGTTGCCCGGCTGCATAATGCAGCAACTTGGTATGGATATCCCGGGGATCAATTCTCCGTACTACTACCTCTCCGAAAGGCACTCTCTCTTCTCTCTACATGTCGAGGATTTAAACACCATGTCGGTCAACTATCATGCGGGAGGCGACGCGAAGGTCTGGTTTGTAGTCCACCCGGCGGCGCGGAAGGAACTGGAGAAGTGCATCAAAAAACACGTTGGGTTTCCCGGGGAGGCTGTTATTACTAGTGGGGGATCGCGGTCATGTGGACAGTTCGTTCGGCATTTGTCCGTCTTCATCCTACCGGACGTCCTACAGAATTGGGGAATTCGTTTTGTCAAAGTCTCACAGCAAGCGGAGGAAATGGTAGTAACTATGCCACACGCTTACCACCAAGGTTTGTGTTCCCGGCCCTACCCCCCATTTGCTCCTGGAACCGTTCTTCGGGAATAACAGCTAACGTTGAGTAGGGTATAACGCCGGCCTTGCCCGGAATGTCGCCGTCAACTACATGCCGGAGAGTCTATCTTACAAGCTACTCAGACATGTGGACTGCTCTCAAAGCTGTGGTCTCGGCGTCACAGGGGTCCAGGTGGATCCCTCTGAGATTATATCTGCGAGGGGGTTTGCTGATGACGAAACCATAAAGGCTCTACAGCAGCTGCGCATGCTCAGGATGCAGGTAAAAATGGAGGCGTCAGATGAGGAGTGACACACCTCCTCTACATATTTATATTCGGCCCAGCCACTCCCCATCTTATCGTGTTAGTATAGAAGCGAGAAATGCTTAGTTAAACAGGAGGGAGAAACCGATGCACCCATGTAGGTGACGAGATCTCATATGTTTTTAAAAGCTGTATTTCGCTCAACTGCCGCATCAGGACTGAGCTAGCCAAACCACGGTTGTATATATTTGCTTAGTCTCCAGCAGCTGCACGGACTATATATTGGGAAATACGTGGTCTATCATAATTCACCGATCCGGCTAGCGTATACCCCTTCTTCGATCGAATTTGGGAAATAGGGGACCAACGCTTGGCCTATATAAACTGCGATCACAGTATGGGGGGAGCGGACATCAAACTCGCGGCTGCTATGATGTATCACTCTATCCATTTGAAACCCATATTGAAGCGTCAGCGGGGATAAATTACAGCAGAGAGCATCGGTACAATGCTAACCTTCCGAAAAAATGAGGGCACGCTCTAGAACATATATATATTCTTTGGTACTTCATTTACATCAGATACACAGCGATTAGGGGTATTTCTGAGAAATTACAAAGAGGCCCGATCAACTCAGATGATATTACTAGATAGACTCGTGGTATCGCGCCTCGTGTTTGTGATCTCTTCCATTCAGTATTTGGAGTGTTGGTTGCGAGATCTCCAGATAGCGATATATAGAGGGAAGACTTGCTGACAGCGATAGACAGATAGATAGGTAGATAGATTGATAGAGATCTCGAGTGGTGGTCGATAGAGGAACGGAAATACTCTGCAAACGTACTCGACCTGCTTAAGTACTTACCTATAGAACAACCTTAAGTCACTTCGTAGGAGTTTATCTACAAAGTCAAAGGGCTCTCTGTATATATACATTGAGGATCGTCGAGCGACGATGAAGAATATACCCTCTAAATAGAAGGTCTATACTATTTTTTAACATACCGTCAAAAAGCATATATTAGTATAATTCTGGGCACCGGCCGTTACCGGACTAAAGGAAAGCTACATATATGCGTACGTTTCACAATATCGAGACGTTGCGTTGGCTCAGTACTTCAACTTAACACTCCCCAAACCCACCCCATCTCCGAACCATCGCAGCCACATCCATATCCTCCCACTCCTGCTTCCCAGCTAAGACTAACCAAGAAACAAAATGCCAGACGGTCTAACCAACTTGCAGTGGGCAGACCAGCTCAGCAGCACCCCGCCTTTGGCGAGGTATACCACGGAACAAGTCAAGGAGCTCGCCGCCGGGGTTAGGAGTAGCAAAGTATCCAGCCAGACCCTCAGTTCGGCAAGACAGGGCATCATGGAGCATCAAGCCATCATCCGACGATACAACATATCCTTCCGCTCAGCGTATGGGGTCCTAACACCCATTTTTGAACCAAACGAAGAGCAGGTGAAGATAGGCTTTGATATGATGGTATATGACGCGCTACGCTTGTGTGGGGACAAGGTGCCCTGCTTCCTCCTCAAACACCCCCCAAGCACACTCCGTGCCTTCCCAGACGACCACCCGGAGAGGGACACTGTATCTATAGTACGTTATGTCAACAAAAGTGCCTGTAGCATCCAACAATACAAGGACTATCTGGACGAAAACCCTGAGAAAAAGAAGCATCTCGGCGTTAAGCTTTACAACAATTCGCCACCCAGGCGGAAGGAGAATCAAACTTTGCTGCCTGAGCTGGATTCCGAAATGTGGAGGGAACTAGACACCGTGGGGTACCGTTGCAGCCAGAACGGCAAATCGACAAGGAACAATGCGGACATAAAGGCTTGGAAGATTGCTGCTGCTGCCGCTGTTGACGGGGAAGATTCCGACGACATTGATGATCAGCAAGCTATTCATGCACTCGACACGTGTGCACGGAAGGGTTTGGGCAGCCGGACACTCGAAGTATTGGGCGGGACACGGTTGGCATTCAAGCTCGCTGGGGCTCCAGTACCGGAGCTCGAAAACCTCCCTGGCTGCTCGATCCGGGCACTCAGGCGGCACGGCTACCTCGAAGCGCTGAAGTACTTCTGTCAGCCGGTACTTAGAGTCCGTGAGCAGGTCCCTCGCCCGCTAGGTTTTGGGGAAGTTGGGTCCCTTACTGTACAGTATCTCGTCGCCGGCGGAGCTACAATGTGGTATATCGCCAACCCCAAGGATAACAAAACGGTCAAGGAATTCATGTGCCTGCATTTTGGCGACCGCTTCGTTGAAACTGCAGAGGGGATATACGAAGATATACATGTGAAGTGCGAGCAGAAAACCCGACACTTGGAGATCTTCGTCAAGCCGGATCTCTTAGAATCGGCGGGGATCAAACTGCACCGCGTCGTGCAGCTCCCAGGAGAATGTATGGTGACCTTTCCGTACGCTAATTTTCAAGGTACTCCACCTCAGACCGCTGTTTTTTTTTTTTTTTTTTTTTTTTTTTTTTTTTTTTTTCGGTTACGCTAATTCGCGTAGAAATCAGCTTGAAGAAATCGATGTCTCTGACGTCGCTGTATCTCCCGTTCGATCGCATACATCAGCTCCAGAACTACAAGGGCTGTAACATGGCATGCGGACTCGCTCAAGCGGAAGGAGGTAGCGATGGTATCCCGGACGTGCGTGACATTGAATCCGTCGGTTGGGTCGACTTTGCCGGTGCTAAGAAGTTTTCAAAACGCGTCAAGGAGATACTGGAGCATATTCGCCAGACGGATGGCTCGGCTCGGGACAACGAACGCGAGGATAAATGATATTTCTTTCTGATTACTGGCTGCCCCGGTCCTGTCAATAACACAGCATACTACCTGTTAATATGCCTTAACCGCTGTTGTCGTCAATATCCAAATTTATATATTGAATATCTGATAAAAAGATCCGGACACAACTTATTGGTGGTGTAGACCGCGCAAGCCCCCAGCTATGAAAGCATTTAACTCCAACCTCTGCGTGCACTAAAGCGCTTATGCGGCACAGTGGGGACAAAGCATTGTATCTCATAAAATCAATTTAGTCGCGAGGCTGCACACTGCATACACATATACGAAGTACTGCAAGTGAGATAACCGTGGTATACCTAGTTATGGGGAGGAATTCTGCGTTGTGGCTGTTGTGCCAAGATGAAGTTGGTCGCCTTGGTTACCGGGCCAAGAAAAACAATCAAAAAGGGGCGCAACACAAAGTCTAATTCCATTATTTACAATCCAAACTCCCGACCACCAACTAACATCCATCTCAGAACATCATCCAACCAGACACCCATACAGAACTAACGAACGAGAATACCAGGATTTCGAATGACGATGACATCTTCTAGCTTCGGGTAGATCACACTGCAGGACTGGTAGCAGGCTCCCTAATGATATGAGTCTCGCGAGGACCGGGTGTGATGTACGCGATTCTAGATGGTGTAGTAGTCGCGTTACTTACTAACCAGAGAGTGAGTGGAGACAGGACTTCTTCCGGATTGCTGCACTGCATCGCAGGACTGGTAGCAGGTTCCCTTCATGCGAATCTCGCGAGGACCGGGTGCAGAGCAGAAATCGACTATCGGCGATGTTCTTCGGGCCGTTGCCTCACGGGAGAGATCCGCTTGTCTAAGACTTGTGATTTCGGCACCGAGAGGAATTGGCGGCCCGTTTTGCCTTACAGTTGCGATTCCACTGGAAGCTATCTTGTCAGCCTGTCGCTCCTCCGCTTGTCTAAGACTTGTGAGGAGATATGATAGCTCGTGATTGTGGCTGCCGGTGGCGAGGCGGGTGATGATGGTTTACAATGGGGGAAGAATGAAATGAAGAGCCTATAGTCTCCGCTGGTCTAAGACCTGTGAGATAGCACGGCTATACACTGTCTGCATACGGAATTCGACTTCGATGTCGTCTTTCTGCTGCCTCCGCTTGTCTAAGACTTGTGAGGTAGATTGGTCTATCATGTTCTACTATGAACAATAACCAGGGATACTATTGTCACCTCCGCTTGTCTAAGACTTGTGAGGTCGATGCATGTGATGTTCTGTTATGAAGAATCGTCTAATTGTCACCTCCGCTTGTCCAAGACTTGTGAGGTCGATGTATGGCGTGTTCTACTCCGAACAACAATCAGGGATACGATTGCCACCTCCGCTTGTCTAAGACTTGTGAGGTAGATGCATAGCGTGCTCTGTTACAGGCAATAATATAATTGTCGCCTCCGCTTGTCCAAGACTTGTGAGGCAGATTGGCCTATCGTGTTCTGGTATGAACAATAATCTAATTGTCACTTCCGCTTGTCCAAGACTTGTGAAGCGTTGTTTAGATGTTGCTCCGTTGCATCCGCCAAGGGTCTTCACTTGTCTAAGACTTGTGAGGTCCCAGTATTTCTTGGGCTTCTCGAAACTGACAATCATTCGCTCTGATAGATCGCCACCGCCATGCCGATGAACGGCCGCGGGAGAACCGGATTTTGACACTACCCGGCGACACCGGCCGCTCGTAATAGGCGCTACGCTGCGTAATGGCTTTTCGGGCCTCGGTATTGCGAGCAATATGCCAGACAGACAAGGGGGGCCCATATATATCTTCGCCCACCCGCCCTGGGAAGCTTGGATGATAATGTCGTTCGCTCGGAGTAATATTGGAAAGGGCCCTTTGGTGTATATGGGAGCCTTATTGGGGATACACCGTTGAACAGATAAAGTTTAGACTTATGTGGTCAAAGGGAAATGTCCAGATTTAAGCTCTTGAACCAGCAAAACCTGTTGGGGCGGATTATTCCCAGAGACTACGAGGTTGTCACACAAGGAACGTAGCGTCTGCTTGCGGTTCAGCCGGTGGAGGACGATGAAATCGTCACCGTTTAGACCCCCCAGGGCATGGCTTTCTATCCAGGCGAGTCTAGATCCCGTGATGGGTAGAGGGAGGGGGTATTGCGATGGCGGTGTGAGGCCACCTCAATCGAAGCAAATATATATGCCGCAGCCGAAGGCGTCGCCTTATGTTGCGAGAGTAATTGAGGTAAGGCTATTCAACCCTAGTAGAGCCACACGTCGTGAAATAACCGGCCAATATGCCAGAAGGAGGTGACTATTGGACAGTAAAATCATGATGATCGAGATATCCAGCGATACCATCACATCGCAAGTTTGAATTGGTATATCTAATAGTATAAATCGTAGATGTTAATAAAATAGATTATCGTACTATCAGACTATATGTATCATACTACAAGACTAATATATACTCAAGTATCTATGAGTTTTCGAGGTTCAGCAGTATATCCGGCCTGTTAGATCCTCAGATGCTCGAATATTTAGTCATCCGGTTATTGTATACTTAAAGCTATTCCGTGCGCCAGAACCCAAGGCAGCTGTTTGTGAAATAGAGACCGTATACAGTTCATGATAAGAGGAACTATTGTAAGGAGCGCCGGTTTTGCACGTAGGAATGGTATGGATGGAGAATGATACCAGCGCCTGGAAATGTGTGTATACGCCGTTGAATGGTGGTCATCCTCCAACCCATCCCACCACCAAACCCATCACCAACCATCTCTATCAGCCCACCAAACCCTCCCCATCAGCCCGCCAAAGTCTCACTCTCTCCAAGCTGACTCGTCGAGCCCACCTCCCACAACTCGTATCAACCAATAACCGCCCATCCTTTCACGATGTATGGATACCCAGCGGAGCGTCGACAACTTTCTGGGGAAATTCTCGACCTCGAATTCTTGAATACACTATTCTCTGGGAACATAGCTAGTATAGGCAAACTCGCCGGTGAAGATGATATTACCCACCAAAAGCGCTTGAGAGCAGTAATGCCAGACCAGAACGTCCGCATGGTCGAGATTTTGAAGAGAGCCCCACCTTCGTGCGCTGAAGAATTGAAATGCCGGTTGCGACAGGCTATTCTTGTCCACCAGTACGGCATAACGTTGCCTGCCTGCACAGGGACCCCTTCCTCATCAACTAGCTGCGCCCAACAAGCCAGAGACGATTGCATCATCCATTATTCTGTTCAAAGATGTTTTCGATGTATCATGGGAAACCGTGAGTGCAGTCATGGTATACTCTCAGATCCCGTTGCAGGCCATTTAATCTATTCTAACAGTCATATGAGGCAATATATTATATCACCCAAGTAATGACCTCCTCCCAGCTGCCAAACCACCTAATAAGGCCATTCAAAACGAAGACGAAAAATTCAAGGAGTTGATTGGGTTTTACGGCCCCGAGGTAGCAATCACAGCGCTGGATTCTCTCCAACTGCCACAAATACATCAACCCATCCGTCCCCCGGACATCTTCAGGCACTACTTACTGTATGTTAATTCCCCAAACCCGTTAGATTTGGCTGCTGACTCGTGTCAGGACACCCAAGTGGAAATCAATCCCCCTCCAGCCATTAGCGCCGCAGCAACTGCAGCAAAAGCAGTCGGGACAGCAGAAAGGCAAAGGCAAGGACAAGAAACAGAATAGACCAACCACGCGGGAGAGGCCAGCGAGGAGATCGGGTAGGATCTCAAAAGGTAGGAGCTCTTACAAACCTTTCATAAAGAGCCATTACGCTAACTATAAAATGAGTAAAAGCGACCAGCAGCAGCAGCAAGGCAGCAAAGGGTAAACGAGGGGAGAAGCTTCAGGAGGTTGTAGCTGAGGCACTAGAAACAGCTAGCGGCGTAGATGCGGACGGAGACGAGACGATGACGGAATGTGACAGTGATGTAGAATAATGGCCAGGCTGCCACTAGCTTCGCGGAGAAAGGGGTGGTACATCGTTCGGGGCATGCGTGCCACTTCTGTTCCTATCATTATATACTAGCAACGCGTTCGTTTAACGCCAAACCATTCGCATTCCGTATGGCCATATCTCCGGCCATCTTCTTTTCTTACAACCGTTATCGTACACAAACAAACTTTGGACTCACCTATCACCAGAGGATTTACAGGCATATTACAGTTGAGATCAACTAAACATAGCCCCAGTCTCACGGTTCGGGGCCGCTCTAGCTCGCTTTTGCAACAGCAGACAAACATCACGGTCGGGGATTGCGATAGTACTAGCTGTTCTTCGGAACGCAAAAGCTTCACCTGCGAAGCTATCTCTGCAATTGCGGTGGCCATCTAATACTGTCTTTGATCTAGACTGACCTCGTAATCTAGACCACATGTATGTAATCGACAACGCTTAGTCGTAGTGATGCTGTGGAATCATCCCAGGAATCCGAGATGCTTTTGAAACAATAGGTCAATATCAATAATACTATTAATGGGCTAACCTGCTCGCGTATAGGTCTCAGAGTCCACATAATCAGTGATCTGATATTATGAGCGTGCAGGGGAGGTGTAGCTTTCCCGTCACCGCAGTGCCGATACGCCGCCCGGCTAAATCTTAACCCTCTGTGGAACCAGTATGTCTGATATCTTGTCCCCCACCAGGGCCATACTTCTTTTGTAATATACTATGGTGCTATCCCACTCTTTATGGAAGCTAGCAATATGCAATTCAGATTTGAGAATCACAGCTCCAAAGCGCGGGTTCGTGTTGTCTGTGTTGTATTTTGAGTACTACAGCGCCGGTAGTCGACTATAGTCTCGATACAATATATACGTCAATACGTAATATACTTGAAGTTAGAAGTAGTTATAGATCCCACTATGAAGGAGAGGGGGAAGAGAAATTATAATACAGCCGCAGTCTTGAAAATCCGCAGGTTTGAGGCTGTTTGGAGAATTCGGGATGGCGGGATTAGTTATCGAGCCGCTCATCCATTAAGACTACGAAATCCGAGCAACCGCGTATGATCATACTAGGGGTGGGGGGTCATAGATAAGGCATATATCACGACCGTTGAAAACGTAAGCTTAGGCGTCGAGTTAATTCCAGGATGATAAGCTCATATGGATTAGCCGGTGGGTGTCTCGACCCTGACCGGGTATGAGTGCTGCTTCGTGCCTAAGGCGCGGATGGGTGCGAGGTACAATAACAAAAGAGTTCGAGAGGGATGGTAGATAAATGGGGAGGGCGCGGGGGGTAGTTGGAGTAGGGATAGTTAAATCTATACGCAGGCTTTCCACATCCCGAACTACTAACTACCACATATATAAAGATATTCAACGAAACAGCTTGCAAACCATGCCATGATAAAGCAGCATACTATGCCAGCTAGTTAAAACCGCTGTATTCTAAGTTGTAGGTCCCAGCGCGAGCGATTAGACAGCATACGAGGGCAGCAAGATTAGCTCCACTAGCCGAAAGATTATGCATCATCGTCCACCCATCAATACCGCGTATATACAATATAGCTGGCATACGTGGTCATATACTTCTTGGATTTGAGGCCAGTCACACTTATTTCCTGTGAAGGCATTACCTTCGCAGCTGCGGTTGGTTGGGAGTATCTACGTTATTTCAAAAATATACATTATATAGATCTAGTCGCGCGCGATTAACAACGGCCTCGAGCCCCATTATACTATAGTACGTTAAAGGATTTGGGGGTTTTAGTACGGGACTATATTTCTCGAGATATATAGAAAATATTTACACTATTTCCATATCAGCAATACTAAAATTTTCGCGGTTTGAGCATAGTTCTGGGTGCGCTTAAAGGCAAATTTTCGTGAAGAGCAAATACTCTCTCAACAATCTTCTCAGATATTGTTTATTGTAAGGTATATCTTCCCGTCAGCGAAATTATGGAGAAGCTATTTACATATGTTAATTATTGGACGGTTAGTCAACCGCCTACGCCTGACTCCGGGTACTCACCACTGGCATCTCTCGTTATCATTGCATTCAGAGGTAGTACACTTTGTCGGATCTGGACTTAGCTTTGGTGTGGAAAAACTTTGAGATATTTTCTACGTTGTGGATTTTTATTTCACGGCCATCCTCTTGAACAGGTCGCTCTCTGTTGAGGTGGTTGGTAAAGGTGTAGAGTGCAAGGCTCAAGCCTAACATCAATTCCGCCCCCATCGTCGCATCCAACTCACATCAATTTATCAGTCATGAAACATATGCAGATACCTAGCCTGTTATAGACCCCTTGAAAGTAATATTTTGGTACCTCTTGCGATAGCGTGGGCCTGGTAATTTTGTATAATTGACAGACTGCCGAACTGATTGCTTCTAATCTCTGAGGCTAATGGCAACTTCTCCACGAGGCCATCTGAGTCCAATATTTAGATACCGGCTGATGTGCTACGTTGTTGGTAGATTTTATATTGTATGTCTAGACCTAGGGTCCCACCTATCGAAGCAAGCGACGATACTCCTATCTCAGGTTCAAATTAATTATAGTGCATATGTATAACAACATAACAAGAGCGCTGTAATAGGAAAGGTTCCCAGCACAGTGTAATTGCGAGACGCAATATATTAATTGGTACTGTCGCAATCAATATGTGAAGCTAAACTAACATAATGGATTGGTTATAACTATACAAAGTGCTAGTCGTAGGTAAAGTACGGATATACGCGCATACATGGCGGCACTAAACTATAGCTAGGTACGGCGAACAGTAAATTCAACGGGTATCGCAACTGCAGGGGTGGCACCTCTAACCATAGTTTTAACATACTGCAGTAGAGGCTCTTACTGATTTCTCGGTCAAGAATGAGAAGTCTCTTGTGGTTATAACTTGATAGTGCCAGCAAGTCTGTCAATCCGCCTTACGACTAGCCGCCTTGGCTATCTGGCAGAGGGACTGGGGTAAGGCATATCGTTTAGCTTGGGAATGCAGCGATGGAGAAACGCTAAGAGGAATACCACATGTGTAGTAAATACTATTTCAGCTGTTATTTGGTGCGTGAACGGTCAGGCGGTGTAAAAATACGGCGCCCCTTGTTGTGATACATTTGCCTTTAACATCACACGATTGACGTGACAGATTGATTACATCGTGCTAGGGGTACATTGTTCTGATAGAGCAAGGATGATGAGTGAACAAAGGGGAGAGTCCAGAGGATGATGAGTGGAAAGAGAGGAGAGTGAAAGACCTCTAGCATAATACGAATGGGGATCTGAGAGATGTCTAGCTGGTCCATAACGTATTCCATTTGTGCGAAGTATTTTTCTTGTATGAAGTTGGTGGCATACGTCTAGAAGTTCGGTGTCGGGATATGTCAAACGCGTTCCGAGTTGACGTTCGGATAGATCTCATCTCACATTTTCGCTCGAACCACTTCTCTAACTGATGCCTGAAAGCTTCCGCGGTTCAATTTGGGTTCAGGAGGTGGGAGGATCTGTATATAGAGACTGACATGGGCCCTGAGTTACGGGCGACGTCAGCGGTAAAATCATGATTATGATTGCGATATTTGACCGACACCGTTGTCTACCGCCCCACATGCTATTGACTGGTAACAGCCCCCATATCGCAAGTGGCTTGAGGTGCGAAGGTCCGTTCCACAGTAATGCGGCTTCATAGGCCCGCTCGTTACATTATACCTATACATATAACATTATTTACGCAAAGTCGTGGTCTGGATACGACGCAGGAATACTGCCAGGGTGGACATAGTGGGCTCGCTGCTACCTTGCAGTCGGAACACGTAGCAAATCGATCGAGCGCATATATGATTTAGTGATGGGGGTAAAAAAACACCGTTTCGGAGTACGGTACTACGCTTTTTGGTAAATGTAGCAATAATTTATGCAGGTATCGCCACCAAGATAAAAAAAAAACCAGCCGCGGCCACTTGGCTTTGCGAAAGTCGTCAATGAAACTTTGAAATATTTGGGCAGACTGAAGCAGAGAGGTACCTGGGTATCGAGGACCGAGAAGCCGGGTTAGGACGGCGATGCTTTCCTTAAGTACTAGTACGGTTATTAGTTATATACTTAACGATGACCGGGTGATTACGCTCTTATTAGGAAAACACTTGATTGGCTTATAAGCTTCTGGATATTGCGTACTGGCACACGAATATATCATACGGTGCTCAAGAGCCTGGAGAGGCGCTCGAGACAAGTTAACAATGCCAGGTTTTCAGGGGCGATACTAGTGCTGGCAGAGTGACATAACACATAGCCTTTAATCTATATATAATTGGCTAGCTTCACACTGTATGTCCCGAGTCGCGATATTATATCCCTACAATACCCTCGATTTTTTGAGCAAACGTTACTTGAAGGTGCTGCATTAGACTGAACTGCGGATAGTAGTA
This sequence comes from Orbilia blumenaviensis, assembly GCA_036872755.1. Classification (NCBI taxonomy): domain Eukaryota; kingdom Fungi; phylum Ascomycota; class Orbiliomycetes; order Orbiliales; family Orbiliaceae; genus Orbilia; species Orbilia blumenaviensis. The sequence continues at coordinate 1,310,089 of JAVHNS010000015.1, forward strand.
CTTCTCTTCTCAGGTGCATCCCTCCAGCTAAGGGCTAATGACGTATGTGTGGCTCAAGCTCCTTAACACGCGGGTCGCCGGAATTAATTTACTGATGTATCAGGTACGTAGTAATCTCAGTCTCAGACTTTGTTGACCACAACTGTGGGTACGTACTAGTCTCGGTCCGGTACGTACCTAAACAGGGTCTTCCAGCGTTTATACGTGTATATGGCAGGTAACGGGCCTGTTGTAAGATCTTAATATATACTTGTTTATTCCGGACTACCACATCATCGTCAATCGTGTGCATATGTCGCGAAATAAATATAATTGTTATTGATGCATTACCTCATCATTTATCCTATTTAAAACCCCCCTCCCCCGCTTTCTTCTCTCTGTTTCTTCTCTTCTTCATCATCCCTCCGAGCTGAGCTTTCCCTTTTTCCAAACAAAGTCTCCTCCAATCAGCAAAGCTCCATTCTTCTAATGGCTCTCTCCCGTCGCCGGGATGAGTTCTTATCGTTGTTAGTTCTCGTCATACTTGGCTAGGCTCTATTAGCACGACTATCCTTTTCTGGCAATCGAATAGACCTCGGGAGCTCAAACAGTGTAAGTGCTAATTTCCCGCATATCCCGCAGACCAAACCAGGGCACTTCATATGAGGATGTCATATTGCCAACGATAGAAGCGTTCAGGCTGCTCTTTTCTCTGGCTACCCTTGAAACACTCCGAGTTTCGGTTTTAGAAGAAACTAACGGGATTAGTGCTAGGTCTTCTTGATTCGGAAGTGCCAGTGCAGAAGCCGGCATGTCGCCATGGGACTAGTTTTTGGCTTCAATGTTGGCCTGAGAGGTTCTTTCCTAATACTCTCTATCATCATCGAGGCGAGTGGCAGGACGGCCGAGACGTCCTCCCTGGCACGGCTGGTATTACAAGAGCTAGTTTCCACTTTTGTGGAGAACCCAAGTCTCGAGCCGGTGTTACAAAACGCTTTTCTGGCTCCAGTGGGAGTCACAAAGGGTTGTCGTCGAAACAAGCGGCAGGACGGCCGAGAAGTCTTCAGTACGACCAGTATTAGAAGAGCCAGTTTCCACTTTTGTGGAGAACCCAAGTCTCGAATTGGTATCACGAGGTCCCTTTCTGGAGATTCATGGAAATATCCTTCCCCAACCGTTTAGGGCTGAGCAAAACCAATGAGGGTCTCAATCTCCAAGCCCTCTCGAGATCCTTCAAACTTACGAGCTCCAATAAAGCAGACGCTTGAGACCGATCAAGGCTGGCAAAATTCCGGCTTCTAAACGCGTCCTACGGCTCCCACCCTATGAGCCTCCACAAAAACGTCCTTCATCGGGCGCGGTCGATCAGGGACAATGAGGGTCTCAGGCCTCAATCCCGTTCCAGATGGACGACCTACTAATAAAGACGAAAACGATGGGCTTGGTTGTTTTGCGATATTTGGCCTTACAATGGGTTGGGTTATTGTATCCGGAAAGAAAGTATGAGAGGATGATCCTATGGTATTGCAGACTCGAGAGTCTCGGTTGAATCAATCGCACATCATGTTTATAGTAGAGAGCTTTATAACTTAGCTTCTAATCCCTTGATTTAAATAACTATATCTACTGCCTCGAACTTTGGAATTCTATTCAAGCCGTCTAATTGGTATGAGACTAGCGTATGTCGTCATCTCCGCTACAAAGGTAATGTCCTTAGGTCGAACTGGCCTCGTAAACCAGCCTCAACAGATGGAGCTGATTATAACAAAACCGGTAAAAGTATCCTCAAATCATCTATGGTTCAACTATCTGGCTCGATTCGAGGCTACAGTTGCCCTATCATAATTTTTTTTTCCGTGGTACCGTGCCAGTGGGTCTATGAATAGAGAATAGATTTACTATTCACTGACTTCCCCGGGAAAAGAATAGGATTGAGGCTTTTGAGCGGTTTCTGAGTGGTGCCCAGGATTCTGGTAGGGCATATTCTGCTCCGTTGAGCTTGCGGCTTTTACGGGACCAATAGCGCACAGTTAACTGCGTAGGACCTCAAGGTCACACTTGGTGCGTCTCGCGCTGGGGTTCGTTAGTGCTAAGCTCTCTTTAACCTTTCGCTAGCCCTGGTAATCGGCCGAGATGCAGGTATTTGGGCTGTTCAGATCCTATTTCAAGATACTACGGGACTAAATTTCAAGTAGACCCACTCAAATAAAGCCAAAACGGCCATGTTTTGTTACTGTCTATGGACTGGTCTCTGATACGTGACGAGCTGCTACGTCGAAAACACACCCAAAAAAAAGAACAAAAAAAAAAACACTCAATACGTACGAGTAACTACCCTGGGGCTATAGCTGGTCCTGGTCCTCAATTGTCGCAGTATATACTTATACGTTAGTCTCGGTCCCAGACGCTGTTGACCACTTATACATTCAAAGGAGACTACTGACGCCTAGGCGCCTCCGTTACATTTCAGGATACACGACAAGATTATGGTGAAAGACCCTGAATGGTCCAGTAAAGAACGGCATCCTCCTTCAGCAATTATCGAGGCCAGCGACGTACTCGAGTAGTCTGCCTGCAAAAGGGTTTTCCGGCCAAGCCTGAAATTTAAGATGGGGTATTTACACCATTCACGAAACACGCACAAATCATGTAATAGCGGTGCCCAGGCGCATATTTTCCAAATGATATATCAACATTAATCATTGAATGACTAAACTCCCCAGCGCTATTGTTTCGTATCCTTGTGACGGATTAATAATGTGCATAATTTGTATTTTATATGTGATTTGAGATGCTAGGCGTGGAATTGGCCACGGTGACTTTGTGCGCGATATACTCGCGTATGGCTCTAACGTCATGGCGTAGTCGGCCACCCAGAAAGTGCCATAAGAAGTAGTATATTCATGTGACTAGAGGATGCCAAAAAATTATGCCACGTAGTCTTGTCAAGTTGCCTATGTATTGGAGCATTGTGAACTTTAAATAAGAGGAGCATGGGTCCTAACTGTTGTATTGCGGCTGTGGTGGAGGGTTCTACATTCGCTGGGCATAAGTTCACGCTTTGGAAAGCTCAGTCTTTCCGCCACATAACGCGATTTTCATGATGGAGATTGTATAACATTGGGCACTGACATCTCCCCGCCCCAGTTTTCTGAGGGCTCAGAGTTTGTTCGACCGGGGTTCGAATCTTTTGAAATTAAGGCTAACGGGACGGGGCTTTTGGTCACGCGGCTGCTACATTCGCCGGTTGAGGCTATGCAAATGACAGTAGCTGGGTCGTCCTTTGACCTTAAGATAGCAGTATTTGCAATGTTTTCCCAAAGCATGCTTCAAGGAAAACCCGTAGAGAGGAATAGCAGGCGTGGTAGAAGTCGAAAGTCCTTTAATAGCTAACTGAAGCAATCACAACTCTTTAGGACGGGTTTTGTGCCCCCAAAGCCACTCAAAGCCCACCGAAGCCCGCATCGTATGTGAAAGGTAGTGAGGCCTTTTGGGTATACTTGTTTCATACGTGTTTAAGCGGATTCTATACAGGCGGGGGGTTGGTTGGCTTTAGAACTCTACACAGGTTAAGTTCTAGTTAACTTCGTATAGGCATATACGGGTACAAAGTGGAGAGAGACGTGGATAATGGGAGAGATATAAGAGGTATAGAGCAAAAGGATTGATATGCCCCATTCCGTATAAGGGCGAAATCATATATACCGCAGGTTAGCCCCAGTGACTCGATAGCCAGTTGCACCGCTGGCAAACTCGTGTCAGACTTTGCCGACCTCGCATAGAGCATAGTCATGTTGGAACATTGAAAAATAAATATTCGGATTACAGATTATAATCTATTAGTCTCGCTGCCAACATGCAGGCTCCACAAGCTAAAGTCAGCGTGGGCTAGCGGCCGTGGACGAGCGTGACCGCATGCTATAGGAGAGCCGTGTTGACTCTGTTGTGTTCTGATCTCTCATCCGTTGTCTACACCATAGTCGTTTTCCTGCAAATTCGTTGCAAAACCCTGTAATTATTGTGATGGTTATTTCGAATTTCCTCCATCATCGTCCTCCATATGCATATTTATCTGGCCGCGCCGCAGTAGCTCTCTACGCTATCACATACTGTGAAGGAAGATGTTCTAAGATTAGGCGTATTCCTGCAACACATTCCTCCTGCATCGCCCGCTTCACGGATGCACCTATCCACCATCAAAGGCTAGTTACTATGCCCCCTTGGGTAAGTCAACCGTTGCATAATATTTATGCTTGGGAGATAATAACGATATGACGCTGACGCTTGGCTTTAGAGGTACTTGGCAGTGATATTGATCTTCGGCATCCGCCCGGGACCACAGTAAAACCCATCTCGGAAGTGGCACATAAGTATTTAGGCCTGGCATAGACCACCGAAGACTAAAGTTCTGTGCTACCTGCATAATAGAACTCTCTTTATAAACCTTCTGTTTGAGCTGCCAGCAACGGTAATAGGAGAGGGATGCGTTGTGCCCACCAAAGTCATATAAACTAGTTTTGGTGTTGTAGTCAGAGGAAGAATGGAAAAACTGTCACAATTCCATCACACCCTATTGACCATCAGATAACGAGTCCTCGTCGACGACATCGAAAACGCGTCGAATTTCCTGATAAACTTGTTTTTGTTATTGGAAATAAGGTATTACTCGCTTCTCAGCGGATTTCATCAAATGAATATTGAAATTTTGGGGGTATCGAATCGAAGAATTGGCGCTTGGCGCTCCAACCGTCTGCCGAAAGAGGCAATTTTCGATGTCACCAACCATAACTATCACAAAAAAAAAAAAAAAAAAAAGGAAAGGCACATAGTTTCTGGCAAGGTATGGACTTACTTCCAAAACTGATATTGGGCGGTCCTGCGGATACCTCAAAGCCGAACAGTTCCGAAGACTGGCGCAGTAAGATTACCGCGGACTTTACGATGTAGTAATGCGTTGCGTACCGACCAAACATGAGGTAGCTCCACAACGCGATGGACAACCACTATACACCCAGCACCGGGGAGACTAGTTAGCTGTGAAGATAGCGAGGCTTCCGAAAGCTAGCATGATCACTAGCTGCACGAGTCCTTAAGGGCCGGGAATCAACCTAATCGATAAACTGAACGGAAACTTACAACTTACGCATAATTATAAACCAATTAACAAAGCGACATTAAATCCGATTATCCGGTCAGACGCATAGGAGCGGATATGGATCAGATGGGCAGAGCCAAGTTCAACACGTCCTGACGAAGAGACAGGGCTGACGGCTATTCGGGTATACCAATGTACCCCAGGCATATCTACAAACCGCCCTTGCGACGTTTCGAGGCATGTTCGCCTATAAACATATGAGCCAAGGTCTTTGTAGTTCTCCACACAAAGATGCGCAGCCGTAAGGTATCATGGTTATAGCAGTCCTGAACGCTATCGCGTAAAAGCCGCTGGTTCGTTGAAGAGCTAGGATTTCGTATGGGAGACTAGGCTTGAATGTATGTCTTCCCAATACTGACGTATAATGTACCGACTGACATCGAAGCAGGAATGAAAGCCAAAGTCTATGTTAGTGAAGCGTGATTCATGCTCTCCGAATCCAGTCTCATGTATTCCCGGTTCAAAACGTTGGATCTGACTCGTCTGCAGGATCTTGGCGGGAACCACCGGAGTCTTTTTGCTTCACGAGGCCCCAAGTCAGCGTCGCTCCCACTTGCGAGGATTACAACGGATCCGACGATATCTCGACATCGCTGGATGGAGCAGTGCGCCTTCGGGATCAGGGCACTCAAAGGGCCATCTAGTGAGAGGGTACGTACGTGTAATACCAAAAATTATAATAATTCCAACGATCTACGCAAACAGAAGGTGCTAACATTCCCGCTCCGCGAATAGAGCCCACCGTTGCTCGATACGCGCGATACTTTTGCCCGTTTCCTGAGCCCTCGGTCCACCCTGAAACAGGACCCTATCTATGGACAAGCGTCTCATTGTTCCGTGAAGACGTGTAATAAAGATGAAAACGGCAACAAGTTCAAGGGGTGGGCTCGGTGAGAACAGGAAAAAAATCGACATAGTGTATTCGACGAAAACGGGACAATTTTAACGAGAGAGGTGGGTGAGTGCGGGGACAAGTTTACAAGGCGGCGGGATGAGATAGCCTATTTGGATAGAGACGGATACAGAGTGTTGAGCAGGTCTTTCCACCACAAATTCCCCCCAGAAGGAAGAGTCGCTTCCTGCCAGTGCGGTGATGCCGAACGAGATACAAGCATACCACTTGCAACCGCGCCCCAGCAATTCTACTGCCCACAGTCAACGGCAGCCCCTGAGTCCAAAGTTTAGAGTCTGCCAAAAGTGACCTATCGTTTGGTAAGACTGGCCACGGGTATAGACCTGTTGTGATACAGGACAACACTTCTGGAATTCTGCCTAGATGTCTCGCCCGAAACCTCGGCCTGAGAGCATAGGGGTACCCGGAAATACTTGGTAGAAGCATTCAACCCACAGCTCCATGGTGGGCTGGGCTGGCCCTTGGGCTGTTTGACCCCTGTTATACGGCGGGCTGGGGGTTCAAACCGCAATATGCGCATATAGTATTACTTCGTTATCTAATTAATGGCTTATTCATGGTGGCTCCTAATGTACATTCTATTCGATATATCTACTCGTTGCAATTATTATTGTGGGTAGGTTGTTAGGTCGAAGAGTGAGCTGATACATGTGTACTGTTACGTGCATAGCCCGGTATAACTGTTCAATCTAGGTCTATATATATAGACAAAGCGGCGGTTCCGAGGTAGCGCAACTGGGAGACTGTGAGTCCGGCTAGTGTACTCGTTGACATTTTTTAGTTAGTTTAGGATAGTTAATGCATGCATATAAGGTTACAGCCCTTGTGAATCAAGCAGTGGATATCTGTAGATGCATGGGTATATCTTTGGTTGGTGTCCAACATACCTTGCTTTCTGAGGCAATATCTACCTGAAGTAACAGCAGGCCATATTATAGTCTCAGTTGTTATATTCACAACGAGGGTTTTTCCGGATCAAAGTCTATGTGGTGATTTATACACACCGCTATCTATGCACTTCGCCTGACGGGATAATACATAAATATATAGAAATTCGGTCGGGAGGTAGACCTTTGTTGCCTCGAGTATGATGTGTCACGATTCAGTCAAGGTTTGGATTTTGTAACAGAAGATAGATAGTCCTCAAGATCTCGGTGTGCCACGCTTAGCTGATCATCATGTTAAATACGTGCGTCTTCTAGAATCGGACCGCTATTGTGGCGGGGAGTTGTGGACACAACCCTCAAAGAAGATATTTTTGTGACGGTTCCAAAAGTAACACTCTCCACGTAATGATAGCCTTTTGTGCTGCTTTCTGACCATTTCTCCCATTCGCAGATAGCATATAAGCTACCTATCACGTATATGAATATATACGGGGAACGCTTCCAGCCTCTCCGAACCCAGTCAGCACCCTTTTTGTTGAACCGCAGTTGGCTTAAACTTAGTTCTCAGCTGAGGTTTTGTCTTTAGGATTGAGTTCTCAGAGCGAAACAGTTAATTATATACTAATATCAACAATCAACCACTTTTTCAAAAGGTGTTTAACTATAGCGAACCAACGAATATCAAAGTATTGATGAACATTCAAAGCAATCTTATAAATGATGTTAAGAGCCTGCAAACCTAGGCATATGGAAAATAAGGTTTTCTCCGTCGTGTGCCCGTCAAATGCAAGTTTTCTCTGCCCCTTCCTGGTGAGCAACGTATCTTCGGGCTTGACTAACCCAGCATTTCATCGAGGCAGTTGAAAGTTTTTGGGTAGGTGTCCAGGCCCGTATTGGGAGCGACTACGAAGGTAAACAGATGTCAAGATCTATTTAACTTTCTCGTTTCCTGATGTGCATCAAGCATCACAATATAGGCCCACTAGTATCTATATTATATATATCTTGGACGACATGTACACGTATAGATAGAGGCTATGCGTTGATATGGCAGTAGCTGTGTATACTAGAACGGTAGAATGTTAATATGACAAGTGCTTCATGTCTCTCTCAAAGACGGTGCCAGATGATACTGAAGCGCCTAGGTGGGTACCCTGTCGGGGATACTTACTCTGTCACATCAAGAACACCCTGCCAGTATTATACGTAATCAAGTTCACGGGTTGGGATAGTTACAACGCTTTGCGAACGTCAATTGTTTGTGTCAGGGCGACGAGGTCATACATATCGCAATGTTGTTGACGAGCCTACTATGTAGACTTGGCGATGCAGCACTAACACCCCTATCCATAATCAACCCATTAATATCACCGCGATCCGAGTTGAATTGTACTCCCAAAATAGCATACATAATTTATTTTCCCCATAAATAGCTCTCTCCCGTCCACTCTTCTCCTTTTCTTCCTCCTCTCCCTAGAGCTCTACATCTGCCTATTCGCTACTATTTTCTCCTTCCGCATTCATTACATCCACCCTCAGCGTACTGTTCTCATAGAATGACTACTCAATACTCCCGTCTATACTGAGATACCAACCTATTGGTGAGTTCCATAAAAGACGTAAGGCATTTATTATAGCTTGGGCACTGCTGATATCCGACGAGGTCTAGACATCACTTCTGTGTTTATCCGGACAAGGGTATTTGCTTACGAATAAGACTATCATCAATGATATCGTTTTCGAGACACCCAGGTCTCAAGCAAGCAAGAAGCAAAAAAGATCTTGTATACACCGTCGGATCGGAGCTGGCCTTGAAACTCTGACTTGTGACCCGGCCCAGTTTTTTTTTATTGCAATCACACAGGACAGTAGCGAGATTTCTTCTAGCAAGAACTCGTTGATACACGCGTGGTTGCCCGGGGAATCGATAAGCAACTCACCAACAGTGGCGGCACAAAACCTCTTTAATGAGCCTCAGGAGTTTGCACGCGTGGGTTAAGCTGTCTTTTTACCCCTTATTTCGCAGTGTCCCGACTAATGATACAGTAGCAATATAGGCCGCTCTTGATATCCTGTCGGAGTGAGATATCTTTGGTACGGCGCATCTGCCGTCGGGGAGGCTGGGGCCTCAAGTGATAGGAATCAATTCAGATCTCCGACGGCTCTCAAGCAATTCCAGGGACTTGCTACAACAGCGGGCATAGCGACAGCTCGCCCATCGATATCCGAGGTTAACACCATCAGACTTCGTACCCTCAGCTCATTCATACGGGGGCGAGAGGCGCATCGGGCCGGTTCATGTCGGCCGGCCGGTATCAGAAGGAGACACCACTTCAGACGTTATGTCACAGCCTGTAATGAGAAGTGGAGATGCAGGCCTTCTTCTCCGCGGGAGCGAGGGGCATGTTGGGCCGGTCTATGTCAGCTGGCCCGCACCAGGAGGGACTACAAACTCAGGGAATACATCACTGCGTGTGGTGTGAGCGCTCCTCGATGTTTATGGTGGGTTCTATTACGGGTCCTATCACATGGAGACACCAGATCATGATTGTCAGATACTAAAAAACGTGCAGTATTCGATGTCAGCATTTAGCGGTGGTGACTTCGTATTCGGGATACAACCCCTAATCTTCCACTGCCGCCATTGAACATAGATTTGTATATTAAACTCCGTTATCAGCATAATACACCGACTGACTCAGTAAATGCTTCTGAACTCAATTTCTAGCTTGCAAATACATCCTTTGACAATTGAGCTGAAACTTGACGACTTACAACACAGCCTTTCTCCCTGCGGTACTTATGTGCATGCCCAGTTAACGTACGGTAGACTTACGTAGACGTACTGGTATGGCACGCTTTCCTAATTAACATATCCCGCTGTCGCTCAACAACTTCCGTCCGTAAATTACATTATGCGCATATGGATGCTTTATATGTTGCTCCTACCAGTTTACTGTGCAGAAGTTTTCAGGATATCCCCAAGCGTTATATGCGTTGCCGCCCCGTAGGAAGATTATATGCTCACACCTTGACTTGCAGCGTGGAGCCGTCCTATAAAAAAAAGAGTAATGAAGGTATCATGTAGATACTTAGGTACTTTGCTAAGCACCATCGAGAAAGTAGTGGCGGACTCCCATTAGTAGATGAGCTTAGCTGTTGCCAATTGTCCACCCATCAGCGTAACACATATACTATAATGTCTCCTATCGAAAGTAGAGTCCCCGAGTCAATTACATAATAATAGCACAAACTTCTCCAGCAGCTAACGCCTTCCTGCGTCCGAGCTTCTGTATCGACAATTAATGCTACATTCTCACTGAGGCCGTGTATAGCGGCACCGAAATTGTTTTTCAGCATGTGCATAGAATCTCCGAGCGCGTCAGTTTAACATTGCATGTCTAATAGACTTCGAATGAAATTGCATTGCTATCAATTGTCATGACGCTGGATACCGGGACCAAAGTAGTAGCAGTACTTGGACCGGCTTTTATTTGCTCCGCCTTTGATAAGCGTAGGTGTGATTTATGTTCGAAGGCTAGAACGGTTACATGGATCTATAGGCGGCTTCCCATTGATACTGGATTTTACTTAGGTCAACTTTCGACCCGAGTGTAGAGGTATACATTAGGTATCTACCTAAGCATACCTAGGTAGATAGTCAGGCTTGTCTCTATTGTTATTGCATTAAATGGCTATTATTGCGTCATTACTTTTTCTAAATATTCCATATCGTCCTAATAAGAATTTAGAAGCGCACTGAAACAGGTACACATTTATTTATGTCTCCTTTTTCGCGCAATGACGCAAGCAATTTATGGCTCTTTACGACATCTCCGCCTCCCTGCTCCCCACTCTCTCCAGAACATAATCTTTGTTTCGATATCTAACACTGTAGCGTCCCTCCAAACTCTGCTGGTCGTCTCAGGCTCTTTATAAATTTCAATTACAAGTTTTTTCGGTTTTCAAGTCGATATCCTTTTACCACGCTCTGTTCGCCTGGGAATAGCTCTATCCTGCGGCAGTATCATCGCCAGACCTTTCAATAGCAGCATCAGGAAGAGCCTCAAATCTCCGGGTTCCATGGTAGGTGACTAGCCGCTTCTGCAACCTCCAAATCACCGCTAACTCCGTGCTTTGACCTAGTCTAGTCAACCATTATATGTTTGATGGTACAAGCGACGAGACGGATCCAGTCAAACTTGATTCGCGGCCTGTTTGACGCACTTAGGGATTACAGTTGCCAGATGGAAGAAAACATCCAGATCGATCGGCTCTATTTACTTAGACTTCTGGCGCCATGGTTTCCGGTATATCAACCATTGCCCTGCCAGAAGCGTGACGATACCGGCAGGGAGGAACCTGACCGGGCGTAATGCATTCCGCCGGGATTCTACAATATCTGCAGTAAATATGATATCGCAGTAAACGAGCCAATACATACCGATGCGCCATTCTGCCAATTGCACAACATTGGTGGGCCTTAGTTATCGGTGTTTAGTGCTGTATGTACGCAGTTCTAAACCCGATCAACTCTTCGATAGTGAGATTTGTTTGACTATCCCAAATCTTCGGATCGATTACGCTCCATTATGATACCAGTCAACAGAGCTACTTACCGAGAAAACAATCTGGGCGTAATAATATGCCCGCGCATGGTCCGACTGGTTTATGTGGGACTTGTGAAAAGTCCTCCATAGAAAGCTCAAGATCAAACCTGTTGGGTGTTGATTCTCATTTATTTGGCGCCGAGCAGTAGTGCACTCCAATTGCTTCTGTGCTGAGCTCAGCGACAAACTAGTGCAGTTACACTATTGTCAACAGCAATATACATATATATTAATCTCGGTCCCAGACGCTATTGACCACAACTGTGCATATATATATGGGATGGAACGGCCGGAAATTGAATCTCAGACTTGTCTAGTGAACTTGTATAACGGATAAGACTAGCTTACCTTCTTGTATCGTTTCTAACCGACGATTAGAGTTAACTAGTTGTGAGGCTACATTTATACTTCTAGTTGAAAGTCTGTTCTTCGTTCGTATGGATCGCGAGCTCTAGCATCAAGACCGAGAACAAAGTTATTTTCGCGCGGCGTTCTGAAGTCTTTTGCGATGGCTCTAGGATGCGTTATCCGCTTACTAGACGGTTTCGCGACGAATTTGCAAGTGAATTGAACTTGATATTCTAACATAAGGCTTTAGTCCCATCGCGTGCCCTGACTCTGACTGCACACAAGAGGATTCTTCAATTTTAGCGCAATCGAATCGTGGATTTTGGCAGGGCTATTTATTCCTTAACGTTATAACTGCTTCTATGACGGCCTTGGATTGTTGTTGCCACTGCCACTCAAGCATAAAGCAGATATCCGCAACGCATACATCCGAGACCCTGGCTTATCCGAAAATTTCGTCGACTGGACCCCAAGGCGGACATCACCGATTCTATTTTGGGAACGGACAAGGACAAAATTATCTTCCCTCATTTATTTTCGAAAACTATGCAGGAAAACGGTACAGTGGGATACCGCAAATATTATCAGAAACTGGCTAGTGGTGTTGATGCGGTTTCTTGCCGGGCCCGACCTCACGTCTCTCCAGAACAAACGATAGGCCATCGTTTCTCCCTTGAATAGGACATGTTATTTGGAATACATCATGACTAGAACATAGCCAGGGCATCATACGAAGCACCCACGTCATAATCACGAAGATTGTTAAAGTACGACGTTTCAATTTAGCAACCAGACTGCAGCAGGTATGACATCTGATATCGTATCTTTAGGCCTAGATCTTCAGTCCAATTTGTGAAATTTCGCTTTCGGAAGTTGTACGATGAGGGAAAGGCCACTGCCAACCCCATTAGCCTACCATGTTCCTTCGAGTAGTTACGCTCTGAATCGAGTTGCCGGGGCGATATCATTGGAGAGGTTTGGCGCCCCGGGAACAGCGACAGAGCCCATAAATCTCAACAATATATACCATGATGCTGACATAGACAAATAAGAGCATAAATAGCAGCTAGAAATTAATCTGCTTTCTGCCGGTTCCGTCATCTTCCTACCTTCAACATCATTCACCTTCTTCCTCCCCTCTAATCCAGACACATTGCTCTTGCACAGCAGACATCCCCAGGAGTTCAGGTCCTGAATACCACTGCTTATCGGGCTATCTCACATCCTCTTATATCGTCTTTCGGTCATACGAGATAGATGTTGGGTCCAACCCCATTCCTGGAGCTCTCTCATAGTAGCTCCAGTGACTAGTCTCCACATTTACATCTTCCAACGATTTGCGGTAAGATAAACTGACACGGGAGAGAGTCCTTTGTCCATCTCGCTCCCTAAACTATCTCGCGATAGCTTGAATGCTTACTCAGTGCATTGTATCTGCATCTTTCAGTGATGATTGATCGTATACCTCTCGGTGCCTTGTCGAATGCAAAATCTTCGCTGTTATATCTTCGATCACCACTTAATATCGTTCTCAAGTCAGGACGAGCTTTTTACGTCCAGAATACGGACTTTACGATCAGAGGCCAACTCAACTACTGTGAACAGGGCCAATCGGTCAGCGCCAGGTAAGCAGTACCGTTAAGTCCGTATAATTGATATGGTGAAGTGGCCAAACTAACCGGCTGTCAAGTGGTCATTCAGGAATCTAATCAGACGGGTCCTACGAAAATCCGGTTGCTGGTTTTGATATGACATAGCCAGCCGATTAGCCAGCGGACGGGGCAAGAAGTCCGGGCAGCCGGAATCTATCTATGTGGACTTCTTACGTCTTTTACGGTTCCACCCCGAAGATCGAGCTGTGGACAACCTAGGTGGAAAAGTCAAAGTCGCTACTTTGTCAAGAGAGGCTGTGAAATCTTCGGAGGGACACAGCGGATAATTTCTCAGTCGATGAGGCGGATGCGTACCACAAGCGAAAGGTACACCTCAACGATTGGATCGCATATTTGAGAGGTGCTCCCACCTCAGACTGGGCTGTGAACAGCCTTGACCCTACCCCGAGAGGCCGTGAAACCTTGAGAAAAATACAGGAGACGCGAGAAAGGCATGAGTAATCGTCTTAATCGATGAAACAAATGCGTACCACAAGCAGAAGGTACATCCCAACGATCAGACTGCCAATCTTAAGAGTGAATAAAGGGGTTGTCGGGCCGAGAAAATGCGTTCCGGAGGCAAAGAAAGTCTAAGAACGACACAGGGGACGCACCAAATGGTTCTCAATCATGAAGCGGGTGCGTACCATAAGCAAAAGGTACACCTCAACGATCGGATCGAGTGAGCCAGCAAATTCGTTTTGGGGACCAGGGAACTTTCCTTTTTTTTTTTTTAGGGAAATATCAGAAGGTTCGGACACCTTGTGATGATCGAGCTGGTCCGAATCTCGCGGTTCAATACCTCGGAAACGTGGACGCCCACTAACCAGTGATTAGCGATTGGAGGGTATATCGCAATAAGACGCACTTTTCTCAGTTTTTACGGGATCAGGTACTCCCTCGGCAGGCGCTGAAGCCACTTCGTTAACATCCGGCGGTATTAATTACATGTTGACAATCTGACGGAAAGGGAATGTGGGATCAACGTCTTACGGAAGACGATTGATAGACTTGAGGATTATCATGCCAATCGTTATTTGAATATAATGAGAAAAATGAAAAGCAGATTTATCAAATTGTAATCCATAGTTTCCCGCTTCGAGGAATAGTATAGTAGACGTTTTTATATCGTTAAATCCACGATCCTAAACCCTGGTTACCAGGACTTGAAGAGGGTGCTGACAAGACAACACAGAGGTGCGCATCTAATGGACGTAGCATGCAACTTAGTTGCGTATGCCGGGTGGTGGAGCAGCCCACATTTGCCAAAAACTGCATTCAGAGGATGTCGTTGATCCTCACAATGCATTTACGTCCATCCATCCATCCACTCATCCATAGGACGGCGGTGCCGCATATATGTACGATGTGTAGGGCTACCGCTAGCATTCTACAGGCCACCCATTTCGGCCTGGTGTGCGATATATAACCAAACCATATGCCATGGAAAACTCATTTGTTAAGTGATAATCTTCCGGGAAGATTAGATTAGAGAAGCGCAGAGTCTGGGACCAGGCCATGTAAGCCCGTTAATACACGAAAGTAGAAAGCGCGTAGTACCCCCCGTTATCTTTGTTCATCAACTACTGACAGAGCGGTCACTAGCTAGAAACTTCGCTACGATATATTGTGAAAACCGTTCTGTTTTAATACCATATCGAATCCCAGTCAGTCCATGGTCAGTGTGTACCTTTGGTAGCCCAGAAATAGCGCAGCAACTATTGGGCAGTAGAGTAAAGCTCCTGACTTAATCACAGTATCTGGACTAGTCTTTATTAAATGCCAGAGGTTTTACTGGTCGATTACAGGTTTTTCTCTTCGTCCGGGCAGGCAAGTGTTTTGGGCCTTTGAAGATGGCCCGTGCCAAGGAGTAGTTAGCCCCCCTTGAGTTGGGGAAAAGTTCACGACACCAAGAAGGATGCCAACACAAAAAGTTCCGGGGAAGGCCACCAGGCGACGAATGTCAATAAGAGCTCAATGCTAACCGACAAGTTCGGAAGCCGGGTGGGGACGGATTTAGGGTCCCGCCGGGTATAAAGGCCAACTTTAATGGTTCATCTTGTCCTAGATTTTCGAAGTCCAAACTGGTGTCCGATTATGGATGTGGCTGGATTTTACACTGGGATTTTGAAGGCCCGGCTCCCGACAACGAAGTCAAGAGAAAAGACATATTTACAAGACGAAAACCATGAATAAAGGGCAGAATATTCAGATGCATGGATGGCACATATTTAAACGGCAAGAAACGAGCACGTAGAAATTACAATGCCATCAAACATCAATCTTGCACTACACCCCAATGCGTAAGATAAAAGAAGGCCCCGAAACAGCAATTTATAGAACGATGTCACCAGAAGAGAATTAGAAGAAGGGATTAGTTTGTCAGACGTATGGTGGAAATTAGTTTCGGAACAGTAACGCGGGCAGCCTTTCGGCTGAACAGGGAACCACACTACACCAATATCACGAAAATCGAGATATGTAATGTCGACACCAGTACTCAAGACAAGAATCTTCTAGAACGATGCAGGAATGGTAATACTGCAGGTTCATCAAAAAGAGTAAGACCTGCTGCCGCCGCCTAGCAAAACCGGGAGGAGATTGTTGTGGCGACATCAACACATATACGGAGCCCCAAATAAAGGTACGGCAGGGGTAGATATGGACACAGCCAAAGTAGAGAAAGGTAGGCGGGGAACGACATCGAGCTGGAGGCGGTCTGAAAATGTCGGCCGCACCAGCGGATAATTCTTCCGACAGAAATAAACCAGCTGCCCGTGGTAAATCTTTTGCGAGAGCCGGAGTGTTTCGTCAAAGGTCATTGGAATGGAAAGGTCCACTCAGCGCTCAAAAGCCAGCAGCTAGGCCCAGGCCAACCCCTCCAATGTATTACGAGAAGGTTACCAGATTTATTGCCATATATTTTGACAGATGAACGTCGCGTATGCAGCGTTGATATGGTTTGAACACGCAGCATTTGACGGCCGCAGCGGACGTTAGCAATAAAACATATGTATGAGTTCGTGGAATGACTTAAGAGAAGGGTATACATGTGATAGAAAGAATGAATGGTACAGGGCATCGTAAAGAAGACACGTATAAGCGTTTTCGGAGGGAGTGCAAAATATATGGTACCTCAAACAGAGCGCATTCGGAAGACAGTAAATAGATTGACAGTGTATTAGGAGTGTTCGTGTGCATGCAAGGAGTCTGTAACCAAGCGTTGAGGCGTCCAGGTTGTAAATCCGTCTGACAGAAAAAGTATATTCACGGATGCTTAAACAATAGAAGCGAAAGAATGTGCAGATAAACTTTAACCAGGAGAGAGACAGCCGTGGATGATTGACATGACAAAACACTTATAGTTGGTATAGGCAAGCACGACTGGGAAAAAGAGAGACTATGCGAGCGGGTGGGGATTTGCGCATAGTGATTAATCGCGTGTGACGAAGATCGAGAGGTAAATGAACACAGGCAAAAGATACAGGAGATATTGATAAGATAAAATCATGCACAGTAACATCATGGAAGAGATGTGGAGAGAAATTAGAATGGCCGGGCGTGCGAAAAGCGTTGAAGACAAGCGTTGTAGCAAACACGCCCCTGTAGAAGAATACAACGAAAGAAGAACAACGGCGTGAACAGACAATAGGGGTAGCGCAGATGATATTTAATGACAGTATATAAGAGATTTAGAAATTGTAGGTGAGAAACGTCGCTTGATTTAATGAGGGCAAGTCGATGGAAACGGCCTTGAAGTGAGCAGTCTGGTGCGTTGTTTGCTCGGTAAAAATAAACCGGCAGAAAACAACGCCTATCCGACATTTAAAAATTTAAAGTTGTGAAGAAGGCAGATAAAATGATGAAAGGGATATATTGGAGACAGTGAATAAAATGTAATTGATAGTGCGTATTTTATCATTAGTATATATCGGTATCTGTTTCATTGGGAGCAGAGGTACTGGTGTTGGAATATTAACGGGGTTTGATGGTTTGTGGCGATTGTTGGAACGTCGAAGCGATGAAATAAAAGCATGACTGAGAGCGGAAGTACGAAAGGAAAAGCATGTGCGTGTAGAATAGCGTAAATAAGTATGTATGTATGCATTTAAATCGACGTGCACATATAAAAGAAATTCTGGTAGAAGTGTTATATGTGTATGCATATAAAAGAATGCGTGTAGAAAGATATTAATAAGTAGGTGTATATGGATTTGTTGGGGGTTGATGGAATGAGTACGAGAAACGTATTGAGATAAAAGCGGAGTAAAAAATGTATTAGAAAAAGGCGTGTGTACTTAAGTAATTGGGATGGAGATAGGTGTATATGTATGAAAAGTGATATATGCAAACGAATATGAACAGACTTGTGCTAAAATAGAGAAATATGTAATGTACGGGGGATAGATAATTTTTTTGGGACTGCTTCCGAGTCTTAAAACCATTTTTTTTCAAGTCATTATTTACACCGTCTCAAGCTCCCTTTTATTTATAAAACATCTTGAGAAACCAGCCAAAACCCCGTACGGTATGTAAACGAGGAGATACGAGCGAATGACGACGAAAGCTGTAAGTGTAGTATGGAATGATAAATTAAGGTATCAAAGCGTAATATATAGAAGGAAAAAAATTAACGGTATTATATAAAAGATTAGGTATAAATATAGGTGCATGGATAAGGAAGCACGTTAAAATGTGTGAAGATGTTGAGTTAGAATGTAATAAAGCAAGTGGAAAAGGTCGTTGAAAAATTAGTATGGGTGGGTAGTGCGGGGAGAAAATATGAAAAGAGTAAAAAAAGGGAAAAGAAGAAAAGGGAAAAGCAGATTAGGAAATAAGAACAGCGCTAAAAAGGATGTGTGGTTAGAATAAATTGGGGTAAAATGAAAAGATTGATTATTGAATAAGTGAATGAATTATTATATTGGTAAATAGATAAATAGATAAATTGATTGATTGATGGATTAATGTTTTAAGAAGTGAATGGATAAATAGATAAGTGAGTAAATAAATAGAGAAATGGATAACGAGATAAATGAATATGGGAATATGTGAATAGATATGTGAAAAAATAGATTGATAAATAAATAAATAAAAGAATAGATAAGTGAGTAGGGTGATAAATAAGTGAGTGAGTAGGTGAGTAAATTGGAAAGGGAAAAAGAAAATGGAGAAACAGCGAAAATATAAGATTGGTAAATAGAAATGGGAAGAGGTCGCAGAAATAATGTTTAAAGAATGGAATGGAAACGGATAAATAAATGAATGATTAAATAATTACGTGAATAAATGTATGAATAAGAGAGTTAATTGATGTATGAATAAAAAAGAAAATGGAATAGAGTTAGAATTGGTGGGCGAGTGGTGGCGCGGTGTAATAGTAAGTGAAGGGAAAGAGGGGTAGAAAATGGAAAAAATGAAAGAAATGAAAAGGAAAACGAATAGATATATAAATGAGTAAATAGAAAAATAAATGTATGAAAAGATTTAAAAAGTAGAATCAGAATAAATGAATGGAGGTGGTTTAATATGCGAATAAATAAATGGATAGTTAAATGAATATATAAATGAACGGGGAAATAAATGGGAATTGAAATGAATGGGAATGGAGATGAATGGAAGTAAGGAGAAATAATTAGTTGAGTATATAAAAAAATGGATGTATGGTTAGATGAATAGTTTAAAAATAGGTAAATAAAGAGGAGGGATGAAGATAAAGAAAGAGAAAAAGAAAAAAGAAAATAATAAGAAAATAATAAAATAGATGTATGAATAAATAAATAAGATAAAGAGGGGTAGGTGAAAAGGAGGAAAGAAAGATAATAAAAGAAAATAATTAAGTAGATAAATAGATATATGAATGAATAGAAGTAAATAGAAGTGGTTAAGGGATTAAGTAGATAAATGAATGAATAGAAATAAGTAAGAGAATGAATAAGTGAGTTAATAGGGTTAAAGGAATATGTGGAAAAATGGAATAGAGATTGTTGAATAGAATTGAATAAAAATGATTAAATATATAAATGGATGAGTAGAGAAATGAATAAAGTGAATAAGTAAGGAGTGTAAGTGAAAGAAATGGTAATTGTGAATAAATGAAAAAGTGAATGAATGAGAATGAATAAATGAATGGAAAAGTGAATGAATAAGCATGGGTTGGGATGAATAAGAAGAAATAAATAATAAAAATGAATAATTGAATAAATAAAGAGTTGGAAGATAATAAAAGAGAAAGAGAAGAGAATAAGCGTGGGTTGGAGCGGGGGTAAGTGTAAGGAAAAAGAGGGAAAAAGTAAAAGATGGATAGATGAGTAAATAGAGTAGATTGATAATAGAAGTGAAGAGAAAATAATAGAAGTGAGTAGAAGTGAATAGAAGTGAATAGAAGTGAATAGAAGTGAATAGAAATGGGTAGAAAGAATAGATGAATGGATAGGGTGAAAGGGAATGTGTGTGAATGAAAAGGAAAAAGGGAAGAGTGAATGAATAATTGCGTGAATAGAAGTAGTTAGAAATAAATAGAGAATAGTAGAATGTATGAATAAATGGGTGGGTAGGGAAGTGGATAGATGAATAAATATAGTAGATGGATAAATGAGTGAATAGAAATGAAGAGGAATGGATTAAAATAAATGAATAGAATTGGAAAAAGTAGATGGAAAAAGTGGAAAAAGTGGGTGGAGGAAGTGGAATAGAAGTAATTGAAAAGAAATGGATAGATGAGTGAATAATTGAGTGGATAAGTGAATGGAAGTGGATAGATGGATGTGTGAATAAGTGAATGAATAATTGAATGAATGGGGTTAGAAAGAGTGAGTGAAGAAAGTAGAATAGATGTGTAAATAGATGGGTGGATGAATGGATGAATGAATAAATGAAAAGAGTAGATAGAATGGGTAGAATAGAAGTAGTTAAAGGGAAAGGGGTAGATGAGTGAATAAATGAGTGAATAGAAATGAATAGAAATGAATAGAAATGGTTAGAAATGATTGGGAAGTAGTTAGATGGTTAAATAAATGGGTTTAAAAAAGTGGGTGAATAGATGAATGAATAGATAGAGTGAAAGGAGGGAATGGAGATGGTAGAATGAATAAAAGTAGATGGAAGGAAATGGATGAATAGGTGAATGAATAAAAGTGAATAGAAATGAATAGTAATTAATGAATGAATGAATGGATGGATGTATAGCGAAGTGGGTAAATGAATGGGTAGAATAGATGGATAAATAAGTGGATGGAAATGGATAAATGGATAGAAGTGAATAGAGAAATGAATGGAAAGTAGTTGGATGTGTGGAGAAATAAATAGAAATGAATAAAAATGAATAGAAATAAATGAATGGATGGATATATAAGTATATAAATAAATAAATAGATAAATGGTTAGGTAAGTAAATAAATATGTGAATAGATTAAAAAGAGTAAATAAAAGTAGTGTAATAGAAGTAGGTGAAAGGAAATGGATAAATGGATAAATGGGTGAATGAATAGAAATGATTAGAAATGAATGGGGAATAATTGAATGGGAGAATAAAGAAGTGAAAAGGGAAGTGAGTGAATGAATGATTGAATGAGTGGGGTGAAGTGGAATTGGTGTAGATGAAGGGGGGGTGAAGTGAATGGATAAGGTGAAAAGAGTGGATGAATAGAAATGATTGGAAGTGGTTAGAAATAGGGAGGGATTGTGAATAGAGTGGAAAAGTAGAATTGAATAGGTGTAAATGAAGGGGAAAAGTGAAATGTGAATGAATGGAATGGAATAGATAAATAAATGAATAGAAGAATGGATAGATGTGAATAGAAGTGAAAGAGTGGGTAGAGGTAATTGAAGAGAAGTGGATGGATAAGTAGATAGATAGATGAATAGATGGATAGGTGAATGAATGAATAAATGAATGGATAGATAGAAATAAATGGAGAATAGAGAAATGAATAGAGAAGTGAATGGAAATGGATAAATGAATAGAAATGAATAGAAATGAAGGGGAGTGGTGAATAGGATGAAATAATAGGGTGGAATGGGTGTAAATGGGGGGGAAAGTGAGTGAATGGTTAGAGATGAATAGGGTGGGTGGAGGTGGAATAGATGGATGAATAGGTGGATGGATAGATGAATGGGGTTAGAAAAGTGGGGGGGGAATAGAAAAGTGGATAGAAGTGGGTAAATGAATGGAAATGAATAGGTAAATGAGTGAATAGATGGATGAATGAATGAATGAATGATGAATGGATAAATGAATGAATAGGTAAAGAGAGTAGATAGAAATGGTGGAGTAGAAATGGTTGGAAGTGGTTAGAAATGTTTGGAAATGGTTGGGTTGGCGAATAAATGAATGGAAATGGGTAGAAATGAAGGGGAGTGGTGAATAGGTTGAAATGGGTGTAAATGGGGGGAAAAGTGAAATGTGAGTGAATGGTTAGAATTGAATAGGGGGGGTAGAAATGGAATAGATGGATGGGTGAATGAATGAATGGTTGGATAGGTGGATGGATGAATGAATGGGGTTAGAAAAAGTGGGGGAATAGAAAAGTGGGTAGAAGTAGGTAAATGAATGGAAATGGTTGGGTTGGTTAATAAATGAATGGAAATGAATAGGTAAGTGGGTGAATAAATGAATGAATGAATGAGGAGGTGAAAAGAGTGGAGTAGAAATGGTTGGAAATGATTGGGTTGGTGAATAAATGAATGGAGGTGAATAGAAATGAATAGAAATGGTTGGAAATGGGTAGAAATAGAGGGGGGGGTGATAAATAGGGTGTAAATGAATAGATAGATAGATAGATGGATGAGTGAATGAATGAATGAATGAATGATGGAATAGAAATGGTGGAATAGAAATGGTAGAATAGAAATGGTTGGAAGTGGGTAGAAATGGAAGAGTGGTGAAGAGAGTGGATAGAAATGGTGGAGTAGAAATGGTTGGAAATGATTGGGTGGGTTGGTTAATAAATAAATGGAAAGGTGAAAAGAGTAGAATAGAAGTGGTTGAAAGTGGTTGGAGAATAGTTGGGTTGGTGAATAGATAAGTGGGTAAATGAATGAATGGATGGGTGGATGGATGGATGGATGAATAGAATTGGATGGGGGTGTTGAATAGGGTGTAATTGGTGTAATGGGGGAGAAAGTGAAATGTGAGTGAATGGTTAGAATTGAATAGAGTGGGTGGAGGTGGAATAAATGGATAAATGGATGGATGGATAGATGAATGGATGGTTGAATGAATGAATGAATGAATAGATGAATAGGTGGATGAATGAATGAGTAGGATTAGTTGGAAATGGGTAGAAATGGAAGAGTGGTGATGAATAGAATGTAAATGAAGGGAAAAGTGAAATGTGTGGGTAGATGGGTGGGGTGAGGGAATGAATGGAGAGGTGAAAAGAGTAGAATAGAAATGGTGGAGTAGGGGTGGTTGGAAATGATTGGAAATGGTTGTAGAATAATTGGGTTGGTGAATAAATGAATGGGGGTGAATAGAAATGAATAGGTAAGTGAGTAAATGAATGGATGGATAAATAGAATTGAATGGGTGAATAGAATTGGATGGGGTGTTGAATAGGGTGTAATTGGTGTAAATGAGGGGAAAAAGTGAAAGTGGATGGTTGTAGGGTTGAAAAGTGGAATAGTGGTAAATGGTTAATGAAGAAGAGGAATTGTAAATGGTGTAGGGTTGAAAAGGGTGGGGGGAATGGGGGTAAGTGAGGGGAGAAGAGGGAGAAGTGGAAATGGAAAAGTGGTGAAGGGGGGGAGTGGAAAAGTGGGGGAGGGTTGGTGTTGTGGTTGGTGTTGTGGTTGGTGTTGTGGTTTGTGGTTTGTGGTTGGTGTTGTGGTTAGAGGTAGGGTTAGAATGGGTGGGTGGGAGGGTTTGATAGGGTTAGAGTTAGGGAGGGTGGGAGGGAGGGGGTGGTTAGAGGTAGTGGTTGTGGTTGTGTTAGAGTTAGGGAAGGGTGGGTGGGTGGGGAGGGATAGGGTTAGTAATAGGGGTAGGGTTAGAAGGGTGGGTGGGAGGGTGGTTAGTAGTAGTGTTAGGGTTGGAATAGGGTTGGTAATAGGGGTAGGGTTAGAATAGGGGTAGGGTTAGAGTTAGAGTTGGATGGGTGGGTGGGAGGGTGGTTAGAGGTAGGTTAGGGTGGGGTGGGAGAGGGGGGAAGTAGGGTAGTGTGTGGGGTGTGTAGAAGAGTTAGGGTTAGGGTTAGGGTTTAGGGTTTGGGTTAGGGTTAGGGTTAGGGTTTAGGGTTTAGGGTTAGGGTTAGGGTTAGGGTTAGGGTTAGGGTTAGGGTTTAGGGTTAGGGTTAGGGTTAGGGTTAGGTTAGGGTTAGGTTAGGGTTAGGGTTATCT